>OW818030.2:68392692-69715692 GCA_942486065.2 Calliphora vomitoria | reverse complement strand
AAACTGCTTAGAAAAATTATAAAGAATTTGGTATGCATTTCATTAATTTTGCTTATGTATTTTGGTCGTGAGAGTGTTTTACACAGACAGACAGACAGACAGACGGACAGACGGACAGACGGACAGACAGACGGACATTGCTCAATCGACTTAGAATTTCATAAGGATCAATAATATATATACTTTGTTGGGTCTCAGATGAATATTTCTCAATGTTACACACGGAATGACAAACGTATATATACCCTCTTTCACCACTTGTGGTGGTGGAGGGTATAAAAACTTTTATATAAATAAGGACCTCTTTTTTTTTCTATGGGTGTGTGTGTGTGTGTGTAAAAGTTAAGGAAAGTTATAATAAAACATTAAAAGCAATTTTATATTAGTTTATTTATTTGTTTCTTTTTTTTCCATTTTGTTGTTTATTACATTCTAAGTATAATGTGTTTGTTGTAATTTTTCTTATTTCTTTTGCTCATTTTAGCAATTAATAATAGTTTTTTTTTTTTCTTGATTACCATGAAATTTTAATGACTAATTTTAATGAATTTATTTTGTTGGGTGATTTTATCACAACAATTACCAACATTTATTTATTCTGCATTTTAATAATAAGAGCATAAGTATATATTTTATATGAATTGTTTTGTTTTAGTCAGTTTGAAGCGTTCAGTCAAATATTTCTGAATATTTTTCTTTGAAATTCAGTTACGTTTACTTAAAATGTTCTCTATATATTGACGATCGAGATGTAGCTTTTGATTGTTGAGGTATTATAAATTTTACATTTTTGTTAATTTATCCTTATTTTCTATTGTTATAACCACCAATCCAACTGAAGTAAGTAGCCTGTAAGTAGCGAGACACTTCTTGGAGATTTTCGTGAATCCTCAAAAATATGCACTACAAAATTTAAAATATTTAAAACAAGTAAGAAAGTATGGCCGGTCAAGTAAAGTAATACTTAACAATTTTTCTTTTAAAATTTCAATAATTAATTTTCTTGAATGATTTTTGGAAGTGGGCCTTATATAGGAGCTACGAGCAATTATGGACCGATCGCCATTAAATTAGGAAGTGTGATTTATGTCTATATGATACTTATTACAGCTATTACTAAAAAAAATGTGTAAAATATGCAACATCAAATCGTTGCAATTTTATAGCAAATCATCTACTTCGGCAAAGTAATTGGTCAATATTGATTTTCGGTGACTGACTACAAACATGCATTTGCTTGAAAATCGCAGTTCCTTTTATTATATTAAATGTTGTGTGGACTATGCGATGACAAATCAATCAGTCTGTAACGTTACTCTTTTAAATATCGTTAGGTGAAATTAATAGAGTTTTTATCGTTTTGATTTAACATATTGCAATAAATTTTATAAATCCTTGATTGATCAAAATTAAAACATTTTTAGAAATAGAATTCCATAATTTGAAAAATATTATAAAAAGGCAAACATTTTAATTTGAGTTTGGAACAATAATTGGTCCGAGGCTGCTATACGACTTTTACTTGGGTATATAAAACTGTAGGGAATTCTCAGCTAAATCCGAAATTTCGGATTTAAAGTCAGTTTTTGTTTTAGGAAAAGAACACGCAACCATTTACTAAAATAACTGAAAAAATCTAAAACATGTTATAAAAAAAATTAGAATAACTCATTAATTTTTTAATTGATTTTTATTTACTTATGTGCTTTGGAAGAATATAATTTTTCTTTTTGAAAAAATTGGCTGGTTTCTGGTTTTCTACAGTCTTTTATGTTTGAAAGGTAAAACATATGGGCAATTCCACGAGAAGGTTATTATTTGAGTTTAATTTTGGAGTTTTTAAATTTGGATTAATATATATATTTTAAGTGGAAGTCTTAATCACGTTAGCTTTTAAGAATATATAAGATATTATATTTTCTAAATCATTCATTTACATTAGTTATTGCGATCAAAATGGCCACCGAAAAAAAGTACGTGAAAAAATAATATAAACTTTTCAAAAAATCCAATATGAATTTTCAAGAAATAGCAAAAGATTTTAATGTTCATCGTCACACTGCACAGTGGGGCAGAATCAAAATTTTTTGGAAATAAGTCTGGCATTTCTAAACGGCTGGTCCGATCGGGATAAAATTTGACGTGGACGTAGCCAAATAGTATTCGACTTTAAGTTATTAAAATGGATCCTATAAATCCTCCATGCGCGGCGCAATTTTTTTGTTTATTTTTATATTTTTGGAAAGCGCTCGGATAGGCACTTTTTCATTTTTTAGTGTGACTTTTTAATTGACTTGTTGTTAAATAAAATAATATGAAAATTTATTCAAATCTTTTAGTATGAAAAAGTGCAATTTTTTTGAGGGACCGAGTTTTAAATTGGCATATTTTTGAATGTAATTGAAATAAGACCAAAAATTAACTTATCTAAACAAAAAAAAAAAAAAATAGTTCGGAAAAATGTGGATCAAATTGTTCCTAATATTTGCAATCCTATCAAAATTTTGATACAAATTTTAGTTTTAGAAGCTCAATAAATATGTAATACGTAATAAAATTTTTATTTATCAAAAAAACTCAATGAAATTTTCAACATTTTTTAGATTTCTCATTCTAAATAAAAAAAAATCTAAAAAAAATTGTGAAAATATCAAAGGGAATCCCGAAATTCCAAAAAATTTGAGCGAAAATCCCAAAAATTATATTTTTTACTCTTTACTCTTGTCCATAGGGTCCACATTTTCTTTGGAGCTGGGAAAGTACTTTGGGAATAAATAGGGATCACATCATGGTTTCCAAAACTGCTTTCCATTTTCTGATCCCAGCTTTGGAATTTTAGAACACGTGGCCCAAATTTGAAATTTTGATAAAAAATATAGGTAAAATTTTAAAAGGCATAGAGGCACAAATTCGAAAACTATGACAATTTGTTTATAACAAAATGTTCTCCGTAAAATTATCTTACAGAAAAACATAAAATTGTTATACAGTGCACTCGCGGTAACGTGAACTAATTAAAACCAAGGGAGTTCATGTTAGCGATTGTCGAATTTCATGAACAAAATATACAATTTTACAATATAACCCTGTGTTTTACACGCTTGAACGTGAAATTCGTTTATTATTATTTGCATTATTAAAATATAAAACTAAAATTAGTTATTAAAATTCATTACAAAACAAAACGAGATCACGAGAAATATAGCAAATAAAATTACTCATTCGTTACCATACCAAAATATTAATTTAGAGGATACGAACACATTTTTTATAAAAGGGGATTCCTTAAACTTCTAAATCTAATTTAATTTATGTATTTTAGTGTTGTCTGCACACTTAGAAAAAAAATGCAGTGAAAAAAAATTATTCACGTTATAGAGCTTTCGAGTTTGTTCACGTTACAGAGTAGTCAACGTAAAAAAAAGCATGTCCACGTTAGGCGGTGTTCACGTTAGACGGTGTTCACGTTAGACGGTGTCCACGTATATCCTTAAAGAATTTTTTTTTTATATAAAAAAAGAGTTAAGTCAACTTTTCGTCCAATAAACAGCACAATCTACTATTTTTTGAATGTTTAAATTGAAAATCGTTTATTTTTGAATCCGTAATTGATATTGCTCTGAAATTTTTTGCATATTACTGATAATTTAGTTGTCTAACTAACAAAAATATATATTTAAAAAATAGCGGATCAAAGTATGACTATTACTCGGAAATTATAAGAGATAAACAGCACACGCAAGCGTGTTTTTTTAAGACCTTTCCGAGCGCTTTCCAAAAATATAAAAATCTTTGAAATCGGATGGGAAACACAAAAATGGAACGTTTTTAAACATTTTACATGTCAAAGGTGCCCTACTTTGAACCCCCATAGCGCCGCGCCAGGAGCATTTGTAGGATCCATTTTAATTATTTAAACTCGAATGTTAAAAATTTTGATTCTGCCCCGCTGTGCACTATTTCAAAAGCCATGAAATAGTATAAGGAAGACTTGAACATTGAAAGAAAACCTGGATCTGGCAGAAAAAAGGACTACAGAAATTGGTAAGTCAATGCTATTCCGAAGAGCACCGAACACTTCTATCAGAAAAGAAGCTCGTAAAGTTAAATGCTCTGATTATCGTGTGTCGAATAACGTTCAAAAAGTTCCAGATTGCAATTCCGTGAAGAACTTAGAAGTAAAAGAACGAGCGAAAAAAATTTATGTAAAATTTTATAAAAAACTTATGTACTGGCAGACTTTTCACAACATGCGGGTCAAGATTTTTATGTGGCTGATGGACGAGCAAATAAACAAAAACAATCATTAGTGACATCAGGCACGACAAACACAGAAATATATATTAAAACAGCTCAGTGTCCCTTCATATTTCTGGACTGATTTGCCATCATGCCACTATGGAAAAAAGGCACTTAAGTGGTATTAAAAAATGCTAATTTTGTACAACGGGAGGCAAATCCACTCAACTGTCTAGAATTTCGGTCTGAGGAAAACAAAGAATTAAAGAAAGGTATCCCAGGATATGACCGATTTTATGTATGTAGGTCAGCTCGTCCAAAAAGGTAACGGAAGCAACTATAAAATCTTTAATGGGAGAATTTCCGGAAAAAAATTTATAAAATCACTTTACTGATTATAGATTAACCCCCATATGCATAAACATTTTATAAATTTATCAAAGGTTTATCAAACAAAATTTCCATACAAAATTTGTTTTATAAACCTTTGATAAATTTATAAACTGTTTATGCATACGGGGGTAATTCTTTACATATTTTGGATTGATATCAACGGCAATGCAACATGTCCCCTAAGTTCGCCATCTCAGATTAATCAAAAATGTATATCAATTGCAATTTGTACAGATTTAGTGGATTATCAAGACGAGCTTTTGTGGGACTGTGTACAAAATGTTTTGAAATTTAAATACTACAAGTTAAAATATAATTCGTCAATTCACAAGGTCTCTTATCAGTCATATTGTCATAATGTCCTAATATATCACGACTCGGCGGCTCGGCTTAACCGACTCTTAGGCATTCGGCGCTGGTCTCTGCTGATTCGTTACGATAACACAATAAACATAGCATAGAATACTTTCTATATTATTTAAGGACATTTTTAGCTTGAAAAGCAATAAAAACCATTGTGAAATATTAGGACATTATGACAATATGACATGATAAGAGACCTTGTGAGTTGACCAAATATTCAAAATAATTTAAGATGAATGGTTTATTTACACAATTATTGATTTGATAAAATATTTATATGTGTACATAAAACCTAAAGGATTTTTAAAAAGAAAATGGTTTTCAAATATTAATTTAAAATTCGACCATCGTACATTATTGCACCTTTGTTATCTTAAGTTGTTCTTGTTTCTTTTTGATTTTCATATGTATTAGTAATGATATCTATATATTTATGTGTATGTGAATGTATTGTATATATGTATATGTGAGAGACTTATATTAAATACAAATTCAGAGGTCACGTTTTTCATAGTTGTTGGATTTTATTTATATTTTTTTCTAACTTTTTCTATTGATGAATGTGTATGTTTGTCTACCATACACAGGCATACATATGTGTAATCACTTGCACACACACACACACTAGATTTTCAAATATATTAAGTGTAAGAAATATTTTGTATATGTACGTTAGAATACATCGCGTATAATAAATCTCACTTTTTCTTCCAACGGAAGTCTTAAGTAAATAAAAAATGTGCAAAACTAAAAGTTTTCTAGAAAAAGAAAAAAATAGAATAAAACTGAAATGAGTAACGAGTATAAAGAATGGAATGAAAAATATCTGATATTCTATTATGGAATAGTAGCAGCAGAAAATAAGAAAAAAAATAAATAAAGAAAATCCGTATTAATACTATTTTGAAAACAATGTTGTTTGACCATGTGAATTATAAAAAATAAGGACAAGTGTATGAGTATTGGTGTTTATACATATAAAGATTAAAAAGGGTTGTAGAAGTGTTAGTTATTTCTAGTTTCCTTTTTCTGTTTTTCTTTGGATTTTTGAATAAATAAAGGATTTATTTTTTGTTAAGTGGTGTCATTTTATCGGTGTCTAAAGAAGGTGTATAGAGTATTAAAATAAAATTTATGGCAACTAATAAAATTTACAAAATGCTTTTAATACTTTTAAGAATATATTTTATAAATACGGTTTTTCTATAATAAATCATTATAGCTAACTTTAAACTAAATAGCAAATATTTAATATTTTTTCTATAATCTATATATATTATATTATTTTTTGAATGATTTCAAAGTAGCTAAAATCAGTTATTCTGCCCCATTCGCCAATACTCCAAGTATCCCTTATAGACAGTAGTTGTCTCTATAGTCTGATCACTTGGCTGACTCCAATTGATACATTTTGGGTCATTTTACACATATGTGCTCTTTTTAATGCAGAGAGATGTTTATTGGCTACTTTATATATCCCATGTAATCTAGCGTGATGTAAATTGTCACTTAAGTGTATCTTAGTAATCTAGAGTGTAGCCACTTTAAACATTTATTTTGTACTGCACTTTTTTGTTAGTAATTCGTACAAAGTGGTTTTATACAATTGTGGTGATATAATTCTCATACAGTTTATTTAGTTTTGTTTAGGTATGCTGACATCCTATGTAACATAGCGTGAAGTCAATTATTATTTTAGTGTCTCTAAGTAACCTATAGTGAAGTCACTTTAAAAGCGTAATTTGTATTGCACTTTAGAAAGTCGTTGTTTTACCCACCATCAGTAATATATTGGAGAGTTGTCGAAGGAAGGCTTGTTTACAAGCAATCGGTTTATGAGATGTCTTTTTAACTGATTATTTGAGGTCAATTGCATGCTAAGATAACTAGTTTTGAAGCTGGTCGAATAACCAGTTAGATAGCTAGTAAGGTAACTGGCTCTATGTAACCAGTATGTGAATCCAATGTGTTGACTACTTCGGACCAGCTATTAGACGGTCTCATTGAAATCAAAAAAGTTAGGATATGCTCGTGTTAAAATAACTAGTCACATGTAACTAGTTGTCACCCTAAATAATAGGTAAAATGACTAGTTTGGGACAATCTCCTAGAACTGCTGGGTAATTATAGTCTAACCAAAACCATTTTTTACGACAAAGACGGATCATTATTCTTTCCAAATAAACCAAAACATTTCAAATTTAAATTTCCGAAATAATTTTTAATAATTATTACATTTTTGTTGCACCCCCTATACATTGTGGACTTCATTCATCTTGAACTGAAAACAGTTTTTTTATGGTTTCTACACTTTCAGTTTTTTTTTTTATTATATTCAACATTTCTTTTATCTTTAAAATTCCATAATCTATGTTTTTGTATACCCCAAATTTTAGCCGATTTCCAAACCCCGATTTTTGGCTTCATTGAAACACGAGTGGATGTCTTCCCTTTCCACTAAACATAATTTACCTCCACTTATGGAGTTTTAATACCTTCCACCATGTCCTTCAGGATATCGAGTAAAAATGCTACTTTATGTGTGAATTACTGTTATAGTATTGTTTCCCTCAATGATGTTATTTAGGACTAGATCAATTGTCTCTTGTATTCGGCTATTACTTGATCATATTCTCGACTTGCTACATCTGCAGTTCCTCTGGGGCTTTCCTTTTGGCTTCCCTTTCACCAATTGTAGTTTTCGCTGACACCATTTGATACGATCTCAAAAATTGTTTGATCCTCCAAGCATATTTTTAGAGAGCAGAAAACAGCAACATCTCCTAGATGCAATAAATATCTTGGGAAATAAAAAACATAAAACCAAAACCAACAAAAACTTTTAGAGAATTCCGAGTAATGCCTTAGTTTCAAAAAATACATATTTATCGGGGTATAGTTTACTATGGTGTAAAAATATTAAGTAATTTTAACGAGTAGATATTGATTTGAAATACATGTCAATTTACCTCGTAGGTAAAGATATCTATTAGGCATTTTATGTTGTAGATATCTGTTTGTTGAAATTACGGGCAAAAGTTAAATCTTAACAAAATTCGTAATTCATTACGAAAGAGAACATTATCAAATCAGAACGTATATAAACAAATTTAAACCAGTATTATTGTTATTATTTTCTCTAAATATAAATATCCTTAAATGTTTTAATGCTAAGCATCATAATACTTTCTTAAACAACTTAAAATTTCAATTTCTATTAAGAGGACCTACAAGAAGAGTTAATTTAAATATTTAAAATATATATTTGGTAATAGAATTTATTGTTAATCAAATAATTCACTATTCAAGACCGAATGTTTTTGTTTTTGCTGAAATATTTAAGTTTGAATATTTTCCCCAATTAGGAACCCAAAACAGGAGCTAAGTTGCCGAGTCTATACCAAAATAGGTTCATAGAATGAGCGGCTAAAAATAGAAGAAGTTGTCGAAGGACAATGAAACTTAGCACATAGGCATTTTTTGTTTGAATCAAGAAAAAATGTACAAATCAAAATGATCCGCCCACTTTTACGACCACCTCCCATACAAAGTGTAAATTAATTTTTGACCTACGGCATTGTTTTTTGGCACATTTGTGTGAAATTTTAAAAATATCCGCTCACTTTTACGACCACTTCCCATATAACTTGTATTGAAAAAGTGGCATAACTCCCTTGATTTTTAATGCATCAACTCAATTTTCACAAAAAATAAATATTATAATTGTAGAATGAGCTTCTGAAAATATATACCTCTGAAAATATATATATCCGCCCACTTTTACGCCCATCTCCCATAGAAAAAACATGACTAAGTAATTTAAGCATATTCTTTTAATAATTTTTTACCATCATTATTGTACTCCAATTTTTTGATTTGCAGCTTTGAGCGAAATCTATTTATAAATAGGTCAGAAGACAATAAAATATTATGCATTACTTATTAATTAGTGGCTACACGTCCAATTCTTGGCAAATGATGTAATCTATAGGCTTTATGGTCTTTATTTCTCGAACAGCATACCTGATGCAAACAATCAATTAAAATGTAAAAAATAAAAACGAAATCATTGAATAAGGCCTTTAGATAGAGACATACCTATTGGCAGAATAGCTTCTGCTATAATTTTGCTACCATGGACCAGAATCTTATGCCAGTTAGAGGCATGTAGTACCAGCCATATAGATCAACAAACAACTTGGCAGTATCCATGCAATATATATGAAAATTCTTAGTGTCGATCGCTGCATTACAATTTATTACGTCCAAAGTAATTTTAAATCTATGTATTAATTCCTCTTTTATGCCAATTACGTCTGCAGTTTTAGCCTTGCCGTATTGCCATCGTTTGTTGTGCACATACCTTGCTTTACTGCGTCCACATTTATGCCCAGTGTCAACTTTAATCTCTTCTGAATTTCAGCATTATTTACCGCCATTTAAATTTTTGTGTAACTATCTGTTCTCCATTTTTTGAAACTTAGACGGTAAGAAATGTGTCCAAACAAATAATTAATATATCAGCCTAATATTACGGAACCATCTTATTCAGATATCTGATAACAAAATACCAACAAATTTTGCAAATCGGCGAACATGAAAAAAATTAATTTCGGACACTCTACAACCAATGTGAGACGTAACCACTAAATAAAATATATTTTAATTCTTTTATTTATTTCAAAAACTTATTCAACTTGGGACAATTCAAAACAAATATTTAGTTTTATTTTATGCTGTTTGACAAATTTGTGGTAAAAAAAGTGATTTCGCTTTTTTGAGAACAAATTTTCCTTGTGTGTCCGTACCTGTAGTGTTCGTAAGGTAAAGACCAATGTTTTAATAGCACCTGGAAACAGATCATTGATATTACGATGGTAGGCAGTTAGAATTCTAGATTAAAGAGTATCACTCAAATGCTCAATCTCCGATCACCAGACTACAATTTATATGATACAGCTTACACTGGATAGGGAAAATCCTTTACAAATAATATGAGAAATTCAGTAATCCACGAGATCTGGACGACTCAGTGAATTTTCTATACACGACATTAAGTGACGCTATGCTTCGTGTAGGGAGCGGCAGGGACCTAGTTAAATGTTTCATTCTACGCCATTTCTAATTGTAGTTTCTAATCATATTTTCAAAATTTCCAATTGTATTTCAGAATTTTTAACTTAGACTTAAAAAGTTTCTATTTGTATTTCAAAACTTTCCATTTGTATTTCAGATGATCTTAACCAATGGAAATTTCTGAAAAAGAGTTGGAAAATACTGAAATACAATTAGAAACTTTTTAAGTATAAGTTAAAAATTCTGAAAAATTTCTGAAATTTAATTGGAAATGGTGTATACTAGTACAGCTAATGAAAGATATAAGAAACTTTCCCAGTAGTTCTAGGAGACAGTCCCGAACTAGTGATTTTACCCATCATTTAGGGTGGGAACTAGTTACTTCAATAGCTACGTGACTAGTTATTTTAACACGTGCATGTCCATTTTTGACTACAATGAGACTGTCTAATAGCTGGTCCAAATTAGTCAACGCATTGCATTCAAATACTGGTTAAATTACGTCAGTTACCTTACTAGCTACCTAACTTGTAACTTGATTAGCTACATAACTAGTTGTTTTAACACGTACAGGTGCTAATTGACCTCAATAGCCAGCTTAAAGTCATATCATAGGCAGCCCAATTAACGATAGATTGTAAACAAACCTTTCTTCGACAACTCTCCAATGATTGCTTCTGGTGGGTTAAATAACTACTTTTTTAAAATGCAATACAAAATAAACGTTTAAAGTGACTTCACTATAGGTTACTAAGAGACACTAAAGTGACTATTGACTTCATGCTATTTTAGAAGGGATATCAGTATACTTAAGCAGAAATACAAATTAACTGTATGAGAATTATATCAACACAATTTGTATAAAACCAGTTTCAACGAATTACTCATAAAACGTTTAACGTGTCTATTTAGAGACACTTAAGTGATGTATAAAGTAACCAATTGTCTTCTCTCTGCTTGCTTAACTGCTGGGTTCTAATAAGTTGAGCTAGCAGTCTATTGTCACAGCACCAATACTTTCAAAAGGGAAACCAGAAGGGCAAAGAGAGAATGATGGGAGCGTTTCTGCAGAGTATTGGAAAGCACCACGGACTCATCACGTCTAAGGAAAGTGCTATTCAAAGATCTCGGTACGACAAGATTCTAACCAGATGGTAACTTTACCGAAACATAAGATCTATTTATAGAACACACTTTCCTGGTTGCTGATATACTTATGTAAGTGAATTGGTAAGTTCCATTTTTAAGCGTGAAAATGTCATGAGCAGCCATAAGCCATATAAATGTTCAGGGCCAGGTGGCATATTCCCGGCGTTACTTCAGCAACCGATATCAGCGAGTAAGCCATTTCCTATTATGATCTTTATAGGTATACTGAAAATAGAGTACATTGGAAAAGAATGAAGCTTGATGGCCGGGGTATTAATAAGTGGAAAAAAAACTTTGTAATTACTTAATAACTTACTTTTTCAATGACTATTACATACCGCCTGTATTACTTAGAAGTAGTCGTATAATGACTTTTTTATTATTTTTAATGTAACTGCTTATTATTTTGTCCTGCAAAAAGGCAAACTCCTGCAAAAAGGCAATTGGTACTAACTGGGGTATTATGCCGATTATGTTCTATGGAGTATTGGTGTGGTGGCAGGCTCTGGATAATGCTACTCACCGGAAGGCCGTTGAACGAGTTCTAAGGACTATCGCGATACTGATTACAGGCGCTATAAGGTCTACTTCCTCTAAGGCACTTTTCACAATACAAATGGCTCTCAACTCTTCTGTGAGACTAAATGCTGGTTGTTCATGGTCTGGTAAGGACCTTGGACACTCTTTGATACTGAATTACTATGGGCACATTCATGGTAATGTCGATTACTGCTTCGCAAAACCTTTTTTCGATAGGCATTTCCATATTATGATCCCGAATAGGGATTTATGGCAACGCGGACTCTTCCCCCCTACTGATGTCATACGAATATACACTGATGGCTCTAACAGTGGTAATAGGGTTGGTGGAGGTTTCTATATTAAAAACTTTGGGATAAAATCCTACTTTAGGCTACCTAA
The DNA here is from genome assembly GCA_942486065.2 of Calliphora vomitoria. Classification (NCBI taxonomy): domain Eukaryota; kingdom Metazoa; phylum Arthropoda; class Insecta; order Diptera; family Calliphoridae; genus Calliphora; species Calliphora vomitoria. The sequence continues at coordinate 69,703,551 of OW818030.2, read as the reverse complement.
CTTCTGTATTGTTCTTCAGGCGGAAATTACTGCCATTAAACGTGCATCCAACTAGCTGAGGTATTATGGAATATCTGGTGATATATGTATATTTACTGATAGCAAGGCTGCCGTAAACGGAATAGCGAGTGTCTTTACGACATCTAGGTTAACCGAGGAATGCCGGATATCCCTAAATGAGATAGCTAGACATTCTAAGATAACGCTTATATGGGTCCCTGGACACGGTGGAAATCAGGGTAACTATATAGCAGATGATCTGGCCAAAAGGGGTGCGAGGATGAGTGAGGAGGCGATCGAACCCTTTTCTGGTATTTCCCTTGTTAAATGCAAGATGGCTGTTCAGCAGAAACTATATGAGACTGCACAAAACAGGTGGACAATTGAACCTTCCTGTGCTACAGCGAGGTCGACTTGGCCCGTATATGATGCCAACAGGACGAGTCTACTTATAGATTACAGTCGTGAGCAAATAAGGTTAATTGGCTCCTTTATTACAGGACACTGTTTAATCGGGACACATGCTAGAAGAATGGGCTTACGGTACAATGATTACTGTAGAAGCTGCCACAATGAAGAAGAGGAAGAGACTGTGTATCACCTTTTCTGCCAATGTCCGGCTCTGACAAACCTGAGGGAACGCATCCTCGGATTTCCATTCCTATCATGTTTGGACGAGCTATCAAGGATGAATCTGAGACGTATCTATTCCTTCATCCGGGAATCTGGCTGGTTTAATTTGGAGTCAATGGAACTACTAAAAATACCCTGATGACTACCCCTTGGGTATCGCAATGGGATCAGATCTGAATGGACCCAAGTGAGCTGCTTGAGGAGCGGCTGCCCATAGAACCTAACCTAACCTTTGTCATTTGCATGAGCATATTCTGCATCAGCGAGTCCTAACTATCAATGAGTTATTTTAGTCATTACTTGTAACTATTTTCAGTGATAATGGCATATTTATAAGCGGTTGTGGTAAGTACTTGCCTACAATGACATCGCCGAGTTAAAGTACTATTGTGTAAGTAGTGAAGGGCTAGAATTTAGCATTTTATCTCATTACTTGTTAATTAAAGTTTTTGCTTGGTAGCTTCCATTTGAAGTAATCTATTGCACATTTCCTTCCATTAAATCGTTATTCTACATTTATTGGAGTAATGAAAAACATTTAAAACTTCTTATTATTTTTCCTCTAAACGAAGCCATTGCCCTTACATTGCACCATAATTATTGTACAAAACTCTCTTTTTACTTTGAACTGAAATTACTCTAGCAACTTTTTTTTGATTAATATTTAAACTGTCTTAAAAAGACAAACATGAATGAATGCCTAAATATTATATTATATTCAAATTAAAAAACAGATTAAAAAAGTAAGTAGCAACTTGAACTTACTTTGCCAGACTTTTGTCAATATAAAGAAATGACGGTCTTTTTAACACCCACAATTTACGCCATATAAAAAAGAGAAAACAATTTAAAATGATAATTTCAAGGTAGGAAACCATACGAAAAATGTCATTTATCTACATCATCATTATTGTTCCCATCATCGCGCCATATCAAAGGCATCAACAATTGCAAAGGAAAAGGTGGCAGACAGTCGTCTTCGAAATAGAAGAAGTCTTCTACAACTTTATCACACTCCTTAATCAAAATTGAAATTTATTTGTTTTTCCTCTTTGCTTTATGGAAAATTGTATGGAAAATTGTTCTTATAATTATTTTTTTTTTTGTATGTTTGCATAAATGAAATGAACAAAAGTCTACTACATTAAGAAGTTAAAGGGTTGTTGGCTTTCATTCATTCAGTCATTCACTCAGTCATTTCTGTTTGTTCTTTGTCAGTTGGTTAGTGTCATTCAGCCAGCCAGACAGTCAGTCGCTCATTCAGTCACTCAGTCATTCAAATGAAATCTTTATTATGATAAAATGTATGTATAATTGAGGATTTAAGAGCCAACATGAGTTAGAGGTGGAAGAGGGAAATGGGCGAATGGTAGGAGGGTGTTAAGAAGTTTGAAATTAAAATTTTCACATGAAGTACATAATTTAATGGAAGTGTTTTATTCTTCGTTTCAGTATTTTCTCATCTAGATAAGAGTGCTGAAATTGTTGAATAAATGAAAAAGACAAGTTTATGAATTAAAATTAAGATGTCGTAGATTACGAAGACAAAGTTGTCTTTATAATGAAGAAAAGAAATCAAATTTGATAGAAAATTGTATGGTGAGGAAGGAAGGAAGGAGGTGTTAAGTTATGAGGTCTCAGTATATTTTATTGTAATTTTTCAATATAAATTATCCACAAAATTTGATATTAATTTGATCAATTTTTAGGTTATAAAATTGAGCCATAGAGCATATAATAACACTGGCATTGCAGCTTGTTCTTGGTGTAATTGATGCTGATGTAATGTAATAGCGTTTTCAGATTGTAAACTTAATATGGGTCTTAAGGCTAAATAGTTTGTCAGAGTTAAAATTAGGACTTACTTGAATAAGATCCAGTAATGGAAATTCAATCAGTAACTAATACTCCGACAATATTTTGTAAATATGGAAATATCGTTCTTTTTTCGATCAACAGACTACTGATGATTATAACAACGATTAGCTGCTTCCAACCACGAAGCAAAAAAAAAACGGTTAGTATAGTAGAAAAGTATAAACTTTTGTTTTTATACCCACTGCCAAAGAGATGGGAGGTATAATGAGTTTGTCATGTAACATATCGAAATATTGGTCGTAGAACCAATAAGTATATATAATAGGGATCCTTATAAAATTCTGTGACCATCTGTCTGTTGTTGGCACTATAGGGCTTCGATGGAAGGATGTAGGAAGATGCATTATTTTTTAAATATTCTTTGTTAATCAAAAATGCTTGGTGTTGAAATCGGTAATGTATAACCAGAGGTATACACTAAAATATTGATATTTTCAAAAATATATTTTTTTAAATATTTTGCAGATAATATCATGAAATATTGCACGATTGATTAATTGGTAAAAGACAAGCTCTCTTGAAAACAGCAAAAAGCGTTCCATAATCTTTCAAAAATGTCTTCCCGAATTATGGTTCTGTGGTATATAAATGCCTCTACAATAGCAGTATCTACACAAAATTCAACAAACATAAGTTCTATGTAAAGAGAAATCAGAAAACGTAATTTTGTTTGGTTCGATCCACAGCGCCCATAAATCACCTAAATACGCATAAACCATTTACAGATATCGGTATCAGAATGGCATTCCACATAAAAAATTTGGTAAAGATCGGTCCATAGTTGGTCATAGCAACATAAATTCAACATAAACAATTTTTTATGCGTTATGTACATATTTATAAGAGATTTGTGAGTACTTAACTGATTTTCGGAAGTGGACCATATATGGGAGCTACGGTCAAATATGGACAGATATTCACAAAATCCTGTAGTATGACTTCCAAATATAAATTACGGATCTGTGTAAAATTTTGGTTTGATATTGATATTTCAGGTTAACGTATTTTTCGGAAGTGGTCCTTGTATGAGAGCTATAAACAAATATGAACCAATCTTTATAATATTCGTAGCGACTTTTGTATATATGGGAATTATTTGTGTCGAATTTGAACTCAATAGCGATATTTATAAGATATTTGATGCGTATTTAAGTGATTTTCGGAAGAGAACTTTTTATTGGGGCTATGGTAAAATATGGACGAAAAATTTAGTCTTGTGATTTCTCTTAGCTCGAAACTTATTTTTGCTGAATTTTGTTCTGGAAGAAAATTGTATGGGGGCTAGAAGAAATCATGGACCGATTCTTTAAATTTTCAACAGAGTTAGTCCTCTTATGATAAAAATAACGAGTGTAAAATTTTATGGTATTATCTGCAATGTACGGACAGACGGACAGACAAACAGACAGACGGACAGACAGACAGACAGACAGACAGACAGACAGACAGACAGACAGACAGACAGACAGACAGACAGACAGACAGACAGACAGACAGACAGACAGACAGACAGACAGACAGACAGACAGACAGACAGACAGACAGACAGACAGACAGACAGACAGACAGACAGACAGACAGACAGACAGACAGACAGACAGACAGACAGACAGACAGACAGACAGACAGACAGACAGACAGACAGACAGACAGACAGACAGACAGACAGACAGACAGACAGACAGACAGACAGACAGACAGACAGACAGACGGACATAGCTCAATCGACTTAGAATTTCATAAGGATCAATAATATATACTTTGTTGGGTCTTGGAGCGAGAAACAGCTGTTAAAGATAAACAATGCATTTCTTCAGTTTCTTAGTAGTTTTTCTTTTGCATTATGATACTGTTTTTAAATTTTTGAATTTCATTTATTATCTTGATTCTGGATTTTCAATAAAATTCTGTTTTTCTTTCATTTGTGCTCTTCTTTTTCTACATTTTTAGTACACTTCTAAGCAAGTTAGGATTTTCTAATTTTCACCACGTGAAAGAGCGTCTCAAAAACTATTCAAACCAAAAAAAGTGGACAATTTTTTTTTGGAGTCATAAGCCACCATATATAAAAAACCGTGTTAAATTTTGAGGAGATCGTTTCATAACTGGACATAGCTCCCATATAAATATTGCTTCCTAAAAAAACATTAGTCTACATAAATATCTTATAAATATTTCCAAACAAAATTTTACACAGATAACTAATATGTATGCAAAAATCAAACTCTTGTATTTTGTGTATATCGGTCCATATTTGATCATAATTAGGTCTACTTCCATAATCACTTAAATATACATAAATCTTTTATAAATAGCATAATCAGTTTTAAATTCGACGTCAACAATTTCATGTACAAAAGAAATGACGCACCTTATTTTATGAAGATCGGCGCATAAGTACCACTACCACAAGGGTTCCTACGCGGGAAAAATTTCCCGTGAATTCCCAGGAATATTTTTATTTTTTTGGAGATTTTGGGGAAATGTTTGTCGTGAATTTTCTGGAATTTCTTTGTAAGTTTTCTTCTTAAAGTTACAATATTCAGATTTGCTCATAATTGAATTATTCTATTACTTACATCCATAGATTTTTTCGGCTTAAGATACAGATAGTAAGTTGAAAAAAGCATTAAGGTTGAAATAACATAATTTCTTTCGCTCAACTCAAGCCACACTAGAAAAATTCATTAAGAATGAATCAAATTGAAATTTTATGTTCTTAAAGAAATTATGAAGGTGCCTAACATTACAACTTGTATGGATATTTATATTTAGAGAAAATGATAATAATAATAGTGGTTCAAATTTGTTTATCTATAATCTGATTAGAAAAATTGTCTTTCCAAACTAATTACGCATGTTTTACAGATTTAAGATAGTCGAAATTTTTAAGTTGTTTAAATTAACAACAGAATTTATTAATTTTATACCCTTTAAAACTACGACTGTGACAATACCGATCAAATGCCATTGTTAAATTAGAAACCCTTAAAAAGGTTGGACCAATATTTTACAACCAAATATATTTATGTTATACGTCTTTTAAAATGCTGGTAAAATTATAAGACAATTTATTCGAAAAAAATTGACTGGTTTTTAGTTTAATTTAGTATTAAACAATTCCTGGGAATTCCCGGAAATGAAACGATTTTTTAATTTCCTCCCGGGAAAGGAAAAAGTCCGGAAAATTAGGAACCCTATATATATCAATAATAATCGCCGTACCAAATTTTGTGATGATCGGTCCACAATTGGTCATAGCTCCTACATAAAACCCACATCCGGAAAATACATTATCCTCTAGCAATGTGAAATTTTCAACAGATAATTTCTGGTAATAGAAAATTTAAAACTAACTAAATCGGGTGAACCAGATAAATGTTTTTATACAAAACTCACCACATTTGGTACTCGTATTACATATATCTATTAGAGGTTGGTATATAAGATTCCGCGCAGCCGAATGTAACACTCTTACTTATGTTTTTTAATATGACACTAACAAATAGTATTGCGAAACATCATTCAATATTAAATTATGTACTTTAAAACTTTGTCCGAATTCTCAGAAAGAAACCCAGAATGCATGTACATTAGGGTGGCCACGTTTGTATGGATGAAAACTAAAGTATTGATGTTCTCATTGAAATGAAATTTTAGTTTGTTTGTTCTCAAAATTTTTAGTCCTGGCGTGAGTATCAATGGATAAAAAGGTGGATTTAATGATTTATTCATATATCTCACAAAGAATAGGCGCTTTCAAACTAGAGTATCCAAAACCGAAAACCGGTTTTTTCATCTTTGTAAAGCTGACCGGTTTCTGTTTTTTTTTTAATTTTTCGTTTTTTTGACCGAAACCGGGTTTTTTTTATAAAACACTGTTTTCGTTTAAACCGGAGAAACCGATAATTTCAGATACGGTATTGAAAGCGCCTTTCGAAGGCCTGTCACATTGCGAGAAATATGTAAAAAATCTGAAAGATCTTAAAACGGACCTTTTTATTCTTTCATTTAGCTCACCAAATACTGAACTCAGGAACTGGAGAAACCGTATCTTAGAATGAATTTAAATTTTTATTAGTTACGATCATACACAACACTTTTTTTTGGGGCCGCCCTAATTTACATATATGTATGTATGTGTTAAAAAAATGTAAATATGATTTTAATGGTTTTTCCCTTGGGAGTATCAGAAGATGGGAAAACAAACTGAAAGGACATTTTACAAGAAAACTTTTTCTTACACTTGTTCTAAAACATTTATAGTTAAAAGTAACTCAAACATTATTAAAAGGAAAACTTATGAAAACTAAATGATAAAAGTTAACATATGGTCGGTCAATATCATAAAATACATTTATGTACATATACATTCATACAAACATACATTTTTGTGTGGATACCTTTATCTAATCGTATTGTAAAGAGAAGTGTGTGACAAAATATAATCACCCCTAGGTTATGCTATAGTGAAAAAAATAGAAAAACATGTAAAAATTAAATTGATTTTTTGTACATAGTTGCTGCTGGAAGATGGACAATGTCAAAGTGACTGTTAAGATACAACAAAGCAGGAAACACTTTTTTTTTTTTTGTTAAAAACATGATTTGGGATTTTTCTTGAAAGTCAGGGAGGTACAAATATATTTGCGTAGCTACTACATGAATCGAATTTCAAGGAGAGTTAATATGATATTTTGCCCCATTGGTAAAACTTTACATCTCTTCTAACTTCGGAACCAACATTCCCATGACAATTGGATCTTTTCTCCGGAATGAATCAAGCCTCACTAAGCCAAAGCTTGTCAACTTAGCTACAGCTGTATCAACCGAACGTTTTTTTCCAGGGAAGTGCAACTGCTACAAGTAGGTACTATTTCGTAGATCAACTAAGATATGTTTCATATTTATAAAACCATTTCATTCTTTAAAAAAATCATTAAATAAATCTATCTCTTCTAAATTGCAGTTGCGATTGCCAAATCGATCCCACTGTGTCGGATTTGCCCGGAATTATCACGGTTTTTGGGACCAGAATATGCTAGGAAGCTAAGTTGGAGTGATGGATACAAATGAAAATATTTACAAATTTTATTCCAATTTAATATTATTTTTAGTATTATTTTTGGTATTTTCTTTCTTTATAAATATCTCAAAAGCTTGACGTCCTGGATTTTGTTCTATAATTTTCTTGAAGTTAGACGGCCAAAAATAACAAACTAGTGTTATTATTCACAACTAAGCGCATGGAGATATTGCAATAAAATAAGGGATTATTTTAGAAGAAAATTTTGACAACATTTTTACCGATAATATTGCGAAAAACAAAATGAAGTTAAGATAGGTTAGGTTATCAGGCAACCATCCAAAACCTTCGTTTGTACAGCTCACTTGGGTCCAATAATCGTTCCCTTTGTGGTACCTGAAAGAAGACGAAAACAAAGAGAGAAGAGAAATAGAAGTAGAAGAAAGGAATTCTATAGATTAAGTAGACAAGAGGAGAAAATTTAAAGAAATTGGAGGAGTAAGAGGAGAAGGTGTTGAGAGTCAAGTAACGCAGACCATCATGGGACAGTTGTCAAATCGCCATAAGGTGCAATTTACAAGTCCGGTCTTATCAACCACCTGCTTTCCCTAATAAAGGCGTCTATGCACCTTAATTTCTTCACTGATAGCCCGGAGAGGGTACCAAGGGATCTCTCACCTAAAAATCTGGCCCGTAGATCACCAAGTGCCGGACAATTACAAAAGAAGTGTAAAATAGTTTCTTCCTCTTCCTCATTCTGACAACTTCTGCAGAAGTCGTTATAAGGTAACCCAAGTCTTGCAGCATGGGGACCGAAAGGCCATATCATCCTCGTAATAGCACAGGTAGATTCATTACCCCACCTCGTTTGGGCAAGTTCGTAATATGTGTCATATATACATTTCTTGCAGGTTGACAGCGGAATTCCGCAGAGGGAGTCTATCTCATCTTCCGACAACTTCCTAATCCTGCCAAGTGATCAGCAATACAATTGCCTTCATTGTCCCTGTGCCCATGTACCCATGTGAGTACAACTGTCGAATGTCTCACCATCTCATTTAATGATGCCGGTATTCCTGGACCATACTTGATGTTATATAAACACCTATCAGGGACTTAATTTCGGCTTTACTGTCAGTATATCCCTACCAGATACACTGTAATATCTGAGCCAGTTGCCCGCTCTTTCAATAGCCGATACTGAAGGATGCTACATCCATCTGAAAGTCTAAAAGACATTCTTATTCCAAATTCAGGGATGTATACATCACCGCCCATTCTGTCCCCCTTTTTAGACCCATCCGTACAGATGGATAGCCTCATTTCATCTGCAGGGAGACCATCGACAGTTTCCATATTGAATGGGATTGAGAAACCGAAGTTCCTCAGGAGGAAGGGAGTGCAGTAATCAAAGGTAAATAACCAAATTTTGAAAATTGAAACTTAAATACTTACATATATTTTAAAGCAATTAAATTTAAATAAACAAACTGTGTGTGAGATATCGCAATTTTTTATTCGTTTGAATGACAATCTATGCCATTATGTATGGAATATAACATCGTGCAAATGTACACAGAGGCTTCGCTGCATGGCACACATCCGAAATATCCAATTTTCCATGACTCTGGGGCATAAATTTAGATGAATTTGAGCGATGGCATTGAGGGCCGCTATGGTTTGTTGCTTTTTCGTATAAACCTTTGACTTAAGAAAATCCCACAAGAAAAATTCTAACGGGGTCAAATCGCACGATCTCGGAGACCAATTTACATCAACTCTACCCTCAAATCGTTAGTACAGAATGTCATATGTAACATGAATTGTGTGGCACTAGCGACGTCCATACCATCCAATTCAGCCCAAAAGAAGTTGTTAATCATCGACCTATAGCATTCACCGTTGACGGTGATGGCCTGGCCAACGACGATCTCAAAAAAATATGAACCAATCCCGCCACCAGCCCAAAATCCACAAATCTTTTTCAGGATGCATTGGACGCTCTTGCATATCATGTGAATAGGTATCGTCCAAAAATTCGATTATTTTGTTTGGTTACCCAGAAATGGCCTTCCTTACTCAAGATGGTTTTTTGATGAAAATCAGGATCAGTTTTCAACTGCTCCAGGGCCCATTCAACCATACCATCAGTTGAATTTGGTACGAGTTAGGGTCCAAGTTCTTGTGATTGAGACGAAGTGGACTGCCTCGTTTGCGTTGATTCAGTTTTTACGGAACCAGTGAAATTTTTCCACCACACTGCGATTAGTCCTCTCGGTAGGCATTCGGATAGTTCCCCAAACAGAACATACATTTTTATAAAACAATTTTATTATTGAAACTAATATTCGTTCATGGTGATTTAGCAAAATAAACTGAATAAATGACAGCCATTTCTAAAAATGTAGCTTAAACAATATGACCGCTATCAACAGTCAAAGTTCGGAAGTCCCTAATGGAAGACCCTTTATAATAGATAACATAGACCAATAAAATGGATTGTCTTCATTTTCTCTATAACAAAATAAAATTCATTGAAATCTGTAAATTTTTGTACTACTTACCAGATGAAATATTCTGAAAGCCAATGTTCGATTCGTTCGTTCTTCTTTATGCAGTCGGACTTGTTTAGAAAATTCAGTGTGTCGGCATCATTGATCCGTGCTTCTTCGAAAACGAGCGTTATGAATTAATTTCAATCAATTTCTTTTGAACCGAATTGAACTATATATGGTTTCATCATGACGATGTACAGTGGTCCAAATGCTCAATCTAGCCGAAAAAAAATAATTTTTTTTAATGTTTCAAAAGCAAATTTTTTGTATGGTAATATGTTGACAAGTGTCCATAGTACATAACGGCATATATTTTTTTTTATTGAAATAGCTACACTAGCATTGATACATTGCTTCAAAAACAAGTAATTGCTTCTTTGTTAAAAAATTAATATCTCAAGTGACATTTAATAGTGCAAGTGAAATTGCCGTCAAAAAATAATAAAAACAATTAAAAAAAAATTTGTTGCTGTAATTAATATAACAAAGGTAAGAGTAAAAACTACTGTTTAAATTAGAGTTTAACATGTCCATTACAAGGAACGAGCTGTATTTTTATTTTTAAGGTTAGCGTGGCATTTCGCCCACTTCATATTTTTTAATGAAATGTAGCCTTTAATTCCTTCGACAAATACAGAAAGACGGTGTGAAAATTTCAGGAAAATCGGTCCAGCCGTTTCGCCGTCTATGAGCTTCAATCAAACCCACAAAGAAAAAATTTGGATACAAAAACACATATTCATGCACAAAAAAAAAAATGTTTTTTCTTTCTCAGATTGTTTATATTGATGATGATACGTACCAAGTTTCATGTCGGTACGGCTTTTCAAAAGCGAGTTATGACTTTTTTCCGGCTAGATTGAGCATTTGGACCACTGTGCGATGTTCGTGAAAATATCGAACGAAACAATGAATATATAGAATGAATGATTTAAGGGAAAGGGCGATTATAACTTTTCTTATTGGGTTTTCTGAAGTCGTAGATCTATAACAATAAACCGCCAGCGATCGATGCCCTCAATATCAATATAAGCCATGGAAAATTTAATAATTAATAATGTATGTTTAGGAGCAATAATATAAAGACAGTACTAAGTTTCTGTTCACTCCAAAAATAAGTTTTAGATAATATTTTGAAAAGAATTAAAATTATACGTGAAATAGCTTTGAGAAGAACGCGCGGTACGCGTGAAATGAAATTTCGAACATCATGCAGAGCAGTGGTTAGCACAATGACAACATTAGAAATGATGCAAAATATTAATTTTCTGATTGTGTTTTTGATGCACAATCTCTAATTCGTTTCTTACTTAATATTGTTTATCGTTCATGCATCTGATCCGGTCAATCTCATTCGGCTATTGTGGTTATGACCACCGATTACTGATGATGAGTGCTACATATTTATGGACCATAAATTCAGTCCATAGGTTTTCTTTTGTGTTGTGATTAGCCTCATTTATAAGTACATTGTCACTGGTGTATTTGAGTATTAAAATAACAATGCCCTCCCTGTATATAAGTTGGCACAGACCTGCTTAACAATATTACTTTTTCGACAATATGAATGTGTCATTTTCTCATAAAAAAAGGCAAAAACTTATAGAGAAAAAACTTGCAAAGCATATTAAAAAATTCTTAAACACCCTTCTAAGAATTTTCCAACTACTACATCATAAAAGCAAAGAAAATCTTTTTTGAAAAACTTGCAGTTTTTATTGACTTGTTCTTACATGTTAATTTTTTTTGCAAGAACTTAAGTTTTATATTTTTTTTGCTTTTTTACTTTTACTTAAATAAAAATTTGTCATGCCATGAGTTTATCTAGTCGTTGTACGACTAACATTGGACGGAGTGAGAGGTGAGTGAAGCAGTGGTACATTATGTCCGTGTATATGTATGGAAGTATGCATGTCCTTTTACTCATGTTTATTGGTCAAGTAAGACATGTTTCGAAAAACGATTTTTGTTATAGACTCCCCGGAGAATTTCATCCATATATTTTTTTTATTTTTGTTTATTTGTTTGTTCATTCTCAACTTGTTATTGATTCATGTTTCCATATGAAACATGGTTACTGAAAACGTGTATCATTACTTTTCTTTTTTTTTTCTACTTTGGACAAATTTTCTTTGCCTTTTTGGAATAAATAAATAAATATCGTTTTTCATAAAAATTGCTTGGTCATTTTATATTGCAATTTATTGTATTAAACATTTATTTTTTTTCTTCTTTATAAAATTTCAATACTTTTAAGAACATACGAGCAGAAATGGGAATAAGAATAATGTTTTTCTTGACGTCATAAGCAGTCAAGCGTTTAGGGTTGGCTACATTTTTCCCCGTTAACCGGAAACAGGAAGATGAGTGAGTTGTGCAATAAAATAAAAGAGAATATTAAACTCAACTGAACAGTTTCTATACAAGTTTCAAATTTCGATTTCGTTGGGACGAGTGAGTTTGAAGCTTTTAATAAAATTTATATTTATTTACTTTAGTTAATAAAATATTAAAAATGTCTATTTATTTGTTGTACTTGGGTAAGTGAGTTCGGGTGAGTGTGTATTAGCAGTAGCAGTAGTAGTAGTTTTGATATTAAAATGACCACTCAAAAATTTATTTAAAATAAACTTTGTTTAGTAAATAGTATTTGTATTTGAATTTTTTTTTATATAAAATTTTTTGTTGTTTGATTTGGTTGCTGGTATGAGTGTATTTGTTTGTAAGTTGTTGGTTGTTTTTCTGCATTACTTTTTTTTTTTTTGTATTTCACATGCCAAAATGGACAATTTTGTTATATTCTAAATTATTCCCAATTCAATTTCCTATAAACAAATAAAATCAAAGCTATTTTATGTAAACTTTTTTTTTTTTTATACACTCATATGTGTGAGTAGATGTTTGTTAGCATGTAGTATATAACATTATAAGCAAATACTTTTATATTGGTTACTACTATGTGTTTGTGTTCGTGTATATTTTCAGAAACGTTTTTCGAAAATCTCAATACAAAACATTTTAAGCAAACAAAATGGTCAACTACAACAATATCAACAATTCATATTATTAAATATTAAAGTGGTAAAATGTAAAATTTTTTATAAATCCCCTCAATAGTTCTTTGTTAGATTAAAGCGAAGGGAAGTATCCTCAAATATCATGCGAGTTATTGTCAACTGTATGTAAAATCTGTGTTAGATCGTGCTGAAGTTTCTGGTCATTCGTTTAAAGAGTAAAGGATAATGCAAGATTTTCAACTCCAACTCTTTCAAAGGATAATCAAAAACCTACACAGAAAAAATTATTTCCTAAACAGTTTCAATTCAAATATTTATCACATATTGAAATGGTGTCAATTATTTCATAATTGAATCAAGTCACTGGATTTTGAGTTCAACCAATAAAGGAAATTGTATATTCAGTTCATAGAGAAACATAGAGTGGAAACTATAAAAAAACTAAAAAAAAGTTCTAAAAAATAATCACACATACGAGAGTTGTTTTTATTTTCTCACAGTTTTATTACTAATACATTCACACCACTTAGGTTTTTGTCAACTGAGTTAGGTCTTTAACAGGAGAATCTCCGCTCTATGTATATTTCTCTATGATTCAATTATCAAAATTCTCAAATTCAAAATTCAGTAGAAAATATTAGAAAATTTTGTTTACGAAAAAATTCAAAATTTCACCATGCCTCAGTTTGGAGTTGGTAATTAATAAATAAATAATAAATCATGAGAAAAAAGTTTCAAAGCAATATCATTCACGATTTTAAATATGAAAATTGAGAAAATTTTGAATTTTAGTCCTTTTTGGGCCATAACCGCTATTATTCTTTGATTCCTTGAGCAAAATTTCAGAAGGAACTTATAATGCTCTTATATTTTTTTTTTGAAGGGGTTTCCCTAGGCTCTTTCGAATTTAACCTATTTTTATGAAAATTTTAAATTTAGGTTTTTTTTGGATGTATTTTGTATGTATATAACTTATATGTTAAATGTTCATATTGTGTTCATTTAGGAATGGCTAATTTTATGAACAATTAATTTAAAATGATAAAACCTAAAAAAACACAAAAAGCGACGGACAAAACAAAAGCACCCCTTATAAGATGTTTAAAAATTTGACTATGCTACTGCATATTTGCAATGTCAGTCAACGGGACTCACAACGGATGCAGTTAAAAATTCCAGAAGATAAAAATAAAGGAAGGCGTAGTCTGTATAATTTAAGTTCTATACAGTTTATTGTGAAAAAACATTGGATGGCAAGGAACAAGTACTCCACTGAATTTAAAATTAAATTTATTATAGACTGGAAGCCGGGCTTATCACGGCATGAATTGAATAAACAACATTCAATTAACAGATCAGTTATTTCCCGGCTGATTCCAAAGTTTTTGCAGACTGGTCGTATATCACCGGGGCATTCTGAAGGACGTCCGCGTAAAACCACACGATATGATGATTCCTTTATCAAAGGAGCAATGCAAAAAGATCCTACAGCATCTGCTAGTCAAGTAAGAACAAGTTTAAGATTATGCGTTAGCGAAAGAACAATCCGTAGAAGCACGACTATTCAGCCGACGACTAGCAAAAAAAAAAAAAAAACCGTTTATGTCAGCTAAAAACAAGAAAGCTAGACTGGAGTTTGCCAAAGCCCACATCGACTGGAGTATCAAAGAATGGAAGACAGTACTGTTCTCTGACGAATCCAAATACAAATTAAAAAGTTCCTATGAAATAAGGCGTGTACGCAGACGAAAAGTAGAAAGACTAAATCCTAAGTATTGCAACGGAACAATTAAACAGGAAGGGGGCAATGTAATAGTCTGGGGTTGCTTTTCTGGTCAAGGAATTGAGCCAACTCATAAAGTTAATGGGATTATGGATCGGTTCATGTACCGTGATATATGGAAATATGTAATGTTGCCTTATTTCAGTAAAGAAATTCCACTTATAGGGAGGTTCCAACAGGATAACGATCCTAAGCACACCTCCAAAGTTTGTAAGCCTTGGCTACAGAGCAATAAGATTCAAGTTCTTCATTGACCAGCTCAATCTCCCGATCTCAAGCCTATTAAGAACTTGTAGGAGATTGATAATCTATATAAATATATAAATGTCTTTGCAAGTTTGTTTGTTTATTTGTGTGTTTGTTTGTTTGTTTGTTTGAGCATCACGCCTAAACGGCTGAATCGATTTTATTGAAATTTGGAACGTAGATAGATCCTTACTTGGAAGCGTCAATAGGCTATAACTTTTTTCAATACTTGGACCAGAAAGGGGTAAACAGGGGGAAAACCGGTAAAATTGGTACCTTTAGTACATAAACAATAAATACTAAACGGCCGAAACGATTTTATTGAAATTTCCAACATTGATTACGACAGGGGTAGCGAAGCGCACCGGGTCAAGCTAGTATGAAAATAAATCATGAACATTGTCGAATAAGGATCGGCAATTTTCACGATTTTGTTCAAGCCGTGGTTATAGCCTGGAATGGAATATCGCAAGAGACCATAAAAAACTTAATATATTCTATGCATAAGAGATGTGCTTGTGTTATCCAAAATAAAGGATTTGCAACAAAATATAAATTAAATTTAGTTTTGTCCGTTTTATTTTCCAGCTTTAAATATCTTTATGAAAAAAATTCACTGAGGGGGTGGTTTAGTTATGGCCGATACTGTAATTCCCATATAGCGCTCACTTCAGAAAAACAGTTAAAATGAAATAAATCTCTTGAAAGTTCTTATAATGATAAAACAATTTGTACAGATGAGTTTAATGATATATGAAACCGGCATATATAAAGATCATTATTGGCTATAGCTCCCACTTCATCACACACTTTCCACTAACAAGAGTCAAGGTTAATTAAATGGCTAAGAGTCTAAAAGCCTTTATTAAAAGTAATCTCTTATGTTGTATAATATATATCGATAAAAATACGAAAAATTTAAAATCGTTGAAACAGACTTTAATGGCATTATTTTCTAAATCCGTGCACCATAGAACGGAAGGAGAGAGAAATAAAAAATAAAACAATATTAAGATCTTTTCACACATATGGGTGATACAATAACAAAATACATGGCAACAGACTTAGATTTATGACTCTGTTACTTATCTAGTTATCATCTATGCCCGGCACCAAGTAATAGCTTTATATGGAAAAATTTCAAACATTTGTTTTTGTTTTCATAAAAATTATGTTGTTTCTCAAAAGCAAAGCAATTAATGCAAATTTTTTTCATGCAAAAACTAATTTCTGATATATATTTGTTTTCCATATAAACTATCACTTTAGAAAATAAGGCCCTTAGTATTTATTATTTCTGAAATAATGGCATATTAAACATATTCTCAAAGCTTCTATAACTTATGCGTCAAAATGTGAGACCCGAAACAAATTAATTTAAAAAGAAACTAGTTTTTCCACATATACTGGGTGTAGGATATTAGACTTTACTTTCTCACTTGTTTTTGCTTTTCCTAAATCGAACATTTGTTTTGACGATGTAAAAAATTTCATTGTGATATGTTAAAGGACAAACCTTTTGTTGAAAATTATATATATTGTTACGAATTTGCAATAGCGATTTGAATTTAACGGTCTGTAAAAACTACCTGCATCATTCATCATGGTTATAAACACGTCCATCAATAGAAGCTTCTACTTATCAACAATGTTAATATCATGCGGTTATTAGCATTGTTTATAAGTATGGCAACACTAAATGTTTAAGCTGCTAACATTGACATCGAAAGCACTAGAATTCGAACATACTAGTTTGTCTGTTAAGAGCATTGTAGAAGATTCCCGAAAGATGGCATGTGTATAAATAGTGGCAGCGGTTGCAGTCGTGAGTGAGTTAATCATAGGCGCTGTTAGAGTTAACATCAACTGCCTTGTACATTTAAGTTTGTTCATTATAAAGTGTATGTGCATTTCTGCGAATTGATAAATGTGTATAAAGACACTTATTGACTATTTGAACAGTTGTTGTTGTATATTTAAAATAAATAAAGAGTTGTTACAATTTTAAACTACTAAAACTCCTTTTATTTGCTATCAAAAGTATCCGGTTTATTTAAAGGAAATAAACCAACGTTTTAAAAAGATTAAAACGTAACAATATTTAGGAATACTTAAATTTCCCACTTTTGGCATAAATACGCAGTATTTTTTAAACTTCGAATAAAAATAACTTTTGTGTTTAGAATATGCTCTCTCCGATCACACGAAGAAATTGTCAATTCAAAATTTGACAATTTTGTGTCGAAATTTGTCTATATTTTCAACAGAAAACGATTTTATATACCCCAATATGTTTAGTATATCATATAACCCTCAGATCAAATA
This sequence comes from Calliphora vomitoria, assembly GCA_942486065.2. Lineage (NCBI taxonomy): Eukaryota > Metazoa > Arthropoda > Insecta > Diptera > Calliphoridae > Calliphora > Calliphora vomitoria. The sequence goes on along the minus strand of OW818030.2, from coordinate 69,686,088 downwards.
GGCAAACATCTTAACATTGCCGTTTTATCATTTTGTGGGGAGTTATGCAAACGTTTTTTCAAGAAAATGCGAGGTTTGTGAGTCCCTTGAAGGTTAGATATAAGCATTTTGTATTATTTACCATACAAATTTAAAATTTCATGTAGTGAATTTTTGTGAAGAAAACTTAAAAATTCGAATGGATTAAGATATCGTAATAAAATATGGAACTTATATATTGTAGATCAAAAGGTTTTTAATCTATTGATAACTTTTGCCATTGTCTTTACTTAAATTCCGAAATTCTTAACAGTGTGTTAATGTAGCCGATAGAGACCGTTAAATTCAAATTTTAAGTAGATGTCTCATAGACACCTACAATCGCATTCTTCCCCATGCCTACTTAGCAAAAACAAAACAAAAAACTACCAAAGGGGGATTTTAAAATCCATATAAAATCCTTTTGGTATAGAATTCTAAATAAAATAAATTTTAACAAATTTGTTATACATACATACAACTTTTTTCATTCAGTTGGTCTTTTAGACTGCAAAAAAAAAAAAAAACAGTTTTTATTGTACTTTTCTAAACATTCAAATACAAATACAAACACATGGAAAATGGAAAATGTTGTTTATACTCACTAGTACGAGGATGTAACACAAGGTTGTTTTTAATGTTCATCTGGTTGTAACTTTCAAAAATTGGACTGGACTGGACAACAAACTGGTCAGCACAAAAGCAGAACAGCAAAAAATAAAAATAAAAATGTGAAAATTGTACTCGTATATGCTTCATTTTACAAAACGCATAAATATTTCTCTTTGTTTATCATCATTTTAATACCCAATACAATACAAATACGAGTACAAATACAAATATACAGAAACACAAACACAAAACAAATGTATTTGAATTGTGTATCCTTTTTTACAAAAACATATCCATAAACCATGAATTGGAATTTGAACTGGAATGGTTGGCAGGATGGCAGGATGGCAGGATGGCTGGCTGGTTGGTTGGTTGATTGGTCAGTTCATGACATACGAAAGAAAGTTGGTTCAGTATTGGTGTGAGTAGACAAGATTTTTGTTGATGCTTTTATTATTGCCATGTCATGTAAAATGTATCTTCTTTTCATTTATTTTCTTGCCATAACAACTTGCTCGTACACACTTTGAACATTTATGTCAGCTTATTTTTCCTAAATTATACTCGTTTTACACTATAGCCTGAATGAAACGTTTTATTTTTTTTTTTTTTTCATCTTAATGATGTTTGGCAAGAGTTGGGTTGTATTTGCTTCATTGTCTCTAACTCGAGACCAAGATATGTTGTCATTTCTTTATGTCATCTTTTCGTTTACGTCAATGACACAAACCTTTTTCTTTTTGGAAAATAATGAAATTTTAATAACATGGATGGATATAATACCATTGCATAAATGTTTTATGTAAGTATTCATTAAAATATTGAAGTTTCTAATTTACTATTTTTAATTGTATTTTTTATTTATATAGTTTTTAAATTACAACTGGGTTATTTATCAGTCTGGAACTAAATTCTAAAACTCAATATATCGTTAGCTTAGTGTGCAAATGTGCTAAGTCCACATTTTATGAAAATTTAGCTTTTAAATCAAAACGTTAGTATAAGTAAAAATACACTAGCGGTATTCAGTGTCTTGTGCGTTTTAGGTTGCAATTGTTTGCTATTGCAATAATTTTTCCATAGACAGTGAGCGGTATTTAAAGCTACATTCCAATGCTAGATGCAAATTAGGTAACAGCTGATATACAGAATTATTGGTCGAGAAAATTTATAAAAAGGTGTTTGATTATTTTGTGAAATTATTTTAAAATGCCGCCAAATTATCTAGAACAATTTTTATTTCATCTAGCGTCCACTTTTTAATTTTTTATTAATGGGTCGATTATGGAAGGCAACCGAACTTCAGTTGCGTTGCCAGAGGGCAACTAAAAATTTCTGGTTGCCAATTCGGCAACAGAAAAGATAGCTGCCAGTTGCCATCTGTAATACCATTTAGGCAACTGACAACGCAACTAAAGTTCGGTTGCCATCCATAATCGACTCATAAGAGTATTCGGCTCCATAGCTTCAATTTTGTGTGACGATATTAAATTATTGTTTACACAATACACGTAGCATAAAATGCTATACAGTTTTAGTATTGCGCAAAAGCAATGATGTGATAATTGCAATTCTGTGTAGTTTGTTGTTGGATTGCAAATAAAAGCTACATTATTTTGCACTTTTGCAAGACCATATGCATCAAACTCCGCTAATGTTTGCAATTATTTCGTTTTATACTGTAGTATGCAAAGGTGCTAAGTCTGTTTTGTGGTATGATAACGTACTAAGTCCATTTTTCTCAACATTGCAAAATTATATCAGTCACATGAAAATTAATATATGTAACTTCTATTTTTAGTATATAATAACATCATATTTGTATTAATTATTTGTTTATTCATTTAATTTCAACCAACAAACGTAAATCATAAAGGAAATATTTGATAATTTTTAAATTTATTATCATCTCGCCTACTGATATTAAAAGCATGATTTCATGTTGAGAGCAACTTTAGTGACAATAGAGACTTTAAATCAAATAAGAGTTAAAATAAAGAAAAAAATTTATAACAAAATAGATCCACTAAAAAACAAAATAAATAATACAAAATGTGCTAAGTCCCATAAAAGGACTGTGGTCATATATCATCTATCTATATATATAAAAATGGATGTTTGTATGTATGTATGTTCCGAATGAACTCAAAAACGACTGAACCGATTTTGATGAAATTTTCAGGGAATCTTCAGAATAGCCTAGCGGCTAACACTGTAGAGTCAGATTTTTGATTTTCGGTCTGTAGGCGTTAATGTCATCGCTAATGCCATCTATATATATAAAAACGGCTGGACTGATTTTGATGAAATTTTCAGGGATCTTCAGAATAGCCCAGCGGGTAACGAAGGGGTGTGAAAATTTTTTTTACGTTCCGCATGGACTCAAAAACGTCTGGACCGATTTTGATAAAATGTTTACGGAATCTTCAGAAAAGCCTAGCGGGTAACACTGTAAAGTCAGAATGGACAGAATGGCGTGGCAGAATAAAATGTTTATACTATACCGCTAATGACATAAAAATAAGAATATTGTATTATTGTTGATCGACCTTTTCTTCAATTCTTACAGATAGTTTATTTAGTTTCCTATATACAGGCTTACAAAGTCAGTGATTAAAAAAAATTTGGCAAAAAAAATTTTTTTAAAAAAAATTAATTTTGTCGACCAAAAAATTTTTTTTCAATTGGAGAAATACATAAATACTTTTTTTATTCCCAACTTTCAAACAATGACAATTTTCATTTCGTTGCTTAACATCATTCTTAATATTTTAATTCAAATTGGTGTACTCTGAAGCGAATTATTTGGTGTAAGCGAAGAAAGGAATACATTTCAACACATATCCGGTACTATAAAAGTTTTTTTATATTATCAATCGATGATAAACAATTTTTTTTACGCTTGCATATTAGATGCATGAATAAGAAATTTCCATATGAAATCTATGAAATAAAATAATATTTTGAATAACTCTCCGCATTCCACTTTTAATAAAAAATAACGGTTTTATTGAAATAAAATTTGTTTTAGAAAGGGGATCTACGTCTAGAGCCGCAGAAACGGGAAGAGAACGAGAATCACGGCTTCAGCAAATGCGTCGCATTGCATCTTCATCGAGTGCTGCAGAGACACCTATCGAAAGACTAGAAGCCAATCGCTCCCGAATGGCTCGATCAAGAGAAAGAATCGATTTAAAGTTGCCGGCATTTTATTACAATAAGGAATCACAAGGACGTACTGATTGCCGCAATGGACAAACATTGCTTACACTTCCTTCAAAATATCCAAAAGTGCAACTCATGATTTTAAATGTCGTCGGTTCATGCCCACCTTTAAAGTTCAAGGCCAAATGTAGCACAGAATTGGATCTTTGCTCCCGCTTACCAATGATGATGCGAAGTTCCTTCAAATTTATTTCACTGGAAATGAAGCTACAGAAGCCGAACGCTATCAACGAACATGCGTGTACATTTGTTGCAATACCCTTCTGCCGAAACATTCTCAAAACAATTGTTGGACATTAGAAATGGAAAAATTTCAATTGGTCTCGCCACAAATGAGATTTCGTTGTTGACAAGGTATTCCCAAGTCTTACAATCAACTACAAAAATTCGGATTGGCTGTGGGAACATGCAATTTTGGCACCAACAAATTATGATGTTAACAAGCTCAATAAACAAATACAATTGAAACTGCCTGGCGAAACAATAAAATGCAAATCGATTGACACAGTAATGAACGAAGAACAAGTCGTCGATTATCCTACTGAATTTTTGAATTCATTGGGGGTTGGATCACCGACTTTGTCCGACACTGTATATTAAAATCGAGATCGAGATGCAATATAAAACAGATGTTTTCTAAGGGCCAGCAACGCAGACCGGGTTCAGCTAGTATTTAATAATATTAGTACGCACTTTTTTCTGGTCACTCATTTTAATCATATTAACAGCAAATGAATATAATTGTTATTAAACATAATAACTGATATGTTTTACAAAGGTAACTTGATAAAAAAAAAAAAATCTAATAATACATGGGTTAAAAGTTTTAATGAAAAACGTGTGTTAAGAATTTTACGATCTCAGTCCTTATTTGACACAAATAGTTCTTGCTAACTTATGTACTCAAAAATATCCTTAATCGGTTAACAGTTTTTGATCACAATATATAAAAATCTTTATTAGGACTTACCACTATACATACAAGGTGGCGCAAAAGTAAACATCAGATGTTTTTTGGCTGTAATTAAAAAAAAAAATTAAAAACTTTGATTCTTCTTGTGGATTATTTTTATTTGGTCTTTTAATTTTTTTACATCAAGTCGAGAATATGATGTCATATAAATGGCCGCCGCCACAGTTAATTGTCATTTGAGTCCTTTTTATGGCATTTTCCATCACTTTGGCCAAAACTTCCGGCGATAGGTCCTCACATTCTTGACGGATATTGTCTTTAAGAGCTGCAAGAGTCTGAGGCTTGTTGACATAAACCCGCGACTTCAAAAAGCCCCACAAAAAGAAGTCTGGAGCGGTCAAATCAGGCGATCTTGCTGGAAAGTGCAAATCGCCAAAACGGGAGATTAGGCGCCCGGGAAATGCATCCTTCAGCATATCGATTGTGGCACGTGCAGTGTGTGTCGTTGCGCCGTCCTGTTGGAACAACATGTTTTCCAATCCCAATTCATCAAGTTGCGGCAAAAAGAACTCGTTGATCATTGCTCTGTAGCGCTCACCATTCACTTCTTCGAAGCAAAAAGGTCCGATGACTCCTCCAGCGAAAACAGCACACCATACAGTGACTTTGAGCGGGTGTAATGACTCTTTGTGGGTTACACGCGGATTTTTAGTTCCCCAGAAGCGTAAATTTTGCTTATTTACGTACCCGCTAAGATGGAAATGGGCCTCATCACTCATGATTATTTTTGATGAAAAATCATCTTCCTCTTGGTGGTGATTAAGGATGGCTTCAGCGTATGTTAGACGCGATTGGCGGTCAGCAGCTAACAGCTGATGCACCGTCTGGACTTTGTACGGAAACATCTTCAAATCTTGTACCAAAATTCGCTGTAAAGACCGTCGACTGTTACCCATTTGCGTGGCACGTCGTCTGGTCGATGTCGACGGCGCTTCCATGACATCCTCGGCTACAGCAGCAATATTCTCTGCAGAACGGCTACTCCGGGGTCTGCGACTCCTAGCAGCATCTCGTGTTGTGCCAGTCTCTTCGAGGCGAGCGGCTGAACGTCGCAGTGTTTCACCAGTAGGCGTTGGAAGGCCAGGAAATCTGCGACGAAATTCACGTTGTGCCAAAGTCACCCACCGCTTAATGGTCAAATAAATAGTCAGCAATATTCCGCGTTCTGGAGCAGTGTAGCGTAACATTGTTTATTAACGTGTATTTCGCATGTGTTTACTACACAAATGTCAACACAGAACTGACATTAGGGGCCAATCGCAAAATTTATAGCATTTTCTGATAGGAGGATTACTTTTGCGCCACCTGTTATAAATGGATAAGAGGTTATGTAAATCATAACTTTTCTAAGTTTATTTTAATAACATCGGGCTGATCCTTTCTGAGATATCATTAATTATGTGGAGAAACGTCTAACAGAATTTATAATTTGACTTAAGCATTTAAAAAACAATTTTTACCATTTTTGTACTTATGCATCAAATCTATATAGTGGTTAGTCAAACCTTTTTTTGCTGTTGACCAGTGTTATTAGTATTTCAACACATGGTACATAACATATAAGGTATTAATTCTATTATTTCCAGAGCGAGGGGTTCACACGAGGAGAATATGCATTAAACAATGGAAATATATTTCTAATTTAGTTGTGGCGTAAAGTAATAGTAAATATTTTATTTAGGAAAACAACCAAACTAAAATAACAGCAAATAGTAATGGGGTAAAAATAATAAATAATATTGCAGCATAATATGAAAATGTGCAATAATTGAGTTTAAATTTATAAATTAAAAGCAAAACGTAAAAAAACTTAAACAAAGTGATTGCGATATATTTATAAAAAAGTATTATTTCTATATACTTACATATTAAATGGAAATTCATTATCATTGAATAAAGCTTTCCCCATAAAGTAAAGTATATTCGGTAGTGATTTTAATCTGTTATTAAGGAAATGTTAAAATTACTAAATAACACCAATAAAAAAAAAGAACTACTAATCTTATTGTGACAAATTTGGGGAGTTCTTAATTAATACGAATTTTGTGTAAATACTTGACTAAATCTATTTATGAAACAGTTTCGATATTTTCTCATTATAACGTGACCATTATATTCTGTGTATTGTGCTCAAGAATGTGTAACGTGTATAATTAAATGCTAATCAAAAATTCGTTTAGATACGTAGATTTTTCTAAGGATATTTTTGCGTTCTTTCTTCGCCACTCCACTCCCTCTCTCTCACTCTCTAAAATGGTATTAAATAAATAAACACAAATACAAAAGGACAAATATTTGATTGGCAATCGGAAAGTGTGTAACGATAATTAATAGAATTTGTGCAGTGAATAGATAATGAGCCAAAAGAAAAAATGGAAGAAAAAAACAGAGGACAATAACATTAACGATGGAAGAAAGAAAGAAAAAAAAAATAACATTATATGGACGTGGTAGCACTGTTATTCTACTATTTATGTAGACTCCAACAAGAATAACAACATCAGCAAAACTTGGCAGGACATCAATGGGGCAGAATAAATTCATAAGCAGTATCGGTGTTGGAGAGCAGTAACAAAATATATTTGCTTGTAATAAACAATCTTACTTCGATTTTATACACATCCAGGAATAATTTATTTTAATTTAAATGCGTTGGCAGAGGGTGTTTTATAAGAATGTGACTTAAAGTAAAACATATAAACATAAATCTGGGGAGAAAATGTTAAATAATTTATATGTTTTGTTTTATAAATAAATTTTCTAAATACCTTGTAAATAAATAAATAAATAAATACGAGTATATGTATATTTACATATCAAGTTATACTAATATTAGCAACAGCAATATTATATAAATATTTTTAGTTTAATTTATGACAAAACATTTCAAGCCTGTAGCAATTTTAGCTCTACATGATAATATTTCTTCAAGACTAATCCCCTTTAAAATGCGTTTAAATACTGCCAGGCATTTTTCCACAGTTATTGTTTGACACCCCACATTTTATTTTATTTTATATATTTTTTTTCTTAACTACTTAGTTGAACATAAATTCAGATGTTATCTTAAATACTCAAAAGGAACAATAATATTAAAACAATTCTTAGTGTTTTTAGAAAAAAATCGGTAAAAACAACAAAGTCACACAGTTTAAAGGCATGTTTAATGAAAGTGTGAACACGGGAACAATTTTACAGTATTATCAACCATAGATATTCAGCAGTATCTTATAAAACAGTGATACAAAAAATAATGAAATACAAATAAAAGGTGTTTTTTTAAGTCCGATATATGTTTCGAGAGAGTAACTGTCAAACGAACTGCCATGATGCGTTCACTTTTTGACATGTATGATCAGTATACTTTTTCACTTGAACAACGCTACCTAATTATTAAAATTTACTCGTACTTTGAAAATCAGTCAACGATTCGCCCAACTTATAGATGACTGTTTTATTGCTAAATTGTGTACGACGATAAGGCTGATTTTTGGCTTAACCGGTTTGTTAATAAACAAAATTCCCGCATATGGAGTGAACAGACCCTATAAACTCTGCTACGCTTGTGGCATTACCGCACCATGTTCAATGATTTTTTTGTTTGAAAATATGGATTGGATTGATCCGGTCGAGATGTAGTTTCAACAGGATGGCGCTACATGCCATACGGCGACCGCATGGCATGTAGCGCCATTTCATCTTGAAAAATTTACCTGACAATTGCCCTCCAAGGTCGGGCTATTTGGCATCTCTCGATTTTTTTCTGTGGGCCACGTGAAGTCACTGGTTTATGCTGATAAACCAGCAACAATTGCCAACAATATTATTATTTATTAGTAATAGATATAAGTAAATTTTGTACATTTCAATAATTTACAATGTTTTTACTAATCTGTATTTCGCTTAACGTAATTGTTGTGAGCCAAATTGGCACTATTCCATTAATAAGGACTGAAATCGTAAAATTCTTAACACACGTTTTTCATTAAAACTTTTAACCTAAGTATTATTTGATTTTTTTTTTTTTTTTGATCAAGTTACCTTTGTAAAGCATGTCAGTTACTATGTTTAATGTCAATTATATTCATTTGTTGTTAATCTGATTAAAATGAGTGACCTGAAAAAAGTGCGTACTAAAATTATTAAATATTTTCAACAAAACCCAGCTTGGTCCTACAAAAAGTTAGCCAAACATTGAAAGATCTGCTATCAAACTTTTTCCAATGTTATTAAACAGTACCGGGAGAACTTTTCCGTTGATATAAAACCTGGTTGAGGTAGAAGGAATGGTCCACATGATGTTTCTAAAGCCAAAAAAATAGAAAGCATTTTAAAAAGAGCTGCCAACACATCCGGTAGGAAAGCAGCCCGTTTAGGTCAGTACTCAGACTATTTTGTACGAAAAGTTAAAGCGAAGACAGGCTTAAAAACATACAAGGCTCAAAAAGTTCCTGACAGGAACACTGCTAAAAATTTAGAGGCCAAAGACAGAGCACGGAAATTGAAGTCAAATTGTATGCAAAAAATATACCTGCTGCATAATGGATGACGAAACGTATGTTCTGGCAGATTTTACGCAACTTTCTGGTCAAAAATGTTATGTTGCTGATGCTCGAGGGAATGTTGGAGAAAAGTCTAGGACCCAAAAGCAGACAAAATTTCCCAAAAAGTTCTTGGTATGGCAAGCAATATGCAGTTGCTGCTAAAAAGCCAAACATTTGTTACATAGGGCTCTACAAATACCGAAATTTACATCAAGGAATGTTTACAATAAAGGATGTTTCCATTAGTAATACTTCTTAATGTGTCCACTTATTTTTGACCTGATTTGGCATCTGTCACTATGGTACGAAAGGTCTTGAGTTGTACAATACCAATAATGTGGTATTTGTACCAAGAGAGGCAATTCCTATAAACTGCCTGAAGCTGAGTCTAGTGGATAGATTTCGGATCTTGTTAGAAGAGAATTGAAGAGCAGAAAAAAGGTGTCCGAAAGTGTTGTAGATTTTAAACGGAGATGGACAATCTGTTCGAACAAAGTGACATAAGGCTCTATAAAAACCATAATGAAAGTGTTTTCGGAAAAGGTGCAATAATGCATCGTTAGTGACTAGAACTCTATAATTAATTTTCTTTTGTAAATTGTAACAATAATTTCAATCAAATAAAAAAAAATATTCAAAACTGTAAGTTTAGTAGTTTCATTTTTATTAAATCAAATTCATTTATTATTAATTTTCTATACTTTAAGCAAATTTTAAGGTATTTATATAAAGAATATAAATTTATGCCATTTAGTAAATTTAAAACTTTATTAATATTTAATTAGGTTTTACCAAAATATTTGAATCTAAATTCATTATAAATTTTACACGTACCGATGAAGTGATGCGTATTTTCAGATTCATCCAGATTGCAAATTTTGCATATGCCATCCGAGTCATTTCTAAAGGCTCTTGTATTAATATCAAGTAATCCACTACGTGCTCATACAATTAAACTGGTTGATCTGGCTGAAAAATTCACTATGAATGATGGGTGAATTTTTGAATTTGATACATTAAGCATATTAGTTGGAGTTTCCGAAAGAATAACGATATCGTCAGCATAGAGTAAAATCTTCACATTTTTATCCGCTACCACCACGTAGAATATCTTGTAAATCATTGAGGTATAATGAAAATAAGACTGGGCTTAATATACACCCCTCTTTAATACCAATTTCAACAGGAAATAAGTCGGAAAAACTATTACCATTCCACACTCGACTATAAGTACTATCATATGCTGATTGTAAAATTCTTATAATTTTAGATGATAATGCCATGCAGGAGAGTTTATAAAATAAACAGTTTCTTGGTATAGTACCAAGTCCACAAGAAAAGTCAACGAAAAAAAGTATTTATTTTTACCATTATTGAGGAAGATGTTGTCCACAGTTGAATCATTTTTTCTGAATCCGTCTTGGTATTCATTTAATATGTTCTTGTTGTTAATCCATTCAGTAATACGGTTCAGCATTATTCTATTAAAGATCTTGCAGAGTGTATCGATTCTTCTTAAAAAGTGGTAGCAAAATTGAAGTACAAAAACTTGTTGGAATTTGTTCATATAAAAATATTTTGTTGAAAACAGATAACATAACGAATACCATCTTGAACAGGCGATTTGTTTAGTTTTAGGGTTTTGATAACTGACGAAATTTCACATAATTCAATGGATGAATCAAAAAGCGAATCCGTAAAATATGGCATAGACCAACTAACTGTTGGTGGATCTCCAGAATTTTGTGGCAGTGAGCTGAAGTGCATCAGAAAGTCATCTGCTTATAAGTTACCTCTACTCGTGTGTGTTTGCGTTTTCATCGATTTAGATAACTTCCACCATTTGCTACTACATCTTACCGAGTTCACCTGTACTAAATTTGTATTATACAATTATAATTTCTTTGTGCTGCAAATATCCATATCGAGGGCCTATATTAAAAACACTCTAGCTTTGATTTTCACGAACATGAATTTTTGATGGTAAAATGTTCAGTAAAACAGCTCTCATCTATGGTGTGAATTTCATAACAAACACATATTTTTTTTTTTTTTTGTGTTTTATTTGCATTTTTGTTATTTCTCTACTTTATACAATTAATTTGAATGCACAACCCTCCATCTTTTCAAATAATTAATTTTCAAATATTTTTTTGGATTAATTTCTTCTTGCAATTCATATTTTCTTACAATTTTTTGCATGCTGAACATGAATTTTACATTTTTCAATCATTTATCCAAAATAGCGAATGCCGATTCTGAATTGAATTACCATGAACATATTTTACATCTTTGGTTTTTTGTATAATATAATGTCCATGGCATAAAAATAAATGGTTAGAGTTGGAGTTTGCTTTAAAAGTGTCTACTTTTAAAGTGTCATCTATTACTTTATGAAAATTTACACCAATTAAACTCCAAAAAAAAAAACTTGAAAAAGCAAAAAAAAAAAAAAATTTTTTTCTATAACTTTTTGTTTAATATTGTTTATAGCTAATTTTTTTTATCTTACGTTGTATTATTAGCTGTTATCTTAAATAAATCACGTTAACAGCTGACAAATGACATAAATGAAATCAAAATAATTTAATTTTATTAAAATGCAAAATCCTCTATCTTATCATTTTTAAAAACCAATTATATGTGAGATTCTGCAGTTGTATTGTAGAATACCGAATTTTAATAACTCAAGTAATACGCGAAAAAAAACAGTTTTTTGGCTCTCCTGAAAAGTTGTGTTTTTTAAGATAGAGGGTTTTGAATATATGTCCTCGATATACTTAAAATCAATTTCAAAATCAAAATCAACATTAAGAATATTGTTATTTCACTACATTTGTTAATAAAAAAAGTTCTAAACAAAGTGATCAAGAAAAACTGTAAGTTTTTCCGAACTCTTTGGACTTCAATACAACAGAATTGCTATTATTATTTGATGGAAGCGGATTATTATTATTTGATGAGAAATGTATTTCTTTAATATAAGATCAAATATTTTAAAATCTGACTAACAGTTAAAGTTATTAACTGTTTCAAATAAACCAATTACATTGTTAATACTAATTCGGGTACTATCTTTATATATACCAAGTTAAAAAAAATCAAAATGACTTACACTATAAAAACACAATTAAAAATATATTTTTTTCTTTACTTTTACTTGTTTTTTTTTTTGAATTTTTTCTTATTGTCAAAGACATATTTTTTGCGTTCTACATTCTTTGGTCTACTGCTTCAGTAACTGTCTCACACCACCAGAAGTGAGAAATGACAATTGTGTGTTTCAAATTAGAATTTGTTTGTCTGTTTATTTATCTTTCAGTCTCTTTGTCTGTCCGTTCGTTCGTCTATTTATTTGTTAAGCGTGCTGCATTATAAACGCTTAATTACATTTACATTTTCTTTTATATGAATAACAATGAAATGAAATAAATAAAAAAATAAAAAAAAAAAAACAACAATAGTAAGACAAAATATTTTACATACTGAAATTTTTTTATGGAAGTTACATAAAAATGCCTGTTTTTAATTCCTTTTTTTTTTAATTTTTCCTTTCTGCGTTTCTTTTTAGAATGACATTTTAAGACGACTGTAAATTACAAGGAAAATGCCGAAAGATTTAAATCTTAATTTTTATATTATTAAAATGTTAAAATAACGAAATAATGAGTGGAAAATAAAGAAATAGCACCAACTAAGTATGAAATGCTTTTAAAAGTTAAGTAAAAAATTTTATGAAGATTTTTTAATTAAACAAAAGTGGGTATGAGTGATATTAATTTAATGGGAAATAATTATCACTCATACGTATGTACATGGATGTATAGAGTGAATTAGGAATATAGCAAACAAAGTATCACTTCGATGGCTTAGTTGTTAACATTGAAATTGAATTTTAAATTTGTTTAGGCTCATTTTATTCAAATCCATATCAATTGTTAAAATATTATCAAATTTAAAAAAAAAAACACTACTACTACAGCTTGAGTGATTTAAATTTATTTGGCAAATGCAGTGTTTATCTGTAACATCTATATTAATACCTAAAAAATATTGACTTGTATATAAGAAATATATAATTTAAAAACTCAACTCCCCAATAATTTGACCGCCATTCATCTTCAGTTAATTTGAACCCTCTGAGTTCTTTTTTAACAATGATGTCTCTCCCATCTCCTTTTCTTACAATAATAAAACTTCCAATTATTCCTTTTTGTTTGTTTTTACAATTGCATGTTGTATTATTTTGAAAAGTCAGGACTTTTTCTTTGTACCCAGCGAAAAAAGTATGTGTTTTTCTCCATTTAATGTTTTTGTTAATAAGATATAAAAAAAAGAACGCCAGTTAAAACGTTCTAAAATTTTAATGAGAATTTTGTAAATTTTTTATGGAAACAAAAATAAAAGGCAATTTTTTTTGTTAAAAAGTCAGCAGTTTTTTTATTTTGTATTAAGTACATGAAAAGAAGGGAAGCGGTTATGGTTATTGTTTTGTAAAGATAAATAGACAAAACAAAAATAACAGTACGAAAAAAGGTTCTTTATTATGAGAAAGAAATAAGAAAAAACGATTATTTATTTTTTCCTTTAGTATTTTAAACATTTTAATAAGCTATACTATGATGTGATGGGTGTGCTAAGTTTGTTATTCCGCTTGAAAATATACAACAGTTAAAATTCAAGGTATGGCTGTGACGAATTTTTATACCCTTCATCCATAATCAAAATTAATTTTTGCACAACTATTGCTGGAAATGCTATATAAACAATAAATTTAATATTTGACTTTATTTTTTAAAATCGTTGTCTAATATTTTGTAGTAGCTACAGCTCCTAGTTTATATGGATTGCCAAAAATTCTTAAAGAAACATTTTCTTTAAGACCGATTTGTTCATGTATTAACTCTCCACCATATGAACTTTGTAAATATTTATATTACTACAATAGTATTCTTAAAAGTATTAATGTAAATTCAATATATAATGTAAAGAACTCACTAGAGTTTAAAGATAGTAAATAGAGTATCCAAAACCGAAACCGAAAACCGGTCAACCGGTTTTTTCATCTTTGTAAAACCGACCAGTTTCGGTGTTTTTTAACTTTTCGGTTTTTTGAAAACCGGTTTTTTTAAGACGGTTAACCGGTTTTAACGAAATATACATATAACACCTTATGCCTTACCAATATTGACTATAAATTTAAATAGACATTTTTCGTATTAAACAAAAATTAATATAAAACCGGTTAACCGGTTTTTAAAATGACAAAACCGTAACCGGTTTTTTTAGAATGAGAAAACCGAAACCGGGTTTTTTATAAAACACTGTTTTCGGTTAAACCGGAAACCGGTTTTTTGAATTAGCCGGTTTTTTGGACACTCTAATAGTAAACAACAGCTAAAGATTTTTAAATTAATAATACAATACAAGAATCAAAATACAGACACTGTTTCTGAACCTAACATTTATAAATCATTAAGTTATGAACCTGAAATATAAAAAAGAATAGGAAAGTCGAATATAGTTGATAATAAAAAATATAAAATGTACAGTACTGCTACGTTTTAACCTTTTTAAAACGTTGGTTTATTTCCTTTAAATAACCGGATACTTTTGATTGCAGATAAAAGCAGTTCTAGTAGTTTAAAATTGTAACAACTCTTTATTTATTTAAAATGTACAACAACAACAATACAAATAGTCACTCAGTGTCTTTATACACGTTTATCAATTCGCAGAAATGCACACGCACTTTATAATGTACAAACTTAAATGTACAGGGCAGTTGATGATCAACTCCACTCACGACTGCAACCTCTGCCACTATTTATACACGCGCCATCTTTCGTTAATCCTCTACAATGCTCTCAACAGACAAACTAGTATGTTCGAATTCCAGAGCTTTCGATGTCAATGTTAGCAGCTTAAACATTTAGTGCTGCCATACTTATAAACAATGCTAATAACCGTATGATATCAATATTGTAGATAAGTAGAAGCTTCTACTGATGGACGTGTTTATAAACATGATGAATGCTGCAGGCAGTCGTCACAGACCGTTAAATTCAAATCGCTATTGCGCTGTTAGAGTTAACGTCAACTGCTTTGACCATTTAAGTTTGTACATTATAAAGTGTGTGTGCATTTCTGCGAATTGATAAACATGTATAAAAACACTGAGTTACTATTTGAACTGTTATTGTTGTACATTTGAATAAATAAAGAGTTGTTACAATTTTAGACTACTAAAACTGCTTTTATTTAAAGGAAAATGTTTTATAAAGGTTAAAACGTAACAATATTGTTGAGCTCTTTAGAATTTTGCAAAATGATAATGATAACATGAGATGGTCATATTTCAGTGCTCATAAATGATAATAATACAAGGTGGAGCAAAAGTAATCCTTCTATCAGAAAATGCTATAAGTTTTGCGCTTGGCCCCTAATGTCAGTTCTGTTTTGACATTTGTTTAGTAAACATATGCGAAATACACGTTAATAAACAATGTTACGCTACAGTGCTCCAGAACGCGGAATATTGCTGACTATTTATTTGACCAGTAATCGGTCTGTAACTTTGGCACAACGTGAATTTCGTCGCAGATTTCCTGGCCGTCCAACGCATACTGGTGAAACAATACGACGTTAAGCCGCTCGCCTCGAAGAGACTGGCACAACACGAGATGCTGCCAGGCGTGGCAGACCCCGGAGTAGCCGTTCTGCAGAGAATATTGCTGCTGTAGCCAACGATGTCATGGAAGCGCCGTCGACATCGACCAGACGACGTGCCACGCAAATGGGTATCAGTCGACGGTCTTTACAACGAATTTTGGTACAAGATTTGAAGATGTTTCCGTACAAAGTCCAGACGATGCATCAGCTGTTAGCTGCTGACCGCCAATAGCGTCTAACATACGCTCAAGCCATCCTTAATCACCACCAAGAGGAAGATGATTTTTCATCAAAAATAATCATGAGTGATGAGGGCCATTTCCATCTTAGCGGGTACGTAAATAAGCAAAATTTACGCTTCTGGGGCACTGAAAATCCGTGTGTAACCCACGAAGAGCCATTACACCCGCTCAAAGTCACTATATGGTGTGCTGTTTTCGCTGGAGGAGTCATCGGACCTTTTTTCTTCGAAGACGTCGCGGGCCAAACGGTTACTGTGAATGGTGAGCGCTACAAAGCAATGATCAACGAGTTCTTTTTGCCGCAACTTGATGAATTGGGATTGGAAAACATGTGGTTCCAACAGGACGGTACAACGGCACACACTGCACGTGCCACAACCGATATGCTGAAGGATGCATTTCCCGGGCGCCTAATCTCCCGTTTTGGCGATTTGCACTGGCCAGCAAGATCGCCTGATTTGACCGCTCCAGACTTCTTTTTGTGGAGCTTTTTGAAGTCGCGGGCTTATGTCAACAAGCCTCAGACTCTGGCAGCTCTTAAAGACAATATCCGTCAAGAATGTGAGAACCTATTGCTGGAGGATTTGGCCAAAGTGGTGGAAAATGCCATAAAAAGGGCTCAAATGACAATCAACTGTGGCGCCGGCCATTTACATGACATCATATTCTCGACTTGATGTAAAAAAAATTAAAAGACCAAATAGAAATAATGCACAAGAAGAATCAAAGTTGTTCATATAAACTAAAAATCGCTAGAGAAAGAAGTCTGCAGCTGTAAAATCAGACGATCTTGGCTATCATTGTAAGTTGCCAAAACAAGTCATTAAACGAACCGTAAATATCTCCTACATTATTTTCAGTATGGCACGTTCGTTAAAATTAAAGTGCATCTCTTCGCTCATTTTGACCAAAATCGTAGTTTGATAACAAGGTTAACTTGAACTCACAGATAGACAGTCATCGTCAAATCAACTAAAATATTGATTCGCATTTGATTGGAATATTATGTATGTCTACTACTGAAATAATTGGTCAATTCACAAGATCTCTTATCAGTCATATTGTCATAATGTCCTGATATAACACGTCTCGGTGGCTCGGCTTAACCGACTCTTAGGCATTCGGCGTTGGTCTCTGCTGGTTTGTTACGATAACACAATAAACACAGCATAGAAAGTAGTATTATTTGAGGACATTTTTTGCTTGAAAAGCAATAAAAACCATTGTGAAATATTAGGATATTATGACAATATGACATGATAAGAGACCTTGTAAATTGACGAAATACATATTTAAATATGTAGTATAATATATTTTGAAGAGTGTGCTTAAATTTCGGCGTAATCTTTCAGAAATCTTATTCTCTAAGACTTATAACAGGCAAATTATAAACAATAAACTTTTTTAAATAAAAGCAAGAAAAAATCGTCAAAAAAAAGAAGACCTTTTTAAAAAACAATAACTTTCTCATTTTTGGCAAATGTTATTTATGTTTCATATAATTAAACATGTTATACCGTATTATTTGTTAAAAAAGGGAAAAAGTTGCAATTGTAAGTTTATTATAGAACAAAAAAATCCTCTTTACTTTTCTAATTATGTATATTGTTAGAAAAAAATACTGAAATTTAAAATAAAAAAACATTATTGCTATTTAACAAAAATATTTGTTGTTTGTAGAGTTATTTATTATTTCTGTTGGTTTGGGGTTTACTTGTTTTATTTTTTTCTCTTAATTACTCACTTAGTTTATGAGTTTTAATATTAAAAATTTTGTCTAACGCACGTTTATAAAATATCCTGGGAAAATAATGCTTAAATAAATTCTCTATAATTTTAACACATTAAATGACAACATTATATATGAATGTGCTATAATATAAATTTTGGCTATATGTATGTATAATCATACATATTTTCAGCATACATATGTATGTACATAAATATATAATAGTATAACAAATTTTAAAAGCCTTAATTTAGTTATACTCATATGAATACTCAACACTAACACAACAACACGACTGCTATATATGAAAATCTTTGTTTGAAAATTGTATTTATAAGTATTAGACAGCTGCAAAAAAATAACGTTGTGAATTTGGAAATTTCTTTTTAATATGTGTCAAATAGGGTATAATTTTACCTCTACTGCTGAGGATTATTCATTAAAGAGTCCACAATGTGGGTTTCTAGAAGATCGCAATATTCAAATTATTTCTCCAAACTATTTTGTAGCTGTCTAGTGTATACTCTACAGTCTAGAGCTATCGACTCTGTTTTTCAACTGGTTAAAACCCATTTATTCAGATTTACTGATGTCGGATTTTTCTAAATATTTGTGCACAAATTTTTGTGCATTTTATATAAAACCATTTAATGGGTGTTTAAAAAACAAATAAAACAAAAAACGTTAAATTTAATCAAAAAAATGTTTTTATTCGAAAGATCAATACATGGCATTAACATTTAAAAATTATTTCGGAGATACATATGTTCTTGACGAAGCGCAGACTCGACGTAAAATTTTGGGCAACTTTTTAGAGCACGAATAACACGAACAATGTTGGCCTCCAAATCGTTAATTATTGGAGGTTTATCAGCATAAACCAGTAACTTCACATGCTCAAAAAGGAAAATCGAGAAATGTTAAATTGCAAGACCTTGGACGCAAATTGATAGCTACATTTCTCGAAATCAAGTTATCGCTAAGTTTTGATTTCAATAAATCGATTTTTGAGGTTGCGGTATGGCTCGTAGCGCCATTCTGTAAAATTTTAAATATATTTAGGTCAGGGATGCCCAAAAGTTCCTTATGGAAGAGCAAACACCAATACATCTAAAGAAAAACTAATTTTTATGCAATTTTTTTGTTGTAAAAACCAAAACATACAAAGAATAAAGAAAAAAATACACAATTTTTTAAACAATACCATACGATAAACAAAATCAAAATCTACATTGATGATCTCTGTCGTCAATGTTTACCAGCAAAACATACGAAAGTGTTGTTGCTTTGCACTTGCGTGTAGACCAGCGAAAGGCATTGAGCTCTCAAATGAGCTCTCTTGTTTTTGTTTTCACATGTACGCAAGCACATACATTGTATAAAAACAATCAAAACCAGTCAGTCTCGCATGAGCATTGATAGAAGCAGGTTGTGTTACGCTTTTCGCTTTTTATGCTTGTTTATTTCAGTTATTGTTTTTGTTTTTTTCTCAACTTTTTACTCAACTCATACAACTACAATATTTAAAAACTGTAGTGGTGTGAGTTTGCCTTTCGCTGGTGTAGACAGTGAAGATCGACCAAAAAAACAAACAAACATATTGCTAGTGCTGAGTGCTTCATTGAGTATAGAAACACACAGCCTATAGCTAAGAGCATTTACAAAAACAAATGAGCACCAAGAGTATAGGGCTTGGGTACCATTGATTTAGGTAAACAAAATAATTTTTTTTTTTTTTTCAAAATTTAAAAAAAAAGATTTTTTTCAGAATTGTTTTTCAAAATTTTAAAAATAATAATTTTTTTCAAAATTGTTTTTTTTCAAAATATTTTTTTTTAAATTTTTTTCAACATTTTTTTTTAATTTACTAGTGAAATTTTTTTACCTGATTTTGACCCATTGTAGGTCCAAATTAGTATAGCCTTTTATAGATCGTTGCAATGGACTTTGAAATATCTATCATTAGATATTCATATTGTCTATATTAATGAGTATAAAAATACGTAAAAAGACTATTATCTCAATCGGTTCATGTTCAGGTCATAAGAAGTTAAATTATTTTGTTTATTTTTGGGACGCATAAGTTAGTTCTCCTGCCTTAGGCCCTATCATTGTTGGACCAATTTTGGACCAATTTCGATCTATGCAGAACGCTTTATTTTTAAACAGAGCGCCTCAAAATATTATCACTTCTTTTGGCTCGGAATCCATATGTTGACAGGAAGATGGGAAAAGTCATAGTTAACAATGATCAATACTTTGAAAATATATATATTGCATACAAATGTTTCAAAAATATTTTAAAAAATTCACATTTTTAAGTTATACACCCAATAGATTACCAGATCCTTAGATTAAGATTTTTGATTTTGAGATCATCAAAAAAGTCCTATATAAGGGCCACCTTAATACACACCCATATACTGAAGTTCGAGTATATGAATGCAATTTCATTACGCCATATTATGAAATTTATATGACAGGCTTAACTCACACAATCAGCCTAGTTTGGTTTGTGTTGCTCTATTTCCTCTTTCCTTTTCCTCATTTAATCTCACATTTGCAAATGTTCATAATACAGTGTGTTTCGGATGTCTGTGCATATGAATTTGAGGTATGTATGTGTGTGTGTGTGTTAAAATGTTTGTTAGATATGAATGTAGTTGTAACATATAAAAGCCACATTTTGTTTATTTTACTTAAAACATGGTTGGGGATTAATTATGATATGACTGTGTTATAAACACAAATATACACTTATACACACACACATACGCATGCACATACATATGTATTATCCATGTATGTATTTCAACATAATGCCTTTGGAAGGATATTCATATAGAATAGTATGTATGTGTTGGTATGCGTAGGAATTAAAATGAAATGTAATAATTTTACGAGTAGAATTTTAATATTAAAATTTTGGAATTTGTTATAAATTTGAATTTTTTTCATGTTGTTCCCAAAATAAAGTGGTTTATTCATGCTGCATGCGTTAGCATTGTGTTTAATATGAGTGTTGGTATATTGGAATAGATACAGTAAAAGGTAAATATTTTCATACATTTTAAAAACTATTCAGGATACAAATTGTTAAGTTAGGAATCATTTTAAAATATTCATAGTTTTGAAATATTAACCCCCATATTCATAAACAGTTATTCAAAATAAAATTTGTATTTTATCACAAAATTTGTTTCATTAGCTTTTGATAAAACAAATAGACTTTCTTTCTTATAAAATTTGTCCCATTTATTTGATTTCTGTGAAAGGTATTTTTTTATTTCTTAGATATTTTACATATACTTTTGTTAACATTAATAAATAAATAAATTTATTCTTACTTAATTTTATAATAAAATATCTCAAAAATTTAGCTCGATTAAAGAATTACTTTTATGCTTAACTATAACATGTATGTTTTTATTTGCTTGATTTAAATTAAAAATTTAAAATTGGACGATTTCGAGGATTTATTTTTTTTAGTCAAATATTTGTTAAAATTGTATTTTAGAAGAAACATTGCATCTTCGGATTGCTAGTTTATGATATATTAATTTAAAATATGAATATTGATTATGATATTTATAGTTACTTTCATACAAATAGTATTGAAGTCAATGAAAGTTGGAATTATAGATAGTGAAAATTAGAGTTTCCAGTTCGGTTTTAACCGAAACCGAAACCGAAAAATTTAAAATTTAGAAATGAGAAAGAAACTTTTTCATCCAATATCTCTAAATGCATATTGGTAAAAATATCTAAAGATTTGTTTAAATTTTTTAAATTGTATTACAATAATTGTTTCAGATGATGTAGCTGACTATCTTTCGCAGTCTAGGCAAGGAAACTTGTTAATTAAGCATGACACAACATATTGATCTACGAGTACTTCCTGACAATTAATAATGCAAAATTTTTGTTACAAAGTCTTAGTTACTTTCAAATATCCGATAAAGGTATGGAGTACTAGCTGACCCGATGCGCTTCGCCACCCCAATTGGAAGAAAGAAATAGTACTCTTAAGTCTCCCTTTGTGAATTAATAAAAAATTCAGGAAAACATGTCTTTAGTTTCATGTTTATCGATTCATTGTAATGTGGATTCTAGTTCATTCTAAACGATTTATTAGAATAAAAACAGTACCAAAAAGACCCACATTTTGTATTCCTACTCAGCATCATGAATGTCTAATTTCATATTTCTGTGTCCATTTTTATAGAAAATACAAAATAAAGGTACCACTATAATCACCTTTTGTGAATTTTAACTCATTCAGAATCATTTGTGTCCAATTTTCAATTTTAAGGTTTATTATTATAAAGTATTCAAAAAGTACCTTTACAATTAAGAAATAGTAACATAATTTATCCCTTTTTCCAATCGCATTCACTAAACCATGAATGCTAAATTTCGTGTTCCTAGGTTCATCGTTATAAAATATTCAAAAAGTACTATTAGTTGGAAAAAGTACCTGCAAGTCCCTTTTTTATATTCTAACTTAGTCAGGATCATGTGTGTTTAATATCCTGCTTATAGGTACATTATTATAGAAATTTCAATAATAGTTTCTGTTACCATATCATATTACCATTTTTCTTTACTCAGAAGCATATCAGCCAACTTAAATGTATACATATAAGTAAAATAATATAATATAATAAAAAGTACCATTATAATTAAAAGTAACAATTTTCCACACTTAAACCACTGTCAAGTTTGAATTTTCAAAGTAATTTCCTGATTCTAGGTTCAATATTACAGAAACTTCAACGTATCATAATACAATTGAGCACCCTATTCTTGATTATTTCTTTACTGAGAAGCATATCAGCCAACTTAAATGTATATAAGCTAACTAATTTAATATATTAAATGGTACCATTAATAGAAAAAGTACCAATTTTCCTAAATTTCAAGTTTGAACTTTAAATAGCATTTCCTATATTATCAACTGATTTAATAGTTAAGAAATGATCACAAAACCAAACCGAACCCGATCGGTTTTCAATTTTTTAAAACCGAAACCGCGGTTTTGAAATTTTTCGGTTTTGTGGAAACTCTAGTGAAAATTATTATACACTACACCGTCCGCCCATGTAGACCTTGTAATCACACTACAGGTCGCAATTTTAAAGATAATTCAACAAAATTTAGTACACGCTTTTCTATTGCCCCAAGGACAAAGCCTATTGAATATGGTTAGAGTCGCTTCATTGTTTTTTCTAGCCCCCATAAGATTGTCCTATCTGAAAATAGTTAAGCTCTCATAAATACCTTATTTTTATAGATATCCAAACCAAATTCAGCACAAATAAGTTTTACATAAGCCCAACTCACATTACCAAATTTTGTGACGATCGGTCCATAATTAGTCATAGCTCCCATATTAGGACCACTTCCGAAATTCATTTTAACGAGTATAGATTTCTTAAAATTCTTGGTATTAAAATAAAATTTAACGCAAATAAGTTTCATATATACAGAAGACATGCCATGTAATATTACGGCGATTATGGAGTTTTAAAAGTAGACAGTTTATAAACATCTTCTCTGTGTAGGATATCAAATGGTTGGGCTTGACCGACTATACTTTCTTACTTGTTTTTACTAATGTTATATTTAATTTAATAGCTTACTCCTATCGAAAGTAGTGTTTGTAACTTTAACTAGATTTTGTTTATCATCATAAGAAGGAATTCACGTTTATATAATTAATTTCTTATAATCCGTTTAATAAACGTTTTCATTTATCGGCGCAATTATTTAATCTATACGCATTTACTTCTACTTTTTTATGTATACAATAGATAAAATACATAGTGATGGCTTATAAATTAATTAAAAATAAAATTACTTTTCTATTTTAATTTTAGTAATTACTTCTTAATTACTAATATACATACATACATTTAAATGTCACATTTTTTCTCTGCCCCTGGACTATAAATTGAAACAAAAACAACAACAAACCAGTAAAATAATTATTTTTTGTCCTTCGTTTCAATGCTAAAAGACGGTAGAAAAAAAAGGCAGAAAAATAAAGAGGATTTTTAATTGAAAATTGCATTTTAATTTCATTTCATTTTCATAAGCATCATTCTTGTTTTTTTTTTTTTGTTTATCTTTTTTTCTCATTTTCTTTTCTTTTTTATTTTGAAACAAGTGTATTAAATTAATTAAGCATGCCTAAGCATGCAACATTTTTGTTATGGTTCTAATAGTGAAGCACTCACATACAATGAACCATACAAATTAGACCTTCATAATTTCTAAAATTGTAAGAAATAATGTGAAGTTTTGTTTTGAAATAATTGCTGAACTAAGATACAATTGACACATATACAAAGCACAGACAGCAATGCTGTTTGCTGTGGAATTTTGGAATTGTGAATGAAAAAACTACATTGTTATTATACCGTTTTAACCCACTATGTACCGGTTCATGGTTATATTAAATTTATATCACATCCCGTTTTGACTTATGACGTTGTTGTAGCAAATAAGCGATATGTATATTTTAGAATAATTTAATAATCAGACAGGACAAAACGCATTTTTTTGTTGTTTGGGTTTATTGAGTTTATTGAGTTTGTCATGCCGTTTGTTACATATCCAAATATAAGCCGCAGAACCAAATAGATCCTGGGTCCTCTTAAGATTTAGCTATGTCCATCAGTCCGTCTGTCTGTCTATTGAAAATACGATACGGTCCAAACGAAAGGCGCTAGTGGGTGAAATTTTTTCAAATACTCTCTATTGAAAGGTTATTGAAAATGTTCAATACCGGTTCATGATTTCAGTTAGCCCCCATACAAATGACACTCATAATTGTCTTATAATAACACAGAGGAACAAAATTTACACTTTGGTTTGGTGCAGCGAAAAATGTAATTGATAAAACATATATGGAACATTTAATTTTCAAAACTATCTTTAGTTTTTTTTGGTCAGCTTTTGTTTTTAAAATATCGCAGTTTTCATTTTATTGGTTTTTCTGTATTTTTTATCTTATTGGTTGAATAAAAAAAGATTTTTGTTCTGGTATTCTACACAAAATTATATTTTCTTTGACATTAATTTTCTTTACCTAAATTCCAGGATATATTGGTGAAATCGCAAGGATGTTGAAAATTAATTATTTTCAGTTTCATCCTTATAAGTTTGATCTTTGGTAATAGAGCCAAATTTCAACATTCTGGAAAGATTAGACAAATATTCCAAAACATCAATCAGAATTATTATACTCAAAACATATGTTTACATAGACCAGTTTCGTGGTAAAAAATTCACATTCAAAATTGCATTACTCAAAATTTAGAAGAAAAACATCAACAAATAGGGTATGTAATGTGAATATAAATACCGCGATATTTCGAAAACGCGAGCTGACGGGAATAAAACAAGTTTAACGTAGTAATGAGGATTCATCAACTCGTACAAAACGTAGTTGACATTTCGGGCACCAAAATGTCTGTTCCGCTGTGTAATTAATACCGATATGAAATTGGACATAAACAAGTTTTATAAGAACCTAAATCTTTCCACCAACTTTTGTGAGGATCGGTCCATGCTCAGAAAAATATTTTTTTGTCACATATTGATGGTGAGTAAACAAGATTAGCAACAGCCGGTTATAACACTCTTACTTGTTTTTTTTTTTTTTGTTATGTATTAACAACATTTTGACTTTTTATGTTTATTTCAACAATTGGTCAATTCACTCTTAACATGTCATATTGTCGTAATGTCCTAATATTTCACAATGGTTTTTATTGCTTTTCAAGCACAAAATGTCCTAAAATAATACTATTTTCCATGCTATGTTTATTGTGTTATCGTAACGAACCAGCAGAGACCAAAGCCGAATGCCTAACAGTCGGTTAAATAGAGTCGTGATATATTAGGACATTATGACAATATGACTGATAAGAGACTTTGTGAATTGACCAAATATTTCAATTTTTTATACAAATATGTGCTTTTTTTCTTTTTTATAGCCATTTCTTTATTTTTTCCTGATATTTTATGCTGTAAACACCCAGTTTTAACATTTTTGTACCCCTCACCAAGAGTGGCAAGAGTATATATAAGTTTGTCATTCCGTTTGTAATTTCTACATTTTTCATTTCTGACCCCATAAAGTATATATATTCTGGATCGTTATAGATAGTGGAGTCGATATAGCCATGTTCGTCTGTCCCTCTGTCCATCTGTCGGTTGAAATCAACTTTCCAAATCCCCTAAATAACTTACAAACATAATTGATACAATATATCGGGAATTCATCCAATTCGGTTGCTATTTAAAATCGAGAAAATCGGCCCACAAATGGCTAAGATATATAAGAAAAAAACAGGACAACCCCGATTTTTGACCTATTTATATATCTATATCTGGATTACTAAGTTATTAATATAGACAATATATATATCCAATAATAGATGAGTAAAATTATATTTTAAAATTATTATTTTTCAATGAATACGACATTTGAGCTGCTTTTAGGTCTTATTGGAAAACAAAAATAAAATAAAGTATGTTTTCAGTACAATTTTCTCAGTATAACAACTAAGATTACAATCATTTAAAACAAAGGAAACTACTTATAATTATTGTATGACCTCTTGAGTTTATCGACTGACATTATGCAGACATATTTACTTGTTAATATAGTAAAGTCAGTTAGTTGGAGTTTAGAGGGTTAAACAATTTCTCGGTACTACATATTATTATTGTTATTAGTATTTTTTGTAAGTATTATTTTTGTAGATTTTTTTTTTGTTTGTTTTGCTTTAAAAAAAAAGTAGCCATTTGTAAGCTGTCGCTCACGTAGTCAGTGTCCGTGCAATTAAATTAAAATGAAAATATCCTGTGGATTAAATTAATTTTCATTTGCATAAGTTTTACTTTATTTTTACATTTTTACTCCACGCCTACTTACACTGCAAAACATTCCCGTGCCGGTGGTAAGTGGTGTGAGTTTTATATTGTCCTTTTCTTCCTTTTAGCTACTTGGCTTCTTTATGTTTGAGTAGAAATTATTTCTATTTTGTTTATTATTATTTTTTATATATAAGAAAAAGAATTGTTTTAATAGCAATGTGTTTTATTTTTTTTTTTTGTTTTCTTTCTGGCTGTAATGCAACAAAAAATGTTAATTGTCATTGTGCCTAATTATTATTTTTTTTTCTCCTTCCCTCTGTCGTCTAATTTTGTTTTCATTTTTTTTTTTTTTTTTTTTTTTTGAAGCAAGTATTTTACCATGTCTTTTTGTCCGGACATTTTGGTTAAGAACAGGGCACAATGTCAGCCCCAACTGGAGAAAACTGAAAAAATAAACAAACAAACAAAAAAAAAAAAAACAATCAAATTAAAAATAAAGTTTATGTGACATTTTTAATAATGGTCATCCTTAAAAAAACAAAATTTTTACATTCTCATTTCGTAATAAACATTAGTCTTATTGTCATTTTGTACTTTACATTCTTTCCTTATATTTTTTTTCCTTCACCATCATCTTTTGCTTAGTACATTTATGTAAAAGTCCCTTTTTTTTGGTTAGTAGCGGGAGTTGGCTTGGTTCTCCACTTTTTATTCTAACGTTTATACATCCTTTTAGTGACCAACACCCCCTCATTCCCTGGCTATTGCCAATAAATAGATTGTGTCCATTTGTCATGTGTTCTATTGTGACGCCATATTTGCTCATGAAATTATTCTGTGTTTTATAATTTTTTTTTTTTTTTTTTTTGTTCTTCCATTTTTGCTGTCATGGCGTTTATGAATGTGTATCCAAAAAATATTGTACTCATATTGTTGTCACACATACATAAATACTTATATGGAAATATGTATATGAATGCTTATGTGTGTGACATCAAGTTTCATATACTTTTTTCCAAACCGTAGAGCTGTGTAGTCTGTACTCTTTCATTTGATACAGCTTGTGGTATTTTGCTGAAACAGCATCCATATTTGTCCCCAAAAATTTATGAACCACATTCACACACACTTTCACTTACACATACATACATTGCTAAGCTTGTTAAAAAGGATATATTTACTGCCCTCATTCACTCTCTCCCACCCATTCACTCAGTTACTTACTCAACCATTCGTGCAGTGTTTCTTTTTGAATATAAGTATGTACATATGTATGTGAGTATAATACCCCCCAAATGGTCAGTCTGGCGGTAGTCATTCAGTCAACCCTTATTATTTAGTACAGTCAATAATAAAAGGGTCGCAAAAATTTACAGAATGATACAATTATGATTGTAAAAGTTAAAACCACAATAAAATCTGGATTTATTTAAAATTTAAAAGAGATGGGTTTTTGTAAAGTTCGTTTTTTTTTTTTTTTTGTTGGTTTCCATTTGACACAGATGGTTTCCATAAAATATTCAGCATTAAAATTTAATGAAAAAGTTGATCATTGTAAATTTTATGATTTTTTAGTTTTGATTTAAAGTTTTAACACTTTAATTCAATTGCATATAAATTTTATATTGCAAAATCAGTATTATTAAAAGTTAAAAGGAACTTAGCTTTGGCTCTGCTAGCAACTTAAACTCTACTTAACTAATTGAAACAAAATAAATTCAATAGGTCCAGCTATTAGTCTGTAGTTCACAGCATAATAACTCGTCCAAAAAACAGAGGTTATTAGAGATAAACAAGTAAGAGTGCTATATTTGGCTATGCCGAATCTTATTTATACCTTTCACCTTTGTTGTGAATGCATTAATTGCCCAATTTCAGCGTACAGCATCCTAAATATATGAAGAAAACTTTCAAACATTTTACATTTATTTGCTGACGAACAGATTTAGTATATTGTAGAAGTTACAAACGAAATGACAATCTTATAAATACCCTTCTCACGAAGGTGAAGGGTATAAAAACAACAACGCTAAACGAAACGAAGCACCAAAAAAATACGCAAAGCAATGAAACCAATACACATCCAAACATATGTACGTTTTGTTGCTTTTTTGTCAAAGCATGCAATGAATTGTCTTTTTTTATGAAATTTTCAGAGGTTGTCTCGAATTTTTGCTCATATCTCCGTTATTTATGGACGGATTTTGCTGATTTTAAATAGGAAACTTGTCGAAAGCATGTCTGAATTATTGAAGATTTGGATCCCGAATATATCTGGAGTGTTCAGAAAATTGATTTCAACAGACAGACAGACAATTAAATTATGGAAACTACAAAACTCTAGGCAGTAAATTTAAAGCGGCAGGAGATTACATCGCAAAGCACACGATCTGGGGCTTACGACTACTACTCCTTAGGGCAGACAGATATTAAAAGCTATATCATCTCTTAAACTTGACGTTTTATATGGTCGACATCCCACTTATTGGTCTTCAGATCTAATAGATTTTGCAGTCATTAAAAACATCAGACGCAATCAGCTTTCTAAAGTCTATTTGTTCGACTTGTCTTCTGACCACTATTATATCAATGCTTAATTGGCAAAACATCGAAAAACCTTTTTGTTTCCCTAACACGCATACCTAAATTGGAGCGTAAGGCGTTTTTTACTTGTCAAAAATTCTCATGCCCATACAATTTGTATGCAGCATACCGAAATAACGCGACGGCAACGCTTTGCAATTGGAAAATCCGATTTTGACAGCGCGTTTAATAGTGAAGTTAGTTGCAAAACACAACAAATGTAAACACATACATACAAAAGGAGAAACAAATATGCAAGAAACACATTTTTTAAACTTTAATATTTAGTTTCTTTGATAAAATTTTAGTTTACAAATCACGAAACAAATATCAGAAACACCAATACTGCAATGTACTTTATTGTTTAAATAATCCGGGTTGTTATATTAATTTTTTTGATAACCTTGTTTTTATTGTTTGACGTAGCGTTGGCGCTTTTATTTAGGTATGACATTTCAGCGTTAAAGCTAAGCGTAAAGAAACGTTCCGCCTTACGCTTTTATTTAGGTAGGCCAGTAATAGACATATTAACTGGCTCAAATATAGAATGTATGTAAGCTCACACGTATCTCAAAATATTTCACTGAGATCCGATAATGAAATAAAAGATACTTAACGTGTTCTCGGAAAAATTATAAAATCCAGCAAATCCTTTTACACCCACAATGCCACTAAAAATAATAAACAAACATACAAAACCTTATTAAATAATAGAGAAATCTTATAAGACAAAGGCAATC
Organism: Calliphora vomitoria; assembly: GCA_942486065.2. NCBI lineage: Eukaryota > Metazoa > Arthropoda > Insecta > Diptera > Calliphoridae > Calliphora > Calliphora vomitoria. The sequence continues at coordinate 69,655,861 of OW818030.2, read as the reverse complement.
ACACCGCATTCATACCTTGAAAAGTCAACTAAACCAATGCAAAATAAAAACTGTCAAAAATTGTAATGCCATTGATTAAAGGACATTTGTATTTATATTAGTTCCACAAACCTTGCACCCTTTGAAAAAATTGTACGTATTTCCATATAATGCATGTAAAATGTGTTACACAAAACTTTCTTTTAAGTCAATATGTGTTTAAATTCAAAATTTAGCTTTTTATACGGACGGGAATTTTATAGCTGATATTTTAAAAATAAATTTGGACCCTACGTAGGCACGCCATATCTAAAAAAAACATACAAATATCGAACAAATTTAAAAAAAAATAAATCAATATAAATATATATTCAACTAATGGAGATAACCTAGACCTGTAAGCGTATTTTTTGTAGATCTTCTCAAGGACTATTTATATTTTAAATTTCAGCTCATTCAGATCATAAATGGATTTTTGGCGATTTTTTTTTTAAATTTGAGACTTCCTCATTAGCGCTAGGAAGCTTAACAAATGTAAATCATCTCGGAAACACCTCAGCTCCAACCATGTGAAATTTCATAACAATATCTCCATTAGTTCCCGAGATACAAGATTATTAAAAAAAAAAAAAAAAAAAAAAAACGTTTCTAAGCAACTGTGCACTCTCAAAGAACCCTTCATAATGCACTTTTGGAGGATAAACAGTCAACTCTAAAGGCATATTTAGAAGGTCTAGATCCAATCAAATCCCCGGATTATAGTCTTTGGAAAGTCACCAAAAAACTTAAAAACCCAACTAGATACGAATCAGCTATTCCTTATATCAATCGTAATTGTGCTAGGTCCCATAAACGATAAAGCCGAAGTTTTTGCCGATCACTTCGAAAATGTTTACGCATAATATTTCTAGCTCAGACATAACTTTACCAGCTATTGAAGACCTTGTTGTTAACCCAATGAAAATTCGATTCTCACCCTTATCTTCAGCAATCAAAAAGCTGAAAACAAATAAAGTGTCATCTTATATCTTACAAAATTTCAGTAAAAATGATTCGTGAGCTACCAACATCTTTATTCATAAATCATGGAAAATGACAGAAATAATTATGATACCTAAGCCAGATACACTTGGCTAGCGTAAGTGTCATCTTATCGTCCGATGAGCCTACTTTCAATTTTATCAAAACTCTTTGACAAAGTATTTTTAAACGCATTTACCCCATATCTAAACGATACCTTAAGGATCATGGCACTATAGAACAGGTTCATCGCATAGTTACTCTTATCAGAAAGGCTTTTGAGGACAAACACTATTGCTCATCACTCTTCATAGACATTTCTCAAGCCTTTGACAAAATAGGCTCCTTGTTACCACAAAATACCCACAAGTAACTGCAAAAACTGCAGGTTCATATAAAAGAACTCGAAAAATGGGTTAACAAATGGAGGATAAAAGTTAAGCCAACCAAGTTCGCATATTTTACTTTCACCTTGAGAAAAGGAAACTGTATATTTAAGTTATTTTTTGGGTTGACATAATATGGGGCTATTATCATGTATGAATTGATATAAACAATATCCAGCAGTTTGATTTTTGCATAAATATTTCTTATCTGTGTTAATATTTCAGTGTTTTTCGGAAGTGGTCGTTATATGGGAACTATGACCAAAATTTGGTACTGTGGATTTTTATATAAGGACTGAGATCGAAAAATTCTTAACACACGTTTTTCATTAAAACTTTTAACCCAAGTATTATTTGATTTTCTTTTTATTTATTTTTTTTTTTTTTTGATCAAGTTACCTTTGTAAAGCATGTCAGTTATTATGTTTAATGTCAATTATGTTCACTTGTTGTTAATCTGATTAAAATGAGTGACCAGAGAAAAGTGCGAACTAAAATTATTAAATATTTTCAACAAAACCCAACTAAACCCTACAAAAATTGTCCAAACAATCAAAGGTCTGCTATCAAACTTTTTCCAATGTTATTAAACAGTACCGGGAGAACTTGTCCGTTGATATAAAACCTGGTTCAGGTAGAAGGAATGGTCCACATGATGTTTCTAAAGCCAAAAAAAAAAAGCATTTTCAAAAGAGTTCCCAACACCTCCGGTAGGAAAGCAGCCCGGTTAGGTCAGTACTCGGACTATTTGGTATGAAAAGATAAAACCAATGCAGGTTTAAAAGCATACAAGGCTCAAAAAGTTCCTGACAGGAACTAAAAATTTAGAGGCTAAAAATTTAGAGGCCAAAGACAGAGGACGGAAATTGAAGTCAAATTGTATACAAAAAATATACCTGCTGCATAATGGATGACGAAATGTACGTATGGAAAATTTTTCGCAGCTTCTGGGTAAATTTTTTATGTTGCTGATACTCGAGGGAATGTTGTAGAAAAGTTTAGGACCCAAAACCAGACAAAATTTCCCAAAAAGTTATTGGTATGGCAAGCAATATGCAGTTATGGCAAAAAAATCAATCATTTGCTACAAAGGGCTCTATAAATACCGAAATTTACATCAAGGAATGTTTACAAAAAAGGATGCTTCCATTCATAAGACTTCTTAATTTGTCCACTTATTTTTGGCCTGACTTGGCATCTGTCACTGCGTTAAGAAAGGTCTTGAGTGGTACAAGACCAATAATGTGGTATTTGTACCAAGAGAAGCAATTCCTCCAAACTGCCTGGAGCTGAGTCCCGTGGAGAGATATTGGGCTCTTATTAAAAGAGAATTGAAGAGCACAAAAAGGTGTCCAAATGTGTGGTAGATTTTAAACGGAGATGGACAACCTGTTCGAACAAAGTGACATAAAGCATTATAAAAACCATGATGGAAGGGTTGTCGAAAAAGGTTCAAAATTTCATCATTAGTGATTAGAACTATAAACATATTTTTTTTGTAAATTTTAACAATAATTTCAATCAAATAAAAAAATCATTCAAAGCTGTAAGTTTAGTGGTTTCACTTTTATTAACATATATGTATGTTAAAACTTTTTCAATCTCAGTCCTTATATACGAATTGTTAATGTCGAGTTTCAACTTAATAACAATATTACTTCCAAATTTCAATTTATTTTTGCACACTACGAGTATTTTATTGTCAGAATAATAAATTTGATAACCATCTTGACCATAATAACACATGAACTATCACGGATTTTGAAAATAAAATTAACACACTATTTCTTAAATCAAGTAAATTTTTAAATATTTCAATTTACTTTGAAAAAAATAAACATTTTCATAAAAAAACCTTGAAATATCATATAAATTATGGAATATTACAATAATAAGGTTATACTTAGATATAACAAATATAGAGTTGAATACTGCTGGAAGAGCCTTATCAAATATAACGATGTTATTGTGTTGTTTTGGGAGAAAATACAAATATTTTCATAAAACTAAAAAAGTTTTTTTTTAATGGTCCAGCTCTCGAATGGTTACCACTTGACGCAACATATTTTGAGAGACATCCTAAAACAAACCAAGGTATTACCAATGAATAATTGGTAAATGTTAAATTTCAAATATTTCCAATGTACTTCGTTAAACTCTTTATCAAAAAGTAGGATTTATTTTTGTTTCAAACGCATTATATGCATTTTCAGCAAGATCAAGCCTTAAAAAGCTGGATTATACCGAGAAACGCGGCACATAGGGTTACGTTAGTCATACGTAAACTAATGTAACACAAAGTTTCTGAATGCTGTGTTTTCACAACGGGTCGAAATCAAATCATAGTGCTGATTCCCTTGTCTGAAATACAACAAACCTGATACTACAACTCCGTTACTATCTCTTCGCTAAAGCATTCTTACACCCTAAACACAACATTTCGCATTTTTAATGTTTTTTGCAAAATAAAAAAAAAAAAACATAAAGATTCAATTAATCAATTTCTTGTAATTATAATAAATCAAATTATATGTTCAAATCAAGTAACGCCCATTCATTGTTACAAACAAAACTACAATAAAACAAACATTAATAATTTCAAAGAGTTATTTAACCCTCTCTTAAGCAAACAATGCAACCCCCTCCAAAAACTCCTCTCTCTAAGTCAGCATAAAATACAAATATGACAATAAACCCTTTTATTAGACGACAGTGAAACTGTTGAAGCTGAAAATGATACAAGTAATAAAAAATAAAAAATGAAATATGAAATTTATAAACACAAGAATAACTACACAACAAAACAGATGTATCCTTTGATACAAGCAAGTCAAATAAAAAAGGACACCTTAACTAATGAGGTGACAACAAATTTAACGCAACTGGTAACAAAAAACTATAGACGAATGAAAGCAATCTCAAATCTTAACAAGTGTACAAAAGTACAAGCAAAAAAACACTGAATACGAGATACACAAAGAGGGTTACAACCGTAAAGTCAGGCTACGAAAAAACAAAAAATGACAAAGTATCTCCAAATTCACTTAACATTTTATGTATGAACATTGTTTAATATGCGAACAATGTTTAACATTTTATGACAACAACAATTTGACAAAGAAAATCATATGTCATCATTATTAACACCAAAATGATTTCAAAAGACAAAAACAAAAAATACACAGCAAATTTCATCCATATGTCAGTTTATTGTTAAAGCGGATAATTTTAAAATAATATCATAATCATAACATTGATATTGAATGTGAGCGCGCGATGAAATGCGTACAAACAGCCACAGGACATAGACAGGATTCTGGCTGAGCAACAGGGTTGTTGTTGTAGTTTGCCATGCAAAACCCAAAAAGTCACCCTTATAGAGTTGTTGCTTTTCACTCGTAGATATTTGACAGGTTTTTAAATTTTATCTAAAAAATTTTACACTTTTCATAAGCCGCATTATTTGCCAAAGATGTTAACACTTTAACGTAAATCAAATTATAAAATAAAAATTCTTTAAATATTTATGCGACAAAAACAGTGGTGGAAATATGAAAAGGCGCACTTTAAATTTATTAAAACAGTAGCTGAGCATTTTTCATAGTTTTAGTTAAAAATTGGTGAAATATACTCTACTTATGGGTCTAAAATTTAGACTCTAAATTGTCAAAAAAAATTTTAATGCTTTAAAAGAGACGTTGCTTTTATTGTTCAAATTGCTCAAATCGCTCGATATATTTAATAAATTTATTTGTAAGAATAATTCCGAGACGCGTATTACATCCATTCATTATAGGTTCATATTTCCGTCAGGATTAAATCGGCCACTAACTTCCACTATTTGTGAATTCTCAGTCACTTAGTATGATTTATGTATTGTTTAATGTTTCTAGATTAATCAATATAGAAAATTCACAAATAATTCCAATTTTTTCATTTTCACTTCATTCAGAATCAAAAGACTGTTTTTTGGTATATTTCGGATTTATTGAAATTTTTCACAATAAAGTTTTTGCCCGAAAGCGCTTCTAACTTTGATGTCCCTAAATGTGAGTATTGCCAAAAATTAGTGGATCTATGGAAAGACTAAGAAGTGATTTTTGGAAAATCGAATGTCTAGGTGTTTAAAATGGGTAAATTTAGTTACCTTATATCTTCTAAACCAATACAGATACAAACAAGTAAGAGAGTTATATTCGGCTGTGCCGAATCTTATATATCCTTCACCAAATTATAAAAAAATTTGTTAATTTATTAGTGAAAAAAATTTATGACAAAAAAATTTTTTTGTGAAAAAAAAAATCGGGTTAAAAAACATTTTTCCCGATTTGGACCCATTGTATGTCCAACTTACTATAGCCTTACATACATCGTTACAATGGACTTTGAAATATCTATCATTAGATATCCATATTGTCTATATTTATGACTTAGCAATAGAGATATATATCAAAAATAGGCCAAAAATAGAGGTTGTCTCGGATTTTTGCTCACATCACCGTTATATATGGACGGCTTTTGCTGATTTTAAATAGGAAACTTCTCGAAAGCATGTCTGACAGAATTATTGAAGATTTGGAACCCGAAGATATCTGGGGTCTTCAGAAAATTGATTTCAACAGACAGACGGACTGGCTAAATCGACTCCGCTATCTATAAGGATCCGTATACTTTATAGGGTCGGAAAGTTATATTGTGGAAATTACAAACGGAATGACAAACTTATATATACCCTTTCTCACGAAGGTGAAGGGTATAAAAAAATTACAAAAGCATCTTTAACATTTTAAAAAAAGAGCCTTATAGGGGAGGTAATGATTGAAAACAGTTTTTGGTACTTTTTTGGAGCCCTGTGTATAAAATAATAAACTTTAAATCGTATTACTAACTAATCAAAATATAATAAATATAAATTTGGTACTTTTTGAAAATTCGAACCCTTTAAACGGCAAAATTTGTATTTATATTTGGTAATTTTTTCATACAAAATGTTTTTCTATAAATAGACACACATGAATATTTTATTATGAGCTCCCACTACGGCAGTGAAACTTATTTGAATATCATCTCATTGGATACAAAAATGTACCAAAAATGGGTAAACATGTGAATATACCTTTAATTCGAACTTATTAAACAATTTTTAAAATTGGTTCTCCAGTCGTACACAAATTAAATTAACTAACAGTATAGTATATTATTTTGAATTCGAGTACGAAGGTCAAACCCGGGTAAACAGTTTGTTTAAAGTATATTTTTTCTTGAGCACCTGAACACAGATTTGAATCGTCTGTGTTACAAAAAAATAGTTTAATAACATTTACTATTATGAAATTTCAATCTTAACGGGTGTTTAAAACGGCAAATTACAATTAGTACTTTTTCTTCTAATGGAACTTTGGACATAAAAGTTACCTGATATGCTTCTGAGTCAAGTAAAAATCAAGAATAGGGGGCTTAATGGTATTTAGGTACCAACAAGAGAGAACTAATGGAACTTTTCCGTTCTTCTTATGATACATTTTGAATGTTCTTAGAAACATGCAATTTAGGACTGAGATTGAAAAATTTTTAACATACATATATGTTAATAAAAATGAAACCACTAAACTTACAGTTTTGAATCTTTTTTTATTTGATTGAAATTATTGTTCCAATTTACAAAAAGAAAAATATTTGTATAGTTCTAATCACTAATGATGAAATTTTTAACCTTTTTCGAAAACCCTTCCATTATGGTTTTTATAGTGCTTTATGTCACTTTGTTCGAACAGGTTGTCCATCTTCGTCCATCTGATTTCGGCCTCTAAATTTTTAGCAGCGTTCCCGTCAGGAACTTTTTGAGCCTTGTATGTTTTTGAACCTGCATTGGCTTTAACTTTTAGTACCAAATAGTTCGAGCACTGAGCTAACCGGGCTGTTTTCCACCGGATGTGTTGGGAGCTCTTTTGAAAATGCTTTCTATTTTTTTGGCTTAATAAATATCATGTGAACCATTCCTTCTACCTAAACCAGGTTTTCTATCAACGGACAAGTTCTCCCGGTACTGTTGAATAACATTGGAATCAGTTTGACGGCAGACCTTTGATTGTTTGGCCAACTTTTTATAGGACCAAGTTGGGTTTTGTTGAAAATATTTAATAAATTTAGTACGCACTTTTTTCTGGTCACTCATTTTAATCAGATTAACAACAAATGAACATAATTGACATTAAACATAATAACTGACATGCTTTACTTGGGTTAAACGTTTTAATGAAAAACGTGTGTTAAGAATTTTTCGATCTCAGTCCTTATGGCCAACAAATTTTGATTCTCAAAACTCTAATTTCAATTTTAAAACATTTTATTAAACAAAGTTTTGAATTTTTAGATCAGCACTTTGTGATTTATAGATGAAATATGTCAAATTTTCAAATATTTTGTATTTCTAATTGAAACATAAAGAGTTTTGGGTCGATTTTTATGAAACTTGAGGAAAATATATCTTAAAGTCCAACATTTAAATGCTCTTATCAACGTGACCCCAAACTTATAAAACCATGACAATCATTATAAATTTGGATAGTGTTAAAAAATGTTATTGTTAATGGAAGCACACTTAACAAGTAAGAAAGTATGTCGGTCAAGCCCGACCATATAATACCCTACACTAAGTAAATGAGCAAAAACATTTTTCATTCAAAATTTCAATAATTTATTTTCGTGAGCGATTTTTGGAAGTGGGCCTTATATGGGAGCTATGACCAATTATGGACCGATCACCATGAAATTAGGTAGTGTGATTAATGTCTATATGAAAGTTATTTATGTTGCATTTTATGTGTATACCAACATTTTTAGGAGATTTATGATCGTTAAAGTGATTATCGGAAGCAGGCCTTTTATGGGAGCTATGACTAATTATGGACCGATCATAACAAAATTTGGTGACATCAATTCTGTATATATAAAACTTATTTGGAGAAAAACTTGTGTAGATACATATATAAATTAAACATTTATGATCGATAAAGTCCAATTTCGGGAGGACATTTGTATCGGAGCTAGGTGAAATAACGAACCGATTTCAGCTAGTTTCAATAGGCTTGGTCCTTGGGCAGAAAAACTGATATGTACCAAATGTTATCGAAATATCTTCAAGATTGCGACCTGTACTCTGCGCACAAGGTTTACAAGGACAACCAGCCAGCCAGACGGACGGACGAACATCAGAAAGTGATTCTGAGTCGATCGGTATACTTTAAGGTGGGTGTTAGACTAATATTTTTGGGCGTTACAAACATCTGCACAAATCCAATATACCCTCCTTACTATGGTGGTGTAGGGTATAAAAATGTTGTATTGTGTAATAGAAAATAGTTTATTAAACCTATCTGAATACGGAATCGAGTTTTTGAACTGCATAATATTATATTTATACCCGATTTTTGCATAATAAACGTAATTATTTTTCTTTGTTGAGCATTTTTAAACAAAATAATTGATTTTAACCTATCAATGAACATTTGATTTATTAAATTTTAAAAATTACTTAAATTATATATTATATTTTATATATTTATTTCTAAGAAATATTAATATAATATTACGCTATTCAAATTGAGATTTTTTCATGTTTTGAAAGTTTTTTCTAAAATTAATACTCCTTGTGCCAATTTATTCCTACATTGCCAACTGCCACTGTACCATTTGCCCACACTGTACATACAAAGACATATAATTTAAAAGTTAACCCTAAGTGGGGTCTACTATATCATTAACATCCCCCTTTTGAAAATGCTAAATAAAAATTATACATATTTCACAAAATACGGGAAATCTATTATTAAAATAATGAATGAAATTTTAAAATGCCTTTTTACCGTTCTTACTTACCATCACCACCATCATCTACATTATAATCATAATCTACTATTCCTCTACTCCGTACAATTTAAGGTGGAACATACTGGGAAGATGAATAAAAAAGGATGTTGTTTTTTTTCTTTCGTTCGTTTTTGTTTTATGAAGCCCACTACACAAAGAAGGGTCTTTAAAGTACCATTTGTGTGTGTATAAATACAGTTAGACTCACTCTATGAATTCCAAAAACAATTGGAAAATTATACACTTGTGTCTGTTTGTTATTGTTGTTGTGAGGGTTATAATAACAACAACAATACAATACAACAGCAACAACAATTTAAATGTCAACTTCCACAATATTTTTTATTGTTTAAAATAAATTTTGCATATTAATGCACTTGTTCTTTTTATGAAAAAATTTCCTTTTTCTAAACGAAAAAAAAGGGGGTGGCATAAACTTTTGTTCGGTTGCTTTCCCTTTGACTTCAAATGAGTAGACCTCAGAGAAAGATGGTATTAGAGTACATTGAGGAATATTTATTTTTATTATGTTGTCATTTGAATTTTTGATTGTTTTTGCTGTTTTTTTCTTTCAATACGTTATTATATTTTATATAAACAGCTGTGTTGTTTTACAATTTTATTACTTTTTATGGCCTTTTAAAAGTCATATTTAAAATCAAAAAAAATATATAAGAAATGGAAACTAATTTCCATAATAAAAACGCCCACTTTTTATTCTAATTGTGTGGACAATTTTATTTTGTTTCGTTGAGTTCAGTTTATGAAATTATCTCGGAAGGTGTTTTTTATGGAGATTTTTAAAGAGAAATAACAACATGTGTTTAATCCAGGTTCATGACTTATTTAATTTAAAATAAAAATTGATTAATAATATACTTACGTTGGGATATATTCACAAGTATTTATTATAGGTAAAAAATTACTTAAATATAGAAATTTATTAAATTATCCAATTTTGTTGCAATCATTACTTTGTATTGATTGCTAATGATATTTTATAGAAATTAGGGTTCTTCGATGTTTTAGGCTTATCGCGTTTTACCCTGCCTTCAAAAGACAGACGAGTAGATGGACAGGATATATATACTTTTGCGGGTCTACGACCAATATTTCGATGTATTATAAACGGAATGATAAAAACTATTTGGAGGAATAATTCCTAATTTTGGGATAAATCATCTAATCTGACAACACTGACAGGAACAATGTAGGTGGTTGTTGTTGTTTTAGGTCCCTCATTGAGGTCAATGCCAAGGAATTATGAACAACACTTCATAATTCCTGGCCTCTCCAAGGGAGCACAGGTCAGTGGTGTTTGCAAACTTAATCACAACCCTCTCATCATCGTCTGTTTGGAGATAGACCACAACATGCCAAATTTCAGTTTTTTAAATGATCTACATACTTCTTCAAGTTGTCCCCGTTCAGATTTCACTGTTCAACTGGGAGATTCAGGGATCGTCTAGGTTATTGCTTTAGTTGTCATTAAGATCATCTACGATGACAGCTTCGTGCATTTCTGAGAGTGTCGGAAGATCATTGCAGAGCCGTTTGGTAAATTCTCTAAAGCTCTTGCGGTCTGTTTTCTTTTATTTGATGTAATTTGGTGTTAAAAGATTAAATTGTTATGTAGATCCAGACAAACGATTATGGGTAAGTGATCTGAACCTAGAGAAATTAATGCTCCCCAGGTTGTGCAGTTGATTAGACCAGGAGTTGTTATGGTGATGTTTGGTGAGCTTGCTTCATTCCGACACGAAAAACCGGTAGTTTTGAATGATGGTAGGTAGTAAAGACCTACACAAGACAACATTTTGTAGAAAAATGCCTTATTTCAAAATTTTGTGTTCTGTTATGTTATAACGAAGCACTAGAGTTGTTGTTCAATATCATTTTGCAGCGAAAACAATGTTGTACCATCTCATCCTGAAAACTAGTTAATGTTATTGTCGTAATGTTAGATTTTTGTACCCGTTTTTTTTTTTAATTCAAAAATCAAATAATTCAATATAAGTGTTATTTCAGTTTATGAATATATATCAAAATACTATGTAGGTAAATTCAACAGAAAAATCATTACTAACAACTTAAATTTTATTTAAAAAACGGACCGCTTACATTTCATTTGAATAAAAAGAGTTTTTCAATTATTTTTGAATGTAGTTATTATAACTGAAAATTTATGTAAAAATAACTGATTATTCTTTTATTTTAACTCACAAAAAACGAACTACAAAACAGTAGAAATAAATTATTATTCATTTAATTTAATTCACAAAAAAACTAACTACAAAACATTAGAAACGAATGTTTAAAAAATTATTTTTAACTGACGAATTTCTACCTACAAAATCATTAAAAACTACTGTTTTATAATTTATTTTATCTGTTTTTTATTTCTACATATATATTTTTAATATTTTATTTTTAAAAATTTTAATTATTAGAAAAAATATTTAAAATTTTGAATGTCCTTTATCAATATATCTGGAAATAAGAACATTTCTCTTTGACCTCGCCACCTCTATATTTTGAGATAATCATTACAAATGCTATGGAAATCTTAAAATAAAAATTGTAGATGATTGTTTTAAATTATGTATTGATTGTACAATATCACTAAAACATGTACGAAAGTATTGTCAGGAAGACCGACCATATGGTAACATACACCAACTATATAAGTGTGTAATTTTTTCAATAATCATATAGTTGAACGATTCGGGAGCGATTAGCGTATATAATAAAGTCAATAACTAAAAGTCATTTGTGTACTTATATGAAACCTTTTTGTACTGAAACGTAGAACATTTTGTAAAGAATACTGGGAAATGTTTTGAAATGTTTGTCGTTTCATTTTAGGAGATGAGGTTTGTGTGGGTTAAGGTATTATTCTAGGTCTACGTCCCTAAATTAAAGTTAAAGTTTACCTCATTAGGGTTCGATCTCTACCTTTAAAATAAGGACCCATTGTCGAGGGATTCAGAAAATGATTCTAAGTCGATTGGAAAAATTTGTGGTGGGTGTGCGATCAATTGTGATGTGATTGTAAAAAAAACTTAATGTACGTATACCTGCTTTATATAGCAAAGCCTTGGCCGACAGTTCTTTAAGTTTTTTTTGGAATACTGGAACAAATACACAAAAACAAGAGGGCAGGAACCAAATCAGGATAAAGAACACATGATCCACGACGCACAACTGTGAAACAACATGTTATATTTATTCATTTAGTATAATTTGTACATAATATAAGTACATACTTACAAAATATCTATGTTACTTATTATTTCAGATTCCATTCCATATTATTATCCGACCACTTGTCTGGTATAATGCTATCGTGTGGCCTTGTAGCCGTGTTATCGTCAATATAATAATGTTCATATACTCACATGTATTTCATTTTTGACAGGTTGTAGTCAGTAACCTGCTGCACAGTGGTCTAAATGCTCAATCTAGCCTATTAGAATTTCAAATGGTAATTTAACAGAGTTAAGCTTTAGTTTTTATTGTGTCATCATTTATATATATGTAGCTTTCTAATGTTTAAAAAATTAGCTGTCACTTTTTGCCTCAACGATGTTTATTTCATTTAGATTTTAACATGACCATTACAAGGAAGTATTTTTAAGGTTGGCGTGGCATTTCGCCCACTTAAAATTTTTTAATGAAAGGTAGCCTTTAATTCCTTCTACACATACAGAAAGACAGTGTATTTTTTTCTCAGATTGTTTATATTGATGCAATCTATATACGTACCAAGTTTCATGTCGGTACGGCTTTTTAAAAGCCAGTTATGACTTTTTTTCCGGCTATATTGAGCATTTGGACCACTGTGTGCTGTCGTGAATGTGTTTAATGCATGAGGACGCATTTGCTTTCTGTTTTGAAGGGCATTGGCTCAGATTGTTACAGATTTGAAACAAAGGACAGTTGTCAAAAAAGTAATATCGAACCAACTGATTCATATCTGTGGCCATTGCCTATGCGTGTTACTGTTAAGTAGGTATGAAGAGCATAACATGACAATGTCAAATGTGACAATTGTCATCATGTTAAATAATTCAGCTTGTGTAGGCTTTAAGTATGTAGTCCACTTTTCAAATACATGGATTCCTAAAAACTCTAGTGTTTCCTGATTGTAATGTCGTCTTTTATTTCTGAGTCAGTATGTCAAATTATGTACTTTTAATAATGGTTGAAAAATATAGCCTGTTTTCTTTACACAAAATAAAAAATTTTCAAATATAATCAAATGTAAACAAATATTATATAGATAATATTCTTAAAAAACTGAAAAAAGTTAATTTGTTTTCTTATAAATCGTGTAACTAACATACTAACGATATTCAAATATTAATTTTTTTTCCAGAAATATTTATAAAAACATAGTTTTATTAATTTTTAGTTCTTTAATTTAAAAGATTTAAAAATGTTCAAACATGACAAGTACATTTGTTCATTTCACACGAATTTGTTCATTATTCATTTAAATTTTAACACAAAATTAAATATTTACATGTCAGCTTAAATTCGCAGTTTATTAAAAACCGGAGAAGAGAAAATCCTATTTACAAAATTTTGTTGACTAAAGAAATCACAGTCAGACCGTGACTTTTATATTAAAGTTTTAACACTCATCCCTCTTTTTTTTGAATCGTAATCTCTCTCACTATATGAAATAAATTTATGTAAACAATATTAAATAAATTTGTAATTTTGTATTTATTTTTTCTAATGTCAGCCAACCGACTCTGCCCTCATACTAAATTTTCCAGGATTGGATTATTCACGACTGTATCCCGCTGTGGTGAGGGTTCATTTCGTTTGTATTTTTCTCCTTCGATTATCCCACCTGCTGTTGCGAAATTAATCGTTATTGGTTATTTGTCTAGAATTCATAGAGTTTCACAGTAAATTGTGCACCCTACAGAAGAATTTTAAGAGTTAACAAATGTTTTGTAAGTTATTGCAAAAGACACATTTCTAAGCCTAAACAAACTTTAAATATAATTTGTTAAGTAATAGTTTACATGGAATATGTAGTAAGAGCAAATCTGACAAGTCTTGACAACCCTAGTAGTTGCTTATATCCAAAGTAATTTTATATTCCTGTTGTAGTTCATAATAATGCCGACTCTGCCGAACATATGTGACACTCACTCTTGCTTTGGTTTTAAGATTTTCCATAGTAAATAAATAAAAAATTAAGGGAATTGTTTGGTGGAAATCTTTATGCAAACATTGTCCTGTGATTAAGAAAATATTGTTTGTTATTATTTAAAGAAAATTAAAAACTTATTTGTCGCATTTGACAGGGGGTGGAATTTTCATGGTTTGAATGATGGATAAAATATTGAATTTGTAACATTTATTAGTTTTCTTAAATTTAGGATATTAGAAATTTAGTAAATAATTTTAACACCCCATTCTTTACTTTAGTTTCACAGTAGTATGTATCCAAATAACAATTTGATTTTTCAATGTGAATTATGTTATTTAATAAAAGTTCAATGAAATATTTACATCTGTCGTTATAATTATGAATAGTCAATTAAGTCAATACCGGTATTTTCTAATTTTTATGATGTTTTTATACCCTTCACCTTCGTGAGAAGAGTATATATAAGTTTGTCATTCTGTTTGTAATTTCCACAATATAATTTTCCGACCCTGTAAAATATATATATATTCTGGATCCTTCTAGATAGCGGAGTCGATTAAGACATGTCTGTCTGTCTGTCTGTCTGTCTGTCTGTCTGTCTGTCTGTCTGTCTGTCTGTCTGTCTGTCTGTCTGTCTGTCTGTCTGTCTGTCTGTCTGTCTGTCTGTCTGTCTGTCTGTCTGTCTGTCTGTCTGTCTGTCTGTCTGTCTGTCTGTCTGTCTGTCTGTCTGTCTGTCTGTCTGTCTGTCTGTCTGTCTGTCTGTCTGTCTGTCTGTCTGTCTGTCTGTCTGTCTGTCTGTCTGTCTGTCTGTCTGTCTGTCTGTCTGTCTGTCTGTCTGTCTGTCTGTCTGTCTGTCTGTCTGTCTGTCTGTCTGTCTGTCTGTCTGTCTGTCTGTCTGTCTGTCTGTCTGTCTGTCTGTCTGTCTGTCTGTCTGTCTGTCTGTCTGTCTGTCTGTCTGTCTGTCTGTCTCTCTGTCTGTCTGTCTGTCTGTCTGTCTGTCTGTCTGTCTGTCTGTCTGTCTGTCTGTCTGTCTGTCTGTCTGTCTGTCTGTCTGTCTGTCTGTCTGTCTGTCTGTCTGTCTGTCTGTCTGTCTGTCTGTCTGTATGTCTGTCTGTATGCCAGTCAGTCTGTCCGTCTGTTGAAATCAATTTTCTGAAGACCCCAGATATCATCGGGATCCAAATCTTCAATAATTCTGTCAGACATGCTTTCGAGAAGTTTTTTATTTAAAATCAGCAAAATCCGTCCTTAAATAAAGGAAATATGAGCAAAAATCCGAGACAACTTTTGAAAATTTCACCAAAAAAAGACAATGCATGCTTTGACAAAAGTTTTCTTGATATATTTAGGATGCTATACGCTGAAAGTGTTCAATTAATGCATCCACAACAAAGGTAAAGGCTATCTAGGATTCGGCATAGCCGAATATAGCACTCTTACTTGCTTTTACCTTTTTATGGAATCAATGAAATGCTGGTAGAAATAACGTCGTACTGAACATTTGGTTATAAATACTGTCTTTATCAAATTATGGCAAAAAAACGTAAATATTTTTAAAGCTCTTTCAAAACACCAATTCAAATTGACCCAGCAAGTGAATATTTTCGATTATACTGTAATTACTGTTATTTCGGTAAAGGTATTTTAATTTTAATTATTAATAAAATTTACGAAAATTTTAAATAAGTTGACAATCTGCAAAAAATTTTGAAGATTTCAATAAACATAATTATTGAAACCAACAATTTGGATTTGTATAGCTTAAATTATTAGAATATCGTTAACGGCAGTTATTCCACGATAGCTTATTGGTAATGGTAGTTGATCTGAAAGTATTTTAGCTGTATCCAACCTTTCTGAGAACAAATGATACAATTTTAATATAAATTAAAATCATAAGAGCGCCAACTTTTTAAAACACAATTCTTAAACAAGTTTTGAAAAATCAAAAAAATTTGATTTTTTGTCTATAATATCCATACCAGTGGGGTGGGGTTATCGAAAACATTTAAAAATAATAACGAAGAAGTTGGGCCATCTAAAATGGGTTACTATATTTTGATATCGAGAATTTTTGCCATATAGTTGAATTTTATATGAAAAGTATACGTTTTTTGGATCAAAAATATTTAATTTTTTTTCATTATAAATATTTTATGTTAAGTTAGCTTTTCAAAAAGTATAAATTCTTTATACATCTTCTTAGATTTTTTTTAGATAACTTAAAAAGAAAAAAAGTACTTGTTTACCAAAAAATCTAGCGAAAAATTACCTTTTTTTATTTTTTTAAATTTAAATGCATATAACTTTGGATTCAGTCATGATTTTTAAACAATTCCTTTTTTAATTGACACATATGTTTGTTTTTAGTCAAACAAAAGAAAATCGGAAAATATTTGGTTGGTAAAAATGTTGAAAAGTTATAAAAGATGATTGATAGCTAAGACAAGGTTTTTTGTAGTGCTCGAAGAGGAGAAATTTTTTGGAAACCGAAAGTCAAACGAAGAAATAGTATCGTATTAAATATTTAATATACCCGAGGTGTCCTAATTCGGGGCCCCTGCCCGCTTCCCTGGTGGGCGCATGAGGTCCAAATTCAAAACATTATCTCAACAACACTTCCTCTTTACTCATGTCAAATTTTATTAAAATCGGATTAACCGTTTAGAAGTTTTTGTTTTATTTCCCTCTTTTTTTTTGTATAACACTATGCAGCGCCATCTAGTGTGGTTCTTTGGTAAAAATATATATCAAAAAAGGATTCCTCGACCCCAAAAATAATAAGATGCCACAACTCTCCAGGATAATAAAAATAAATAAGAATCATTTTATGCACAGTTGAGAATTAAGCACAGTTTGAGAATTAAAAAATATATATATCTGTAATAGTTTGATTCTAATTAAGCTTATCATGGCTATAGAGGAGGTATAGTTGATTTAAAGTTTTTGAAATTCCAAGGGAAGAGTGAAGTCTCAAGGTCCCAATGTAGGGAACCTCTGGTATATATATAATTAAAAAATAACCCAATTTTTTTGTTCTCTCCGATTTAAAAGGCTTTTATTTATCTACAAGAATTCTATATGTATTATTTCTTACACTTTACGAGATATATATTTGAAAATTAAAATTTTAGTTTTTTTAGCGTGTCCAAATCTTTAGCGATATTTCTGAAATATGAAAAAATAATAATTAAAGGTAACATTTTGGGAAATATGACAACAGAATGCTTATTTCAAAATCTACATTATTGCAAGTTCCACAACCTTCCGAAGTGAACCAATTTTTATGTAAATTTAAAATTTAAGTCAAAACCTTTTTTGTATTCGCCCCGATCTTTTTAAATATTTTTTTCATAATTTTAAATAAAATTTTACAGTTATATAGACATTTTGATTAAATGCAATTCCCAATTCCCACAAAAACATTGTTATAACCCAAATATGGGATTTGTTAAATTTTTTGCTTTATTGATTGTACCCTGGTAAGATGTATATTTGAGAACATATTAGGGCACTCAAAACAGGTTTTCATTTTTTAATGCAGATATGCGAATAAATTTGGCATTATGTTGAAATTTTCATATAAAGTAAGTTTATTTCGGAAGGTTCTGGACCTTTTAGTAATAAAAATTTTAAAATTGGTTGCTTTAATAATATGTACCAAAATATTACCTTTCAAAAAATATAACCACATTTATTTTTTTATTTTTATTACCTAAATATTATTATAAGCACTTTTTTTCGAAAAAAAATTTTGAAAAAACCTTAAATATACAATATTTACTTTTGACACAGTAGTGATTTTAAAAAAAATATTTCTGAAAATCGGTAACGACTACGGTAGGTAAACAAATTTATATTTTAATTTTCAAATCCAAATATTTCGTAATTTATTAGAGATAGTAGATTTCTTATGTATAAAAATCTTTCAAATAGGATCGAGAACAAAAATTTAGCATAATTTTTATTTTTTGTACCCCATATTAGGGCGTTGAAACTTTACTCTCATTTTGCTTAAAGTCCAAATGCATAACTTAAACTCAGATATACCTCCTCTATAGCCATATCCGTTTAGAAGATGCTAATTTATTTCCACTTTTTTCAATACCTCCAATTTAGGAGTATTTAAAATCGAAAGTAGAATTTATACGTAGGTTATGGTCAAGTTATTGTCAAATAAGAACCGGTATACCATAAATATTTTTGTGAATTTTGTATGGATACCGATTTCTATGAGCATGAATTTATGTAGCATACAGTCATATACCGGTAAGAAATTTTTATTGGACTCGAAGAAATCATGGAGCGATTCTTATTATTATCAACAGAGTTTTTCCGTTTATCATAGGCATAACGTGTTAAATAATTTTTGAAGATTTTCTAAAAAATATATATAAATGTTGTGAAAAAATCATGTTGCAAAAATCTTCATATCCAGAATATTAATACGTTAATATTTAAAAACGGTCTAACATCCAACCCCTAAACCATAGATGGAAATCTTTCATAGCGATTTCTTTAGATCTTAATTAATGTTTATTATATTGATCCTTTTAAGCGAAACCCTTTTCATATGCCAACCATAAACGAAGTAAAATGTTTCTGTATATTTTTTTTTTATTTATTTTGTTGCAAACGTTTACATTTATAAATGGTCACTCATTTTTCATATGTAAAAAATGTCTCGGAAATTTCCTGTTTTATTTTTTTATTTATTCGTTTTTAGTGTATTTTTTTCATTGTGTCTTAACACAATCAATCGTATTAAGTACATGTGGAGTATAAAGAGCATAAAATACACCATACTACACCAATGTTGACCAATAACATAGAAAACTGTCTAAGAAGGACGGTATACTATTTAAAATCTTATTCAGAAAGAAAAGTACTCAATTTACAAAACATTTTTTAATTTACTTAAATACTAACTATATCAGATGCTGGCTTCAATTAGAAAAATTAACATTTTAAAACCGAAAACCAAATTTTACCACTGTTTCTAAGGATTACTTCCCTATTCCTAAGTGTTTTAAAAAATAAAAAACGTGGAAAAAATGTTTTAAAAATATAAATGTTTTGCTTGTTTTTCCTTTACGTGTTAAAAGAAGAGGCAGGCGATTTTATTTAAAAATGTATTCTATTTTTTTATTTTACAACTAAGTAAGAGTGGACAACGACATCAACATGCCTTTAGCACGGTCAATTGCTGTTTGAGGTCAACCCTTTTGAGTAAATGTTTTTTCCAAGAAATAAATAAAAAAATTGTTAATGTAAGGATAACAACACCTTCTCACTGCATACAACCCACACACATGTGTTTATAATCCTCCAATATAAACACACACATATACTCAAACATAAATGTCCGTTGGAACATTTTTCAAAAATACAATAACAAAGTATTAAAATTTATATGAGAAAAGATAGCAGCACAGAACATGTCCTTTTTTCATTTTTATATTTTTATTTTACTCGTTTTGTTTTTGTACATTTAAAAAGATTAAAATAACGTTTCTAAAGTATTATGGCGTAAATTATCTAAGACCCCATTCATATACTTACTCCCACTCCCACACACATATAAATACAATCCAGTCAACACACACATAACTCCAGTAAATGACCAAAGGCTATAATACCAATACCAACACGTGTATTTCAAATGTCGTTCTATAAGTTCGTGTGTGTGTGTGAGTGAGTACATCCTTATTTTTTATTTTGTACACATGGGTATTTTATAGCAATGTCCTGATTATGCGTTAACCACTTTCTTTATGTGTGAGTTAAATTGTATGTTTGTTCTGTATGTGTATTAAATTGTATTAAACCATTTTTTACTCTTACCATTTGCGATCTAATGTTTTTTGTATTTATAAATTTCCGGTATTATTGCTTGCTTGTCTATTTCTTTTTAAAAATGTTATGTCACTTTAAAAAGTCTCTTAAATATTCAAGTTTATACATTTCAATTTTTTAATTTAATTTAATCTATTTATTTATTATTTCAATAACCTAGCCATAATCGGTCATAAATATCTACTTAATAATTTTTTCGAAGATTACCAACAAGAATAAATTTTTTACTTGTAGTTATTCAGATAAAATTTGGAAACAAAAAAATATTATTAAAATCGAATTATCCGTTTAGTGATAATACCAGGAAATTTTGCACACGAATTAAAAGTGCAAATCCAGATAAAATATAACAAGTAAGAGAGCTATATTCGGCTCTGCCGAATTTTATATACCCTTCACCAAATTATACTTTAAAATAAAAAATTATTTTTTTAATTTTTTTTCGGAATTGTTTTAAAAAGTTTTTTCTTTTTTTTTTAATTTTTTTAGTTTATTAGTAAAAAAAAAATTTGTGACAAAAAATGTTTTTTGTGAAAAAAAATCGGGTTAAAAAATATTTTTCCTGATTTTGACTCATTGTAGGTCCAACTTATATACATATATATATAGCCTTATATACATCTTTGCAGTGGACTTTGAAATATCTATCATTAGATATTCATTATGTGTATATTTATCATTTAGTAATCGAGATATAGATCAAAAATAGGCCAAAAATAGAGGTTGTCTCGGATTTTTGCTCATATCTCCGATATTTATGGACGGATTTTGCTGATTTTAAATAGGAAGCTTCTCGAAAGGGATCCAATGAAAGATTTGGATCCCGGAGATATCTGGGGTCTTCAGAAAATTGATTTCAACAGACAGACAAATGGACATGGCTTAATCGACTCCGCTATCTATAAGGATCCAGAATATATATACTTTCTGCGATGTATATCGTAACCAATTGTCTTCTCCCTCCACTACAAAGAGCACATACGTGTCAAATGACAAAAATATATAAATTGGAGTCAGCCAAGTGATAAGGCATTTGTGACGATTACTGTCTACTTGCTTAACTGCTGGATTGCGATTCGTTTTGTGTTTTCGTTCGTAATACATACATACACATAAATATAAAAATGTTTTAGTGTAAACGCGAATGTAAGTTTAATGAAGAAACTTAAAACTTTAAGCAAGATAAATCTTACAATGTAGATGGGGATTTTATATAAGGACCACTTTCGAAACCACTACATAAAAATCTTATAAATATCGATATCGAAAATTTTAAACAGATCAGTTATATGTATGCAGAAATCATACTTCTGGATTTTGTTAAAATCGGTCCATAATTGGGTATAGCTCATATATAAAACAAGTAAGAAAGTATGGTCGGTCAAGCCCGACCAGATAATACCCTACACTAAGTAAATGAGCAAAAACATTTTTCTTTCAAAATTTCAATAATTTATGTTCGTGAGCGATTTTCGGAAGTGGGCCTTATATGGGAGCTATGACAAATTATGGACCGATCACCACGAAATTTGGTCACGTGATTAATGATTATATGAAAGTTATTTATGTTGAATTTTATGTGTATACCAACATTTGTAGGAGATTTATGCTCGTTAAAGTGATTATCGGAAGCTGGCCTTATATGGGAGCTATGACTAATTATGGACCGATCATGATAAAATTTGGTGACATGAATTCCCTATATATAAAACTTATTTGGACAAAAACTTGTGTAGATACCTATATAAATTAAACATTTGTGACGGATAAAATCCACTTTCGGGAGGACATTTGTATGGGGGCTAGGTCAAATAATGGACTGATTTCAGCCAGTTTCAATAGGGACCGTCCTTGGGCAGAAAGAATGATATGTACCAAATTTTATCTAAATATCTTTAAAATTGCGACCTGTACTCTGCGCACAAGCTTTACATGGACAGCCAGCCAACCAGCCAGCCAGCCAGACGGACGGACGGACATTGTTTAATCGACTCAGAAAGTGATTCTGAGTCGATGGGTATACTTTAAGGTGGGTGTTAGACTAATATTTTTGGGCGTTACAAACATCTGCACAAATCCATTATACCCTCCCCACTATGGTGGTGTAGGGTATAAATATCGACATCAAATTAAAATTCAACACAAATTAGATTCATTTATACTGTAATTCTAAAACTTCTTATAGTGACTATCAGTAAATATTTGGCCATAGTTCATGTATAAGGCCCTCCTTCGAGATTCATTCTAACATCCATAAATCTCTTAAACATATTGTAATTGAGATGATCCATAAAACGTTAAAATATTAAATCGCATAAATATCAATACAAATAAAAAATTTAACACAAAATAGTTTCAAATATGCAAAAGTTGTAAATAAAGCTCGGGTCTCTCATTTTTAAAAAAATCGCCGAATGAGCTGAAATTAAAATTATAGATAGTCCTTAAGGAGATCTACAAAAAATATGTATACATATGTAAGTTATCTCTTTTATTTCTAGGGATATTTATGTTTATTTTTTTAATTCTGCTCTATCTTTCTTTTGTTTTTTTAGATATGGTGGGCCCATGGAGGGTCAAAATTTGCTATTTTTGGTATGAAATTCTGAATAAAATCAAAACAACTTGCTAACTGTTATCTCCTATCTATAAAAAGTTACATGCATCAACAATTTGAACATGTAAAAATGGCCGTAATTTTTTTTTATGTTTTTTCCAAAACGTTAAAATTTGTCAAAGGGTATCAAGGTTTGTGGAGCTCCTGATGAATTAATATTAGCTTTTTGTACACGGAGTTGGTATTGGTGAAAACCTTAGGACTTGAATATTAACAGTTTAGTGAAATGAAATAATTTTATGAATTTTTCGGACGTCATTTACCTTAGAAACTAAAAAAATATAATTATAGGGGTTTTCCATTAACAAAATATAAAATTTTAATTAATGTACAATTTTAACGGTTAATTGGAAATAATGTAGATCCAAATGTCGTCTCATCAACGAAATTATAATTTTTAACATTTTTTATTTTCACATACCAAAATTCCTAAAACGGGAAAAATGTGTTCCAAAAACTCATGTTTAGAAAAATTTTTAATAAATTTTCATATTATTTTATTTAACAATAAGTCAATGTCTCTGATGTCAATGTCACATTTAAATATAAAAATGTGCAATATTTTTGAAGGACGGAGTTTTAAAGTGGCATATTTTTGAATCTAATTGAGATATTGACTAGAATTTTTTTTATAAGACCAAAAAGAATAAAAAATAGTTCGGAAAAATGTGGATCAAATTGTTCCTAATATTTGCAATCCTATCAAAATGTTGATACAAATTTAAGTTTTAAAAGCTCAATAAATATGTAATATGTAATAAAATCTTTATTTATTAACAAAAATCAATGAAATTTTCAAGGTTTTTTAAATCCCAAAAATTATATTTTTACTATTTTGCCCATACGTTCCCCCACGTTTTCTCTGGGGCTGCGAAATTATTTTGGGAATAAAAAGGGATCCTGTCAAGGTTTCCAAAACTGCTTTCCATTTTCTGATCTCTGCTTTGGGATTTAGTTGAAATTTAAAAAAAAAATAGGTCAAATTCCAAAAGACGTAGGGACGACACATTCGAAAACTATGACAAGATTTTTATTCCAAAATGTTCTTCATAAAGATATCTTACAGAAAAACATAAAATAGTTATATGTCCTTAAAAAGAGTTTTTTTTTTTTAATAATAAAAGAGTTAAGTCACCTTTTCGTCCAAAAAACTGCAAAAATCTACTATTTTTTGAATTTTTAAATTGAAAATCGTTTATTTTTGGATCAATAATTGATATTGCCCTGAAATATGTATGTATGTATGTTATTGGTAATTTAATTGTCTAACTAACAAAGGAAATTTGAGTCCATTTGGCTCAAAAGTAAGCCCTATATTTTTAAAAAAGCGGACCATGGTATGGCAAAATTTTAAAACTTAAATTTTTAAATGCCTATAACTCAAAAATTATAAAAGATAAATAGCACACGCAAGCATGTTTTTTCAAGACCTAGCCAAGCGCATTCCAAAAATATACAAATCTTTGAAATCGGATGGGAAATAAGAAAATGGCACGTGTTTAAAAATTTTACATGTCGAAGGTACCCTAATTTGAGCCCCAATATTGCCGCCCCTGGATCATCTGTAGCGTCCATTTTAATAACATAAACTCGAATACTCCTTGGCTACGCATATGTCAAATTTTATCCCTATAGGAGCAGCCGTTTAGAATTGCCAGATTTATTTCCAAAAAATTTTGATTCTGCCCCACTGTGCACAGTACAAAAGAGTACTACAAACTATGTGTACAACATGTGATTGAAGTCTTCTTAATTTATTTACCTTAAATAAAATTCCTTTTGTTATAAAGATTTTTAATTAAATAAAATACATGAATTGCAAAATTTCATAATTATTTCAAATACTTGAGAAAATTAAATTATTTGAATAATCGTTTTAAGCGTCTCATCCCTCACACTGCCACTAAACACTCTGTACAAATAATTTCCAAAAAATTTAATTAAAAAATCACTTAATTACTTAACAAAAGGCAGACGTACTCCCAAGGAAAAGAAGCTTTTCATCAATAAAGTGACAATTTTAGCACTCAACATCAGTAACAGCAGCAGCAGCAGGCTTTTAATAACGGAAAAACACCCTCAATATAATTTTAAAACACATTCCAAAAAAATATAAACTTTTGCGCCCCCACTCCGCCTGAGCGCCTTTTTATTCAAAATAACTTTGTAACAATTCATACAAACATTTACATCCTTACATTCATACTTACAAAGGCATTATGAAAATATTTGAAACACAAAATGAATTAAATTATTATGGACATATATGAATGTGTGTATGAATAAATTACTCCCCGCTTAACATCATTTGACATAATAAAAAAATGTTTAACTTTGTCACAATGTTTTTTTTCTTTTAAATTTCAACAGAAAACGTGTGTGACCCAACGACAGTTCATCACCAAAAGACTCAGCCAGAGAGTGGCATAAAATCCACAATTTGTCAAATTCAAAAATTCATCAATATATTTTACATCCCCACACACACATATATGCATGCAGCATGTTGATCAGTGTTTTGTACTTTTAAATTGCCCTTTCTATAATTTTTTAAATTTTCCATATCAAAAGCCCACGACAAATGATGGTAGTTTACAACCCCCTATAGCTATTATTGCACTGTGTGGTTGATAAAGCAAAGCCAATAAAAATATTGTATTTAAAAGTTCGAAAACTTCTACTCGCGAGAAATTATCTTAAAGCGGACACTTTTCGGATTTGTCATCTCAGTCACAGTTATTATGTTATTATGTAGTGCAAATGTATTTGAAATCATAGACTTTATCACTCGAGACCCTTTCCGGACCAAACCTGTGAGGTCACGAAAATTTAATTTTTTTTTTTTAAATTTCACAGAAGTGTACGTACATATCTTTTAAACTATACGATGTACATATAACATTAAGTTTAATGGTTGGAATAACTCACATTTCCTTCAAAAGTTCAAAAACCAAAATTTTTAAATTTCTTTAAAAAATATATGTTGATGACTAAACAAAACAACATTTGTACAATTTAAGGTGGACACTAGGTATCCAAAACCTAAATCCGGGTTTTCGGTCGGTTTCTTTAACCTTTGGGTTTTCATTAAGCAAATGTCAACCTCGGCTCCGATGGGTGGCGCGTATCCGAAATGTCCAATTTTCCATGACTGTAGCGCACAAATCAGGCTGGATTTGATCGATCTCGTGGGTTATGTAGGCTTTGTGGCTTATTCACATAGACTTGCAACTGAAAAAAAACCCACAAGTAAAAGTGTAACGAAGACAGTTAACATCACCTCTACGTGAGATGACCATGCCCTAAAAACGGTCTTAAAGAATGTCCAATGTGGCCTGAACTGTGTGGCATGTAGCACCGTCCTATTGAAACCACATGTCATTAGAAGTTGGCCAAAAGAAGTTGGTAATCATCGACCTATAGCGCTTACCGTTAACAGTGATAGAAATATGCACCGAAGACGCCGCCAGCCCAAAAATCAATTAGTGACTTTTCGGGATGCATTGAACACTCTTGGATCTCATGTGGATTGGTATCGTCCCAATTTCAACAATTTTGTTTGTTAACGTACCCATTCATCCAAAATAGTCATTTTGATAAAACAATTTTATCATTTCCACTTGTTGTTGAATTCTGTGTCCATTAGGTTGTCCAATTTGTAAAGCCAAAAATTTGTCGATATTGTGCCAAAAGGTATCGAAAAATCGATTGTTCAATCGACCTACCCTTATAGCCATCCATGCTGAGTTTGCAAAAGAAACTGAATAAATGACAGCCAATTCGACAGATGTAACTTCAACAATATGGACACTATCAATTGTCAAGATTCCAAAATCGCTTTTGAAAGACCATTTATATGGCTATAATGAAGATTTTTGTAATCTCTTTGAATTTCATTGATACGTTTTCACCTTTTGAAAACGTTGGTTTATTTCCTTTAAATAAACCAGATACTTTTTATTGCAAATAAATCCGTTTAGTAGTTTAAAATTTGTAACAACTCTTTATTTATTTAAAATCTACAACAACAACAGTTGAAATAGTCACTCAGTGTCTTTATACACGTTTATCAATTCACAGAAATGCACACACACTTTATAATGTACAAGACAGTTGATGTTAACTCTAACAGCGCCTATAATCAACTAAACTCACGACTGCAACCTCTGCCACTATTTATACACACGCCATTTTTCGGGAATCTTCTACAATGCTCTTAACGTACAAACTAGTATGTTCGAATTCTAGAGCATTCGATGTCAATGTTAGCAGCTTAAACATTTAGTGTTGCCACACTTATAAACAATGCATGCTATGAACATTTTTGATAAGTAGAAGCTTCTACCGATGGACGTGCTCACATACATGATGGTCGTTACAAATCGCTATTGCAAAATCGTAACAATATTAATATCTTTCAAATGGGCACGAATCCCGACGTACTCACATGTGAAATTTTACTAAAAGCGGACTATCCGCTATAAATTACAAATTTGTTTCCACTTTTTTCAAAATTTGCCCACTATGTGTATTGTAAAATACATAAATTTTGACTCAAAACTTCTAAACTAAGAGAGTATCCTATGATTTGATAAACATTTGTTATATTTTTTTTAAATCGGAGATGAAAGATCCGACTGCTGTGCGCTTTGGGATGAATCATGTCATTCAACCTATATCTAGACGAGACATTCGTATTAGTAATTTATTAAAGCCTAACTTCGCAAAAATATAAATTCTTAATTTTTTATGTTATTTATCTTTTCAACAACCTAGACTATGCAACAATCGGTTATAAATTTTAGCTTAGTTTAATTATAGTTTACATAAAAAAATATAAATAATTTAATAATATATATAATTTGTTATCGATTGGTTTACTAATTCTTAAGAAATTATATATATTTAATATATGTAATTCATTTTCATTCAGTCCCACTGTAAATCGTTATAAATTTTTTTTCGTATTTCTGTTATGAGTTTCTTCCTTTCACAAGGATAGAAAAACAATGAAAAATTATTAACCTTTCGCGCATATATCCGCTTCCGCAATTTTGGCTTTTAACTGGAATACTTGTGTATGTTTAACTACTTTATATTTTGGTAAACAACTTCACCATAAACCCCCACCACCAGTTGGTCTTTATTGTTTATGTTTATAGAAACTAAATAAAATGATTAAAAAACACCCCCACAAACCAAATCCATATACGAGTGTCTAAATAAAGAGTGACTGCGGATTGTTGAATAATTTGTCTATCAGTCTGCAACATAATGAAGGGTTAAAATCATTAAAATGTAAAATTATCAAATTGTTTTGTAACTTGTACATTGTGCACATTAATTACAAAGGTATGGGTGTCAACAAAGTGTGTACTTATATAGACAAATTTTAAAGTTAGTTTTAAAGTTATTAAATTACAATATTAACATAATTAAAATGTATATTTTCACTTTGTTTATCGATCCGACAATATACATATGTACCTATTTATTTACTTATGTTTGGATGTATGATTGTTTTATATTCAAACAGTCCAAAGTTGGTCATCTAATATAAATCTAACGAAATTATTAATAACGACTCTATTAAATTTAATTTTATACACTCTAAATAATGTAAATTTACACCATTTATAGTGGGTAATTTTTATCCTACTATAATTATTGTAAAAATAATTTAAATACATATACACAAGGTGTGTACCAATTTCGTGTAAATGTAAATTTTTTGTGTAAAAAAAGTTGATAATATGTAAAGTTACAGTTAAACTGCTTAAACCTGCACATAAAATTTAAAAACGGGAGATCTTATTTGAGGTCTTAATCGTTATAACCTCAATGCGAGATAGAGACCCATGAAATTATATCGTCACCTAAAATACAAAATAACGTAACAACAAAATTTAATGTTGAATAGACATGTAACACAATCGAAAAATTGAATTGAAACTATACATTTTATATACTCAATCTGCATTTTCAGTGGAGGAGTAAATAAATGCATTTTATATATAAATGTGATATTGGTGAAAACCTTAGGACTTGAAGATTGATATTTTAGTAAATAATAGTTTTATACATTTTTATGCCGTCATTTACCTTAAAAACTAAAACGAATTATAATATGGTTATTTTCAATGAAGAAAAATATAAAATTTGAATTAATGTAAAATTTTAACGGTTAAAGATATGATAACAAAATGTGGAACTAGTGTAGATGCCCAAATATCCTTAAATCAACGAACTTATAATTGTTGACATTTTTTTATTTTCAAATACCGAAATTCCTAAACCGGGTTTTTTTAGAAAAGAGCCTACTGTTGATATATAAGGCTATAGTAATTTGGACCTACAATGGGTCAAAATCGGGAAAAATATTTTTTAACCCGAATTTTTTTACCAAAAAAAATTTTTTGTCATAAATTTCTTTTCACAAGTAAATTTAAAAAACAATTTTGAAAAAAAAAATTTTTTAATTTTTAAAAACAATTTTGAAACTTCAAAAAAAAGAATATCAAAATTTTTCACAACTAATTTTTTTTATTAATATTTTCAAATACAAAAAAATGTAAATAAACATAGAAAGAAAAACAAAAAGAAAAAATGTTGACAATCTCACAATTATTTACAAAGAAAAACAAGTAAAAAAGTATGGTCGGTCAAGCCCGACCATATAATACCCTACACTAAGTAAATGAGCAAAAACATTTTTCTTTCAAAATTTCAATAATTTATATTCGTGAGTGATTATCGGAAGTTGGCCTTATATGGGAGCTATAACAAATTATGGATCGATTACCATGAAATTTGGTCATGTAATTAATGTCTATATGAAAGTTATTTATGTTGCATTTTATGTGTATACCAACATTTTTAGGAGATTTATGCTCGTTAAAGTGATTATCGGAAGTAGGACTTATATGGGAGCTATGACTAATTATGGACCGATCATAATAAAATTTGGTGACATGAATTCAGTATATATAAAACTTATTTGGAGAAAAATTTGTGTAGATACCTATATAAATTAAACATTTATGACCGGTGAAATAATGGACAGTTTCAATAGACTTCGTCCTTGGGCCAAACAAATTATATGTACCAAATTTTATCGAAATATCTCCAAAATTGCGACCTGTACTCTGCGCACAAAGTTTACATGGACAGCCAGCCTCCAGACGGACGGACGGACATCGTTTAATCGACTCAGATCGGTATACTTTAAGGTGGGTGTTAGACTAATATTTTTGGGCGTTACAAACATCTGCACAAATCCATTATACCCTCCCCACTATGGTGGTGTAGGATATAAAAATGAACAGCTGATCACTTACATGTACTCGTATTAATCTACTTTGGCACAGAGGAAGATAATTTGACACAGTTCCTATTTCATTGAATACGTGCGTGATTATTAAGCTGTCGCTATTTTGAACTATTTCAATTTAATATATAAGGGAAAATCTCTTTCCAGACAGCCTGAGTACCAGATCTATACTACCAAATTCGATTAAAGTTACGTTCATTGACTTTTCGTATCATACTGCAGCTCTATTTTAAAAATAAAGGAACTGCTTCCAAATTTTATTTAGTACATTATATGTGGTTTGTTGAATGGCTTTCTGCTTATTATATTTGCATACATGAATTAGAGCTTACAGGTTGCAATGACCATAAATGTCCACAAGTGTTCCTTTGGATGACATCTAATATATAATGTCACCTTCCATGGATCGAATAACAGAGCCTTGATTATTTCAACGTCTAAACTTTTAGTTTTATTTTAATAAAATCCATTCAAAAACTATCCATTAAAATTATTTCGGCACTGTAATCATAAAAAAAAATTTAATTCTATATTAATTTTTATAACGGAATAGGAGTAAGAGGTTTTATAATAAAATATTTATCCTTTATAATTTAAATATCCTTAAATTTGTGTATATTACTAGTAAATGATGGCAATGCAACAATGTTATAGTTTTAAGCAATTTTTTATTATTTTTTTTTTAAATCAAGTTAATTTTCTTAAGGTAAGGTCAGACTACGCAAATTATTTGACACAAAATGTTTCATGTGTTTGATCAAAACTACATCAAATAATCTATGGCTTGATTATATGGTCACACTGTACACATTTATTTGCCATATTTGTTTAATCAAACTACACCGAAATACTATCAAACACACTAAGGGGAAAATATATTTGTCTTGTGGTCACATTAATTGTAATATTTTTTTAAAATAATTATTAAATAAATCTGTAAAAAAAACTTTAATTTCTTTCATCAATAAAAAATACATATCTAGAAAGTAAAATACTACAAGATTTTGCTTTACATTTGAAAGAATTTTAAAATTTCAGTACTTTTATTTAAACGTCAAATATTTTATGTTCCTAGTTAGAACAGAAAATATTTTTGCACGGCAAACAAGAAAACAGCTGAATTTGGTCAAACAAATTTATTTGCCGATAAGAAAACTTTCTTGTAATGTGACCAATGTGTGACCACTAAACAGCAAATATTTTCCTCAATTTTGGGTAATTTTTTATTTGATCTTGCAATTCATTTGCAAGATCAAACAGCGTCAAATAACAGCTGTTGCATCATGTGTTATCGCAAAAATAGTGTTGCTATATCTTAAAATAAAAATCGCTAAACAATTAAAACAAATCGCGAAAAGAACTCAAGCTTGAACAATTTAATTATATAATTATTAAAAGTTTATTAAATTATATTACTATCAACGTATTAAAATTTGTACGTATAATTGTTAACAATTTTGGAATTTTATTTTATTTGTTTTGGCTTTGTTTGGAATTTGAACTAAAAATCGCATTATTCAAACAATACGAATATTACTATGATGAACTTTACAATAATCAAATAAGCTAACTGTTAAAAAGAAAAATTATATTTTTAAAATGTTGAAACCAAAGTACATACAAGTAGTCCAACTCTTTGACAGCAGTACATAACTATATATTGGACGCAAAACGAAATGAAAATGTGCTAGAAGTGTAAATAAAATTATAAAATGCTGTGTGTTAAAGAATTAACGAGAATTGAACTATGTTTAATCGAACATTTTTTCTTAAAATTTCGAGTCATTTGATGTGTACATTTTTCACAAGGGTGTTGAATTCACACGGAACTCATTTATGTGAGAGAGTAATATTGAAAAATATAGTCGGACTACTTGTTATACTTTGGTTGAAACTATACTTTTCATACAGAATGTTCAAAAATATTATATTCGCATTAAAAAAAATTAAACATATCATACTGTTTAAGAATTAATTTTTAATTGCAATCAAATCATAATATTTATGTATGTCTAAACTATTTTCTTCAATAAATATTCCATACATTTGAGCAATTTTAAATTTTGTAAATAGAAAAACTACATGTATAAACAAGTAAGAAAGTATGGTCGGTCAAGCCCGACCAGATAATACCCTACACTAAGTAAATGAGCAAAAACATTTTTCTTTCAAAATTTCAATAATTTATGTTCGTGAGCGATTTTCGGAAGTGGGTCTTATATGGGAGCTATGACAAATAATGGACCGATCGCCACGAAATTTGGTCACGTGATTAATGTTTATATGAATGTTATTTATGTTGAATTTTATGTGTATACCAACATTTGTAGGAGATTTATGCTCGTTAAAGTGATTATCGGATGCAGGCCTTATATGGGAGCTATGACTAATTATGAACCAATCATAATAAAATTTGGTGACATGAATTTCCTATATATAAAACTTATTTGGACAAAAACTTGTGTAGATACCTATATAAATTAAACATTTGTGACGGATAAAATCCACTTTCGGAAGGACATTTGTATGGGGGCTAGGTCAAATAATGGACCGATTACAGCCAGTTTCACTAGGGATCGTCCTTGGGCAGAAATAATGATATGTACCAAATTTCATCGAAATATCTTTAAAATTGCGACCTGTACTCTGCGCACAAGCTTTACATGGACAGCCAGCCAACCAGCCAGCCAGCCGGACGGACGGACGGACGGACGGACATCGTTTAATCGACTCAGAAAGTGATTCTGAGTCGATCGGTATACTTTAATGTGGATGTTAGACTAATATTTTTGGGCGTTACAAACATCTGCACAAATCCATTATACCCTCCCCACTATGGTGGTGTAGGGTATAAAAATAATCAAACTATGTTAATGTATACAAATATAAATCGCATAAAAATGCAAAAATCGCAACATAGACTTCATGTCTTCAATTAGTTTTTCTCCCAGTATGTCATTCTAGACTGAATGACTTTTATGTGAAGAAGAAGACTTCATTTATTGATGCCAGTTTTTAGTGAAAATAATTTAAATAACAAATTTACAAGATATATTGATATGTATTATAGTTAAAGAATAAAATAATGCAATCTCCTTTTCTCCTTTTTAATCCGCCATGTTGAGCAAATAATTTTAACCTTAAATATATTTATAAGATCAAATTATATATTTTATAAGTATTTATATAGCTGTTTGCCGACAAATAAATTTGTTTGACTATAATCATCTGTTTTGTTGTTTGCTCCAAATTTTATTTGTGGTCAGATTCAGACAATGAAATATTTGACGATAATCGTCAAATATTAGCTGTGTCTGACCGTACCTTTAGAGTTGCATTTTATTTGCTCGCACAAATTTAGCACTGCTGTTACCAAGGCGAATTTATACAAGGTGGTGGCAGTTCTACAAAAACAACAATTGGTCTTAACAAATGTCAAAAAACAAAAATGAAAAATTAAACAAATATGTATTAAAACTTAATATAGTGTTGATAATTGAATAGTGAGGGCTTTACTTATTTATGTAAAAAATAAGTATTTTGTTAATAAGCTTAGAATATGTAGATATTTAAATATAAACACAAGCTTTGACAACTGTTAGAACCAAAAAGCGAAAAAAAAAGTTATCAGCTGATTGACTGACTCCACCTTGTATAAATTCGCCTTGGCTGTTACTAAAAATTTTATAATTATCCGTACGCACAAAAATATTGAACAAAATGTCATACAATAATTGACTATGAATCAGTGATGCCGTTTGGTTACATTTGTTACATTTTTCGTAACTTTTCGACCATCTACGTAACATGTAAAATTTTTCTTTTTTGGACCTTATTTTCGTTACTTTTCAGCCCTGAAAAAGTAGAGTACACATTTTTAGTACTTTAAATGCATATCATGCCACGAATGTTTCTATTAAACAATAGTGTGACTTATTTGTAATTTATTACCACCTAAGTCTAGATCATTTTGAGACAAACTCTGGAAATGCGAAAGATCTTAGTAATCCAATATTGTGCATTTGGAATATTTCGTCAGATAAAAGAATTGTATTGCTGGATCACATAATTCTGTTTTTAGACACTTGAAAAAGTCTGTTGAAAATATCGTATGTCATTAATGTAGCTGTCATTTCATATACCTAGTAGTCATGCTAAAAGTTAGAAAAATTCAATTGAGGACATGATGGGAAATTTCGCGGTATATTTTTGTTGAAACTCCAAAAGGTTATATAAATTTCAAAATACCAAGTCCAGCAACACACAGCTTTATAGCAATATTTTCGCTCAGAAATGTTTGAAACTCCTACTAATGTCCCGGAGAATTGATATAATAGATTTATTAAATCAATTTCCTAATTTAAATAATATTATGCTCTACCATGAGTCCCTGATTTATGTGCTGGAGAATATCGGGATTAAGTTTACAATTTAATGAATGTTGTGTAGATAATATTTAGCCAACTAAAACTTACAAAAAAGCTCGGGCCGAATTACCGCATTCGTGATCGAATGAGCTATCGTATCGAAAAAAGGTTTCTATATCGAAATTATAATAAAATTTACTATATTTCTTGCTCGATATCGAATGCTATAATCTCAAATAAGATAATTACGATCAGTTTTACTCGATATTGAATGCTGTAATTCGGACTCTGATTATAGTAACCGGTTTAATACGGACAAAATTATTGTTGTTAGTTATATGTTATTAAACCTTATTATATATATAGTATTTATTAGGGAAGAATTCGTAAATGTAACTTTTTATGAAAAAATGTAACTTTTAATTAGAAAAGTTGTAACTTTTTCCAAGCTACCCCTGGCAACACTGCTATGAATACTAAGAACGCAAAAATAGCTAATGTGGACAATTGGATACCGTTATATACAAAATCAGTGCTGTTGGAAATCATATAGCATAGCGTTGAATTTTTTATGCGCGGTACTGTATATAACATGGACAAATTATCAGGATTTGATAAACTGAGTATGCAGTTCTACCACACAGAGTCTTTGCTTATATGGCGTGATTTATGTGCTAAAAATGCCGTTGTAGGGTGTAATGACGAAAAAGTTAAAAATAACTTTTTTTTTACTATTTTCTTTAAATATATTGCAGATAATACCCAGCAAAAAAATTTTACATTTAAAAAGATTATAGCGTTTTTAACATAATTTTGAAAAAATTAGTTTTAGTATAATTTTTCTGCAAATAAATAATGCAAAATTTCCCATTTTTAACAACGTGTTTTTGGCGGGCAGATAAACAATTCCAATGAATGTTTATGTTTATTATAGCTTAAAAAAAATTAAAACTAGAATTTTCTTTTTGAATGTTAAACTTACAGTTTAAAAAAAAAAAATTCGATCAATGTCTAAAGTTGTACCCTTGCTTTTAAAATTTTTTACTGGTTATTTTTGAAGCCAGTTTTTATCAAGTTTGTAAAAATATTATTAAATTTTTTAAAAAATTAAGGGCCTGGCTCATTAAATGTGAACGAACATTTTCTTTCTTATTTTATATTGAAAACAATAAAAAAAATATATAAATTTATTTGTTGTTTTCAATATAATATAAGAAAGAAAATGTTCGTTCGCATTTACTGAGCCAGGCCCTAAGCCATTTTCAAACTTATTTCAAAATTTTGAATTTGATTATTTTTTAGGATCAGGCGGTCTGCGATATTGCAGATTTTTTTTAAAATATCTCGACATCCACTAGCGCAAATTTAAACTTAAAAATCTTTTGAACTATAAAAGATATTGTAGTGAAGTAAACACGAATTTTAACCTTTGCCCTTGCTTTATTACAAATCTTTATTCATTGAAATCTGTCTATATTTGTACAAGTTACAATATGTACAAAGTTTTCCTAACCAGAGGTGGTAGACTTTGACACTTAGTATTTTAACAAAGAGGCCACAAATTCCGTTTTCTTAAAGCCTATGTCCGCCTCCACGATTCGTTTGTACATCATTTTGAAATTGATTTGCGATTGACCCCACTGTGTGGCAGTTAGTTGTCATATGTTTTTCCAAAATTTAAGCTTTTCATCCTATGATACGTATTTAATTGATTAATTTAGTTTATATAGTATTTTTCCCGATCTTTTGAATAAGTTTGAAACACATAAAACGAACGACCTAATTTTCGTGAAATTTTTCGTATCTCCAATCGAAACATCAAGTTCAGACAAATATTTTCCCTGTCACATCGTGTCTCAAATTTAACAAAATAAATGTTTACAATAAAAGTTTTACAAAAATAACAAGGATCTAGCATTGATTGCAGATATACTGTTCTTTTACAGTACTGACCATATAATTTTGACGCACTTTAATATGCATTTTCGATTTATCTAGCAGTAACCAAATGAGAGCAAAGGATTTGTTATCTGAACAACGTTTGAGCAATAACTATTTTAGCCTTATGGTGTCTACCTCCACCAAATATATATTCTTTAATTTGTAAAGTATTTATTTTATAGACTTAAAAACGCAAAGAGTACTTTCATAAATTTCATGAGGAGCTTTTTTATTCAAGCTAAATGAATTGAAATAAAATTATAAATAATACAAGCTCAGAAGAAGGTGTCTTTTCCGATAATTATGCTCCCATGTATTCTGTAACATTTTTTTGGTTTCTGTGTAAAATTAAAAAGTTTTATTTACTATTATTATACATTAAATTAGTTTTTTATGTTTCTTTACGCTTTGTTATTAGCGAAGTGTTGTAGGCTTCTGATTGTAGCACGCTCATAATAATTAAAAATATTTACATACATTAAACGTTAAAAATCTTAAATTATTTGGAAATTAAATAAAAATTAAAGCAATTGCTGGAAATAAAGTCAAATCTTTAATGGAATATTAAATCATTTCTTGAGAAATCGCTTTTTTTTTTGTGGACGTTGAGCGAACAAAAGTGTCACATTATAAATGCATTTAAGGCACGCGTGTTTATGTTTTTATTTCAGTTTTAGTTTGTTTTTTTTTTAATGTTTTCGAAATTTATTAAAATTTCTTTTTAATATTTCTTTATAAATTGTTGTTGTTGTTTCGGTTTTTACACTAAATTTTTGTTGTTTCACCTGTGATTAACGTTTTGTGATAAGACACAAACAAACAGCCAGACAGACACCAAATAAAATGGTTTCAAATAAAACTATTAAAAAAGTCATAATTTTATGGGTTTTTGTGTATGAGACCAGTCTGTGAGTGTAAACACTGAGGGTTTTACATGCCTTGCACTTAAAATGGGTTGTTGTGTTAAACGTTGCGTTGTGTCACGTGTCAGTTACATCGTGTAATATGTCGATTTGGTTTATTTTCCGGGAATATGTTTTTGTACTGAAAAATGCCAGTTTAAGACGTGTTTTATAACAGCTGACCGATGTCTGCCGCATATTTAATATTTATTTATTTCATTTCATTATTGTTTATGTAACACAGTCTTTTTTGTTGGCATTCATTCGTATTTTATTACTTGTATCGAGAGTAAAATTTATTTCAGTTTTTTTTTGTATGTATGTGACCTTAGCCATGTAAACAAATTCATAATTTTATGACTTGTTTCCCTGTAGTGTGAAAAATGAACATTAATTGAGTTTTTAACAACAATATTCCATAGTAACCTAAATGTAAGAGAATCATTTCAAGCTATTACTCCTTTTTATAAAAAACATCAATTAAAATGTATTCTGAAAATAATAGTTTATCCCAATTTCTTATTAATTGTATATGAACGTGCTGAAAATAAATTATGGGTTCTTTGAAACTATATAAAATATTTTAGATTAAAGTGCTTCAAAATAAAACTTTTCTTTTGAAGAACGGGCATCTTAATAAATCTCTTAGAATATTAAAATATAAACTGTATATTAAAGTGGTATAAATTTTATTTTTATGCGCAAAAAAAAAAAAAAGTTCTCCCGTGTTCTCTAGAGTGAAGTCTAACTCTGAACATTTCAATCAAATTGCATCAGCTATATAGTTTGGAAATTATTTTACAAGATCAACAGATATTATTTCATACCTTTCTTTTGAATATAGACGGACGGACATAGCTAGATCGTAAAGATTTATAAGACCAGAATATCTATATTCAGTGTTTCTTATTCGGCCTTAGTGCTAATTATATCGAATCGGGCAACGTATTGTATTAGTTTGTTTTAACTCTTTGCGGTTTAGTGGTCGCTTTACTAACCACCTTTTCTATAGTCTTTAAAACATAGTTTATTGGCATCTATTGGCATTTTTCTAAACAATTAAATTTTTCGAAGTCATCTTTTATGTTTTTTTGTAAAACTTTGCCGTTAGATAAATATATTTGGTCAATTCACAAGGTCTCTTATCATGTCATATTGTCATAATGTCCTAATATTTCACAATGGTTTTAATTGCTTTTCAAGCAAAAAATTTCCAAAAATAATACTACATTCTATGCTATGTTTATTGTGTTATCGTAACGAACCAGCAGAGACCAACGCCGAATGCCTAAGAGTCGGTTAAGCCGAGCCGCCGAGTCGTGATACATTAGGACATTATGACAATACGACTGATAAGAGACCTTGTGAATTGACCAATTAATTTGAAAATATTGTAAACCGCAGTTTTTTTAAGAGACTTTCACTCATTCAATAAAAGAGAGCACAGAGTGTTTATTGTTCATCGAATTCACTGTTACTTTGCTATTTCGTTTGTTTGGTCAGAAAATTTAGTCAAAATTATTCGATTTCGAAAAAAATTATACGATACGATAATTTGTATCATAATTATTTTAATGCCAACCGCCACGGTGGTTAGTAAACTAACCACCTTGATAAAGTAAAAATGCAATTGTTTTGATTCAAAACTTACACACATTAAACCGTGGCTGAAAGAGTTATTCGATATTAGTATTTTATTCTGTATGGAAAGTCAAGTTTATGCAGAGCTAATTTATTTATTTTAATAATTTATAATTTATGTAATAACCGATCCTTACCATTTTGTACAGAGTTTGTCCTTTAATCATAGGAATAATGTATGTAATTTAACAATTTATAATATATATACATAATTAATTTTTCCTTATTCAACTCAAGTTAATATATTTACACTAACTTCAAACATATGTTTTTGTTCTGATTCAATTTTGCATATGAAAGCTATATCGATATGGCTCTTATATTGGCTGTATTTTTTGGATTCGTACCGATCCCCAAAAACTATTGTAAAGTGATTTCTATATATTTATTACAGTTTCCAGTTCGGTTTTAAACGAAACCGCGGTTTTTCTAATCCTAAAACCGAAACCGACAACTTACTTTTAATCTATTTTTTAGTGGAAAAATTCAAAATTGAGAAATGAGAAACAAACATTTTCATTTAATATCTCTAAAAACAAATCGGTAAAAGTATCTTAAGATTTCTTTAAATTTGTTTAATAGTATTACAATAATTGCTTCAGATGATATAGCAGGCTACCTTTCGGAGACACAAACTCATTTAAAAATATTAATCATACGAGTATTTTAATTTTAAAAAAAAATTTCTAACAAAGACTTAGTTATTTTCAAATATCCGATAAAGGTATGGAGTACTAGTTGACCCAGTGTGCTTCGCCACCCCAAATTGGAAGAAACAAATAGTACTATTAAGTCTCCCTTTGTGAATTAATACTAATTCCAGGATATCATGTTTCTAGTTTCATGTTTATTTATTCATTGTAATGTGGATTCTAAGTCATTCGAAACGTATTATTAGAATAAAAAAAGTACCATAATAACCCACACTTTGTATTCCCACTCAGCATCAAGATTCTGGGTTCATTATTATAGAAAATGTTAAAGAAAGTTACCACTAAAGTCACCTTTTGTGAATTCTAAGTCATTCAGAATCATGCGTGCCTAATTTTTAGGTTTTTTATTATAACATAAAAAAAAGGAGTATTGGTTGGGAAAAAGTACCTGTGAGTCCCTTTTTAAATTCTAACTCGGTCAGGAATATGTGTTTTATTTTCAGCTTATAGAAATTTCAAAAAATACACTTCAAAGAACGAAAGACTACTAATAGTTTTTGTTACCTCAATGTCATATAAGCAGATGGCTTAATGACTTTCTTTCTTTACTCAAAATCATATCAGCTAACATATATGTAAGTAAAATAATTTAATATAATAAAAAGTACCATTAGAAGAATAAGTACCAATATTCCACACTTAAACCCCCGTCATGATTGAAATCAAAGTAATTTCCTGATTCTAGGTTCAAAGTACCATTTTGAAGAACGAAAAAGTACTCCTTAGTTTGGTTTAGTTCTCCTTTTTTGGTATCACAATGCCATTGAGCCCCCTATTCTTGATTATTTCTTTATTGAAAAGCATATTTACCAACTTTAATGTACATATATAACCTAACTAATTTAATATATTAAAAGAGTACCATTGAAATAAATTTTCCTTTATCCTCTTAAACACCCGTCAAGTTTGAATTTTAAATTTGTATAGCTTTTCCTACATTATTTGTTTCTATAGCACTTAATATTTAACAAATTATCACAAAACCGAAACCGATCGGTTTTAAAAAATTTAAAACCGATCGGTTTCGGTTTTAAATTTTTTTTAAAAATCTTCGGTTTTTTGGAAACTCGAATATTTATGGCTTATTTTAGTTGAATTTCATCTCAATAACGTTATTTACAAGAGTTTATGACATGTTATACTGATACTCTAAATTATACATTATTTGAGATCTATGGCCAACTGTGAACTGGTGGTCAAAAAATCCAGTAGTATAATTGCTGTATAAACGGAGCAAGTTAATGTTGAATTTTATATAAGTATATCAATATTTATATGTTTTTCGGAATTGGGACTTATATAGGAGCTATATCCAAGTATGGCCCAATGTTAACAAAATCCAATAATATGATATTGTGATGGCGACCATTTGAAATTTCATATTTATTAACATTTTTATTTTGGTGTAAGAAAATTTACTGTTTTTAAAATATTTATAGTTTTATTTTAATTACTAAATATGCTTTGATTTTGTTTTCCTAAATTACATCAAAATTTGAAAAAATATTTTCATTCGGAAAATAGTTATCAGCTTAAACAGTCGCAGACGATAAGTTTTTTTTTGAATTTGAAATTTTGTGGAAGCAGATTAAAATTTGTTTTAAGATTTTTGGGAAGTGTGATACGAAAGGAACAAGGAATAAAGGATAATTGGTAAGGATAGTCTTGATTTTTTTTAATAGAATATTTTGGTTGATAGTTTCCAATATTTTAGGAAGTTGTGAATTTTATTATCATTGATGGCCATATTAGCTCTGAGAACTATTTTGTAGAGAGCAAAAACTCGGAAAATATACTTAAATCTAAGTCCTGAAGCAAACATCGAAACATTCAAACAAGCCAAATTTCAAATTAAAGGAAGCAAATAGAATTGTATATCCTAAAGACAATTACAACATTAAGTATCTGATATCACAAATTTTCAATATAAGGAATAGGAGGACCAATCCTCTATTCCAATAATCATTGGGTTGACCAGGTTTACTTGCAATTTAAAATTTAATATGATGCAATCTTTAATGGCATCATACTAATTGATTTAGTAACTGACATATTATTTACACAACTACAAATTTTCTTAACAATTTCCAATAAGCACTTTCAAAATTTAAAATTTTCATCATTAATCATCCTGAAATCATCAAATTTTTATAATCTAAATTCTCCAGTTTTTTCTAAAAATTTAATTTTTTTTAAATTCTAAATTAATCTTTCTTTGTTTTGATTTAACCGTTTTTAACTAATTTTCATTATAAGTTTCATTTTAAAATTGTAAACATTAAATTTATATGGTCACCTAAAAATACACAACATACAGATTAAATAATTATTCATACAATCCTACTTATACATATACCCTACACTTAAACATAAACTTTATACCTAACACTACTGTATTCTTTTGGATAATATTACTTAAATCTACAACTCAAATCGTCTCAAGTCATCTGGCGCCGGCTGACATCGATGGACAAAGAACTGTAAGTTGAGTTTTCTATATTTTATATTATCCAACTTCACACATTTATCACATTTAAATATTAAATAAACACAATATGAATATTATATATATATAACTTATTGAGTTATAAATTATTATTATTCCTAAATATT
Organism: Calliphora vomitoria; assembly: GCA_942486065.2. Classification (NCBI taxonomy): domain Eukaryota; kingdom Metazoa; phylum Arthropoda; class Insecta; order Diptera; family Calliphoridae; genus Calliphora; species Calliphora vomitoria. Next base: position 69,613,457 of record OW818030.2, on the reverse strand, counting down.
CATATTGAGTTTAAATTTTGTTTGTTACCCTACTTTCTTAAAATACACTAAACAAATTTTAAACTTCAAAATTTACATTAATAACTTGATAATTTAGGGTGATCGATTTCATTTTATATTTAATTTAGTTAATGAATTTTAATTTAATTATTTAAACTATAATAAATATTGGTTTGTTGTAATGTTTTTAAATATGAATTCTTGAATTGTTTTTATTATTTATTACGAAAAGTGAAGAATTAGATATGGGGTAGTTAGGAAGTTTTTATTTTGATTTTTATTGGGCTGACAACTAATATTAATTTTAAGTCAGCATGGCGGGTGGGCAAGGACTTGTGTAGCAATTGATACCTTTAGCTACACATCAGTCATCAGCAAATATTTATTTTTTTGTCTTTTCAACTTGTTATCTATATGTTTTATTGATATTTATTGGCTACCTAAAGTTTAAATTTCGTGTAACTGATTCAAAATTTAATTACAATAATTGGGAACTTAATCAACCCTCCCACCGACGAGCACGGCCGATATAGTAGGTAGCCTTGTTCCCCAAATGGTAGACCACATGTAAGAGAATCGTTACAGAGATTTATGGCGCCCAACGTGGGGCCTCAGTAGTCGTATTTTTTTTTAGATTTTTTTTGTGCAATTTTCACCTAGATACTGAGGGCCTTTGAATCTTCTGTGGGTGATAATTCATATGGATATTTTCTTTCTGATTTTCCTTTACTTTTCTAGCTTTTGCAACATTATTTGTTAGGTTTGGACAAAATTGTTCATTGTTTATTTTTATGATGATCAGTTCCTCAAGTGACATGTATGGTGCTAGTTTTATCAGGGTTTGGGTTCGAGCTTGAAATGTTGAATTGGTTTATATTGGCTCAATTGTCGTTCGAACCGAACTATTTCTTTCTTTAATTTTCTTTCTTCTCCTCTTTTAAATATTCTTTTTCTATTTTTCTGTTTGACTTTTTCTGCTGTTTGGACCTAAAATATATTGGTTATGATCGATTATTTTCCCGCAGCATATAGTTGACTTCTCTTGTATTTTCTTTTTACTTAGTATGTTTTTGGTATTATGTTTTTTTGGCATCTGTCAAATACATCCAACATATAAGTTATTCTATATCTATTGCCTTTTCTATATTTGTTGATGATTGGTCAAATAATTACTTTCTTTATTAGTAGTTTACATTTTTATTTTTGTTATCAATTTATATTTTAAATTTTCTTATGATTTCATTTATTTTTGTTTGCATAAGATACCCCTATCCAAATTGACACTTCACTGAGTAGTAATGATATTCGTTATAAATTTTATTAACAGATATTTTGAACAATTGATATTTTAGTTAATTTACAACCATATAAATTAAGATTTCTTGAAAATTATTTCGCTATTGATTGACTGATTAGTTTTTTTTTGTTTAGTTTTTTTTGCTTTCTGTTTTGTTTTAAGATACGAGTTAAAATATAATTTAATTCTCCTGTTTTGACGTTAAACAAAGTCATAGTTGTTGTCGTTTATTACATTTTGTTTTATCTCAATTTTGACTGATTTCGATTTCAATTTGCTTTTAACAATGCCATTAGTTCGTAGCGTCGGGGATATTCCTTCTCAAATCGAGCACGATGAAGGTAATGCCACAGTTCCATTAGATATAGGTGCTGGAGGTGATTCTGGCATTCATAGAAATCCAGTAAATAGACCAATGACTCGTCAACAAACTCGAATGGAGGCTAGGGAGCAAAGTAATAGAGATGATAGAGTACGTGATATTGTGAACGAATCTTTAAGAGGTTTTAGGGATGAGGTTATTAATATGATAGCAGACGGATTTCGGGAAATGTCAATCACGAATCAAGGACCGGTTACACAAGATAGACCTCCTGTACACAGGGAACATAATACCAACCAGGGAGAAGGAGATAATAGAAGCATTAATTCACGGAATGGACGATTTGAACTAGGAAATAGGGATTCTCATTTTATTAATTGTGACATTGGTCGAAATTCAGAAAGAGTGCTTAATATAATTCATAATTGGCGAATTCGTTTCACAGGGGATATATCAGAAGTTACCGTCGATGAATTTATATATCGAATTAATACCCTTACGGATGCAAACTTACGCGGTGATTATAATCTTTTGTGTGAACATGTCCACATTCTTTTTGAAGGAAAAGCTTTAAAATGGTTTTGGCGTTTCCATCGAAACCATGGTGAAATAGTGTGGGACGATTTGTGTGAGGCTCTTAAGCGGCAATATAAGGATTACAACACAGACTTTGACATCAAGGACGATATTTTAAGAAGAAAGCAACGGAACAATGAAAATTTTGACGAATACTATGATGCAGTTTTGGTATTATGTGATAGGTTACGTGTTCCTTTAACGGACTACGAATTATGTGAGACCTTACAAAGAAATTTAAGACCTGAGGTGAGACATGAGCTGCTACATCTCGAAATCACTCGTGTTGCTCAACTAAGACGTGCGGTCCGAAGACATGAAAAGTTTGTGAAGGACATGTCAGGGTCTAATTTAAATAAACGGTCGTATCAAAAGGGACATGTATCAGAAGTTTTTGACAATGAGAATATTAGTAATATGGACAAGGAGGACAATTTGGTTGTGGAAGATACCAAGATTTGTGAATTGGTACGAAATGGTCATTGCTGGAATTGTGACAAGGTTGGTCACAGTTTCATTGATTGTCTGGAACCCAGAACTGTTTTCTGCTACGGCTGTGGAGCGAAAAATACATATAAGCCTAAATGTCCAAATTGTATCCAGAAACAGGGAAACGTATTGAAGGATGTCCGTACGAGGAAGGACGGGCATCCCAAACAAAAGTAGAACATGTTAATTCCATTTTACCTGCTGTAACCAACCAAATTATGTCTTCGAAACTACCTGCTTTGACAAATTTACCGGAAATGACAAATAAACCTGATGTGACAAAAATTCACCCATTACAACGACCATACCATGTACGTCTGGAAGAGTATAATCGTGCAAGAAATAGGATTTTTAATAATATCGATATTGTAACTAAACCTAATAGATCCTCAAGAAGGATTCGAGAGTTCTACAGTCGTAGGAAATATCTAAGGAAGTGTGTAATATCTTCATTAATAAACAAAACTAATGACAACAGACCGTATATTTTGTTAAATCTATTGGGTAAGGACCGTTTTGCACTGTTGGACAGTGGCGCTAATGTAAACGTTATTGGTGGTACGTTATGTTCAGAAATAGTTGAAACCAGAAACTATTTACATGGTATTGGTAACGTCAAAACTGCCGACGGACAAAAACAACGGATTTTGGGAACAGTAGAATTGGAAATTGAGTATAATAGTCAAAGGAAACTAATAGAATTTTTGTTAATTCCAACAATTACTCAGGAAATAATATGTGGTATAAGTTTTTGGGAAAGTTTTGGTATTCAGATAGTTTATAGGAACGATCTTTGTGAAATTGTTTCAGATATAGATTCCGATAAGATACCCATGACTTTTTTACAGAAACAAAAGTTAAGGAATATAGTTGACTCATTTCCGAACTCTGAAGTTGATGGTTTAGGATGTACATCCCTCATCGAACATAGAATCGATACTGGTGAAGCAACTCCGATCAAACAAAGATATTACCCGATATCTCCTGCTAGGGAGAAACTTTTGTGCGGGGAAATTGATCGGATGTTGAAATTAGGTGTCATTGAAGAGTGTCCGACTTCTCCATGGTCATCTCCTGGCGTTCTAATAGTAAAACCGGGGAAAGTGCGATTTTGTTTGGACAGTCGTAAATTAAACTCAGTGACGACAAAAGACGCTTACCCTATTCCGAACATTGACGGACTAATTTCGAGGCTTCCTCCAATTTATTTTATCTCCAAAGTAGATCTCAAAGATGCATTTTGGCAAATTAAATTGGACGAAGCTTCAAAACCTAAGACAGCATTCACAATTCCTAATCGGCCATTATACCAATTCACAAGGATGCCTTTTGGATTGTGTAATGCACCACAAACAATGTGTAGACTGATGGACCAAGTCATTCCGTATAATTTAAAGTCAAATGTTTTTGTTTACCTGGACGACTTGTTAATAATTTCAAAGGATTTTGACGAACATATTCAGCACTTACAGGAGGTGGCTACACAACTTAGGAGAGCCAATTTGACCATCAATGTAAAGAAAAGTTGTTTCGCTATTAGACAAGTTCAGTACCTAGGTTATATTGTCGGCGAAGGTTCTTTGAAAGTCGATCCTGGAAAGGTTACAGCTATTTCCCAATTTCCAACACCCAAATCAGTTCGACAACTTCGCCAATTTCTTGGCATGGCCGGTTGGTATCGTCGGTTCATTGATGACTACGCCACTATTTCCTTCCCTCTGACAGAACTATTATCTAAACGCAAAACTTTCTTATGGACAGAAGATGCTCAAAAGTCTTTCGAAACAATCAAGGAAAAATTAATATCCGCACCCGTATTAGTACATGCTGACTTTGAAAAACCCTTCATCCTCCAATGCGATGCAAGCACATTCGGTATAGGCGCTGTGCTGGCACAACTCGACGATGAGGGAAATGAGCGGCCGATTGCTTTCATGTCGCAAAAATTAAATAAGGCCCAGAGAAACTATTCAATTACCGAATTGGAGTGCTTAGCTGTCATTCTGGCAATTAGGAAGTTTAGAGCCTACATTGAAGGGCACGAATTTAGAGTCATAACGGATCACGCAAGCCTAAAGTGGCTCATGAGGCAGAAGGACTTGTCTGGACGATTGGCCAGATGGGCTCTCAAATTACAGGGATTTGATTTCGTAATCGAACACCGCAAAGGCAAGGACAATGTTGTGCCTGATGCTCTATCTCGAGCTTTCGAAAACGAATCAAACGTAGATGAGTTAGAGTTAGAAATCCTTCCATCTATTGATCTCGAATCTAAAGCCTTCGAGAGTGATAATTACATTCGTTTAAGAGAAGAATTTGCAAATTCAGAATTACCAGACTATCGCGTTGTAGATAAATTTATCTACAAAAGAACAAACTTCTCATCGGGAGATAATGATGAGTCTAATTCGTGGAAGCTGTTTGTTCCCGAAGAACTCAGGAACAATGTCATATATGCAGCACATGACACTCCTAACACAGCCCATGGTGGTATAGCCAAAACGATTAATCGAATTCGTCAATTTTTTTATTGGCCTCGGCTAGTCACCGATGTAAAGAAATATGTGTTGAATTGTGTTTCCTGCAAGACATCGAAAGCTCCGACTTCATCTCTTAGACCACCGATGGGTGAAATGGTTAACACGGAAAGGCCATTTCAACGTCTTTATATAGACCTTATTGGGCCTTTTCCACGAAGCAAAAATGGAAATATGGGCATATTTATTATTTTGGACCATTTTAGCAAGTTTATCTTTTTGAAGCCTTTAAGAAAATTTACAACAAAACCTATCATTGACTACCTTAATAATGAAATTTTCCCATGTTACGGTGTTCCAGAAATTATTATCTCTGATAATGGAAGCCAGTTCAAGTCCAAAGATTTTAATACATTACTAGACAAATATGGTATAAACCATCAATATACTGCTGTTCACAGTCCGCAATCTAATGCAAGTGAGAGAGTAAATCGATCCATCAATGAAGCTCTCAGATCTTTTGTTAGTAATGATCAACGAAAATGGGACGAATATTTGCCAAGTATCGCATGTGCAATTCGCAGCAGCGTACACCAGACGACGGGACGTACTCCTTATGAGCTTGTATTTGGACAGACGATGTTAACTCATGGAAATGACTACAGAATATTACGAAATTTAAATCTTTTGGCAGAATCTGACACGAAAATTGACAGACAGGATAACTTTCAACTTTTGCGGGAATCTATAAGGACAAAAATTAGAGAGGCATATGATCGGAATGTGAAAACATACAACTTAAGATCTCGCAAACGAGAATTTAATATTGGTCAAGTGGTAATTCGACGAAATTTTGTACAAAGTTCTTTAGCAGAGAATTTCAATGTAAAACTTGCACCAACTGGAGTGAAAGCGTTGGTGAAAAGGAGAATAGGTAATGTCAACTACGAGCTCGAAGATTTGAATGGTGGACATATTGGAGTGTACCATATTAAGGATATATGGACATGATTATCTCTCAATTCATTATCCGATAAACTTGTCGCTTTTTTCAGATATAATATTGCAGCAGGCTTGATATTAAATCTGCTTTGTGATGGCGACCATTTGAAATTTCATATTTATTAACATTTTTATTTTGGTGTAAGAAAATTTACTGTTTTTAAAATATTTATAGTTTTATTTTAATTACTAAATATGCTTTGATTTTGTTTTCCTAAATTACATCAAAATTTGAAAAAATATTTTCATTCGGAAAATAGTTATCAGCTTAAACAGTCGCAGACGATAAGTTTTTTTTTGAATTTGAAATTTTGTGGAAGCAGATTAAAATTTGTTTTAAGATTTTTGGGAAGTGTGATACGAAAGGAACAAGGAATAAAGGATAATTGGTAAGGATAGTCTTGATTTTTTTTAATAGAATATTTTGGTTGATAGTTTCCAATATTTTAGGAAGTTGTGAATTTTATTATCATTGATGGCCATATTAGCTCTGAGAACTATTTTGTAGAGAGCAAAAACTCGGAAAATATACTTAAATCTAAGTCCTGAAGCAAACATCGAAACATTCAAACAAGCCAAATTTCAAATTAAAGGAAGCAAATAGAATTGTATATCCTAAAGACAATTACAACATTAAGTATCTGATATCACAAATTTTCAATATAAGGAATAGGAGGACCAATCCTCTATTCCAATAATCATTGGGTTGACCAGGTTTACTTGCAATTTAAAATTTAATATGATGCAATCTTTAATGGCATCATACTAATTGATTTAGTAACTGACATATTATTTACACAACTACAAATTTTCTTAACAATTTCCAATAAGCACTTTCAAAATTTAAAATTTTCATCATTAATCATCCTGAAATCATCAAATTTTTATAATCTAAATTCTCCAGTTTTTTCTAAAAATTTAATTTTTTTTAAATTCTAAATTAATCTTTCTTTGTTTTGATTTAACCGTTTTTAACTAATTTTCATTATAAGTTTCATTTTAAAATTGTAAACATTAAATTTATATGGTCACCTAAAAATACACAACATACAGATTAAATAATTATTCATACAATCCTACTTATACATATACCCTACACTTAAACATAAACTTTATACCTAACACTACTGTATTCTTTTGGATAATATTACTTAAATCTACAACTCAAATCGTCTCAAGTCATCTGGCGCCGGCTGACATCGATGGACAAAGAACTGTAAGTTGAGTTTTCTATATTTTATATTATCCAACTTCACACATTTATCACATTTAAATATTAAATAAACACAATATGAATATTATATATATATAACTTATTGAGTTATAAATTATTATTATTCCTAAATATTCATATTGAGTTTAAATTTTGTTTGTTACCCTACTTTCTTAAAATACACTAAACAAATTTTAAACTTCAAAATTTACATTAATAACTTGATAATTTAGGGTGATCGATTTCATTTTATATTTAATTTAGTTAATGAATTTTAATTTAATTATTTAAACTATAATAAATATTGGTTTGTTGTAATGTTTTTAAATATGAATTCTTGAATTGTTTTTATTATTTATTACGAAAAGTGAAGAATTAGATATGGGGTAGTTAGGAAGTTTTTATTTTGATTTTTATTGGGCTGACAACTAATATTAATTTTAAGTCAGCATGGCGGGTGGGCAAGGACTTGTGTAGCAATTGATACCTTTAGCTACACATCAGTCATCAGCAAATATTTATTTTTTTGTCTTTTCAACTTGTTATCTATATGTTTTATTGATATTTATTGGCTACCTAAAGTTTAAATTTCGTGTAACTGATTCAAAATTTAATTACAATAATTGGGAACTTAATCAACCCTCCCACCGACGAGCACGGCCGATATAGTAGGTAGCCTTGTTCCCCAAATGGTAGACCACATGTAAGAGAATCGTTACAATATATATGTGTAAAATATTGGATCGATATTTATTGGATATTTATGTAGATTAATGTGTATTTGGGAAGTGGTCCTAACATGAGAGCTATACATAATTATGGACCGATCTTCATGAAATTCAGTACAGCAATTTTTTTGATATATGAGGATTAATTATGCCGAATTTCAAAGTGATAAGGATATTTATAAGAGATTTATTAGTACTTAAGTGATTTTCAGAAGTGAACCTTATATGGGGACTGTGGTTAATTATGATTCATAAAATTCGGTTCTGCGATTTTTATACACAGAGAAAACAGATTCGTGAAGCAACCGAATTTGTTTCCAATCGAATGATTCTACCTTAGTGACCGAATTTTACAGTTGTGGCTACTAAATTTTGGAAGGGGTATCAAAATATTGGTTGCTTCAACCGAAATTCTTCTTTATCAATTGACTTTCTGTTGATAGAACTGAAAGAATGTATGTGGGTAACCGAATCATTCGATTGGCAACAAATTCGGTTACGAATCTGTTGTCTCTGTGTATATATGAGATTTATTTGTATCTAAGTGATTTTCGCAAGTAGACCATATTCATAAAATCCAGCAGAATTATTTTTGCATAAATGTAACTAATAACTAATTTATGTAGGTTAATGTTTTCTTCGGAAATAGTCTCTATGTGGGAGCTATGCTCATTTAGGGACCTTTATTCATATAATTTGGTATAACGATTTCTATATATATATATATGGAAATTATTTGTGTTGAATTTTATCTAAGTAGATTATGATGTTTATAAGATAATTATGCGTATTTAAGTGACCTTTTATGGGGGCTATAATGTATGATGGACAATTATCCACCATTAAGCTATATTTTGGGATCAAATCATGGACCGATTCTTACGATTTTCGTCTAAGTTTATCATTTATCTTGGGAATAATAAGTGAAAAATTGCATAGTATTGTCGACAATAGATTTAAAGAAAATAGCAAACAAATTGTTGAGAATGTGATGTTTTTGGTAAATTGTCTCACATTTTGGTTCATAACTCTGGATCTACTGAATCGATTTTACTGATTTTCAATACCAAACTGCTTAGGAGAATTATATATAACGTTTTATGTAAATAAATCTAGTTAATTTTGGTTGTGTAGTTAAGACGTGATAGTGTTTTACACAGGCGGGCAGCTACACAGAGTATGTCTATCAGTTGGTGAGTTTGTTTGGTCTCAGATGAATATCTCTCAATGTTACAACCGGAATGACATATATTTATGTACCCTCATTCTCCACTTTTGATGGTGAAGGCAAAAATCCCAGCAATTATTTGCTTTAAGCAAAACATGCATTTCGAAATTGGAATCGACCACTTTATTCCCTTACTTTTAAAAGAACGAGACGTAGTTTGCATTAATTGTGTATATAGGGTACGTCTTTAAAAGTTTAGTGCAATATTTTTTATTAACAGCTTGTGTAGTGACTGTTAAAATTTTGCACTATTTGTTCACATAACACCGTTCAACAGTTATTTGTAAATTTGGAAAAATCGATAAATACGTGAAGTATATATCATATATAGTAACACTGCTCTCTCAGTTGATCTAGATCGGGTCACATATCCTTTTAATTTGATCCCAATATGGATATCAAATAAAATCAATGAAGTTGATCATTAAAAATTTCGCAAAATGTTTAAAAAGTGCGTAAAAGTTTTGCATTTAAATTTTCTCGTAATTCTTTAAAAGTTTAATAAGGTCGTGTTATATTCCTGACGATCAGCCGCCGTTAAACTGTAGATTATTATTACAACAACATTTAACTGCAATTACAACATATTTTAACTGCAATATTAAAATTTTTATATCGACACGCACACGATCTATTTAAAATACTGAAAAATTTCAGTAAAATTATCAATAATTGGGAATTCAGCACAAAAATCTTACCAAAATATTTATTTTGTATTCCCGTAATAACTTTTTAATGAAAAAATTTATGTTGAATTTAGTCTCTAAGTTAGAAACTGTTAATACAGATATTAAATTAATAAAAAAGTTTCTAGCATATTTTTTCAACTTTTAAATGGCCTTAATTTTAAGAGGTGAAAGATTAGTAAAGTTAGATTTTGTTTTCTATGGTCTACCGATATGTTTCACAGATTTCTTTCATTTCGAAACCCAAAAGAAATACAAACCATCTGAATTCAGTTTCAACTATTCTCCAAATTTTTTGATTTCCTTCATATATAATTTTCGGGTCTACCAATATGTGTTACAAACGGAATGATAAAACCAATATACCCCATATTTATGGTGGTGAGTATAATAAAAACATACTATGGTAAATATTTACTTAATAAATCTTTTGGAAAAATGCATATTTGAATATCGGTTATATGTTCAGTGCAATCACTGGGTAAATTTAAAGATGACATTATTCCAGACCATTGTATGGCAATACCCTTGTTACATTTCTAATCAACATGTTTCATTTAATTGTAATTGTTGTAAAAATAAAACGTAAAAAAAATAAGCTGCCTGCCAACAAATGTATTTATGCACTTGCTTTCGTGACAATTAAATAAAAACAAAGATTTCAAAAACGAAAACGATCACTTAATAAGATGCAAATAAAGTGATTGTTTTAAAGCCATATTGTTTTGTATTTCCTTGCAGCCAACCAACTTAAACATACAAAGTGATTGTAGGCGTTGGAGCAACACACAGCCAACATGAACATCAACCAACATCAATGCTGATGAGGCTGACAAGACGAAACAATTTTACACTGCACCACGTACGCTACTGTTTCCAGTGTAAACATCTTGTCATGTACAGAAAGAACAAAACAAAAAAAAAAAAAAACAGCAGCAACAAAGCCAATCAATACAAGTTAATTCATTTGAACAATAACAACAATTAAATAAATTTTAGAAATTATTTTCGTTGCATTTATTTGTTTATCGTTGTAAGTGGCGCACTACCACTTACGCTTTAGACTTGTTGCAACAACAACATTAACAATATCAACAGCAATAATTGCAATTGCGGTTCAAGACCACACAGTCAAGTGAAAAAATATTTGTTTTGACACTAATTTACAAAATACTCGTACATACAATCACATTTTATAAAACTATACGAGAACGTTCAAACATATTAAGAATAAAATGATAAATACAAATATTTTTGTAAAAATATTTGAAATTTTAGTTTTTATGGTCATGTCATTGCCAATCAAAAATCAAAACAAAAAAAAAAACTAAAGATTATACGTGTGTTTTATGAGTTGGACTAACTTCAGTACAAACATTTTTTTTTCGTGATTTAGAATCAGGTATAATCATATTTACAAACTAATGGGTGCCCAATTAAATAGATTTTTTCTCCATTTTCATCATCCTTAAAATTTCGAAACATCTATCGAACAATAACAAACCTTCAAATTATTACTTCTCAAGTCCTATACAATAAAAAACAAGAAAAAAAAAGTATAGTCGATCAAGCCCTGAGTAAAAGAGCAAAAATATTTTTCTTTTAATAATTTATTTCCATGATTTTCGGAAGTGGGCCTTATATGGGATCTATGGTCTATTATGAATCGATCCGCACAAAATTTTTAGATTTGATTTACTTGTATATACCATACGATCGAAACAAGTAGTAGTCGGACGGGGCACCATCTAGACTCTAGACTATAAGGCGGGTGAGGCAAAACTTTAGCAGATGGTATTCCTGCATTTGGTAGAGCGTTGTCATGATGGAAGATCGCTTCAAACGAATCTGTTGTGTTCGATACAAGTTCCCTGTGATGGTCTGGCTAGATAATAGCTCATAATAGATAGGACTATTTTGCTCCCTCCATATACAGAACATTACCTTAGCGCCGTGGATATTTGGCTTTGGTGTCGATTGGCTTGTTGGTCGGGATTCACATAGAGTCTCTCAATTTTTCATTGCAAGTAATGATTCATTGCAAAAATAATTTTCTTTTATAGCGTTCAAACATAATTTCGGGCACGCAAAATCGTGTTTCATGGTTGTATGGTATCCAATGCTTTTGCATGAATCCTGCTGCTATCAAACATTTTAAAATTTGCTGCTTGAGTAGCTCCCAATGATTTTGCAAGCTCTTGTTAAGAAGACAACAATCTTCATGGAGTAATGCCTCCAATTCTTGGTCTTCAAACATTTTTGGCTGGCCTGGGCGATCTTTGTCTTCTGTGTCAAAATCACCACTTCTGAATCGAACAACCCATTTTTCACACGTTGAAACACATTCACCATAAGCTTCGATGAGTAATAAAAACGAAAAATCGCGTCAACGGCGAGCGCTATAGATCTACTTATGATTATCAAGTTGTGTATTTTGGCTGAATTGGAAGATATGAACACCAACGACTTGTGGTGTCAAGACGATGGAGCTAACTGCTACACGTCTCATGCCACATTTACAAAAATTTAGGTGGGGTTTATTGGCCTCCAGTTTGCACCTCATGTTTGTCATATCCAATTTGTTCACATTGTTTTAGCTTAAAAATTATATCATCAAAAAACCTGCGCCATGTATATCGAATTACAACCGTTAAATCCGTATTAAACCATCGCAATTTCTCCAGAAAATAGACAAAGGCATGTCAGAAAAGCGGCATAAAAAATGTAACCCAAAATGTTGACAAACAGACTCAATGAACGTTTATTCAGGTGTCCCATAATCATACAGAAGTATAACTATCCTCTGAATCGAATTAAGGATGATAATTGGCGAATATCGAGAGACAGGAATACATAGAATACATAGAGCGGAAGGAGAGAGAAATCCCAGCAGTTCTAGGAGACAGTCCCGAACTAGTGATTTTACCCATCATTTAGGGTGGGAACTAGTTACTTCAATAGCTACGTGACTAGTTATTTAAACACGTACATGTCCTAAGCAGGGGGTCTATTGACCCTTTTTGACTACCATGAGACTGCCTAATAGCTGGTCCAAAGTAGTCAACGCATTGGATTCACATACTGGTTAAATAGCGTCAGTTACTTTACGAGCTACCTAACTGGTAAATTGATAACATAACTAGTAATTTCAACATGTTCGGGTGCTAATTGACCTCAAATAGTCAGCTAAAAAGATATATCATAGGCGACAAACGATTGCTTGTAAAAAAAACCTTTCTTTGACAACCTCCAATGGATTGTTTCTGGTGGGTAAAATAACTACTTTCTAAAGTGCAGTACCAGATAAACGTTTAAAGTGACCTCACTATAAGTTACTAAGAGACACTAAAGTGACTATTGACTTCACGCTATGTTACATGGGATATCAGTATACTTAAGCCAAAATAAAAATTAACTTATGAGAATTATATCAACACAGTTTGTATAAAACCAGTTTGAACGAATTACTCACAAAACGTTTAAGTGACTACACTCCAGATTATTTAGAGACACTTTAGTGACAATTGTCTTCACGCTAGATTACCTGGGATGTATAAAGTAACCAATTGCCTTCTTTCTGCACTACAAAGAGCACATACGTGTCAAATGACCAAAATATATAAATTGGAATCAGCCAAGTGATAAGACTTTTGTGACGATTACTGTCTATAAGGGATACATTGACTACTTGCTCAACTGCTGCGATATTAATGGAAAAATTACTCTCTTTTCACACATATGGGTGATACAATAACAAAATACATGCAATACATTCTCATGAATTATGTTTTTGACAACAGACTTAGGTTTTTCGCTCTCAGTTAGCTATCTAGCTGTCATCTATGCTTTAATGTATCTTGCCTTGATATCAATAAGTGTGTATATAACATTTTATCAAGTCTTATGAGCGATAACAGATAATGATTCCTTCAAAATGGTTTATAATAGGAAAACTTATTTGAACATTTCTGGAAAGTTCTCAATAAGAACCGCGGAACCATCCCGCAGTCGGTTCATAAAATATCTGTTGGAGGCGCTAAAATCGATGTGGATTATATGAACGAAATATCACATTGACCTAAAAATTCAACCCCACTATATATTACACTAATACCCGGGTTTGCGTCGCTTCGTGCTGCGTCGTTGCGAAGTTACGTATTTTTAAAATTTCTTTGATTTCGAAGTTACGTCGATTATGTTTCACTTTGCGTTGCATGGCTTCGTCGTTAGTGCTTCGATTTGCATCGTTTTTGTTTCAGTTTGCGCATGGCTTCGAAGTTGCGTCGTTAGTACTTCAATTTGCGTATTTAATATGAAAATGTTTGTATTGAAAAATCAATTTTTTTAGCAAAAGTTATGAATTTTAAATTAAATTAAAATCAATACAAATGTGTGGAAAATCGTGCTTCGATTTGCGTCGCGTTTCCCCAGGCCCAATTAGCCACGCAACCCGCGGTATTAGTCACGTCTATAAAGTCGCCGTTATAGAGGACACTCTGGCCAGGATGACTTCAACGTCAAAGTGTTGCACAACATAGGAGATGGTGGAAACTCATAGAGGCAACTCGGACAAAAATTCAAGTATTGGAGGTTCTTTTGTAGCAGCGTATAGCATAATTATCCCAACTTTCACACAAAATCCATATGGCAGCTGAACACCTACTTTTCAGACACCTTGATGTTATAGTTCAAAGGTAAATATGAAGCGAAACCGCAGCTTCGGAGTCCACGGACTTCTTTTCTGGAAAGAGTTTACACTACGAGAGTCAGTAACTTCAGGATATTGTCCTGACTCACTATTGGTGAGGTTACTTCGGTGAGCTCGTAGTGGTTGTGGTTTATAACCCAAAGCGGTTAGAAGATCTTTGGTTGAATGCCTGATGTTTGTGGTAGTGACAAACTTCGAGCAACCAAAACTAGTGCTGTTACTGACTCAACAGAGCCATTAATGAATAGCAAAAAGCAATTGGCTCGTCACATAATGGTTGTTGGGCTTGGCTCTCAGTCGATATCAATTGTGTGAGTACTGAAAACCACACCAGGCCGGAGACTGCTGCTTTGATAATTTTCCTAGGCTTTGCTGATTGACTAGCTATGTATGGTAGTGATTAGATAGCTTGAGATCTCAAGCAAGGAACTTGTGCATTGATCCATGCAGCCATCGCGGCAGGTATGCATCTTAATCATAGACACATCTGTCTACCCCTTTCTGATGTGATTTATTATATCACTCTTCTGAAGTCAGTATTTCCCCTGTGGAGAGAGGCTGACGTGTGTCTTGAGTAATTTTGATCAGGATCATGAAGTTTTAATACCGATTGATTTGTCGAAAACAGCCATCAGAAGATTGATCACCTTTATGAGTACATCGCAATAGTTTTGCTAATGACTCTGACTGGTCAAATAGTTGGAAGACATGCTTTTCTCGGCCTCAGTTTCAAGATATCACAATGTCATCTTTGATAATGCAAATCGAATTGAATGCTTTTTAATCAAACCTAATATCGTAAATATTAGGAAGAGTTCTAATATTTGATTGAGTAGAATTTCGGCAACACTGACATTAAATATCCCATCACTGTTTAATCGATAGGTCAGGCCATTGATAATTTGCCCGAAAAGAGAATAAATAAATACTTTGTAGTGTAGATTTTGTTTTCAGAGTATCAAATCTAAAGAATATGGCGATGAGGCACTTAAAATACTCAAATCTCCCGTAAAATTTTGAAAATACCCGAAAAAACCTAAACTGTAACAGACCAGAGTCTCTAACATGAATCGAACTCACAACCCCCAGACTGTCAGACTAGCACACTTCAAATTAGTATACCGGTGCACCCCCAGTAATTATAAAATTATCTTCCAAAAGGGTGACATATTTTGTGCCAGCATTCAAGCACATAGCTTTACTTAACTAAAACATCTACATTTGGTCAAATTACCCACTTGAACATTCTGATACGCTAAATATAGTGGGTGCATAACTCAATCCAAAAGTAGCAAAGTCCATAATTATAAATATGAAATGCTTTGGCATTTTGCTTTCCTAAGAGATTACAAGTGCTACAATTATTTAATACCGTTGTCATTAATCTCTGTATATGTTTGCTTGTTTGCCCTCCTCTGCATTGTGGCATGCTGAAGCGCAATGCATTGTAATTAATAATTGTGTTTTTTTTTTGTTGCTGTTACTGCTGCTGTTACTGCTGCTGTTGATTTTTTATTATTTTAGCGGTTTTATTTAAAGACCATTTATAGCGACATAATTTTAAGACTTATATTATTGGCCCACAAAAATATTAAAGGCAAAAAATGAAAACAAAACAAAACAAACAAAAAAATATCACAGAAATAATCAAGCGTAATAAAAAGTAACAACAATGCAATGATTCCCTTGAGACTGGCAACAAGCAGGCAGACAGACAGACAAACAAGCTACATGCAGTGAGCGGTATGCCGCCATAAAGCTTTTTCTACTTCTTCTGCATTTGTTTGAAATATGAACGAATCAAACAAATAAACGAACAAAAGAATGAAAGTACATATTAAAGTACATACATACATACCTACAAAACATACAGACAGACGCAATACTTCAATACTTATGACTGATACTTTTATGGTCAATATACAATCTGCAGCAAAGCTAATATTGCAGCAGTTATTACTGCTGTCGCCGATGATGTTGCAGCAACTGATTGCGTCTGGTATGAATACAGCAATGCGAGTATATTGCACAAAACTGTGTATTAATGCATTTCATATAATAACTGACGGGCTGGTTGTCTGGCTGGCTGGCTGGACGGTTAATAGCCGGCGTACTAACCTGACTAAATGTTTATTAACAGCAATAACGATTGTTGCAGTAGCAACCATCGCTCAGCATCAATATCAGCAACCGATCGATCGATCGATCGGTATGTTTGTTCATTTGTATCATTTACTCTACTCTACTTGTAGTCGAACTACAATATGATTCTTCTCCACTCATAAACACATGGTGTAATAAACATTTTTTTGTTTGTTTGTTTGTTTGTGTTGTGATTTTATTTTCGGAATTGAATGTTGTTATATTTTATAGAATGAAATATTTTTATGCGTCAATTTATGGCACGCTTCAGATAAAAACCCAACAAAAACAACAAAAATATCTATAGTGCACACAGTATCTCTTAAATAATGCGAACAAATAAGAAATCCGATGTGACTCAAACACCATTTCCAAATGAGTAGTGTAAACTGATCCATTGGAAACAGAAATTTACCAAATTAAATTAATAAATTATGAAAAATATGTGCATAGTTACATTTCTAGATATTCGAACTCAATTATTGATTGACCTTTTTCTAATTCATCTAAGCAAACAAATCTGATGAAGTATGTCTCTTTAAAGCTAGCAGTCGGGGCAGTAAAAAAATTAAAAAGAAAAAAATAAATTTATGATTTTAAAGCTATATGTATTTATTATGGTTAATTGATACAAATCAAATTAATTATATTTTAAATTAACAGTTTCAAGAAAATATAAAGGAATCTGTTTTCTCTGTGTATCTACCCGGAATTTTTCTTTGCCATTCAAATGTACATTTTCTTATGACCGTTCAAAAATAGCTGTGCTGCGAATTCTATTTCTTTCAGACTTGTCGTTATAGTCACCATTGCTTTATATGCGCCGATTCATACTGATCGAAGTTATTAACATAGTGTGTTATTAATATAAGCGACCAGAGATGTGTAAAATTTTGTTGCAAAGTCCATGATCGTAGTTCATTTCTGTAAACTTAAGCTTGTTTTGTTCATAGTTCCCAAATGGTTATTTCATATCTCTGTTAGAAGAATAGTCTCAAATTTGTCCATTTTTTCCCAGGCTTTGAGCCTCGCTTCTTGTTTCTCCTTGTGGATTGATGTTACTTGCAATTGATGTCAAAACTTCAGAAGTATTAACCCTTTCAGACATTTTGTCCAATATGTTGGACATTTGGGTTTTTCCTTTTAAAGTCATTTAGCGTTGACGCAAATGGATAGATTTTTACAGTTAATGGCGTTATCAAAAGAGTGTTTACTAAATTGTATATATATGTGATTTCAACATCTAATTTTTTATCGGTTTTTGTTAAATTAAGTTATGTTCATAAGTTCGTTAGCGTTCTATAAGTATGCGTTAGACATAGTAATATTCAGCTAGCTATTTGTGTATTAATTGCAATTAATTACATTAATTTTTTAAAATTTATTTATGTGATACATGTCCTTCAAGAAACTTCGTCCAATATATTTGACCTCACCTGGTAGGCAGGTGTGACGATTTACCTGTAATTTGACTTCATATTCTTAATTAGCAACCTCAAATTTGCTTACACTGAAATTTTCAGTTTTCTATCTCAACTAATTCTATTTAATGTCTGAAAGGGTTAATAAATCCATTTTGCAGAACATTAATAGCTTTCGCACGTGCAGACCATCTTGCATACTTTAGAGACTTCAGGACTTTATTTTCGCCCAAACGCTGACATTTGTATTAAATAATTTTTTGGACTAGTTGAAAGTTGTTACTGCTTTTAAAAAAATAGAAGCACTAAAAGGTAGTTCGTGTGACAAGGAATACTTTAGTGTATCTTATGCACCCAACAATTCTCTCTCATCATGATTGTTTTAGTTACAATTTAAACAAGTAAAAGAGCTATATTCAGCTGTGCCGAATCTTATATACCCTTCACCAAATTATACTTTAAAATAAAATTTAAAACAAAATTTTTTTTTTTTAATTTAAAAATTTTTTTTTTTTGAAATTGTTTTTAAAAAATTTTTTCCAATTTTTTAAATTTTTTTTTTTTTTAATTTAACTTTTTTAATAAAATTTATTAGTGAAAAAAAATGTATGACAAAAAAATGTTTTTTGTGAAAAAAAATTCGGGTTAAAAAACGGACGGACATGGCTTAATCGACTCCGCTATCTATAAGGATCCAGAATATATATACGTTATATTGTGGAAATTACAAACGGAATGACAAACTTATATATACCCTTCTCACGCAGGTGAAGGGTATACAAATAATTATTATTTGTGGTCCCTGCTGTGCCTTTTAATGCTTAGGATTCGTATTAAACAATGAAAACTTTATATTGCAAATAAATATTTGTTAATATTTAGGTTTTTATTATCAATATTTTTTTTTTTTTTTTTTTGAAAATTAGAAAAATAATTTATAAACACTTGGAGAAAATCGGGCCCCGAGCGCCCTTATGGTAAAAACGGTACTGGATACAGTTCAAACTGTTATCGTTGTGTTATACATCATGCACAATCTTTGCACATGTTGCTCAATATTATAGTTTAATTTGTAGGTCAGGCAGAGAACTTCATTAACCTATCTTTGAAATCATTTTGATTTCGTTGTAATACAAAGAAATATAGATCGTAGAATTCTTAGATCTATCGATCTGTTCGATCCCCAGGGATATATTTCTTATAACTTCTGAGGTGTTGTGGAGTTATTTTGTTGTATATCCAATTTTGCTTAAAATTTAATGTAAAAATATAAAAGTTTTGTGTTATCTTCACGTATGTGATTAAAATATTTGACAAGTTCTTAAAAAATTAAAAATTGTTTTTTTTTTATTATAATAGGCATTTCGATTTCGTTCTATGTTCATGAATTTTATCATTAAGAATTTAACATGATTATCTGGAAGGTATATGTACATATAGGCGTTCAAAATCTTTCTTTTTGTCTTGATAAATATTTATTCTTGTGCATGTACTTATTTCTTTTTCAAAAATTGTATCTAAATTTGGGAAAACTCCATTTCTATCTCGTTTTGTAAAACTTGATGATTGAAACTCGTCTTCACTTATAGATGTTTTATAGAATTTTTAAAGTGAGCTTTTTGGATTGATTTTGTTATCGGAGTTACTTCTTTTCAAGTTACTTCTTTTATACAAAATGTCAAGGAAACTATTTTATTTCTGTTTTGCGGCACACAGTAAGTAGTCACTCCTAAGAATAATATGCTCAATATTATGAAATTTTGCAATACATCTTCCAAAATTTTAATAAAGGGTTTTTTTAAGCTCGACAGAACTTGTGAAAGGTGTTAACCCTCAAACGAACTGTCTGTCATACTGCGCTCACTCTGGCAAAACAATGTAAGTAGATTGACGGTTGAACAACGCTACCAAATTAATTTTGAAAATCTGTCATCGATTCGCGCATCTTATAGACGACTGTTTTATCGCACCATGATCAATATTTTTTTGTTTCAAAATATGGATGACATTTAGCAGGGCGAGATGTGGTTTTAACACGATAATGTTACATGTCATACGACAACCACAGCCATCGATATATTCAAATCTAAATTTGCCGATAATGTGATTTCGTGAAATGGACCTGTCAATTGGCCTCCAATATCATGCGATTTAACACGTCTTGATTATTTCCTGTGGTGCCACTTGAAGTTAGTGGTATATGCTGATAAACCAGCAACAATTGACGCATTGGAGGCCAACATAGTTCATGTTATTCGTGACATACCATCAATTCAATGCCACAATGCTCGAAAAACTGGCCCATACTTGGACGTCCATAATACGTTTCGTCAAAAAAATCCATATGCCCTAAATCATTGTCAAATGTTAATGCCATGTATTGATCTCTTAAATAAAAATTTAGTTTGATTAAAATTTATTTATTGGGTTATTTTTTACAATTTTAAGTTCTTTCACTTTAGAACTTGCCATATCCTTTCGCGAGATGTGTCATAAATTAACAAATATTTCGTAAAAAGTGGCGTATACAGAAAAATGGCAAATTTAGTTTGGAGCTGAAAATGTTTATAACTTGAAAAATTTCTTTCACGACTTTGGAAATTTTTACACTAATCAATGTAGAATTTCGTTGAAACTTTAAATTCAATTTCCCAAAAAAAAAAAATGTTGGAGTTACGTGAATATAACTTCGGGACGACGACATCTTTGATCCAACAAATATATTTTATTGATCTTTGTGAAATTCTAAATTGATTGAGCTATGTCCGTCTATCCGTCTGTGTGTCTCTGTAAAAAACTCTCACGTCCAAAATAGACAAACAGACTAAGTAATTTTTTATTGAATATCAGCTAAATCGGTAAATTAGAATCAGAGTTATGGACCAAAATGTTAAGCAACCGCTAACATAGTTGATATTTTTCAAAATTGTTTTGCTATTTTATTTAAAAATATTGCAGTAATATCAGCACTCGCCATTCTAATGATAAAAGTACAAATTCTGCTGAAAATAGTAAGAACCGATTCACTATTTCTTTTAGGCTTCATACAAATTTCTTTCCGAAATATGGAGATATTGCATATAAATTCCTATAGAATAATAGACCCATACAAAATTTAACACAAATAAGATTTGTACACAAAATTTCCATCACCAATTTTTTTGCGGAACAGTCCATATTTGACCATAGCCTTCATATGAAGTTCACTTCCGAAAATCACTTGAATACACATAAATATTCCATATAAATTAATCGCTGTACTGAATTTCGGGAATATCAGTCCAGAACTGGTTATAGTTCCCATATAAGTACCAATTCCATAAAATACTTAAATCTTCTTAAAAAATAATATCTAACCAAAATTGTAACAGGTAGGCAGAAATCAGGCTTACATCCGGACAATTAATTAAAAGAATATAGAGCGATTATATCTCGAAATTTTGTGATATAATTAATTTTCATATGCAAAATTGAGTCTGACCAGAAAAATACTTTTAGAGTTCGTCTAAATATATTTGTATACCATTTTTTATACTCATATCCTTCTTTTCCAATTGGGCTATTGTTAAATATTGTTTAAAAAATATATAATTTTTGCTGAACCGAACATACATATATATTTTTGGTGCTTATGAAAATGAAAATGGTTAATATCGGTACATGATTTCAATTAACACCCATACAAAAGTCCACCGGAATAAAGTTTGAGCATTCATAAATATGTTGAAAATTTTGCACAAAATAGTTAATTATGATTGAATCGCGATATTATTGTATATTTTAGATAAAATATGTTTGAATTCAATATTAGCACATGTTTTGCTTCGAATTATTTTGCATATTGCTATTTTTTTATTCTCAGAAATTTAAGATCATTTACAGTTAATTTTAAACCAAATATAATTATGTTTTATTATAAGTATTGGACGTTCTTGGATATCATATGGATTGGTATCGTTCCAAATTCGACACTGTAAAATGTGCTAAGCGCCCGGAACGCTGCCTGAGCAGAACACTTATTTTGATAAAACAATTCTATCATTTGCGCGTGTTGTTAAATGATATAACCGTTCATGACAAAACAGTCTGAATAAATGAAAGCCAAATTCGACATATTCATCTGTCTATATGTAGCTACCACAGTATGACCGCTATCAACCGTCAAAGTTCTGAAGTCCCTATTGGAATACCCTTTATCAGTCTTAATACGATTGAACTTAAGTATTATTTATAAACTTTTATCAACAGACTTGTTAAATTTAAATAATCATTTGTTTTGTTTGTTAATAAAAATGTGTGTACAATATTGAACCGTGACTATTGAAAAAATTATATACTTTTATACTGTTTTAAAATTTGAATTTTTATACCCTTCACCTTCGTGAGAAGGGTATATATAAATTTGTGATTCCGTTTGTAATTTCCACAATATAATTTTCCGACCCTATAAAGTATATGTATTCTGAATCCTTATAGATAGCGGAGTCGATTTAGCCATGTCCGTCTGTCTGTCTGTCTGTCTGTTGAAATCAATTTTCTGAAGACCCCAAATATCTTCGGGATACAAATCCTCAATAATTCTGTCAGACATGCTTTCGAGAAGTTTCCTATTTTAAATCAGCAAAATCCGTCCATAAATAACGGAGATATGAGCAAAAATCCGAGACAACCTCTATTTTTGGCCTATTTTTTATCTATATCTCGATTACTGAGTCATAAATATAGACAATATGGATATCTAATGATAGATATTTCAAAGTCCATTGCAACGATGTATATAAGGCTATACAAAGTTGGACCTACAATGGGTCAAAATCGGGAAAATATTTTTTAACCCGAATTTTTTTTTCACTAAAAACATTCTTTTGTCATACATTTTTTCACCAATAAATAAAAAAAGAATTAAAAATTGGAAAAACTTTTAAAAAACAATTTTGAAAAAAAAAAAATTTTAAAAATTAAATTTTTTTTTTAAATTTTATTTTAAAGTATAATTTTGTGAAGGGTATATAAGATTCGGCACAGCCGAATATAGCTCTCTTACTTATTAATCCTAGTTTAGCACTTATTAGAATCTAAAACAAAATTTTTAATTTTTAGAAATTTTGTTTAATAAAATGAAAATCACTTCAATACGTATAAATCTTTAAAATACAACATCAATAATCCACATATACATACAAAAATCTCTGTATCTAATTTTATGAAGATCGTCTCATAAATGTACCTAGCTTCCATAAGAGAAC
Organism: Calliphora vomitoria; assembly: GCA_942486065.2. Taxonomy (NCBI): domain Eukaryota; kingdom Metazoa; phylum Arthropoda; class Insecta; order Diptera; family Calliphoridae; genus Calliphora; species Calliphora vomitoria. Next base: position 69,589,922 of record OW818030.2, on the reverse strand, counting down.
CACTTACAAAAAACACATTTACGAACATAAATGTCTTAAATGTGCAAAATTTTACACAGGCCATAGAAGGACGAACTTTGGTAGTGAAATTTTCCCGAAGTTGGTCAGAATTGTTTGGTGTTGAAAATACATAGACAAAATCGGTACAACCAAAAAAATTGCAGAACTAAATGTCCGACGTTTAAATTCGAGGAAACCTAGATAACTGAAATTTTACCACAAATAGTTATTTGTAATAGTATACTTATGTATCCAAAAATAAGTTGAATCGTTAAAAATGTTGGCTCTTAATATATGAAAACTTTGTTCGGACCACTATATAAATTTTGATCCCAATAACATTTAAATGCATATGTTTTCTAGTAATAGAAAATATAAAACTAACTAAATTGGTTGAACCAGATAAATGTTTCATACAAAATGCACAAGAATCGGTATGCATATTATATTGCTGGTAGGTATACAAAATTCGGCATAGACGAATACTTGTTTATAATGAGTTGATGATCCTTTTTCTAATTATTAAAAAGATTTGGTTATTATATTGTAGTCTTTAGAATATTAAGATCAATTTCCTCCCACTTTTGATTAATTTTTCATATAGCAGAATGGAATGCATATTCGGGGTTCGCTAAAACCCCTCTTCAGTGACCAACATCATCACTTGTAAGCAATTTCCTTACATTTTATCAGTTCACTTGCTCAAGTTTGACCAAAAGTAAAAATTTCGAAATAGTGTAGTTTGCTGTACGAGTCAGTATGCAGCGCTTATGGTTACTTATGATTGACAAGAATTTGGTTCAAACTTGTTGACGTTTACTGTTTAACTCACTATTTACTGCTGTTTGGCTGCTGTTGTCGCTGCATTATGACCATAACTGTCAATAGCCGTCATACATATAACAGAAGAAAGAAAAAAAAAACAGTAACTAAAACAAAAGAAACTGAAACAAAAACATAACAAGACTGTCACAGTACTCTTTGACGAACTAACTAAATGACTGACTAAGTAGCTGACTGAATGACCAAACAACTAACTAACTTACTAAAAAATACTGTTTGTATGTGACATAATACTTGCTTGCTTACTTACTTGACTTACCTCAAAATCTTTAATATTTTCTTTCTGTTGCCTGTTCATTTAAGAAGTGAACAGAAAAAATGTCATCTTCAACCATAAGTGTCGCTTTGTATGTGGTTTGTAATGCCCCCAGTACGTGATCGCTGATCACTGACTGACTGACTTGTCTCAGGTTGTACTGACGGACAGACAACTGACTGTATGTGTATGGTCTTGACGATTTTACTTTGAGTTTTTAACAAAAATTATATCATACTTTTTGAGTTGATTTACTCTTATGCGTTTTCATACTTTTCCATTTATATTTCAACATATTAATGTGTTCGTACGTACAATGTACCAAATATACATAGATATTTTCTTACATACGACTTTATTAGAGGTTTGTTTGTGTGTTAAAATTTTTTTTTTTTTTTTATAAAGTGTTGCATTGATATTTTAACTGACGTTTTGCTGACATTTTTAAATACGAGTACGATTGTGTTTGCATTGTATCAATATGATGCGTTTTGATATGTAATAAATGACAATTTTGTATTCGTATGTGGAGTAATGATACAATCTCCCTCTCAGTTTGTTACTACAGCTGATTGTAACATAAATACTTTTGAAAATTTTGAAACTTATTAATTTGTAATAAAACTTTTTTTAGTGCGTTTAATGCTTGTTCGACCCAAAATCCATAAGTCTGATTTACAAATGTTCCAAATTCGAATTTAGGATTTCCTTTAAAATTAAATTACACCTATATTTGTACTAACTCTATGGTCATAAGAAGTTTTATTAAAATTTCCTATGGCTATAGAGGAAGTGTAGTTGAGTTTTAGTTTTGAATTTAAATACTAAGGGATTCTCAGAGCCCCTTTCAAACATTTGGCTTAATTTTCAATTTATAATATACCCGAGGTCCTCACTACACTTGCTATTTAACCCGCCAATGGTGACCTATATGTCTGTGAGACCGGGTGTGTTAAAAACATCGATTAACAACTACTACTGATATTTTCTAATAGTAGAAATATAAAATTCACTAAATCGGGTCAACCACATAAATATTTTTATACAAAATGTACAACAATCGGTTTGGGCAAAAAAAACTCTCTATTAAATAAGAACTATGATAATTACAACAAAATTGGTTTAGGTATTTACACTTAAGTAGTATTAAAAATCTTGCGCAACAAACTGATTTGTAAAATTTGTGAACAAAATATGTCCTCACACAGTTTGAGACTGGATGATGTGCAAAAGTTATTGAATGTATGGAAAGTTATTACTTCGATGTGAAAAACCCAACACATCCAAGAATATATTGTTACGTTTTAACCTTTTTAAAACGTTTGTTTATTTCCTTTACAAAAACCGGATACGTTTAGTAGTTTAAAATTGTAGCAACTCTTTATTTATTAAAAATGCAACAGCAACAGTTCAAATAGTCACTCAGTGTCTTTATACACGTTTATCAATTCGCAGAAATGCACACACACTTTATAATGTCCAAACTTAAATGTATAAGACAGTTGATGTTAACTCTAACAGCGCCTATGATAAACTCACTGACTACTGCAACCGCAGTCACTATTTATACACACTGCCATCTTCATCTGAGTAGTCTAGATTGTTCTTAACGGTCAAAACTCGTATGTTCGAATTCTGGAGCTTTCGATAGCAGCTTAAACATTTAGTGTTGCCACACTTATAAACAATGCTAATAACCGCATGCTATCAACATTGTTGATAAGTAGAAGCTCTACATGTTTATAAACATGATGAATGTTGCAGGCTGTCGTTACATACCGTTAAATTCAAATCGCTATTCCAAATTCGTAACAATATGTAAAACTAAGTTTTCTGGATATGTTTTATAGGAAAGGTTTAAAGAAAAAGGATACCTGGAAAACATGTAGAATCCACTAATTAAAATATTAAAGAGTCTAAAACCATGGAAGGCAAAGGGAATTCAGAAATCAATTGCTGAAGTACGGAATATCTTTAAGTTTCAATAAAACAAGGTGTGTGTGAGATATCGTTGTCATTGTTGTACATTTGAAATACCTATCGATTTCATTATGTATGGGAATATAACATCGTTTAAATGTCCGCCGCGGCTTCGCTGGATGATGCGAATTCGAAATGTCCACTTTTCCATAACTCTGGCGAATAAATCAGGCTCAATTTGATCGATGACATGGGCTCTATTGGCTTTCAGGACCGATGTGGTTTGTGGCTTATTCACATAGACCTGCGACCTAAAAAATCCCCACAATTCAGGCCAAAATAAGTTGGTAACCATCAACCTATAGCACTGTGATGGCCTGGCCAACGTCGCTCTCAAATAAATATGAACCGATGATGCCGTCAGCCCAATATCAACACCAAAAAGTCACCTTTTCGGCATGCAATGGAAATTGTTGGATCTCATGTGGATTGGTATCGTCCCAAATACGACAATTTCGTAAAATGGCCAACGTTGCCTACACAGAATACACAATTTTATCATTTGCACATGTTCGTCCATAGTGATTTGGCAAAACAAACTGAATATGTATTTAGCCAATTCGATAGATGTAGCTTCAGCAATATGATCGCTTTCTACTGTCTAAGTTCGCACAGTGGAGCAGAATAACAATTTCTTCGAAATAAATCTGGCATTTTTTGTTTGTCATCCGATTTCAAAGATTTTTTTTATATTTTTGGAAAGCTATGTGCAATATTTTTGAAGGACGAAATTTTAAAGTGGCTATTATTGAATCTAATTGAGATATTGACTTGAAATATTTTTGTAAGACCAAAAATTTATTTATCTATACAACATTGTAGTTTTAGAAACTCAATATGTGATAAGTATGTAAAAAAAACTTTATTTATTGACAAAACTTAATGAAATTTTCAATATTTTTTAAATTGCTCATTCTAAATAACAAAGTATAAAAAAAACTTGTCAAAAGATCTAAGGGAATTCCGCAATTCTTAAAAATTGGAGCGAAAATCCCAAAAAATGTATTTTTTACAATTTTAACCATAGAGTCCACATTTTATTCGGGCTGGGAAAATACTTTGGGGATAAATAGGGAACACATCAAGGATTGCAAAGCTGCTTTCCATATTTTGATCCCAGCTTAGGGATTTTAGAACATGTGGATCACATTTTAAATTTTTATAAAAAATCAGTCAAATTCCGAAGGACGTAGGGATGACATGTTTAAAAACTATAGTATGTTAAGTTTCCTTTTCGCCCCAAAAATCAGCAAAAATCTAATATTTTTTGAATTTTTAAATTGAAAATCGTTTATTTTTGGATACATAATTGAAATTGCTCTGAAATCTTTTGCATATTATTTGTAATTTATTTGTCTAACTAAAAATATTTGAAATTAAAATTTTTGAAATCGGATTGGAAACAAAAAAATGGAACGTGTTTAATTTCACATGTCGAAGGTACCCTACTTTGAGCCCCCATAGCGCCGCCCCTGGAGCATTTGTAGGATCCGTTATAATAACTTAAACTCGAATACCCGGTCGCATCAGCTGTTTAGAAATTTTGATTCTGCCCACTGTGGTTCGGAAGTCGCTATTAGAAAGACCTTTATATGGAATCGATGTGTTATTAATTTAGCTTAATTCCGTACAAATATACAAATTTAGATCAAAATTTTATGTTTAAATATTTTTGTTTTATACCCTCCACCACCACAAGTGGTGAAAGAGGGTATATATACGTTTGTCATTCCGTGTGTAACATTGAGAAATATTCATCTGAGACCCAACAAAGTATATATATTATTGATCCTTATGAAATTCTAAGTCGATTGAGCAATGTCCGTCTGTCTGTCTGTGTAAAACACTCTCACGCCCAAAACACAAAAGCAAAATTAATGAAATGTATACCAAAATGTTTATAATTTTTCTAAGCAGTTTGGTATTGAAAATCAGCAAAATCGAGTTGGTAGAACCAGGGTTATGGATTAAAATGTAAGACAACCTCCAAAAATTTTGATCATTTTCACATGTTTTTTTCTGATTTTTGGTAAATCCATTGCAGACCATGAAATTTTGCACACATTATTTATATGATAAAGGGACAAATGCTGTTGAAAACGGAAAGAATCGGTCCATAATTTCTCGTAGCCCCCATACAAATTTCTTCCCGAAATATGGTGCTATGGTATATAAATGCCCATAGAATTGCAGTATCCATACAAAATTCAGCACAACTAAGTTTCGTGCATACAAAAAACGAGAGAAGAATTTTTTTTGGATCGGGCACTATTTGACCATAGCCCCCATATAAAGTTTACTTCCGAAAATTATTTAAATACACTTAAATATCTTATATATATCGGTATCAGGTTGAAATTCAACTTGAATAATCCCCATGCACATGAAAATCGCTGTAGGGAATTTCATGAAGATCGGCCTATAATTAGTTATAGCTCCCATATAAGGACCCACTTCTAAAAAACACATTAATTTTCATAAATATCTGAAAAATATCGTTATCGAATTAAAATTTTACAGAGATCGGTAGTATTAATTCACAAATGATACTACTAGATTGTGTGAATATCGGTTCATATTTAACCATAGCTCCCATATAAGGTCCATTTCCGAAAATTACTTAAATACTAATAAATCTCTTATAAAACCTTCTATCTGGTTTAAATTTCAAAAAAATATTTCCATTATATACGAAAATCGATGTGTTGAATTTTATGAAGAGCGGCCGATAATTGGTCATAGCTCCCATATAAGAACCACTTCCGAAAAGCACATTAACCTCTGTAAATATTTTAAATATATCGATATCGAAATAAAATTGTATACAGATCAATATATTGTATACAAACATTATACTACTGGGTTTTGTGAATATCGGTCCATATTCGACCATAGCACCCATATTAGCTCCATTTCCGATAATCACAATAATTCCCATAAAACTCTTGTAAATAATGTTATGGAGAAAAATATCAAGCAAAATAGGCCTCAAATACATAGAAATCACGTTAAAATATTTAATTATATCTTCCAAATAAGTCGCACATCCGAAAAATACATTAACGCATATATACAATCATATTGGTAAAAAATGTAACAGATATAAGTTTCAAGTAGATTTGGTGACTATGGGTTCATAATTATATATATAAGGTTTACATCCGGCAAATTCATAAGAACAGAACAAAAATAAACTTTTGAAGTTTGACTAAATATATTTGTTTACCCATTTTTATACTCTTTTACTTTACTTGTGGTGAATAAGGAAATTGTTGAGCCAATCGGTAATGTTAACCAATTATTAAGTATATAAATTGTTAATAGTACATTTTATTCCTATTATAAAATTATAGACTCTGTTGGAAACGGTAGGAATTTGTAGTTATTTCAATTATAAATTGCTGAATTTTTATACATTTAAAATAAAATATCTTCTGCGTAAACTAGATTTTCTAACAATATATAAAATACTACTATACTACTATTTTAAATAAACTTTTATTTTGTTAGAAAAAGTGAAGAAAGTACATAATTTGTATATAGTTCAAAATGTGTATTATATCATGATTCATATATAATCCATAAAGTGGCTTAAAAAGAAATTCGGTTATAGTCCTAATTCGCTCATAGTCCAAACTACTGTATTACATAACCATTCTACCATTCTTCATAATCGGAGCTAAGTCCCAATAACAAACACTGAATATGGATATTAGAGTGTTTGGTATTGTAATTTCTATAATTTTCATATAATTTAGGTGGAGGGGATTTAAGATTCGGCATAGCCGAATATAGCACTCCAACTTGTTTTTTTTTACACATTTGCTGCACAACGGGCAGCAAATGAGTGAACACTAAAGTCCATAAGTCTCAGGTACTATTAGAAAATCGTTGAATACATTCCTATCATATACATACGTAATTTATAATGTGTGTTTTATTCCTAAAATTATCACAAATTTCATTGACAAAACTAAAACTGACATTTGGCACGTTCCCTCGTTGCATTTTATTTAACTTAATTCCATTAAAAAATGTTTCCATATTAGTTTCTTAACATTTTCTACATTTCATAATCTAGTTTTTGCACTGAAAAGTGAAATCATAAACTCGTAATCCTTTTTTTAATTTTTTTTGCTCATTTTAAATGTATGTATAAAATAATAATCTACAATTTGTTAAATAATAAACATCATAAACTGATGACAAGATGTGATAAAATGTTGTATCGCCATAAGAGGGGCGGTCAGAATGAAATTGTACAAATTGAATTACAGTTGTTGGCAACACACAACGAATATGGCAACATCATCTTAACAAAGTTGTATTCGCGAAATGTATTCATTCTACTGGCATCAGCAGCAACAGCCGACATTATCTCGAATTTAATCATTAATTTACACAGCTTACCATTTTATTTAATCATTTATAATTTCAACTAATAAAATAAATGTATGTCAATTATTTATTTTACTTTTAGCTTTTATTTTGTTTGTATGCCACTGAAATTAAAAATATTTTTTAACAATAATTGGCAATAAATCAAAAATCAAGTTTAAAATACTGAACCTCAACTGGACGGGACAGAAGAACTGATCGTATACTTAGGCGAACAAAAAAACTTAAATACTACAATTCTGTGTCACTCATTCAGCAGCCAAATGCCAGTACAGAATTATACAAATGCCAAACATTAAATAAACAAATAAAACATTTAATAAATATGTATAGATAATGAAATCTGTGCACTGTACTGTGGGCAAATTTTGAGCGCTTGTTTCGAAATTTGAATCGATTTCACACTTGAAGATAATTAAAAATTTAGGTGAAGCTTAATTTATTATTATTATTGTGGTGGTAGTTAGACCTAGTTCAATATTAACGAAATATCTTTGCGAATCATGTTTAGGGTTTTGAAATCTTTATAATCATTCTGACAGAGAAAAAATTTGTTTATGCTTTATTTATTTACTAAGAGAGTGCTATATTCGGCTATGCCAAATCTTCAATACCTTCCACCTTAATAAATATATTGATAATTACAGAAACTTAGGAGTGCGAACGAAAAAAATAATGCTTACTTTTATTGTAATAAAATTTAAACTAATAAGTGAATAGTTTTATATTTATTATATTATTAACAACAGCCATATTCTAGTTAATAACACAGAGAAACAATATTGACATCTGGGTTTGGTGCAGCGAAAAATATAATTGATTAAACATATCGTTACTTAAGTAATATACTCGTGTTTTTTTTTTATAAGCCAAGATTTTAGTGTATTTCGATAAATGGTCCGCTCATATATCATATTGACACGCAGAGATTGTGGTAACCATAATATGGTTAACTTATGATTGTATCAATATATTTTTTCTCTTCTGGCTACACGCAAAAAAAATCTCGACTTAAAAAAAAACGAGTTAGGGCCTTTCTATGTTAAAGTAACAATATATAAAGCTTTGATAAAAATATATTACAAGTCTAACATAAAACAAATACATAAGTAATAAAATGAATTGATACTATGAAAATTAAATACAATTTGTTTTCGTCCTACTTTTCGTTTTTTATACCCTACACCACAATAGTTACAATAGTACTGATGTTTGTAACGACCAAAATATTAGTCTAGCACCCATCCAAAGGCGCACTTCCGAAAATCAGCCACGAAAATAAATTGTTGAAATTCTAAAAGCAAAAACGTTTTTAGTAATTTTCTTAGTTTAGGGTATTATATGGTCGGGCTTGGTTTTGGTTTTCAACTTTTTTGTTATCAAAGCTTTATATATACTATATATATTAAAAATAAACCAAAAAATTATATTTCACAGAATAATAAATCGAACTTTTTACTATCAAAATTGAAAATATTATTTTTTTAATGTGTAATCTCACATTTTGGTCCATAATTCTGGATCAGCTGGAATGTTTTTGATGATTCTCAGCAATAAGCAACTGCTTAGGATAATGGTAAACATTTTTGTCTAAATTTTGTTAATTTTGGTTGGGTATTTTAGACATGAGAGTGTTTTACACAGACAAACTGACACACATAGCTAAATCGATTTAAAATTTCATAAGGATCAACTCCCATTCAATGGTATTAATATACCAAGATATTTTTATTATATATCCATATTTAGTCCTACCAAATGTTTGTACCAAATTTCATTTATTTGGATTTTTGTTCATTCGTTCGAAACCTAGAACGAGGCTTAGCTTCTAAAAGAAACTGATGCCTTTTGCCCTTTTTGTGTTATTTTCTGAAAATGTAGTTTGGTAAGCGTATAAGCAGGGACCGTAACAATTATGACATTTATAATAAAAATCACAATATAATTGTTATTTTTTGATTTTTATTTTTTTTGTCAGAAATAATTGTTATTTTTTTGTGATACATATTTGTCAGACTATATAAATAAAAATCATAGTGTGACAAATATGTATGACAAAAAAATAACAATTATTTCTGACAAAAAAATAAAAATCAAAGTCTTACAAATATTCCCGACAAAAAAAATAAAAATCAAAAAATAACAATTATTTTTGACAAAAAAATTAAAAATCATGTTAATTTATGAAAATATAGTTGAAAACGATCAAAATGGTATCCTTGACTTGACTCTCCGATATTTTCTAATGATGGCTTTTTTCCTTTGAAATTTCAAGAATAATTATTATTTTCGGTCCCTGCGTATAAGTGTTCTTTTCAAATAATGGTGCCGTAAAACCCCGAAGATATGCTACATGTTGCAATTTTATCAAAGGGTTAGAAATGCAGCACTTTTTAAACTGTTTTTTTTGTTAATGTTTTTTATACCCTTCACCTTCGTGAGAAGGGTATATATAAATTTGTCATTCCGTTTGTAATTTCCATAATATAATTTTCCAACCCTATAAAGTATATATATTCTGGATCCTTATAGATAGCGGTGTCGACTAAGACATGTCCTTCTGTCTGTCTGTCTGTCTGTCTGTCTGTCTGTCCGTCTGTCTGTTGAAATCAATTTTCTGAAGACCCCAGATATCTTCGGGATCCAAATCTTCAATAATTCTGTCAGACATGCTTTCGAGAAGTTTCCTATTTAAAATCCGTCCATAAATAACGGAGCTATAAGCAAAAATCCGAGACAACCTCTGAAAATTTCATCTAAAAAAGACAATTTATTGCATGCTTTGACAAAAAGCAACAAAACGTACATATGTTTGGATGTGTGTTGGCTTCATTGCTTTGCGTATTTTCTTTTTTTTTTTTTTTTTTTGTGTTTCGTTTGGCGTTGTTGTTTCTATACTCTTTACCTTCGTGAGAAGGGTATATATATTTCGTTTGTAACTTCTACAATATAATATGCACGTCAGCAATTAAATGTAAAATTTTTAAAAGTTTTCTTGATATAATCTGTTCGTCAGCAATAAAATTTAAAATTTTTAAACGTTTTCTTGATATATTTAGGATGCTATACGCTGAAAATGGTCAATTAATGCATCCACAACAAAGGTGAAGGGTATATAAAATGCGGCATAGCCGAATATAGCACTCTTACTTGTTTTCATGAAATCTTTGAATACTACTAATGGATCTCTATGTACTTCAATATTTGTTTAAAATGTTCTTGATTTTTGTTATATGGTGCACCGTATACAGGTACTAACTGAAAAAGTATATTTTTGATTCTCAGAATATGTATATGTTTTAATTTTTTAAGTTGAAGTGATGTTCAAAACGTCCTTCAAAAATTATATCCTTTAATATCATTGAAATTTTCCCATAACATATTCCATATTTTGTGTAAAGTATTAAGGAAAGGTTGATTGTTAGAATCCCATAAATAAATAATACTGCTCATTAATGGTATCATCAAAAAAGGTAATGCGGAACATTTTTTCTAATCGCACTTCAGTGTACATATAGTTCCAACTTACCAGATTCCTTCACGCCTTTGCTACAACTTTAGATGTTCTTAGTACATCATTTATTATCTTGTTCCATTAATACTTCAATAAATTAACTAAGCATAGGAGATTAAACAAATTATTTAAATTGGAAACAAATTGTCCGAGCCGTAATACATTACCTCCTTGGAGCATCCGTAAATCCAATTGAAAGTTAATATGTTTGAAAAAGCAGCCGTAAGTTTTCATAAACAATTTTATTTATTTTAAATTCTTATCGAAACTGTAAAATATTTAAAAATTGTTATTTTTATAAAATCTAATAAATATTTTTATTGAATTAAAACTTGTTAGAATAAAAACTAGTAATAATTATTTCTGTTTATTAATTAAACAGTAACATATTCAATGACTACTACAAACCGCCTTCAATTCTTCAAGTAGTCTGCTTTATTACTAGGAATTTGCAACAGCATTATTTGTTTGAGTTCTTCTATCAGTTCTTATGATCAAGACTTGATATTAATGTCTGTTAATATCTAACTATGTCTGGATGCCAGACTTTGTAGCAACTGCTATATATACTTACTAGGAGACATAATGCATCTTAAATTTCCATAGTCGTTTGTAAAATCATAATTGTCACTTTTGCCAAAATCACGATGTATTTTGTTCCACAGTGCAAGTGTTAATTTTTTTGTTAGTTAATTTAGGAGTTTATTTGTTTATTAGACGTACTTAGTTTTGTATTTAAAATTTTTAGTCATTTAGATTATGAAAAATATTTATGGAAACATGATTTATGTCTCCAGCCTACAGATATGGTTTACAAATAAATACAAGTACGAGTAAGTTTAAATGTACACACCCAGTAAACATTTTTTGCACATGTTTCTGACATTGCACATTTTCCGAAACTTTGTCAGAAAATTAAACGATTTGTCTAAATTTTCTTGTGAAATTTGACAGAATAGTCTAAATTTTTGTGATAAGTCTGCACATTCTCTGAGGAAAAATGTTGTCTTGTTTATTTGATTAAGAACCATGCAAATGCCTGATTATCTTTTAAAATTCTCAGACTGCTCTTTAAAAGGGATTTTTATTCTTGTTTCGTTTTACTTTCTCAGTTAGATTCTTGAAAACGAGTAAATTCTTATTTTTTTATAACTAAAATTATTAAAATATATTTGGTCAATTCACAAGGTCTCTTATCATGTCATATTGTCATAATGTCCTAATATTTCACAATGGTTTTTATTGCTTTTCAAGCAAAAAATATCCTAAAATAATACTACTTCCTATGCTATGTTTATTGTGTTATCGTAACAAACCAGCAGATACCAACGCCGAATGCCTAAGAGTCGGTTAAGCCGAGCCGCCGAGTCGTGATATAGGACAATATGACTGATAAGAGACCTTGTGAATTGACCAATTGTATCGATCGAAGCAGAACGGTTGCTCTGGGATACGTTTTACTCACTATATGACTTAAAAATGTGGGTTTTTTTTAAGTTTTAGCTTTTATTTTAAAACACTTATACAATATTAATTTATTCAAAGTATTGGTCATTATTTTTTTCCTATGTTTCTTTCAACAAATTAATTCCGAGCCAAAAGAAATGCTCGTCTTTTGAGGCCAAACACCAATCAAGCCAACACCGAATACTCTGTTTTAAAGTAATGTGTATCCCAGAGAGCGTTCTGCTTCAATCGAAACAAATAGTAGTCGGACGGAGGAAGATCTGGACTATAAAGCGGGTGTAGCAAAACTTTCCCACCTCTTCTTTCTAAAAAGTTTTTAACAGGTATTGGAGCATGTGGCCGAATGTTGTCATGATGGAATATTACAGTTTCAAGTCTGGCCGCATATTCTGGGCGTTTTTCGGCCAATGCTCACTTCAAGCGAATCTGTTGTGTTCGGTATAGGTTCCCAGTGATGGGCTGACTAGATTTCATCAGCTCATAGTAGATAGGACGCTTTTGGTCTCAACAAATACAGAACATTACATTGGCTTTAGTGATTCGTCTGGTTGGGCTGGGCTTCGTAATGGATCCATTCAGTGCAAAAATTATTTTCTTTTATAGAGTTAAAACATCATTTCGGACATGCAAACTCATCTCTCAAGGTCTCTCGGCTTCAATTCGTATGGTACCTAATTTCCCTGCTGCTCGTAAAAAGTTTTGAAATTGCTGCAATGACTTTGCAGGATCTTGTTGAGTTTTACAACAATATTCATGGAGTAAATCCTCCAATTCTTGGTCTTTAACCTTTTTTGGCTGGCCTGGGCGATCTTTGTCTTCCGTGTGAAAATCACCACTTCTGAACCGAATAAACCATCTCTCGCACTTTGAAATCGATGGAACACATTCACGATAAGATTTGGTGAGCAATCGGTGTGCTTTAAGGGCACTTTTTTCAAATTAAAGAATTTTTGTTGGTACAAAATTCGACATTTTCGCAGCAAAAAAAAAAACTTTGTTGTTTACACTACAATGTTCAGTAACTAAGTGAGAATAAATGACAGATATGTATCCTTCAAAATTACATAAAAGTTACTAAAAACAAAAACCGCCTTGAAAAGATACGCCATCTATTGTAAGTCCCGCATGTCTTAAATTCGTTTAGAATTTCCTAAGAAATCGACTTCAGAACTCGTACAGAATTCTGTGTGAAAATTGTAAATGTTTTCAGACTCATACAAATGTCAGTACAATGTCGTACCGACATACGAAATCGGCAACTTATGCAGACTGCCGGTACGAATTCTAACTAAATTCAGCAAAGAGTGTTTAGTGGGTATATACTTATATACACACATACATATATGTGTATGTGTCAATTTGTGTATTTGCACATCATACAGCTGTTTCATTGTTACTCATACGCACCGGGTGTTGGTTGGTCGATCGAACGATCGCGTGCTTTTCTAGTTGTACGTTGCAACGCGTTGTGTGAGTGTGCTTGTGTCTGTCTGTCTGTAAGTCTAAAAATCAACATAAACAAAATAAAACGTATTAACAAATTTGGTTAAATTAACCAATACCTGAGTTGAATATGAAATACACAAATATTAAATCAACAACAGCATATGATTTGTACAAAGTTTAGTTTTTATTTTTGTCAAATTATTTTCAACATTCTCAACAGCAACAACAACAACAACACACTATTTAGTTAGTTGTAGTTGCAGCAACTGCAGCAGCAACGAATCTTGTTTGTAATCATTATCTATATTGACAATTATGGTCAATATGTACAAAAACCCACTAGAGTCATACAATTAATTAAACATATTTAGTTAAATCTCGAAAATAAAACAACAACAAACATGAACAAATAAAAACCAAAAAAAAAAAAATTAACAAAACCAGACAAAAAACTAATAAAATGTAATTTGTTTGTTTGTTTTTGTTTTATGTGTCAATGAAATATAAACTAAAAATAACAACAGATTTGTACAAAAAAAAAAAAATAAAAAAAAATAGTTTAAAAGTTACAAAATTAAAAACCACAAAATTCAAATAATGAAATTTATCATTCATTAATTTGTCTAAAAAACCAAAATTTTCTTAATTAAACCAAATACAAAAATAAATGTAAAACAAAACTAAACTAAATGCAGAAGTAATTTGCTTGTTAATCCTTTTGATTACAGTGTTAAAACAGTCATTAAATTCATTTCAGTTCAGTACATTTCAATTCATTGGCTTGCATTAGATTGCTCTGCTCTCAATAAAGACAACAACTAAAAGTAAAATGCACGCAAAACTTTTTGTATTTAGAGAAACCTCAAGATTTCTTATTTTCTAAATTCTATGCTATTCGCTATCTATGTAGTACTTTAAGAAAAAGTGTTGGAAAAAAGTTTTATAATAGTTTCCGCATCAAAAGATTTTCAGTTCCGTTTTATAAAACACCCTACAACAAAATATTCTCATGTAATTAGAGCAGTCAACCATTTAGGGGAGAAAATTAAATTAAAATTTATTTAAAATTTTTCTTGAAATTTCCTTTTTTCATCCATTTGAATCTGGGCCTGAATTAGACACATTATCGCAGAATTACTTTACATATCTCTTTAAAATTTATATTTGTTTTTAAAAACTCCTCATTACTAATGTCATATTTTCCAAAAGTTTATAGCTCATCTTAAATTCTCCTAAAACTTCTCTTTAGATTTATCTCCTTGAAAACGTCAAAAACAAGAGTTGGTTATTGCTTTAGTTTCATTTGAGGAAATGAAACTGCTTTATTTTATAGATATTTTTTAGTTTAAATTATATAAAACAGATTTGCTTACTTTGTTCAAATAATTAAGCCACAGAAACCCACTTAAAGGTTTTCTTTGCTAGTTTGTTTAAAAAAAAACAAAAAACAAAATGAAAATGATGAAGAACTTTATTCATTTTCAAAAACTATAGATAAACTTAGAAAAAGGCAAGAAATTGCGTAGCTAAGGAGTTTTGCAAACTAAAAGAGGTTATAAATTTCTATAAAATAAAAAAATTAATATGAAAGGATAAAATTCAATAAGACTAAAAGTGTATGCGTAGATTTATACAGTGGGCTGCAAAATAAAATTTCCTATTTTGAAGAATTATAAACGGAACAGACGCAGGGCCAGCTGCAGACTAGCAGGGCCACTGATACCAGATTAGCTCTTGGCGAACACAAACTAAGAACTACAAGGTGGCGCAAAAGTAATCCTTTTATCAGAAAATGCTATAAATTTTGCGATTGGCCCCTAATGTCAGTTCTGTTTTGACATTTGTGTAGTAAACACATGCGAAATACACGTTAATAAACAATGTTACGCTACACTGCTCCAGAACGCGGAATATTGCTGACTATTAATTTGACCAATAATCGGTCGGGGACTTTGGCACAACGTGAATTTCGTCGCAGATTTCCTGGCCGTCCAACGCCTACTGGTGAAACACTGCGACGTTTAGCCGCTCGCCTCGAAGAGACTGGTACAACACGAGATGCTGCCAGGCGTGGCAGACCCCGGAGTAGCCATTCTGCAGAGAATATTGCTGCTGTAGCCGAGGATATCATGGAAGGGCCGTCGACATCGACCAGACGACGTGCCACGCAAATGAGTATCAGTCGACGGTCTTTACAGCGAATTTTGGTACAAGATTTGAAGATGTTTCCGTACAAAGTCCAGACGGTGCATCAGCTGTTAGCTCCTGACCGCCAATTGCGTCTAACATACGTGCAAGCCATCCTTAATCACCACCAAGAGGAAGATGATTTTTCATCAAAAATATCCATGAGTGATGAGGCCCATTTCCATCTTAGTGGGTACGTAAATAAGCAAAATTTACGCTTCTGGGGCACTGAAAATCCGCGTGTAACCCACGAAGAGCCATTACACCCGCTCAAAGTCACTGTATGGTGTGCTGTTTTCGCTGGAGGAGTCATCGCACCATTTTTCTTCGAAGACGTCGCGGGCCAAACGGTTACTGTGAATGGTGAGCGCTGCATTGCAATGATCAACGAGTTCTTTTTGCCGCAACTTGATGAATTGGGATTGAAAAACATGTGGTTCCAACAGGACGGTGCAACGGCACACACTGCACGTGCCACAACCGATATGCTGAAGGATACATTTCCCGGGCGCCTAATCTCCCGTTTTGGCGATTTGCACTGGCCAGCAAGATCGCCTGATTTGACCGCTCCAGACTTCTTTTTGTGGGGCTTTTTGAAGTCGCGGGTTTATGTCAACAAGCCTCAAACTCTTGCAGCTCTAAAAGACAATATCCGTCAAGAATGTGAGGACCTATCGCCGGAAGTTTTGTCCAAAGTGATGGAAAATGCCATAAAGAGGGCTCAAATGACAATCAACTGTGGTGGCGGCCTACATGACATCATATTCTCGACTTGATGTAAAAAAAATTAAAAGACCAAATAAAAATAATCCACAAGAAGAATCAAAGTTTTTCATTTTTTTTTTAATTACAGCCAAAAAAACATCGGAAACTTACTTTTGCGCCACCTTGTACAACTTCTCTGTCTGATAACCCCAATAATCCACAAGAAGAATCAAAGTTTTTCATTTTTTTTTTTAATTACAGCCAAAAAACATCGGAAGTTTACTTTTGCGCCACCTTGTACAACTTCTCTGTCTGATAACCCCAATGGGTCAGCTATTATATTTACGTTTCTATCGGAATTTTTTACCTTTCTCTCAGTTTGTAACTTCTAAGCAGAATGTCTAGAAAATCCTCCACCTTTCAAGGAAATTAAAAAAATACATCTCTGCGAAATGTGGCCTTACAATAACGGAACGCCGTATTATTGCCTCGGCGATTTCAGTTCGCTATATCCAAATCTCAGCTCGTCAACATGAAGGGCAGATCAGTTGAGAAAGCGCTAAATTCGTTCATGGGATATGTAGAAAAATCACACAAGAATATTGTGTATATGGAAGAGGGCTTTAATAATGTAAAATCGGAGTCCATAATTAAGGCTCAAGAGGAAAAGGGTGTTAATCAGTTGATTGATCTCTTTATAAGGAGGCTACTGTTTACAGAATTTGTCGTCATTCCTTTTCCATTAAATCTTTGTTCATATAATTCCATGTTATATAAAATTGTTGCGTTCGTAAATAATTTTGCTGTGCCTGTTTCTGGTAAACACCTGGAGATGCACTCACAATGCCTACAAAAACTTTACTAAGTCTACTTAATCGCTGAAGCACTGACAGTGGTATTAGTGTGAATCCAGGGGTATAAATCCAAGGTACGCAAAATGGCTATTCGACATGCTAATCAGGCTCATACTATGGTACTGAGCAATTATTGAAGAGATCCATAGAGTGTTATATGTGTTATTATCTATTAACTGCTGGATGACATCATGCCTCTGTACTCGTAGCCAGGCTCAGTATTGAAAAATCAATTGCACTCTGGAATTACTGCGTAAATATTGATTATATCACATATACACCCGTCCACGACAAGTTATTGTTTGTATCGATATCGGATAAGCCACCTCCAATAGGAGATGTGGTTCTTTGAGATGTCACGTTGGATATCTATCCACATGAATACAATTCTGCGATCTCGACCATTAAGAGCACGGTACACTGTCTGAGGTTATAAGGGATATGTAAAGACAGCAAACCAGCGATAAGATATCTCTCTGTTCGATCTAAGTATATTGATTAATAAATGCTGGGTGTCTCTTAATGATATGATGAGTCATTCTAACTTGGAGCATGATGTTGATATACCTATACAATAACGTTGCTTACGAAGTAGCTAAAAGCGGTTCTCGTCTGTAAGACAAGTAAATTCACTAATCGTTTTCATACTGTAGGTCGACTATAAAGAGGGTCTGCTAACACTAGGTCTACTTTGACTACTTACATGATTCACATCAAGATTTATATTGCCACTAGCTTTCATGGTACCGGTTAGGGATTTTGATAGTTGAGTTGACAGGGTATTGTTTGATGTGTGCGCATGAGAGAGGATTGAATCCACCTTTTAATCATTTCTGTAGAAGAGAAGGGATCGGTGTATTTGTCCTGCTCTCTAGGGGATAAGGAGCACGACAGTGACAATCCATTTAAAGGATCTATCGGGGGTGAATGTAAGAAAGATGGATAAAATTATTCGGGCATCATGTTGGTCTCTGGCTTTGAACTGTACACGTACATTGATTGAGAGCGAAACATGATCCTAATCACGTATCACAAAGAACCAAGTAGTAAATCGGTCCTTTCTCGGTTCTTTTTCGCCACTAAAAAATACTTATTTAACTAAATCATCAGTTTTATAAATAAAATTTATTTTAACTTTTGCCAGCACTGCCGTCTTACTTTCACACATACAGAAACACATTTTTGTCGAATGTTTTTCATAAAGTTTTCATCTCTTGTTGAAAACAAAACAAAATTTCGTATCTCCTGCTTCATCTGGCCATATTAAACTTCTTCATCGTCACATCATTGCGAGTACAATTACAACTCTTGTGATAAGAATTTTTCATTTTACTCTACGTTCCTTAAGGTTTTTGCGGTAAATCAATTTCTGTTACTGGAGTGAAAATGAGTAAGAAAACAACAACAAAAATACATTTTTCCAATTATAAATCAATTTTCGATTAAAATTACTTTTTATGTTTTTCTCACAGTTTTTCTCTTCCACTACGCATTTTTCTTATTATAACTTTTTTTTTTGTTTTGTTTGTTTTTTATTTTTCATTAGGGTTCAAAAAGGAAACAGGATGCCTTTCGTATTCTTCTTGTTAATTCTTTTAGTTCTTTTATTTAGTTGTTGAAGTAAAGAAAAGTAGCTGCAAAAGCAAAAACAACAGACTTTTGTTTCATGTGTGTGAAAATAGATAAAAAAAAAATAAACCTAAGAATTCGCTGTAAAAGGTCCTGTGGAACCATGTTACACATGTGTGTGCTTAAGAATAGGATGGCTGCAGTCAGTATGTGAGTGTTAGTGAGTGAATGTTTGAGGTTTTATTGTTTAAAAAGAAAATGAAAAACTTTTTCATTTAAGTTTTATAATTTCGTTGATTTTTCCGTTGATGGAATGTGTTTAGAAAACTAATGTTCATCTGTCGTTGATGATGAAAATGATGGCTATGTTATAATAATGATAATCATATTGGTAAATTCTTTGCTATGTTATCTATGTAAATTAGAACAGCCTTTGAAAAAATAAATTTGATTGGACGGATCTAATTTCATTTCTAATAGATTTTCTGGTTCACATTATCCGATTGTCTCCAAATTTAGCGTCAATCAGTTTTGATACCAAAGAACAAAAATCCATCAAAGAAAAACAAAGGACATTAGAATTGTCCCTGCGCTGACAAACAGTACATGTGTTATTTATTTAAAATGTATTAATCCACCATATTGAAGCATTATTGATCGACCAATAGCTTGTCAATATATACTTAAAATTGCTCAAATTCATATAATAATATCAATAATTAACCCTTAAACTGGAAAAAAATTAATTTCTGTAAGAACTGAGGACTAATATTGTGATAATCTTTACATTAATAGTTATTGAGGTTATAATTGATGCAAAGGCATGTTTGATTATGCTTATAAAATCATCATATTTTCTTGATATTAAAAAAACTTACCTGATGTAGGGAAATATAACACCAACTGATATAACTGACAACTCAGAGGAATCCTGTACGCTCTCTGATAAGCGTTCACCAAGTGAAATACTCTAGATGACTGGGAAACTTATTATTCTTATAAAAAAACCTAGGGGATTTATAAATGAGTGCACGAAAGTACAAGTACTGGGTGGAATTCTTTGAGCAACATAAAGTACATGTACAACAAGGACCGCTGACTTGGTAAACAGACTGGCGTCTCTTATGTGAAAAGACAAATACTATCGGATAGTGTGGATTTTAACTGGAAATGTATTCTCCTTTTTCATACTATTAATCCTGATAATACAAAACTGTTCCAGGAGCACAACTTTCGGCGTTGTAATAATGATTATTATCCAATTGGAGCAAGACAGAGAATACTGAGAAATGTTGGACAATGGGGCACAAAAAAATAGGAAAGTTAAATGCACAAAAAGTTAAACCTTACGTAGTGGTTAATGGTTATCACCATAGAAAAATCCACATAGAGCGGAAACTCCGATGTCAAGACCCAAAATCAGTTTTCAAAAACCTAAGTGATAATAATGCATTAGTAAAACTAGTAATAAAGTATGGTCCTTCAAGTACAGAGAGTAAATGAACAAAAACATTTTTCTTTTAAAATTTCAATAATTTATATGGCTTTAAAAATCATTGGGAGCTACTCATGCATTTCAAAATATTTGCAAGCACCGGGATTCATCCAAAAGCAAGGGCACCATATGAATTAATGCTGATTGACCTTAAAATACAATTTTATATGTATAAAGTGATCCTTGAACGCTATAAAAGAAAAACATTTTTACACCGAATCATTACTTACGATGATAAGTGGATGATCCATCACTATAACCCGAAGCGTAAGAGATGGTATGTGAAGCCCGGCCAACAGATGATTAGACAACAACACCAAATATCCATGGCGCTAAGGTAAATAGCTGTATTTGGTAGTAATTAATATATCTACTATGAGTTGCTGAAATCTGGCCAGACCATAACAGGGAACCTGTATTGAACGCAACTGAATCAATTGAAACGAGCATTGGAAGAAAAACACCCAGAAAAACATTGCAACATGTGGCTGAGCCCAGACCTTGCTTCATCCGACTATTATTTGTTTCTATCAATGCAGAACGCTCTCTCTTGGATACGCTTCACTTCTGAATTGAATACCCGGAATTGGCTTGATTCCTTCTTGGCCCCAAAAGATGAGCAGTTGTTTTGACGCGGACTCCATATTCTAACAATGGCCAATACTTTGAATAAACTTATATTGTACAAATGATTCAAAATAAAAGCTAAATATGTTAAAAAATTTCGCATTTTTAAGTCGTACACCCAATATATTCGTAAGTTGTCCTTATTAAATTTCGGTGCCGCAATATTCTTACATATATATGGGAATTATTTATGTAAATTATTGTTTATGTGATTTTTGAAGAAAATTTTATATGCGGTCTATGGTCAACTATGGAGAGATTTGGTATTGCGATTCTTTTTGCTAAATTTTGTATGGATACGTCTATTCTAAAGGTATTTTCAACAGAGACAACGAGTGAAAAATGTCATGGTATTGTCCGTAATGAATTTACCCAAAATAACAAAAAAATATGTGAAAATTATCAAAATTTTTGGAGGTTGTCTAACATTTCGGTCAAAAACTCTGGTTGTACTAATTTTCAGTGCCAAACTGCTTAGAAAAATTAAAAACTTGTTGGTATAAATTTTATTACTTTTGCTTATGTAGTTTAGACGTGAAAGTGTTTTACACAGTCAGACATACAGATGAACATAGCTCAATCGATTTAGAATATCATAAGTATCAATAATACATATAATTTATTGGGTTTCATATGCATATTTCTTAATGTCACCACTTTTGGTTGGGGAGGGTATAAAATGGCCTAAGTAATATTTTTAAATAAAAACTAATTTGGAGTTTTTGGACTTTTCTAAATAGAAGAAACTGAAGATCATTTTAGATTAAAATTCGAGAAAATTAAGACCATAAAATTTTAACTGTAAATCCATGTATATAAAATCCTTAAACAGATACGACCGATCTTTAAGTTACATTAAATTAATACAATGTACTATTTTATAAATCGCACTCATTTAACAATACTGTATTAACTCAAAAACGTTTAAGTGTTCATGAGAGACAAAACATGTTTTCTTAATGCTTAAGAAAGTTTTCTTTAACGAAAATTCCGCAATATTAAGAAAATTCATCAATTCTTGTTTTCCGCTGCATATCCATTTTATTGGTTCATTATCTGCAGATAGTGTTATGTATTGTTTTTTGCCAAAAAGAAATTGAATTAATACAGTATTGTTGAACGAATGCGATATTTGGTTTAACATTAGAAAGAAAATGTGGTATTCCAATTTTTCCCGCATATGTTACAATCTCGAATTTATTTCCCTTTGGATAATTTTAACGAGTTTCGCTACACAAATTTAATAGTCGACCGCTGAATTCTATGAGTGCCTAAATCGGTCCAGTAGAACCAAAGATATGGACCAAATTGTGAGACAACCTCCAAAAGAGCTAATATTTTTCAAACATGTTTTGTTGTTTTCTTCAAATAATATTATGAAATTTTGCACTCATTGTTCTTTTGATAAATGGACATGCTCTATTGAAAATGACATGGATTGATCCATAATTTATCCCAGCCCCCATACAAATTTCTTCCCGGAATATAGCTTTTTGGTAAATTAATATCTATCCATATAAAATTCAGTAAACATGAGTTCTATATAAAAAGAAATCAGAAAACTATATTTTGTTGGGATCAGTCCATATTTGCCCATTGTCCCCATATATACTTAGTTCACTTCCTAAACTCACTTAGATACGCATAAATCTCTTACAAATATCGTTAGCTCGATGTTCTAGAGGTAACAATTTTTTACAGAAATCATTTGCAGCAACGCCAGTTGTTATAGAACTATATAAAACTTTTAAAAATTTGTTACATAATTTCTCATAAACAAATTCATTAATTTTTAGCCTAGTAAATAAGTAACGTTTACTTCTCATTTAAAAAGAATTTTGTATGATGCAACAATTTTATGTTGATCCTTTGGGAAGTAAATTATAAAAACCCTAAAACTTGAATGTATTTTGAATGGAGCTCAAATGATCCAAGAATTGATATAAATATATGATATGCAGATTATAATTTTGTCTGTTCTTCTCACTATCATGTATTTAAAAAAACTAATTCTTTAATAATTTAAAGTTTTTAGAGATTAATTACTCTATAAAATTCTTTACAGTTCGAACCATAACTGATTCAAGTCCCCATAGAAGACCAAAACTACATATTGATTTGGATATACAAGATTTATCACAGACGAATATAATACTCTTACTTGTTATTATTATGTTTGGGAAATACAGTGCAATGCTCTATAAGAACTATAAAAAACTGAAGAATACGAAGAAAACAAATACTCTGTTACTCTATGATTAAAGTGTGGACAACAAAATTGTATTTAGTACTGGATATATGCCCTTATATATATCCAGTAGATAAATTTTTTAAATATTTTTAGGTTAACAATGAGGATGCCCTTTTCTAAGTTTTTATTTCCTAAAGCTAATTATATAATCTGCATAAATTAAAGTTTAAATTTTTTCTTGTCTTTAAGACATTAAAAGGATCATCAATGAATTCATTGAAACTCTTACAATATTTGCTCAGCTGCATGTACCATTAAAATTTGATTATTCAACTATTTGAAAAGTACATAAATTTCTGTTGATATTGAATAAAAATATATATGACCTTATTCCATTTTAGACTTCTCCCGAAATTTTGCATGTGATATAGAAGTTATATAGGATCTTATCAGAAGTTAATAAAAATAACGTAAAATAAAGTAAGATTTATAAAGTTTTTATCATCTCCTGTAAAACTGCCTATATGCTTTTAAATGTTTATTATCTCAAGACAACTTTTATACCTAGTACAATCCTGTGAAGCATTATTTTATATATTTGTGAACAAACTGTAGATAATGAAAATTATGTTTTTAAGATATATTTTGTTAAACGTCGATTTTTAGCAGTATCCTGATTTTATAATAATCAGATTTCAAGTAAATGAGTGTACTTAATTAGCTATAATATGACATAAAACAAGTAAGAGAGCTATATTCGGCTGTGCCGATTCTTATATACACTTCACCCTTCAAATTTGTTTTTTAATTTTTTTATTTTTTAAATTGTTTTTTAAAGTTTTTTTCCAATCCTTTTAAAAAAAAATTTTTTAATTAAATGTTTTTTAATTTATTAGTGAAAAAATTTATGACAAAAAAATGTTTTTTGTGAAAAAAAATTCGGGCTAAAAAATATTTTTCCCGGTTTAGACCCATTGTAGGTCCAACTGTGTATAGCCTTATATACATCGTTGCAATGGACTTTGAAATATCTATCATTAGATATTCATATTGTCTATATTTATGACTTTGTAATCGAGATATAGATCAAAAATAGGCAAAAAAATAGAGGTTGTCTCGGTTTTTGCTCATATCTCCGTTATTTATGGTCGGATTTTGCTGATTTTAAATATGAAACTTCTCGTAAGCATGTTTGACAGAATTATTGAAGATTTGGATCCCGAAGATAACTGGAGTCTTCAGAAAATTGATTTCAACAGACAGACGGACAGACAGACAGACAGACGGACATGGCATAATCGACTCCGCTATCTATAAGGATCCAGAATATATATACTTTATAGGGTCGAAAAATTATATTGTGGAAATTAGAAACGGAATGACAAACTTATATATGCTTTTCTTACGAAGGTGAAGGGTATAAAAAGAAAAAGTTCATAAGTCATTACTACAAGGTGGTGCAAAAGTAATCACCCCAATGTTCTTTTGCTGTTATTTTGTTTTTTAAGGAAATTAAAGTTATAGCGTTTTCCAATAGGGTTATTACTTTTACTCCACCTTTTTTATTTCTATCTTTTAATAAATATGAACATTAAGCCTCTATAAAAACCAAATTAATGCGGATTTGCCAATTCTTAAGAACTTAAGAATATGTGGATGATATATACATTAAGAACATAAGTATATTCTTCGAAAATGCATGCTTAAAACAATGGAAATATTAACTGGTAATTTGGAAAAATAAATATTAAAATTTACCGCCCCAAAATCTTTAGTTGGATCCGAGACTGATGTAGAATGTGTAAATACTCGATACCCATAACTCCATATTTTGCCAGCCCTAATGCATAGGGTTAAATACTTAGTTATAAATCGAAAAATTTTGAAAACTTAAATGATTACGATGTAACTAAAATTATTTAGTCCTAAAAACACAGATATATGAAAACAAAGAAAAATTAAATTGATGTATAATTTACAAACCATGTGCTATAATGGACCAATAATATTCCTCAATTTATTTTATTTTTCATTAAAAAAAATACCTCAACAGTTCATCATAAATTCTGAAGAATTTAAAAGGTAATTTAAGTACACCGACTGACTTGTCGTAAGTTTTGTACGAAAATGACGCATAAATAAATGAATTTAAGATGTATAAATGTCGCTTGTATGTTCGTCTCACTGTGTGGAGTTATAAATATTCTTTATTTATTATTTCATAAAATGTTTTCTTCACCAAAATGCTAAAAAAAAGATGATACTTTTTTGAAACTTGACTTTTTAATTGATTTTTAATAAACGATACACATTCTACAAACAAACAGATTGGTAGGCTGACTGGTTGACAGACATACATACTTACATGCATTCTTACTGGAGGGAGTTGATGATGTTACGTGGTGTATCCTTTACTGCACTGTCTAGTTGGCTTGCGGGATGACTGACTGGTTGGGAGAATGACTGACCATAAACCATGAATTATGAACGTTGTGAAAATTATAATGATTTCGTTAAATTTTATATTTTTAATGTTTGACATTTTATGACACTGAAGGTGGAGGACAAAAAAAAAAACATCTTAACGTTACCAGTGCACGAGTATTTTATTTTAAGCAGCCATATAAAATTTCATTTACATTTCTATTTGAAAGCTGTCCATATAGAAATACATTCATACATATCAACTTATTTTTATATTGGCCATGGCCAAGGTAAAAGTGATGATCATATAGATGCCACAATAATAATAAAAAACATAATGTCAAATCATATGCAGCATGTGCTGCATAAAGTTCTAGTGCAAATGCTTTCAATCACATACTGGGTCGGTCATTTAGTCAATCAACAAACAATCCATTTTAGTTTGAGAGATACGAGTTTAAGGTTGCCAATTAAACGTGAAACATTTAATAAATCTGATCAACCCATAACCAACCCTGGGAAATTTGTGGCTAGTTAAAGAACCACATGTAACTAAACTTATAGTTAAGTTTTAAAAAGTAGAACAATTTTCAATGAACTAAAACTTAATTTGGGTAAAAATATGTTTAATTAACTTGAAATTTAATGTATGAAATATATTATTTTGTAACTAGTATTATAGTGTTCGAAATATAACAGGATCTGGAATTATAATTCGGCATGGTGTCATAAAGTGTTCAATATCTTCTTCCACTGACAACGCCATATTTAATTTATATATGTTTCTACATGATTTCAGTTTTTACCAAAAGATCGTTTGGATATTTGATTAGTCTCTGGAAGAAATTAGTTTTGCCGTATTTGAATTTATCCACGTTTGAAGATGAGAATGTAGCTCATAGCCATATTGATTTCATAATCTAGGTATAAAGTAAAAGTTTACAATCTTAACATAAAGCATAGAGTTTCTGCCAAAAAGGCAACTTATTTCTGATAGGTTTAATTGGCAGCCCGCTGAAGTACAGCTCACTTGGTTCCAAACGTTGTGATACCTTGTACTTATTCGTGTTATGTTTCTTGGACACCGTCACTTTTCAGCTATACTGTTGTTTTTAAAAGGTTTAGATTGTACACAAATCAAGAAGTCTTTTGAAAAAGTATTTGTAGTCCAAACATTCTTATTAAGTTCGGAAGACTGACAAAGAACATATCGCTCATTTGCTGCAACAACGTCATAATTCAAAAAAGTCGTTTCGAGAAAAACGGCTTTGAATGTTTTATGGCATTTTACTATTTCTTAAATAAATGTTCAACAAATCATGAAATTTTTTCTAGTCAAATATACGGGAAAACATGAATTTTGATTGTAATGTTTACAACAAAAAAACAATCTCTCGCATAAAATGATTGACTTTTTTAAAAACTGAGAAAACTATATGGAAGACTATAGAACGGCGCATATTTTCTATTACTCAGTTCAAAAAACACGGATTTTGAGTTATGACGTTGTTGCAGCAAATGAGCGATATGTATTCAATTGTCTCTACTTTATCTTCGTTGCAAATTCCACAAAACTTTTTGTAAGTGATTCATAGCATTTCAGCTAGTGTACCTATTTACCAGTGATTAGTAATAACTGCCATGAGGTTCCTTATGTGTAATTTGGACAGATATATCGCAAGTCACGTCCTCCACATATCCGTATTAGGCCCGATTTGTCTGGTCACCATGCAATAGGGCTCTTTCTCCCACCATTCTTTGGTAATAAGAAGCGTATATGTGAAAATAGTTGTCCACAGTGAGAGGAATGCCAACATCACAGCTAAACTCATTCAAGTTTTCGGTGGTGCTGACATTCGCAAGTGCGTCTCCTCTGTAGTTCCCAACAATGTTCTCATGTAAATAAACCCACATAAGGCTAACCGATAGATGTCTCGTTTTCTCCATTAGTAAAATATAATAACCGTTATATGGTAATCTGAGGGAGAATCTCAAATTCAACTAGCCCGAATAAATACCACTTTCGGCACTACTATTTGATCTCGATCCTTCGGTGAATATGAATACATTCTTTGTAAGGTAGAGGCCGTTGTTACTGGTGTATTTTTAGATATTTTCCGATAGGTGTAACTGTCACATTATAGGTTAGGTTATAAAGGCAGCCAGTGTTAACCATAATTTGGTCCCTTTGTGATACCCTAAAGATGCAAAAAAGGTCATGCAAAAAAGGACTGCCTATTAATGCAGTCCGAGCACCAGATAGAGCTGGGCAAAGACAGAGGAGACGTTTCCTCGTCGTCTTCATCATGGCAACTTCTACAGAAGTCATTATATGGAGTGTTAAGGCTCCTGGCATGGACACCAATCAAGCAGTGCCTTCTGTCACATTATCCGCGTTAGGACTTTTTATGCATCACATATCCTCTATTTCTTTATGCAGATTGTTGATGTTATCATTGTGAGGAGTGAGTACACCTCTTTGTGGTGTATCTCAGTCATTTTGAAAATGTTCGAAGTGACTATAGAAGATTCAATACGCCTACAGTTTAAGAGTATTCCGACATATTAAATCACTGCAGTTTGTCTAATAGTGTCAATAACCGTGCGCATATGGTGTACGCTTATGCTCGTATTACATGGCGCAAAAGTAAACTTCCGATGTTTTTTGGATGTAATTAAAAAAAAAATTAAAAACTTTGATTCTTCTTATGGATGATTTTTATTTGGTCTTTTAATTTTTTTTACATCAAGTCGAGAATATGATGTCATGTAAATGGCCGCCGCCACAGTTGATTGTCATTTGAGCCCTTTTTATGGCATTTTCCATCACTTTGGCCAAAACTTCCGGCTATAGGTTCTCACATTCTTGACGGATATTGTCTTTAAGAGCTGCAAGAGTCTGAGGCTTGTTGACATAAACTCGCGACTTCAAAAAGCCCCACAAAAAGAAGTCTGGAGCGGTCAAATCAGACGATCTTGCTGGCCAGTGCAAATCGCCAAAACGGGAGATTAGGCGCCCGAGAAATGCATCCTTCAGCATATCGGTTGTGGCACGTGCAGTGTGTGCCGTTGCACCGTCCTGTTGGAACCACATGTTTTCCAATCCCAATTCGTCAAGTTGCGGCAAAAAGAACTCGTTGATCATTGCTCTGTAGCGCTCACCATTCACAGTGACCGTTTGGCCCACGACGTCTTCGAAGAAAAAAAGTCCGATGACTCCTCCAGCGAAAACAGCACACCATACAATGACTTTGAGCGGGTGTAATGGCTCTTCGTGGGTTACACGCGGATTTTCAGTGCCCCAGAAGCGTAAATGTTGCTTATTTACGTACCCGCTAAGATGGAAATGGGCCTCATCACTCATGATTAAGGATGGCTTGAGCGTATGTTAGACGCGATTGGCGGTCAGCAGCTAACAGCTGATGCACCGTCTGGACTTTGTACGGAAACATCTTCAAATCTTGTACCAAAATTCGCTGTAAAGACTGTCGACTGATACCCATTTGCGTGGCACGTCGTCTGGTCGATGTCGACGGCGCTTCCATGACATCCTCGGCTACAGCAGCAATATTCTCTGCAGAACGGCTATTCCGGGGTCTGCCACGCCTGGCAGCATCTCGTGTTGTGTCAGTCTCTTCAAGGCGAGCGGCTAAACGTCGCAGTGTTTCACCAGTAGGCGTTGGACGGCCAGGAAATCTGCGACGAAATTCACGTTGTGCCAAAGTCACCGACCGATTATTAGTCAAATAAATAGTCAGCAATATTCCGCGTTCTGGAGCAGTGTAGCGTAACATTGTTTATTAACGTGTATTTCACATGTGTTTACTACACAAATATCAAAACAGAACTGACATTAGTGGCCAATCGCAAAATTTATAGCATTTTCTGATAGGAGCATTACTTTTGCGCCACCTTGTACAACAAGATATTTAAAGCTAATTAAAAAAAACTAGTTCCCCGTAATTTTCAGCCTACTGATTTCCTAAGAAATGTTTCACATTGGTATCAAAATATATCAAATCTTTTAAATAATTCATTGAATGTATGAAATCGTTGTATTTCATTAAAAGTCTTATTCGTGGGCCATCACATAAAGGCAAAACATGGACCAGTTTTTTCTCGAGCGTTCACATACTGCTTTATAAGTCCCAATTTGATGTGTAATTATTTTATTTTTGGAAACCAAAGGCTGGTTTATAACATTTTGTTTTCCAACCGTCATGTTTTCTCTAAGAAGTCAGTATTTCTTGATTCAATGGTTATTTTTTGGTCTGCTGTCCCATAAACAGATGAAACATGGACATTTATTGTACCCAATTTGTTAACCTAGGAAGAATAACTCTTTCGAATGGTCAAGTTTAGTTATCAAGTCACTTAAGGCATCTTGTGAAAATAGTGAAGTCGTCGTTAACACTTCAAAACCGCTGTCATGTTCATCCGAAAAAACTTCCACCATCGCTGTATCCGAAAAATATTTTAGACATTGATTCATATGAAATGGTCTGAGCCTGAGTACAGTAGAGGCCTTTTAGCAGACCGTAAATCAAGATATGCCATTTTCCTTTTATTCATACCATGTAATTTAGCAATACCAAAAATAGCAGTCATCAATGTGTTTCGTTCGTTATATATTTTCTAAACTTTTTAATTGAATAAACTTGACTTCATTAGTGTGCTTTGTTCTTAAAATTTTATTTTATTTATCATTTCGTTAGCTTAGTGTACCAACGTCCTAAGTTCCTTTTCAGAATTATAACAGGAGAGGCAAAAAAACGTTCCAAAATCCTTGATTTTTAATATTTTTGAAATCTGTTAAAGCAGTTTTATTACTTACTTGGTATGATTTATAATGACAAATAATCACTGTTAAGTTTTTGGGACTTGGAACATTTTCTGTTTCACATCAAGGTGATATTAAATTTATATTTATACTAAATTCCATTTTACTTTCGGGGACAAATATTAAATCACGTCTGTCTCCGATGATAGAATAAAATGTCAAAATTTGAGAGATGATACCTGATCGAAAAACGAAATCAAAAGTTGGTAATGTAACAAAATCGATTACAATGTTTTCGAGTCAATTTTCCCTGTGGCGAATGGTCCCTTTTCTACCCATATAGAGTCACCATATTTACACGTTGCACCGTGGTATAGAAAAAAAAAAAGCAGGGAAATGATTCTGTAACTTCTAAACCTTTAGTACGATTTAAATGAATTTTGAAATTTGCAAAGAAGAAGTGTTTTCGAGGTAAATTTTTGAACTTGGACCGCATGGCCCCACCAGGAGTGCGGCCAGGGGTCCCCAAAGTAGGACACTTCGGGTATGTTCAATTTTGAAAACGATCCTATTTCTTCGTCTGTGTTCCGATTTCAAAAAAAATACATATATAGAATATCCTTATCGTAGCTCTCACTTATATCTTATAACTTAGGAGATACTCGCATTTGAAAATTAAATTTTCAAAATTTTTACCAAAATCTACTCCAGTTTTTTGATAACAGCGGGTCTAAGTATTTCATGACAAATTTATATGTCAAACAAAGAATTGTTTAAAAATCGTGACCAACTCCAAAGTTATTTGCGTTTGAATTTAAAAAATTTAAAAAAGTTGATTTTTCTCTAGTTTTTGGCAAAAAAGTACTTTCTTTCTTTTTAAGTTATCTAACAAATTTCTAAGAAGACGTATTAGGAATTTATACTTTTTGAAAAGCTAACTTTATACTTAATATACTTAAAATGGAAAAAAAATTGAAAATTGTTGATACCAAGGAGACCAGGTCCAGCCAAAAAACGCCTATTTTTTATGTAAAATTCAATTTTAGGGCAAAAATCGCATAGTCGATATCAAACTATAGTAACCCATTTTAGATTTTCAAATGTGTTTTTAATTATTTATTAAAGGGTTCCGATAACCCCACCTCTGGTATGGATATAATAGTCAGAAAACTAAAAAATCCAATTTTTGGGATTTTTCAACACTTTTTTAGGAATTGCTTGATTTTTGATTGTAATTTGTTTTCATGTTGCCATTTTCATTAGAAAAATCTATATAACTGTAAAATTTCGTTAAAAAATATTCATAAATAAAAATTTTATTTCAATTGAACGAAATTTACATCTTTGCAAAAATATTTTTTGTCATATTTTTCAAAAAAGTATTCCATGAATTTTGTAACTGTCATAAGTAATATATATTTTTGAAAAACAGACATAATCCCCTATCCATTGATGTATGACATGTCTACCTTTTGTTTTTTATGTGGCAAATTAATTAGGGAATACTTAACAACTCGCAGAGAATTTTTTAAACTCTTCTTTTTAAATATGAGGGGTATTTTGGTATTGTTTGTAACATATCGAAATATTGGTCGTAGAACCAAATAGTACTATAAGGGAAATACTTATGCAAATTAAATTTTCCTCTAACATTCTTTGTTGATTAGAAAATGGGAAACGCCAAAATCGATGATATTCACTATTTTCCGTAGATCAGTAACCCTTTAAAATCGTATTCAAACCGATTTTATAAATTGTGCCAAACAAAACATGACCTTTCGACAATAAAAGAATATTAACACAAATTTGATTAAACTAGAATTTCAGAATACAATTCTTTTCATACGAAAACAGGACTTTCTTTCTATTTAGTTGGCAACTCTAAACTGTATCTTTAATTTCACATGCTGGTAACAGCCATCATCACCAACAGCAACAACAAAAACAACAATAATATTTTGTATTTTTAAAAACTTGATTTGTTATATGGAGTCACAGCGAGAACAGAACTGAACTGAACATCAGCCAGAAATCACATTCGTCATAAAGATATTTACGAGCTTTGGCAATTAATAAATTTGTGGTAACTGCCATATAAATCTCACTAAAACTTATACTGCGTTCCAATGCTGCATTCGACAACAACGACAATTGTATACGAACAACACATATGAAAGTAAGTAAGTATGTACGAATAAAGTGTGGCAACATGCACCGCACCACTCATTCAACGTATGTAGTTTCGTTCGTTCGGATGGTTTGTTGCTCCGTTTGGCTGGTGTATCTATCTATCAGGCAGTTTAGGATGCATTTCAGTTCTGTTTAGTTGGTTTCATTTTCATTTTGTTTAAAGAAAATCTGCGAAACCAACAATAAAAATAAAGAAATATTCATATTGTATAAATACGAAAATGTATGTATGCATTTATTTGTTTATTTATTCGAAACTAGAGTGTCATAAACCAACAATCCACCTTGATTTGTTACTCGTACAAGTTGTTTTTTTTTTCTTTTCAGAGCAGTTTCAGTTTTTTTTTTTTTTTTTTTCATTTAATACCAGATTTGATCCATTCATAGTGGTTTATAGTACGTTGAGTACATGATACGATACATTCATCTACATCTATTCATCCATCCATGTATCCATACATTTTTACATTCATTCATTCTATGTATGTTGTACATTTTATGCATTTATCGTATCTTGCTGTGAATTATTACCGCTGCAATATACTTTATGGTTGTTTTTATATTTAACAATTTTTTAATTTTTGTCTATTTTGCAGTCGCATTGCTTATAATATTTTTTTATTTTTATTTTAATTTTTTGTGCATCATCCAACATTACGAAGAATTATTATGGTTAATAAAATTATGAGTCACAATAAACTAATAAAAATTTAACAAACAACAAAAAAATGTGTGTTTTTTTGTTTCATTTAATGTTTTTATGGTGGCGCCATGACCCCCATGGTTGTTGCCTGTACTAAAAATTGTTAAATATACAATATAGATTTTTCTTAAGGGGTTTTATTATTTTATATACACGTACTCATGGTAGAGGGTACAATAGTTACAGGTAATATTCTTTATTTGCAGCTACATAACACAGATTTAAATACATATTTTATAATTTTAAATTCCATTATACACAGAAAGAATTAAATTTGATGATTCAATAAAGAAATTTTCACAATCTGGCAATCGATTATATCTATGAATATAATCGAATCATTCAATTAGCAAGAAATCACAATGAATTTGGGCTGAAATAATACTGTAACTACAGAATTCCCGGGATTATTTATTTAGAAATGTCATGGTGTTTTGCTTATATCTCAGACATTTGTATGCAGATTTTCTCGATTTTAAATAGCAGACGAAACTGGTCTATAGCGGATATATTGGTGTATGAATCATGTATTTAAGTTATTTGGTGCTACCGAAAGTTGATTGCAACATACAGACAAATATGGCTATATCGACTCCGCTAAATATAACGATCTAGAATATATATATACCTTATGGGGTCGCAAATGAAAAATGTAGAAATTACAAACAGAAGGCCAAACTTGCCGCTCATGGTGAAGGGCATACAATCAAACACAAAACATTAATAGAACCTATAAAAAGTTTATAGAAAATAAAATTAATTTCAGACAGGCGATTGTTTGAAAATATTTTAGCAATAATTCTTTCTCTGTACTGCTTTATTAGACTGATACTATTAATAAAGCAGTGAATAAAGGAAAGATTTTACAAAAACTAGGACAAATATCCCAGGTTTAATTAGGTCTAAGAGTATTCACACATACTCACTGCTTTAGAAATCACAAACACTTGAAATTTCCTAGAAATACAATATCTTACAAGAACAATAGTGACAGCAGACATGATCTCCGAGCCTACAGATTCAACTTAATTTGTATCGGAAAAAAATTGTTTGTAATTGATAAACTCAAGGAACAAAGAGCTAGGAGGTTGTTTCGGTTAATTTTTGTTTTCGTCCGATAGATGGCGCCGCACATTGGTTGATGTTCATAGAACGAGCGGCTAAAAATAGAAGAAGTTGTCGAAGGACAATGAAACTTGGCACATAGGCATTTGTTGTTTAAATCAAGAAAAAAATGGAAAAATAAAAATGATCCGCCCACTTTTACGGCCACCTCCCATACAAAGTGAAAATTAAATTTTGACCTACGGCATTGTTTTTTGCCATATAGGACATTTGTGTGAAATTTGAAAAATATCCGCCCACTCTTAATATTAATTCTCCTTTTATGCCAATTAAGTCTGCAGTTTTGGCTGGATTTTCAAAAAAACCTTCTTGCCGTATTGTCATTGTTTGTTGTGTCCATACCTTGCTTCACTGCGTCCACATTTATGCCCAGTGTCAACTTTAATCTCTTCTGAATTTCAGCTTTATTTGCCGCTATTTCAATTTTTGTGTAACTATCGCTGTCCATTTTTTGAAACTTAGACGGTAAGAAATGTGCAAAATGCACTCCATAAAAAATCTAGTAAGGATTTCAACATCCTCAGCAGCCATTTCTTAATTGCTATTTTCAAAGACTTCGACAGTACCATTAATATAACTGTTGGTATCAATGAATATTTCGCAAATATTTAACCCTTTCGCTTCATCTTTTTATGAAAGAGTTTTAAAAAGTTTTATAATAATGAAATAATTTTGTTCAAAGAAACACAAATTTAAAAAACAAATTTCCTGAAATGTGTTTCTAGACTGTTGCCATATGGCAACACATTTCTTCAATGTAAAAAAAAATTTTTGGTTTTCGTATTGTTTTTAAAAATTTATTGTTTGCAAGTAAACTTAAAATAAATTAACTTAAAATAGTACAGAAATAATAGAAAAGAGTAAAATTAATGCCAATTCATGGAAATTTTTGATAAAAATGAACACAAAACAATAATGGCAAACCTATCTCAGTTCTTTCCTTTGTGTCAGTGCATAATCTAGACACTGAGTTCAATGGTTCATCGCCGTATATCGAAGACACAACTTGAAAAATGCCCCCGTCAAACCATCTTATTACTAAAAGTTTATTTTATCCCTCAACACGGAAGTCATAGCTGCCTCTCACTTCCTTTTTTAGGTCTTTTTCAGAATAGTATTCCGAAATCTATTTTACCAGATGTTTTTCACTGTTTTTCCAGTTCTTCTATATCTGATAAATAAGAGCAGGAGCTGGCAAAAAAAGAAGCTATATTGACTTCAAAAAAAGGCCAGAAAAAGCCAAACTGCTTTAAGAAAAAGTCAAAAAATAGCTAAAATATTATAAATTAAGAATTTAGTTTTATATTTATTTTTAAATAAAAAATTTGAAAATATGTTCATAAAATAAATAAAAATAAATAAAATTATAAAGGTACACTTCAGCAGCAAACAAAGAATAATATTAATCATTAATAATAAATAATAAATATACAAATATACATAAGAGACCAAAAACCTCTTAAAGCAATGGAAAAATTAAAAAAGGGGCCCATTTTGGAAAAAAAATTAGATTTTGCAAAAAAATTTCAAAAATTGTGTTACAAACTGTTAATTTTGATAGATATTCCACTCAAATCCCACTAAGCGATCAAAAACCTCTTAAAGGAATGGACCTAAGCTTTCTCTTGAGCAAAAAAAAATAATTAAAAAGGGCCCATTTTGAAAAAAATGTCAACAGTTTTAGATTTTGCAAAAAAAGTAAAAAAAATGTTTTTTTCCGAAAGATTGAAGAAATAGCTATGTAAACTATTTGGGACACATTTTGCTAAGAAAAATAGGTAATAAGTTACATGGATGAGAAAAAATACCTGCTTGGCCAAAATGTCAAATTCTGATCCCCTCTAACTCAGAAAGTTTACGACCGATCTTGTTGAAAAATTGTGTCTGAATTACTATCTAGTAGAACTAACTATCGGAAGATATCGATTTCAAAAGATGGTTCACTTGACATTAAATGCCCCATATATATTTTTATGTAGACAAAACTTAAATTTTGTTTTTTTTTTAATTTAAGTACTAAGCATTTACTATTTTTCACATACATAATATATTTTTTTGGTTTTACTATTTTAAGTGTATTATTAACGGATAAAATTTCGATTTAGCGAAGAGTTTTCATATGAAAATCTTTGTCGCAATTGCTCAATTAGTTTAATTTGCCGTATTATTTTTTCAGAATCGTCACTAATTAAACCGTTCGTTATTTTATCTCTCATTCTTCAATCGTGCATTAAAAATGTGGCGAAAACATTAAACAATTTTCAATTGGGGACGATAATGTATCAAATTCTTTGCGTTGTATTACAATTTGAAAACACAAACTATGGAGAAGAAATTTTAAATCAGAAAACAGCTTTGTTGGATCCGCTGAATTGGTTACTGGTTTAAAAAAAAATAATACACCAAATTATAATCAGTATATTAATCACTTAAATGTTTGGCTTTAAAGCATTGCTGGTTTTAACTCGAAGCACAGATTCACAATACGTTTAACGGCTATTTCAAATGACAGCCATCGAGTATCACAAGCATTCAAGAGTTTGTGGGGCTCTTGTCCATTATATAATGATGAATATAATGTGTAATAACAATTTTGTCTTGAAAGCGAATTTGCTAGACATTTATAGCTTTCAGATATAAAATACTATATTTCATTTTGAAACACTTGGTATTGGCAATTGTTATTTGATCTTTTAATACTGCACTATTCTTGAGTATATTGAAAAGCTAAATGAAAAACAGTAAGTAATGAATTAAAATGAAAATATCTCACAAATATAAATTTAGCCTTTTTATTTTCTCCTTATCCTCGAAATTTTGGTTTTAGCTTCGTAGTTTTTTCTAGCCTTTTTTACTTAAAAAAAGGCTATTATCAAATTAAAAAAAGGCTAGAAAAACCAAAATTTCGAGGCTAAAGAGTAAATAAAAAGGCTAAATTTAGCCTCAAAAAGGCTAAACTGGCAACACTGAATAAGAGTCTTCAAAATTAACTAGAATTTTTTTCAATTTCTTGATGGCAAACAAAATATTAATGATGGCATTCAAATAAAGTAAAGTTTGTTATTGAATTGAATACGCAACGATGATTTGTTGTCATATGGCAGCAAGCCGATTTTAAAAAACCATAATGCAGTTTTAAAAAATATAGTTTTATGTTTTTTTCCATAAATTAATATGTTTTTTATGTATATCATGAAAAAAAATATATTTCATTGCAAAATTATATTACAAAAAGTGTTTTAGAAAAATCGTTTTTTCAAAGCCCATTATTGCCAACTTATTTTGCCCAAAATAAATTTTGTTTTATTTATTGTTAGTACTTACATATACAACAATTACAAATAATTAAAAAATTATGGATTAATCAATTTAGAAAAAAAACCATAATTAATAAAATAAAATCTTGATATCACTTAATAACACACCTCTTATCACTGCAATGTAATGTAAATTAGCATATCTATAATATTGAAATGTATACCCAAATGCAGACATTTAAATCAGACTCTTACTTATTAAGCTCTAACGGAAAATATTTAGTGCAATAAAGAGAGCAAGACATAAAGTGTAGTTGTTATTGCTTGTAACAACAACAAAATACCAAAAAATTATCCAAATTGGCGAACATGAAAAAAATGAATTTCGGACACTCTTCAACCTATGTTGAAGTACACTTAAATTGTTTTCGTGTAAAACAAGTAGACAATTTCTCTATTTTTTAAGATTCCGATTTGATTTCAGTAGATTTCCAGAAAATCTCCGAAATGCATATCGTAGGCAAGGCTAAAATAAATTTTTTGTACGTTCCATAAACGGAAATGTATAAAAAACGTACAAATTTCAAAGAGGGCAAGGTTTGTGGAAATTCTGAGGACTTTATATAGTTTTTTTTATATAAGTATTTGATATTGTTGAAAACCTTCGGACTTGAAGATTGACATTTTAGTAAAATTAAATAATTTTATGAAATTTTTTGACATAATTTATATTAAAACTAAAAAAATTATAGAATGGTGATATTCCATGAAGACAAATTTAAAATTTGAATTAATGTATAATTATAACTTTAAAAGATATCATAACAAAATTTGGAACTGATATAGACTCAAATGTCATTAAATCAATGCCATTATAATTTTTAACAGTTTTTATTTTCAAATACCGAAATTCTTAAAACGGGGCAAATGTGTTCCAAAACTGAGTTTTTTTAGAACATTGCATACTGTGATATTATTTACTGTGTGATAGTAAAACAGCTTTACTGGTATTTAAGAAATATATAGGTTTATACAAATATAGAGCCTTTTTGAGTTCGCTGCTTTACCTTTTTAGAATTTTTTACTCAATTTTTTTACTCAAAAGATTTGTTTAAATTTTTTAAATTGTATACAATAATTGCTTCAGGTGATGCAAAATTTTTGTAACAAAGTCTTAGTTATTTTCAAATATCCGATAAAAATATGGAGTACTAACTGACCGGTGCGCTTCGCCACCTCAATTGGAATAAAGAATTAGTACTATTAAGTTTCCCTTTGTAAATTAATACTATTTCAGGAAAACATATCTAGGCGATTCTAGGTCCATCGTTATAAAATATTCAAAAAGTACTACTAGTTCGAAACAGTACCTGCAATTCCCTTTTTATATTCTAACTCAGTCAGGATCATGTGTATGTAATATCCTGCTTATAGGTTCATTATTATAGAAATTTCAATAATAGATTCTGTTACCTCAATATCATTATGCCCTCTATCCATGATTCTTTCTTTACTCAGAAGCATATCAGCCAACTATTATGTATATAAAATAAGTAAAATAATTTATTATAATAAAAAGTACCATTAGAAGAAAAAGTAAAAATTTGCCACACTTCCACACAGTGTGGTATTTCAATGTAATTTCCTGATTCTAGGTTCAATATTATAGAAAATTCATTTTGAAGAACGAAAAAGTACTCCTTAGTTTGGTTTAGTTCTCCATTGTTTGGTATCATAATACAATTGAGCTCCCTATTCTTGATTATAGCCAACTTTAACTAATTTAATATATTGAAAAGGTACCATTAAAAGAAAAAGTTCCAATTTTCCTTTATCCTCGTAAACACTCGTCAAATTTGAACTTTAAATTTGTTTAGCAGTTCCTATATTATCAACTGATTTAATAGTTAATAAATTATCACAAAACCGAACCGGAACCGATCGGTTTTCAATTTTTTAAAACCGAAACCGCGGTTTTGAAATTCTTTGGTTTTTTGGAAACTCTAAATAAACCTCTATATATCTTTAACTAATGTAAGCGTATTTTTTTGTAGATCTTCTTAAGGACTATTTATATTTAAAATTTCAGCTCATTCGAACCGTTAATGTATTTTTGGCGATTTTTTTTTAAATTTGAGACCCGAGGTGACCAACTTTGAGAGGTCACCATTT
Source organism: Calliphora vomitoria (assembly GCA_942486065.2). Lineage (NCBI taxonomy): Eukaryota > Metazoa > Arthropoda > Insecta > Diptera > Calliphoridae > Calliphora > Calliphora vomitoria. The sequence continues at coordinate 69,549,739 of OW818030.2, read as the reverse complement.
GCGCTAGGAAGCTGATCAAACGTTTATCAACTCAAAAACACCTCAGCTCCAACCGTGTAAAATTTTGTAACAATATCTCTAATAGTTCCCCAGATACCGAATTATTTCCAAAAAAAAAAAAGTTTCTAAACCACTGTGCAACAATCGATGCCCATATTATATTGATGGTGGGTATATAAGATTCGACAAAGCCGAATATAACACATTTACTTGTCTATTTACTGTAACTGTTTTTACTCCTAGGCCTTACAATAAGTATTCAAATATATAAACTAAAAACTATTTTCTCTCAATTGAGAGCCATGATGGACAAATGGAACTTAAATTAGCAGTGTGGTATATCTGTCGTATTCGAGTTGAAGTTCTAGTAAGTAATATTTCAGAGGCTCCATATGGATCGTATTCGGCTGTAAAATTAAATAAATCGAGTAAACCACATAAATCACCCGACTTATTAATTTGTTTATCACTAGAAAATAACGGTAAATTTCATCTTGCTAAATTCATGCATATGGAACATAATAATTCACAAGCTCTCTTATAAGTCATATTGTCGTAATGTCCTAATATATCACAACTCGGCGGCTCGGCTAAACCGACTCTTAGGCATTCGGCGTTTGTCTCTGCTAGTTCATTACGATAACACAATAAACATAGTATAAAAAGTAGTATTATTTTAGGACATTTTTTGCTTGAAAAGCAATAAAAACCATTGTGAAATATTAGGACATTATGACAATATGACATGATAAGAGACCTTGTGAATTGACAAAATATGTATAGCGGTACATATTTTTTAATCCAAAAATATTTTTTAATATACATTTTTTAAGTTATGGTACTTCCAAGTATACTATTGGTCAATTCACAAGGTCTTTTATCAGTCATATTGTCATAATGTCCTGATATATCACGACTCGGCGGCTCGGCTTAACCGACTCTTAGGCATTCGGCGTTAGTCTCTGCTGGTTCGTTACGAGAACGAAGTATTATTTTAGGACATTTTTTAGCCAATCCGGACTAATTTTTCCCATTTTCTGACAAACATTTCTGATCAACAGAGGATATTGGAAACAAATTTCATACTTCTAGGTATTTCCCTCTAGACCCTATCGTGCCTTCAACAGACGGACGGACATATCTACATCATGTTAGAATTGTATAAGAATACAAAATATATGAGTCAATATACCACCCATCTTTTTGGTGATTGGTATAAAAATTTAATAATTTGGAATACTTTCTCTAATTGACAAACAAGTTAGTAGGCTTATTGTTCAATAGGAGAATGGTAGTTTCAAATCATTTCCTGCCCTTGGTATCACTATAATCTGAGAAATTTTTTTCTTTGGAAAAACGACAAGTGTTAAGATTGAAGTAAATAATACTATTAGCACAATAATTGTTACATTAGGCAAGTTTTTAAGCATGGTGATGTTATTGAATTATAGTCTGGTGATTTTTTTAGTCAAAGATTGTTTTTTATAGTTATCTAAATATTTTCTGGGTTTACTGTATTTCATAAATTATACAGATATGAATCAGCTGGTTTCAGAAATATGAAAATAGAAAAATAACAAAAGAAATTTTCAAAATGGTTGAGTTTTAAAATATATTTCACACTCATTTCCTATTGAAAATTGTATTTTTCTCCCTCTCTCTCTCTGCAAACCACAACCATTGAAAACTTTTTGGAAAACTGTCACGTGGGAGCGTTTGGTTTAATTATGTACGTTATTTAAATGTCATTTAAGAATTCATCAGATATGAATTAAATATATATTTTATGTGTCAAGTTTGAGCTAACCTCTTTATACAATACTCACAGATTTTTGCCATATTAAAAAATTATACATTTGTTTGTATGCCAAATTATTCATTGGGATATAACAAAAATATTAAATTTTAACTGAAAATGGTTAACGAACATCATCCATAAACAGCGATTTCCCTTAAAACACAATACATTCACCATGTGCTTCATAATACCCCAGCAGTTCTAGGTTATTGACCCTTTTTTGACTACAATGAGACTGTCTAATAGCTGATCCAAAGTAGTCAACTCATTGGATTCACATACTGGTTAAAAAGCGCCAGTAACCTTACTAGCTACCTAACTGGTAACTTGATCAGATACATAACTAGTAATTTAAACACGTACGGGTGCTAATTAAACTCAAATAATCAGCTAAAAGACATATCATATGTAGTCCAATAAACGATAGCTTGTAAACAAACCTTTCTTCGACAACTTTCCAATGGATTGCTTCTGGTGGGTAAAATAACTACTCTCTAAAATGCAGTACAAAATAAACTTTTAAAGTGACTTCACTATAGGTTACTAAGACACACTGAAATGACTATGTTACATGGGATATCAGTATACTTAAGCAAAAATAAATATCAACTGTATGAGAATTATATCAATACAATTTGTATAAAACCAGTTTAAACGAATTACTCACAAAACGTTTAAAGTGACTATACTCCAGTTTACTTAGAGACACTTAAAAGACAATTGTCTTCACGCTAGATTACATCCCAGGTAAAAGTAAAGTAGCCAATTGTCTCCTCTCTGCACATACGTGGCAAATGACCAATATATATAAATTGGAGTCAGCCAAGTGATAAGACATTTGTGACGATTACTGTCTATAAGGGATACATTGACTACTTGCTTAACTTCTGGGACTAGATAGAAAAGGAATATAATTTCAATTTGTGGAATACATAGATATATCCCACTTATAAAACAACAAATATCATTAATCTCAAAGACATCGTTTAATTATAAAAAAGAAAAAAACTACATTAATTTAATTTTCTGTAATTTATACATTAACCCCCATATGCATAAACAATTTTTAAATTTATCAAAGGTTTATAAAACAAATTTTGTATGGAAATTTTGTTTTATAAACCTTTTATAAATTTAAAATATTTTTATGCATATGGGGGTAAATTTAAACAAAAAAAATCCCTTAAACTCCCCAGGGTTGCATAAATTATAGCAATTGTGTCGAAGTATGTAGTTGAAAAAATAAAATTTTCCCTAAAATGACATATGATATTGCCAGGTGTAAATAAAACTACAACTACAAAAAAAAACTTACTAGAAAATCTTATAAGAATAAGAAACTGGAGATAAAATTAAAAAAACATCCAACTAGATTTCGAACAGGAAAATTATCCTTAAAAATAGTCTCACACAAATAATAAAAAAAAAACTAGAGAATTCACAATGGGACAAAAAAAAAACTAACAGGATACTGTTTTTGAAAAATCACATAGGAAATTACACTCACACAAACAAATGAACATATTTAAATACGTATGTGTGCATATGAAACAAAAATATCCTTGAGAAAACACAAATAGCTAAATAAATCAGCTCAATTTAAAATAAAAAGAAGAAAAGTATCTATATATTTATGTCGAGGAAACCTGAATACTCGAACTCTGTTGAAATCTAGAATAAGAGTCTGTGTATGAATGATACATGTAAAAAAATAAGATTTATAAAATAAAAACTCTACTGTACAATTTATGTATCTGTAATATATACTCATACTTTAAACATACATAAATACGTACATATGTACATTTGAGTATTTTAGACAGTTTTTTTAAGAAAATTTCCTAGAAAATAACACGCGTTGTGCAACATTATTTAAAAAAGAAATCGAATCTACTCTATTATCGTATACAAATGTATTTTTTTGTGATTGATCACTGAGCAAGTGTATTCCTTCCTATTCGTATTGACTTTGACTGACTGACTGTGGTGGTGGTTGATGAAAATGTCTGTTGTGTTTTTTAAAAGACTGGAGGGAATTTCCATTTTTTACACTTCATGTAAACGTACACAGGATTCAAAGTTAAATTTACCATAATTTTCAAATAAAACTTAATGTGTAGGTAAACCTTTATTTTTTTTGTTTGGAGGGGTGGGAGAATGCGGTTGTATTGTGCATTTTAAATTTTATTGAAATTTATATGAATCTGTAAATTTTTATTGGTCAGCAACGACTGTAGTGGTACCAAAATACGAAAACTTTTTCATTCTTAAAAATAACACTGAAAGTAAGATAACATCCATCTACGAATATATCAAAATGATTGTATGCCTGTTTATTTGTTTGTACCTTATAGGAGGATAAACCACTGGCCCGATCCTCTTGAATAGAGGAACATACTGTACACACATACAAAATAAATATGAACTGTATTAGAGAAATCCGTAAAACTTTGAAGGATTTATATCGTTACCATGGTTCGTAGTTGGCTGCAAATGTAACAGATTGAATTAGTTATTTTCGAATATTTGGAGAATAGTAATCGAGAAAGTCTTATAGCTAGAGTCTCCTAACTTTTTATAAATTACTTTCCTATCATTGTAAGTAATTTAACTAAAAAGAAGCTGGAATGAAACTTGCCCATTGTAAAAACATACGAATTATAGCAGACCAAACATCTTAAAAAAGTACCAAGTACCAAACTTTAATTGTAGGGTATAACATCGACGCATTTTCATTCTATATTTTTGTTTCATTGACAGATCGACCGTGGGTCATATTCTATGGCCAATTCCTTCACAACAAAAATACATTCACTTTGCTGATTTTCTGTTTCTTTGCAGTATTTATGAGCTGTCAATTGTAACCATCGCACAAAAGGAAATTGTGTAATCCAATACTTTAATATTTGAGAAAATGGATTTTGTGTTGGCAAAAAACAGGTTAAGAAACGTTTCGTGTGTTTTTGATTTATTAAAAGGGGCCACAACTGGAAAAGGGTTCAATCTCTATACACGTGTGATTTGATTGAAGGCAAGGGTTAATAATTTACGCAATAATATCAATTTGAAAGCAAAATACTTACGAGTACAAAAAAACATATAAGTGGTTTTAAATTTTTTCTTTAAATAAAATAAAAATCAATCATTTTAGCAGGAGTCAGTATTTGATTTATTTGTTAAATTATGTTTGAAATACGAGCTGGTCAGGTAATATTGCTTTATTGTTCAAAATGCTTTTAAAAAAAATATTAGGAACGCTTATTTTACATTAATAATAAAATGTTTAAGATATTAAAAAAAAACTAAGCTCTTAGCAAAGTTAACATCTATTTAAGAATTAAGAACAATGTAGAATTTCGGTTGAAGCAATCAAATTTTTGTTACCCCTTCTAAAATTTTGTAGCCACCAATGTAAAATTCGGTGACTAGGGTTTAACGATTCGATTGGCAACAAATTCGGTTGCTATAACGAATCTGTATTCTCTGTGTAGGTTACCTCGATTAGGCTCTATAATGTTGTAATCGATTTTAAACGTCGGACTGACGTTTTGTTTACATTTAGTTTTTTGACATATTCGTAGTAGGTGCATTGGCAATTGTTACAATGAATTCTATTTCGCTCGAAAATCGCATTAAAATAATTAAAATCCACTATGAAAATAGTGGTTCTGTTAAAGTTACATTTCGTAAATTTCGTGATATTTTCGGACAACATAATCGTCCTTCTGAGACCGCTATTAAGAACACGCGTTGGAGTTGGCACATTTTGTATCGAGCCTGTCGACTCAAATTCTTAATAGCGATTTCAGAAGGACGATTACTAAATGTCAAAACTATCATGTTGTTGGTGTTGCCACAATTGAAAAACAAAGTTCTTGTTGGAAAACCCTGTATGTATGTATGAGTCAAGATACTAATAACTTATGTTCATATATTCTTCCCTGGATAAAGTTCTTTGATAGTTATACATATGAATTTACTTACTTAAAACTAATAATTGTATGGCCCTTTTCGTCTTCCATAACTCATCTTGTCTACTAGAGAACAATAAATTAAAAATCATTCGAATTTCATAGTTTCTATATTTGTAATTGATGAAGTAAATAATTTTGGTCATGCCTAAGAGAAACAACTTAATCTTCCCCATAATAAACTTAAGCAATTGTTTATAAGACGGCATTTTTTCCTTCAACAAAAATCAATCTCTAATTATGAGGCATTATCTGAACAACAATAACAACAGTAGTAAAATAAAATAAAATAAGAAGAAGAACTAAGTATTGATGTGCTTGTCGCATTAGTACATCATTCATAAGGACATGTGTCAATATTACCACATGTGTAACTAATGTAAAGTAAAAAGTACAAAAATTCGAAATAATAAAAAACCAAAAACCCAACAACACTCCCTTGTGATTTCAATCATGAGTTTAGATGTCGCATGTCAACTTAATGTAACTGCCGCTGTTGTTTCTTCTATTTTCATTTTTTACTCAGAACTTTTTCCAAAAAAAAAAATAATAACATCTACACATTCTAAACAAGTGAAATCAAAAAGGTATTAATGATTGATTTTCACAAACCTGAAATTAAATATTAGAGAAATATAGTATAGATTTTTTAATATGGTCTTTTTAACGCAAAATAAGATTGATTGCCTGGCAAAAATGACTTTTGTACTGAAAGTATAAACATGTTAAAGTTGCAAATACATTTCAAGGAAACCGCCAGAAACTATGAGCCAGTTTTTGTATATCAATAGCCTTATTCGCCTAGAGATTTATTTACAATAAATTTCAATATAAATTATGAACAGGATTGTATTTTTCGATATACAAAAACTTGCTGTTTGTATTTAATATTTGTATACATATACATATGTTTACACTTATCTAGATTCGTATGTAGACTAGTATGTGTAAAAAACAAATAAGAAAAATCAGTTTTGTGAAACTGAAAAAAAAAATTTAAAACCTTTTATATTTGGAACCCCTGTTTGTATGGACATGCAATCAAATACAATCAAAAGTCTAGAGTTAAAATTACTTAAATGATTGTTACTGGCGCACTCACTATCTGCCAAATACCTCATAAGTAATGTAATGCAATTTTCAAAAAAGGATTTAGCCATAAAAATACTCTGAAATAAAATTTACAATTGCAACTCTTCGGTGTGCGTAGCATGGGTGTAGTGTTGGTTGCAGGCCAATATTGGTTGCAATTGTCAGAACTACTAAAGTATTCAGTATTTAATAAATGTTAGAAAGCAATATTACAAGGAAATTTGTAGTAAAACTACATATTATGTGAATTATATGAAAACTGAATGGATCCCTACAAAAATCTGGTAATGACTTGCAAATAACGAATAACATACATTTCGTGAATGCTGAATACAATTTACATTACTTAGAAGTAGTAGAATAATGACTTATTTATTACTCGTACCTGTTATATAACTGTTAATTTTTTAGTCATTTGCTTGAGCACATTGAGTTTTACTAACAATGCCTTCTCTGAGGCCTTACTATCAATGAGTTATTACAGTCATTACAAGTAATTAGTTTTAGTGATTGTGATATGTACTTGCTTCCAATGACATCATCGTATATTAACATTTAACTCATTACTTGGTAGTGACAGTGTTTGATGGGATCCATGAAATGCAATGCTAAGATAGTTATGTGTATTGAATGGAAATACTTTAGGACAACCCGCAATCTTTTGTAGATACCATGGAAATAAAAATTCGTTAAATTTTAAATCACTGAGATGGACTTTTTACAACATTTCATTCAATCAGTTACAAAATAAGCTTCAAAATAATGGGAACTTGACGAAAATACTACTTATTCTTAGGGCCTCTGTCTGGTGGAATGCAATGGATAGGGCCTCTAACCCTATACTCTTTGAAAGGGTATTAAGAAGAATGGCAATCCTACTTCTTAATACTACTTCGTACTAACGCGACGAAGTCACTCTGCACTCTACTGAACACGGCCTTTAGGCTCAACGTCTGCAACGCATGGAATTATAAATCCTACGAATATGTTTGCATAATAGGAAGTATTCAAAATCTTCCAGATCATATTGATTACTGCACCTTAAACCCTTCTTCCTGAGGAACTTTGGTTTCTCAATCCCATCCAGTATAGAACCTGTAAATGGTTTCTCCCAGGATGAGGCTCTCCATCTATTCGGATGGGTCCAAAAAGGGGGATAGAGTGGGTGGAGGTGTATACATTCCAGAATTTGGAATAAGAACTCCTAAAAGTATGCAGTATTCTTCAAGCCGAGGTATCGGCCATTAGGAGAGCGGCCAACTGGCTCAGATATTACACTATATCTGGTAGAAATATTCGTATATATACTGACAGTAAAACCGCAATCAAATTCCTGATAGTTGTTTATACAACATCAAATCCAGATGGGGAGACATTCAACAGTTGTACTCACTTGAGTACGTGGACACAGGGATAACGTAGGCATCGTATTGCTGATAGCTTGGCGGGAATAGAAGCCTCGATGTCGGTAGATGAAATAGAGTTCATTTGTGGCATTCTTTTGTCGACTTGTAAGCAGCGGATAAATAATGGATATCACGAACTTCCCGTAACAAGGTAGGGTAATGAATCCACCTGTGCCATTATGAGGATGATATGGCCTGTGTTGGACTGTAAACGCATGTCGTATCTACTTAGCTTACAACGAATACGACTCAGCAATATGGTGGCGATGATCACCTAGCATTGCCCTTTCCGTACCCATGCTGCAAGACTTGGGCTGACTCACCATGACTTCTGCATAAGTTGTCAGAATGAGGAGGAGGAAGAAACCATCCAAGACTCCTTTTGTAACAGTCAGACACTGGATGATCTGCGTGTCAGGCCTTTAGGTGAGCGATCCTTTGGCAATCTCTCTGGGTTATCTGGGAAGAAACTAAGGTGTATAGATGTCTTTATTGGAGAAAGCAGGTGGTTGGTAGGCACGAACATGCAAATTGCACCTCATAGTGGCCTGGCATTTGTCCCATGATGGTATGCGTTAGTTGAATTCTTAAATTCTTCTCTCTTCTTACTCCTCCAATTACTACCTATATTTTCCACATGCCAACTTCACTCTTACTCTTTCCCATTTCTTTAACATCTCTTTTCTCCTAAAGTACCTTAAAGGCAACGATCAATGGATCAAAGTGAGCTGTACGAGACGAAGGTTTTGGATGGCTGCCTGATTACCTAACCTAACTTATTTTTCTACTAGAAAATGTAACAAAAGTAAGCGATTATTGTTAATCTAGCGCCTTACTCACTTCACCACAACCTAGTTATTTTGTTAAACTTCAACCAAATGTTTTGAATATTTCATTATGTAGTTTATTAGGGTTTCGGAGTAGTAATCCATTTAATATGATTTTTAATTTATTTTGCTGACTTAAAATTATTTGTTAAATGTTTTTCTCGAATTAATAAATTTAAATGCCTGGATAATTTTATGAGTCACACACATTTTTGTATAACACTATACACCTAATACATTTTTTACAATTCCATATAACTAGAATAAAAACAGAGTGCTATAATCTCACCATTTTTTATACAAAAGTATTATTGTAATAAATAAATGAGCCATTAATTTATCTTTAAAAATTTATATGATATGATTTTAAACCTGAAACAAATAAAATTAATAATATTTTAATAAGTATTAACTGTTTCAAGAAACTAGAAAGATACATCACATTTTTCTGTGATTCTGATTTAAATTGGTTAAGATAACGGTTTTATTTCATGACTTCTATTCTGAAAAATCTTTAATTTTGTTAAGGATATGACTTTCAATGCACAAATTGATAAGTCACATAGTTGTTCATTTATGTTTTCTGTGCGTATGAGATCTTGCCACTTAAAAACACGTTCCTCATTTGATTGTAACCACCCGGTTACAACCCTAAAGATGTGTTTGTGGTCATTGTCATGATCAATTCTCCAACTTTTAGATATATGACATCGTTGAAAATGGATCTGTATCCTATTCTAAACATAGTATACTTTATGATGTGAATTGGACCCATACCTTGCACTGGAAACGAGGCTCACACTATAATATTGCCACAGCCACCGTGTACTGGGGGTCCAGTTTCTTTCATTTCGGCGATCTTACAAATGATCTACGAAAAGGGAACTTTATTCCAATTCTGTCTCGACCAGTTGTGTTGGCAAATTGTATACGAGCAGTAAGGTTTTTTTTTAGAAATAAGAGAATTTTTCATGGAACTATAGCAAACAAGACCAGCCTCATTTGCTCTGCTAACAGTTCGAGAAATAATTTTAAATTTTGGATTATTGATAATCACCCGGGGAGTCATTTCTTAAACTTTCTTGCTATAAAATTATTTTGTCGTGGGGCAGTTTAAGAAGGTCTTCTTCCCAACTGTTTATTTTCTTGCATAGGTATCTTACGATATTATTTTATAACTTTTGAAGCTGCTGATTTATTAATTAAATATTTATCACAGATAGTTTTTTGGCTCAAGCCAGAAGATCGTTTATTATTTGGTTTTTAAAGTTTAAAGCAGGGACCGTAACAATTATGACATTTATAATAAAAATCACAACATAATTGTTATTTTTTGATTTGTAGTATTTTTCTCAGGAATATTTGTTAGACTTTCATTTTTATTTTTTTTTTTTTTTTTTTGTCAGAAATAATTGTTATTTTTTTGTCAGACATATTTGTCAGACTATGATTTTTATATATATATATATTATTTTTTTTTTTTTTTTTTTTTTGAAGAAGATATTAAAATTAATTATTGAGTTTTATTTACATATATGTAAGAGTCTGAAAATATAGTTGATAACGATCAAAATGGTATGCTTGACTTGACTCTCTGATATTTTCTTGTGATAGCTTTTTTCCTTTGAAATTTCAAGAATAATTATTATTTTCGGTCCCTGGTTTAAAGTATATGGAACACTTAACAGTTTTTAAATACTAATTAGGCAACGAGTGTGATATACATTTATTTGTCCCTCCTTCCAAACCACAACCATTGTATCAGTAAATAAAACTATGTGAAAACAAAATCAACACCCCACAGTGGGGCAGAATCAAAATTTTTTGGAAATAAATCCGATCGGGATAAAATGATATTGGCGTAGCCAAGCAGTATTTGAATTTAAGTTATTAAAATGAACCCTTCAAATGCTTCAGGCGCTATGGGGGCTTAAACACGTGCCATTTTTTCGTTTCCCATCCAATTTTAAAATTTCAATTTTGAAATGCCTATAACTCGGAAATTATAAGAGATAAATAGCACGCATGACCTAGTCGAGCACTTTCCAAAATTATAAAAGTCTTTGAAATCGGATGGGAAACAAAAAAATGGCACTTGTTCAAAAATTTTACATGTCAAAGGTACTATACTTTGAGCCCCCATACTCTACTTTTAGCCCCCCCCCCATTTTAATAACTTAAACTCGAATACTCCTTCGCTACGACAATGTCAAATTTTATCCCGATCGGCCGTTTAGAAATGCCAGATTTATTTCCAAAAAACTTTGATTCTGCCCCTGTGTGATTATTTTGAGTAAAGTTTTGGTTTGATTTTTTTTTTTTAGTTTCCGCTCTATGTTGTTTCTCTATGGTTTAAATCTCATAGTAAAGTTACCAAAATTTTATATATGAGTTATTTTAAGCGTGTACAATTAGGCTTAAGTGTGCTTATAGGCCCATTTTATACATAAACAAGTAAAGAAATCTACATATGTAGTTTACTCATACATACAAACATTTGGTTTAGATTTTTTTTATTGTTTATACCAGTCTAATATTCTCATGTATGCATTTTCATACCCGCTAAACATTTTTTGCTGAATTTGGTCAGAATTCGTACCGACAATCTGTACAAGTTTTAGATTTCGAATACGAAGTCGATACATTGTACTGAAGTTAGTATTAACAAGTAAGAGAGCTATATTATATACCCATCACCAAATTATACTTTGAAATAAAATTAAAAAAATTTTTTTTAAATAATTTTTTCAAAATTGTTTTTTCCAATTTTTTTAAAAAATTTTATTTATGAAAAAAATTTATAACAAAAGAATGTTTTCTGTAAAAAACAAATTCGGGTTAAAAAATATTTTTCCGATTTTGACCCATTTTAGGTCCAATTTTGTATAGCCTTGTATACATCGTTGCAATGAACTTTGAAATATATTAGATATCCATATTGTCTATATTTATGACTTAGTAATCGAGATATAGATAAAAAAAATAGGAAAGAAATATAGGTTGTCTCCGATTTTTGCTCATATCTGGACGGATTTTGCTGATTTTAAATAGGAAACTTTTTGAGGATTTGGATCCCGAAGATATCTGGGGTCTTCAGAAAATTGATTTCAACAGACAGACGGACAGACAGACTGACATGGCTGACCTTTGTGAGAAGGGTATATATAAGTTTGTCATTCCGTTTGTAATTTCCACAATACAATTTTCCGACCCTATAAAGTATATATATTCTGGATCCTTATATGTAGATAGCGGAGTCGATTAAGCCATGTCCGTCTGTCTGTTTAAATTAATTTTCTGAAGACCCCAACTAATTTACAAACTTGATTCATACATCAATATATCGAGAATTCTTCCGGCTCGGCCCACAAATGGCTGAGGTATAAGGAAAAAACAGGGCCAACCTCGATTTTTGGCCTTTTTTTAATCTATATCTGGATAACTAAGTCATTAATAAGTCCATTGCAAAGGTTTAATTAAGGCTATAGTAATTTGGACCTACAATGGGTTTTTTGTCATAAATTTTTCTTCACTAGTAAATTTAAAAAAAAAAAAAAATTAAAAAAAAAATTTTAAAGATAATTTTGAAAAAAAATTATTATTTTTTAAATTATGAAAAAAAATAATTAATTTTGTTTAACTAAAAATATTTAAAATTTTTATTCGAAAGTATAATTTGAATATGAAATATTTTTGAAGAACGGAGTTTTAAAGTGGCATATTTTTGAATCTAATTGAGATATTGACTTGAAATTTTTTTTGTAAGACGAAAATTAAATTAATTCGGAATAAATGTGGATCAAATTGTTCCTAATATTTGCAATACTATTCAAATTTTGATACAATTTTTAGTTTCAAAAACTCAGTAAATATGTAATATGCAATAAAATCTTTATTTATTGACAAAACTCAATGAAATTTTCAACGTTTTTTAAACTTGTCATTCTAAATAAAAAAGGATAAAAAAACTTGGTATTTTTTACAATTTTGCCCACAGGGTTCACATTTCCTCTGGGGCTGGGAAAATACTTTGGGAATAAATAGGTATCAAGGTTTCCAAAGCTGCTTTCCGTTTTCTGATCCCTGCTTTGGGATTTTTGAACATGTGGCCCAAACTTGAAATGTTGATAAAAAATAGGTCAAATTCCGAAAGCCGTAGGGCCGACATATTCAAAAAACAAGAAAAGGCTTTTATACCAAAATGATCTCCGTAAAGATACCTTACGGAAACACATAAAATTGTTATATGTTCTTAAATAAAGTTTTTTTTTTAATACAAAAAGAGTTAAGTCACCTTTTCGTCCAAAAAACTCCAAAAAATTTACTATTTTTTGGAATTTTTAAATTGAAAATCGTTTATTTTTGTATCCATAATCGATATTGCCCTGAAATCTTTTGTATGTTCTTGGTAATTTAGTTGTCTAACCAACAAAAGAAATTTGAGTCCATTCGCTCCAAAACTAAGCCCTATATTTAAAAAAAAGCGGACCAAGGTATGGCAAAATTTTAAAAGTTCAGTTTTGAAATGCCTATAACTCGGAAATTATAAGAGATAAATAGCACACGCAAGCATGTTTTTTGGAAAGCTTGGCAAGCGCTTTCCAAAAATATAGAAATCTTTAAAATCGGATGGGAAACAAAAAATGGCCCTAATTTGAGCCCCCATAGCGCCACCCCTGGAACATTTGTAGGGTCCATTTTAATAACTTATACTCGAATACTCCTTGACTATGCCCACGTCAAATGTTATCCCGATCGGACTAGCCGTTTTTATTTCCAAAAATTTTTGATTCTGCCCCACTGTGCATAGGAGCTAGGACCAATAATGGACGAATCACCACAAAATTTGCAGAACAGTTGCTTTGATATATAGCAAGTTTGTATTGAATTTTATTAAACTGCGATTAATTAGTAATCAGTAATATACATTAAAGTCCAACTTCGGGAGGACATTTGTACGGAGACTATGTAAAATCATGTAGAGTTTGTTCTTGGGAACAAAAAGTCATGTGGACCAAATATCACTGGTACATGTTTAAAATTGCGACCTGTACTTTGATTAAAAAATTTATATGGACAGACACATAGATGGACAAAGCTTATTCAACTCAAAAAGTTATTCAGTAAATACAAAAAAACATACCAAGTACACTAAGATAATTTCTGCAAAAGTTATAGAATTTTTACAATTAAGGATATATGCAGGATCATGAGTCCTTGCTGAAATAAGAATAAAAATTAGCAGAAATATTGAAAGCTTAGTGCGTGTAACAAATACAGATTTTCATGATTTTTAGATCAATAATGTAGCCAATATTAAAAATTATATTTTTGGCATATATGGGAGGTTTTTCCAAAAATTTTATTTTTCTTAACTAAGATATTTTATATTGGCATACCAAATTCCAAAACTCAATGACAACTCCTTCTATTTTTGTCCCATCGTTATATGGGGATAAAGCACCGTGGGACGTATCTCGGATTAGTGGATTTCTCTAAAATAAACATTCGGTTTCAGATTATAATATTTAGGTTTCTGAGCATTCTAAAATGCAATCTAAAGCAATTTCCCACACGATCTTCCGCAGATTTTGTTCACAAACGAAAAGAAATGAAAACTCGAGCCCATTTTTAAATTAATATTCCCCTTAAATTCTAATAGGTCGTCAAATAATATGTACTGGGTATGCATTAGATGGCAGTACACACAGATACACACCCATACAAAAGTATTTGCGTATTTTTGTGTGTAAAAGATGAACGATAAACGCTACGAAACATATTGTTTCATGGCGTTTATTCACTAATTTTACAAAAACCAAAAATACAAACCATCAGAGAACAGGTGGGCGGACAGGAGGAGGATGTTTAGAAGTGCAAACATACAAAGAGACACAAGTGGAGAGCTAAAATGTAAAATTGCATACAAATTTTATGAGGTTTTAGACCACAGTTTACCAACTTACCATTGCCCCGCACCATACCACCACTAACATTACCATCGTTTAACAAAAATAAAGCTTAAAATTTAGAATCCGATTTATTTTTGAAACAAAACAAAAAAACCAAAAAACGTATGTGTGTTTTGTAGGTGGCAAAGGAAGACCTACAACTTGGGAGGGGAAGGGGATGATTGAAAAGTAAAACATATTTGTAAATGGTTACAAATACACAGACAGTTTTCATTTAAAAATTTTGATTGCATGCAGTCGATGCATAAAAATGCGTTTTCCAACTACTGAGGCCAATGACGAGGATGCCCATCATCATCATCATCATCGAGTATGATGATAACGTATTGTATGTAAAATACCTAAAACTGAACCTTATGGAGATAGTAAGTAAGTAAGGCCAAAAAGCAAAATACATATGTAAAATGTTTCACCAACAAAATGCGTATTTGTTTGCTTAAGTTGAGTTGAAAACATTTGAGAGTCTACATCAATGATGACTGCAGCAATGATTGTTCCAAGGAGCAGGAGGTGCAGGTGGAGTTTAAAATAAAGTTAAATGCATTCTAGATTTTTCCTAATGCACAAATGTGCATTTCAGATCGACGAAGCGTAAATTAGGATTTCAAAATGACATTTAGAATATTTACGACTTGGTCTTAGCAGAACATGTTTCTATTTCCATTGATGCTACACTCCTGCCAACAATGATGATGATGATGAGGATGTAATGTGTGCAAAGTTTTGTTTTTTTTGCCACCCATTAACACCACTCTTACTTAGTTGGTTTTCGGTATTATTTCTGTTAATTGCAAAAATGTTTGCCAAACTACAAAAAACGGAAAAATTTAGTATGTTGGGCTAGTCCTTGTCAGAATTTTGAAACGTTTTTGAGTTTTTGTTTGGTAAATCTTTTCGTTTTATAATCATTTCATTTATGTTTGCTTAGAAGTCTCATTCATCTATTTGGTTTTTATGGTTGGGTTAGAAATTTCAACTGATAAAGACATGAAATCGAATTGCATTAAAAGGAAAAAATGTGTTTCAATTAATAAAATAAACAATATCAGACTAAAACAAATTGTCTTGCCTGCGAAATTGACTTAAGCCCTTGGCAGTATAATGTTTTCAACAGATATTGATAATCTGTGAAGATTTAAATTTCCTACTACTTAAAAGTTTGAGTTTTAATAGAGACATATAAACTATTAGGGATAAAAACCTTCGATTGTTTTTAGACATTTCTGATGTTAAAATACAAACACACGAACCTACCCCAACAAGTGACGTAAAATGACTAGCATTAAATACCTTTAAAATAAAAGCCTACTATGGTATTTCAGCAATTCGCGGATTCCCAAAATTAAAAATAAATGCTTTTATCAAATTGGGAATTCCCAAAATTGAAAAAAAAAATTATCCAATATATAGGGCCATTAAACTTTGTTCACTATTTAGAGCGCCCATATACAAAACTGAGTGTTCACA
Organism: Calliphora vomitoria; assembly: GCA_942486065.2. Taxonomy (NCBI): domain Eukaryota; kingdom Metazoa; phylum Arthropoda; class Insecta; order Diptera; family Calliphoridae; genus Calliphora; species Calliphora vomitoria. The sequence continues at coordinate 69,533,206 of OW818030.2, read as the reverse complement.
TTAGTAGATAGTTCATTATATTGGATGTTCACATTACCGCGAGTTCACTGTATTATTATGATTTTGGCGATATACTCAAAAATGTAAGTGCCTACGATTTATGTATGACTAAAATCGGACAACTAATTGCAAAAGTATGCTTAGAAATAGATTTGGAGTTATTTAATTACTCTTCGAAATATTAGGAAATGATTACGAAATGTTTATTATATTGAGATCTCCTCGTGGTCCCACTCTGAATTTTATATGTTTTGTTCAACATATAACAATGGCAAATAATTGAGAAAAATATTTAGAAAATGGAAGATACCTTTTTGAGATACCCTTTGTTCAAGGAAAATACATTAAGGGTACTCATTTAAATGCTTAAGTTTCCCATTTGTTCAAATGTGCAACTTTGCGTGATGTGTTTCATGAAGTCACCTTTTTAAATTTTGTGCAATTTTAAGCAGTTAATTTATACCTGAAAGAAATGTCATAATAAAAATAAATTAGGTTAAATAAATACAAAACATAAGTAAGTTAATAAAAGTACAATTAAATTAGAAAATGCCTAGAGAAAGCGAAAAAACTAAATTGCTGAAATTATTTGAAGAAATTGTTCTTAGTGATTTATTAACATTAGAATTCTTTGGAACAAATGATAGTAAGCATAGTTGTTGTTTTTATTTGTATGATCCTATTATTAATATTGCAGATAAACTACGCAGAAAAAGGACGAAATTCTAGAGAATTTTACATGTGTTCTTGCTGTTGGAGAACATTTTCGATACGAAATGCCATTTATACACCATTCTGTTCCAAAGTCAAACAATTTTCTAATCGATATTTTGCCTTAATTAGATGAAAATAGATTCAAGCAAATTGTTAGGGTTAGTTGGCAAAACTTTCACTTCATTCTTAATTTAATTAAAACTGATAAAGTTTTCCATGGCCCGCGTTCTTGCAAATAGTTTCCAGTTGAAATGCAATTAATAATAGTTTTATATCGATTGGGTTCTAGTAGAGAAGGCGATTCGTTAAGCTAAATTGCAAGTTTATATGGAATTGGTGATGGTGGAACTCTTCAGGTAATTGGTAACAAATTTTGTTATTAAAATTCTAAATTCGAATTCTAAATTATTCTAATAGAGAAAAAAACTGATTGAATTTTTAAAGCATTACTGGAGCTTTAGAAACAATTTCTATACTGGCCAGATGCATTAGAATGAAACAATATGGTTGCAAATACTTTCCACGAATTACCCCATTGTATTGGGTACGTAGATGGGACTGACATCAAGTTGGCAGAGAAATCGTTATATGATCCCGAATCCTATTTCTCTCGAAAACATATATGTTCATTGAAAGTACAAGGTATTTGCGATCATAGGCTCCGAGTTCACCATATGGTTTTAGGATATCCTGGGAGCGTGCACGATGCAAGGATTTATAACAATTGTGAGTTATCAGTAAATTCCAAGAAGTTTTTGACTGGAGCTGAATGGCTTGTTGGAGATAGTGCGTATAAATTAACTGGCACTGTAGTAACACCCTTTAGAACAAACACATCGGAACTCAATTTAAAAGAACGCACTGATTTCAACAAAACTCTAAGCTCTAAGTTATCGTATTAGAATTGAATATTGCTTAGGTTTGATGAAAGAATGATTTAGTAGCCTGAAGGAGCTAAAAATTCAAATAAAAAACAAATCATCTGTCAAGCATGCTTGTCACTGGATTTTGGTTTGCGCCATATTTTACAACATTTTATTGGATCAAGAAGAAGTATTGGATTTCACTTTACCAACTGAAAATGGGTATGATTTTGAAGTAACTGATGATAATGAAAAACCTGGAAATAACTCTACAGTTGAGGGAGAAGTAAAAAGACCGGCACTCTTAGAATTAATTAAAGAATAAAATGCATAAAATTTGTTTATTAAAAAAATTTAAGTACATATTCATTTTAAGTTTTAATACGTAAATAAATAAAAGAACTTATAATTTTTATTCAGTGACATTTTTATATTTTATTTCTAACTCATATTTGCTATTCTTTCTTCACTTTGCGTATTTCAAAATTGCGCTCTAACTTAGCTTTCTTGATTTCAATTTCACTTGCTGCCATTTCCTTCTCTAGTTAGCTCAAATTTTTTACTTCTATTTCTAACTTTTCTTCTTGAAGTGAGATAAGCAGAGAAAATGGATTTGAGTTTTTCGATTTTGGTGTTGTTTGTTGTAGTTTTCTCATTGTTTCTTTTAACGATGTTGAATCAAATGATGATTGTGAATTAGAAGAAGTTCTGGAGAACTGATTTCGGAAGTCTCGAAGGTCACTTCATCATCGATGGAAACAAAACAGTTGTTTTCTTCTTAAACTACGCATTCCATGACATCAGGCTCTATTGAAGTTTCAATAATAATTGATGGATTCACTCCCCGTATTTGTTGAAGGTAATTAAACGTAGGACAAATTTTGTCAATATATTCTTCGACAGTTTTCTCTTCGCCGGTGGCAAGAAGACCTGCCCCAGTTTGATTCTTCCAATTGAGCGCAGACAAATAATTGGATTTCAGATGTCACATTTTATTTTATTGGGCTTTGGGTTTCTGAAAGAATAATTATGAACATACACAGAGAAAACCGATTCGTGATAGCAACCGAATTTGTTGCCAATCGAATGATTCTACCTTAGAGACCGAATTTGGTTGCTTCAACCGAAGTTCTTCTTTATCAACTGACTTTCTGTTGATGGAACCGAAAAATTCTACGTGAGCAACCGAATCATTCAATTGACAACATATTCGGTTGCTACTAAAAATCTGTTTTCACTGTGTACAAATAGCAAATGGCACATAAAAAAAACTTCTTGTAGCAAATGAAATGTTTCGGCTGATGAAAAACAGCTGATTCATCAAATGCACAAAAAACTGCTTAAGTTTGCGAGTCTAAGTTGTCGCGCAAACTTATCAGAGTTGTGCAAAAGAATTTCCATACAATTTTTGACAGTTCGTTTGCGAGAGTGTAAAAATGCACAGATTGCACAGTTTGCCAGGCATTTAAGCATTTACATGAGGACCCTTATTATATTTATTGTAAAAATTGGATAAGCGGTTAAAATGTTATATACAATTGAGTTTGAGCATTTTTACACCATTCTTATATACAATTTGAACCTCGATAAAAGACAAACCAACCCTATAGTCAAACATATTTTATTCGAATTTTCCACTCTAATATTCCCAGTTCAACTTGGCCCTTTGAAATATAGTCAGCAGCTTTTAAGTTAAATTTGTCTAATTTTAGACTTATTTAAATTTGACTAATTCATCAAATCCTCATAAAACCTAATTTATATGGGTTACAGTATTTTTTTAAAGATTGAAAAAAGACTCTAATTTCGTAAATATACATATTAAATTTCATCATCCATAAATAAAACAAAAGATATACGAAAGAAAAGTATAAGCATAGAAAATAAATAGAAAAAATAGAAATACAAAGATATTCTTGATTTATACTCGTACCAAACAAAATCAAAATAAAAAAAAAGAAAGAAAGATACTTTAAGTTTCATTAGAAAAAACTATAAAGTATAATTTTGATGGCTTTACAAGAAACAGAAACACACATAATAAAATGAAATGAACAGTTAAATACCGATACTAAATATGCCATTAGATATTAGATACATTCAAATACAACTATTAATACACACTTACAAATACACTTGTATCTGAACAACATTCTTGCGGGTATTCTAGATACATTCATATACGAGTACGTTTGTATATGGTAATCTGTGCTAATCAAAATGGTCTATTAAAATGTATTCAAACTATTATAAGAAAAAAGATGCTTTATTGTTTTTTTTTTTTTTAACAAAATATTTATTTAATTATTTTATAACGTTTTATAATTCTACATTCGGTCAGTTAGACTTTCATATACACTCTAATACTTATAACGTAATCATAAGATAAAACGAAAGGTAATACCTAAAATTCATCATAAAAACATAAGTATTCTGATATAAAAGTAAGAGATATATCCTACAAGGTTTCCTGCCATGTCCATTTTACAACATATGGTCCTTGATACTTTGAAGTAAGTTTTGCTTTCCCAGGATCGATTGATATCATTCAAGTATCCCTCATTTGCCCCATTTACTAATAATATCCCATACTCAACAATAACCACTTATCACACATACAGAGATCCTCAGATTGCATCTGTCCAACCCTATCAGTACTTATGTCCAGTTTATGCCACATGACAAAACCATATAAAACGTTCGTTGTTAACAATTCCGAGGCTTTCGAGACCGTCAATATCATAGTCGAGAAGTCTGTATTACATCCGGATTTATGAAAACACCAGGTCTTGAGCCTATTTATATCTTAAATTAATCTATGTATACTGCACATCCTTTAAACAATCTAAGAAATACAAGCCTGTTATCCCTTTCTGGGAACGCTATATTGAGTATTTCCAAAATTGATTACCGAGACCCTGTTATCTTTTTAGGACTTTCCTGCGTTAGTTTCAGTAAAGCAGAATAATAGAACCGTATTAAGTTCCAGTTACATATACCTCAATAGATAATAGGTATAAACTGATATCCAATGCCGAATGAGGAGTGCTTCTAGTGAATGAAATATACAGAACGCTGTTTTGTATTAACCAAGCTGTTATTGATACTCCTTATGTTTTGAATATCAATAAGAATATAATAAGTTCTGCAGATAATGGTGTTGATGAAAGTGATATTGAGAATTACATTGATGGTCAACATGATCTTAAAATGAAATTTTGTTCGACTTGACGAAGAGATAATCTTAATATTTTCAATTAAAAATTTCAATTTAGAATCTTATTCGAATTATTCGTTATATTCGAACAAAAGAATAATTTGGATACTCACAACCTACGCACAGTGGTTCAGAATCGTTTTTTGACGCGACGTGTAAAATAAATGTTTAATTATAGTGATACACATCTCATCCCTGTATCTCCCGGCAAAGAGGACTAACTCTGTATTCCCTACGTTAAATCCCAGTCCATTTATTTTTAACCCATGAAGAAAGTTCGTCAGTCGCTGCCTGCATTGTTTCGGAAATTCTCCTTCAACCAGTATCAGAACGTCATTTTAATAACACAGAGGGATTTTGGTGTCAAAAAGTAAATTTTTTAAACACTCAATTTCAAAAATCAAATGATTCAGTTTTGTAGAGAAATGTTTAAAGATGAAATGTACACTTATAGTTTTAAGAAAAATTTTATTTTTAAAAAATTTAAGTAAAGTCCATGCAAGGGTGTTAAGCATAAATTTACTTATGTTTTCACGCAATTCAGTGGTTTATATTTGTATAATTTTCCCAATAATACCATTTACTTTTAACATATTTGAAAAATATAACATTTCTCCATGAATAAAAAAATAAATTATGGGGATATCATAAACCGTTAAGAAGATATGGCCAAATCTATAAGTCTCTAAAAATTATTTTATTTTTTATTTTCCATGGGAAAAAAAATGTAGCCCCACTTTCACCCAAGCTGTTTTTTACAATAAAATGAAAGGTGGGGGTGTCTTGTTTCGATTAAAAAAAAAATAGTTTTCGGAAGGATGAAAACTTTAAATTTCTGGTAAAAGTCACGAAACTTGTCATTGAATTTTTGCAAAAAAAAAACTATTGCATATTTTTAGGCCAGGTATTTATTGAATATTGTATATAGCAACAATTTATTAAAAATTGGCGGGAAAAATTTAAAAAATAAACAAAACCATATGATTTTTTGGATTGATAATTGATTAGTTGACCATTGTATAGTTAACAAATTAAAGAATAAGAACATTTGTGATTTTAATTTTCAAAGTTTCTAAAATTTTTTTATATAAATCTGAAAATGAGCTTATTTTCTGTTTCATATGAAGAACTGTCTAAAGAAATAATTAATTTCAATGGAGATATTAAATTGTTACACACTTTTATAAAAAAAAAAATTCAAAACTTCAGATAAAGTAGAAGGTGTTACAAAAGTCATTTGAAAGCGGTTCCTTAATCATTTTAATGATAAATGGCATAAATGTCAAGCAAATACTTAAACATGAAAAAGAAATCATGGATGCAGCGGTTCTTCCTATTGGAATGCTAAGTGAAGAAGCAGAAGAAGCAAGAAATAAGGACTACAGAAAATACAGGTTAATGTTTTCTAGAAAAGAGATTTTTGACAAACAATTACATTTTTCGCCGCTTACTGGTTTCATCAGACCCTTTTTGTAACTAGCTTAAGACATGAGCCACTCAAGCAGGTCTTGGAATATGATGATGTAGTCAAAGAAAGGATAGATTAAGAAAAATAAAGTTTTTCGTCGAATGCTAAACGAAATATCAAAAAAAATTCTTATCTATGAATGGGTTTCATGGGAATAAGTATGTACCAAATTTTTAAATTTTTGTTTGGATAGAAAAAGTTTTATGCAAAAAAAAGTCGATTTGAATTGCATGGGCAGTATGCGGTGGGTATGGCAGATTTTATTCAAACTCGGCATAAGTACTTCTTTTGTTTCAGAAAATATATGTACCAAATTTCTAATCTTTTACTTGGATAGGAATAATTCTATGCGAACAAATATATTTGGATTGTATGGGCGGTGGGCGTTGAACGTTGGGCGTGGTCTATTTCAGCGCTCTACGACCACTCCTTATAATTTTTGCAAAAAAATGTATGAAGCCATCCCTCTGTGCGTCGTACTCAGCATTGTGACATGGCTTGGCTTCGTAGCCTAGTACCAAGGCAACTCCCTTTTCTTCTTCAATAATGTTTTTTACGAATATTATTCAATCTGGTCCAAAGAAACCAATGGTTCGGAGATAAAAACGCCCATTGATTCGGGTATTTGCTCTAATGAATTTGGCCTTGAGGTATTTTTCAGACTTCATAATATCTGCACCATTTTCCAACGCCATAGCAGGCATCATGTTTCAACGTGGTGTAGTCGAAATGTCTACTAGATTATATACATTCCCCAATCCAGTCTGAACATCACCATGTCTAACTAAGATGGATGTGAGACAAGAAGGCAGCCATTGGTATTATAGTGCGAACAAATGTGATTTATTCCTTAATATAATTTATGAAATGCGCGAGATTTGCACATGTCGGAATGTATTAATATCCGACGTAATAACTACTGCCGGAATTGTTTGGATGAAAAGGAGAAGGAATCGGTACAGCACCTTAAATGATATTGTCCCGCTCTACAAAAGCGCAATCTAAACTATCTTAGCAGACCAAGATATCACGTTCTAGACAGTCGCAATGAAGTGTGGTTGATGTATCTTATGAGATGCTTCAGGAGCAATGGATGGTTCTCAATGGAGCCGCATGAACTGTGGAACTCATCCAAACTAACAAAACCTAACTATGCTAAATATTTCAAAATAAAACAATTAATTTTCATCTAATAACGAAGAAATAACGAGATTGTAATTTTTAAAACACCGAATCCCAAGATTGTGAACATCTCATGTTCATCTCTGACTGTAAAATAAACGTCACTTTCAAAAAATTGGAACAAACTGTGAAGGTCTCTTGAAGAAACTATTTTAGCATTTCGACGGAATAAGCTCTTAGAATCTGTCGTAGGCAAATCGTAGGAATACTAAAACAAGTAAGAGTGCTATATTTGGTTATGCCGAATCTTATATACCCTTCACCTTTGTTGTGGATGCATTAATTGCCCATTTTCAGCGTATAGCATCCTAAATATATCAAGAAAATGTTTAAAAATTTTACATTTTATTGCTGACGAAAAGATTATATTGTAGAAGTTACAAACGAAATAACAATCTTATATATACTCTTCTCACGAAGATGAAGAGTATAAAAACAACAACGCCAAACAAAACACAAAAAAAATAAAAACAAAATTCGCAAAGCAATGAAGCCAACACACATCCAAACATATGTACGTTTTGTTGCTTTTTGTCAAAGCATGCAACAAATTGTCTTTTTTAGATGAAATTTTCAGAGGTTGTCTCGGATTTTTGCTCATATCTCCGTTATTAATGGACGGATTTTACTGATTTTAAATAGGAAAATTCTCGAAAGCATGTCTGACAGAATTATTGAAGATTTGGATTCCGAAGATATTTGGGGTCTTCAGAAAATTGATTTCAACAGACAGACAGACAGACGGACATGGCTTAATTGACTCCGCTATCTATAAGGATCCAGAATATATATACTTTATAGGGTCGGGAAATTATGTTGTGGAAATTACAAACGGAATGACAAATTTATATATACACTTCACACGAAGGTCAAGGGTATACAAAAAAGTAAATTTACTAACACCGAGCCTTGCGGAAGACCTCTGTTGAGTTTGCATATATCACTCGATTTATTATTAAGATAAAAAGGTCTACCATTTAACATATTGTTAAGTATAGTAGCCATTTTAATGAAGAATAAGATATTAAATCTTTAAATCCAAACAAAAAACTCAACTCCGTTGTAGGGTACTCAGATTTCAGTGATAAAACTTGGTAAAGTGTAACAAAATACAAGTTGAAAACATAAAGAAGAAATATTTAAAACAATAATGATGAATTAATTGTGAATAAAAAGTGTTTATTTTATTGATGATAAAAAATATATAAGTATATACTTTGGGTCTCTTTTCTCTACATCTGTTGTAGTTATAAAAATTATACAAGAAGGTCGATGATTTGTGAAGAAATTAAAAAACTAAAAGAGAAAGAACTCTTTAAAAAGAAACACACGTAAATTTAAAATTTATATGATTGTATTTAAAACAAAATGTAAAAAAAAAAATAAATCTTCAATTACGATTTCGAATTGAAATTGATGCTTTTAGGTTTTGATGCGTTTTCCTAGAAGAACACACTCAGAAATTTATGTTAATGAATTTTTATTTATTTAGTTCTTTTTATTTTATTTAATGTACAAAAATACATAAATACAAACTTTAAATCCATAGAAAACATTCATACAATCACACATTATTAAATCAACTTAATGGCGGTAATAATCTTATTTCAGTTATGGAGTGGGTCATCTCTTCTTTAAAAAGTGCGTTGAGTATTGTATTGTATTGTATTCATGTCCATTGGAAGAATTATAACCCCATGTACTTGTGTATAACATTTAAGTGATTAAATTGATTAATTTAATGCTTCTACTTTGAATATAAACATAAGTTTATTAAAGTTCCCTTATGCTGCAAATACCATCCATCCTTCTATATTTTTTTTATATATTTTCGTTTAATAATCATAAAGTCCATCCTTTTTTTGTAAATTAATGTACAAGTGCCTTTAGTGGCTGCTTACGCATGATTACATTTCCGTTCGCGTTGATTTTATAAATCGTCCAAAACAATTGTCGCGCCTTGCGTTGTCTACCACACAGCCATATGTATGTAAGTACAAGTACAAATTGCAAAGTACCAAATTTTGCATGCTTTTCACAAATTAAAAGGGTTGACTTGAAGTTAAAATTGGGTTGCCATTGTTCAGTATTATACATTGATATAAACAACAAAAAACCATTTCTGACATTTCCATCGTAACTTTTAAGCAATAAGAATTTGTTAAACATCTCCCGGCAACTCTGACTTTTATCAATCCAATAAATTACACAGACATTGGGGAGCTGAAAAAAAAGAAACGTAAACAATTCATAAAAAATTCACCGCCAATATTTTTTATGACTTTAATATTAGAACGCATTTTCGCATTACTTGTTACTAAATGAAACGCAAAATTACCCAAAGGGTTTCATAACGAAAAAAACACCAATGAAATAATATTAAAAATAACAAAAAAAAAAAAAATCTGTAAAAAACATTAACAAAAATGTTTTCAAACATAAACCAAACAGAATCGTCGTCAGCATCATCATCATCGTCGCACTCACTCCATTTACTCTCAAACACATTATTCATTTTATTAGAGAAAAAATCAAAAAAAAAACCAAGAACTGAATGGAAATGGAAAAATATGCTGTGATGTCAAAAATGTTGTTTTTATATAAATCTTGTTATTTTATGGTGGATTTTTTTTACGAGTACGTTTTCTGTTTTCTAAATCCTTTCTGTTTAGTTCGTCAAAATCCCTTTTTTTTTTCTTCATCTACTCATATACACACATGAATATTTCTGTGTTTTTTATGTCACACAAAAGTCTTTTTATGTGTCGCCTGTCAAATATTTGTCAATTTTATATTTGTTCTTTTGCGCGCGAGTTATATTTTTTTCAACAAACTGTAGTAATATTAGTGAATATGATTTTATTTATAGTACATATTCGCATATGATGGAAAATTTATGTATTTGTTTGAGCTTCAGGACACATTTTTATTTATGTTGTATTTTTTCTAACATTAACTTAAATCCTTTCTCAGACGCAAAAAACACTTTTGTGCTGAATATCAATCATGTTTTTCTTGCAGATTTTGATTTTATAACATGATTTTTACATTTCTTAAAACAGGCATTATGTAATAATAACTTTGTTTCAAGACACAAGAAGATAGAGGTTTGTTTTCTTCATACTCATATTAAGAAAGCCTTTAACAACCCAAGAAGAACTTGGTAATAACTTGCAATTACTCAATAACTTACTTTTCGTTCACTACAACATATCTGCATTACATAGAAGTTGTCGTATAACGATTTCTTTATTATCTGTTATATTAGTGCTTACTTTCTAGTCATTTGCAAAACCATATTCAATTTTTCAGCTTGACCTAACTATCAGTAGATTACTAATGTCATTACATGTCATTACTTACCACATCAGTGTTTGTGGTAAGTACCTGCCTTCAATGTAGGGTGTACTTGACAAGGAAAGTCAATGCTGGGAATATGAAGACAGATGCAATTTAAAGAAATCATAGGATATCCAGCTATGTCTATATGAAAGTGGAAATTGATGTTATATGGGAGCTATAACTAATTACAGCTCCCACATAACCTTAGATCTTGTGAATTATGTATCTTCGAGACTTATTTCTGTTGAATTGTATGTGGATAACAATATGTTTAAGATATTTATGTTTGGTAAAGTGATTTATTTTTTTTATTGATTTCTAACTGTGATTTCCTTTTATATATAAATTAGACATTTATGACCAATAGGCCCTATAGTCGGGAGGACATTTGGTTGGGACTAAGTGAAATAATGGACCTATTTCAGCCAGTTTCAATAAGCTTCAGAAAGTAATCCCTAGCAGATTGGTATACCCTGGGATACTATTTGTGCACGTTACAAACATCAACACAAACTCAAACCGTCCCCACTATGGAGGTGTAGGGTATTAACAGAATAAAGATCTTTTGTAACTCAGGAGGTTTTTTGCGTTGGAGGTGTGACATAAGCTGATGATATTTGTATATGTAGTCTGAAGTGAAGGAATTAGTATTATTCACGACAAAAAGAACCACTATTTCCAACAACTTTGATGTAAACCTTTGCTTCTATCAAAAGATGCCAAGATTCATGTCATAAGATGACAGTAAACTTGAATGGATTTCTATTCTGATCAAAAGAGATAAAAATCTCATACTGCAATGTATTCTTTTCGTTAATTGGAAAGATTTAGATTCAAGCGTTATGACAATATAAGTAGATAGCCAAGGCACTATACGGTACTAAGTAGCCGGAATATTATATCAAAAGTAATCAGCCGTCGCATAGAGCCACAGTTAATCAACGAACACACTCATTGAAACAGCTCACAATAAGTACATTTGGTTCACAACCCCAACTTGTCTGAGCAAGCTCATAGAAGAAGTTACTAATGTGAAGCTTGCATTTGGATAACGGAATCCCACATAGGAAGTCTATGTCTCCGTCAGGCAGCATGGCGTTTTTTTCCCCCAAATCATCAGCAACACAGTTGCCTGTAGTATCTCCGTGTCCACGTACCCACTTGAGTACGACTGTTGAATGTTTCGCCATCCTGTTTAAGGATACCCGGTATTCCTGGACCACATTAGATATTGTATATACACCTGTATAGATTTTATTGCGGTATGACTGTCAGTATACTGCATGATATCTTGTTATAACTGAGCCAGTTAGCCGCCCTTTGGAAGTCTAAAAGATAACCTAGTTTCGAATTCCTGAATGTAGACACCTACTCCAACTCGATTTCCCGTCGTAGAACCGTCCATGTAGTCTGAGAGATTCGTAGTATCGTGTAAAGGTCCATCCATTGCTTCCGTGTTATGCGGCCTAGAAATGCAGTAATCGATATTATCCGGAAGATTCCGAATTATAGTGGCGTGACCGTATGGAGCATGTTTCCACGGCCCAATCGCGTTTAACCCAAATGCCGAAGTAAATGCCATTTTTCTGGCCATTTGAACCACAGTGATCCAGTTTAATAAAAGAGCGACTTTGTTGCAGTCGTTCTTAGAGCTATTATTGTCAGGATTGCCATTCTTCTTAAAACCCTCTCGAAAAGCATAAAAATTGAGTCTCTGTCCAGTGTCTTCCACCAGACAAAGATTCCATAGAATAGTGTCGGCTTAATGACCGCATCACATAGCCAGTTAACAAACTGGGGTTTAATACCCCATTGCGTACCTATAGCCTTCTTACAGACATACATAGCCGTTAAGACTTTTGATGTCCTTGAAAGGGTATTGGGTTTCCAGGATAGTTTACTATCCAGAATGAATCCCAATTATTTTTCATTGCCCGATAGTGTTAGATTAACACCATTTAACTGGGGAAGCGAGTAATGAGGAATCTTGCACTTCCTTGTGAACAGTACAAGCTCGGTTTTGTTTGGGTTGACACTCAATCCACTGTCTGTAATACACCGACTTAGTACACTGAGTGTATATTCCAGGCGTTGTGATATCGTGCCCAAGTGGATCCCAGAGACTGCCACTACGACGTAATCCGCGTAGGCATTAGTTTTATAACCCATGAGATCCAATTTTCTGAGCAGATAATTTATTGCCAGATTCCACAGAAGTGGAGGTATACCCCTAGTAAGCATTCTCATGATCACTGCCGTTCCCTTTTCGGAACGAATGATCTTGCATTGTAGAAGGTTCTTGATGAACCTTAAAGTTGATTGGTCCAGACCAAGATCATGTAGAGCTAAAACTATGGTTGCAGATTCTACATTATTGAAGGCTCCTTCTATATCCAGAAAGGCCACTAATGAGAAATTACCGAATTCAAGGGATTTTCAACATATCCCACTAAGGAGTGAAGTGCTGTCTCAACAGATTTTCCCTTCATGTAGGCATGTTGAGAAGGAGATATGTGGATGTCGATGATTCTTTCAAGGGTTTTGAGCAAGAATGATGATAGACTTATTAGTCTGAAATCTTTTGCAATGCTGTGTGATGCATTCCCTCCTTTCGGAATGAATATCAAAGTGCATTCGGTCCACCGTTTTGGTCTGTACAACCATACAAGACAGGCATGATAAATAGCTATCAGCCAAGGAGTTACTAGATCTATATTATTTTGTAGATCAGCAGGTATTATGTCATCTGGTCCTTATAAGAGTCAAAACTCCGAATGGCCCATTTTATCAAATGCTCGTCAATTATAATTGACGGAGTTGTCCTGTTATTCGGCTGGGATCCACTATCCATATCTAGTGGCAAATTCCGCGGAAAATGTGTGTCCATGAGTACTTATAGTGTCTCACGTCCATCAGTGGTTCACATACCACGAGATTTTCACATACTGGCATTGTCAAAACTATCAGATCCAATATACTGAAGTGGAAATATCTACACCTTAGAAATCGCCATGGCATAAGGTGATATTATGTGAATGTCGAAATATGTATAGACACATATCGCTATGGTTGCGGTATCGAATAAGATCAATTAAGGATCATTTAGAGAGACCGAACACTGGTGTATGATTCAACATGATCTGACCTTCATTTACATAAAAACGGAAAGCAAAAATACTCTCTTGAATCGATCAGACTTCTTCTTTTACTGGGCGCTGTGTGGTTGTATGTTTTCGAAACACATGAGTAATAAAGCGCAGACTAAGATATATTGATGTTTTCATGATCTGACTGTCTCAAAGATATGCTGTTTCCAGCGATAGCCACAAGATTTCCATTTTCGTACAGATTTCTGTGGGCGATTTTATGTCTTTCTATTTGTCTGTATTACTGTATTTGATAATTGCGAGCAACCTATAAAATCTAACCTTGGTAATGGTCGGTTTGCTATTTGTATAATATATTTATAATTATCTTGTATGGGTATGCAGATACAATAACTTCTAAAAAATATTTCTTTAAATAAAAAATCCATCCAATACAATATTTAAAATGTCTCAAGTGGTTTTAGTTGTGGATAAAATATTCAGCAATTAAATAAAAATGTTACAGTTGTTTGGAAATCAACACATTTGTAACAATATTTGGAAACTAATTTTAGAACAGACACGAATGTACAAATAGAGAGGGAAGCAATAACAAAACAAAAAGACCCTCTCATGAACTTGTAGGATTTCAATCGAACATTGAACTACATTTTGAATTGACAGTTGATAAATGTGACACGAGATTTTTGACGTGTGCGCGTGATTTGTCATTGACATTATTACAATATGATGTGTCACAAGTATTGGGGAGACTCAATTCTATTCTATTCTACTAGTAAGCATTTTGATAAGAGATCTCTTTCGTCTTATTTTGATGGTTTTGAGAGACAGCAAAATCTAAACATCCTCTAGTGATGTTCATACAACAACTTACAAGATGTAGACGATGATGATGACGCTGACGCTGACGAGTGGCTGATGCAGTTCATTTGTGTCATTTGTATAAACATTTGAAATACAATTGGAAAATGCTGCTATGTGTTAGTAAGTCTGTTTTCTTTGCTGCAAGTAACAAGCATGTTGCCACATTTTTCTAATTGCTTTTAAAAAATGTTTTACTTTGTATAAATAATTGTAGTTTTTGACATTTTTGAGTAGCAACATTTTTGTTTTGTACATGTTTTGTTTTTGTTTTTTTTTTTTGTAATTTAAGTTTATTTTGGATAACGAGGGATGTGTATGGAGTTCAGAGTATTTAAAACAAAAAACATTTCAACAATCTAAGTTTTATGCAAAACATCAGAACTACATATGTATGTATATTTAGAATGATCAACATTCATCAAACAGTTTGATACTTTACTAAACTGTATTAAGGAGTGAGATCGTAAAATTGTTAACACACGTTTTTCATTAAAACTTTTAACCCAAGTATTATTTGATTTTTCTTTTTTCATCAATAGTAACTGACATGTTATTATGTTTATGATCAATTATATACATTTGTTGTTAATCTGATTAAAATAAGTGACCAGCAAAAAGTGCGTATTAAAAAAATTATTAAATATTTTCAACAAAACCCAACTTGGTCCTATAAAAAGTTGGCCACACAATCAAAGACCTACCGTCAAGCTGTTTCCAATGTTATTCAACAGTACCGGGAGAACTTGTCCGTTGATAGAAAACCTGGTTCAGGTAGAAGGAATGGTCCACATGATGTTTCTAAAGCCAAAAAAAATAGAAAGCATTTTCAAAAGAGCTCCCAACACATCCGGTAGGAAGGGTTAGCTCAGTGCTCAGGTTTAAAAACATACAAGGCTTAAAAAGTTCCTGACAGGAACGCTGCTGAAAATTTAGAAGCCAAACACAGAGCACGGAAATTGAAGTCAAATTTTATAAAAAAAATATTCTTGATGATAAAACGTATGTTCTGGCAGATTTTTCGCAACTTCCTGGTCAAAAATTTTATGTTGCTGATACTCGAGGGAATGTTGAAGAAAAGTTTAGGACCCAAAATCAGACAAAATTTCCCAAAAAGTTCTTGGTATGGCAAGCAATATGCAGTTGCGGCAAAAAAAGCCAATCATTTGTTACAATAAGCACTATAAATACCGAAATTTACATCACGGAATGTTTACCAAAAAGGCTGATTCCATTCATAAGACTTCATAATGTGTCCACTTATCCTGTCACTATGGTAAACAAGCCCTTGAGTGGTTCAAGAAAAGTAATGTGGTATTTGTACCAAGAGAGGCAAATCCTCCAAACTGCCCTGAGCTAAGACCAGTGAAGAGATATTGGGCTATTGTTAAAAGAGAATTGAAGAGCACAAAAAAGCTGTCCAAAAGTGTGGTAGATTTTAAACGGAGATTGACCTGTTCGAGCAAAGTGATAGAAAGCATTATAAAAACGTTAATTTAAGGTTTTCCGAAAAAGGTTCAAAATTTCGTCACTAGTGATTAGAACTATAAAAATATTTTTCTTTGTAAATTGTAATAATAATTTCAATCAAATAATAGAAAAATTAAAACTGTAAGTTTAGTGGTTTAGTTTTTGTTAACATATATGTATGTTAAGAATTTTTCGATCTCAGTCCTTATTAGAATCTCAAATCACCTACCGATTTCATATCTTATGAAATAAATTACAACTTATGTGAGCTAAATCTGGTATATATGGCGCATGTTGTTATTTGTACAGCACAGCCCTCGTAATTCATATAAATATTTCCCCCAAACACCATGTATGGTTATTGTCTTAGATTATGGTTAATGAGCCAGAGTGTTGCGCGGTGTGGCAGCAGAACTGGCGGAGAGAGATCGTGGTGGTGGTGGCAGTCGTAGTTGACGATCTTATGTATTTCATTACAAAACACTAGCTTATGAGTATGAATTTATGTATGAACTACTATACTATATGTGTGTGCGTCCGTCCCATCCCCCTCCTACTGCCTCCCCCTGCTCCACCATTAGTCGTGTGTATCTGTGAGCCTTTTAAGCTAATTGCTTCATAAGATCTTTAAGATTCTTCTTAGTTAATATGCATTGTTTGTGCGTGTATGTGTGCTTTTATTATTTCCACTTATGGTTTGGCTGGATTTAAAATGTAAAAATAAAAAACACAAAATGTTGCTGTTTTACTTGAATTTTAAAAACTTGCTGCCACATCGTCTGCAGTTTGTCGCATTGTGAACGAGCGAAGAAACGAAGCAATCGAATGAGCTAATGTGTGGCATGGTGTAGATATGATGCCATAATTAATTTAATTTATGTTCGATATTTTGTTATAACTGCCTCTTGTATCGTTTTGTCTGCCTGCCCGCCTGCCAGCCTACATACCCCTCTAGCCACAGTTGCATTGTTAGTTTCAACTAAAGTTTTTTTTTATTTTTTTCTTAATTTTTCTTTCATTTATTAAATCGTTTTGGAACGTGCCGCTTTTCTTGGCACATACTTAATGGTTAGTTTCCTTTAAAATACATTTATGAAATTTATTGTTATTACTTTGAAAATATTAAATGAATTTCTAAAAATATCAAAAAAATATTATAAAGTAATTTATGTAAGTATGAAAATAAAATACAATATTTTTGATAAGTTTTCTTTGAAACCCCCAAAATAGAAATTAAAAATTTTCTCGATAATTTATTAAAATTCATTAATTAATGTACATAAATGGCTGTTCAAATATGTTTGTTTAAAATAATGGAATTTAGTGTCAAATTAAATTTAATGTAGAGTATAAAGATTCCTTTGTAAAGTGCTTTTACAATATTCATTATTAAAGAATTTCCAATTAATATTTATATATTAGCTAGAGAACTTTTCATAGAGAATTGGCATCATAAATATTATTGAATAAAAGCATTGTATAGATCCACATGATAAGCTTTGGATTCATAAATCCATAATTCTAGTCAAAATCCATAATTCTAGTTTTATTTATTGGGTGTATAACTCAAAAATGTGGGATTTTTTTAAATTTTTAGCTTCTATTTTGAAACATTTGTACAATATAAATTTATTCAATTTCTGGTAACATATTAACGAATTAAGCCAATTTCAAGAGCGAGAGAGCGATCTGCATCGATCGAATCAAATAGTAGTCCGACGGTGCAAGGACGGGACTATAAGGCGGGTGAGGCAAATCTTCCCAACCGCTTCTTTCTAATTAGTTTATAGCAGGTATTGCAACATGTGGCCGTGCGTTGTCATGATGGAATATTAAGAAAAAATGTTTTTCTTTTATAGCGTTCAAGCAGCATTTTCGACATACAAAATCGTCTTTGAAGGTCTCTCAGCTTCAATTCGTATGGTACCCAATTTCCCTACTTTTGGATGAAATTGCTGTTTGATGCTCCCAATGATTTTGCAAGCTCTTGTTGAGTTTGATATCAATATTCGTAGAGTAAGAGTCTCCAAATCTTTGTCTTCCGTGTCAAAATCACCACTTTTGAACCGCGCAAACTACCTTTCGCACATTGAAATCGATGGAGCACATTCACCATAAGTAGCGATAAGCAATCGGTGTGCTTCTTTAAGATTAAAGAAGTAAAGCAAAACTTCCCGCATATGACGACTGGTTGGCACAAAATTCGATATTTTTGAAGTAAAAAATAACTTTGTTGTTGTTTACACTATAATGTTCAATGTAAATGTATTAAAAACACAAAGTACTATTTTAAAAAATTTACCTTTAGATGAAAATAAAGATATCTTAAATTCTCCTTTGTCTGTTTCTTACCTCACCAAGGAAGTTATATATGGTGCTAGATTAATTAATATAGGAAATTAGAAAATTACCATGATCGATTATTATTCCACTCTGCAACATAAATATGAGCATAATTTCATGTTTCTATGTTATTCAATTAAGACAAAATTAAAAAGTAACCTTAAAAGCAGCGTTGCCAATTTACACCGCACAGTGGGGCAGAATCAAATATTTTTGGAAATAAATCTGGCATTTCTAAACGGCTGGTCCGATCGGGATAAAATTTGACGTGGGCATAGCCAATTCGAGTTTAAGTTATTAAAATGTACCCTATAAATGCTCCAGAGGTGGCGCTATGGGGGTCAAAGTAGGGTACCTTCGACATGTACATTTTTTAAACACGTGCCATTTTCTTTGTTTCCCATCCGATTTCAAAGATTTTTTTATTTTTGGAAAGCTAGATCTTAAAAAAACATGCTTGCGTGTGCTATTAATCTCTTATAATTTTCGAGTTACTGGCATTTCAAAAATGAAATTTTAAAAATTTCCCATACCTTGATCCGCTTTTTTTAAAATATAGGGCGTACTTTTGAACTGAATGAACTAAAATTTGTTTTCGTTAGTTAGACAACTAAATTACCAATAATATGCAAAAGATTTCAGAGCAATATCTATTACGGATCCAAAAATAAACGATTTTCTATTTAAAAATTCAAAAAATAGTAAATTTGAGCTGTTTTTTGGGCGAAAAGGTGACTTAAATCTTTTTTTATTTAAAAAAAACGTTCTTTAAGGACATATAACAATTTTATGTTTTTCTGTAAGATATCTTTACGGAGAACATTTTGGTATAAAAAACATGTCATAGTTTTCAAACATGTCGTCCCTACGCCCTTTGGAATTTGACCTATTTTTTATCAAAATTTAAATTTTGGGCCACATGTTCTAAAATCCCAAAGCTGGGATCAGGAAACGGAAAGCATTTTTGGAAACCTTGATGTGTTCCCTATTTATCCCCAAAGTATTTTTCCAGCTCCGAAAAAAATGTGGAACCTTTGAGCATAATTGTAAAAAATACAATTTTTGGGATTTTCGCTCCAATTTTCAGGAATTGCGGGATGCTCTTTGACCTATTGACAATTCTTTTTAAACTTTGTTATTTAGAATGAAAAATTTAAAAAACGTTGGAAACTTCATTGAGTTTTGTTGATAAATAAAGATTTTTTACATATTACATATTTATTGAGCTTCTAATACTAAAATTTGTATCATAATTTTGATAGGATTGCCGCTTTAAATCTCCGTGCTAACTTTGTTAATATCGATAACATTGCAATACACGCTGATAATTTTTTCTCACTTGGATTTGACAAAAAGTATGAATGATGAAATGGTTCTATAATGCTAAAAAAGCTAATTACTGTAAAACCGTAATCAATTTGTAAATTTGGTTTCCAATTTTTAATATATGCTGAGATTATGCCATGGTATCGAATAAATCGATTAATTATGTTTTAGAATCCTATAAAGAATTGCATACTTTAGATGACAATATAGGGTTGTCATCGAATGAAAGTTTATAATTTGTTTATTATTCGAGTAATCGATTAAATTTTAAAATTTCCTAGATTATACGAGCGAATAACGAATAAAAAATATTATTCGAATAATTTAATAAAATATATTTAAAACCAGAAAAATGTTAATAATTTGTTTGTTAACCATGAATTAAAATACAAATATACAACAAAATAAGGTCTTGCTAAACATTTTATGAAATAATTGTTGAATGAAAGACTTGCTAAATATTCTTAAGTTCGTATAAGGCATTCAGTAATAAATGTTATGTATATTGTTTATTACACTGTGCATCAAATTTCGTGTCATTAAATCTTTCCCGAACGAGACCAACGGGAAGTGATAGTAGAACATCAGTAGATCAAAACCCCCAAAGGGTTTTAAAAAGTTAGCTCGTATTTTAAAGTTATGCGCCTTTAAATTTCAGCTTTTTTTAATAAACATTTTTCATATATATTTAATTTTTAAAATTTAATTTGTATTTTTTTTTTTTAAATAGTTTATATAAAAATGAACTACATTATATAGTTCGAGGTCTTTTCTGCTCTGGTGGATGCTCTGTAGAACCAGAATTTGAAGTAGACAAATTTTGTAGTTCACTTCCTGTGTTTTCTTCTCCTTCATCATCGTAATGCAAGTTCTTGCTCCACCAACAAATTTCCGCTAATACAGCATCGGAAGACTTTTTTCCTCGATATCTGCAAAATTTGTGTTAAAATGTATTGGGAAAAAAAATATATGTATATTAAAAATTACCTCATTTCAAATGGCATTGCAATTTGGTGGTACTGTTCACATTGTTCATCTGATTCGGTCGCTATTTGCTGACCGAAGTAGTCTAGATGATGATGTAGGTAATGAATTTTGAGCGACATATTAACGCTTATTTTAGAAAAAGCATTCATCATTGCGTTAACAGATCTCTGATAGCTGTCAGACCTATTTTTACCCAACAACCCGCCAATAACCTCTTTGATTGATTGCCAAGCAATCAATTCGTTTTTATTTAAAATATTATCAAATTCCTGATTTTTGACCAGCTTCCGAATGTCTGGACCATTCACAACACCTAATTTTAAGTATATTAGGACTAGAACATTCAACTAAAATTACTTTATATAAATATTGACTTACTTCAATAGATTATTCATAAAATATATATGAAAAATTTTTACTCAAAAAAGCTGAACTTTAAAGGCGAATAACTTTAAAACACGAGCTAACTTTTAAAAACCCTTTGGGGGTTTTGGTGTACTAATTATCTACATTCATTTCCCGTTGGTCTCATTCGGGAAAGATTTTCTTGTTGCACAGTGTTATTAATTAGAAAATAATTCCAGCTCTATTGCAAATACTTTTCTTACATAGGTCTTTAGTATATTTTACTCCAAATTTATATTTCATAATGGTCTGATCTTGGTATGTTAATCCAAAATTAATGTAGAAAATCGTTTCTCGGATTTAAGCTCAGGAATTATCTCAGGTTTATTCGCATAAGCCCGAGATTTCACAAAACCCCAAAGAAAAAAATTGCATGAGATAATTTGTTCTGGAAATCGTTGCTTCAATAAATCGATTGTTGCCACCTGTGTGGCAGGTGTCTCCGACTTGCTGAAACCACATGTCGTCCAGTTAAGGCCACAAGAACTCCGTTATCATGTTCCTGTAACGAATAATGTTCACACTCACTGCAATTTCGGCCTCATCTTCAAAAAAGTAAGGCGCAATGACGCCGTCTGACCAAACTGAAACAAAAAGTTGTGGGTGCATTTGCTTCTCATGGATTGCAGAATTTTCTGAGCTCCAAATTCAACAGTTTTGTGTATTCACGAAGCCATTTAAATGGAAACGAGCTTTATCGGAGAAGATGACTTTTTTCGTGTGGCAGGTGGTGCCGTTTTGCTGAAACCACATGTCGTCCTGTTGAGATCATATTCCTGTAACGAATACCGTTCACTGCAATTTCGGCCTCATTTTCAAAAAATTAAGTCCCAATCAAACCGTCTGACCAAAATCCGAACCAGACACCAGTTGTGGCTGCATTTGCTTATCATGGATTGCATGAGGATTTTCTGAGCCCCAAAAATTTTGTGTACTCACGAAGCCATTTAAATGGAAATGCGCTTCATCGGAGAAGATGACTTTTTTCGAAAAATTAGCATTGACTTCACTTTGCTCCGTTACCCATTGAACAAACTGCCGGCGCTTTCCTTGGTCTACTGGTTTGAGCCCATGAGTAAGCTGAATTTTGTACGCATGAATGTGGAGCCCTTTTGTCAAAATTCGCTGAGTAGCGCTTCGTGAAATTTGAAGTTGTTGAGAACAATGCCGAATTTATGTTTTCGGCGATACTCTCGTTTACAGCAGCAATGTTTTCAAGAGACCGACACAGGAGTCTTACTGTCCATAACCGACCCATTTTCTTCAAATTGTTTGACAACTCTTTAAATGGTAGACACATTAGATGCACTTTCTCGAGTGAAAATTCTTCTAAGTTTGCGATCGATCTCAGCATAACTTTCCAAATTTGTGTAATAAGTTTTCACAATTATAACGCATTGTTCTTTCGTAAAGCGCTCCATTTTCAATAATTGGAATTAACTTATGTGACAGCTGCCAAATTTCAGTGTTGCCATTTGGACAAAAAAATTCAAATTCAAAACTATTGTTATTCGAATGAAAAATATAAATAAATTTTCATTCGAATGACAACCCTAGTTGACAATGATGACAAGATATTATCAAAAAATCCTCAAGTTTTACATCTTTTATTCAAATACAAATGACATGATAAATATGTTCACCGGATAATAGACACTAAATACAGACACGCGTTCGGAGAATTGCATAAAATATCTTTAAATTTCAAAATTATGAAATTCTACAGATTTCCACAGTAGGCAGAGAAGAAAAGGGAACAAACTCATACACAAAATGTAATAGAACTCGTGCAATGTTGACTCCATTTAACACAAGACAAAAACAAACAAAAAGACAGTCAGTCATACAAACTCATAAACTAAGAGACACACAAAAGGACACACGCTTACAACTTATTATGGAAAATAATTTCATAATTCGTGGGGTTGATATTCAACACCAAGGCTGCTTGCTGGTTGGCAAAACCTTTTGCTGTAAAAGTAGGAATGTGTGTTTTTGTTATTTCAGACTACAAAACGCTGACAATGTGTTGACAAAGTGCAAGCGGAAAATTATTGTCATTATGACAGCAAAAGCATATGCTTTTCCTGTCTAAGGACACCAGCTATAACAACTATATGAATTGATTTGAATTCTTGTTGGGCATAAAGTGGTGGTTGATTTCATAACTTTATTAATATTGTCCCATTCCCTTCACAAATTTCCGCTGGCAACATGCAATGTTGTTAGAGTTTTACTTACTTATTCCGGGTAGAAATAATTTTCTTTTTATGATTTTATTATTAATAAGCAGTTTGCCTTATTGGCAAACAAAAGCAACAACTACTACTGCAGAAACATTAGTAAAAAGAGAGCATTTGCTGTAAAAAGGATAAAGTGCCTTGTTCCAGAAACAAGAATTAGGGTTGGAGTTTTTGCCTCAGACATATTTATAAATTTAAACACAAAGTGATGGCACGTGCCACGGAAGGCGTTATGTTTACATATTTTGTTGGCGCCTGTCTAATGCAACATAGCATAACAACTCCTTTGCTGTGGGCCACAATATAAAGCTACTGTCATGCAGTGTAGTGTGTACGTCCTGGTATTATGAATTGTTTATGAAATGATTTTCATATGAATCAAAATGAGTGTGTGTGTGTAGATTTATGGTAACTAATGTAAATATTATTTTTTGTTTATTTGTTTATTATTGTTGTTGTTCATTATTATGCGCATATTTCCGTTTCCCAGTTTGTTTGGGGGTGAGCAAATCGCTTCTTTTGTGCCTTTCGGGCAAGTGCTAGTGTGTGTTAGTGGCAGTGTCCTTGTTGTCGGGCCTTACAAGTTCAACTCACTTGTTTGAGATTTGCACATTAATGTGTAATTATCAAATAAAAGCTGTTGTACAAATATTTGACACATACACAGAAAATCTGTATGTATTTAATCTTTTATTTATTTTTTTGTTATTCTTCCTTCTTCTTGTGATGATTTATGGTCATGGGAATAAAACAGGATGTCTGCCGACTGCGCAAAATATTAATAATGATCTGGTGTTCTGTAAGAATCGGATGTAATAAAACATTTTATGAATAATTATGAAAGAGAAGAAATAATATTTTCCATAATTTCTCAATAGAAATGATATATGTATGTATGTATGTATGTATATACATTATGCATTGTACAATAGACAAGGGGCAGAATCAATATGTTCTGCATTTTCAAACTCACTTTTACAGTGAAATTCGACATATACGTCCGATTTTGAATATATTCATGTATTGGTCACGCTTAAAACGATGGCAGACTATGTAAAATGATAAGATGGCTATTTAGAAATAACTATTTAGTTTGTATGGAAGGTGACTCACTCCCAGTTCTGAAGCCTCCAATTTGAACTTCATGCAGTGATAAGAATTTGATTTATATGGAGATTGAAGACTTTCACAATTATAGTACTCCAGATACTAGAAAATAACTATTTAATTTGTATGATAGGTTCAACGCCCACTAATTCAATCCCGTCCATTTTCAACCAAACTTCATATAGTGATAAGAAATTAATGAATACAAAGTTTGAATGCTTTTGCAATTGTATTTCTTCAGATATTCGAAATAACATTGTATAGGAGATGCCACGTCCACTAATTCAATACCGCCCATTTTTAGCCAAACTATGTTAAATGATAAGGGTGCTATTCGGAATAAGTATGAAGACTTCCACAATTATAGTTCTGCAGATATTTGAAAATAACCATTTACTTTGTACGGGTGGTGCCACGCTCATTTATACAATCCCGCCCATTTTGAGCGAAGCAGGGCACAATGCTACCAAAGTTTTGTGGCTTTCACAATGATTTTTTAAGTCATGAAAATATAACCATATACAAACACCACTACGTGATAGAAAACCAAAAAAAGACCCGACTTTAACCCAAAGTCATGCACTTTTGTGGCCTTGGTGTCATTTTTGCAAAAAAATTATAATTTTCTCAGGCTCATATCTTGCAAACCGTTCGGAATTTTAATTTACTCTCTGAGGCAAAGTTGTTGCTCTTGTATTAAAGAATATAAAAGAAAATATAAAAAAACTTCATCTTCAAGATTAAAATCGCAAAAAAATCTTTAAAAATTCGATATTTTTTTACGTTTTTTTCCCTTCTGCAGGTCCATAGGTAGGAAACCATTCAAAATTCAAGGAAACAATTAACTACAAAAATGTACCTAAGATCTCAACTTTCTAGAACATATGAACTTCCTAGGAATGATTCTTAACAAAAGTGAAAAATTTTCCGAAAATTTTTTAATTTTATTTGTTTTTTCTTTACTTCAACATTGAGATACTATGCTATCTATTACAAAAATAATAAAAACAAGTAAGAGTGCTATATTCGCCTATACCGAATCTTATATACTCTTCACCTTTGTTTTGGATACATTAATTGCTCACATTCAGCATCATAAATATATCAAGAAAACTTTTAAAAATTTTACATTTAATTGCTGACGAACAGATTATATTGTAGAAGTTACAAACGAAATGGCAATCTTATATAAAAAAAACAACACTAAACGAAACGAAACACCAAAAAAATAAAACAAAATTCGCAAAGCAATGAAACCAACACACATCCAAACATACGTTTTGTTGCTTTTTTGCCAAAGCATGCAATAAATGTTCTATTTTGATGAAATTTTCAGAGATTGTCTCGGATTTTTCCTCATATCTCCGTTATTTATGGACGGATTTTGCTGATTTTATATAGGAAACTTCTCGAAAGCATGTTTGACGAAAATATTATTTACTTTGTATAAGAGTTGCCACGTCCAGTTAAAATTTCAAAATAAAAAGTAACTTATTGCTCCTTTCTAATACAAAGGAATATACAGTAAACATTTTAAGATGTTCGCTCCAGTGGTTTAGCCTCCAATAAGGTACAAACAAATTAATAAACAGTCATAAATATCGATAAACACAAAATCCCTAATTTTACCCGTTTTCACTACCCTGAAGGTAAACTTTTGAAAAGGTACTTTCTAAATACCTAGTTTTCCGATTATAGTGAGCTAAATTATATATTCAATGTTTAAAACTAAAGGTACCAATTTTTCTCGTCTTTCCCTTTTTATTACTTTACGTTCCAAGCTATAAAATAAGATATAGTCCATTGATGCATTAC
This sequence comes from Calliphora vomitoria, assembly GCA_942486065.2. NCBI lineage: Eukaryota > Metazoa > Arthropoda > Insecta > Diptera > Calliphoridae > Calliphora > Calliphora vomitoria. Next base: position 69,506,756 of record OW818030.2, on the reverse strand, counting down.
GATCTATCTACTTTCCTAATTTAAATCAAATCATTTAGTCTTGATAGTTAAAGAACTAAATCTAAAAATTTTACCGGTTTTCCCCTTGTTTATCGCTTTTTGGTCCAAGTAGGCTATTGACGCTTCCACGAAAGGATCTATCTTTGTTCCAAAGATCTTTCGGTTTGCATATTTTCCAAATTTTGTTACAATAGCTTAATCCATTCGTATTTAATGTGCAATATTGAACATTTTATTGATACCGACTTCTAAAGATGCTTTGTTAAACTTCGGGTGATCAGAAAACTCACTGAGCAATAATATTGTTACGAATGTACAATAGTGATTTGAATTTAACGGTCTGTAACGACTTCCTGCAGCATTCATCATGTTTATAAACACGTCCATCAGTAGAAGCTTCTTTCTACTTATCAACAATGTTGATTGCATGCGGTTATTAGCATTGTTTATAACTATAACAAAACTAAATTTTTAAGCTGCTAACATTGACATCGAAAGCTCTAGAAATCGAATATACTAGTTGTCCGTTAAGAGAATTGTAGAAGATTCCCGAAAGATGACGTGTGTATAAATATCGGCAGAGGTTGCAGTCGTGAGTTGAGATTATCATAGGTGCTGTTAAAGTTAACATCAACTGTTTTGTGAATTTGGGTTTGTACATTATAAACTGTGTGTGCATTTCTGCGAATTGATAAACGTGTATAAGGACACTATAATAAATAAAGAGTTGTTATAAAATGTATGCCATTATTACAACTTGACTTTAAGTTAACTTTAAGTAATAGAAAAAGGTTGCTTTAATGATAACTTTTACTATTGCGAACATAAAGGCAAGTTGTAATAATGGCCCTTAAACTACTAAAACTGCTTTTATTTGCAATCAAAAGTATCCGGTTTATTTAAAGGAAATAAACCCCGATTTTAAAAGGTAAAAACGTAACAGTATAGTATTAAATTAAATATTTAGATTAAATATATTCGTTTATTAAACTCAAACCAAGATAGTGTTTAGAGAAGGGTAATTCGCATTTGGAGAAATATATATTTTTTTTATTTTAATATAAAATGTTGGTTCTCTGAAATTCTATTTATCCATTAGCAGTTAAAACATTGCATTTAAATTCTTAAAGAAATTTTCTAATTCATCGCTACAATTAAACTATTTACAGATTAGTCGGCAAAGATTAAACTAAAAATATGATTTAAAAGGTTGATATCATTTAAATTCTTCCAAATACAGCACATTTAAATATAAAATTTTACTAACAATTTTATAGAGTTTATTTTCGGTAAGTGTTTTGATTTCAGAGTTTTTGTATCCAGCCTTTTTATGGCATATTAATTGTTTCTTATCAAATTGTTTTTTTCAAGAACTTTCAAAATTTTATGATCTTAACAGTCCATTACTTGGGCTATTACTCAACACCAACCACATCAAGCCGAACAACAATGTATGAAAATAGCTAAAGGTTTGAATGAGTACAAGTAAGTAAGTATTCGTATTTGCCACACTGTGTACAAGTACAAGTGTGTTGTATTCACAAAAACAAATGACGCATTGCATAAAAACATCACCCATTTCTCATTACTTATGACTGTGTGATATAAGTAAGTAAGTAAGTATGCAACATGTAGCATTAATACCTAATTGTACCACTAATTGTTACCCGAGCAAAAGATATAAAACTAAAGGATACAAAAATCACCATTAAAATAAATCAAACATATAAAAATAACAATAAGTTTTACCAACTTGTAATAAAACACAAAAATAAATATTTTTATTAGTTTTGAACTCATAACATGTACCATCATCATATCATCATCGTCGTCGTCATAAAATCAGTGTGTTTTTGTGCGTGTTTCAACATTTTGAAAGGGTAAAATTGAAAAAAAGGCTTGAAAATTCCCAGAAAAACGAAACGATCATGAGCGATATGAATTTATGGCTCCTCCAACTATCGCTTCTATTAAATTCTATTTCTATTCCATTTGCTCTAAATTTAAAACCATACTATTTATATTTTATTATTTATTTGTTTAAGTTTATGTGTAAATGTATAAGTATATGCAACTATGTATGTATGTATGTCTAACTATGAGTAATTATAAATTTTATTATTTAATTTTTTATTACCCTACAACAAGGACAAGGCCAGTTCAGAGGCCATATTAGGATCACATTTTCAATTCTTTTGTTTCCTTCCTCACACAGTTATACTTACTACATTTTTCAAAAATATTATGCGTATCTTAATGTTAAATCAAAAAGGAATGTTGAAAAGAAATGAATTTTTCGTTAGATCTAACAAATTAATGTGAAAATAAAAATTTGTTTTTGGTGTAATAATTGTTTGGAAAACATTTGTAAAGTAATAAAATTTTAAAAATAATGTGTTTTTATTACGAGTCTCATATAAATATAAATATTTTACCCCTGCAGAACGCGACCTATAAAATGATCTTTTGTCTAAAATATATGTTGATGACGCCCTTGCCACTCGTTAATAAAAATTTCATAAATAATGTCTGTTCTTTGCTGCAAGAAACACGCTTTTCCAACGAGCATTTACTACTGCAACTACAAGACCCTTTAGCATCCCTTCAACAGATTTGATTTGTTCTTGTTAAGATGTTTTTTCTTTAGGTTGCTCTCTGCTGCTTTGGCCTCTGTTTAACATTGTTAACAACCAATACTAAACAAATAATCAATAAAAATTGTATTTTGATATTTTCTCAAATTTAATATCTATATAATATGTAGGTATAAACCCTACAGTAGGTATTATATGTTAAAGATTATTTGTATAGTTTTGGTATAAAACAAAATTTAAAAATTACAATGGCCTTTTTTGCAGCAATATAATACAGTTGCAGCTTTGGCGATATTTGACATAATCGGCTAGCGAGAGGTTGACTACATCGATCTTTGTATTATTAAAACATGCTATCTTATATTGCATCCGTTTAGATAATAGATTCCAGGACTTTAGACAAGATCTTTCAAGAAGGCACTAAAGGTAAATTGTCTGTTGTAGAGTCAGGTTCAAGCGATATACTGTAGACTTCAATGATCGTTTTCATCAGAGTCTTCAGCATCTTGTTAGAACATGTCACAGATATGATTTAAAGATCAGTAAGCATCAACGTGATAATATTATCCTGTAGGTCTGCTGGTGCAATGTCATCCTGTCCAGTAGATTTATACCAATAAAAGTTTTTATAGTCCAACATATTCGGCGTACTTTAATATAAAGGGTTTTCCAACAAGAGGTGTTATTTTGAATCACTTGGTATTTCGGTAGCTTTTATTCTTTGACATTTGACAAGTAGAAACTACGCCAATACTAAAAATGGAACGATGGAAATTATTAAAATTCACTACAAAAATGGTGAAAATCTTGCAGTCGCAGTTCGCAAAACTACAGCATTTCTTTGGTCTTCGTGAAGCACCTTGTAGGACCGCAATACAGAAATTGGTGGAAAAATTCGAGCTGTTGGTACAAGTAAGTGATGTGAAGAATAAAACCCGTGCACGTCGCTCAAGAACAACTGATAATATTGCTGCTGTAGCCCAAAGTGTTGAAGAAACCCCAGGTTTGTCCATTCCTCGTCGATCTTTGGAATTGGGCATTCCACAAACGTCATTACAGCGTATTTTGGTCGGAGTTGGACGATATTGATCTAGACAACGTTTACTTTCAACAAGATGGCGCTACTTACCACACAAGCAACGAAACTATTACACTTTTACGGAAAAGGTTTCCGGACCGTGTTATCTCTCGAAGAGGTGATCACAATTGACCACCGAGATCTTGTGATTTAACACCTTGCGACTTCTTCGCAAGGTCGATTCAAGACCTCAAAGATAGAATTCGTGAGGCTATTGAGGACATAGGGCAGCCACTTTGCGATTTGGTTATGGCAAATTTCATGAAAAGGATGTGGTCCTGTAAGCGTGGTCGTGGTGACCAATTGGCTGATGTTGTTTTTCTTTATTAACGGCATACCTTTCTCTTTATTATGAAATAAACATCCGATCGTTTATCTCAAAAAATTACATTTTCCTTTGAATACCAAAATAACACCTCTTATCGGAAAACTCTGTATATATCGTGAACGTCATCCTGTCCAAAAGATTTATATAAACAAGAGCTTTTGATTGCCCATCATATTCGGCGCACTTTAATCCGTATATCGTGTACATCAGAATTTCAGTTGGCAATGTGTCAAGCTCCTGACAGCAGGGAAAATGTGAATCCATCCGTACTTCTGGAGTTTCCTAACTGTTGGTGATTAAAGATTAACCCATTTTCTAAATTTGGACGCAGGATCTATCATTGGCTTTCGCTAAAGCATCAGATAGAATATTGTCTCTGTAGTCCAAAATGGATTCAGTAATTCCGAGTGGAGGAAACAGTTGGTCTTTCTTCTGTTTGAAAATAATATTAAGTGATTAAAAAGGAACAATCAGTCTACATGATCCAATTCAAGTTTAATCGTTACTTCCAAAGTTCGATAATTTCCCAGATTTATGGAAATAATCTTTTATAAATCCTCATCATAAGTCCGGTAACCGAAATGATAAAAGTATAGAACAATAGCGAAGCTAAGTGCTATACCTAAATTATTTGAAAATAATTTTAATACTGTATCAACTAACTTCATCAATATTATCATTGTTAACATGGTTTCTATCGAGGACGGTCAACTTCTCCAAATGATACGCAACTAACATCTTACATAAATTGTGGATTTAGCAAAAGTCAACAAACTTATGTGATATACACACACTCTAGCAAAGCTTTTGTTGAAGTTAACCACAACTTGCTTATAGCGAAACTAGAAAGTATTGATTTCATAGGTACCTTTCTTAATTTGTTATGCTCTTATCTCAATAATCATTGGCAATGTGTTATTTTCAATAATTCCAAATCGAAAATCATAGACATCCTATCAGGTGTTCCGCAAGGAAGCCATTTCGGACCTTTAAAATTTCTACTATTTGTTATCTTATTTGGGGTTGACTCTATCGTAGATTTAGGAATCAATTTTGATACATAACTAAGCTTTAACTATCATATAATTATGGCTTCTAATAAACAACTGATGTCCTAAGCTATATAAAACATTGGGCAAAAGAATCTATTGATTCATATGTGACAAAAAGTCTGTTCGCAACGCAGGTTAGAACGATCCTTGAATATGCATCTGTAATATGGTACCCGCTATACAATGTGTACATAAGAAAGCTTTAATATATTCCACCATATCGAAGTCGACATTCACTCATAAAGCTTTCAACATTAAAAAGTAGAAGAATTATCGCAAACGATAAATTTCCACTAAACCTAATTAATGGTATTTTCGATTCCGAATATCTTCTATCTCATGTTCGCATTAATGTACAAACAGTCGACTAAGATTTGGAGTTCCATAGATCATACTTTATAAATTGATACTATTCGAAGATTATGTGCTAACTCTACGATATAATTTATTTTTCTAATACGGCTGAAGAAATAAAAAGCACAGTGTTTTTAATATTTGGTCAATTCACAAGGTCTCTTATCATGTCATAAGGTCCTAATATTTTACAATGTTTTTTATTGCTTTTCAAATTTCCTAAAATAATACTACTTTCAATGTTATGTTTATTGTGTTATCGTAACCAACCAGCAGAGATTAACGCCGAATGCCAAAGAGTCGTTTAAGCCGAGCCGCCGAGTCGTGATATATTAGCACATTATGACAATATGACTGATAAGAGACCTTGTGAATTGACCAATTCTATTTAACTAAAATTATTGTTTTCATATTTTCCTCAACTGTTGTTAAATTTTGTAGCTGAAGTTTGTTTTCAATTTCTAAAATCATTTAGAATGAAAACTTTAAGGTTCGTACTATCCATAAAACTCCAGTATTACCTAATCCAGCAATGTACAGAAAACTATATACGTCCAACTTTAATTTACAAAACCAGTCTCTGTACAACCATGGTTCTGGAATACAGATGAACTCCGCCTTTTTGAAGGTCATTGTGGTTCTTGCTGATCAATTTCCTATCAGAGCAACGATTTGAGTTCATGATAGTACGTATATACAGCTTAGGATGCTATTCATAATAATTTAAAATTTTTTGAGAAAATAGAATTTACAGTCTGGTTATCTTGAAGTCTATTGAAATGTAAAGTAATATTCTTGATTAGTGATAATTAGGAGCTTAACAAATGCCTTGAATGACCATCGATTTTAATCGAGATATGTGAACTTTTGATCTCTCTGCTATAGTATTCTAGGCTATTCTCTTCCTCAGATCTCAGTGGAAAAAACCTAGAAAAATGCTATCAGGAAAAATATGCATATCTCAGCTATAAAAGGTTGTCTCGTTTCTACTCATCTACACACTGAAACAACATGTCAATGTCACTCAATATTATCGAGAACTTCTCATATGACATAGCAATGCCACAACTTTATTGATGACTAAAATCGTAAAAACAACCTTTACGTCAAGAGACCTAATAAAAGGCTTCATAGTTCATGCGAAAGTAAAATATTTTACTGGTTATCTTACCTATGAACGTGAGCTGTCACGTGGATTTTCGAAATGTTCAAAGATATAGAACTAATGAAGATATTATTTAGGACAAACCACCAAAACTGAAATTGTTATTGAAAATTTCATATTTTTTAATAGCTCATCAGAGTTATTTTCAGAAACTAAAAAAGAAATCTTTGTCTACAATTTTCATCACGCATACGAAGAATGTTAGGAAAATATAGCTTATCCTTGATGTTGTTAGAATTAAAAAAAAACATCCATAATTATGTATAGACAGTGTTAAATACTGTAAGGTCTCCCAGATTCGACCTATTCTATCAGTTAGCTAGCTCCCATTGCATTTAATACTACTACATAGAGAAGTATAATTTTATAGCTTTTTTTAATAAACATTTCTTTTCATTTTGTTTTCACAAAATTCCCATTTAATATCTCCCCAATGTTTTTCCAATAGTTACTTGTAGATGGATTTTCATCAATTTCCATTTAACACAAAATATTCGTTTATTATTTGTTTCGTTTTGTTTTTATTATATTTTTTTTTTGTATGAAGCATTCCGTGTTTTTGACTATTAAATTTGAATTTTTATAGATTTTTCCAAGAATCAATATTGCAGTCTGTTTTCCAGTTGATTTCTATCTGTCCCATTTTGATGTCTCTCTAACTCTATGCAGAGCTATTAGAACAACTATTTTTTTGATGAAATAAACACATGGCTGCTTCTGCAACTCCTGCTGATCATAATATTTCGTTTCCTACATGTCTCATCAGTGTTCTTTTCATATGTGTGTAAATGTGTCTGTGCATGGCGTGCACTGCTGCGGTTGGAGTCAGTCATTGGCTGCTGTTTTTACCTTAAACCAATTTTTTTTATGACTTTTTAATTGTTGTTAGTAGTTGCTATTCGATGGATGATGGCTTTTATTTGTGGCTTCATCCATAATTCAATTATGAGAATTTTTAGCGTTTTTATAGTTTATTTATTATTAACACTTTTAATGGGTGAAATTATTGGTTTTCAGGGAAATTAAAATTGTTGTTTATAACATATTTAGTACGTATGTATATTGGGAAACATTTTGGAGACTAATCGTTGAGATCAATGTTGACAGAGGTCTTCAACTTAGTTTTTAGTTTTTAATGGTTTTATCATAAAAATATATTTACAGTATATGAGTTTTTATAAACAATGGAGACAATGGATTTCTTTCAATTCAGGCAGTATTTCTGTTCATCAGGTGATTAAGAATAGTTTCTTAGATAAAGACTAAAGAATATATGGTTTTGGTATGCATAAACTTTATTCATATCGATTTTTTATCCATAAGTAGTATAAGTATAAGAAGCACATACATGATACGATTAACGAGAGTACCTGCCTTTACGGCAATTCTTAATGTACGGTCGCACATGACAAATATTTACTCAAAATCACAAATTTGTTTGACGTTGTTTACACTTACAAGTGTTTTGTAAGATCAAACAGCATCATATAAAATAAAACTAAATATATGTTTTGAATAATTCTAAGTAAAATACGTTTTTGAAAAAAAAATAAAATAATTCAGATGTATTTTATTTAGTGGTTACGTGTTTTTCGTCAAATATTTGCCATGTGTGACCCTACCTTTAGTATAATGACTACATGTATTAATGTAAAAGCATCTTGCTAAAGAGATCGGACTATATAAGCGCTGCCAGAGAAAATACATGGTTCGGCAAGGTTGCGATAACTATACTGTGTTCCTTGTAACAATATATTGTTGTAGTACACATATAATTGTTATTATAATTTAATTTCAACAATATTTCAGTTACTGTAACCATTTTTACTTTATCTCATATTATGACTACTTTGGGTCATATTATAATTGCTTTTGATCATAATATGAATACTTAAGAACATATTATGATCACGTATGACAGAGATATTACAACTATATTTGATCATAATATATTTGGACCACAATCATAAATCTTATGATGTTGCTCTTAGATTATGTTTACCTCAACCATGATTATGTTTACCTCAACCATGCCATTATCGAAACAGCAGCTTTCGGCATGGTAATCCAGTCCGACATGTAATCAGCGGCTTCAAGGACCCCCAACCGATATAAATCAGTATGTGTGATTTCACACACAGTTGACTTTGACCATGAGTCAATCCCAACAACAATCATGGCGCGAACTTCACCATTCCAATACATTTCTCAAACACTGAACCAATTGCAATTAATAATAATTTATGGCCCTGTTGTTTCGGCAACAGCATCTAATATGATATATTTGGTTGTACGAAATTTGTGACTAACATTTAACAAAGACAAGTCTCGTCGTTATGTCATATATGTCTCTGGTCAGCTGGCAGTTTAAAATAAAGTGTTATCAGTTTTAGATTCCGTGCGAGAAACTTCGGTTTCTCAATTCCGTATAACACGGAAGCAATGGACGGACCTTTACTTGAACCAACGGGTCTCTCAGTCTATACAGACGGCTCTATTAAAGGAGATCGAGTCAGGAACTCGACATTAGGCTATCTTTTAGACTTCCAAATGAATGTAGCATAATTCAGGCTAAAGTATCAGCCATCAAAAGGGCGGCTAACTGGCTCAGTTATAACAAGATATCAGGCAGGGATATTCGTATATATACTGACAGTCAGGCCGCAATTAAATCTCTAACAGGTGTATACACAACATCCAATTTGGTCCAGGAATGCCATCCATCCTTAAACAGGATGGCGAGACATTCAACAGTCGTTCTCGAGTGGGTACGGGGACACGGAGATACTACAGGCAACTGCGTTGCTGATGATTTGGCGAAAAAAGGCGCCATGTTACCTGACGGAAACATAGACTTCCTATGTGGAATTCCGCTATCCAAGTGCAAGCTACAAATTAGTAATTTCTACTTTGAGCTCGCTCAGACAAGATGGGGTTGTGAACCTATATGCACTATAACCAGAATGATATGGCCCCGACTGAATCGTGGGCGAACAACATATCTTCTTGGCTTGTCACGCTCACAATTGCGTGGCGGTCATTACCGGACACTGCACTTTTGGCAACCACGCGAGGAGACTTGGCTTGCCCTACAACGACTTCTGTAGAAGTTGTCAAAACGAGGAGGAGGATGAAAGCATTTTTCATCTTCTTTGTCACTGTCCGGCATTAGGTGATCTACGCTTACGGTTTCTGGGATACCATTCCATAAATAGTCTTTCTGAGCTCTCGAATATGAGGCTTGAGGCCATCAACGCCTTTATAAGTAATTGGTTAATAGGACCAGATATGGGAACCTTTCGAGTGTAACCTATTTATCGCTATCTTATTGATATGCAACTGTAGTAAATCTCCTTCTCTCTTCCTTCTTCTTATCTACTCAATCTTCCACTTCTTTCTGTACATTTCTATCTGCCCCTCTTTCTTTCTAACTTCTAATTTCAGGTAACACGAAGGGATCATTTCTTGGACCCATGTGAGTTGTTCTTCTACTTTCCAACTTTGCGGCTGCCTGGAAACCTAACCTAACCTAGGTTCCGTGCAACCAGAGGTACCGGTATCGCCCCATGTAAAAGTAGCACAACTGACATAATTTAATTTTAATACAAAGACTTTTATTTTAAAGTCACTTCTAAAGATAGATTAGGCCAGTTACTAGTAAACAACGCCATTAAGTTCCGTAAATTGTATCTTTAGAACTTCCGAAAGGATATTTGCCCGTAGTCAGCACTGCTAATGGTCATGCGTAGAGTATTTATATTCGGCTTCCAGAGTGGTGGTGATCATCCACCCTGTTATATACGTCGTATTGCAACTCTGATAATATTATAAGCTGTAGATTATATTCACCATTAAAGGTGAAGAGTTTTCCTAATATTGTTCTCTGACACAATATTAGATTTCTCATGGAGTCATTGATGACGTTATGTAAGGCTGTCCCAGAAAGAAATTAGGGTAAATTCCCTGAAGTTCAGAGATCTTTCTATATAGTCCACTAGTATGTGTTTCAGTCGGTCTGTAGTTATTGTATGCATACTTAGCACCTGGTTTATAGAGTCCATGTAGACTTCAATGAGCCTTTCCAGATTTAACCGCAGAATGGAAGAATAATTGGTCAAAATTCCATAGACTTAGAGTGGGTTGATTTCTCTCCATTTGGGTTGAAAACTACTTTATATGCTGCGCACCTTGTTGGAACATGAGATAGGCATAAATACAATGTAAGATCTATGCCATAAGGCATCAGGTAGAGCATATGCAAAATATATTATATTAAAAAGAAGCTTCATTCATATTTCTTCTGTTTATAAAGTAGAATCGAATATTATATCAATAGCTTTACATTATGTGATCTGAAAAGGACAAATTTGTCGACATATACCTATTCTTGATCAAGTCCGAATATTTCCCACTAACTAGTGTAAAGATTTAAAAAATAAATGTTGGTTCCTTACACCTATTAACTACTGTTTATCGAATCTCTACAAACAAGCTGAAGAGTGACTAACCTCTTAGATTGATATCCGATTTACCCCAGATGGTAGCTTTGTATCTGAACAAATTATTAGGGGGATGTATCTTTTGTTGGCTGGGCAAATTTCTTTCCGTGTGGTGGATTTGGGTGATTCTGTTCCATATGTCATATAGCAGCTCAGGGAAGAGACTGTTCGTATTTTATTGAAACGAAAGCTTTACGGTTGTTTCTCTCCATAAAACAAGCTCTACAGAATACTATATACTCCCAAGTTTAATACTAAAATCCACCTGACACTTCTTTGGAGTGGTGGAGGTAAATTTGTGTAACTGTGTATTGCTGTGGACGATAGTGGCACGTGCGTCTTTCAATTCCAAGGTGTCTTCATCTTCTGCCACTTTGATCTTACCAAAGAAGTCACACGCAATCCCTGTGATGTATTGGGTATATTTGCTGGCATACGAATATGCAGTTTCTACCTCTTTGCTCATATGTTCCAGGTTCTCTGGATATTGGGACTTCTCTTTTTCATATCCTTTGTAGAAATTCAGGTTTCTTAGTGAGATGATGCCAAAATTAGATGATCCTTCGGCAGGTCTCTGACCACTCTCTCTGAGCCGTGTAAGCATATTTTTTAAACGATTGATATTTGGTGGTATATCCTCCTAAAACCTCTACAGTTTAGGCGCTGTTCAGAGGCTGGCCGTTAAGTTTTGTCATCTTCTGATTAACTATAAGGGTTCTTTAGATACAGTTCTTTTGTTGATTCGTGAACTCATCGACCGGCTTTCCATCAAGTGAATTTACTAGCATACAGGCGAACGCATAATTGTAAATACCCTATTGGAAGGATTTTATGTTTTGGCACAGTGGATCTGGAGGCCGAATGAAATTTTATATATAACTTATTCAGCTATGAAAACAACTGATAGTGAACAATTATCTATTAAGGCTGCCCCTAAATCAATCTATATAAATGTCTTTGTAAGTTTGTTTGTTTGTTTGAGCATCACGCCTAAACGGCTGAACCGATTTTATTGAAATTTGGAACGTAAATAGATCCTTACTTGGAAGCGCCAATAGGCTATAACTTTTTTCAATACTTGGACCAGAAAGGGATAAACAGGGGGAAAACCATTTTTTTATAAAATCCTTACATATTTCTATTACTACAACAGGGGTAGCGAAGCGCACCGGGTCAAGCTAGTTAATAATATTTTGTTCCCTAAAAATCGTTATATTTGTAAAAACTTGTTTTTTTTTTTCAAGTTAAATCAATTATGTGATTAACAAATCAACATTTGGTCAAATTGCTTACAACAGCAAAGGATTTTCCCATGGCTTTTTTTATACATACATATTTGAACTTATTAAGTTTCTAACTAATTATGTTAATTTAATGTACATACATATGTATAATAAACTTTGGAATGCTTAGACTTAGTTACGGAATTCATTGAAGAAGTAAAACCAAAAAAGCTATAGAAACATTTTTACCTTAATTTTGGAGGAAGAAAAACGCACGACAAATATTTTTGACGAATTTATTTATTATGGAGATGAATGGCGCCCACCAAACAAGCGCCAACCTGAAAGCGTACACACATGCGGACACATTCCACTCACTTATCTACCAGTTTATGAAGTTAAACAATCATCAAACATACAAACAAACAAACAGTCAGTCAAGTCAGTCTGTTTATTACTGTATTTTGATGCCAAATGGAGATGGAGTGGAGTGTAGTGGAGTTCAGTCAGCCAGTCAGTTAGTTAGTTTTAGTAAGTGAGTGAGTGGCGCTTAGACATTTTATCCTTTTTTGGGACAAATTTGACAATTTTTGTTTTTGCTGTTTTAGCAGCGGCTACAAAAACTACAAAAACAAACTGAAATTTAATAAGTTATGCATTTGGCCAAGAGCAACAACAACAATAACAACTACAACTAAATATGATTCCAACAATTCGTTTGTATGTGAAACTAAGACAAGGTTTTTAAAATCAAATAAAAACAAACCATATGAATCTGTTTTTTGTTTTTTTTTTGCGGAGGGGGTTTTTGAAACATAAACATGAGTCCAATGATGATTTTTTGATGTTGACTGCATAATGGCAATATGATGCCAATGATGATTTGATGACTTGTTGGCGTTTTTATCATGTGCTGGCTTTAATATGATTTTTGTCTCCCCATTGAAGCATTTCAAAAATATTTCAAATACCAAAAATGAATTTTGAAATTATTTTGTCTTTTTGTACGCTTCTGAGTAAGTAAAAAAGAAAACAGGAAGTTTTTTGCACACTCACATACTCTCCTTTGTAGGGGAGATGTTAGTATCAAGGCTTAATGTTTGGTATGTAACAATTATACAAATTTTAACATATTTCGATTGTTATTCAATCATAGCTTTTATGATATTGCAGCCACAGGGCTGAATTTTAATATTATTCCTAGCTGGAATCGTCATGGCATTTGAACTACGATTAAATGGATTATTAGCATGTTTGAGTGTGGTTCTCTCATACATTCGAAGATCTTTGCTAACTGACGAATGCTGAAACCCAATTATGTGATGTTATATTCTTCTTCCACCCTCTTTTGGAAGTAATTTTGTTAAAGATGTTGTTGCCTTTTTTGCAATTTTTAATCAAATTTTCCCTATAATGGGAAATTTCTGAAATTCCCTAATACTTTGTATATACCCCCATACATAGATGAAAACGTTTTCTAGTACCAGACATAGAGAAAATATACATAGAGCGGAAACTCTCCTGTCAAAGACTTAACTTAGTTGTCAAAAACCTAAGGGGTGAGAATATATTAGTAAACAAAACTAAGTAAAAACAAAAACAACACTCGTATGTGTAATTTTTTTTGAGTAATTTTTTAGTTTGAGTTATTTTTTAGTGTATATTTTCTCTGTGGTACCAGATAGTAAACTCAGAGCCAAAATCCTATGTCTGTTGTCAAAAACCTAATTCATGAGAATGTATTGCCAGGTACAAGGTGGCGCAAAAGTAATCCTCCTATCAGAAAATGCTATAAATTTTGGGATTGACCCCTAATGTCAGTTCTGTTTTGACATTTGTGTAGTAAACACATGCGAAATACACGTTAATAAACAATGTTACGCTACACTGCTCCATAACGCGGAATATTGCTGACTATTTATTTGACCAATTATCGGTCGGTGACTTTGCCAAAACGTGAATTTCGTCGCAGATTTCCTGGCCGTGCAACGCCTACTGGAGAAACACTGTGACGTTTAGCCGCTCGCCTCGAAGAGACTGGCACAACACGATATGCTGCCAGGCGTGGCAGACCCCGGAGTAGCCGTTCTGCGGAGAATATCGCTGCTGTAGCCGAGGATGTCATGGAAGCGCCGTCGACATCGACCAGACGACGTGCCACGCAAATGAGTACCAGTCGACGGTCTTTACAGCGAATTTTGGTACAAGATTTGAAAATGTTTCCGTACAAGGTCCAGACGGTGCATCAGCTGTTAGCTGCTGACCGCCAATCGCGTCTAACATACGCTCAAGCCATTCTTAATCACCACCAAGAGGAAGATGATTTTTCATCAAAAATAATCATGAGTGATGAGGCCCATTTCCATCTTAGCGGGTACGTAAATAAGCAAAATTTACGCTTCTGGGGCACTGAAAATCCGCGTGTAACCCACGAAGAGCCATTACACCCGCTCAAAGTCACTGTATGGTGTGCTGTTTTCGCTGGAGGAGTCATCGGACCTTTTTGCTTCGAAGACGTCGCGGGCCAAACGGTTACTGTGAATGGTGAGCGCTACAGAGCAAAAATCAACGAGTTCTTTTTGCCGCAACTTGATGAATTGGGATTGGAAAACATGTGGTTCCAACAGGACGGTGCAACGGCACACACTGCACGTGCCACAACCGATATGCTGAAGGATGCATTTCCCGGGCACCTAATCTCCCGTTTTGGCGATTTGCACTGGCCAGCAAGATCGCCTGATTTGACCGCTCCAGACTTCTTTTTGTGGGGCTTTTTGAAGTCGAGGGTTTATTGCAACAAGCCTCAGACTCTTGCAGCTCTTAAAGACAATATCCGTCAAGAATGTGAGGATCTATCGCCGGAAGTTTTGGCCAAAGTGATGGAAAATGCCATAAAAAGGGCTCAAATGACAATCAACTGTGGCGGCGGCCATTTACATGACATCATATTCTTGACTTGATGTAAAGAAAATTAAAAGACCAAATAAAAATAATCCACAAGAAGAATCCAAGTTTTTCATTTTTTTTTTTTTTTTAATTACAGCCAAAAAACATCGAAAGTTTACTTTTGCGCCACCTTGTATTTTGTTATTGTATTACTCATATGTGTGAAAAGAGAGTGATTTTGTTTAATTTTTTCATTGACATTTCTCTCTCCTTCCCATTGTTGATTAAAAATATGCATCCCACTATTAAATAAAAACCTACGGAGTTACGTTTGAACGAAAAATTGGAAAGGTAATATTGTTTGGAGTCCTATGTTAGGTAAGGTTCCATGGGCAGCCGCTCCTCAAGCAGCTCACTTGGGTCCATTCAAATCTGATCCCATTATGATACCAAAGGCGTAGTCATCAGGGTATTTGCAGTACTTCCGTTAACTCCAAATTAAACCAACCAGATTCCCGGATGAAGAAATAGATTCGTCTCAGATTCATCCTTGATAGCTCGTCCAAACATGATAGGAATGGAAATCCGATGATGCGTTCCCTCAGGTTTGTCAGAGCCGGACATTGGCAGAAAAGGTGATACACAGTCTCTTCCTCTTCTTCATTATGACAGCTTCTACAGTAATCATTGTACCGTAGGCCCATTCTTCTAGCTTGTGTCCCGATTAAACAGTGTCCTGTAATAAAGGAGAAAATTAGCCTTAGTTGCTCACGACGGTAATCTATAAGTAGATTCGTCCTGCTGGCATCATATACGGGCCAAGTCGACCTCGCTATAGCACAGGATTTTTGGCGTTAACTTGATATCGAGAAATGGACCTGTCAATTGGCCTCAAAGGTGATTTGACACCTCTCGATTATTTCCTGTGGAATCTCTTGACGTCTTGGATTCCAACATTGTTTGTGTTATACATGACATACGGCCAGCAATGCTCGGAAAAGTTGCCCAATATTGGACGAGGGCTTTTTCATGCCCGATAGAACTTACGCAAGTGTAAACTCTCAAATGAACTATCATACTGCGCTCACTTTTTGACATTTATGATCATTATACCCTGAAAATCATCATGAATAGATTGACGCTTAAACAATGCTACCAAATTTATTTTGAAAATCAGTCATAGAATCGTGCAACTATAGACGACTGTATTATCGTAAAGTTGTGTTAAGCGAATTTAATTCTTTTGAAATGAATACCCTTACGTAAACGTATATATATCCCTAATCATATCATAGTCAAGGAAAATCTTTGGAAAATGCAAAAAATATCTTTTGTGAGATAACCTTTGTTCAAGGACGATTTTTTATGCTATATCCTGTTTTGAAGAGAAAAATATTTCTAAAAAAACTTTTAAATATGCGCTATATTAGCTTTACTATGAAATCAAAAATAATAAAATCAGACAAACACTTCTTATCAAAAGCTTTACTTTACGTATTTTGCATTTTGAACATATATAAAAACCAAACTAAAGAGAATTTTTAAATTCTGGAGAACTTAAAATGTTGGCATGGGTATTGAAAATATTGGGTGTATGACTTATGCGGGATTTATAATAGATGGGGTATCTTTTGAATGCGGTATTTGTTTTTAATAACTTTGCCAACAAAGCGTTAAATGCTGGAAGTTTTGCTTTACTTCTTCATTTTGAAAAATGCCGCTGAAGCACTTCGATTGATCACCAACGCTAATGGTGAATGTGTTTCATCGGATTCAACGTGCGAGAGATGGTTTGTCGGTTTAGAAGTGCTGATTTTGACACGGAAGACAAAGATCGTCCAGGCCAGCTATAAAAGTTTGAAAACCAAGAATTGGAAACATACTCCATGAAGATTGTTGTCAAACTCAAAAAAAGCTTTGCAAATCATTGGCAGCTATTTCAAAACTTTTGCGAGCAGCAGGATTCATCCAAATGCAGGGAATGTAGGTACCATACGAATTGAAGCCGAGAGACCTTGGAAGACGATTTTGCATGTCCGAAATTATGTTTGAACATTATAAAAGAAATTAGTTTTTGCACCGAATCATAAGTTGCGATCTATTACGATAACCCAAAGCGTTAGAGATCGTACGTGACGCCCGACAAATCAGCAGTATCGACACCAAATCCAAATATCGATCTGATTCATTTGAAGCGAGCAATGACCGAAAAACGCCCAGATATGAAACCGTAATATTCCATCATGACAACGCTCGGCTACATTATGCAATACCTGTTAAAATCTATTTAGAATGAAGTGGTTGGGTAGTTTTGCCTCACCTGCTTTATAGACCTGATCTTGCCCCTTTCGAATACTATTTATTTCGACCGATGCAGAATTCACTCTCGGAATCCATATGTTGGCAGAAATATGAGAAAAGGTCATTCCAAATATTATAGAATTCAGCAGAATAAAGGTACAGAAATTAATTTTTTTATCGAAATTTGTCGTTTCGTCTCTATTTGTTATATGTTAAGATCGCAGTTGTATGTGATGAGTTCCGCCCAATAATGAACATAAGTTTTGCTTCACTTCTTTAATTTAAAAAAAATTGGCGCAGAATCACATCGATTGATCACCAAAGCTTATGGTTTCAACGTGTGATAGATGGTTTGTCGGTGGTGTGGTGATTTTGACACGGAAGACAAAGATCGCCCAGGCCAGCCATAAAAGTTTGAAGACCAAGAATTGGGGACATACTCAATGAAGATTCTTGTCAAACTCAAAAAGAGCTTTGCAAATCATTAGCAGCAAATTCCAAACCTTTGGGAGAAATATCTATGGCGTTAAGGTACATGTACTGAACGCAACTGATTCGTTCGAAGCTTGGCAGAAAGATGAAAAAAGGTCATAGCTAACAATGCACAGTGGGCCACAATCAAAATTTTTGGAAATAAATCTGGCATTTCTAAACGGATGGCCCGATCAGGATAAAATTTGATGTCGGCGTAGCCAAGGAGTATTCGAGTTTAAGTTATTAAAATGAATCCTACAAATTCTCTAAGCGCGGCGCTATGGGGACTCAAATTAGGGTACTTTCGAAGTGTAAAATTTTTAAACGTGCGATTTTTCTGTTTCCTATCCCATTTCAAAGATTTGTATATTTTAGAAAGCGCTCGGCTAGGTCTTGAAAACACATGCTTGCGTGTGCTATTTATCACTTATAATTTCGGAGTTATAAGCATTTCAAAAATGAAATTTAAAAAATTTCGCCTTACCTTGGTCCGATTTTTTAAAATATAGGGCAGTTTAGAAATGCCAGATTTATTTCCAAACAATGTTGATTCTGCCCCACTGTGGAATGGCCAATCTTTGAGTAAATTTATATTGTACAAATGTTTCAAAATAAAATCTAAAAATGTTTAAAAATACCGCATTTTTAAGTCATACACCCAAAAGTCATACCAAATGTTATCGAATGCAGCAGAGTAAAGGTTCCGAAAATAATTTTGTATTTGAAATTGTTCGTTTCGTCTCTATTTTCAAAGACATGTTAAGATCCCAGTAGTACAAAATATAGCCCCTGAGTTCAGCTCAATAATTATCATATTCTGTAGGGTGTAAACTATTCGACTATGATATAAATCATGCAATTTGACTTGTGTTTAATTTAAAGCATAAATAAATAAAGTTTAACTAAACAGTTTTGTCAAATTGTTTAGGCTGTTCCACGAGACGAGAAAGCTACAGAGTGCCTGGAGTTTGAGTGGCGCATATCAATTGTCAAAATGTCATATGCTTGTCGCTTTGGAAACCATAAAAAGATGACAAACTTTTAAAAATGACAAACTTCCAAAATTTGGCAGCCACATTAGCTGAAATTTTAATTACTCTTCTTTGGTGAACAGCGCAGAAGATGATGGACTGACTGACTGAATGACTGGCTGAATAACGAAAACAAGTGAAAAAAAAACCAGTGGTGTTTTTGTTAATGCAACATGGGTGCATTGGGGCTCCAGGTTGGCGACATTATTTTGACCGTCACAACGTGCGACTGATCATGAGCATTTGGGCCATTAACAAACAATCACTTGTAAGTCATAAAATATGATGAGCTGCCAATGTTTAGTTTTAATAGTTTTTTGTTTGTTTGTTTATTTATTTATTTTTTTATATCATTCATTGGTGGAATCGGTAGCCACCAACCAACCATCCTGCCGGTCATGTTTATATGATCGTCATAATCATTTTGAAATGTTTGCATTGTTAGTTGTTGCTGTTGTTATTTTTTTGACTTTGTGGCTGTTTGTTAGTTGCAAAGTTTTGTCTGTTTTTTTTTTTTTTTCGACGTTTATACACGCATATTATGTTGGTATTTAAACTTGTACTTTTTGGTATTTGACTGCGGGAACTTCATAAAATTTTTAATTGATTGATTTATTTCTGAGAAGTTTCTGTTCATTCTTTTTTTCCTTAGTTTTAGTGGACTTTAGTGATCTAAAATTCATCGGGTATTTCTACTGCTTCAACAGTTGTTTCCTTTTTATGATTTTTCCAATGAAGTATTTGTATATTTCTTTTTTTTCGTTTTTCAAAATTATTGAGTTTTATGACTTTTATGGGGAGTTGCAGCAGCACCATCAGCACCAGCAACATTGATTGTGACGATTTGGTTTTTTTTTATGAATTCTTATGCATGTGTGCGGTAAAATGTTTTTTGTTGTTGCTTTTGTTTTTATCAAAATTCGATTCGATTTTATATTTGATGAAAAATCCTAGGTGGTCACACAAACATTTATGGCATGAAATGCTGCATACTTATTTGGACGGACTGACGAGATGAGCAATAGTCTGAAAGTGGACAGGTTTTTATTTCTCAATTGTTTATATTGATGTATCAATTTTTAAGCTCAATATTGTTTTGGCAATAGCTACTTATTTTTTCATGTATGTTTAAAATAAGAAATTTAAGTTATTTTGTACAAATTAAAGATCTAATTCTTATAATATACTGGACAAACAATGTTAACTATGTTGAATAAATCGAAATTAAAAAATCAGCTTAATTTTCATCAATTTATATCCATGTATTTTTTTATTTGTTTTTTTTTCGATATAGTCTATTGTGAGAGATAAAAAACATTATTTGGAGTAAAATCTCATTTTAACTACCCATTATTTTAAATTATAATCAGGAAGCATTGACTTGTTTTTTAATATTTTTACGTTCGTTGAATGATATGAATATCGATTTTACTTTATTATTTTACAAAATTCTAACAAAAAAATGTTTTGAATATAAATATTCATAATATTCATTCATTTGTTGCATTCCTGTACTAATCAGTGATTAATATATTTGTTTTGTTTACTGGTCCCGCATAGACCGTAACGTCCAAAATAAATGCTCAGGATGTGGTCAGGGTCCTCATTACATATTCACACATATTCAACTGCCTTGCCAATCCTACTCCACTTAGTCCAACTGATTTGTGCACCAACCCTTGACCTCGATTCATAACCCTCAGATTAGAAAATTGTATAGTCTTAGATGTTACAACAACAACCAGGGTCCACAGTAGAGATTAGATAATACGCCATCTTGTGCACAACTTCTGGCCGCCCATATAATTTTCGATATTTCACATAGTTTTAACTTAATATTCCTGGCTTTAATTATCTCTATCGTCCAGTTTCTAATAACAACCGTAACGTGTTTCATTAATAAATCAATAAATGCACACAGAGCTAATCGTTACATAATGATATATTTGATTCACCAATCAGGTTAAAAAAATTAGATTAGGCTGATTGGTATGTAATATCTCTATATCTCTGTATGAATGTCACTTTGAAATATTTGGCACATAAACTGCCAAGAGACATATTTCGAAATTTAGCCTTTAATTTGTATCAACCATATATATGGTTACAGTAAACATGTATATGTTTGTGACAACCATTTATATGATGAAGGACTTACCATATTATGTTGCTCTCGGCTTATGGATATCATAATCTGAGAACAACATATTATGATAAAATTATTCATCATATAAATGGTTGTTACAAACATATAGATGTTTACTGTAACCATATATATGGCTGATACAATCATGTGAATCGTAAATTAACCATATTATTGTTACCACAATCATATATATAGTTACTGTGACTATAATATTGTTAAAAATGTTGAAATGGTTACAGTAACAATGCACAACTATATTTTCTTTCTGCGTGTACTAGGTCTCCTTGAAAGAATTCTGAAATTGGTAAATACATTAATTGGTAAATACATTTAATCCTGGGTGTTTCCGAATTGCATATTAGCTTGCCAGAGTATTTGTTAAATACCCCTATATTAATCCAATATTCAAGAATAGAACAGCAAGCAAGCGGTGACCGTACATTTAGCAAAGCATATTGTTCATTTCCTTGGCTTCATTTAAGTTTACTTGGAGGCACCTGTGCCTAATGCCTTTGTTGGCTTTGGTGGTTTGGGACATTAATGCTTTACAGACCGTTTCGTTATGTTTCTGCTCCCGCAAAAGCCTTTTAATACTGCTTCATCTCCAGAGGCACTGATCCTTGATAGGTCTTGTAGGTGGGCTTTATTCCTGTGTCTATTATCGGATATAGGCTTTTTCGAGGAAGAAGTTATATCCTTCTCCAGTTTGAAAGGTAATACTTTCCTTACCGAATCATCTGAATGTCAGATTTGGTAATCGGCTAAGACCACGAGGGTTTATCATCAGATTTATTTCTTGTCTGACCTAGCCTAATCTGATCTAACAGATTTATCCCTTTCATTGAATGTATCGTACATTCGGTGTGTTTTGGTTGGTCCATAGCCCATATGGTGATCTTTCTGTCTGGCTTAATGCAAAGGTAATTTCAATAATATTTAAAAATTGAGCGGATTCAAACCTTCCACTACTATACCAAAAGATCATAATTTTGATCATCAGTAATAGAAAGTCTTCTAATGGTTGGGGCATACATATATAAAATAAATAATCATATGATTGACACATAATCAAAATACATTGATTTACAATACTAGTAAATTATAAAAACTCTTTATTTAAAATTTCCTTCCAAGTTTTTAATGCATTGTTAATAAATCGTA
Source organism: Calliphora vomitoria (assembly GCA_942486065.2). Taxonomy (NCBI): domain Eukaryota; kingdom Metazoa; phylum Arthropoda; class Insecta; order Diptera; family Calliphoridae; genus Calliphora; species Calliphora vomitoria. The sequence continues at coordinate 69,484,464 of OW818030.2, read as the reverse complement.
TTTAGATAATTAATATACGTACCAATTTTCTGATAATTCTATTTTCACATCAAATGTATTTTCATATCAAAGAAAAGAGAACACTCAGACGTCAATGGCAACAATCGCGATCTCCGAGCGTAAAGGCTAAACTTAATCAATGCCAAAAAAGACTTCGTCGCCTTAAATAAAGAATATAATCTGAGAAATTATCTTAAAAACTTAGACCTTACTAAGAAAGAAGAATATAGTCTATGGAAAGCTGTGAAAAATATGCAATTCTTCAGAACGGAGAATGGCTAAAAAATACTTCAGAAAAATTCGAAGCATAATTAAAGTGGTGACTCCGCCAATAAAATTCCGTTTTCTCTACCGTGAAGACGGCAATCAAAGGTCTTAGGGCTAGAAAATCAACTAGCATAGATATAATTACTACCACGATGATAAGTAAACTGCCCAACTCAGCACTGAGAATTATTTTGTTCATATTTAAATCAATACTACGTATTGGATATTTCCAATCCTCATGGAAAACATGTGAGGAAAAGATGTCACTCAAGTGACACCATACCGTCCCATTAGCTTGTCAATATTATCAAAAGTTTTTAAAAAAAGAAAATTGCATTATTCCTAACCATCAATTTGGTTTCAGAAGGAAGCATATTACCATCGAGGGCAAGCAGTATTGTTCTGCATTATTTATTGACATATCTCAAGCCTTCGATAAAGTCTGGTACGATGGACTAATACACAAAATTATTAGATTCCTATCTGCGAATGTACATAAACTGCTTAAAAATTACATACAAGAAATTTCTTTCCAAATCAGATCAAAAGATGTGACGGCACTGACCCACACATATAGATTTGCGGATGATATCGCTTTTTTAAGTACACATGAAAACCCCTCAATAGCTTCTGAACAACTCCAGACTCACATCGGCGAATTAGAAAAATGGCTTGACAAATATAAAATCAATGCAACAAAGGAATTGCGGGATTTCCGTTGACTTTTTGAACATTTTTTTTACATTTTGTTATTCAGAATGAAAAATTTAAAAAACGTTGAAAATTTCATTGAGTTTTGTAGGATTGCAAATATTAGGAACCATTTGATCCACATTTTTCCGAACTATTTTTTTTTTTTTTTTTTGTTTTGTTTAGATAAGTTTTAAGTTGTTTTGTTTAGATAAGTGGTCTTATAAAAAAAATTTCAAGTCAATATCTCAATTGGTTTCAAAAATATACCACTTTGAAACTCCGTCCTTCAAAAATATTACACTTTTTCATATTTTAATGTAGAGTTTCCAATTCGGTTTTAACCGAAACCGCGGTTTTTCAAGGCCTAAACCGAAATCGAAATTCGCTACCCCTGTCGTAGTCTATGTTGGAAATTTCAATAAAATCGTTTCGGCCGTTTAGTATTTATTGTTTAAGAACTAAAGGTACCAATTTTACATATATTTATATAGATTTTCACTACAAAAATTCAAAATTTAGAAATGTGAAACAAACTTTTTCATCCAATTATTCATCCAATATCTCTAAACACAGATCGGTAAAAATATCTTAAGATTTGTTTAAATTTTTTAAATTGTATTACAATAATTGCTTCAGATGATGTAACAGGCTACCTTTCGCAGTATTTAGCCTGCAAAATTTTTGTAACAAAGTCTTAATTATTTTCAAATATCCGATAAAAGTATGGAGTGCTAGCTGACCGGTGCGCTTCGCCACCTCAATTGGAATAAAGAAATAGTACTATTCAGTCTCCCTTTGTAAATTAATACTAATTCAGGAAAACATGTCTCTAGATCCATGTTTATTGATTCATTGTAATGTGGATTGTAGCTCATCCTAGAATTAGAATAAAAACAGAACCATAAAGACCCATATTTTGTATTCTACTCAGCATCATGAATGTTTAATTTCATATTTCTTTGTTCATTATTATATAAAATACAAAAGAAAGGAAAAACTATCATATCAACCAACTATTATGTATATACAATAAGTAAAACAATTTATTATAATAAAAAGTACCATTAGAAGAAAAAGTAAACATTTTCCACACTTACACCACTGTCAAGTTTGAAATTTCAAAGTAATTTCCTGATTCTAGGTTCAATATTATAGAAAATTCATTTTGAAGAACGAAAAAGTACTTCTTAGTTTGGTTTAGTTCTCCATTTTTGTATCATAATATAATTGAGCACCCTATTCTTGATTATTTCTTTACTGAGAAGCATTTTAGCCAACATTAACTAATTTAATATATTAAAAAGGTACCATTAAAAGAAAAAGTACCAATTTTCCTTTATCCTCGAAAACACTCGTCAAATTTGAACTTAAAATTTGTTTAGCAGTTCCTTTATTATCAACTGATTTAATAGTTAATAAATTATCAGAAAACCGAACCGAAACCGATCGGTTTTCAATTTTTTAAAACCGAAACCGCGGTTTTGAAATTCTTCGGGTTTTTGGAAACTCTACTTCAGATAGATCTTTCACTATATATTGTAGAAATGCATGCATTTATATATTAAGAGATGAATGTATTTATATACATCACTGATGTAATTGCTCTTAGACAGACTATGTTTTATATACATAGTCTATAAATCAAATACCGGGAAAATTGTCTGATTTGACAGAAATGATCAGCGTTGATATTTCATACAAAGAAATTTTGATGACGCTAATACATAAAAATAAATTAACTACTATATTTACTAACCATACATATAATTCCTATCTTTAAAAACTTGCTAAATAACACATCGTTTTACTACATTATGCATGTATTTATATACAAATTACCCAACCGATTAGAGAAATTATAATTGAAATTTCTAAACTCCTAAAGATAATTTGTCTTCAAATATTGAAAATAATTTAACAATTTAAATCCCACTTAAATACAACAGATATACAACTTAAGCTGCTCTAAATGTCTGTTAAATTATTTCAATATTACCGCCTACCTAAAACTCCTTGTAAAACAAACAATGGCACACCTCAAAACTCTACACATGCACTAGGCTAACTCCTTTTCAGCATTGGAATACATTTAATCCTTCAAAGGAAAATATGTGTATCAAACAAACAATTGTCTTGTCTTAAACGCAAAAACACAAAATACGCACAAACTCAGCTGGACAAGAAAGCCACACTAAAGGAATCAGTAACAAAGGACAATGGAAAAATCCTTTGAAATTTTCAATAAAGAAAGAAATAAAGAAACACAAACTATTTTATAATTTTACCGCATACGGAGAAAGGCTGGGCACTGGCGCGACGAAAAACTCACAAACCAATGCATACGGATACAAAACAATGGATTAAACAAACAGGATCAATCAACAGAATGCAAATAAAGTGATCGTTGGTTAAGTTTGTGTTTTAAGGAGTTTGTGCAAAAATTCTGTTGACAGATCTAGGCGGAAGAGCTCAATGTATGTGTGTGGGTGAGTGTGTAGCGAATAGTTAAGATTAAGAAAAGTGGGATGGTAAAACAAATACAGGATTACATGCAGAAATTAGTGCAAGGATCATGACACTAAATCGTACAGCCTTATATTTATCACAAAACAGGTAACAGTTATCTTAAGGAACTTAAAAATCTTATCCTTTTTTCATTCGCTCACTTACACACACACACTTAATAAGTATGTTGACCGGAAAATCCGATAGATAGGATTAAAATGTTTTCTTGTTGTTTTTGCCAACACCAATAAAAATCTATAAAATATTTTGCATACTAATTAAGCAGGGCTTATTTATGATCCTGGCAGATTTTCTACTCTTTCCTTTAACTAAGCAACAAAATATAAAGGAGGAGCGGCTTAACGCACAATAGGAAGTAAGTTTATTATCCCTTTTTAAAATATTTGCGTGTTGGTATTTACAGTAATTGTTGCAAAAATATGAAGCGTTTTATTTTATTATTTTGTTCTTCCTGCATCTCATTTAGAGTAGGATTTTCGGCAATTACCCTTTTGTTTGTGTAAAGGAGTTTTTGTGTCATTGATACACGGCTTAAAGGATATTTATCCTTATGTGGGCGTTTAATTGTATATTCCTTTTTAACTTTATTTGTACAAACAACCGGCCAACATACAAATATTTTCTACGAATTCTCTTAATTTATGCCAAACTCAATTTGTTGTGCATCGTATGCAAATTTTAAGAAATTTAACAATTTTTTTTTCAAACCTAATTTTAAATTTAAAACTTTTAAAAGTATGTACAATGTACATATGTATGTATTTATCTGAAAAATATTTTAAATTTATTTTGACATGCTTTTTTGTTTGAACACATGCATTCATATAAACTGAAATGTTTTAATGGTTGTGTGAAGACGGAAATTATTTTATGGATTTTTTATGAGAATGTGAAATGAAATTTCTGCAATCAAGAAGGTCAAAGGGTAAAACTGTGTTTTAAGCATATCATATTCTTAAAAATCAAGGCCAATGTGATGCATACTTATTTAAGATGGCAATGAAAACTGTAGACTTTTACATTACTTTAATCTGTAATGTTTTGAAATGAGGTCTAAATAGGAATTTATGTCTTTAACTTTTTAGTACTTGTATTATTTTGTGCCTGATTTTTAATGTTATACTTGTACGATTTTAGTAATATTCAGTATATTTTTCATACTCTCCTCCTGGTTCAAATGCTGAGACATCCAGATGAGGAATCAACGACAGAAATCAGGAACATCTTAGTTCTTTAGCAAAGTCCAATGATCAGCTGTAAGATCCATTATCTATCGAAGTGTAAGGAACGCATTAATTTCTCATTATATATCAGACTTAGCTAAGCAAAAACCTTTGGGTGTGTTTTTGGAATATTATGCATGATAATCCAGAACCACCTCCGCAGTGTGATGACCTTGTCTGATGCAAGGGTGCCCCGATAGACTTCACGATAGTATGCTGGACTATCAATCTGGGGGTTGGGTGTTCGATCCCCGCCAGAGACTCTGTGTGTATCTGCAGACAAGCAAAAGGCTTCGCAGTTTGTGTTTGTTTAAAAAAAAAAGGGCTTCTTGAATCTTATTTCCAGCGTAGTGGAATGCTCAACGTTACTACTAAAATTCAACATTTAATATTTATGAGAAGTCTGGTAGAGCGCTAAGCTGGAGATGGTATTTGAGAGCAAGATACTCTGATTTTAACTCAATTTGTTGAGGATAATTCATTCATCAATTAGATTATTTATACCAAGTTTCATAAAAATAACATAAAGAATTATAAACTGTCACCTCATTACAAAATTTATATAAGCGGACATTGCACTAAGGTCTAGAAAATGATTTTGAGATGAAAGAGATTATAAAATGTTCAAAAAGTAGCACAAGAATTGAGGTAAAATTTATAAAAAAAACTGCAACTGTTGTGTGATGGATGATAAAACTTATGTACTGGCAGACTTTTCACAACTTCCTTTCACAAAGATTTGTATGTGACTGATGGACGAGATAATGTTCAAAAACAATTTTGTACCAAGGGAGGCAAATCCACCCATCTGTCCAGAATTTCGTCCTGTAGAAAAGTATTGGGGCTCTTGTACAAAAAATAGTTAAAGAACAAAGGAAAGGTATCCTAGGGCATGAACAAACAGGTAACGGAAGCAGCTATAAAAACTTTAATGGGAGGAGTTTCGGAAAAAGTGGAAAATTTTATAAATATCGAGTAATATACATGATACAAAAATACAAGGTAACTCCACTTCTCTCTCACATAAATATGCTTGGAAATAGGAATGTCAATGTAAATGTAACTTAGAAGTAGCTCAGGCGGCTCAATAACTGGTGGCAGTTATATCGAACAGCATATACCCGGGGTACTTCAAAACGCTGCAATGTAAGCAATGTTTGTTCATTGCGCCAATCAGTACGCCCTTGTGATTCCTGGTGTTATCATAATAAAATGCCGGCAACTTTAAATCGATCCTTTTTCTTGCTCGAGCCATTCGGGATCGATTAGCTTCTGGTCTTTCGATATGGTGTTGACGTGTCTCTGCAGCACTCGATGAAGAAGCACTGCGACGCTTTTTCTGAAGCCATGATTATCGTTCTCTTCCCGTTTCTGCGGCTCTAGACGTAATAATAAAACCGTTATTTTTTATTAAAAGTGGAATGCGGAATAAACAAAATTGCTTATCATTGTTAGATAATATAAAATAACTTTTATTGTACCGGACATGTGTTGGAATGTATTCCTTTCTTCGCTTACACCAAATCATTAAAAGTTCAAATTTGGGAAAAATGTTGCATGGGAAAATTCATAAATCGGCTATACGATCAGATCTAAAATAAGTAGTATTTAAGGTGTCTAAAACCATCTTCAGAAAATTTCCTTTCTAATGAAATCAGTTTGGAGCTAATCGGTTGGATAGTTTCAGAGCCTATAACGGACATAGGTAGAAACATTTTTTATATTTTATATATATAGATAAAACTGAATCCTTTCCAAACGAATGATGCGTTCCAAAGTTATTCAATTCTGAACATTGCTAATTTTTCACAAAAATGTTCGAGATGTCCAATTCTAGGGAGCTATACAATATGAACTATAAAATATGTAAATGCGCATTTAAAAACTTATATAAAATCGAAGATGATAAAAATCCAAGATGGGTCGAAATAAAGCTCCTCAGAATTTCGAAATTTGCTTTTAGTTTGGTTTTTATTTAGGTTCAAAGTTCATAGATTTTAATAGATGTGTGGAAAATACCTAAAGTAAAACTGCTAATAACTTTGAAAGTGTTAGTCAGATTTTATCATTTTTGATAACGTATTAAAGCAAATGAATCGTAGATTTTAAAGTTTTTTCCAATGAAAAATCCGTTTCATATCATAACCAAAAACCTTGTAAAATAGTGTAATCTGACATATTAGGCAGTTGCTACAAGGTGAGATTTCTGCCATTAAGGGGCGGCATACTGGATACAGTCTAATCATCTATCGGGGGATGTCTGTATATTTACTGATAGAAATGCAGTCATCAAATCCATAGCTAGTGTGTATTCGATATCTCTATTGACCTACAAAGGTGACACCAAGTTGGATTTTGGGGCATTACAGCTCTCGCCGTAACTTAATTGTGGATGATATTGCTAAACAAGAGTCAATGATGAAAAAATGGATTGGTATTTGTATGCTGGTGACGGGTATTTCTTGAGTTGTCATGATGCGGTAGAGTAGGAGACGCTACTTTTCTGAATCTGCCCAGCGTCTGTGAGGAAGAATATCCCAGAATTGTGCTTTTCAAGAAAGCCTCAAAATTGGTTTAGCACTGCATTAATGAACTGATTTTTATTAAAAATCCAATACATTAGTATATATAATTTAGTTAATAAGTGCTATAAATTTAGATCACTGCTATTTTATCGAGCATTCCAATACTCCTTTTTCATTTGGCAAACTCCATAACATATATTTTTATGGCTCAAATGTATTCAACCTGAAAACCTACGGCAATTCAATCACACTTATTTCTTTATCCAAACATTTGTAAATGTGTATTTAAGTAAAATTAAATGACAGTTATGTTAAACATTACTTTCATGTAACATTTATTTCCCTTAAAACTTAAATTTGATTGACTAGTCTTAATATTAAGTAGACAGTCATTAAATGTAGACAAATATACATAATCAAATAATTTAATTTATGTGGTATGAATGAATGAATGAATGATTGAAAAAAAAAAACATACATCTTTTTGTATGCAACAACTCATGCATTATATTTCGAGTGGCACTTCATGGTTTCCTCAATTTATAAAATTTTATCATGTTACTAAATGGTGTGAACTTTTATTATCCAAATCCAAATAATAAATAAAATAAATATTTGCACAAAGCAAAAAAAAATATATATTTTTGCAATTTTCTTTTACACACAAACACACACAGGAATATAGTCTATCATACAGACACAAAACATTTAACATTCACTTTAACAAATACACTTACATTTCCATTCATATGCTCACATAAATATGAGGGCAGGCTGAAAAGTTGTTGAAGTTATAAACAGTTTAAATTTACTTCGGGTTTTCAATGGCCAGGTTGATAAGAAGAAGGTGTCAACGAAAATAAAAAGTAAAAATAACACTGAGCGACAGCCCAAATCGATGGGGGTTCTCCCCACCGGGAAAAGCTATATCGGTAAAAGAAGTTATATAGTCCGGCGTTTGGCTGGGTTAGGTCTAGGAATCGACCTACTTATATCGATTTGAAGTTAGTAAATATCCGAATATCGCAAAGTGATGTTCAGCAAACTTGGTAAGCTTTTTTTTTGTATGTCTATTAACAAAAATGTATATATGTGTACTGCAAATGTCGATTAATATAATAGCAATTGTAAACCCTGCTTTTAAAGAACTTTTCAGCCTGCACTCGTGCATAACATACTAAACACCGTTGTGGTTACTTTTTATTATAGTTTAGACATGTCTGTCTTTATGTGTTTAAATGTGTTTTTTGAAGTCAACTTCACCACCACCATCATCATCATAATCATTGTCATCACCACTCTACTCTACTCCACTCCAGTTAAATTTAATTCAATTCAATATTTTGATTTGTATGTATGATTGTTTGTCAAAACCAACATGTACATTTTATTTATTATTGTTTCATTTCATGTCCATTGTATAAAATAGTGTTAATTTTTTATTGTTTTTTTTTTTTGCGTTTTTTTGCAATTTTTATTTTATTTTATTATGATGACACTTGAACATCTTTCACTTCAATTCACTTAAATTGTGTGTCAATGAATTACTACGACAACAACAGCAGCAATAATAATTTTTGTGAATTGCATTTTTAAAATACGAGTCGACTCGCACACTTTTGCACTTGACTGAAGAGGTTAAATTTAATTGAGTGCTAAAAACTATTTCTCTATTCTTGTTTTGTTTTTTTTTTCGCTCTGTTCGTCTCATTTTTTAGAATGTAATTTGAAGTTAATAGCTGTCAATTAACTGAAAATCAATTTTATTGTTTAGAGAATGACTTTTTTCTATTATATAGACAATTGTTATGGACAATGAGTATTTAGGAAAAGAGCAGATGTTTATTTTCGTGAGCTTGTATTTTAATTTGCAATAATTATATGGACATTTACCTTTAATGTAGGTACATATTTAGGCAGGGGGCGAATATTTATGTTTTGGTTTCTTTTAACGGCAATAAGTATTATGTTGCTATTTAATGTTCAAACTTTTTGGTTTAGAGATCCAAAAATAGTTTGCGACTGTTCCATGTCAAATTCTTTCGCGTGAAAAACATTCACGTCAAAAATATGGAGATTTTCTTTAAAAATTTATAAAAAATTTTAAAAAATAAAATTTTTTATAGCCTATTTACATTGGAGAATAATCGTAGGAATTTTACTTCCATTATCTTTTAACATTCACGTGTCTTGCTACTTTTAAAATTAATTTTGGACAACTAACAACAATTCAGAAGCCAAACATGAAAAATCCACTACATCGTGCAACCCCGTTTGCTCTCTACACTTCTACCCAACAAACAAAAAATTTCCTGCAATATAGTTGTCAATGTTAGCACTATGGCGAGTCACAAAAAGTCTTAAAAGACCAGTCATATGTAAGCCGGCTTGCGAAATTCAAGTGGTGTTTGAGCAAGAAATGATACCGAAAAAGGAAATATGTTTGTTAATCATTTGAAAAAAGTATTTACACCGAACACAATCCATTTTGGACCAGCCATACCCCTACGTTTTGAGATTCGAGAGATCGAAAAGGCTATTGTGGATCTGAACTCCAAGAAAGCGCCTGGTATTAACAAAATCAGTAACAAAATGCTTATGGAGCTACCCCGGATAGCAACAAAATAGTTCTATTTGTTTTTAATGCTATATTTCGCGTAGATCCTTCACTGATTACGAAGATACCTAAGCCGTGATCAGCCTATTGTCTAATACATCAAAGCTATTTAAAGATATACTAGAAGAAAACAATGTACTGTCGAACATTTTCTCAATCTCTACACGCAGAAAAAAAATATAGTTGTGCATGTTTACTGCAACAATTTCAATAATTTTTAACAATATTATAGTCACAGTAACTATTTATATGATTGTGGTAACAATAATATGGTTAATTTAGTATTCACATGATTGTATCAACCATATATATGATTACAGTAAACAAGTATGTATATGTTTATGACAACCATTTATATGTAGAATAATTTTATCATAATATGTTGTTCTCAGATTATGATATCCATAAGCCGAGAGCAACATAATATGGTAAGTCCTTTATCATATAAATGGTTGTCACAAACATATACTTGTTTACTGTACAATCATGTGAATCGTAAATTGACCATATTATTGTTACCACAATCATATAAATATTTACTGTGACTTTTGTTAATTGTTAAAAAACTTATAAGAATGTTAAAATGGTTACAGTAAACATGCACAACTATATTTTTTTTCTGCGTGTAGTTACGTTTTTCGTAACGATGTACTTCCAATTAATGTAATTTTTGTATGAGAACTGTCAGTATATTGTCACGATAAAAAATAACCAGAGATTGAAAAAATGGGGCAAAGACTTCTAAATGTTTTAAGAAAATTGTTTTCTTAAAACGTTAAAATTTACCCGCAAACACACACAAGCTATTGGAAATATAGCTAACTGGTCAAAACATTTAAGCATACAGAAGGAGACTTTTTAATTCTTCCGGAATACATCTAAATCTTCGCCTTATAGAAAAGTCATATAGATGCAAAGTTTACTCAATTGAAATGTAAATCAATTCAAATTCATTGGCAGAAACTCTACACCACATTGTGGAAAATATCGATATTGAATACCTTTTCTAAAGAACAGTATAACTCTATAGCTTGTCTTATATATGCACCATAATCCTATGAATAATTCAATGGGAAAACGGAATTCTCAAGTCCGTTTGCGATAACAGATTTGAATTTTGGATACATTAATATTAACCAATAACACTGTGCAACAAATGATAATTTTTGGAAAAACACACGGTCATGACAGTATAGATTACTACCGAAGGGTAGTAAAACGATATATTCAGTTTGGAGATTTTTGTGACCAATTTTTTTTATGGGCTTTTAAAGATTCTGAAAATCAGTTTGCGTTCAAAAAACACTATCATTCGTTTTTGGCAAACAGCTAATCCAGACTAGGTGATACTGCTTAACTATATAATGAATAGCAATGATATAGCTAAGACCCCACCAAACATATTTTGTTTACATCTTTTGCCAAAAAATAGCTTTTTCGTGTGCTTTTATTGAAAAACATTTGTAAGATAATTTTTGTTCACTTTTTTTAGAATAACTTTCAGGGACTCCTAATTTTTGACTAACAATATTTAGCAAAGTTGTAACTAATGTAAAGCTGAACAACTCTTGTGAACATTTCAATGCAATCTTAACATGTCTATTAGGCGGATTGAGATATTTAAAAAAACACTTTTTACTTATTAGTTTGGACTTTATTACGGAAATTATTAAAAATATGAGAATATTAACTTATGAGAAGTTATTCGGGAATACAAAATTAATATTTTTGTAAGATTTGGTTTTCATATGCTAAATTCCCAATTCTATTGTTATTTAGTTGCTCGAAAAGTAATTATGATTCGGTGAACAATATTTATATTTATATTTTCATCGCAATTATAAATATAAATATTGTTCACCGAATCATAATTACTTTTCGAGCAACTAAATAATGAAAATAGGTAAACATATTATTATTATTATTATGTACAACCATTAAATGTTAAGTTTCCATACGCGTAGTCATAATATGTTTAAGATGCAAACAAAATATGTTTACTTTTAATAGTCTTTTTTCCCACCTTTTGAGAGTGTTGGTGTTTGTCTAAGCTATATTATTTTTACAAGTAAATTTTAAGGGTCTGTAATTCCTATCAACTATCTTAGAGCGAATAACAAAAAATTTCAATGAATTTATCAATAATATTTAAATTGGGAATTTAGTTAGTACCTTAATACTAAAACCTATTAAAATAAAATGACTTTGGGTCATATTATATGATTGACTTATATCATAATATGATTATTTCTGAACATTTTATGATATTTTACGATACTATTAATGATCTTAAATTTTATTATAATATGTTACTCTTAGATTATGTTTACCAAAATAATTTTTTTTCTCTGCGTGTATAAAATATAACAAAGCATTTTCCTTATATACCTAAGTAAAATTCATTGAAATCTGTACATATTTGTACAAGTTACGATCTCCACAACGTTTTGGACTCCAGAGGTGGTAGACTTTGACACCCTCTATCTCTGCTTGTATTTTAACAGGGTGATCACAAATATCATTTCCTGAAAGCGTATGTCCTATTCGTTCGTACATTATTTTGAAATCGGGTCAGTAGTTTAGAAGATACAGATTAATACCCACTTTTTTCGATAGATCATACTCCGGACTCCCCCCACTTGGGGTCAGAATATTTGAATATTCCTTACTGTGTCCCTGGTTGATTAAACAATACCGTTTAACTCCGAAGAATGTGGTGGTTTTGGAAAGTCTGACTGTAAGTAAACCGATGCCATCATGAAGTTAAGACCGACACTTATAATTACGGTGGCATCTGGCGATAAGAATTCTGGGGAGAAAATGAAATGTAATCCATTGTGGCATATACTATATACAAGTCCTGTTATTTTACAAAAAGTTGGTAATTTTGATCGTTTAGTCGATATACATTGTTGCCGAGCACCCGTGCTTCTTCAAAACGATGTGTATCTTACATATTAATAGTTCTTCCATCAGATACTATGTTGCCCTCATAAGCCGATGAAGTTTGATCTGAAGTAGCAGGATCATTGTTTGGCTAGGAGTTTGTCATTTTAGGATTGGGTCAACTCTTTTGTTTGCACTGATGATTCTAGCATCTGACATTATTTACAACAGAAATATAATGCATCTGGATTATGTGGATAAGTTGTAACTCTCAGGCAGTTTTGAATCAAGAAACAATGATGTGAAGGTAAATGAGGTAACGAAAATGTATAAAAAACTCTAAATGAATCACATTTACAGTTTTTTAATTTTAAATAAAACACTTAAAATGGAATTGGATGTCGGAATCTTTATTATGACCCGAATGATCAATATCTAACTCTTTTCAGTCTTGCTAATGGTAGCTCGCGAATTACGAGAGTAATGTTTACTTCTAAGTCTTTAAAAGTAATTTGCTTATCGACGATGACTTTTGACTTGACATAACCGCAAGGAAAATCCAAAGGCGTGATATCACACGATCTAGGTAGCCAGTTGCCAGGTCTGGATCACGTAACTAGCTCCGAAGATCGATGATGTAAATCATATATTACTCGAAGTGCAGGAAAAATATTTCTCATTTCTAAAACAGCTGAATTTGGAGACATTGTTGCGGTATGAGTATTTCCGTGATGACAGTATGACATCAGTAACACGTGGTCTGTGAAGAAGAGCTTCTAAATGAATTTTGTACTCCTCGATAGCATTTTAATATTCATTATCCTGCAGATATCTTTTCATTCCTTAAAATCTGAATTAAACTTCTTTTCAAAGATCTTAACAAATTATTGTCATGATTTCAAGCAACAAATTAAAATAAATATCCGGAAGTTAGATGATTTTCTTCCTTTTGCTAGACTAAAGGAAGAAAAGAATTATGAAGACTTTAGTCTGAGAGATTAATTATCATATTTATTAAACAATATTTTTTTTTAAAATCATCATATCATAAAGAAACTAACTTATCAACAACTTTAGTTCGGCATATTTTAAACATGATTTAAATTATAAATTCAAATGGCATTTCTAAATTAAGAAATATTCAAAATTGTTCTCACAAAAACCACGTCCGTCTCCAAAAAGTATTTGAGTTTTTAATACCAATATCACCTGTTGTCCCTTGGCCATAAGCTGATATACATATTTTCATGGGAACTCTAAATTTATATTTAATATTCGTAAAATTATTATCCTTAAAACCTCAAAACTGTCCCTTTTTTAGACACCTTATCTGAGGACAGAAATATGAAAATCACAACATAAATTCTTAAATTGTTATCACTTCGATGTGTGACCCAAAAAAATACGACGAAATTGGTAAAGAAAAACATCAGGCGCCTCACGTTGAATACATTTTAAGGTAAGAAATAAAAAAAAAAAACGGACACCCAAACCAAAAAGGAATACGAAAGAAATTATGCTTCCTGAAGAAAAAACACAAACACGCATACCTGGACACACAAGCACAGTTGTTAAAGAGTGCGCAAAAACCTCTACAAATCAAAAGGATCAATGAAAATTCACAGGATTAAAACACAGAGTGGCAAAATAACAGATCGCCAGTAGTTGACGTTTTTTTCTTTGTAGTTATTTTTTAAAACCTTCATAATTTTTGTATAATTTTACTTTTCGGTTAGTTGTTTGTTTTTTGGTGTTTTTTGGTGACCGTTGTCAAAGACAGTGTACGAGTATTAATCGATAATATTGTCGCCAATTTTTGTAATTTTATCGTCTGCATGTGTGTATGAGTACGAGAATTTCATTGATGATTTGTTTCCAAAAACATTACATAATGTTTCTTACATTATTTTCAATTTTAAGTTTTAGTTTGATTTTAATAAGACCTTCTTCCTGCCCTTTTCTTAGCACTTTGGAAATGTTTCTTTAATATTCGAAAATAACGTAGTTTCAGGTACTCAAATAATAGTTTTTCTCAACTCAATTTTTAATTATTATTACATTTTATGTTTGTTGGCTGTTTGTTTTAATAGACTTTAATATTGATTGTGTCCTTTTTAAAAATCTCATAAAAATTATTCTTTGATGAGTGTTTTTTTTCATAGACTGGCAAATGAAATTAACAACTTTTGATATTTGGAAAGTGATTGGGGAATAAAGGTGTTGAGTTTATGGCGACTTTAGCAAAGCGCTACTATATGTGAATGAATATTTCAAAAATACATTTTCCTTTCTATGAGAATTGGAACACATAATAGTCCGGAAATTTTATATTTATCTGCTCTTAAAATATCGTTATGTTAAAGTGACAGACCCCTTTTATATATAGCGATATAACTAGAACATAAAGGAATCAATTATGAGACCAATTCTATGAGGATTCTTTCTTCTCTATGGGTAATACAGTTAAGTTTGTTTCATTAACTATATACAAAAACGACTTAAATCTTGGTTTACAAACAAAATTACAAACACACATTAACATTGTATCACCTATATTACCTGTTATAGGGCACATAAATTCAGCTATAGATATGTATAAATATAAAAAATAAAACCCATTTAAACAATTATTCATGATATTTATAACTTTTCGTATGAGCTGTTGACATTTTTCTTATCTATATGTTCATAAACAGCAACGACGGACGTCCTTCACAATGTTGCATGATGCATGTTGCATTCGTATTTTTCATATCTTAAGGGTTTTACAATGCTTCACATCTCGTACATGCATACATACATATATACAAGGGTTATCAAATGAATTATGTTCATTTTCATATTAAACAATTTAATGATCTTCATCATCATCGTCATCACCATCTTCAATTGTGTTATCATCATTTGAGGATGAGATTTCATTCTAATGTATTTTTCTGTTCCTTTTATATTATGTATGTTTTCATTTGTATTTAAATTTCATTTTATGATTTCGTTAATGAATTTGATTTGATTGAGTATGAGACAGTTGTTAAAACAAATTATTTTATAGTTTTTCGTTTTTTTGGTTTAGAGTTTTTTATTATTATAAAGAAGGATTTAAGGTGGGTAAAATAAAAATATATAAATCAAATGTCACTTTAATGAAGTCGATTTTCATTTAATGAACTTTATTTCTTAACTAATGAATATAAGTATATGTACATTATTTTATGGCGGAAAGTAACATATATATCTGTATTTAAATATCTTTAGTTTTTTCTTACGCATTCGAATTTCTTTAAGATGCAGGTATATTTTTGTTCTTAGTCCTTTTAATATTTAATGCATTTTATTAACTCTTTCATGATCATCATAAATCTTCTATTTTTATTAACAATATAAACAACGAAATCAGTAACTTATCTGTTCCAAAATTTTACAAATATTTTAAGCTAACTTCAGTACTAACTACCTATAAAAATATTCCTTTAAAAAAAATATAATAAAGATGATCAGACATCGTTAACCGCTGTTGCATAGAATCTGAATTGAAACTTTGATAAATTTAATAACCAAGAATAAGGTCATGCATTTCCAAAACTATTCATGTTTGTATCGGCCGAATTTCAATTGGTGCTCTTTAATTATAATGGTGTGTATCATTTAATATTTTAAATTATACAACTTACCAACATTAAGTTGGAAGTTTTTGATTGAAAAAAGAGTCAACGAATTCATATCTCCTTTTAATGTTACTAAATAAACCTTATGATTGTTTTTTTTTTTTTTTTGTACTTCTTCTAATGGTACTTTTTGAATTTTTGTACCATTCACCTTCGTGAGATAGGTATATATTAGTTTGTCATTCCGTTTGTAATTTCCACAATATAATTTTCCGACCCTATAATGTATATATATTCTGGATCCTTATAGATAGCGGAGTCGATTTAGCCGTGTCTGTCTGTCTGTTGAAATCAATTTTCTGTGGACCCCAGATATCTTCGGGATCCAAATCTTCAATAATTCTGTCAGACATGCTTTCGAGAAGTTTCCTATTTAAAATCAGCAAAATCCGTCCATAAATAACGGAGATATGAGAAAAATCCGAGACAACCTCTATTTTTGGCCTATTTTTGATCTATATCTCGATTACTAAGTCATAAATATAGGCAATGATAGATATTTCAAAGTCCATTGCAATGATGTATATAAGGCTATAATAAGTTGGACCTACAATGGGTCAAATTCGGGAAACATATTTTTTAACCCGAATTTTTTTCACAAAAAACATTTTTTTGTCATACATTTTTTTCACTAATAAATTAAAATAAATAAATTTTTAAATTAAAAAATTTTTTTTAAAAAAATTTTAAAAAACTTTTAAGAAACAATTTCGAAAAAAAAAAAAAATTATTTTAAAGTATAATTTGGTGAACGGTATATAAGATTCGTCACAGCCGAATATAGCTCTCTTTCTTGTTTATAATAATAGTAAACTTAAAACCGTGAAAATAGACCAGGGGTGGATCCAGAAGGTATGAAAAAAAGGACTCGAAAAATGTTGTAGCTTAATTTTTGTGCATATTCAACTATTTGTTTTGAAGAATTGTGCACCAGCTATTGCAACACCTTTATTAATTATATATTTCGTCAATTCACATGGTCTCTTATCAGTCGTATTGTTATTATGTACAAATATATCACGACTCGGCAGCTCGGCTTAACCGAGCTTAGGCATTCGGCGTTGGTCTCTGCTGGTTCGTTACGATAACACAATAAACATAGCATAGAAAGTAGTATTATTTTAGGGCATTTTTTGCTTGAAAATCAATAAAAACCATTGTGAAATATTAGGACATTATGACAATATGACATGATAAGAGACCTTGTGAATTGACCAATTATATACTTGGTTTTAAAGTTTTAAAAGAATCGATTCTTATTCCCTCATTCAACTCTGGCAATAAGTCAAACATAAAAAAATTATAGAAGAATAGCTGAACTAAGCGCTATTCCAAAACTATTTGAAAAATGTGTTACTGACTCTCTCGCTCATCAAGTATCTCCCTTACTAACGGCTTGTCAACACGGTTTTCGCAAAGGATCTTCAGCTATGACTAACATTCAACAATTAACAACTTTTGTTAATGAAGGATTCACTATTGGTCAAAATACTGATTTCAGTAAAGCCTTTGACAAAGTTAATCATAAACTTCTGCTAAACAAATTGGATAAAATGGGCCTTGACAATACTTATTTAAGCTGGTGAAAGTCATATCTTTTATGCAGAAAACAGTCCCTAAAATTCAATTCTACAAATTCAAGGAATATTTTGGTAAAATCGGTGTTCCGCAGGGAAGTCACCTCGGTCCCACTTTATTTTTAATTTTCATCAACGACTGATATTCGCAGATGATGTTTAAATATTTTTAAGCCTTAAATTAAACGTCATACAACATATTACATTGCCTGTTAATAAAGTTCGAGGAATCTTAGCTTTTATCAAACGAAGGGCAAAATAATTTATTGATCCCTTCATCACTAAAGGATTATTCACTTGTAACACCAATTTTAGAGTATGGCTCAATTGTGTGGGACTCCTACTATAATTTTTACACTGATCTTATCGAATCTGTTCAGAAACAATTTTTACTATTTTGTAAAAATTGTTTCTGAAGGACATTCTGTGCTTACATCATATTCATTACGTCCTGCTTTGATTCGACTGCCAATATTAAAAAGACGAAGAATTATGCTTAATGCACCATTTTTTGTAAATCTTTGAAATGGAAATTAAAAAAATATAAATTTGAGTTAAATTTTATCTCGATATCATAACTTGTAAAAGTGTTATGCATGTTAAAATGATTTTCGGAAACGGGATTTATAAAGAAGCTATGACCGATAGTTACAAAAATCCGTGGCATGATTTGTGTACATTTGAAACTGATTTCGGAAACGGGCCTTATATGGGCATTATTTATCTATCGTCACAAAATTCTATATGGACATTTGTGTGGTTTTTACATGGAATAATGGACCGGTTTCTATCAATTTTAATAGGCTTTTTCCTTGTGCCGAAAAAAGCACCTTTAGTGAATATATAAGTATCATAAAATATCACATTATGATCAAATATAGACGTAGTTAATATTACATAATACTATTTTCCAAAGTATATACAAGTCAGGGATGTTAAAGTTGGTACAATTGTACATTTTTGGTACAATTTTAAAATGTTTTTCCCCTCTTTGAATTTTTAGTATAGCAAACAAATTATTGTGTCCAATTCAATCCATTTATGATGTACAAAAAATCGTTTAATGTGGTAAGAGTTTTTTTTTTTCAAAATATAATAAAAACTAAGGAAAGAAACAGACTACATGTGCCAACATTATCAAGCCTCATACTTACAAATGATTGTTTATGATCCACAAATTCATGCTTCTATGATGAAAAAATTCCAAATAACTAGTTTATTAACTAAACAAATAAGTGCCTGATTTTGATTTCATATATGGGACATTTAAAAAATTTTTATATTTTTTATTTTTAATTTTTTTTTCTGAATTAAATTCCAATCGGAAGACATAAATTTCAAAAGTTGGTTCACTTGACATGAAATGCCCCATATTCAAAATACTTTTTTTAATTACCTTATTTTATTCTTACCCAATTTAACAACCCTGATACAAGTAGTCCGACTCTTTGACAGCAGTATGTAACTCTATATTTGTGTTAGTAAAAAAGTACCTAGCTCTAAATTTGTGTTAGTAACAAAAATGTATATGTGTTGGTGCCTTTTTATTTTTCATCAGATATACAGAGTTTTATAAAAATGTTTTAAATTCTAATTTATTTGAATTGTATACGATTTTCAATACGGAAAATTGACGTACATATCGCAATTTACAAAAAAAAAAAAATTATTTTACAGTTCTAATCACTAATGATGAAATTTTGAACCTTTTTCGAAAACCCTTCCATTATGGTTTTTATAGTGCTTTATGTCACTTCGTTCGAACAGGTAGTCCATCTCCGTTTAAAATCTACCACACTTTTGGACACCTTTTTTATGCTCTTCAATTCTGTTTTAACAAGAGCCCAATATCTCTCAGCTCCAGGCAGTTTGGAGGAATTGCCTCTCTTGGTACAAATACCACATCATTGGTCTTCTACCACTCCGGACCTTTCTTAACATAGTAACAGATGCCAAATCAGGCCAAAAATAAGTGGACACATTAAGAAGTATTATGAATGGAAACATCCTTTTTTGTAAACATTCCTTGATGTAAATTTCGGTATTTATAGAGCTCTTTGTAACAAATGTTTGGATTCTTTTGCCGCAACTGCATATTGCTTTCCATACCAAGAACTTTTTGGGAAATTTTGTCTGCTTTTAGGTCCTAAACTTTTCTTCAACATTCCGTCGAGCATCTGCAACATACAAAAATTTACCCAGAAGCTGCGAAAAATTTTCCATACGTACATTTCGTCATCCATTATGCAGCAGGGGTATTTTTTGTATACAATTTGACTTCAATTTCCATGCTCTGTCTTTGGCCTCTAAATTTTTAGCAGAGTTCCTGTTAGGAACTTTTTGAGCCTTGTATGCTTTTAAACCTACATTGGCTTCAACTTTTTGTACCAAATAGTCCGAGTACTGACCTAATCGGGTTGCTTTTCTATCGGATGTGTTCGGAACTCTTTTGAAAATGCTTTCTATATATGTAGCTTTATAAACATCATGTGGACCATTCCTTCTAACTGAACCAGGTTTTATATCAACGGACAAGTTCTCCCGGTACTGTTTAATAACATTGGAAAAAGTTTAATATTGTTTGGCCAACTTTTTGTAGAACCAAGTTGGGTTTTGTTGAAAACATATAATAATTTTAGTACGCACTTTTTTCTGGTCACTTATTTAATTTTATATTTATCAAAGGTTTATAAAAAAATTTTGAATTTAAAAATTTATTATGAATATGGGCTTAAATTTATAAAAACCAAAACTATTTTATTGGAAAAGACATTCATTTTCCAATCGAATTTGAATTAACACACCAAGATCAAAACACTATGAAACTTAACTTAAAATCCTAAACCTTGTAACTACAGGGTGGCGCAGAATGAGCTATATGGTTTGAATTCTTTATAACATTTTTAATTATTATTTTTTCTTTATTTTTTCAGCATTCTGTGAAGAATACTTGGGGAATAAAATATTAATAATTAACCACCCGAAATTGCAAAAAGTTATGGAAAACATGTTAAGAAGTAGATGTGGAACGCTGGCATACGCCTCAATTTGGAACAGAGTATGCCATATTGGCTTGATTCATTCTTGGCTTCAAAAGATGAGCAGTGCTTTTGGCTCGGAATCCGTATGTTGCCAGAAAGATGAGAAATGGCCATGGCCAATACTTTGACTAAATTTATATTGCATCAAGGTTTCAATATAAGAGCTAAAAATTTTAACAAATCCCGCATTTTGAAGTCATACGTCCAATAAAAAAATTATAATCTTTTATTCGATTAAAACAAAACTCGAATAATTGACAATAGTAACCTTTTGCTGCACGAAAATGGTTAATTTAAAACAAATAATTTTTTGGCAAAATTCTAATTTTTTTTTATATATATATTTTAAGAAGTATTTATTTAATTGGTCATTTCACAAGGTATCTTATCATTCATATTGTCATAATGTCCTAATATATCACGACTTGGCGGCTCGGCTTAACCGACCCTTAGGCATTCGGCGTTGGTTTCTGCTGGTTCGTTACGATAACACAATAAACATAGCATAGAAAGTTGTATTATTTTAGGACATTTTTTGCTTGAAAAGCAATAACAACCATTGTGAAATATTAGGACATTATGACAATATGAAATGATAAGAGACTTGTGAATTGACCAAATGTATATCCAACTTTAATGCAAAATATTTATCGGAAAATTTGATAGTTTCTTTGGTATTCAAAAAAAAGATAAATGCATTATCTGTGATAAAAACTACTGGCAATTAACTGAAACATTAGAATTTTGCCATTAATTGCATTAAGAGCTCTACTTACGTAGACTTTAAAACCATAAACAGTATTTAATATTTTTAAATAAATTCCACGTTACTGAGATAAAACTGCGAATAAAGCACGATTTTTAGTAAAAATTTAAGTTGAACTATCTCGAAAATTATTATGAAATAAAATAAGATGTTTTGCACGTGGAGCCCTTTTGGTTGTAGAGTAGTGTTATTAGTAAAAACCAGGTTTTAGGTGTCTAAAAGAACAAAGAATAACTTCTTCTGTTTCGCTTGTTTTAAACAAAACAATGTAAAAGGGTTTAATATAAAATATGTACATTGTATATATTTAATTATCTGTGTATGTGTGTATGGGTTCATATCTATGTGAATATATTAATTATAATAGAAATACGTGTGTGTATATGTATATGTCTGTAATTGTTGTGTAAATTTGAAATCTAATAATAGTGGTGCTGAGTGTATTGGATTGTATGGAATTGAGTTGAGTTGATAGAGCTGTTTCTAACGTTTGCGCATGCGTGCCTTAATTTAAAACGTGTCTAATGATTTAATAGAGACAACATTTGTATACCGGTATATAAAGTCTATATTTATGGTATTTATGGTGTTATATACCTTTATTTTTTTTATTATTATTAACACTACCCTTTGACTACCTCTTTCTTTCTTTCTTGCTTTCCTACCATCCATTCATCCATCCATCCATCTTTCGTTTGATGAATCTAACACTTTTTATTTAAATTTTTAATTTTTGGTAGCTAAAAAACAATTTTTGAATTTTAATCAAATAAAAGTGTTTGTGTGTATATGGGAACTAAAAACGTTTGAGTGTGAATGTGTTATATGTAGAGTGATGGCTGTACAATTTATTTTATTTATTTTTAAATGTTATTTATTTATTTTTATATATTTTTTATACACATTTGACTTTAAATTTGTTTATATTGTTGCTTGTATGAATGTTTTTTTTTGTATGTCTATGATGGTAATAATGTAGTTTTATTCTCATGTTTTTAAATTATGGGGTTTTTTGTACTCCATCTAGCTCTTTTATTGTTTTATTTTATACCGCCCCATTGGTGGTTACTTTCTTTCATTCATTTTGGGTCTATCATACGTCCGTGTGCCTGTCTATGGTTTGTAGTAACTGTAAGTGTGATCATGATCGGAAAATTACGACAGAGAGACAGACAGACAAACGAACATTTCTTGTGAACTTTCAAAGAGTTATATTCTCAAAGACTATGTCTGTAGAGGCAATAAATATGTCTATATCTATGTGTTGGTAGCTTAGTGTTTGTATTTGTTAAGTTAATGTACAAGTACTCATTTGTAATACTTCAATTATTTAAATAGTTTCAATTTTAACGTATGAAGCCAGACGTGCTTTGTAGCTGCTACCCTTTTAATTTTTGGTTTTTTGTCGGCAATTGTTTTATTTTTTAGTAAATTTGTATTTTTTTTTCTATAAAGTACGAGTATTTAGAGGAATTTATGGGATTTTTATGTTATTAAAAACTTTTTTTCTCATTATTGAAAACAAATTACCAATAGTCTTTATTTTATGAGTTTTATTTTTAATAGAATTTTAAAATAGTTAAAAAAAAGTATAAAGCGTGTTCCTAGAAATGATTTTATAAGAGAATTCATTTTGAAAACTAATAAAGTATATTCGGGTTAAAAAAAACGTCACTACATCCGCCTAGAACTAAAGTTTTGTTTAGAATTTTTAAAAAGTGTTTGCAGAAAAGTTAATATAAAACAAAATCTTGGTAATAACATGCCACTCAATACTAATTAACATACATACTTTCTAACGTCTAATTCATATTTATTACACATCTGAATAAGTAAATATCTGACATTAATACACACATACACAATTGTAACGTGGCATTATCTATATAAATATATAAATGTCTTTGTAAGTTTGTTTGTTTATTTGTTTGTTTGTTTGTTTGTTTGAGCATCACGCCTAAACGGCTGAACCGATTTTATTGAAATATGGAACGTAGATAGATCCTTACTTGGAAGCGTCAATAGGCTATAAATTTTTTCAATACTTGGACCAGAAAGGGATAAAAATGGGGAAAAACGGGTAAAATTGGTACCTTTAGTTTTTAAACAATAATTACTAAACGGCTGAACCGATTTTTACATCGACAGGGGTAGCGAAGCGCACCGGGTCAAGCTAGTAAAGAATAAATATGAATTTATATTTATCCAACTAAAACTTTTAAAATACAATTATATACAGTCTGCATTACCTAGATGTAGTCTAATAATATATTTATCATATGAATTAAGGTATGTTTCATATTTGTAAGAACAATTATTATGTCTAAATTACTCATTAATCTTTCATATTTCTAATACAAGAATTAATAAATTCCTCATCGAAAAGAGGAGTTGTAGAAGAGATTGGCAACATAACAGATATCCTGCAGCTAAGCCAGGCACGTGATATATGAATTCCCCCGCAAAACCGAAAAGTTTTCATATAAAAAAGAAGAAAAATGTAGAAAAAATTTTGATTTTTAACACACCTCACTAAACAAGTAAGAGAGCTATATTCGGCTGTGCCGAATCTTATATACCCTTCACCAAATTATACTTTAAAATAAAAATCTTGAATATTTTTAGGTAAACAAAATTAAATTTTTTTTTTTCAAATTGTTTTTCAAAATTTTAAAAATTCTAAATTGTTTTTCTTAATTTTTTTCCAATTTTTTTTTACATTTTTTAAAATTTTTTTTTTTTAAATTTATTAGTGAAAAAAAAATTATAAAAAAAAAATTGTTTGTGGTAAAAAAAATATTCGAGTTATAAAATAATTTTCCCGATTTTGACCCATTGTAGGTCGAAATTACTATAGCCTTATATAAATTGCAATGGACTTTGAAATATCTATCATTGGATATCCATATTGTCTATATTAATGACTTACTAATCCAAAATTGATCAAAAATAGGCCAAAAATCGAGATTGTCCCGGTTAAACAATGAACAATTTAAACTTTCTTAAATAGCCAAAACATTATTCCGGATCATCAATTCGGATTCCATGAGGATCACGAAACAATTGAGCAAGTTACCTGCCTAACTGGAGAGATACGAAAATCTTTCGAACTAAAAAAGTACTGTTCCGCAATATTTCTAGATGCTGCCCAGGCTTTTTAAACGGTTTGGCACAAATGTCTAATACACATGCCTTCTAGTACAGACAAAATACTTAAGTCTTACGATTGTTCAGGATAAAGTGCGGCGTTTATGTGACAAGCGATTATACGATCAATGCTGGTCTACCTCAGGGAAGTGTTCTAGGACCAATCCTGTACCTATAATTTACCCGTGTCCGAGGAATTAACCATTTCCAGATTTGCAGATGCCACTGCAATTCTTAGTTCTCTTGTGAACTTAATCTACGTGGTTTAAAAATATGGAGAATACAAGTAAATTAAATCATAGGAAGTTGTCCACCAGTGACACTGAACATTTATATAGACGCCTTATTTTGAGTCGGCACATAGAAGCCAAGCGGCACCACATGAAACTAAAAGCTTCTAATTTACACTGGCTAATCCACCATTAATCGAAATTAAGCCTTAACTGCAAAGTTATCCTCTATAAGACAATCTTAAAACCAATTTGGACATACGAAATCCAATTATGGGGAACAGCAAGCAATACCTGTATATACATATCGCATACAGAGGGCATCATCCAAAAATTCTAAGAACCATGACGGAAGCTCCATGGTACAAAAGAAATGAGAACATCCACAGAGACTTAGATGAATTTAATAAAAATCGTAAAGCTTATTTTTCAAAATTACATCATCATCATTCGAACCCGCTCGCTCGCAAGGCTACTTGCAGTAACTCCAAACAGATCAAGGCTACGTAGAGCAGATTTAACACTCATCCAATTTGAGATTAATTTGCCAAATATGATTCTCCGCTGAGAGAACAGTAATTGTTTTAGTTAAAAGATTAAATTACTGATTCTAAGGCCTAGACAATGGAGGCAGAAGCAATATCAAAAAAAGTCGTTCATGCAATCTTGAAGATATGGGTATCTTAGGAAGAGTCATTAAGAATTCCATTTACTCTTCATCGATATTCCATTTATTGATATTGTTGTTGTTATTTGAAATTTTTTTATTATAAAATATATCAAATTTTTTAGAACATTTTCATTTTTTTTTTTTTTTACAAAAGTACTTTATTTGTATGCAGTTTTGTATACATTTCTATATCTTTTATTTAGAATTTAATTAAATACACTATAATTTAAGTTTTCTTGTAATTGTTGAATTGATTTTTTTATCAATATTGATCCAAAACCCTAGATTTGTAAACTAGATTTCGACTTTTAAAGCATTGTAAATCCGGCAATCGTTCAGGTATATTTTATATCAAATGAAAATGATGAATCTTTAACAGTAATGAATGCATGGAAAAAATTTTACATTATTAGATTGTGTAAAGCATATTGCATTGACTTATGCTGCACAACGCTCAAAGGCTGTTGGAAAATTTTGTGGCCAGATGTAGGAGAAAATGTTACAGTAAGTATGTACTATCTTGTCAATCCTTGGAGCATGAATATTCTGAAATAGTTCAGGTGGCACATACAGTGGGAGGGGAAGGTTTTGATGACTTTTGTGCAAGTGATATTAAAGAATTGATGATAAATAAATAATTAGATGTTGAAGATTTACAAACAAACGACAATGATTCCGATGAAGGAGTTACGGAATCAGTAGCTAAAATATTATTGAAGGAGGAATTAGGAGGAAAATAGGGAAATCATTTTTTAAAAAATTACCCAAATATTCAAAGAGCCCTCGCATTCCAACGATATATTTCACAGGGCTTAGCCCAATATTGGAAGATTTATAAGGACTTAAACAATAAATCAACACAAGTTTTAATTACAAATGATGTTTTCAAATCTCTACGAACTGATGTTATCTCCCATGTCAACTATCGAATCAGAAACGCATGAAATATTATATGATGACGAAAGTGATATGCCGCCTACCAAAAGAATACGATTGGTAGTGGAAGACAGTGATGAAGGATTGATTGGAAGTGAGGTATAAGTATACTTTAAAAAAATATGTAATTTCACAATACTTGCTCCCAATTGTTTTGCAAAGTATCTGACAAACTAAAGCCTTCTTTCTTGTTTAATCTAATGACAGTAACTGTGGAACTTAAAAAATTTTTGAATACGTTAGAGTCCAGAAAATACATATGTTTAGTGTTCCAATAGTGTTCCAGAATAGCACACAAATCCACATATTCTAGTAATATCCCAGCAGTTCTAGAAGACAGTCCCGAACTAGTGATTTTACCCATAATTTAGGATGACAACTAGTTACGTAACTAGGTCAATTAACCCCCTGCTTAGGCCAAAGTAGTCAAGGCATTGGATTCTCATATTGATTACATAGCGTCAGTTACCTTACTATCTACCTAACTGGTTACTTGCTTAGCTACATAACTAGTTATTTTAACATGTACTGGTGCTAATTGACCTCAAATAGTCAGCTAAAAGGTAAAACTATGGAAGTCCAATAAACGATTACTTGTAAACAAACCTTCCTCTAACAACTCTTCAATAAATTGCTTCTGCGCGCAGAAAAAAATATAGTTGTGCATGTTTACTGTAACCATTTCAACATTTTTACAAGTTTTTTAACAATATTATAGTCACAGTAACAATTTATATGATTGTGGTAACTATAATATGGTCAATTTACGATTCACAAACTTGTATCAACCATATACATATGAATATGGTTGCAGTAAACAAGTATATGTTTGTGACAACCATTTATATTATGAAGGACTTACCATAATCTGAGAACAACATATTATGATCAAATTATTAATCATAAAAATGGTTGTCACAAACATATACTTGTTTACTGTAAACATGAACTACTATATTTTTTTCTGTGTGTGATGGGTAAAATTAATAGTTTCTAGAGTGCAGTACAAAATAAACGTTTAAAGTAACTTCACTGTAGGTTACTAGGAGACACTAAAGTGACTATTTACTTCACACTATGTATGTTACATGGGATATTAGTATACTTAAACAAAAGTAAAAATAAACTATAAGATAATTATATCAACACAATTTGTATAAAACCCGTTTGTACGAATTACTCACAAAACTTTAAAACTGACTACACTCTAGATTACTTAGAGACACTTAAGTGACAATTGTCTAAACGCCAGATTACCTGGGATGTATAAAGTAACCAATTGTCTTCTCTTTGCACTACAAAGAGCACATAAGTGTCAAATGTATAAATTGGAGTCAGCAAAGTGATAGGACAGGGATAAGGATACATTGACTACTTGCTTAACTGCTGAGATACTCCTGTCATCTACACAATTGCTTTCAAAAAAACCCGACTTAACTCAAAACATATATTTATTTCGAACTATCTATCTAGCATTCTTTCAGATGTACAACTAATGGAAAAATATTGGGAGATATTATCCCATAGAGTTTTCTCGCCTCTAAACATAAAAAAGTGCATTTTTCGCCAGGTGGCCCAATATTGATCAAAATTTAGTAGAAAGTTCAAAATTTGTAACAACTTGGTACACAGGTTCTTTATGGTCATACATCCTAGCTTCAATATATTTCCCTAAAACCTCTTTTCTTTTGAACCAACAAATTGTCCATGAGCAAATGACATCTCAGAAAATGTATCTCCCGGTTTCTAAAGATCTATAAATATACATTCTCCATCGAATTAAACTTTTTGGTATACAGAAAAAAAGCAATGGAAACCCTTCAACAACCCTAATGCATTCATAATAAATAAATTCATCAATAGTTTTAATACCGCCAGTTCTAACTAATATTCTTTAAACGATTGTAGATTTTTATATGTATTTCTAAACATTTCCATTTATAGTTCTTTCTCTCAAACATTAAAAATTCACAGACCATAATTTGTTTTTATGATGGTGTGAATTCTGTATGGGTTTTGTTTTATGACACTCATATAATGATGCATTTCATTACATTATCTGGCAGGCATATGAATTGCCGTACGATAAACGAGAAAAAAACCAATAGAATTTTAACTCGCCCGCGCACAACTACACTCATTTAAATGACGGGGTTATTAAGCAACAAAACAATTCTACTAAAAGACAATACATACCTACGGAGAAACGCACGCTTTCTTAAACCTTGAACAAGTGTTAAAATTATAGAAATAGTTTTTAACAAACAAATCGATCGATTAGAAATAATTTTCACAAATTTCTCTACTTGTAGCCTTGGTATGAGCAGAATATTTATTTATTTATCTATTTTACTCCTATTATTTGTTAATAGTTGTATTATTAATACAGTAGAGAAACCCTTTTTTCTAGCATAATTTTGTTAAAACAAACAAGGACGCTCTCTCAGTGTCCTTGTTTAAGTATTCCCATGCCAGCCCGAGGAAATTTTATTGGTTGCCATAAAACAACTAAACGTAAATGTAATAAAAAAAAGAAGAGAAAATAAACAATAGAATAGAAAAAATAACAATTGTTCGTGAGTAATAATTTCTTAGGAAATTTGTGTGTTTAATTTAAGTTCCGTGCCCGTTCCGTTTGTTCGTTCTATTTTTAATGCGCTGCGCATGCTTTAAGCGGTAGCAGAAACGCGGGTATTGTTGCATCCATCTAACAATAGTTTATAAGTAATTCTATTGCTACCTTGCCGCATTGCATAGCTCATGACAAAATGTTAAAAAAAATATTAAATTTACTTACAAGAGTTACATGAATTACAAGAAGGTACATACATTACATTCATACATTGATCCCCGAAGCCATGCGCAAACCATAAAAAACCACCACACACACCAAAACTCAATTGCACACGGCTGTGTTTTTAAGAAATTTATTGTATTTTACAACGCTTGCGCATTTTCATTTTACAAAAATTTCAAATTACATTTGTAATGTTGTTTTTTTTATTTTATTTTGTCATCGTTTATTATCCCTTAAGGGATTCTTCCTTCATTCATTCAATCAATATTGGTTTTCTTTAGTTACAAATTTTGTTGTTTGAGGTTTAAGTTTTTTATATTTAAAATGTTTAAACAAGTACTATTTACAACACTCGTACGTACGCTCGGGTTTAAATTCCTTCCCTATTTCAGTTTTTTATTTTTTATTTTGGTGTGTGTTTTTTTTATATTTTTTTTTGAGGAGGTAATATTTTTGTATCTTATTACACAAATGTCATCACATTAGGCGGAAGTAATTTCATTTGTATTTTATTTCATTCATTTATTTTCTTCCTGCGTTCATTTTTTTTTTTATTATTTTTTACTTATGTCAATTTTAGGTTAATTTTTAGTTTAAAGATTTCATTAGTTTTTATGCTTGAATAAATTTAAGCCTTTGTGTTGCTACTTTGGGTTTTCTAAAAATACACTGAATATAGAAACGCACTTAAATATTAAGAAGAATTACCCAAATATTTTATTTTAAATCTTTAAAAGGTTTAGTTCCTAAAAATATAAATAAATGTTGTAATCGTGTTTAAGATTATATTGATAAAGTCTAATTAAATTTATAAAATGTTTGCAAAATGAACTACATACTTTTACAAAAATTAGTATTTATTGATATTTGTAAAAGGGCCTGCTAATGATCCCATTTTTTGGTCGGATGTCGACTACTTTACAGTACTGATCTGATCTGAGTACTATACGGCCCATTTGCCATTCATTTAGAGGCAAGTTATTATGTTTATCGTTGAGTATATCGTTGTCCATTGTTACTGTAACCATTTCAACATTTTTAACAATATTATAGTCACAGTAACTATATATATGATTGTGGTAACAATAATATGGTTAATTTACGATTCACATGATTGTATCAACCATATATATGGTTACAGTAAACATGTATATGTTTGTGACAACCATTTATATGATGAATAATTTGATCATACTATGTTGTTCTCAAATTATGATATGCATAAGCCGAGAGCAACATAATATGGTAAGTTCTTCATCATATAAATGGTTGTCACAAACATATACATGTTTACTGTAACCATATATATGGTTGATACAATCATGTGAATCGTAAATTAACCATATTATTGTTACCACAATCATATATATAGTTACTGTGACTAGTCACAGTAACTATAATATTGTTAAAAATGTTGAAATGGTTACAGTAAACATGCACAAATGTTGAAATGGTTACAGTAACAATGTACAACTATATTTTTTTTCTGCGTGTGGGAGTCAGTTTGTCGCTATTTGAACTATGTTCAGCTGGGTTCAATAATGGAGTACATACCAATAAGGAAATGTCAGGAGTCATAAAGTCGTTTGTGTCAGTGCTAGCAGGACTTAAAAGTAAGTCATAGCAACCAGTGCAAGTATGATCGGTTATTTACATTTAAGCAACAGTAATGAACTTCGCTGACAGTTTATAAAAATGATCAAATGAGAAACAAAAATCACAATCAATTGCTGATCAGATTATACGGGAGAAAGAGAGAGTGCCAAAAAAGTGGTTTTAATCAATATTCCATGTTCTTTTTATGCCGACCACTGGTCTAGAGTTTAGGCACAATTCGAGTATACGGGTACGTATTGTAGACAGCTATTCAAATGTAAATTTCATGTTCTATTTCATATTTTGAAGTGGATTTTAAACACCTTTACACCACCCATATGTGGGTGTTGAATAAGTTGATTCTGAAAAATGTTTAAAAAGTTCTCCATTTATATTCCAAATGTTCGCATTTTGTGGAGAGGCATACAAAGGGACAGAGCTACCCATATTTGTTTGTTTATACGTAAAATGTTTCTAGCATAAGGTGAAGGTAATTTTAAATACAAGAGGAAGAAGAAACATCGGCGGTTATAGAGTAAAATGTAGGTAGGGAAAAAGAGAGCTGCAACAACTATCAGAAAACCCTTTTACAATTCATCGTGAGCCGAAAATTTGCTAATATAACTAACTAATTCGGGCAGGGATCGACTATAGTCGTATTCACTTTGACGCTCACCGTTCTTATAAGCGAACAAGGTGGGATGGCCTTCGACTTGTTGGTCAACACACAATTTCTTATTCTCAGCGGAAGTACAATCAACCTAAGCGATCTTAATAGCCTTATCGCCAGCATGGATTTTCTCAGCCAATTGATCCCAAACTAGACTTAACTGTTGACAATGACCTCACCAGGGAGCATAAAACTTCACAAAGGTGACACCATCAGCAACCGATTTCTCCAAGTTGTCACCAGTCAATTGTAAGACTTGTACTTTATCTTGTTCGCCACTAGCTGGCTTCTCAATGGAAGAAGCTTCTTAACTGCCATAACTACCCAACATTTTCTTAACATAAGCTTCTGTTGTATCCATATAATAACTTCCAATGAGGATATTCGAAAATGGATTCTGCTTGTCTTAGTATTTCTCACAAAAAAAAAAATTAGTTATAGCACCTAAATTGATTTCATCTGTTCTATTTGATGTCACTCATTAATGTTTGGTTAATTTTAGGCACTAGGGTTCACACCACAATAAGATGTGATTTCCTAGTTCTTGGTAAGTACACGCAGAGAAAAAACATGGTTCAGCAAGGTTACGACAACTACACTATGTTCTTTGTAACAATATATTGTTAATTATTTTTAATTTAATTTCAGCAATATTTTAATTGCTGTAAACATTTTTATGTTCATCACAATTGTTAATTTGGGTATGGTTCACTGAAACATCATTATTTTTCAAACAACTAAAGAATGGTTAATAGGTAAACATTTTCATTATACAAGGTGGCGCAAAAGTAAACTTCCGATGTTTTTTGGCTGTAATTAAAAAAAAAATGAAAAACTTTGATTCTTCTTGTGGATTATTTTTGTATGGTCTTTTAATTTTTTTTACATCAAGTCGAGAATAATGTCATGTAAATGGTCGCCGCCACAGTTGATTGTCATTTGAGCACTTTTTATGGCATTTTCCATCACTTTGGCCAAAACTTCCGGCGATAGGTCCTCACATTATTGACGGATATTGTCTTTAAGAGCTGCAAGAGTCTGAGGCTTGTTGACATAAACCCGCGACTTCAAAAAGCCCCACAAAAAGAAGTCTGGAGCGGTCAAATCAGGCGATCTTGCTGGACAGTGCAAATCGCCAAAACGGGAGATTAGACGCCCGGGAAATGCATCCTTCAGCATATCGGTTGTGGCACGTGCAGTGTGTGCCGTCGCACCGTCCTGTTGGAACCAAATTTTTTCCAATCCCAATTCATCAACTTGCGGCAAAAAGAACTCGGTGATCATTGCTCTGTAGCGCTCACCATTCACAGTAACCGTTTGGGCCTCGAAGTCTTCGAAGAAAAAAGGTCCGATGACTCCTCCAGCGAAAACAGCACACCATACAGTGACTTTGAGCGGGTGTAATGGCTCTTCGTGGGTTACACGCGGATTTTCAGTAAAGCGTAAATATTGCTTATTTACGTACCCGCTAAGATGGAAATGGGCCTCACCACTCATGATTATTTTTGATGAAAAATCATCTTCCTCTTGGTGGTGATTAAGGATGGCTTGAGCGTATGTTAGATGCGATTGGCGGTCAGCAGCTAACAGCTGATGCACCGTCTGGACTTTGTACGGAAACATCTTCAAATTCGCTGTAAAGACCGTCGACTGATGGCCAATATTTGTCTTTCATGTCCAAATCACCACCGCACAAACCAACTCTCACACTTTGAAACCGGTGAAACACAGTTAACATAAGCTTTGATGAGCTTCGTTAGGCTTTAGCATTTTTCAAATTAAAGAAGTAAAGCAAAACATCCCACATATGACGACGAGTCATTGCTATAATTCGACATTTTCGAAGCAAAAAAAAAAAAACTTTGTTGTCAATAACTAAGTGAGAATAAATGACAAATATGTACCAGGGATGTCATCTAAAATTTACAAATTGTACCAACTTTCATAAGAAATAGTACTTTTTGGACTCTAATTGTAACAAATCACACTTCTTCTTGAAATTATCAAGAACATATTGTACAAAATCTGCAAATATTTTAAATACGATATCGTTAAGGAACTTTAAACTGCTTATTTATTAACATTTTGGAGTTCATTTGGAATCGTTGGTATAAAAAAGAAATTCACCGAAATAAATTTTAATTTCTGCCACCTCCAAAAAGACTGAACTGGATCAGCGTCTGATACTGTATATAATAATTGTACCAAATGATTCATTGGTGAACCATTGTTCTTTTCAGTCATGAATTGTACTAAAAAAAAAGTACAATTGTACCAACTTTGCCATCCCTGTATGTTCCCTTGAAAATAATATACAGTGCAAGCTCAATTAATTAAAAACCAGACTTGTCGCGAAAACTGAATTAGTGCTGTTGTCAGCTGCACAGAAAAATTGTATGTAATTTTTAAAAAAGGAATTGTTTTTATTGATATAATTACATTATAAAAATTTTTAAAGAAATTGGAGTGTAGGGTTGCTTTACCAATTTGAGCTACAAGTGTACCAATATTACAAAATTCTTCGTTTTCTTCCTGAATTATATTTTGTAAAATATTTAAGGGCATGTTATCCTCTTCACTCCATTCAGTACCGAATTCGAGCAAGGCGTTCCAGGATTTTCGGATATTGGCTACTGATGTTTTACCCCAGGACGTAGCTAGAATCTAAAATGCATTTTTGAGATTGAAGTTTTTTAGTTTGAGCTCCAAATTAGTTCCCTTCTGGTCAAGCAAGTGGGTGAGCAGTTTTTTATAATTTAATTTGACCAAGTTGATAACGTTTTGATTTATAGGTTGTATGTGCAATTTTGTAGTAGATTCATTGGTATAAATTAACCCTGATCACCTTTTAGTTCCTCAAATGGGTGACACGTCAAGTTTTCTAAAAGCAAAACTGCTTTTTGCGGCAGACCTTTTTACTTATGAACAACATAATTTTACTAATTGTTGAAAATTAACCCAGCTAGCATTGTGTTTAATATGCAACTCTTAAAAGAATCTTCTGATGATGATATGATGAGTAACAAAAACATATAATTTTTTTACATTTTTACAGATTTTCAGACACGCTCGTCTTTTAATCTTCGAGTGTTTAACATGCTAATCTTGAAATGTTTAATGGACAATGATTTAAAATGTTTTTTAATTATTAATTTTATTTACAAATATAGATAAACAGAAACAAACAGCGTGTCGTAGCTTATTCTTCGTTTTCCATAAACCTTTTATTTAAGTTTTGAATTTAAAGCATTCAGTTGGTGATTTGTTAAAATTCCATAAAAAAACAAGTAAGAAAGTATGGTCGGTCAAGCCCGAATATATAATACACTACACTAAGTAAATGAGCGAAAACATTTTTCTTTCAAAATTACAATCATTTATATTCGTGAGTGATTTTCGGAAGTGGGCCTTATATGGGAGCTATGACTAATTATGGACTGATCACCATGAAATTTGGTCATGTGATTAATATCTATATGAAAGATATTTATGTTGCATTTTATGTGTATACCAACATTTTTAGGAGATTTATGCTCGTTAATGTGATTATCGGAAGCAGGCCTTATATGGGAGCTATGACTAATTATGGACCGATCATAACAACATTTGTTGACATGAATTCTGTATATATAAAACTTATTTGGAGAAAAACTTGTGTAGATACATATATAAATTAAACATTTATGACCGATAAAGTACAATCTCAGGATGACATTTGCATGGGGGCTAGGTGAAATAATGGACCGATTTCAGTCAGTTTCAATAGGCTTGGTTCTTGGGCAGAAAAACTGATATGTACTGAATTTTATCGTAATATCTTCAAGATTGCGACCTGTACTCTGCGCACAAGGCTTACATGAACAACCAACCAGCCAGCCAGACGGACGGACATCGTTTAATCGACTCAGAAAGTGATTCTGAGTCGATCGGTATACTTTAAGGTGGGTGTTAGACTAATATTTTTGGGCGTTACAAACATCTGCACAAATCCATTATACCCTCCCCACTATGGTGGTGTAGGGTATAGTAATAATTAAAAAGTGAAGTGTTTGTGAAATTAAATACTAAGATTAAACAAATTGCAAGTCTGTATGAATCATATTAGAACTATACGGCTGAGCATTTCACGAGTTGTAAGATAAACTCTACATTAGTCTCATACGATTCTTGGTATGCTTTATTAAAGATTCTTTAGATAGTCTCTACACAAATCTCAAGCGATTCTCTCTAAGATTAATATTAGCGTCTTTCGCTGTGTTGTGGAAGAATCTCACAGAAGAATCAGCTCATGCAACAGTTACTCCCGTGCAAGGGATCTTCTGTGATTAAAAAATGCGCTCGTCGACGATCAAAAACGCACTTGATGAGATTCCCGGTAAACTCTTGCACGATTAAAAATGCTAGCTGAGAACTTACGTGGGGAACAAATTTGTGATGGAATCAGTCCTTGAATATAAATAATGTCATACAGGCGTTATTTCTGGAGTTGTATATTACAGGATTATTGTAAAAGCATTTTAATGCGTGTGGGTTTTTTTTGATTTTCCAACAACCAATAATTTCATATTGTCTGTGCCATTTGCCTTTTAAAAAGGCAAAAAAGTTATTCAAGCTTTACATATTTTTCTTCCGCTTGCCGTTTTCTCATTACATGTGACAAGACTGTGATTTGGTAGCATTCTATAATATAAACTGGATTCATCGGCAATGTAGTTTTGACGAAGAGTCAACCCATACTCATCAATGTAATCCTTAAACTCTTTCACAAATGGATCAATAAGATGAGGTTTCCGAAGACAATTTCTCGCAGTTATTTCAAAATAACTCAAAATTTTGAGGGTGTTTCAAAATCTTTGAAAACGGTTTGAGTATGTCCTCACCTAGGCCTACAACCACCATTAGGTCGCTTTTCAAGTTCTTACAAAAAATGTTATTTTGTAGCAGAGTGTTATTATGTTTGCACGATTCAGTCTTCTGTGCATTGTTCTCCTCTAAAGCAGATATTTTATTGGAAGTTGATAAATCAACACTATTTATTAGCTTATTATAATCAATTAACTCTTTGGACAAGAACCTATCTCAGATTTTAATGAAGCAACAGTATCAGCTAATGCATTCTGAATTGATGTCTGCTCACTATCAACTTTGTTTATAAAGTCATAATTTTTAAAAATCTAATTTCATGTCGATGCTTAAATTTCTTCAACCATCCTTCACTGACATTGAAACCTGAATTAGTTTAATAAATTTTGGTTTAATACAAATGTCTGACTTTTGTTCGTAAAATCGCTGTTGCTATTGGAACATTTTTTCTCTCTGTGTTTTAGAAACCACTTATAAAGCCTTTTTTCTATTCTTGGGTACTTAGCTTTCTTTAAGGTGCAACGTTTGCCAGGGCCACTTTCTGTTGTACGTACGTTTTTTCATAAATTTTATTGCTTTATAATGCGTTAAACCGAAGACTTATAATACTTGTAACTCACGCAAATTGAATTCATACAATCTCCTTTTTAATTTTTTTTTTTTTTGTGAAATCTGTGGCTTTGAAATATGTTGAACTTTTCCCATATTAAGAGATGTATTTACACATCAAATCCCACGAATAAACTGACAAAATTGAAGATCAAAATCATCTACAAAGGTTAATATACCAAAAGACGTGGATTTCCCTTTAAAAAAAAGATAAAAGTCGCGAAAATAGAACCCGTTTTTCGTAAACTGTCGCTGTTATAGAACCTGCAGTTTTAAAATTTAAGCCATCGCGATGACTCAGACCAAGAAATTTTAATATTTGATTGATTCATTTCGTTTACATCTTTCATACATATGAATGTCGTTTGAAAATGTTTTATTTAAATTATTTTTCGGTTTAAAGTTTTATGTTTTAAAAGTTTTATTTAAATTAGTTTTCGGTTTAAAGTTTTTTTTCAAATGTTTATATACATATTTACTAATATAACACGTTTTGAAACAAATTGTTTGATCAGTCTCTATAAATAAATATTGAATAAAAACTCTTTTAACTGCTATAGAATTATGTATTTCAGTAAAGAATCCGGAATTAAGCTATATAACAAAAATTAATGTCTAAGATGATTTCAAAATCGTAAATGACAAACCTATTTGTTATTACTTAATTAAGAAAAGAAAGATAACAGTAACGTTACTTTGGTTTATTTCGATAACGGTATTTTGGGATATGATAATTAAAATTAACAAAAATTAAGAATAAAGTGACATAGATATTTTACATTTTACATTTCTGTAAACTAAATTATTAAAATCAAAAATTGTATATTTTCATAATTTAAAATCTTTTACAGAATAGCGGAAAAGGTATTAAGAGGTAGAAGTATTTACGATTATATCGGTAACGATATTTTAGCGGCAACGCTAATTGCATTTATTTCGGTAACAGTTTCTTAGCGATAACGGTAATGGAGCTGAAAGGAAAGTAAGTTTGCACTAAAAGTACTTAATACGTCTTGGGGTACTACAGTATCTATATCAGAAGTACAATAGTACTGAATTTTCCATCCTTAATAAGGAGACAACAAGAAAACTCCATAAAAATCCACTCAAAATGTTAAAATTTCTGCCAAAGCATTTATTTTCTCTTTTCATAAAACAACATTGAATGATAATCAATTACTAACATTATTGCTATTACAGTTTCCCTAACATTTCTTATACACTGTTATTTCCCCATGCAATAACATTAAACAAAATTCGAAACTGTTATGGGTAGAGCACAACATTATGTTATTTGTTAGTAACAGTAATAACGAGAGTATGCAGAGAATACTGTTATCGAACAGCAAACACATTTAACATAGTAACTAGCTTGATAAGAAGAAAAGAGATGGCTGCCGAAAAAAAGTGATAACCATATGTATTTGTTATAAAACTAGTTTAACAGAGTGTTTAACACTCAATAAGCCATTTTTAAATTGTGCGCATGCATGAGAAAAAGCAAAAACAATTGCTTTTGTTTATAATAGAGACAGAGAGAGTGAGATTGAGATTAAAAACAGTGTTTGTTTGTAATGTTATTACAGCACGAGTTTAATTTTATTTATTCTTATTTAGCACTCATAACGTGCAGCAAGCACATATTCAAAGTAAATACTTATTTGTTAGCGCTGCTTTTGCATTTAAGAGTTTTTTTGCTGTTTGTTTGTAATTTGCTTTTTATATTGACTTGTTCAAGGGATGAATAAAAGATAAACAATATTAAATGAGATATAAAAAGTACTCTGTCTTATTACAATTTTACTCTTTATATAAAAAAAGATGGTGCAGCCGCCATAAATCGGAATCTCGTTGTTGTTCTTATTATAGTTACATTTATGAGAGGTTGTCAAAAAAAAAGAAAATAAGCTATTTTTTTTATAAAAAAATTTACACTCATAAATGAGCACAAGCAAAGAAATAACATAAACACACAAACACTAATTCTCTCATATAAATTCTGTGTGTGTGTGGTGTGGAATACACAAAACAAAAAAAAATATTGTTGGAATATGATGGAAGATATAATATTTGATAAAGTCAAACCAGACAAGCAGTACTACGCTGTTGTACTTGTTGTTGTTGTTGCTGCGGATGTTGTTGCTGTTATTATTATACACAAACAAACAAACATTCATTCTATTTATTTTTTTATTATGAATATGAGTTGAGCTGTGTGTTCTGTTGTTGTTGTTGTATCTTTCATATTACTAATATTGGTTTGCTGTTATTATTGTTGTTTTTGCATTATGTTATATGAGTAAATACAACAAATACAATTTTGTTGTGTTTTGTTGTTTTTTGGGAGGAGTATTGTATTACTACTTCTAAATGTGTCTGTTATATTCGACTGTTGCGATGGATGGCTGGCTGGCTGGTTCGGTTCGTTTGGTTGGTGGTTAAAGTCAAAAACTCAAAATGAGCGAATATGAGTAGTTGTGTTTTTGTTGCTGTTATATTTTGTCTGTGTTGTTATTGTACATGAATTTATGAATTATGTATATAACAATAAACCCAACAAGTACAATACCGACATTTGCCGTGTTAGTTAGGTTAGGTTGACTGTATGTATTATAGAGTTTTTCGCGTTTTCTTACTGGTGCGCATAAGGTGGTTTTATTTAGCTTTTTTTTTCTTTATTTTTTTATTCCTCTTCTTTCAAATCATACATGTATGAGTTGATATTTCATATTTTGTTGCTGTTATTGCTACTGCACTACCGTTATTATTATTTTTGAGTAGATACGTTTTTTCTTTTTCTTCTCCGAGCTTTTGTTGGTGTAGCTATAATTCCGTTTTCTTATTTAATTTAGGCCAGAGATGGCAAGTGGAATGTACATACATTTGTTTGTACTTTTTTAGGCTACGCATTAGTGACTTCTGCAAACTTTAGTTTGCTTTCTTAATAAATAGATAGGTATAAATTTTGTTTTATTAAACCTTTGCCGGGATGTGAAACTTTAACACAGGACGTACAATAATATGCCAAAGTGTGAAGAAACCATTCGATTTCCTAACTTTTATAGGGTAAGTGCTCCAAAGGTCGCCATGACCCAGAAGTCGGCATTTTTGAGTTAAAAGCTTAATAAATAGGAATAACGATAATTCTATACAAAAGTAAGATTTAACTTTAATTTAACATACACTCATTTGTAAAGAGGTATAAATCGAAATCTATTGTAAAAAAATAATTTGAAATTAACACACATTCGGTCAATTTCTTCTACTTGCTTTCTAACCTCAGCTTATTGTTTAAATAGATATTTTTAATGTCCTCTAAAATAGTTGCTTAAATACCTAAAATATACCTACCAATAAACTACGTTTTGGAAAGAAAATTGTATAACACCTTCAAAACTCCAATTCTATTTCAACCTTTTAAAGTTTTGGTTAACAAATTCTAAAAATTTAGTGTTTCATTAAGGATACATGCGAAGTTTGAATTTTAATCGATCGATTTTGGAAAAACTAAATTATTGATTAAGTTAAATTCAAAATATTATTACGCAATCCATAGAAATTTGTTTACTAATATTGAACTTCGTTAACCCTTTAATCAATGAGGTCAAAGGTCAAAAATTTTCAATATATTCGATTATAAAATTGTTATTAGCGGATTTTGATGAGTATTCAGTGAAATATAGC
This sequence comes from Calliphora vomitoria, assembly GCA_942486065.2. NCBI lineage: Eukaryota > Metazoa > Arthropoda > Insecta > Diptera > Calliphoridae > Calliphora > Calliphora vomitoria. The sequence goes on along the minus strand of OW818030.2, from coordinate 69,443,476 downwards.
ATAAGATCTCAGGAGTAAATTGTATTCAAAATTAACCCTTTGATGTACTTGGGGTCAAGATGCAACACTTAAAAAGTGTGACAACTTTAAAATTAAACATTTTATGCACTTGGGGACAAATGGTCAAAATTAGATTTTTTTTTGTGTCATTTTGTCTCGAATTGTTATTAGCGGATTTTGATATAGCATAAGGTCTCAGGAATAAATTGTATTCAAAATTAACCCTTTGATGTACTTGTGGTCAAGATGGAACACTTAAAAAGTGTGACAAATTTAAAACGAACCATTTTATGCACTTGGGGACAAATGCTTAAAATTAGTCATTTTGGACGCAAGAGCAAAAATGGGTTAATTTCCAATGTAGTTTTATCAAAATTCGCTGTATTTTTATGAAAAATTCGAAAAACATATCTATTTACTTTCGACCAAGGTGATGTTGGGGATAACGTTTCCCGACTTCAGAAAAATCTTCAATATATAATTCCCAATGGATAAGTACAAATATTCTGAGCAGCAGTATAACATATTAAATAGAGTTTTTCTTGTCCTTAAAGCTCCTTATTGCTATTTACAATTATTATTTATAAAACATATTGAATAACAAAAAATAAAATACACTTTTCGATTCAAAATAAAAAAATCTATTTACTAGTTTAAATACATTTCTAAAAAAGGAAATTCAAGAAAAGTTTTAAAAGGAAAAAAGAAAAATGTAAAATAAATTTTATTTTATTTCCCCCCCAAATGGAGGACCTGGATACGTGCCTGTATTTAAATTTCATAAAATTTATAAGAATTTCCTTAAAAGCTCAAGAAAAGTACATACTTTTTAATTTAAATTTAAGTCCCTACTTTTTAAAATCTCAATTTTCCATGCCTGCTTTAGGGTGTTTTATTTCTTTTACATTTTTATTTATTTATTTTCATTATACATATACAACAATATTTCTTCATATTTATCGGCAAATATGTATCTACGAGGGGGTTGGTTGATTACTGCCACAAAATTTTACTTACATTTTAAGAATTTCTTTATTTTCTTAAGGATTTTTTTTTTCATTCGTTCGTTTTTGTTTTTTTTTTTTCATTCATTCTTTCCTCTACTACTGTAGGTGAAATTTAAGTTCTAGTGTGTTGTTTTTTATTTCACCTAGCGCGCAAGTATTGAATTTATGATATTTCTCTTCTTCGTCAGTTTGGTGCTTTATTTGTTGTTGTTATTTGACCTGTGCTTTTTTTTTTGTTGTTTTTTATTAAAGGTGGGGTTTTATATTTTTATATAAGTAGGTAGGTATGTATATAATATTTTTTTTTATTTTATTATTCTTTTTTTCTTTATAGAGAATTTATAAATTTTTAAGTTATTTTTTTATTGGTTAAAAAAAATGTTGTATTCAGTCAGCAAAGCAGCTTAAAAAAACAAGAAGTAGAATGAAGACAAAACGTAAAAACGCTGAAACGTTGGCGAAAAATACAAAAATAAAAATAAAATGTAGTAATAAAAAAGCAAGGTGAATGAATTGTTGTAATTTATGGGCAACATTTTATATTTATATATATATTTTTTTTAACGGTATATAGCTAAAATTGTGTAGTTACTGTATGTTGTTATATTTCTAAAATTTATGAGAAGTTGGAGAAGTTTGTTTAGAAGCTTTATATCTATTTCAAAGTTTTTATTTTTATTAAGAAATAGTGGAATATTTATTTAAAAATCTACTTTTGATAGGTACCGATGAATAAAAATTAATTGTTTATAGGTAAATAGTTACACGATTAAAGCCTTTGTTGAACAAATGTTGCTTATTTGTACGCGAAAGTTTTAGAACTTTTTTTTTTAATATTTCTATTGCAGGTCAACGATTTGGGGGGTGGGGAAATAAAAATTTGTTCTACATTTTTAAATTTTTGTTGTTATTTGTATGAAAACTTTTTGGTTTTTGGTCCTATTTCACCCCCTCTGGTTCCGCGCCTGCACTTGAGAAAGTATGGGTTTTTGTTTCAAATTTATAACAAAATAATAGATAGCTTGTACCTATGTAATTTTGAATTTCTATGATTGAATATAAAATCCTACCATATTTTGGTACTTTTAGTAGTACAGGCAAATCCCGGTATAACGAATCTCTCTTTAACGAAAATCCGACATAACTTACAACCACATTTTTAACATTAACTACCTTATATAACGAACGTTTTAACAATTTTGTACTCGATTTAACGAATGTTGAGAAAAATAAAACAAAATCAAACGAACAATTTTGACAATTATATCGATCTATCAAGAATGGCTAAAATAATCATCTATCTTTAAAGAATGAAATCTTTTTCAGTAAAGGCTTTATTAATCCTTGGTAATGCCTCAAGTCAACCTCCCGAAGAACAATGAATAAAAACTACAAAATATGAAAAAATTTTAGACGATAGTCATGTCTCCTAATGTCACAGCGCTTAAAACTTATTCAACAAATATATCTCGATGTAACGAATTTTTCGATTTAACGAATGGACCTGACAACACATCGTTCGTTATACCGGGACCCAGTAATGGGGTTTGTGCTACAATTGCTATGGCTACTGTATTATGAGTTAAACAGCGCACAATGGAGCCGATTTGAAATTAAATGGTCATAAATATTAACATATGAGTATTTCAAAACACTCGTTTAAACTTCCTGCACATATAACTACTTATTTACTTATTAAAAAAACTTGTCATAAAAGGCAACATACAACATATGAAACTTACAGCATGAATGCTTTTCATTTACATAAATGTGAATGGATTATTGTAAAGATTTGAAAAAAATTATGAATAACTTTCGAAATATCTTTAGTACCTATATTCAACTATGTATACATCAATAATGTAGGAAAGAAGAAATATGTAATAGTTTGTTTGAGTGGACGAAATAATCCAAATTGCATGTTACCCTTTTGTCGAATTTTGTGTGCAGATCAAAATATATTTCGGCGGTTTAATTCAATGCCAGCTGTGCTACTGTTATTGATTTTGATTTTTCCTTATAAATGTACATACCTATATTCAATATAAAGAAACCATGTGTTTCGAAATCCAGAGTAATCAAATTTTTTCAACCAATTTGGATGACTATTTTCGAAAGGAAACTTTGACTAATTCATAAGATTTTTGGCTTTCTAGAGCCGTCTAAATATTATAATATCTAATTTGATCGGTTATTGGTCAATGAATTTAATATATTTGACCAATTCACAATCAGTGTCGTAGCGTTGTACTATAAATATTTTTCAAACTAATTTTTCAAAACAAAAACAAGACATTAATAAAAACAAAATACGACATACAACGATACGACATCGATTGTGAATTGGACAATTGTTTAACTTTTCTATAGAATTGTTATTTTTTTTTTTTTCAATAAAATTAATATTTGGGGATTTTTATACCCTACACCACCATAGTGGTGAGGGTATAATGGATTTGTGCAGATGTTTGTAACGCCCAAAAATATTAGTCTAACACCCACCTTAAAGTATACCGATCGGACGGTGTCCGTCCGTCCGTCTGGCTGGCTGGTTGTCCATGTAAACCTTGTGCGCAGAGTACAGGTCGCAATTTTGAAGATAATTCGATAAAATTTAATATATATCATTTTTTCTGCCCAAGGACCAAGCCTATTGAAATCGGTCCATTATTTCACCTAGCCCCCATACAAATGTCCTCCCGAAATCGGACTTTATCGGTCATAAATGTTTAATTTATATAGGTATCTATACAAGTTTCTCTCCAAATAAATTTTATATATACTGAATTTATGTCACCAAATTTTGTTATGATCGGTCCATAATTAGTCATAGCTCCCATATAAGACCTGCTTCCGATAATCACTTTAACGAGCATAAATCTCCTTAAAATGTTGGTATACACATAAAATGCAATAAAAATAACTTTCATATAGACATAATCACATGACAAATTTCATGGTGATCGGTCCATAATTGGTCATAGCTCCCATATAAGGTCCACTTCCGAAAATCACTCACGAATATAAATTATTGAAATTTTGAAAGAATAATGATTTTGCTTATTTACTTAGTGTAGGGTATTATAAGCTCGGGCTTGACCGACCAGACTTTCTTACTTGTTTTAATTTTGATTTGGTAAAGCAATGAAAAGCATGTCGATAACGGTTATTTCGGTGTAACTTAAATTACATAAATAAAGTTTGAATTGTAGGTATAAATAAAGATTTAAAAAATTAGATGACATTACATTATAACTTCTGAATATTTCAATTAACTCAATTATGGAAATAAAAAAATTGTATTTTCATAATTTTAATTTATTATAGTTATTATACCTATACTGTATTTTTGAGGTAACCAAATTTTCCATTATAGTGAATCTATTTTCATAGATTTCAAATTTGCATAAGAATGATTATTTGACACTGAAATTGAGTCAAATCAAACATTTTTGCCACATTTATAAATCTAAACTAATTATGAATTTAAAATAAATTTTTTATATTTCGGTTACAAAACTGTGAAATTATTTAAGAATTTCCACAAAGGAATCATTTCTAAAGAACGAAAAAATTTCATGAAAATCCAATAAATATAAACAATTTTGTTCGGGTATAAAAATTTGTTATGTTTTTTATTGAATCGCAGTAGAAGTTATAAATTCAAAAAGTTTTCCCAAGCTTAATTGATTAAATTGGGACTCTATTTGTTATTTCCTGCTCTGACAGTTTCATAAGTTTCTGAAAGGTTCTTTAATTCAATACATTTGCATATTTTGAGATCAAGTAGGTACTCACCTTAAAGTAGTGTAGTATAGGTGGGCTCAAAATCACACAATGATATCAATGTAAATCTTATTATCAGAATATGTGGTTGATAAATTAATGATATTTCGTCTTAAAAGCAAATATTTTTTAAAATGGTTAAAATCCGTCCATAATTTCACAAATTCTTACAAATATGATAACTAAGTATGCTTCTATACTGGCTAAATTATGCACGTCTGATTAAGACACTAAAACATGTTGGTGGAAATCGGTTTAGATTTTTCCCTAGCCTTTAAAGAAAAACAAAACTATGTTATATTAGTCTGTCTTACAAATGCCCACCACCAGATTCATTTATTTATATGTTATCGGAAAGAAATGTTTTTCATATAACTGGTGGCGCAAAAGTAATCCTACTATCAGAAAATGCTATAAATTTTGCCGATTATTGGTCAAATAAATAGTCAGCAATATTCCGCGTTCTGGAGCAGTGTAGCGTAACATTGTTTATTAACGTGTATTTCGCATGTGTTTACTACACAAATGTCAAAAAAGAACTGACATTAGGGGTCAATCGCAAAATTTATAGCATTTTCTGATAGGAGGATTACTTTTGCGCCACCTTGTACCTATTATATGCTCCAAAACTGTAATCGGTTCAATCTATTTGTTAGTTTTGAACACATACGTTAGCTATTAGCAATAACTATTTGTGACAAATTTCTAGGTCTCTTTGCTTAGGATTTATCCTGATTTAAATATTTTGTTCAAAGTTTTTTCAGATGAACCTATTTGGCGCCTTTTAATACCAATATATTTCTGATCAACAGAGAATATTTGGGGGAATTTTCTACCCCCTTGGTACCTGACTCTATTCCCTTTCGTGGCTTCAACAGACGGATGGCCAAAGCTAGATTGTTTTAGAGTTGTATGTATAAGAAACCAGAATAGGTATATAACTTTTATGTATCTACGAGCAATATTTCGATGTATGTATATAATACAAATGGAATGACTTAAACCTGCCGTATTTTTAGTGGTGGCTTTAAATATAGATATAAATCGATTTAAAATATTGAAATCGTTATAAAATTCAGCATAAAAAAAGTTTTTTGGAAACAAAAATGCCTCCAACAAATTTTAAGAAGATCTATCCTTAATTTTAATAAGTTCGATATAATATTCAATATAATGAGATTTATTAACACATAAATTACTTTATGGAATGTTGTATGGAACGATCTTTAATTGATCTTTAAACGTTTAATATAAACCTGGTAATTGATATAAAATTAATTTTGTATTAAGAAAAGTTTCTCTTACCAAATTTTGTGGGTTGCGGTCTGTAATCCATGTTTCCGAAAAGTTGCGTACCGAGTGGTATTTATTACACTAACAGCCCACTGTATAATTCAAATTTAAAATTTTTAAAAGTTAAATCTTTTAATTAACCACAAATTGAGGTTGTTACTATAAATCTTGTGCTAATTTACAGCTACATAGGTATTTAAACAATATACCTAGGTATATACCTACATTTACTGATTACCTATATGAATTATACTGCATTACATATTTTGTTTATTATTAAACCCTTTTAAAAATCACATCATTCAATGAAGGTTAACTACCTCTCAATTATAAAATACATACATCAAGATTGTACAATTATCAACAACAATTTAATTAAAAAATTATCATAAAAACAAATTAAAATGTCTTTAATTTTGGGTTATTATTAAAAGCTAAAATCCCATTATTTGCTACAAACAGCAAAACATTAAAACAGCAGAAAGATAGATAGATACCTACCTATCCATTCATTCAATTAAATCAATGATGATGTGAGAAACAGAAAAAGATTTCTAAACAATTTAAGTTACGATTTAAAAAAAAAAAACACAAAAATAAACCTAGAAAACTCAAGTTACCAAACACAAAACTTTAACCACAAAAATAAAGAGATACAATTACTCCCGAAAAAAAAATTGGAAAAAAGAAAGCAAGAAATAAATCGAAAACTAAGAACAGACCAAACTTAAATCCTACAAAACAAAATAAAATTCTTAGTTATAAATGTAAGAATACATACAGACATATGTATGTATAATAATACAACAACCACAATAAAACGTTAATAATTAAGAAAGTGGGAGGTTACCTTTCCAACAAAATTATAACAACAACTATAAAGCAACGATGTCAAAAAATATATGTATGTATATACCCAACATTATGATAAACACAACTCATAATAAACAGCAACAACAATATAAAAAAATGTACAAACATTCAACTATATATCAAATATGTATACAAAAACACCAACAACAAACATCCACATTGTAACGAAAAGAGAGTTTTTTCTTGTTTTTTTTTTGTTGCTTTTGTCAGTAATAAAGAAAAAAAATAAAAATGAAGGGGGTTTATTTTTATATTAATATAAACCTTGTTATAGCTTGAGAAAAAAAACCCAAATTATTAAATATTAAAGAAAAACAGAGAAAGCTGTATAACAGCGTATATAAAAGAGTAAATGAGACACAATACAACGGAACCAGTTGCTTACAAAGTTGTTTTTTTGTTCTCATTGTACAATATTTTTGGTGAGTGTTTGTGTGGCTGTTGTTGTTGTTTTTGTTTATAAACCAAAGACATGATATGAATGAATTATGATCAATTATTAAAAAAGTAACAACAACATGCAAAGCAAAAACACACACAAATACACTGAAAAAGCTCATAAGGGAAAATGGTTAATTTCGTGTACAAGAGAGCAGAGCCAGAGAGTTGGTTTTTTTAATATTTTGCTAAAAATCCTAATAATTTCATAATTTTTTTTGTTGTTTTTACATATTTTTTTTTCCTTTTTTTTAACAAAACGGAAGTTTAGCAAAACGGAACTAGTTTCTTTTGTAGGAAATTTTAAAAATCTATGAATGAGTTTATTAATAAAACAGGTATTTTTTTGTGCTCTTTTGTTTATAAACAACTCTCGTGCTCTTTTTTCTGTGTGTGTTTATGTAGTTATTGTTGTTGCTGGTAATCATTGATGATTTGCTTTATGAGCAGAAAGAGAATTGAGATTTTTTTTTTTTGTAGTGTGCGGAGAAGAGTAACTGTGTGTTGAGAGTAGCTGTGTGTGTGTGTTTATTAACAGAAAAAGGGTGTGAGTATATTAACCGTATATGGTGCAGATAAGACTGAATGAAAAGGCCTGTTTAAAGAGCTGGTGTTGTAGATGGGCATGTAAGAAAGAGATGGCCTGAGAAAATATTAATAAAATTATGATGTTTTGAGTTTTCATAACATTATAGATATTTTGTTGTGGCTGTTGTTGGAGTTGATATTTGTAAGCATGCCTTGTTGTTGTTTTCAATTGTGCTGCCTCAGTCGCTGCTGGTGTTGTTTGGCCATTTAAAAATGGCAAAAGAAAAAAAGAGAGAAAGAATAAAAATTAATGTTGATATATGTTTCATATTTAAAATGATAACATGTTTTTGTTGCTGCTGCTGTGTGTTTGTTGGGTTTTATGTATGCGTGTTGTTGTTTTTGTTGTTGTAATTGTTAATATTATGAAGAGCTGTGGGTATGAGTACGCATTTAAGGTGGTGGTGGTGTTGTGTTGTGTACATGTACATTTTGTATAATAAACCAAACGAAAACACAAAAATATAAACGTAAAGAATTGTTTGAGTGACTTTTTGGTTGGGCTGTTATTATTTGTGAAGTCAGTGTAAGTTTGACGCGCGTGCTGAACGTATCATTATTAAAACACAAGCGAGTAAAACAGCTAAGAAAAAAAGACGAAAATTTTTAAGTTCCAAAAAAAGAAAGAAAACAAAAAACGTTTAGCACGATACGGTTTAAAAATACGTAAATTTTGAAAACAAACTACATAAAATCATAATTAATAAAATACAACAAATTTACAATATTAAATAAATTATTAACTATAAAAAAAAATAAAATTAACAAACAAAAAAGCCGTCGGTATTTGAATTTATTTACAAAATTAAGCTACAAAAAAAAAAAAAAACTTATTTACAAACAGTCAACAGCATAAAAATCTCAGAGAGTGAGATGAGTGTAAATTTCGGCAAGAAAAAGTGCGTAAACAAAATAAAATGAGAGTTTATCTTATACAATAGAGTAATAGCTCTCCTCCCCCCCCTACTTTTCTATATACCTACCCAAAACTACAACTACCTAACAACAAAACCGACTACATACTATATAAATATACTCAATTATATATATTGATAATTATTAATACAGCAACAACATCAACTACAACAATATGTTATGATAAAAACATCAATCTGGTGAAAAATTGAAAATATCAAAAAAAGAATAAACCTCTAAAGGCCTAAAAAAGACAAACCCAACAACTATAAAACATCATTCACTCTCCATCATCAACACAACATCATATCAAAAATCTCTCTATAAAGGATATTTATTAATTATTATTATAATTATAATTATAAAAAAAAAAACAACAAACAAGCAAATATGAAAACTATCAAAAATTATTAAATATTAAAATAAATTTGAAAAATAAATAAAAGATATAATGACAGTTACAAAATTTTTATATTATTTTGCTTAAACAATTAAGTTTTAAAATCAAAAGAATACAATTCTTAGTTTTATTACGCACCCCCCAAAAAAAATAATTATGTTTTAAAATAATTTAAAAAAAATATTAAAAACAAAAGATTAAAAGTCGCGTGTGTTTTTTTGTTTTAAAAAAGTTGTATTTCCTGGCGCGCTTCTTTAAGCTTTCTTCTGCTACCAGCTTTTGGAAATTTTTGTTTTGGTTTTCGTATCTTCTCTAATGAAAAATATTTTATCAACTGTTTTGTGTGAAATGAGAAGTGATTTTAAGGAAACCCATCAAGAAACCATTAATAAAATGATACAATTTGGTACCGTCAAATATGGAATTGTTAAACAATTAAAAGATCGTGCTAAAAGCACCGAAAAAGGTGAGTGTTATTTTATTTTTTATTTTTTTGTTTAAAGTGTAGAAAAAAAAAATTCTTTAAAACAACAACAAGTTTCTTTTAAAATGTGTACAACACACAATTCATATTTTTTTTCTTTTCTAAATAAAAGTTAAATTTTTAGAAATTTTGTTTTTCAAATAAATTGTAGTTACATACCTACTTTCTTTTTAATAAATAAATCTTTAAACTTGCCCCAATATCATTCTTATTTAAATTTGATTTAATAGATATTTCAAATATAAGATAGTTATATTCTTTATTGTGATTAGATTTAAAAGTCCAGAAAATGTAAAAATTTCAGTGATCAATTGAAAAAGATTTTAGGTACTTAAGCGATTTCAATATTGTTCAACAGTTTTAGTTTTAGTGGTTTGGTAAATAATGTGTAATCATCTTTTTTTATTCAAATATTTCTGTATAAATGTTTCAAAAAATTGTAAATGAAATATATTGAATTTCTTCTTTTTTAATTTCTTAATTTAGGTTCTGGCTCACTAAATGCGAGCGAATAAATTTGAATTTTTTTTATTGTTTTCAATATAAAATAAGAAAGAAAATATTCGTTCGCATTTAGTGAGCCAGGCTCTTATATTTGAATTGTAATATGTTTAGACTAAATAAAAAAATTTTCAATTTACACAAATATTTCAATATTCTAAATTTCAATATTTGTTTGTGCCACCTAAAATATATTTGAAAAAATTGCGATTTGACTTAAACAAACAAATATTTTCTAAATAAAAAACCAGTTTTAATTAAAAAAATAGTAAAATCTGTTAAAAAATAAAGGTGGATTTCTTTAAAAAAAATACTGAAAATTTCAAAATTAAATTTAAAACTTTTATAATAAAATCTTTCTTTCTAATATAAAAACCAGTTTGAGTGATTTATATTGCTGAGCCTAATCTATTTGGAAAAGCAAATTCTAACACCATGTTATTTAACTGAAACAAACAAAAAAAAAATAAATATTAAAAAAAATAAAAAAAAAAATATTTTAGCCCACTGTCGATTCAAATTTCTAAGTCGTGAAAGGCCTTTGTAATACCTTTCATTTGATATAAATATTTTCTATGTACGAATATAAATATGGTGGAATATAAATACTGACAATTTCAAAATTCAAATTAAAACTTTTATACAGAAATCTTTCTTTTTAATATAAAAACCAGTTTGAGTGATATTTATATAGCTGAGCCTAATCTATTTGGAAAAGCTAATTCTAACACCATGTTCTTTAACTGAAACAAACAAAAAAATAAAATATTTAAGCCCACTGTCGATTCAAATTTCTAAGTAGTGAAAGGCCTTTGTAATACCTTTCATTTGATATAAATATTGTCTATGTACAGATATAGTAAAAAATAGATATTAAAGCGAGTTAGTCGTTTTTGTTTTTTTTTTTATTTTGTTGATTTTTAATACCAAACTTCTCAGGAATATTTCTGAAATATTTATAACGTAGAAAAACTTCTTGTGAAAACACATAGTCAGACATACCTAAATATAAGGATACATATAATAATTTTTATAGAATTGCAAAGGAATATAGAAGACTTGACAAATCCATGGTAAAGTGTTTATAACTTGTTGTGCATTCTAAATCCCCAGAGTTTATTTTTTTTCTTTAAAGAAATTTTGAAAATTTCAAACAAATTTTTTTGGAAAAACATTTTAATTGCATCATAAGCTTGTATTCAAAACTCCCTAAAGTGTATTTTAACATAATAATTTGTGACCAATGCATTTTGAAATAAAAATTATTCAACTCATAATTTTCTCAAACTCCCCGGGGTCTTGTAAAAGAAAATTTTATATTTGTTTTAATATGTTTTTATTTGTTGGAATTAAGGCACAAGTTTCATCTTGAGAAATATTAAAGGAATTTTAAAAACAATTAAGGGATTTAAAGGGTCTGGTATTAAGTCATATTGTCATAATGTCTTAATATATTATGATAGTTTAAACAAATTGTTGTTATGCTTCAAATATAAAAAAAATTAAAAAGTCTTATTAGTTACTGTTTTGTTTGAAATATAATAAAAATTTGTTTAAACTATCATAATATATTAAGACATTATGACAATATGACCTAATAGCAGACCATGTGAATCCCCCAAATATAAAATACAGAATTTGAAATAAAGAAATTATGAAGTTAGCATCAAAAAACTCTCATAACATAGATTAGTTTTATACAAATAAATCCAAAGAATTTCCAGAAGTATTTGCATTAACAACTTTTTTGAAATAAGTAGGTTCTTCAAGTTTCTCAAAAAAAAAAAAAAAAAATTAAATTTTATTATGAAAAATGAGAAGTGAAAAGGAGGCAATATATTAAAAATTTAAATTTCCGATTTTTTGAATTTTTTTTCTTTACAAACCATCTCCTAAACATTTCAAATCGAATAAAAAAAAATCATCCAAATCGCTCGAGCCTTTCTCACGTGATGACATTACATACACGGACCATTTCATTTTTATATATTATAAACATTTCAAAATACATATTTTCAAAAGAAATATATTTGAGTTTCATAATTGAATCATTTGATTTCCATTTTTTTATTAAAAAATAAAATCTTTTGAATTTTAATTTATTTTATTAAAGATTTTTCGTTATGATTTGTAGGACCACCTTTCAAAAAAAAAATATTCAAAATATATTTCAAACAAAATGCAAACTAGTTTTTTTTTTTATTTAAAACTCCAAATACTAATTAAACTCCATAAAACACACACAAGCCACCAAAAAAACGACACATTTTAAAGTGTCTTTAAAACAAGAAATAAAACAACAACTAAAACTAATTTATTATTATTATATATTTTTAAATAATAATAAAAAAAAATATACAACCAAAAATGTTTATATGAAGTAAAAAAAAAAATTTTTTTGATTTTTTTTTTGTTTGCTTAATGAAAAGCCATAAAACATAAATTTTTATTTTATAAAAATCATAAACAAATGAAATGAAATCTCGAAAAACAGGTACTCTCCAACTAACAAATAAAATATTGTATGGCTTTTAGCTTAAAGCCAAAAACCAAATCTTATTTACAAAAGATTAATATTAATAAATTAAATTTTAAATAAATCTTATCGGTAAAATTAACATTTTAATCTTATTTTCTTAAAGTAAAGAAGAGAACTAAAAATCGGTTTAAATGTTTTGATATATTTAAAAAAAAAAAATTGTTGTGGGAAAGAATTTCCTTTAAATATTTTTGTGGCAAAAAATTCTGTATTTTAAAAATATAACTAGAGACGACCCCCCACTGCTGGATATTTTTAATTTATTTATTAATTTATTATTTATGATAAACACAAGTTAAATAGAAATTATTAATATGTTAGCAGAATAAACCAAATTATTTTAGCGCATAACCCAGCAAAATTTTTCAAAGTAAAAGCAAAAAATTGTTTAAAAAAATTATACTAGAAAAACAACAAACAACACAACAACATTTTAATTGTTTACAGCAACAAAAATTCTGTAAATCATTAAAGCAGTTTATTGCCTCTACAAAATCTTGTTAAAGCAACTGTTTGCTAAAGCTTAAAAGCTTTTTTTTATTTAAAAATGTTTCATATTGTTCTCAAAATTCCTTTTTTTTACAAGAAAATTGTGCCCTAATTGCAACAAATCATAATTATTTAAAGAAATTTTAAATTTTCTTTTTACAAGACCCTGGGGAGTTTGAGATTTTTAATGTTGAACTCATAATTTTTATTTCAAAATCCATTGGACACAAGTTTATGTGTAAAAATACGCTCTGGGGAGTTTAAAATGAAAGCTAATGCTACAATTAAAATGTTTTTTCAATAAAATCATCTTTTGTTTTATATTAAAAAGATTTAAAAAAAAAAAATTATTTTTATTTAAAAATTTCCTAGAGAAAAATCTCTCCACTATAACTTTTTATGCCCTTCACCAAGATCGTAAAGTTAGTCATTCCATTAGTATATTGTACAGTATTCATTTGTGATCGTAAAAAGAATATGTATATATTTTTGATCATTATATCGCTACCTTAATATAGAAAGGCCCTAACTAACGTTTTCATTACTTTACAGTAAAAAAAAAAACTTAATAAAACTTAAAGTTTTGTAGTTGCGATTTTTTTTAACACAGTTTTTTTATGAAGGTCTTTAACCAATTTAATATTGTGGCATTTTATTTTATTTGATCAATGGTGATTACCGAAGTATGCAAAAACAACTCAATTTTGGAAAAAACAGAAAACGAGTTAGGGCATTTCTATATTAAGGTAACGATATGTACGTTTGCTCGTTTGATAGTTGAAATACCTTTTTCGATTCCTTTAGATATTCTACTTATTGTGTGTGATATTTATACATCAAATATATTCATAAAAGTTTTGGTATTGAAAATCATCAAAATTGAAGCATAAATGTCTGAGATATAAACAAAAAACCACCATATATTTTTGGCTTTATCTCAAATACTACATACCGCACGAAAATGATATATATATCAAATGAAAGGTAATTCAAAGGACTTTCCATATATTACATAAATTAATAATTTGTCTAGGCAATGGGCCATTTTAAACTTAATTTATTTTACCAATAATTTTTCACCCACAAAAAAATTTGTTTAACTAAAACTAATGATTTTTTTCTATTTAAATTATGTTTCATTTTTATTAACACTTACTGTATAACACTTTTTCTTTTTGTATCTTTTTAATTTGTTCGAGTTTTCTGCTTCGAAAAAATCATGTTTATTTCAAATTTATTATATTATTTAATAATAAAATAAATTGTAGATTTTATTAAAATGTTCCCAACCAAATGAAGATTGTCGGTATTGTTCTTTGAAAAAAAAAGTCATCAGAGTGTCAATAAACACATAATCATGATTGAATTATGAAATTAAAACAAGACAAGTGATGTGATGTGAGTTGAGCATCCAACAGAAAAAAAAACATCATCTGTTGTTATATTTTTTTCGATTAATTTTTTTTTGTTTAACCATCATTAATGCATATTAAATTAATACTTATTTAAACAAATTATGGGAATTTGATAGATAGAAAAAAATTAATATGAATTAATTTATTTGAGCGCAACACAGTCACCATAAACAATAAACAAAAAATTTAATTTTTATTTTAAATAATAGAAATTATGGAATGTTACTTTTGTTTGTTTATTCCTTGGCTTTTGTGTTTTATAATTTATTAATATTGGTTTATTTAATTAAAACTGTCTCACGTTCCAATTTTTGTGAGATGCTTTTTTTGTTGTCATTGTTTGGTTTGGTTTGATTTGGTTTATTTACTTGACTTGCTAAATATTGAGTTGTAAAAGTTGACATATTTAATTTTTTTTTTTTTGCTTATTTATTTATTGTTTCATATATGTATTGTATAATACATATTATGTAAATCTTTAGCAGTTAATATTAATTGTTGAAAACACCACAAATCAATTGTCAACCTAAAGTTAGTTAGTCAATGAACAGTGCTAACGTTTATAAGGTAGAATTAAAAAAAATATATAGATATTATGAGTGATTTTTAACAATAATAAATAAAATACCTATAAATTAACATAATAATAACAGTTATTAATAAAAAAACAAGTAAATAAAGGAGTGTTTCAATAATACCTGCATATTAAAAATATAATTACAATTTTGTGTGTGTTAAGCTTGAATGATTTTAGCGGAAATTAAAATAAAAACAAATAAATTTTTATGATTTATTAAAGAAATTAATTACTGGTTTTTTAATGTTAATAAATTATAAAACAAATTGTCCATTTCATTAAATTTGTTAAAAATTGTTGCATTGTTTATCCATCAAACATTACTTTTCCTTAAATTGCTTAGGTTTGTTTATATATTGTCTCCTTTTTTCCCCACCATTGTAAAAATAACGGTTAATTAAAGAAAAGCTAGTTTTAATTGGCTGTTCTAAAGCGCTCTTTTGTATATAAACAGTTATGCTTCTTCTTTGCATAACATTGTTTACATGGTTTCTCTGTTTTGTAAATATTACAAATATAACGGTTATGTTCGTATGAAAGAGAGCTTTGATTCGTGGTTTTGTTGTTGCAATATTAATAACAAAATGATGTTTATGTGTTTATTACTGCAATTGATAACTTTTGCTAAAGCGCTCTTTTGCTTGTATATTTCTTTAAATCGTCTAAAAATCGCCATCGTTTTTGGGTTAATTGTTGTTTTAAAATAAGTAATTTTAATTAATCTCTGTCTCTGTCTCTTATTACTTCATTATTTTGTTTATTAATTATTATGGCTTTTTATTATAACATTATTTGCTTTTGATATAATTTAATTTTTTTTATATTAATTTTATTATTATTAACTGCCTTCTTTTATGGCTTTTAATTTCCTTTATGGACCCACAAACCACTAATGTTTATAATGAATGAAAAAAAAAAACAAATCCAGTTTCTTTTTAGTCAATTTTAAATTAAAAAAAAAAAATAAAATATTTTCAATATTGTTTTTAATAAATTAAAAATCTATTAAAAAATATATATATGTAAGTATGTACATAAAAAGCAATAGACACAACATTTAAATCATAATCAAATAGCCCCACATCATAAGTGGGCATAATTTTATGCAAAACTTTTTATAAACAAAAACAGAAACATATACCATATACGTGAAATTGTATTAAATAATAGATAAATTTTTTAAAGAAACAAATTATATTATAAATTAACATAATTTGGAGGAGCATAAACTAAATAAATAACCCAATAAATAATTTTTATTTAAAAGAAAAAAGGCAACAATTTTAATTTTGTAGTAAGCTTATTAAGTTTGTTAATAAAAAAAAGCTTTGCTGTAATTACTTTTTAAGCTTTATGAGCAATATTTATTGTAAATTATGCAGCTAACTGGTATTTTTATAAGTTAGATTTAGTTGATGTCTATTGTATTTTATTTTTGTTACTTGGGTTGTGTGTTTTCTTAGTTTCTTGGCTAGAAAATTAGAAAAATGATTGACGCCATAAACTGGTTTTTTTCTTTCGTGAAATAATTTTAATATTTTAAAACATTAACGGAAGCTGCTTCTTTGTTATTGTTTTTGGTTTTCTTTTTTTTTCAATAATTTTTTTTTGTTTGAAAATATTATTTATATATAATTTTTATCATTTTGAAACAACACAAATTTATATACAAACATTTTTCTTAAGTATATTAGCTTGATTAGCTATTTATAATATTTTTAAAAAATTTGTATATATTTTTTTTCTTCAATTTTGTTTTAGTTTTGTGTTTTAAGTTTATAAATCACGTTTTTTTTTTATTATTTTTTTTTTTTTAATTTTTGTGTTTAGCCACATTTTGACAAATGAGTTCACATTTGATTAAAAAAAAGCAGCGTGTTTTTTTCTTCTAGCTCTTAAAATATGTATTAATGATTTTATCGTTCATATTTTTTAATGTTGGTGTTGTGTTTGTTTTTGCATTTGTAATTAAAACAAAAATTATTTATTTTAAAAGAGAAAAAAAAATTGATAAATATTTATGGCTGCATTAAAAAACTAAAATATTCTTTTAAATTTATAATTTGAAAAGATTTTGTGTCTACGATAATCCAACAAACCATTTATGAATTTGTTTGAGTTAAATAAATTTAAGAAAAATGTTTAATTTCATTAAAATTTGTTAATAATTTCCTATTAACCATCCCAAAACCCTTCAATTTCAAAAATAACGGTTAAGTAAAGAAAAACTAGTTTTAATTGGCTGTTCTAATTAAAGAGATACATATATGTAGTTAAAGCTCTTTTACTTAAGCGCTCAATTCTCATCTAAAAAATGATGCTTCTTCTTTGCTTAACAATGTTTACATTCTTGCTCTTGTATTGTAAATATTACAAAAATAACGGTTCGTATGAACGAATCAAAGTTTTGATTCGTGGTTTTGTTGTTGTAATATAAATTACGATATCATGTGTGTAGTATGTGTGTGTTTAGTTACTATAATTGAAGGTGATCTCTTTAGCTAAGTCGCTCTTTAGCTTTTAACATGAAACTGATGTTATTTTAATGATATTTTAATATGTTTTTAAAGTTTCCTGTATAAAAAATTAAGCAATTCGAATATAAAATAAACATATAAAATGTTGCAATAACTAAATAAAGTATGTATTTATATTTTGTTTTAATTTTGTAATTCTTTGTCTTATCTTTTTTTTTATAAATTAAAATTAATACAATTTCAATTGTTTTTTTTTTTATATTTTTGTTTGTAAATTAAATTATTCATAGCCCGGGTTGGCCTATAGGTTCAAATATATTATAAAAACAATAAACCTTTACTATTTCGTATATTTTAGTATTTTCTGCTAACGTTGTTGGGTTGTTTGCATTTTTGTATGATAACCCCAATAAAATGTATTTCTTTTTTAAATATGTATATAAATAAAAAATTCAAAAAAATAAAAAATATATGTAGTACAGTACAAATTAAAAAAAAATATACTTTGTGAACACATGGTGTTTAAATATTTGATAAAATGTGCGAGGTAGCACAGAATAAATGAAAAAAAATTTATGCAAATTAAAGAAGCAACAAAAAATATAGTCATCAAATTTATTTCAAGTGATATGAAATTTTCATAAACCCTAAATTGCTTGAAAATCAAATTTATGCAAAAAATAGTCAGCCACTGAAACAAAAAATGAATTAAATTGGAATTTCGTAACCAAGCAGAAAACTGTTGAAATTGTATTCATGTAATATTTTATTCAAGTTTGAAATAAAATGTTAATTTTTTTCAGTATCTTCGCAACAAGGTTAGTTACTTCAACATATTTCTTCTGATTTGACCATTTATTTGCTTCATACGTAAAGTTTCATGACTCAATTGCTTTTCAGTAAAAGTGCGAAAAATCTACAAATTTTTGTATTAACAAAAGCAAAAATCTCTAGCTCTTTTTTTTTTTTTGTTACAAAATAGAAAAAACTAATTGTTACATTAAGCGTCAATATAAAAACAATATCATGGCATTCAACTAAACACACTAGGCAGTAGCACATACATACAAACATGCTACATTAGGGTGGATTCTTTAAAACTTTTTTCCAAATTCTAAAAGACGGGGTCAAGATTTATCAAAATTCGTTTTGAAACATTTTGTCCCAATTACATTTCTAAACCTAGTAAAATAGTTTTATGTATTTCCATAACAAATTCCCCTAAAAACACCACCCTAATGCTACATGCTGCAGCAAATACAGCAATGCAACATGTGTATATTGTATATGCATGCAACAAAACCAAACCAAAAAAGCCACAAACGATTAAGTCATATGCCAATAGACTAAAAAGTAACAAAGAGACCAGAGTAGATGAAAAAAAAAAAAAAATAAAAAAAACCAAGAAGAAAAGCAAAAGAATTTCCTGCAACTAGGCGAGTAGTAGAGATTGTTTTTATAAGATTACAAGACCAAAAAGCAAACCAAAGAAAGCAGGTTGCTGTTTTTTCCAATTTGGAATGTTAAAACACTTGCTCTACGCTCTACGAAACGTTACAATGGTACTTGCCACAACTACAGCCAGTACACACAGGTGTAAAGAGACAAAAAAGTAAGCAAGCGGCAAACTGGGAAACCTGCAAGTAAAACTTCTTATAGGGACAAGTTTATTAACGAGTTAAAGAAGCTCCTCTGCACGAGAAGTAACTTCTAAGCTAAGCTGTAGAGTAGTAAGAATGTTTCCAAGTAATAATTGCATTAAAATAACAGAAACTATAGAAATTTTGTAGACGACCAGAGAATAGATGAAAAATTAGTATGAATTGTGTGAAAAATGTTGTTGTTGTTGCTGTTTAATATAATAATAATAATAAAGCAAAAAAAAAAAAAAAAAAGTTATTGACATGCAAAATCATGAGAAAAATTTGTTTATTTTGCGATACACAAACAACAATAATTAACCCCCCACTTTTTTCCAATTCTTTTCTTTTTGAATTTTCTCTTGTAGATTCAGCCAGTGATCATGAGGAGAATGGTACATGTTCACCTTTGGCTGCCACAACCGCCAATGAAGATAGTGATTGCGATAGAGCAGAATTAACTCATATGGCCACTAGTAATGAACATGTTAATAAAATTAATACACAAACACCCGCCGATAAACAACAGACTTCTGCGGCAGACTCAGAAGTAACAGGAGAAGAAGATCTTAATCACAATAATAACATAGTAATGCCGTTGGAAGAGCAACAACAGCAACAGCAGCAGCAGCCACAGCCACAGCAGGAGTTAAAGATAGAATCTCCCGCTCAAACGGAAGAATTAAATGCAGCCGTGACACCCTCCAAAACCTATCCAAAAGATCAAGAATTTCCCTCACCTACACCACCCGATCTCAATGAGAGCCAGGAACCTTTAAGAAAAGCTCAAGAGGCCAGCGAAGAAGCTAACGAAACAGAAGCGTCCACTCCACAAGACGCAGAGAAAGAAAACATGTGTTTAACTTCAGATAAATTGGAAAATCCCAGCAAGGATGAAGTCACCACAGAACAAGAAACTGAAAACAAAAAAGTCTCAGAAATGGAAGAACCTACAACAGCAGATGTGACCGAAAAGGCACTCAGCAAAGATGTGGAAATGGAGGTGCCAGAGTCCAGTTCACCTTCTTTACCCTCCACTCTAGCCCAACAATTTGGTGCTGCTCCTGTTAACATTGAAGCTATTAAGAATATGCAATTAGCCATTGCCCAAGTGGCGGCCAAAACCATTGCAAATGGTGCTTCTGGTCAAGACAATGAGGCTGCCATGAAACAATTGGCCTTCCTACAGCAGACTCTATTTAATCTTCAGCAACAGCAACTATTCCAAATTCAGCTCATACAGCAACTGCAATCTCAATTGGCCATGAATCAACCAAAAACCGATGAGGCCAATGAAATGGATGAGGAGGATGAAGAAGAGGTTGAGAATGGTGAGGAAGATACTTATGAGGAAGAAGAGCGTATAGCTCAAATGGAATTAAGACAGAAAGCTGAGGCTCGCATGGCTGAAGATAAAGCCAGACAGCATTTAATCAATGCTGGTGTACCGCTCGATTCACTCAAAAGAAAACGTGACTCTGATCATGCCGAGGATATGGATGTTTCGGCTGCACGGCGCATAAGTGTTGACAAAAGCTCGGAATATGCTTTGGATAAACTTAAGGATATGGAAAATAGGCCCTTGCCTTTTGGCTCAAGTTTAGCCTCTTCCATTATAACACACCACGATGATATGCCTGAACCCAACTCCTTGGACTTGCTGCAGAAGAGAGCTCAAGAGGTATTAGATTCAGCCTCTCAGGGTATTTTAGCCAATAATATGGCTGATGAATTTGCATTCAAAGAGAAGAATGGTAAGGCCGGCAATGAACCGTTCTTCAAGCACAGATGTCGCTATTGTGGCAAAGTCTTTGGTTCGGATTCAGCCTTACAGATTCATATTCGATCTCATACGGGCGAACGACCCTTCAAGTGCAATGTATGCGGCAGCAGATTTACCACCAAAGGAAATTTAAAAGTGCACTTTCAAAGACATGCCCATAAATTTCCTCATGTACCTATGAATGCCACCCCAATACCAGAACATTTGGATAAATTCCATCCTCCTCTATTGGATCAAATGTCACCGGACAGTTCTCCCAGCCATACACCTGCCGCTATGCCACAACAAATGCCCACACAAATGCCACCCATGAACTTCCCGGGATCTTCTAATAATTTCCCCGGATTGGCAAATCTTTACAGACCTCCCATGGATATATTGAAATCATTATCTGCTTCATCAGGGTCAGCTGGATTCAGTAATCCATTCTTCCCACAGGTTCCTGGTAATTTGGGAGAAGCAGCTGTGCAGGCTCAAGCAGCAGCACAAGCAGTTTTGAGTAAAAATCAAGAAATTCCCACGGATTTGAGTAAAACCTCGGAGCCCAGTTCTCCGGTCAACGCGCAAATTAAGTCAGAGATCTGCGAAGAAAAGGAGGAAGAAACAGCCACCCAACCAGGACCTCTAACTCAGGCACCCAAACCATCATCACCCTCTCCCATGACCATCAAAATCAAAGAAGAAAAAGATGATTGTGAAATTGTTCAAACTGATATGGAAGAAAGAGTACACATTCACGCACCAGCACCATCCACAGCCAGTCCCGCCATTTCTACACACTCACCTTTAATGAATTCCCCACCCCAAGTACCTAAAAGCCCGCCTGTAGCCACCTCAAAACCACCCACCACACAACAATTACCGCCGGTAGTACAACCCATACAACCACCTGCCATTTTACATCCCCAACCCTCGCCGGGTTCTCACCATCATTTCGACCACTTGCCCACACCGGGACAGTTGCCGCCCTCGATGCATCATCGTGATGACTTCTTCGCCGAACGTTTCCCCCTGAAATTCACCAAAATGTCACCTGAAAGACACTCGCCCATAAGATCGCCGGCACACATACCACGTGCTCCCTTCTTTAATCCCATGAAACCTCATGACATGGCTTTGTTGCCACGTCCCCACAGCAATGACAATTCCTGGGAGAATTTCATAGAGATTTCAAATTCCTCGGAGACCATGAAGTTGAAGGAACTTATGAAGAATAAGAAAATCACCGATCCCAATCAATGTGTGGTCTGCGATCGCGTTTTATCCTGCAAAAGTGCTTTGCAAATGCACTACCGCACCCACACTGGCGAGAGACCGTTCAAGTGTCGCATTTGCGGACGTGCCTTCACCACCAAAGGGAATCTGAAGACACACATGGCTGTCCACAAAATAAGACCACCCATGCGTAATTTCCATCAGTGTCCCGTGTG
The DNA here is from genome assembly GCA_942486065.2 of Calliphora vomitoria. Lineage (NCBI taxonomy): Eukaryota > Metazoa > Arthropoda > Insecta > Diptera > Calliphoridae > Calliphora > Calliphora vomitoria. Next base: position 69,420,841 of record OW818030.2, on the reverse strand, counting down.
CCATAAGAAATACTCGAATGCTTTGGTGCTGCAACAACACATACGCCTGCATACCGGAGAACCCACAGACTTGACACCCGAACAAATACAAGCAGCCGAAATTCGTGATCCCCCACCATCTATGATGCCAGGAGCCTTCATGAATCCCTTTGCTGCTGCCGCTTTCCACTTCGGCATGCCTGGAGGTCCTGCCATGCATCCTGGTATGCATGGTATGCATAATGGTATGGGCTCAGAATCATCCCAGGGAGATTTTGACGATCAAATGGATTGTGGAGATGACTACGATGATGACATGTCATCCGATCACATGTCCAATGACTTGGAGCCGGGCAGTGAAAGACCTAAATCTACAGATGATTTCAAAGCTTTGTTGTTCGAACAGAAGCTGCGGATAGATCCCACTGGAGTGGTTAATACAAATCCCAGACCTCAGTCGGCCACCTCTAATGCCAATTCAATAAATTCACCACCTACCAGCCCAACATCAGCTACAAAACCCTTAAGCTCTACACGCGCTACTTCACCAGCCAGATCAGTGTCGGAAATGTCACAAGGAGCTTTAGACTTAACACCACGTGCAGGACCCTCGTCAGCCAATAGCAGCATTATCGCACGATCTCCTTTGCCCAGCAATGCCAGCAAACGCTCACCCTCTCCCATTAGCAAATCTCCAAAATTACCACAAATCAGCCCCTCAGCCGCCATGCCACCCACTTCTGCAGTCGACTGTCTACCACCCAGTCTACACCATCACTTGCAGCAGCAACATCAACAACTAATGCAACAACAGGCAGCCTTGGCGGCCGCTCAACATCACCAGCAAATGCAACACAATGCCGTCGTCGCCATGCATCAAGAGCAACTAAGACGCGAGGCAGTTGCTCATGCGCAACTCTCACCAAATGCCCCACAATCAATGGGCCAGCAGCCACCTACGGGACAATCGTCGGCCACCGGCTCACCGCAAATGCCACATCACCAATCGGCGAATCCACTAGTAGCAGCTGCCAGACCACCATTTGGCATGTTTCCAAATCTCCCGCTGTTTCCACCGGCCTCCACGCAAAACATGTGCACAGCCATGAATTCAATAGCACAGTCTGTTATGCCGGCGGCACCATTTAATCCTTTAGCTCTATCGGGTGAGTTGTGAGTGACAATTTTTACATACATAGAATTCAATGAAATCAAGCTTCTTGTTGTTATCCATTTCATTTCTTCTTTATTTATTTATTTGTTTTTGATTTTCTTTGCTTTTGTTTTACATTACATATGGTGCATGGTTATTATTTATATACATACATATTTATTTTAACTTTTTCTTTTTCGTTTGTTTTTGGTTTTCTTTTGAGTTTTGCTATATTTTTTAATGGCTTAAATTTTGTTAAAATTCAATAACTAATTTGGATGTTTTTTTTTTGTTTTAATTTTTTTAGGAGTCAGAGGCAGCACTACTTGCGGCATTTGTTTCAAAACATTCCCCTGCCATTCGGCTTTGGAGATTCATTATAGAAGTCATACTAAAGAGAGACCATTTAAATGTAATATATGTGATCGTGGTTTTACAACAAAGGTGAGTTATCATTTGAGTTTTTAAGGGGAATTTTTGTAATCCTAAAGAGTATTTTATTTTGAAGTTTTTTTTGGGGGGATAGGGACCTTAAAACGTTAAGTGTTGTATGAATTTTTATTAACTTTTTTTGTATATTTATTTTTTCTTTCCAGGGTAACTTAAAACAACACATGCTTACCCATAAAATTCGTGATATGGAACAGGAAACGTTCCGGAATAGAGCAGTCAAGTATGTAAGTCTTCCAAATCGTTGTTTTCTTTTTATTATTATTAAAAGTGTTTATTTTTATAAGGCTTAAAATTATTCCGAACTTCAGAATGTATTAAAGCTTTTATTTTGTTAAAAGCTTTGACTATACTTTGGAATATTCAGAAAGCTTTCTGATTTTAAGGTTTTCATAAAACTTTGTGTTTTTTAGTTAAGAAACTTTAAACATATTTGTTTTAAAATTTTACTAATGATATATTTTTCTTCATATTTCTTCTCTTTTTAGATGAGTGGTGGCAAAGAAGATTGAAATTATTTTCACCACACATTCTCTGCTCTAGAGTTCCAAAACATATCCTCTCCCCACCCCAACTCCAAATTACCAAAGCTGTAAAGGGTAAAAAACCAAACATTTTTAAGTCAAATCTGTAAAAGAAGATTTAACAAATTTATATTTAAAAAAATTCAAAAAAAAAAAAAAAAAAACACATAATATTGTTTAAATCAAGGAGAGTAATGAATGATAAGCCCTTCAATTCAAAGTTCTCTCTTTCCCTCTTTTACACAAACAATCAAACACACTTCTACTTAAAACACTCGCGTATAAATGATCTCACTGATACATAGAAGATAACAATGATAAAACAAAAAGAATGGAATAAAACAAAAACAACAACAACAAACACACACTTTTTTCTGTCTCTTCTCTTTCGTTGTGTGTGATGATGTTGATGACGACAACAACGACGAAGATGATGAGGAGATGATGACTTTTGTTTTTGTGAATTTTTAATATGAATGTAACAAAAAAAATATGAACAAACAAATAAACAAACAAACACACTGGGTGTGTGTAGTGGGTTGGTTAGTAGCTGCGTTATTGTAATGACGTTGCTGATAGTCTGTGTCTGTAGTTTCTGTTGTTCTTCGTAAGCACTCACTCTCAAAAACACACATTCTGTAAAACACTATCACTACAAGTACAACTAACACAGCTAAAAGTCTACCTACACCTTTAATGAAGATGAATGTATAAAATATTAAATGATGTATAATAAAAACACTAAGCAAAACATTTATAAGATGAATGAAAAAAATCATAAAAAAATTAAATATTTCAAACAGAATGATTGAAAACATTTAAACAAATCGTTTTTTAACCATAAAAAATTATAATTTGTTAACAAAAAATTAAAAGAAATCATTATTATATATTTTTATGGTTGAAGCAATCAGCTTCAACATGAAACTAATTTTATTGAAACAAATCCAAAGATTTTTTTTTTTTTAGAAAAAGAAAAAAACAAATTTTCCAAAAAGAAAAAGCTAAATATTTTTCGTTAAAATCAACAACTAGAAAACTTCAAAGAACAACATAAAACACAAAAGAAAACAAAAATAAATATTAACGAAAAATTTATGGCTTTAAACAAAATATTAAAGAAAGAGACTGATTTCGTTTCATTAAAATATTATTTACTTACATAAATAATTAAAAAATAAAAACAAAATAAATACAAACAAACAACAAATCATAAGGAAAATCAAAATTCGAATTTATAACAAATAGAACAAACAAGAAAACAAAAAAAAATACCCAAAAATCTCAACAAAAAAATAATAATATAAAAAGTCATTTAAATTAAAAAAAAAACTTGTAAAATATAAAAAAATAATTGTGCAATAAAAAACAACAAAAAAAAATTACAAAAAAATTAAAAGAAATAACATAAAATTCCTTTTTTTTAATATAATTTTGTATATAGTTTTTTTTTTTTAATAAAATATAAAACTTTTTAAATTTTTATCTCAGAAAACAAACAAAAAAAAAAAAAAAAAAAGAAATACAAAATATTAAAACAAACAAAATAAATAAATTTTTATAAAAAATTGTGATACTATTTCATACTTTAATTTTTATTTTTCTTGCGGCTTTTTTGTACATAATAAACGTAATTATTTAAATTTAATTATCCTAAAATAACTACATTGTTTTTAAACTTTATTTTCTTAGTTTAGCAACTATTATTTTTATTATTATTACTATAGTTTTCCCTACCACTAAATTGCTTTAATTATTTTATCATAGATTTAACCATACATTTACAAGAAATTCAATTTGTAAGTATATATTATTCTTTTTTTTTTGACTTATTTTCTTGTCTATAATAATCATAATCATTTCAAATATTAAGTCTTTAATGTAATTGGTAATTAAATTTAAGTAATAAATTAAATTCATAAGTTTAAAACAAACAAACAAATCTATAAGTACATTATATCATTTGTATTAATTTCTAAGTGTATATATATTTAAACAAATATCTAATAAGCCTACAATTAAAAACAAATAAATAATTTATATTAATATTGAAAAGAAAACAGAAAAAAAACAACAAATATAAATTTAGTAAGAAAAACAAAAATAAAAGAAATATATGAACAATTTGTGCAAAAAATATATAAAAAATTTTGTGGTTTTATTTTAAAAGAAAAAAAAAACTGACACAGCAAACAGACTTTAATAAAACTTTCTAATGACTATTGAAGAGCTTAACAAGAAGCGGCTGTAGAAAGTTTAAGACATACTCAACATTAAGGGGGCATTTACATTATGACTTTAAGTCATGACTTAAAATCATGGGCTTTTTTTGTACTAGAAAATTGTGACGTCTAAACAAAAGGCAAGTTTTCTGTTTTCCATGACTTTTTTTGATATTCTGCTTTGAGCATTTTTCTGATTGGTTGTTGATGCGATTATATGCCGAAAAAAAGGCAAGTATGGTTGAAAAAAAGGCAACGTATAAATGGAAGGAGATTTTCGTAGGGATTTTAAAAGAGAAACAAAAAGACATGACTTTAAATCAAAGTGTAAATGTCGACTAAGATTGAATATTCTAGCTGGATCATCAAAAAGTTAAAAATTATGTTGGTTTATTTTTTAAACTAATCGCAATGACACACTTGAGTCCTTAAGAATAAGTGCTGTATCATAGCCCTCGAAAGTACTAACTTAAAGTAATAGTTTACTTGAGGTTGCTTCTTCATTGTGATAAATTCTACAAAAGTAATTTTAGGAATGATGTTCGCTCGTGTTCTCTAAATCGAGTGATTTCAAAATAGGAATATTTTACAAATTGATGTTCTGCAAATCGCAAGTTTTTGACATTGAAACGAGTTTGTTTACTACACGCAAGTAAAACGAGTACATAATGTTGATTCGATTTACAAATGAAAACGTCACTCAGATTCGGTTTACAGAACAAAATCCCAGCATGCTGACCAAGCAATGTCCTGACATTCTTGCCTCAGCTGTAGAAAGAAATTCTGTTGAATCTTGTTTTGGAAGATTAACTAGAGTGTTACACAAGTTAGTTGATCGATTTTGTCATCCGTATCATTAGTACGCAATGAGCCGGCAGTTACAGAATGTATCGTGGGAACTCAGCAACATGTAGATTCCTAAACAAAGCTGTAGTAATCTGTACTTTTCCGGAAATCTGAATAAAACTCTCACAACAATATGTGTTTTTGAGAAGCTTTCATATTTTTATACCCTTCACCTTCGTGAGAAGGGTATATATAAGTTTGTCATTTCGTTTGTAATTTCCACAATATAATTTTCCGACCCTATAAAGTATATATATTCTGGATCCATATAGATAGCGGAGTCGATTAAGCCATGTCCGTCCTTCTGTCTGTTGAAATCAATTTTCTGAAGACCCCAGATATCTTCGGGATCCAAATCTTCAATAATTCTATCAGACATGCTTTCGAGAAGTTTCCTATTTAAAATCAGCAAAATTCGTCCATAAATAACGGAGATATGAGCAAAAATCTGAGACAACCTCTGAATCAATATTTCACATGAAATATTTTTCCTTTTCCCATTTTTGGTTCATCAACTTTGTTCACGTGAAAATATTTCCCATGTTGTGAAATTTTTATGTGGGATTTTGTGAACAATAACTAGCTGTTACAAAAAAATTCAACTATTGTGAATGAAAAGTTCATGGCAATATCACGATAGCAATTTTCCCTTCGAGGGAAATGGATATTTCATGGGAACATAAATTTCTCATGTTTTTCACTATAGGGGTGAATTTGTTGCATGCTTTGACAAAAAAGCAACAAAACGTATGTTTGGATGTGTGTTGGTTTCATTGCTTTGCGTATTTTGTTTTTGTGTTTCGCTTGGCGTTGTTGTTTTTGTACCCTTCACCTTCGTGAGAAGGTTATAAGGTTGTCATTTTGTTTGTAACTTCGACAATATAATCTGTTCGTCAGCAATTAAATGTAAAATTTTTAAAAGTTTTTTTGATATATTTAGGATGCTATACGCTGAAAGTGGGCAATTAATGCATCCACAACAAAGGTAAAGGGTATATAAGATTCGTCATAGCTGAATATAGCACTCTTACTTGTAAGAGACATCTAATGTTTAACAGTACCTCTAAGTACTGTGCTTTTGGATAATGTTGTTGTAATGACCAACACTATACATTTATTAAAACCGGGGTTGTAGTAGGCAGGTTCTTCTCTGGGTCTTCTATGGGCTTTGGGCGACCGCGGAATTAATGCCGTCTGTATGAATGTCTTTCAACACTGCCGATGGAATTTTCATATACATCTGCGTGTTTTCCTCATACATATATAAGTCATTTGTGATATTCTCAGTCTTTAATTGTACGGCCCTTTGGTTGTGCCCGTTTCATGGTTTTCATTTTCATCAATATGTTTAGAATATTAGGATCCTGATTCGTGTTCGTATAGTAGAGAAAGTTCAAAACCTTGTGATAAAAAAGCCAAACAGAATTAAAAATAATATATATTAACTTCTTGTTTATCTTTAACATTGTGTTACCTACACGAACATTTGTTAAATCCTCTCAACCAATCGATTTACCTTGCTGACATTAACTATAGTCAAATAATTCTCTGACATATATAAACCATTGCAAGGATTTAAAATCTACACTTGCTAAGTGGTTTCAGCATCATTCTCTATCTCTCTGTGGGTCCTAATTTATGGACTTTAAAGTCAACAATGAAGATATCGTCATCGTTCTTCTGTGAATTATAGTAAATACTTTGTATTCACGTTACAGTTCTTAATCTGAGCTAAACATCACGTTAGTTTTTCGTCATTTACTAACCTGCTGATATTTATCTTGGTACAGCTAAGCGACTCTAATGTTGGGGTAAGAACGCATCAGCAAGTCCAGTTGCTTGTAAGTGCAATCGCAATGTGGATATTGAAAAAAGTCTTATTCAGGACTGCACATTAGTCGTGTGCTTAATATTTAAATTCAATGACCTTTTAGTTCTCAGTTTAAAACTCAACGGAACTAGGTAGCTCCTCTAGTTCAATTGTTTTTTTTTCTTTTGAATACCTATTTATAAACGAACTGAAAGAGAGTGCTTGAACTTGTTTCTGTCTAAACACTTTCACAAGATTTTTGACTATAGAGTTTATCTAGTATAGGACCACTCTTATTCTATTTGGCGTCGTCGACATCGTCGTCAATATTGTGTCAAAAAATGGTATATGTTTCGTCGATATCGATAACAAATGGTTACTACCAACCGAATTTGTAGCCAATCGAATGATTCTGTCTTAGTGAACGAATTTTACAGTTGTAGATACGAAATTTTAGAAGGGATAACAAAAGATTGGTTGCTTCAACGCAAATTCTTCTTTATCAACTGACTTTCTGTTGATAGAACGGAAAAATTCTATTTGTGCAACCGAATCATTCGATTGGCAACAAATTCGGTTGCTACTACGAATCTGTTTCCTCTGTGTATTGACAGAATTTTATACTTTTATAAGTCGGGTTAATATAAAAAGTCGATTATAATTTCACTATAACGTGAGATTTTTGTGACTTCAGACCCCAAATAACTCTTGACTTTAATTATCTTGTGCAGAAAATTCTTAACCTTTATCATTCATGCATTTAATGTATAACTAATTTAATGCATGAATGTTTCAACTAGAATTTCCAATTTTAAAGCTTTAAATACTGTTTGGGAAATTTTGATCCATGAATATAGGATACGGGTTAAATAAAATCGTTCATTATACAGCAGAACCGTTATTTGACTGATATATAAATTTCAGATAAGAATATTGCCAAAAATTTGATCACCCCTTAAAAACCTAAACGTTATGGTTATTAAGGATACAAATAAAATTACATTGCACTTACATATCGGCATCTAAAATGCAAAAGACCGTAATGAACATTTCAATAATTGTTCAGAAACGGACATTTCAATAATTGTACAGAAAAACAATATAAATTGTTAAAATAAACAAGTAAGAGAGCTATATTCGGCTGTGGCGAATCTTATATACCTTTTACCAAATTATACTTTAAAATAAAAATTTGAAATAATTTTAGGTAAACAAAATTAATTTTTTTTTTCAAAATAGTTTTTCAAAATTTAAAAAATAATAATTTTTTTTCAAAATTGTTTTAATTTTTTTTTTTTCGAAATAGTTTTTTTTTTAATTTTTTCCGTATTGTCTTTATTAATGACTTAGTATTCCAGATATAGATAAAAAATAGGCCAACAATCGAGGTTGGCCCGGTTTTTTCCTTATATCTCAGCCATTTGTGATCCGATTTTCTCTATTTTAAATAGCAACCGAACCGGAAGAATCCCCGATATATTGATGTATGAATCAAGTTTGTAAGTTATTTGGGGTCTTCAGAAAATTAATTTCAACAGACAGACAGACGGACATGGCTTAATCGTCTCCGCTGTCTATAACGATCCAGAATATATATACTTTATAGGGTCGGAAAATTATATTGTGTTATATTACACGAAGGTGAAGGGTATACAAATATATATACAGTGGCACAGATAAAAGTACGTACTCCCTCTAAAATTTCGGTTTAAGAATAACCCTGGATTTCTGATCGATATTTTTGCTTGCTTTTGAAAGGCATCGAAACACTGTCAAAAACTAACTACAAAAAGTCCGGTTAACTTTCCGCTTATTGTACTTTTACACATAAAACTTAATATGGCAGCACAGATAATTATACGTACGATGCCAAATAGAAACGGTACTTTTTAAAAATAAGTAGATTTAATAAAAAAAAAATATTATACGGAAAGTGTTAAAAGCTTAGTTTGTAAGCAATTCTTAAAGACTGCAGTAATTTTAGAAAAAAAATTTACTTTTTTGTTAAAATGGGTAAGAAAACAAAGGACATTTGTATCGAAATGCGTGAACATATTTTAAAATTGAGGAAAGATGGGAATTCCTTAAGTTCAATTGCTCAAATTGTTGGACGTGCCAAGTCTACGGTGCAGACCGTAATAAAAAACTTTTCTGAATCTCAATCCCTAGCAAGCAAGCCAAAAACTGGACGTCCACCCAAAATTACCCCACGAGTTGAGCGATTTATAAAAAGTGCTGTTAGCAAAAATCCTAAAACAACAGCCGTGGAAATTCGAAATACTTTGGAAAATGACCACAATATTAATGTTCATTCAGAAACAGTGCGAAGTGTTTTGCGAAAAAACGGATTCCATAGCCGCGTACCAAGAAAAAAACCATTAATAAGCGAAATAAACAGGAAAAAGCGGCTCGACTTCGCACTTAAGTATGTGTACAAAACAACAGATTTCTGGGCGAATGTGATTTTTAGTGATGAAAGCAAGTACAATTTATTCGGTTGTGATGGCAAACAAAAAATTTGGCGCAAACCTAATGAAGAGCTGCAACCGAAGAACCTCATTCCAACAGTTAAGCACGGTGGTGGTTCGGTCATGGTTTGGGGCTGCATGTCGGCGAATGGAGTTGGAAAACTGCGATTTGTGGAAACAAATATGGACCGATTTCTTTATTTAGACATTTTGAAAAGCAGTTTGAAAGATTCCGCAAGTGTTTTGGGTCTTAGTGGCACCTGGTATTTCCAGCAGGACAACGACCCAAAGCACACTTCACATGTTGTCAAAGAATGGCTTCTCTATAATGTCCCGAAACAACTCCATTCGCCTCCCCAATCACCAGACCTGAATCCCATAGAGCATTTATGGGATGAATTGGAACGGCGCATTCGAAAAAAAACTTACAGAAACAAACAACAACTTAAAGATGGCTTGGAATATGAGTGGAATAAAATAACGTCTGAGACAACAAAAAAACTGGTATTTTCAATGAGTAATCGATTGAAAGCAGTAATTGAGGCAAAAGGAGGTCCAACAAAATACTAATGAAATAATATATACCTGAAATTCTTTTTGTACATTAATCTTTTTTAGAGTACGTATAATTATTTGTGATATTAAATAGGCTTTTGTGTTTTTTTTATTAAATTGAAGTTTTTAATTTTAAATTTAAATAATGAAATAAATATTTGTGTTCATTTATAAATTATTGATTCATTTACTTTTATTAAATATCACCAATTTTTGGAAAATTAAAGAATTTTTAAGGGGTACGTACTATTATCTGTGTAACTGTACATTGTTTTCAAGGTCTAAAATAGTTCTAAAAGTTATCTAAAAGTTATATGCTGAAAATTTGTGTAACATCGGATAAGATTTAGAGGTTGTACATTCTAGTTTAAGTTTCGTATATTGGGTCATAATAGCAATATTTTCATAAAAAATTATAAAATTGAATGTTGAAAAAAAAAAAAAATAGAATTAAATATAGTTTTTATAATTCATTTACCAATGGATGGATGTTTACCCAGCATCATTCCGTTTGTAACATATTGAAATATTGTTTGAGACAAACAAAAGTATATATATTCTTTGTCCCTCCTGTCTTTGTCTGTCTGTTGAAAACACGATAGGGCACAAACGATCTAGTTAGCTAAAATTTTCCACAAATACTCTCTGTTAATAAGGTTTGTTTGGTATTGAAAAAGGGTCCATGATTTCATCTAGCCCCCATACAAATGGGGGCTCAAACAGTATTCCGGGGGGACATTTGCGGTAATCCTTACTAAATTTTGCACAAATTAGTTCTAAGTACTCTGAAAATATACTGTAAGGTATGGCGAAAATAGAGCAATATTTGTCCCTAGTTACCATACAAGGTCCCTCTCAGAAAATTACTTGAACATTCATAATTGTCTTATAATAATTAATAGAGTTTCCAAAAAACCGAAGAATTTCAAAACCGTTTTAAAAAATTGAAAACCGGTCGGTTTTCAATTTTTGGTTTTGTGATGATTTGTTAAATATTAAGTTTTATAGAAACAAAATCAGATTTTTTAATTTAAAATTGGTGTTCAAGTGGATAAAGGAAAAATTATTTTAATGATACTCTTTTAATATATTAAATTATTTAGCTTATATACTTTAAAGTTGGTTAATATGTTTTTCAGCATAGAAATAATCAAGTATAGGTGGCTCAATGGTATTATGATACCAAAAAAGAAGAACTAAACCAAACTAAGGAGTACTTTTTCGTTCTTCAAAATGGTACTTTTTGACTTATCTATAATATTGAACCTAGAATCAGGAAATTACTTTGATTTCAAAATTGACGGGGGTTCAAGTGTGGACAATTTGTACTTTTTCTTCTAATGGTACTTTTTATTACATTAAATGATTTTACTTATATGTATTCATAATAGTTGGCTGATATGCTTTTGAGTAAAGAAAGAATGTCACTAAGCCATCTATATGACATTGAGGTAACAAAAACTATTAGTTTTTTTTATTTCTTTTTTCTTAAATAAAAAACATTCATTTGAAGTTTAATTGTCAGGAAATACTCGTAGATCAATATTTTTAAATGCGTGTGTTCTTTATTAATACGTATCCTTATCTAGCCTACAAAAGGTAGCCTACTACATAATCTGAAGCAATTATTGCAATAAAATTTAAAGAAATCTATATATATTTGTACTGATCTGTTTTTAGAGATATTGGATGAATCATTGGATGAAAAAGTTTGTGTCTCAAGAAGAAGAATAATTGTCGGTTTCGGTTCCGGTTTTAGGCCTTGAAAAACCGTGGTTGCGGTCTCGGTTAAAACCGAAATGGAAACTCTAATAATTAATATCGTGACGCAATTGGACATAAACAAGTTTTATACTTATGAACATAAATCTTTTTACCAACTTTTCTGAGGATCGGTCTATAATTGACCCTATATAACCCCTATATAAAAAAATATTTATTTGTCACATACTGGTGGTGGGTATATAAGATTCGGCACAGCGGAATATAATACTTACTTGTTAATCCTCATTTTAGATTAAATCAAAAACAATTTTTTGAAATTTCGTTTAAAATTATTTTTAAATGTAATATTTGGGATTTGCTGGAAATTTTATTACTTTTTTTTTATTGATGTCAAACAATTTGTGTATTTTATATTTAAACATCCATGGGTAAATGAAACCAAAGACTACTTTTAATTGAATTTTTTTTCAACATTTAATTATACACCACCATAGTGGGGACAGTATATTGGATTTGTGCAGATGTTTGTAACGCCACAAATATTAGTCTAACACCCACCTTAAGGTATACCGATCGACTTAGAATCACCTTTTGATTATTATTTCACCTAGCCCCCATAAAATGTCCTCCCGAAATTGGACTTTATCGGTCATAAATGTTTTAGTTATATAGGTATCTACACAAGTTTTTCTCCAAATAAGTTTTATACATATGTACAAAATTCATGTCACCAAATTTCATTATGATCGATCCATAATTTGTCACAGCTCCCATATAAGGCCCATTTTCGAAAATCAATCACGAATATAAATTATTGAAATTTTGAAAGAAAAATGTTTTGCTCATTTACTTAGTGTAGGATATTATATGGTCGGGCTTGACCGACCATACTTTCTTACTTGTTTTTTTTTTGGAAAATATTGCTCAAATTTTCAGCATATCATTTTTAGATGAGGGAGAACAATTTCAGACCATGAGTGCATTAGAAATCGCAAAAGTGCAAAATAAGGCCGCCTTATTTTATTTCTTAGTTTTTTTCTTTAAAATTACTGAATGTTAGTTACGGCCTATTGCATTTGAGGTGAAGATATTAAAACAAATACATACATACACATATATTTAACCATTTACCTATAACGTTTTGTTTGAAATTCAAAAATGACAATAACCATCAAGCACTATTTATAACTAAATATCTAGTAAAAATTACATACACGGACAAAACAAAAAATCTATAAAAATTTACTTTTACTAATACCAAACAACTGGTAACGGCTTAAAACCCCCCAAATAAAAAATCACACAATCTTATTGTGGCAGCGAATTTGTTTACATTGTTATTATTTCCTGTTGAAGAAAAAAAAAAAAGCAAACAACATCAGCGGCAAAATAGAGAAATTGTCACACAATCAAACTGCAAAATGAAATTGGTATGTAAAGCTAAAACAATACGACCGACAAGTACGAAAACTACCAATGAATAAAAATAAATAAATATGGCCAATAACACAGCACAACACAAGAACAACTACAACAATGTGTATAATAATAATAAAAACAATCTAAAAACTAAACATAAATGGATATTATTTTTATTTTATAGATATGAAACAAAAAAAAAAAAAAAATGAAATAAAAACACAAATACAAAACGAAACATCTTACAAATGATAACACAAACAGCAATAGCTAGATTGAGAAAGAAATCAAATCAAAATAAATACAATTTGTAGTCAGTCGGTCGGTTGTACGGTTGGCATTTAAACCAAATTGTACATTTAAACCATCTTTAAGCCATCGCACTCGCAGCGCAATAATGAAACAAAAGGCGGGATTACATTTGAAATGTTATTGAACTGGGTGTCTTAGAGGCGTCTTAGATTGGACACACGTTTCATATTTATTCGAAGTTAGACAGACAATATGCCAAGGATTATGAGCACTATGATAACAACAACAATAACAAGCAATAGCAAAAAAAACATTATACACATACATCCATGCATTCATATCCAAGTATAAACATAACATTACCAGTAATTCACAGTCCTTGTCATTGTATTCCTTGTCAACATAATCATTGATACTCCTTATTTGTGCATGTATGTGTGTGAGTAATGTAAATTCACAGCTCCTTGCACCCAAACATACATGGCCAGTAATAATTGGTATCACATTTTCTACAATAAATACAAGTTTAAATTTTGATGTTGATATTGTTGTTGTTGTTGCTGTTTTGATAATATTTATTCATATTAGACAATTGTGGTTAATATTTGTTTGTTTGTGTTTGTTTATTTGCTTGCGTTTATGTTGCTGTGTGTGTGTATCTGTGTGTATATTTGTTATTTTGGTTTATAAACCAAATATTAACACGGCACGTGTTAATATTAAACCCTGAGCATTTGTTCAGGGGGGCGTTTTATTTTGTTTTGTGTGTTTTTTTTCTTTTTCGGTTAAACGATACATTTTAAGTCCAAATACTCTTATTAAAGTTTATATGATTAATAGTCAAAGATAAATGCTGATGGCAATTGTCTACCAAAAGCCAGATGGAGTTGCAATCAAATAGAAAAGATCTTTGAACTGGAATTTAATATTTAACAAAATTATTCTAAACGATTTCATAAATTAAAAAACTTGTGATTTTTCAAAAGCATACAATTCATAAATATATATAAAGGGTCTTTTTTAAGACCGATAGAACTTATGAAAGTGTTAATTGTCAAATTTGTTTCACTTTTGACATTTTCGATCAGTATACTCTGTGATTAGATTAACGCTACAATAACGAGGCGTCAATCTAATCTAATAAAAATTTACTGAAAATCTGTCATCGATTCGAGTAACTTATCGCAAAATTGTGTTCAGCGATTAGGCTGAACACAATACAACATTTGGTGCAGTTTTTCTTCAAAAATTAAGGCGGAGCTTGAGTTACGGTCAATGGAGATCGTGATCAATGATTTTTTGTTTGAAAATATGAATGATGAGATGTGGTTTCAACAATATGTCTCTACGTATCTTAGGACGACCGTAACTATCGATTTATTCTGGATCTCGAGAAATGGACCTGTCAATTGGCTTCCAAGGTCAAGCGATTTGACGTATTTAGATTATTTCCTGTGTGGACACGTGAAGTCTTCGGTTTATGCTGGTAGATAGCAACAATTGACAAGTTCACTCGTGCTTAAAAAACACCCTTTACAATATCATGAATTCCATAAAACGTCACATCATCGAAAGAGAACTTTATCAATTATTATTGTGATTATTTTTCTGTTTCCGTAGCACCAGGATCGAATTTTTGTGTTTTGGCTGAAACATTTCTGTCTGTCCGTCTGTTTGTTGAAATCAATTTTCTCAAGACCCCAGATATCTTCGGGATCCAAATCTTCAATAATTCTGTCAGACGTGCTTTCGAGAAGTTTCCTATTTAAAATCAGCAAAATCCGTCGATAAATAACGAAAATTTCATCTAAAAAATACAATTTATTGCATGTTTTGACAAAAAAGCAACATGTGTGTTGCAACATGGATGTGTGTTGGTTTCATTGCTTTGCGTTATTTTTTTTTTGGTGTTTGACAAAAAACCAACAAAACGTACATATGTTTGGATGTGTGTTGGCTTCATTGCTTTGTGTATTTTGTTTTTTTTTTTGTGTTTCATTTCGTTTCGCGTTGTTTTTTTTATACTCTTCTTCTTTGTGAGAAGGGTATATATAAGATTGTTATTTCGTTTGTAACTTCTACAATATAATCTGTTCGTCAGCAATTAAATGTAAAATTTTTAAAAGTTTTCTTTATATATTTAGGATGCTATACGCTGAAAATGGGCAATTAATGCATCCACAGCAAAGGTATATAAGAGGGTATATAAGATTCGGCATAGCCGAATATAGCACTCTTACTTGTTTTTTTGGTTCATATTATATTAATTTATATGTTTATTTTGAAACCTTTGTTAGCTTACGATGAAATAACTCGTACATGAAGCAGTGAGTTAGCAGCTTGACTTTCAAACACAAGACAACAATGTGTCGGTTCTTTTTTCGGCAATATTTTGTATGTGTTTTTTTTTAGCTACATATTCTTGTTGTGAATGTAACTACTTATACCTGTACTAAATGTAAGTACTTTTGTAAGCGGGGCCCATGATTTTTTTCAATTCGCGAGCAAAAATAACTAGTTTTTTAGTCAAATAATAAGTAGTTATCACTTTGCTCCAATATTACTTGCTGGCTTACAAGGTAAGTAAAGTTTTTGCTGGGTTAAATAGTAATTCTTATGTACCAACTGAATTTCTGTTGCAAGTATAGAACAAATCGATGGATATCTGTTTTATGTCTAAAAAATATTACCGGAAATTGCCGAGTCTTAAATATACAATAACAGTGCAAAAATGGAAAATAACCCTTAATAGAACTTGGGGTCCAAATGACCCTCAACTTATAAAATCTCGAAAACCGCAGTAAAATTGGGAGTCATTTTGACTCCAAATGCTTTTAATGGTTAATTTCCATTTTTGCACTGTTTTTGTAATTAATTAAAATTGGTCCCTATTCCCTATCGCGAATCAATATTTCACATGAAATATTTTGTTCCCTTTTCCCATTGTTCACGTGAAAAAATTCCCCAACATGGGAAATTTTTAGATGGAATTTTGTAAACAATAAACATCTGTTACGAACAAAGTTAACTATTGTGAATGAAAAGTTTAAGGGAATATCACGATAGCAAATTCCCCCTCGAGGGAAATGGATAATTCATGGGAACATAAATTTCACATGTTTTGCCGATAGGGGTGAATATTTCGCTATCTTTCATTTAGAAATTCCAAATATTGCAAAATTTTACCTTAGACCTTCACCATTTAAGGGTTAAAGATGTCCGCTTTTAGTAAAACTTTCAGAGTATATTTAGAATAACCTGAATTATAAGATTCTATATAGGTTTTTAAAGTTTTTAATAATAAGAAAATTGCTCTCATTCGCCAAAATATGGCCAAAAAAATATTTTTTCCAGAAAATTACAAAATTCAAATCGTAGGTACGGAAAAACTGTAAAAGGTATTGGCCAAAAAATATTTTTTCCTGAAAATTACAAAATTCAAATCGTAGGTACGGAAAACCTGTAAAAGGTATTGACATAATTTTTTCATAATTTTATTCTCTACTATAATCTCAATAAATCCCAATGTGATGATAACAACATTTTTAAAAAATTTGAAAATGGGGATTCGAAGCTGCCGTTAAAAACATAAACTTTTTTGGCCATCCCTGCGAATAGATTAATGGTATCCTACAAAAACAAAAATTCATACAAATGTAAAAACGGATGTATTTTAAGTAAAAATTATCATTTATTATAATATTTCTTAAAATATGTTAATGTTGTTTCTACATTTCTTGTTCAAGTGGCCTCAGACACGTTAATGGTCTGGGGAAGTTTTAATAACTTTTTTAATCAATTTTTGTATTTTATATGTCACAATTACGTACACATTTTGATTCTTTTGCATTCGATTGCAAAAATAATTATTTAGTAGCAAAATTTATACAAAACTAAAAAATTTGCATTTTTTCCGAATTTTAGCAATAATACAGTTTGTGGGTGAATTTGACCCAAAGAAGATATAGGTTTAATCTCAAAAAGATTTTTTTACTGTAGTTTTATATTAATATAAATAAATCTACATATTTCTGTAACATAATGCAGGAAGTTAAGGAGTTTTACAAATTTATTTCATATAAATAGTAAAATTTCGCATATATCTGTCCTTTGACCTCGATGAGCGTCCCGAAATCGTTGTGCGATTTGGCTCAAATTTTCAACACTTAACTTTTGCACCTAGTGTCACTATATTCTACCCGGCACCCTTCAAAAATCGAACACAATTTTGTTTCCATACAGCTGATATTCACTCTAATGTACGTGTATTTTTTGTGGATATTCTTAAGGACTATTTATATTTAAAATTTCGTCTCATTCGGATCATAAATGAACTTTTGGCGTTTTTTTTTAATTTGAGACCCGAAGAAAACTCGAAACAAATCAGCTCCAACCATGTGAGAGATTCCGAAATTTTTCAAAAAAAAAACTTTTCTAAACCACTGTGCGTGCGATCGCCATGAAATATGGGCCTGTGTTTTATGCTCGGTAAAGTAGATTTTGGAAGTGTATGTGTATATGGAAGCTATGGTCAATTATGAATTAATCCGTTCGTGCAAAATTCTTAGGTGTGATTTATATTTGTGTAAAACTTATTTGTAGAATAATCAATAAATCAGGCATTTATGACCGATAAAGATCTAGTTCGGGAGGAGATTTGAATGGGGGCTAGATGAAATAATTGACCAATTTTAACCCAATTCAAAATTCATGTGAAAAATTTTATCGAAATATCTTCTTTGGGACAAGTTTACATGGACAGCCAGCCAGATGGATGTTCATCGTTAAATCGCCTAAGTAAATAATTCTAAGTCGATCGACTTTAAGGTGAGTGTTAGACTAATATTTTTCGGCGTCACAAACATCAGCACAAACGCTATATACCATCCTCCACACTATGGTGGTGATATAAAGACATATTCGGGAGTATGACTTATAGGGGTTTAGTTTCAATTAAAGACGACATACGCGAAATAAATTATTTATAGAATTTATCTCGATATAAACATGTATAAAAGATTTAGGATTGTTATGGAGGCTAGGGATTCTATTGGGCCTCAACAACTAATTTTAGATAAAAATGTATATACAATTGGTCAATTCACAAGGTCTTTTATCAGTCATATTGTCATATTGTCCTAATATATCACGACTCTGCGGCTCGGCTTAACATTCGGCGTTGGTCTCTGCTGGTTCGTTACGATAACACAATGAACATTGCATAGAAAGTAGTATTATCTAAGGACATTTTTTGCTTTAAAAGCAATAAAAGCCATTGTGAAATATTAGGACATTATGACATGATAAGAGACCTTGTGAATTGATCAAATATATCAATTACATCACCATCCAAAGTAACGTCCTTTTGATATCTTCCAAATGTTTGTAGTGATTCTAATAATGTTTCTATTGGGGCCAATTAATAATAACACCTCATTTTAGTGGATACTTTACAAAAAAAATCGTTTTAATTTATTGAAATTTTAAATATTTTTTTTTATCTGATTTCTTCGTATGATTTGTAAAACACACAGCAATTTTGTTTTTGTAAGAAATGTATAATAAAACATAATTTTAATTCTATGAAATCAATAAAAATTCAAGAATAAAAGAAACTACTACATACTAAAATATATTTCTCTATTAAAAAATTGATTTGAATCTGTTAATAACTCTTTCAAAACTTTCTAGATGAAGAATTTCTTGCGATCGTACTTGTGTATGGATAGAGAGGAGTTCTTTAGTATTAATTCCATGAAGAGTTTGAACGATAGTTATCATGGGTGTTCTTCGATATCTTTTTTATTAATATTTTATTTGTTTCTATGTTTTAGTCTTCGTTTTTCTAGTTTAATTCATTACATTTCTCCTACAAACAAAACTGAAATTCTTGGGAAAAAATTAATAAAAATCTATTTTATGTCTGTTTATTGTTTTTTAAAAATTGGTGTGTGTTTTCTGTGTAGCTGTGTGTATGTGATCGAGTGAGTGTTGAACTATTAGAATTATTTTTTATGATGTTTGTTTACATTTCTCTTTATTTATGATGTTCGAGTGCGTGTGTGTCTCTCAGTCTATCTATCTACGATTGTTTTAGAGTTTGTGTTGAAGTTGTAAATCAAAATATTTGTCAGCACCATCCATCCAAAATTTACCCAACAAATATACTCGATCGTCCATACAATTGATTACACGCACACAAAAATCATAATTTTGTTTAATGATAATGACGGCCAATGTCCTGCTGTGCTGTGAAACAATTGAAACAAATGACCGGAGACCTTGTTGAAGGGGGCTTGACAATGAATAATGATGGCCTAAATATTTATGAGTTTCGTTTTTTACGACATTTGTTGTTTTTTTTTTCTTTCGTTTTTTTGTGGACACAAATAAGAACAAGTGTAGCAAGTGCAACTCAAGGTGAATTGAGCCAATTTGGAAAGAAAAACGGCCAATTTTGCTTGGTAAATTAGAGCAGAAAATTAATTGGAAAAAACAACGAATAATAAGATTTTTATGTTGTACATTTAAAAAATTTTCTTTAACCTTGAATATCATAACAAAATATGATTTATTTTCTTTAATAATTTAGTTCAAGGCTGAATTTTTTTATTGGAAGTAAAATAGATTTCAGTACGATAATATCGTTTTAAGAACTTCTTTCTATTGGTATTTGAAGAAGTGTTTTAAATACAACCATAGACAATTTTAAAGATAAAAGGCGGGAATTTTGTGAACCATAACAAAACTAGAGCCAAAACTAATTTATGAACCCACTTTGGCAAATTTTAATAACAAGGTCTGATCATATAAAGGAATATTTAAGTATAATATTTTTTTACAATGGACGAACCAAAAATTTCGAACAATAAACTGAATTGTAGAAACTTTCATCTTCTGAATTCAATAATATTTGGTATTCATGTCAAGTAAACCAATTTTTGAAATCGATTTTTGAAATTTTTCTACAAGATCGGTCGAGAACTTTCTGAGTTACAGGGGGTCAAAATTTGACATTTTGGCCAAGCAGGTGTTTTTTCTCAACCATATAACTTATTACCTATTGTTCTTAGCAAAATGTGTCCCAAATAGTTTAGATAGCTAATCTTTCGGAAAAAAAATAAACAATAAAAAAAGTTTGTAATTTTTTTTTTCAAAATCAAAAACTTTTTTGACTTTTTTTTTTCAAAAGAAAGCTTAAATATTTTTGCAAAATAAAATTTTTTTTTTTTTTCAAAATGGGCCCCTTTTTTGCTCAAAAGAAAGCTTAGGTCCATTCCTTCAAGAGGTTTTTGGTCGCTTAGTGGGATGCGAGTGGGATATCTATCAAAATAAATATTTTATACCCCAAGTCATACAATTTTTGATTTTTTTTTTTGCAAAATCTAACGTTTTTCCCTTTTTTTAAATTTTTGTTTTGTTCAGAATGATATTAAGCTAATTTACCTTAAAAACGAAAAAAAAAAAATATAACATGGTGATTTTCTATGAAGAAAAATATAAAACTTGAATTAATGTCAAATTTTAACGGTTAAAGGTATCATAAAAATCTTTGGAACTAATATAGATTCAAATGTCTTTAAATCAATGGCATTAAAATTTTTGACATTTTTATACCTTTCACCTTCGTGAGAAGGGTATATATAAGTTTGTCATTCTATTTGTAATTTCCACAATATAATTCCCGACCCTATAAAGTATATATATTCTGGATCCTTATAGATAGTGGAGTCGATGAAGCCATGTCCGTCTGTCTGTCTATCCGTCTGTTGAAATCAATTTTCTGAAGACCCCAGATACATATTTTCGGGATCCAAATCACCAATAAGTCTGTCAAACATGCTTTCGAGATGTTTCCTATTTAAAATCAGCAAAATCCGTCCATAAATAGCAGAGATATGAGCAAA
This sequence comes from Calliphora vomitoria, assembly GCA_942486065.2. Lineage (NCBI taxonomy): Eukaryota > Metazoa > Arthropoda > Insecta > Diptera > Calliphoridae > Calliphora > Calliphora vomitoria. Next base: position 69,399,531 of record OW818030.2, on the reverse strand, counting down.
AATCTGAGACAACCTCTGAAAATTTCATAAAAAAGAGACAATAACCCCTATCGCGAATCAATATTTCACATGAAATATTTTCCCTTTTCCCATTTTTTGTTCATTAACCTTTGTGAACAATAACCGGCAGTTACGAACAAATTCAACTATTGTGAATGAAAAGTTCATGGCAATATCACGATAGCAATTTTCCCTTCGAGAAAAATGAATATCATGGGAACATAAATTTCACATGTTTTTCACGATAGGTGTGAATTTATTACATGCTTTGACAAAAAAAGCAACAAAACTTATGTTTGGATGTGTGTTGGTTTCATTGCTTTGCATATTTTGTTTTTTTGTGTTTCGTTTGGCGTTGTTGTTTTTAAATCCTTCAGCTTCGTGAGAAGGGTATATTTAAGATTGTGATTTCGTTTGTAACTTCTACAATATAATCTGTTCGCCAGCAATTAAATGTAAACTTTTTAAAAGTTTTCTTGATATATTTGGGATGCTATATGCTGAATGTGGGCAAAGGTGAAGGGTATATAAGAGTCGGCATAGCTGACTATACAACTCTTACTTGTTTATTTTCAAATTGCGAAATTCCTAAAACGAGAAAAATGTGTTTCAAAAACTGAGTTTTTTAGAAAAGTGCATATTGTGATATTATTTACCGTGTACTAGCTAACAAACTTTGCAAGTATTTAGGAAACATATAGGGTTATACAAATATGGTGCTTTTTCGAGGATCGGTGCTTCGCCTTTCTAGAAATTTTTCCTCAAACCTAATTTTTTTTTTTTTTTTAAATTGGCCAAGTTTGGATAGGTGTGGGGCTTTGCTTTACACGCTTTTGCATTAAATTCTCTTTCCGGATCATATAAAAATTGTATATAGTCCCGAAGAAAATTCTTTTCTACAAAAGAAAAAATATATGGGCTTTTTTGGGAAAAAACTTAAAAAATACGGCCCTTTTTACATGTTCCAAATTTGGATACGTGTAGCTTTTTATAGGGACGAGATAACCGCTAGCAAGTTTTTTATTTTATTTAGAATAGCAATATAGCTGATATTTGACCCTCTGTAGCTCCGCCATATCTAAAAAACCATAAAAAGATCGTGCAAAATTAAAAAATAAATAAATAAACCTAAATATCTATACAAATAATGAAGACAACCTACTTATGTAAGCATATTTTTTCTAGATCTTCTCATGTACTATTTATATTTCAAATTTCAGCTCATTCGTCTTATAATTTTTTTGATTTTTTTAAAAAAATTTTGACCCGAGGTGTCCTACCAAGTGAAATTTCGTAACAATATCTCCAATAGTTCCCAAGATACCGAATTATTGGGAAAAACATATCAAAAATTGTAAATAGGAATCTATTACATTATTATTATATTTTTAAAGATGATGTTATGGCATCAGCTTATATTTCTGACATATGGTTTATTATTAAAATAATATTATACAATATCTACTCTGAAAATTGAAGTCCCTAAGTTTATAAAAATCGGACAACTAATTATAAAGAAATGCTTAAAATATATTTTAAACCTTTTGATTATTCTTCTAAAATTTTTTTGCTAAACATACAATGTATTGTAATTGAACTAGTTTTTTGTTAAATGATTTTTTACATTTTCGCTTTCGGAAATACTTCTACGTAAGTGTTCTTCAATTGCTACTTTCATTGCTGTTTTAATCAATGTTATTGAATTTAAGCAGTTGCAAAAATTTAGTTTTTTACTTGATTCTATTATAAAATAAGTACTGAAGAAATACTCTCTAGGAAATACTTACGATTATTGAATTCATTTAAGTGTAGGGTATCGATTCGAATAATAAGAGTTCGATTAATCGAACAATTTCTTACTAATAATTATTCGAAGAATTTGAAAATTACATACAATAAGCAACATAAATCATGTTTTTCTCAAAAACTCTTAAAAGTAAACAGAAATTGTCGGGTCCAAATACTATGGTTGTAATGCGAAAATAAAGCAGTGAGATATTGACAGACTCATTATGTATTAATTACGCTATACATTTGGCCGTTAGTGACATTTTTTTTTTTAAATAAATAAATAATGTTAATAAAAATTAAAGTTTGAAAATGTTTTCGACAGTTTACATTGATGAAATAGACAAAGAACATCATCTTAAAATGTATATGAAGAGTGAGTCCAAAAAAACTTATACACACTACTCCAGCCAAAACTTATCCTTGGTCCAACAAATTATTATAGTGACAGGATGCCAAATCTGGCCAAAAATAAGTGGACACATTAAGAAGTCTTAAGTCGTGGAAGCATCGTCTTTTGTAAACATTCCCTGATGTAAATTTCGGTATTTATAGAGCCCTTTGTAACAAATGTTTGGCTTCTTTTACCGCAACTGCATATTGCTTGCCATGCCAAGAACTTTTTTGGAAAATTTTCTGCTTTTAGATACTAAACTTTTCTACAACATTCCCTCGAGCATCAGCAACATAAAAATATTGACCCGGAAGCGAAAAATTGTCCATACGTACGTTTCGTCATCCATTATGCAGCATGTATATTTTTTGTATAAAATTTTACTTCAATTTCGACGCCTGTCTTTGGCCTCTAAATTTGTAGCAGAGTTCCTGTCAGGGACTTTTTGAGCATTGTATATTTTTGAGCCTGCATTGGCTTTAACTTTTCGTACCAAATAGTCCGAGTACTGAGCTAACCGGACTGATTTCCTTCCTACAGGATGTGTTGGGTGCTCTTTTGAAAATGCTTTCTATTTATTGGCTATAGAAACATCATGTGGACCATTCCTTCTACATGAACCAGGTTTTCTATCAACGGACAAGTTCTCCCGATACCGTTTAATACCATTGGAATCAATTTGACGGCAGAACTTTGATTATTTGGTTGGGTTTTGTTTAAAATATTTAATAATTTTAGTAGGCACTTTTTTCTCGTTACTCATTTTAATCAGATTAACAACAGGTGAACATAATTGATATTTAACATAATAACTGGCATGCTTTACAAAGGTAACTTGATAAAAAAAAAAAAATCAAATTATACTTGGGTTAAAAGTTTTAATGAAAAACTTGTGTTAAGAATTTTTCGATCTCAGTCCTTATACAATTAAAATTTAGCGATTTTATTATTACTTATATTAAATTTGAAAGTGAATTAACATTTTGAATGACTAGAACATGTATACCAAGTATTAGCAAATTTGGAATGCGTGGGGTCCAATGCCTTGTCGAAAATGTTTGTTTCCTTTCACATAATTTCTCCTCCTAATGGCAATTGATTTTTAAAACCAATTTATATAATTTTAAGAACTTAAATTTTCTCCTCATAAATTCAATTTTATATTTATTAAGTAGAATTACCGTACAAAAGGTGTTACAGGTATACAGCTTTTTCGATATTTTCTATTGCAATTTTGCTTATTTCTGCCATTCTTTCATTTTCGGTTTTGGCTAAAAGCAATCACATAACTAATGTTTTCCATGCATGAATTTAACAACAATGTAACAGACAACAAATTGTTGGAAATAAAATACAGAAAGTAGAGAACATTAACTTTGATTAGCTTTGGATGAAGAAGACATACCTACGTACCTACGTACAAACATACATATGTTTAAGTCCAAAGGAAATAGAGAAAATTTGCAAAAAAAATGCAAGACATATAAAATAAATGAATGAAAGGAGTGTAAAAATGGACGTGATAGCTTACTTTGGAACACTCTCTCTCTACCGCTCTTCATCCTTCTGTCTGTGACAGATTAAATATGGTCGAGGGAGTTGCATGATTTAAATTTTGCAATCACAGAAATGGCTACAAAAGAAAAATTATTCCCTGGGAGAGCAGAACTCACACAAAATACACGTTGCTAGAATTTAGGGGCATAAAGAACGAAAATGAAAAATAGTTTTGAAAAACATTTACAAAAAAAAAAAAAAATAACGACTTGAAATGGAAGACCACAAGAAAAGGTGAATTGTATCCAAACAATAACGACGATTAAAACCGTAATGGTCAAATGTTTGTTCGATTCAACTAAATCACCTAAATAAAGCAAACACAGCTATAAAAAAAATCAAAGGTTTTTTTTATTTTACTATGAAATGTATACAAAGTCATTAATTTGTTTTGTTTAATTTTTAAATCTTATCTCGGTATTTAAAATAAAATCAACCGTTTTTATTAAAATTAGAAATTTTAACTGTCATCATAATTCAAAAATACATTTTTTTTAACATGTCATGTGCTAAATAAATGTGACACAGTGGTTTGTGTTGACTGAGAAGAAGTTAGTATTATAATATTTATAGTAAATTCAACTCATTTAAGTTAGCGCCATGGTTACTTGGCTTTGGTGTCGATTCGTCTGGTTTGCCGGGCTTCACATACGATCTCTTACGCTTCGGGTGCGTAAATAGCGTTCAAGCAGCATTTTAGACGTATAAAATCGTCTCTCAACGTCTCTCAGCTTCAATTCGTATGGTACCCAATTTCCCTGCTTTTGGATGCAACCTGCTGTTTGAGTAGCTTCCAATGATTTGGAAGGCTATTCAAATTTGGAAATTAATGTTTCCAATTCTTGGTCTTCCAATTTGTTTGGCTGGCCTGGGCGGTTTATAGTTTACACAATAGTGTTCAATAACTAAGTGATAGTAAATGACAGATATGTACCCTTAAAAATGACTAAAGATACGCCATCTATTGTAAATCCCGCATTTTCAAGTCATACACCCAATACATTTTTAATTTTTCTGCTCAAATTAGTTCTAAAAGAAAAAAAAAAAAAACGAGAAATATTCAGTTTTCAGTTTTAATGAATAAAAAGTCGCGGTTTCGGTAAATCTGAACACGAATTTCTATTTCAAACTGTAGCAAATCTCAAAAATCTGATGAAAAAGATTCTCATGTTATGAACTATATTCGAAATTTAGACTCTACTCATAGTCCAATCGGAAGGGTTGAGCAACATTTTACATCCTTCTCCACATTAACGATAAATACTTTTTAGATTATACAGGCAATGTCATAGCGGATGCTACCGATAGATCCTGCAGGAAAACTCTTTGGAATAGCCTGGGATTTTAATTTCACTTTTAACGATTTTAAAACCTTATTACGAAGGCTAAACATAAGTTCGACAGAAATTTCAGCGGCGTTAATAACTCTTCGGAGACAAGAAGACTTTGTAAGATTCAATCATTTTGCTTAGCCATATTCAGATAATGAGATCTGGAAGTGCTGATGGACACATACTTTACCGTCCGTCCGGAGCTACACAGCACCGAATATGAAGGGCAAACAGAAGATTTCGTCCACACAAATCTCCTGATCCAATTGTCATTATACCAGAAGTCCTACAAGAGAATATCAGCATTTTGATCTCATGGCTGTTGCTAATCTTTAGAACATACTTATATGCACCTATGATATGTTTCATGAAGATGGACAGAATATAATTTAGATTATATTCTAAAGGTTACGAAAACATCTCACTCTAAGGTTAAGTGCTTTAGACCAATCTCCTTTTATCCATTACTTTATTTGATTTCTTCAACATAGAAGATTCCTTCAATAACGTAGAAACCTGATATACGCCATGTTACTCATAGGTTTTAATACAGATATCTAGTCATTTGTTGGAAAAACTCCTTACCTTCCTCACTCCTTAAACCCAGTTAAATATACAAAGATGGATAGAGTATGGATAGTAGAAATACAAAGATGGATAGAGTAACTTTCTCGATATTCCATACTGCAAAATACCAGGCTTAGATTTCCATGAAAATAAACTGTTAATTGTAAAGAGGTCAATAAAAAATTTATGAATTGAAACCAGACTAATGTAGCCCATAATAGATGCGCAGAGATCGCATGGGGTTAACTTGGTAATCACGCTGGAAGGCTTCAACTTCCGTAGAACGAATAAGCCGTAAGAAAGAGGAGCAGACAATGGAGCACATTTTCTGCCACTGACCAGCCTTTGGCGACTTAAGATTGAATCTTTTCGGTCGCATGTTATCCTAATAAACTTTGTGCGCCCCTTCGCCAAAGATGATGTTGATGACGTTTCCACTAACGAACACACATTTTTATAGGAAAGTTTTGTTATTTGGATCCTCTGCTCAATAAGCGTTCTAATTTCGGAATGATCTACTCCTTCTTTAAATCGACAGGTTGGTTCCACAAGATGGATTATATAATATAAAAAGTGGTTTTCGAGTAAGGATCTGTGGATGTTGACAGTCTGTTTAGATGTATATATGTCACATCGGTCGTATATTATTCCGTCACTGATGCCAAATTATAACGGCAAGTTACACTATTGAGAAGCACTTCCAACTGATAAATATTTGTCATAAAAATATGTGTTTGTTAGTTTAAACGTCATCAACATCATCTTTGGTGACGGTGTGCATTTTTGGATGAACGTCTTATGTTGACAAGCTACAGTTTAGTGCGGATTTTTAGCGGAAGACTTCATAAATCCATAATTCTTCGAAAAGAAGACATGACATGACTTTGCCACCAAGATTGTAGGATTTGTTACGTTAGACTTTTTCTCAATGGGTTTTTGAAGTCACAAGTCTATGTCGATAAGTCGAAATTGAGCGATACCCTCAAAGCCAACACTACTCAATAAATTTTATTAAAATTTACTGGTAAATTACTATACAAGCTTCAATTTAAACCATGGCATCTAGATATCATCTAATATTTATAAAGTACAGAAAATACTGTCTCCTGAGAATAAGGACTGAGATCGTAAAATCCTTAACACACGTTTTTCATTAAAACTTTTAACCCAAGTATTATTTGATTTTTTTTATCAAGTTACCTTTGTAAATCATGTCAGTTATTATGTTTAATGTCAATTATTTTCGTTTGTTGTTAATCTAATTAAAATGAGTGACCAAAATAAAGTGCGTACTAAAATTATTAAATATTTTCAACAAAACCCAACTTCGTCCTACAAAAAGTTGGCCAAACAATCAAAGTTCTGCTATCAAACTGTTTCCAATGTTATTAAACAGTACCGGGAGAACTTGTCCGTCGATATAAAAACTGGTTCAGGTAGAAGGAATAGTCAACATGATGTTTCTAAAGCCAAAAAAATAGAAAGCATTTTCAAATGAGTTCCCAACACATCCGGTAGGAAAGCAGCCCTGTTAGGTCAGTACTCGGGCTATTTGGTACGAAAAGTTAAAGCTAATGCAGGTTTAAAAACATACAAGGCTTAAAAAGTTCCTGACAGGAAATCTGCTAAAAATTTAGAGGCGAAAGGCAGAGCACGGAAGTTGAAGTCAAATTTTATACAAAAACAAGTAAGAAAGTATGGTCGGTCAAGCCCGACCATATAATACCCTACACTAAGAAATGAGCAAAACATTTTTCTTTCAAAATTTCAATAATTTATATTCGTGAGCGATTTTTGGAAATGGGCCTTATATGGGAGCTATGACCAATTATGGACCGATCACCATGAAATTAGGTAGTGTGATTAATGTCTAAATGAAAGTTATTTATGTTGCATTTTATGTGTATACCAACATTTTTAGGAGATTTGTGATCGTTAAAGTGATTATCGGAAGCAGGCCTTATATGGGAGCTATGACTAATTATGGACCGATCATCATAAAATTTTGTGACATGAATTCTGTATATACAAAACTTATTTAGAGAAAAACTTGTATAGATACATATATAAATTAAACATTTATGACCGATAAAGTCCAATTTCGGTAGGACATTTGTATGGGGGCTAGGTGAAATAATGAACCGATTTCAGCCAGTTTCAATAGGGATCGTCCTTGGGCAGAAGAAATGATACGGACCAAATTCTATCGAAATATCTTCAAAAATGCGACCTGTACTCTGCGCACAAGGTTTACATGGACAGCCAACCAGCCAGCCAGACGGACGGACGGACGGACGGACGGACATGGTTTAATCGACTCAGAAAGTGATTCTGAGTCGATCGGTATACTTTAATATGGGTGTTAGACTAATATTTTTGGGCGTTACAAACATCTGCACAAATCCATTATACCCTCCCCACTATGGTGGTGTAGGGTATAAATATACCTGCTGCTTAATGGATGACGAAATGTACGTATGGAACATTTTTCGCAGATTCTGGGTCTATTTTTTTATGTTGCAGATGGTCGAGGGAATGTTGAAGAAAAGTTTAGGACCCAAAAGCAGACAAAATTTCCAAAAAAGTTCTTGGTATGGCAAGCAATATGCAGTTGCGGCAAGAAAACCAAACATTTGTTACAAAGGGCTCTATAAATACCGAAATTTACATCAGGGAATGTTTACAAAAGAGGATGCTTCCATTTATAAGACTTCTTAATGTGTCCACTTATTTTTGGCCTGATTTGGCATCCTGTCACTATGGTAAAAAATGTCTTGAGTGGTACAAGAACAATAATGTGGTATTTGTACCAATAGAGGCAATTCCCCCAAACAGCCTGGAGCTGAGTCCAGTGGAGATATATTGAGCTCTTGTTAAGAGAGAATTGAAGAGCACAAAAAAAGGTGTCCAAAAGTGTGGTAGATTTTAAACGGAGATGGACTACCTGTTCGAGCAAAGTGGCAGAAAGCAGTATAAAAACGTTAATGAAACTATAAAAATATTTTTTTTTTTTGTAAATTGTAATAATAATTTCAATCAAATAAAAAAAATTAAAACTGTAAGTTTAGTGGTTTCGTTTTTATTAACATATATGCATGTTAAGAATTTTTCGATCTCACTCCTTGATAACGGATGCTGCATCGTATTTGACCATAAGAAACTTAAAAATCATAGACTTAGTGAGATGATCAAACATACCTGTATGAATTATATATAAAGAAACTAATGGATCATCCAAACACTTAAGGCCATAGGACTATAAGTATAATGAAAATACTGGGCTCAAGGGATTATAATATTTTTGGATGTTACACATTTGTTATTGCACCAGAGTAATGATAAGCACGATACAGTGAATCCAATAGAGTCTCTGGCGAAAATCGAATACACTACTTTACCACTAGGCACCCTATAAAGAAATATAAATATTTGGTCAATTCACAAGGTCTCTTATCAGTCATATTGTCATAATGTTCTAATATATCACGACTCGGCGGATCGGCTTAACCGACTCTTAGGCATTCGGCGTTGGTCTCTGCTGGTTCGTTACGATGACATAATAAACATAGCATAGAAAATAGTATTATTTTAGGACATTTTATGATTGAAAAGCAATAACAACCATTGTGAAATATTAGGACATTATGACAATATGACATGATAAAAGACCTTGTGAATTGACCAATTGTATATGTTTCCCTTACGTACATCAGAATATTAATTCATTTCTTAACAAAAGAAATACCCCTCTTGAAATTTACTTAACTTGATAAATGCATTTTTATTCCTGGAACATTCCAAAAATATGTTATTTAAACAGGAATTCCAATTAAACTACTTTTCTGTCAGCGCCGCCCTTCAAAATATAGGGGTAATTTTTGACATTTCATCAACATGAACATGAAACATTGCAAGGTATCAACAACGTTTATGAATGCAGAAGCGTGTAATAACCAAATAAGCATTCTTGTCAACATAAACATCCGTGGTATTTAAACTCGATCAAACTCTTTAAACATGCAGCTAAATATAAAAAAGGCGCATGCGCACCCAGCAATACATACCGGCTTTGTATTTTGTATCAAATGATAATTTACACGTTCTCCGACATAGACTTACACTCAACACTACACTACACAACACATTCGATATTCTTTCATATTTTGAATGTTGAAAGGTTTACGAGGACCAACCATACTGCTCACATTCATATACGAGTTTGAGCATTTAAATTTTTAGCACCCCATGCTGTTGTTTGACATAAACATTCAACATTTATTCATTCTCTTACTTTACGCGTGTTGCATTGTGTACATGGTTACGATCAGCTACTGTTACATGTTGTATAAACGAAGCATGCAACAAGCATTTTGAGTTGTTGTTTGTTTGTTTCCATTAATTCAGTTCTTGTCGATCATTGTTTGTCATAAAAATTTGTTTATTTGTTTTGGAAAGTCGATTCATATTTATTTACAATATTTTATTTTATGTTATTTTTTGTTTCTTGTTTCTGGCATTCGATTGTTATTCATACCTTTAAGAAGGGTTGGTTTTTTTTTATGGTTGTCTTCCACTATAGATAATTTCGATCGAAATATGAGTTTAGGTTTTCCTTCACAACAGTGTTCATTTCATCATCATTGTTTGTAGTCATCATATGTATGTATCACTTGTACATTGTTTACATTTTTAACATTCATAAAGTTAATTTGTGATGATCGTTTATTTTACACCATCACACAGACATCATCACATGGTACAAGTACTCGATCATATACTCGATCACACATGCTTGGAGAAGGCATATGCCATCACTTCATCATCATTGTAATCAGTTTGTTGTGTTTTGCTCCTGTTTGGAGTATTTAATAGTTGACTGCTTGTAATTGTAATGCATAATTATTAAGTTATGTCTGTCTGTCTTTTTGTTTTTGTATTTATATATGCCTGCTGCATATGATTCCTTTTGTTGCAGTTGTTGAAGTTGTAAAAATTGTTGAAACTGCTACAAATCATGTTGATTGATTTGGGTCAGAGATGAATTTATGAAAAGTAATAAAAATATATTATTTTTTTAAAAATAGCATGCAATTGAATAACAGTGTTTATTTTTAGGAACGAACATTTTAAATATGAGTACAATGTTTTTAACGTCTGTAGTACAATATAACGAGTAAAGATCAGCTAAAAGCCGTTATACGGCTTTACTCGTTATATTGTACTACTGAAGTTCATGAAAGAGTGGTATAAAATAGATTCCCTGACAATAACAAAGCTGGTCCATTCCATGCACAGTAGAGTGACAATCAGTTGTATGGAAAAAAATTTGAGTTCGATTTTTGAAGAGTGCCGGGTGGAATATTGTGACACTAGTTCTAAAAGATAAGTACTGAAAATTTGAGCCAAATCGGACAACGATTTCGGGACGCGCATCGAGGTCAAAGGTCAGATATATGCCAAATTTTACTATTTATATGAAATAAATTTGTAAAACTCCTTATCTTTCTGCATTATGTTACATAAATATTTAGATTTATTTATATTAATGAAAATTACAGTCAAAAAAATATTTTTCAGATTAAACCTATATCTCTTTTGGGTCAAATTGGCCCTCAAACTGTATTATCGTTAAAATTCAGAAAAAATGCAAATTTTTCAGTTTTGTAAAAATGTTGCTACTAAATAATTATTTTTGAAATCAAATGCATAATAATCGAAGTGTGTACGTAATTGTCGTTCTAATGAGATATAAAAGATAAAAATTGGTTAAAAACTTTTAAAGTTATTAAAAATTCCCCAGACCATTAACGTGTCTCAGGCCACTTGAATAAGAAATGTAGGAACAAAATTAACATATTTTAAGAAATATTAAAATAAAAGCTAATTTTTATTTAAAATATATCCGTACTTACATTCCTATGAGTTTTTGTATTTGTAGAATACCGTTAAACTATTCGCAGGAATGGCCAAAAAAAAAAATTTTTTTAACGGCAGTTTCAAATCTCCATTTTCAAATTTTTAAAAAATTTCTTAAACAAATTTCAGAATTTTTTGATCATCACATTGGGATTTATTGCGATCATAATAGAGAATAAAAATATGAAAAAATTATGTCAATACCTCTTACATTTTTTCCGTACCTACGATTTAAATTTTGTGATTTTCGGGAAAAAATATTTTTTTGGCCATATTTTGGCGAATGAGAGCAATTTCCTTACTGTTACGACTTTTAAGTAAAACCTATACAGAATCTTATAGTTTAGATCATTTTTAATATACTCTGAAAGTTTTACTGAAATCGGACAACTTTAACCCTTAAATGGTGAAGGGCAAAGGTAAAATTTTGAAATATTTGGAGTTTCTATATTAAAGATAGCGAAATATTATACATTTCTGAAGAAATTTTAACGAAACTTGCGAAAAATATACCTAAGGTCTTAAATATACAATAACAGTGCAAAAATGGAAATTAACCCTTAAAAGCACTTGGAGTCAAAATCACTCTATATTTGACTGTGGTTTTCGCGATTTTAAAAGTTTGGACCCCAAATTATATTAAGGGTTAATTTCCATTTTTGCACTGTTATTGTATATTACAGACTTTATGTTATATTTTTCTGAAGTTTCATTAAAATCGGCCCAATAATATATATCATTTCGGCATCTTTACATTAGAAATTCCAAATATTGAAAAATTTTGCCTTTGACCTTCACGGTTTAAGGGTTAAAGTTGTCCGATTTTAGTAAAACTTTCAGAGTATATTAAAAATGATCTAAACTATAAGATTCTGTATAGGTTTTACTTAAAATTCGTAACAGTAAGGAAATTGCTCTCATTTGCCAAAATATGGCCAAAAAAATATTTTTTCCCGAAAATCACAAAATTTAAATCGTAGGTACGGAAAAACTGTAAGAGGTATTGACATAATTTTTTCATATTTTTATTCTCTATTATGATCTCAATAAATACCAATGTGATGATCAAAAAATTCTGAAATTTCTTTAAGAAAATTTTTAAAAATTTGAAAATGGAGATTTGAAACTGCCGTTAAAAAAAATTAATTTTTTTGGCCATCCCTGCGAATAGGTTAACGGTATTCTACAAAGACAAAAACATACGAATGTAAATACGGATATATTTTAAATAAAAATTAGCTTTTATTTTAATATTTCTTAAAATATGTTAATTTTGATCCTAGATTTCTTGTTCAAGTGGCCTGAGACACGTTAATGGTCTGGGGAATTTTTAATAACTTTAACATTTTTTAACCAATTTTTACTTTTTATATCTCATTAGAACGACAATTGCGTGCACATATCGATTCTTATGCATTCGATTGCAAAAATAATTATTTAGTAGCAAAATTTTTACAAAAACTGAAAAATTTGCATTTTTTCTGAATTTTAACGATAATACAGTTTGTGGGCCAATTTGACCCAAAAGAGATATAGGTTTAATCTGAAAAATATTTTTTTGACTGTTATTTTCATTAATATAAATAAATCTACATATTTATGTAACATAATGCTGAAAGTTAAGGAGTTTTACAAATTTATTTCATATAAATAGTAAAATTTTACATATATCTGACCTTTGACCTCGATGCGCGTCCCGAAATCGTTGTCCGATTTGGCTCAAATTTTCAGTACTTATCTTTTAGACTTAGTGTCACAATATTCCACCCGGCACTCTTTGAAATCTAAAAAAAAAAAATCGGCTGTCACCCTAATGCACAGCCATTTAAATGCAGCAATTGCTCAGAAAGGAGGACCTACCGCATATTAAATGCAATTAAGTTTAATATTGGGATTCTTTGCCTTAAAACGGTTATTTGTACGGAGACTTTTTTAGTGATCTTTTCGTAAAATTAATGAATTTATGTAAATTTTTAAGTTTTTAATGAAAATGTTTGTATTTTTTATGTTGTTTTCTAGATTATAAGTTTTTCTATAAAATAAATTTAAAAAATGTTTGAATATGAATTGAAATCACTTTTCTAGTTTATATTACGAGTATGTCTGTACGGAGACTTAATTGATTCATTGTATGTAAAAAAGGGCTATCAATCCCGAATATTTGAACTAACTCTTGAAGGTATTCATTAAAACCATAGTATTCTATGCGGTATCTGTCTAATGGAAAACAATGATTGTCAATAAGAGTATGAAACCAAAATTCATGGACAATATCCCGGAATACTTTGGGAATTGCACTCCAATTCCTTCTAAACATGTTTTTAATTCGAAATATTGATTGACATGCAATATATAAATAATCTCATCTAGTCAATGTGGAACTCTTCAAGGTTAGTTTCAAAAGGGGAATAAATTTTAGGTGGTGTATACATATATATTTCTCAATGGGAGTAATCAACAATCAATTGGACTGCAAACTAGCTGAGCTATTACAACATATAAAGAAGGGAAATTCAGATCTATACTGACTGTTAAGCTGCAACAAAGTTGTTAACATGTGATATACCACATCAAGTCAAGGCCAGGAATGCCGGACATTTTTACAAGACTCAGATTTCTACAAGGTGGCGCAAAAGTAAACTTCCGATGGTTTTTGGCTGTAATTAAAAAAAAACAAGTGAGAAAGTATGGTCGGTCAAGCCCGACCAGATAATTCCCTACACTAAGTAAATGAGCAAAAACATTTTTCTTTCAAAATTTCAATAATTTTTGTTCGTGAGCGATTTTCGGAAGTGGGCCTTATATGGGAGCTATGACAAATTATGGACCGATCACCACGAAATTTGGTCTCGTGATTAATGTTTATATGAAAGTTATTTATGTTGAATTTTATGTGTATACCAACATTTGTAGGAGATTTATGCTCGTTAAAGTGATTATCGGAAGCAGGCCTTATATGGGAGCTATGACTAATTATGGACCGATCATAATAAAATTTGGTGACATCAATTCCCTATATATAAAACTTATTTGGACAAAAACTTGTGTAGATACATGTATAAATTAAACAATTTTGACCGATAAAGTCCAATTCCGGGAGGATATTTGTACGGGGGCTAGGTGAAATAATGAACCGATTTCAGCCAGTTTCAATAGGGTTTGTCCTTGGGCAGAAAAAATGATATGTACCAAATTTTATCGAAATATCTTTAAAATGGCGACCTGTACTCTGCGCACAAGCTTTACATGGACAGCCAACCAGCCAGCCAGCCAGACGGACGGACGGACGGACATTGTTTAATCGACTCAGAAAGTGATTCTGAGTCGATCGGTATACTTTAAGGTGGGTGTTAGACTAATATTTTTGGGCGTTACAAACATCTGCACAAATCCATTATACCCTCCCCACTATGGTGGTGTAGGGTATAAAAAAATGAAAAACTTTGATTCTTCTTGTGGATTATTTTTATTTGGTCTTTTAATTTTTTTTACATCAAGTCGAGAATATGATGTCATGTAAATGACCGCCGCCACAGTTGATTGTCATTTGAGCCCTTTTTATGGCATTTTCCATCACTTTGGCCAAAACTTCCGGCGATAGGTCCTCACATTCTTGACGAATATTGTCTTTAAGAGCTGCAAGAGTCTGCGGCTTGTTGACATAAACCCGCGATTTCAAAAAGCCCCACAAAAAGAAGTCTGGAGCGGTCAAATCAGGCGATCTTGCTGGCCAGTGCAAATCGCCAAAACGGGAGATTAGGCGCCCGGGAAATGCATCCTTCAGCATATCGGTTGTGGCACGTGCAGTGTGTGACGTTGCACCGTCCTGTTGGAACCACATGTTTTCCAATCCCAATTCATCAAGTTGCGGCAAAAAGAACTTGTTGATCATTGCTCTGTAGCGCTCACCATTCACAGTAACCGTTTGGCCCGCGACGTCTTCGATGAAAAAAGGTCCGGTCCGATGACTACTCCAGCGAAAACAGCACACCATACAGTGACTTTGAGCGGGTGTAATGACTCTTCATGGGTTGCTTATTTGCTTATTTTGCTTATTTACGTACCCGCTAAGATGGAAATGGGCCTCATCACTCATGATTATTTTTGATGAAAAATCATCTACCTCTTGGTGGTGATTAAGGATGGCTTGAGCGTATGTTAGACGCGATTGGCGGTCAGCAGCTAACAGCTGATGCACCGTCTGGACTTTGTACGGAAACATCTTCGAATCTAGTACCAAAATTCGCTGTAAAGACCGTCGACTGATACCCATTTGCGTGGCACGTCGTCTGGTCGATGTCGACCGCGCTTCCATGACATCCTCAGCTACAGCAGCAATATTCTCTGCAGAACGGCTACTCCGGGGTCTGCCACGCCTGGCAGCATCTCGTGTTGTGCCAGTCTCTTCGAGACGAGCGGCTAAACGTCGCAGTGTTTCATTAGTAGGCGTTGGACGGCCAGGAAATCTGCGACGAAATTCACGTTGTGCCAAAGTCACCGACCGATTATTGATCAATTAAATAGTCAGCAATATTCCGCGTTCTGGAGCAGTGTAGCGTAACATTGTTTATTAACGTGTATTTCGCATGTGTTTACTACACAAATGTCAAAACAGAACTGACATTAGGGGCCAATCGCAAAATTTATAGCATTTTCTGATAGGAGGATTACTTTTGCGCCACCTTGTAGCTGATTTAATCGACTAAGCCGTTTTAATGTTGTTTGATGTATTAAGTAGTTAAGAACGGTATTTCGCTCTTACTTGAATTAGCAGTTACTTTGTTTTACTGAGTATCTACTGGCGTACTCTTTTTAAAATTTACATAATTTTAATATTAACGGAAAAGTGAATCAAATAACTGAGAAATGAGAAACTTAAAATTAAAAGAACCATATATTCTAATCTAATGAAAATAAAGAAGCATTGGATTAGAATTGTCGCGATATTGGTGATGATTCTGACGATTCAGTGGTATATTGAAACAAAGCAGCAAAATCTGTAGCGAGTAGTCTGGAACTACATTGGAATCCCCACACTCTGCGGTAAGTCCGTAATAGAAAAACTTTGATATTGTAAACAATGTTTCGAAATGCAGATCACAACTATAAAAAACAAGTAAGAGAGCTATATTCGGCTGTGCCGAATCTTATATATCCTTCACCAAATTATACTTCAAAATAAAAATTTTAGATATTTTTAGGTAAACAAAATTTATAGTTTTTTCCAAAGTTGTTTTTCTAATTTTTTTTTTTAATTTTTTTAAAAATTTGTTTTCTTGCATTTTTTAAATTTTTAAAAACTTTTTCTTGTTCTTCAATTTTTTTTTTAATATTTAGCGAAAAAAATACTTTTGGTGAAAAAAAAAATTCGGGTTAAAAAATATTTTTTCCGATTTTGACCCATTATAAGTCCAACTTACTATAGTCTTATATACGTCGTTGCAAAGGTCTTTTAAATATCTATCATTAGATATCCATATTGTCTATATTATTGACCTATTAATCCAGATATAGGTGAAAAATAGGTAAAAAATCGATGTTGTCCCGGTTTCCTTATATCTCAGCCATTTGTGGACCGATTTTCTCGATTTTAAATAGCAACCGAGCCGGAAGATTTCCAGAGATATTGATATATGAATTGTGTATGTAAGTTATTTGGGGGCTTCGGAAAGTGGATTTCAACAGACAGACATGGCTTAATCGACTCCGCTATCTATAAGGATCCAGAATATATATACTTTATAGGGTCGGAAAATTATATTGTGGAAATTACAAACGGAATGACAAACTTATATATACCCTTCTCACGAAGGTGAATGGTATAAAAACAAAGAAACATTTTTTTTACAAAAATGCCCTCTGGAGCGACTCATTTCGTATGGAGAGGAAAATTATGATTTTGAGACATTGCTAAAAACAAATTTTGAATGGTTTTATGTTTCCCAACGTATTTTGGGAAATATTAATATAAGAACATCGAGCGCCATTTTGGACAACAGCGAGCGCAACAGAGCCATGAATACGGATTATAGGCTGAAATGAAAGATATGAACTTGGATAATCCAATAAAGTATTTTTGAATTGTACTGATAAGCTACTGAAAATACCGATGCGGCAGTCACATGAATGAAATCGTGTTCCATAATTAAAGGGAATATTTGTTATTTCTAATAATATATTGAAAGAAATTTTGGATCAGCCTTTATATTGTGACCTAGGTTATTGAAATTGCTTTTTGATTTGAATATGAATTTTTCCTTGAAACTTTCCTCTTAACCCTCGTACTACTTATACTTTAACACAAATGCAAATCCAGTGCCCTGTGGTTAAATATATGTATAGAAATCTAGGAAATTGTTAAAATGATATAAAAATTACCAAACGGTTTTATAGACAAGTTAAATGATCATGCCACACATGAACACATTTATTAAATGTGCAACAACAACAACAACTACAAAAAGAAACGCAAAATTGAAAGAGGGCAGTTCCTTGCTCCACAAAAAAAAAACTAAAATAGGAAAACACATGAAAAAGTAATTGTAGGAGTTTTCAACTCTTTGGCATTAGATTATTTCTGTTAGACAAGTGACAATGCACTGCTCCACATCATGATGATGACGACAACGACGATGGTGATCATAATGTATACACAACAACAAGTAAAAAATGTTACACAGATAATGGTGCTGGTTGGTGGTGATGATGATGGCCAAGTTATTTAAAAGCTGTTGCAAAAGAAAAAGAGCAGACATAAATAATAAACCCCAAAAGGAACATTTGTAAAGTGGAGTTAAAGAAACTAAAGTAGTTTATTATGCAGCATGTACGAACCAGTACTACTTATTTATTTCTGGGACGGTGTGATAAGTTACATACGTACATATTTCTAGTTTGTTTGTGTGAATATTTGATTTGTTTATAAATGTTTTGAATGTCAAGTCAGCGCAATTTAAAATCATAGAGTTCAGAATTGTGAATGTTACAAAAAACCGAGAAAAAAAACGCTATTTTTGCATGTGTTTTCTATTATTTTTGCACAGAAAATTACTGCACTTAGTTAACAACTAACACATACAAAATTTATATTTTATATACATACATATGTATTGCACATGCAAACAAAAATTAACTCCCTAGAATGCAATTTTAAATTGAGCTTTATTCAAAATATGTAGCAACTACACAAAAAAAAATCGTCTAAAACGAAAAAAAAATATATATGGGGCATTTCACGTCAAGTGAACCAACTTTTGAAATCGATGTCTTCCGATCGGGATGAAATTTGCACCAATGTTAGTTCTATTGGATAGTAATTCGGACACAATTTTTCAACAAGATCGGTCAAGAACTCTCTGAGTTATAGGAGGTCAAAATTTGACATTTTGGCCAAACAGGTGTTTTTTCTTATCCATATAACTTATTACCTATTGTTCTTAGCAAAATGTGTCCCAAATAGTTTAGATAGCTATTTATGCAATCTTTGGAAAAAAAAATTAAAAAAAATTAATAAAATATTTTTGACTTTTTTTTTAAAAAATCAAAAACATTTTTGACTTTTTTTTCAAAATGGGCCCTTTTTATTTTTTTTTTTTATTTTTTTTAAGAAAGCTTAGGTCTTTTCCTAAACGACCTATATGGTCGCTTAGTGGGATGCGAGTGGGATATCTATCAAAAAAAATATTTTGTAACTCAAGATATGAAATTTTTTGACTTTTTTTGCAAAATCAAAAACTTTGTTGACTTTTTTTAAAAAAATGGACCAATTTTTTAATTTTTTTTTTTTGCTCAGAAGAAAGCTTATGTGTTTTTCTTTAACACCTTTTTTGTCGCTTAGTGGGATGCGAGTGGGATATCTATCAAAAAAATGTTTTGTAACTCAAGACATAAAATTTTTTACTTTTTTTTTGCAAAATCAAAAACTTTTTTGACTTTTTTTTCCAAAATGGACCCTTTTTTTAATTATTTTTTTTTTTCTCAAAAAAAAGCTTAGGTCTTTTCCTTTAAAACCTTTATGGTCGCTTAGTGGGATGCGAGTGGGATATCTATCAAAATAAATATTTTGTAACTCAAGACAAAGGTTTTTAAATTTTTAGGATATGCACTATTTTGATTTTTTTCATATTTATGTGTAAACCTTAAAAATTAAACTCACGCGGAGAAACTAGACACATTAGCCTTTCCGATGGTATGTAACAACCTAACTAAAATTTCATAGCCTCGATACTGTAATACCCATAATATGTTAACCTCAGGAATAAAAATCACTTTTTATACCCTACACCACCATAGTGGGGAGGGTATATTAAATTTTTGCAGATGTTTGTAATACCCAAAAATATTAGTCTAGCCCACCTTAAAGTATACCGATCGACTCAGAATCGCTTTCTGAGTCGACTAAACGATGTCCGTCCGTCCGTCTGGCTGGCTGATTGTCCATGTAAACCTTGTGCGCAGAGTACAGGTCGCAATTTTGAAGATATTTCGATAAAATTTGGTACATACAATTTGTTCGGCCCAAGGACCAAGCTTATTGAAACTGGCTGAAATCGGTTCATTATTTCGCCTAGCCCCCATACAAATGTCCTCCCGAAATTGGACTTTATCGGTCATAAATGTTCAATTTATATAGGTACCTACACAAATTTTTCTCCAAATAAGTTTTATATACACAAAATTCATGTCACCAAATTTTATGATAATCGGTCCATAATTAGTCATAGCTCCCATATAAGGCCTGCTTCCGATAATCACTTTAACGAGCATAAATCTCCTAAAAATGTTGGTATACACATAAAATGCAACATAAATAACTTTCATATAGACATTAATAACACCACCTAATTTCATGATGATCGGTCCATAATTTGACATAGCTCCCATATAAGGTCCACTTCCAAAAATCGCTCACGAATATAAATTATTGCGCTGAAAACTACCTATAGGATTGAATAAAAAAGCCGCAAGATACAAAACTCAGACAAATTTTGGGGGCGGAAAATTAATAGCGGTCGGCCTCACATTGCACCCCTCCAGTGGCTATTATCGGTCAGTTGTAGTGGTTTTTTTTAAGGTTTGAAATATGAAAATATGAAAAAAAATCAATTTAAAAACCTTTGTCTTGAGTTACAAAATATTTATTTTTATAGTTATCCCACTCGCATCCCACTAAGCGACCATAAAGGTTTTAAAGGAAAAGACCTAAGCTTTCTTTTGAGAAAAAAATAAAGAAATAAAAAAGGGTCCATTTTGGAAAAAAAGTCAAAAAAGTTTTTGATTTTGCAAAAAAAAAAGTAAAAAATTTTATGTCTTGAGTTACAAAATATTTTTTTGATAGATATCCCACTCGCATCCCACTAAGCGACAAAAAAGGTGTTAAAGAAAAACACATAAGCTTTCTTCTGAGCAAAAAAAAAAATTTTAAAAATGGGTCCATTTTTTTAAAAAAAGTCAACAAAGTTTGGGATTTTGCAAAAAAAGTCAAAAAATTTCATATCTTGAGTTACAAAATATTTTTTTTGATAGATATCCCACTCGCATCCCACTAAGCGACCATATAGGTCGTTTAGGAAAAGACCTAAGCTTTCTTAAAAAAAATAAAAAAAAAAAATAAAAAGGGCCCATTTTGAAAAAAAAGTCAAAAATGTTTTTGATTTTTTAAAAAAAAAGTCAAAAATATTTTATTAATTTTTTTTTCCAAAGATTGCATAAATAGCTATCTAAACTATTTACGACACATTTTGCTAAGAACAATAGGTAATAAGTTATATGGATAAGAAAAAACACCTGTTTGGCCAAAATGTCAAATTTTGACCTCCTATAACTCAGAGAGTTCTTGACCGATCTTGTTGAAAAATTGTGTCCGAATTACTCCGATCCAATAGAACTAACATTGGTGCAAATTTCATCCCGATCGGAAGACATCGATTTCAAAAGTTGGTTCACTTGACGTGAAATGCCCCATATATAGAAACTGCAACAAAAACTAGTCAAATTGTTCAAAAACCCAGTGCAACATTAGTGATTTGTTGGCAACACAAATGGTGCTGTTGATGATGATAATGACAATAACGTTGTTAATGTTTTTTGATGAATGCATTGTTATTGTTGGTTGCTTTTACTACTGTTGTCAATAGGAAATTTTTAAGGAAATTTTATAATTTTGCTTTATGAAGTTGACACAACGAAAAATAAAATAATAATACATTGTAGGTAAGTTTACAATTTTCATTTGCATTTCCATAATATACTTTATGGGATCCTGGATCCTTATAGATATACAGCGATGTCTGCCTGTATATTGGTTGAAATAAACTTTCCGGGGCACAGATAAGTATCAGACACAATTTCGAGAATGACTCAATTGAAAATTACAAAAATTAGTTTATAAATGCATAAGATGTGAGCAAAAAACCACGATATAGAACTCATACCTCCTTTTACTTTTTCTGAACTTTGAGTAGTGCGGATTGGTTATTAATACTTCAACACTATTTTTCAGCAAAAAAATTATACTTTTTTCCCTTGCCTTAAATAAATATAAATTTCGCTTATGAGAAAACGGTTACTTAATTGTCTCTAAGTAATCTAGAGTGTAGTCACTTTAAACGTTTTTTTTGTACTGCACTCTTTTGTGAGTAATTCGTACATAGTGTTTTTTAACAAATTGTGTTGATATAATTCTCATATAGTTTATTTTCGCTTTGTTTAAGTATACTGATGCATTAAACACATTGAAGACCGCAGACTACCAACTGCAATATGTCAAAAATAAAATACACACGTTTATATGAAGACGATTCTTTTCACGACAGCACAGCTACACGACCACTCGACTACTTTTGCCGCTGCAGCCGTATTAGGCTAATTTCTATTTTTGTCAACTACAAAACAGAATAGTGTTGCTAATATAATAAACAAATTAAATCAAATCAGTGCTTAAAAAATTTATATTTTTTTACTTAATTAGGAGAAGTTTCTGATAACCATATTGAAATAAATTAATAACAGGTATATAATTAATTATAACCATATATATATTTTTACTCAAAATAATTGTTTAAATCTTAATTACTTTAAAATTTTGTGCGGTTATTTTTTTTAAGTGAAAACAAAAAACTGAATTATAAATCAGCTGTTTGCTTTGTAGCTGTCGTCTTTAAAATAATTCAATAGCTGCCACACGTGTACAACTGCATCCAACAGCATTTGTGTTCGTGTAGTCGTGTAGCATGCTGTCTTCAATGTGTTTAATGCATGACATCGCATGTAAACTAAGGACTGAGATCAAAAAAATTCTTAACACATGTTTTTCGTTAAAACTTTTAACCCGAGTATTATTTGATTTTTTTTTTTGATCAAGTTACCTTTGTAAAGCATGTCAGTGATTATGTTTAATATCAATTATGTTCATTTGTTGTTAATCCGATAGACGAGAAAAACGTGCGAACTAAAATTATTAAATATTTTCAACAAAATACAACTTGTACCTACAAAAAGTTGGCTAAACAATTAAAGGTCTGGCGTCAAAGTGATTCCAATGTTCTTAGACAGCATCGGCAGAACTTGTCCGTTGATAGAAAAGCTGGTTCATGTAGAAGGAATGGTCCACATGATGTTTCTAAAGCCAATAAATAGAAAGCATTTTCAAACGAGCTCCCGAATACATCCGGTAGAAAAGCGGCCCGGTTAGCTCAGTACTCGGACTATTTGGTATGAAAAGTTAAAGCCAATGTAGGATTAAAAACATACAAGGCTCAAAAAGTTCCTGACAGGAACTCTGCTAAACATTTAAAGCCCAAAGACAGAGCACGGAAATTGAAGTCAAATTTTATACAAAAATATACCTGATGAATAATGGATGACGAAACGTACGTATGGACAATTTTTCGCAGCTTCCGAGTAAATATTTGTATGTTGCTGGTGCTCGAGGGAATGTTGTAGAAAAGTTTAGGACCCATAAGCAGAACATTTTCCCAAAATGTTCTTAGCTTGGCAAGCAATATGCAGTGGCGGAAAAATAAGCCAAACATTTGTTACAAAGGGCTCAATAAATACCGAAATTTACATCAAGGAATATATACAAAATAGGATGCTACATTCATAAGACTTCTTAATGTTTCCATTTATTTTAGGCCTGATTTGGAATCCTGTCGTGTTAAGTAATGTACAAGAACAAGAATGTGGTATTAGTACCAAGAGAGGCAAATCCTCCAAACTGCCAGTTGAGAGATATTGGGCTCTTGTTAAAATAGAATTGAAGAGCACAAAAAAGGTGTCCGAAAGTGTGGTAGATTTTAAACGGAGATGGACTATCCGTTCTAACAAGGTGACAGAAAGCACTATTAAAACCTTAATGGAAAAGTTTCCGAAAAGGGTTCATAAATTCATCAGTACTGATTAGAATTATGAAAATAATATTTTTTGTAAATTGTAATAATAATTTCAATCAAATAAACAAAAAAGAAAAAAACAAAAGTTTAGTGGTTTAATTTTTATTAACATATATGTTAAAAATTTTTCGATCTCAGTCCTTAGCGTGCAGTTAATTTATATTTTAGTGTCTCTATGAAACTGTTATTTTACACACCAGAAGTAATCTATTGGGGAATTGTCGGAGGAAGGTTTGTTTACAAGCAATCGGTTATTGTACTGTCTATGATATGTATTTTAAACTGAATGTTTGAGGTCAATTAGCATCCGTACATGTTAAAATAACTAGTTATGTAGCTGATCAAGTAACCAGATAGGTAGCTAGAATCCAATGTGTTATCTACTTTGGACCGGTTATCAGATAGTCTGATTGTAATCCAAAAGGGTCAATTGACGTCCTGCTTAGGACATGTACGTGTTCATATAACTAGTCAGGTATCTAGTTTTGTAAATATATGTCACCCTAATTGATAGGTAAAATCACTACTTCGGAACAGTATCCTAGAACTGCTCAGTAACTGGTGAACGATTAGTAACATCTCAATGAAACCTCACAGTCTGTGCTGAGGTTTTCAATAATATCAAATACTTGTATACTTCAGGAGACTCACAAACCGTGCTTTCTACTGAAATATTTAATCATTTTAGTGCAATATGTGTATAATTTCCTATAAAGCATAATTTTTTAACATAAACCTAAACTGATTGAAATAAACATACACGGAAAATAAATATACCCTTTTTATACCAAGAATCGCAGTGCACCTTTTTCAAAAATATTTGACCAATCCAAAATTTGTATCTTTTATATAATCTGGGCTTTGTCTTTTTAGACGTTTTTAGATAAATCTGAAATTTAAGTTTTCTTTCAGAAATTTGTGCAATATAAATTTTCTATAAGAAAAAAAAAAAATGTTTTATTTTAGATGTTCCGAATTTGGATGCGTGTAACTTTTTATGGGGACCAGATAACTGTATGAATTGTTATTTGAAATTTTAACAGAAATATAACTAATAAAATATTGTTTGTAGATATTTTCAAGTACTATTTAAATATAAAATGTCTGGTGACTTTTTATAATTTTGTTGGACAATAGTGAGCCGCCCAGACAAAAAGTGGCAGCTAATTTTTTAAACATTAGAAAGCCACATATATATAGATGACGACAACATAAAAACTAAAGCTTAACTCTGTTAAATTACCATTTGAAATTCTAATAGAATTTGGACATTGAACAAAAATTTCACATTTAAAACACACATGTACATAATTGCATTTTTTTTCTAAACGAAACATATTTTCTGAAAAATTTAAACAGTAGTTTTTTACTCTTACCTTTGTTATATTAATTACACCAACAATTTTTTTTTTAAATTGTTCTTATCAATTTTCGACGGCTATTTTACTAGCACTGTTAAATGTCACTTGAGATATTAATTTTTTAACAAAGAAGCAATTACTTGTTTTTGAAGCAATGTATCAATGCTAGTGTAGCTATTTAAAGAAAAAAAATATGCCGTTATGTACTATGGACACTTGTCAACATATTACTATACAAAAAATATTCTTCTGAAACATTTAAAAAAATTACTTTTTTCCGGCTAGATTGAGCATTTGGACCACAAAAAAATAGTTGTACATATTTTTTTAACAATATTATGGCCACAGTAATTATTAATATGATTGCGGTAACCATATTTTAAAGATAAGATTCACATGATTGTAGCAATTATATATAAGCATTTACCACATTATATTGTTCTAGGCTTATGTTTATCGTAATCTGAAAACAACATTTTGTATAATAATTCATCATGAACATGATTTCCATTATGGTTACTACAATCATATAAATAACTACAGTGACCATAATATTGGTAAAACACTTGTGCAAATGTTGAAATGGTTACCGTAAACATGTGCAACTATATTTTTTATCTGGGTGTAGATATTTTTGAGCTGCAAGACTACAAGAGGCTTTTTAAGCGATATTCCAATTATTCGGTTTCTATTCATTAGAGTAGAGAAACTAATGATCAAGCATAAATCACATAACAATATTTTCTAATTTTAGCCAAAATTCGTAAAATACGTCTTGAAGTCATTCACCGCAATTTGAATTCAGAAACTGGATGTTTACCTCGCACACTATTGTTGAGCTTAATGAACTAAAATATATTTGAAAATGCAATCTTCAATAAATAAGTTCACAGTCTCTTCTAACACTTTTCTTTTATTTCAATACGAATATGAAAATTTTGAAATTACTCGATTCCCATTCCTATTGGGTTTCCCTTAAATTATATTTTAATGTTGGTTGTACTGTTGTGCAGTTGTTAACTTGAACCAATTTCTCATGATAAAAACTGGTCTTTTATATTTCATTTTATATTTTTATTTCCCATACAAATTCGAAATTTATTTCTCACTCTCTGGGCCAACTGCTGCAAACAACTCATCCCATATAAAAATGTATGATTATTTTATTTTATGTTTTTTCTTTTTTTTTGTTGTTTTATATTATTGGTTACTGCATCATCTACTTGTAGCAAAGTATTCATACAAAACATGAAAACCTCTTTAGTCATTTCACATTATCAAAGTCCGTTGTTGATGACGATGATGATCATCATCAACAGCAGCACCACTGTAGCCATCATTATCATCCTCATTTCTAGAACATCTGTATAAATTGTAGTAAATCAAACGTTTTGTATCTGTTTCTGAGTTTTATGGTAAATCAAACTTTAAGCAGCAGTGAACAAAAAATTTGCAAACTGAATTTGGCTCTCAAAAAAAAAAAAAAAAAAAAAAAAACAAAAAAAAAAAGGAAAATATGCTGTTCCTATTTACAAATCATTTGGAATACTATTCGTACTCATACAACAATAGCAACATTTAACAAAACGTTTATTTGGTTTCTTTCTGTTTTAGTTCAAGCTCAATATAATTGCCGTGTTGTAACAAACAGAGCAACAGAAACCGAATTGGGTTCAAATGCAGACTTCATTTTTGGTGGGGAGTTTTTCTGTTGTTTCTTTTTTTTTTGCTTATTGTTGCCAAACACACATAGTCGTATATTTATTCTAAAAAAAAAAATAAGAATTACAATCATCTCTCTGTTTGAAACGATTTCGTTTGTTCACTCATTCATTCATTTGGTCGGTCATGTTTTAGTTGGTGGGTCTGTCATGATTTTTTTTTATCCCACCACCATTCAGTTATAGGGTGTATTGATGTTGTTATGCCGTTTGCAACACAATAAAATATTGGTCTAAGACTCTATAGAGCAATATACATTTTAAAATCTTATTAAATTCTTAATTGATCTAGTTTTACCCGTTCCACTGTTTCTAGAAAACACTCTACTTGAAATGTGACATAAATTTACTTCTAGCTGTTCAATCGTTATATTGGACACATTGTGATCGTCATCATCACCTGTGATCAATCTTCAAACACGTTTCATAGTCCAACCAAAGAATTGTACATATTGGTCATTAAGAATAATCCTGATTTCAATAGAGTCCTTTGATGTCCGGAGGAGGTATGTACATTTAAAATGTTCTTCCTTTCATTCTCGCCTTTACAGCTCCTGCAAAAATCATGCTTTCACAAGGCCATGTGACGTTAACACAACAACCACAATTTCACTTTTCTATATGTTAGAGCTTACTGTTTCTAATACTTTGGGATCGTGTCGGAATTGAGGAATCTCCAGGTATCTGATTTGAATCATATGTCTAGATTATCAAAGTTTTGGAACCCATCCCAAAGTTGACAGTAAATTTTATAGAAATTTAACACAGTTATTATGTACTCACTCACTTAGGACCATATATGCTTAATTTTATGTTCCTAAGTCCATTATTATAGAAAATTCAAAAAGTACCATTACAATATAGAAAAAGTACCAAAAAGCAGCCATTTGTGGATTCCCACCCACTCGGCCCATGTAAAAGCTTTATTTCATGTTTCTAGGTTTATTGGTGTAGAAATTACAAAAAGTACCATTCGAATAAAGAAAAAGTACCAAAAAGTCTCCCTCTCACTCACTTAGGACCATATATGCTGAATTTCATGTTCCTAAGTCCATTGTTATAGAAAATTCAAAAAGTACCATTAGAACAATAAAAAAGTACCTATAATTCAGTTCTCACATTTTGGTACCTACATATCATTCCCTATTCCTAACACTTACTTCACTCAGATACATATCAGCTAACTTTAATGTCGATAAGTGAAATAATGTAAAATATTAAAAAAGTACCATTAGGAGAAAAGTACCAATTTCCCTTTTCCTCCTTGAACACCCCTCAAGTTTGAAATGTAAAAATATTCCATTTGGCCAAAATTGTTTATGCTAAAGACATGTTTCAAACGATTAAAATCTGTGTTAATGTGCTCAAGAAAAAATATGTTTTAATAAAAGTACCAAACTGTTTACCCGGATTTGGTCATATATAAACCTTGGCACTCGAGTTTCAAATAACAACCTGTTAGTTAATAGCTCTGTTCAATAACTAAAAGTTGTTACTAGTTAGTAACAATTGTTACTGGAAAAGCGTTCATTAACTCAAAAAACTAGCAAGTAGAGAAAAAATCAAGAGCGTATAAATTTTAGAAAGTGTTCTCTCGTTGCAAACTATTACAAGTTCTATTTTGAACTCGTAACAGTTAGCAGCTTACATTTCATATGTTTTGTGTTATTGTTTATTTATTTACAATTTTATTTTTGTGGTGAAAAAAATAAAATTGAAGAAAATGTGAATATTTATACATTTTAAAATGAAAAAATATGAAAATTGTGTGTATAAATTTTTTGTTACTGGAAAAGCGTTCATTTACTTTTTACTATTTTTGAGAATTTAAGAGAGTAATTTTGTATATTTTGATTTTATTCTCTCGTTGCAAGTATTTACTGGGAAAGTAAATGAACAGACCTAATGTTAAAAAAAATTATCAAATTTCAATTAAAATGTATTTTCCCTATTTTATACCTTTTTTATCCCCATTACGGTGGTAAAATTATATTCAAATAAATTTCTGTATCGTGGTGGGAGCTCATAATAAAATATTTGTATCTCTATGTCAACTTATAAAAAAAACATATTTTATGAAAAAGTACCAAAAATAAACACAATTTTCATCCCTTAAGGGTTCGAATTTCCAAAAAGTACCAAACTTATATTTTTTATTTTTTGTTAAGTAAAGAATACGATTTAAAATTTGTTTCTATATTTATTAGTTTAAAAGATACATAGGGTGACAAAAAAGTACCAAAATAGAGTTTTTACCCGTTTTCTCCCCTAAAAAGTTAGAATTTCGAGAAAGTACGAAACACCTGTCAGCTTATTTTTTAAATGGAGTAACATGCAATTTTAAGTTTTTTTGTGTCTTTATTAGTTTTGAAGATATAAGGTTACCAATTTTATCCTTTTTTACCCCTAAAACGTTCGAATTTCCCTTCTTATCGGATCGTTTTGGGGATGGAGGAACCCACAGTTAAAATTTCAGGATTCTAGCTTTAGTCGTTTGGGCTGTGCGATGATGAATCAGTCAGTTATTCAGTCAGTCAGTCAGTACGTTACTCTTTTATATATATATAGACTAGCTTGACCCGGTGCGCTTCGCTACCCCTGTCGATGTAAAAATCGGTTCAGCCGTTTAGTTTACGTTTTAGTTTACCCGGATCTATATACGTTCCAAATTTCAATAAAATCGGCTCAGCCGTTTAGGCGTGATGCTCAAACAAACAAACAAATAAACAAACAAACTTACAAAGACATTTATATATTTATATAGATTGCAAGTGTGTATCAAATTTTTAAGGACATATCATTATCTTTCAAATTATAAAGTTATGTCCATACTTTTGGACCGGAAAGTATCTTAAGTCAAAAAGCCTATGATTTTATAAACACTTACAATACATAATAACTGTGGTAAATTTAGTTAAATCGGACTGCAGCCCACTGTATCATCCCTGCTCTGAAAAAGCTTTGTTGCACCTTGCTGCCAAATAGTAAACATTCGTCTTCGACATCGTTAATATCATCGTTGTATAAGTCCCCGCATTCTCTCTAACGCAATCACAACAGCAGCAACATCTTCAGCTACAACGTTCATTGCTGCTGACACCTCAGGTTTCGTCCCATAGACCATCTTGCAGTTTAACTGCAACGGCTACCACAACAAGATACGAGATATCAATAAATTTATGAAACACAAAAATATTGTGGTCTCCGCGGTCTAGAAGGTGAAACTGACAGGGAATTCCAGTTCGCACAGCTACAATGGTTCCATTGTTCTCTGAAAAGACTGCGCCAAAGGTAGTGCTGGTGTCATCGCGTTCATCATCGATAGCAATGTGTAGTATAGCGATATAGCGACATCTTCCATCAGATCAGAAGAAACCAAGTACCAGGACTTTAATGTTCATTTCCCGGCTACCATTTCGATATAATGGCCTTCATTGCCGGCAACGCACGCCAATATTGAGTAAGAGTAGAAAGTTAATTCGTTGTCGGGTCAGATTCACGAGTCAACCTTATGAATGACGATTGTGGGTAATTTGGATTGGAATCTTTTATAGCTTCTTATAGGGAATGTGTCTTTAAAAAGGCCAACCTCATCCATCCTAGTTTTATTATAGAACTAACGATTTTATGTTTTTTACAGCATATACATAAACCAAAAGAAATCAGACTGGAGTGGATTCAGACACTTCACCAACCACTTCTTTCAGCGGATACAGCGGAATTTACACATAAGCATGACAGCATCCGCAGTACCAACTTCAGCATGTTTGTCAATGAGGATAAGTGGAGACGATGGTTTGATCTTTTGAAGAACTGAAACTTGAGCGCTAAAGTAGGAGTGGTATAATGTCAGATCTATCTATAAATCCTACAAAGATGGATAAAACGAAGTGTTGTTCGCAAACTACACAACTTTTCAGACAAGCCACAATTCATAGTTCATGCCCAGAGAAGTTGCAAATGCTAAGCATTCTAAGGCTATTAATCCAGTTAAATTCTTTGTGCTGACGCTAAAGTTCCTTGATGTGGCATGTATTAAGTTTATGACGAATATCCTATTATATCCTATGTCTGGAAAATTGGTTTAGCAATCACAGTTTAAGGGAGCCAACGAGTATCTTACAGGCCGATCGCTATGTTATCACTTGTCGCGAAGACACTCCTTGATTTTGGGGAGTTATTTGAGTTTACCAAGAAAATTATATACTCTTATAGAAAACGTCTAAAGGGCACGACAATAAGATTGCCTTTATCATTTTGTAATAGCTCTGTTCTTGCAAAATTTCAATGGAGAGATACACAGTTATTATTACTATATTATGAACTACAGAGTCAAGGGGTTGTAGGATTAATTTGTTTCATATTTTCTCCAACTTGAAGCAGCACAGCATTGATTTAGGATTGTAATGTACTTTAAAGTTCTCTTTAACCCACAACTTCTATCTGTTTCCATATCTTGTTCATACTTTTTTTTCAGTATTATTTTCGTGCATTTAAATCCCTCAACCATAATTTGTCAGAGTTTGTTTGGTTGGATGTGTGTGTGTTTGAGAGTTTTTATATTTTTTTATTTCCTGTAATTTTATTTGAATTTTTGATAATTTTTGTTTTCAAATTGCAGTTATTGTCTGTGTTGTACAAAACGGTTAATGTCTTTAAATAAATTTTGTGAATGCTGTCTTTCTTACATGTGCATATAGACGATTTAAATATAATTGTGCTAAGTGCTTAACCCGTTATACGATGAACTTAATCGCAACAAACTCAAGTAAAACTTTAGCCAAACAAAATGTTTTGCCCACCACTGTCCTTACTTACACTTGGCCAGTTATCAAACATGTTGCCACTAAAACATAAACGATCAATAAAATAATTTTTCCAATAAATTTTGTGCAATTTTTTTGTTGCACAAAGTCATAAATTAAATTGAAATTTCTAATAAATTCAAAATTATTTGCAAAAACAGAAAAAATGGAAAAACACAAAGCAAAAAAATGAAAAAATAAACGTGTTGAAATATTGGCTAATTAAAACGTATAATAAAACTATAATTGCATACACATTATTGACATGAATGTAATTGGAAATTATTTCCAATATAACAATAAATGTAAAAAATGTACACAAATACTTGTGGAAATACACACAAATACAGCAGGCATTTAGAGATTGAGATTGCGTATGTATGTGGAAATGTATTTAAACGTTAAAGTAAATATTATACATGTTCGTACATAGAAACACGTTAATAATGAGTAAAATTACAGCAGCAACAAACAGCAAAAACAAAATCAATATTTATTTCGCACCATTTGCAATAAATCTTAATTTATTGTGTGGCTAAACAGTAACTGCAAAACAACCATTATTGTTAAACTAAGTCGACTACAAGTGATACTACAAATTATTTTCAGCTATTATTTTCTTCCACCAAACTTGTGTTTTGGAATTTTCTAATGTTGGCATGGACTAAGTATTACGAACACTGTTTTTTTAGAATCAAATGTTGTTAATGGCGACACGGCTGATATTTGTAGTTCCTATTATAGGGTATCATTACCACTATAACACCATCCAAATTGTCATGCATACACAAAACACCAAAAATAGACAACAAAAAATTGGATTTGAAAACAAAAAACTTGTCTGCAAAATACAGTCAAAATATGAATTCCACAAAGTTGCAAATAAATTATTTATCTTTTTTTGCTGCGAAGAATTTTATCACGGACCAAATACTCCAAAAAATAAAAATAAAAGACTTAAATACATAAATATTACCACATTTATTAAAAACTATAAATTTAATTAAGAATTTGAAACTCTTAGCAAAACTCTTTGAAACAAGCTGTAGAAAAATGTTGTTAACATAAATTTCCTTTTAAAATGTTTTGAAAATTATGACACTTGTTGGTTTCAAATGAAAAACTTTTAATACAGAAAATTAAAAATAAAAAAAAATAAAAAAAATGCATGTGTACATTGAAAAATGTGGTCGACATATTAACACACACTCATATTAGATACGATTTAGATGGATATGTACAATACAATCGCAAACAGTGAGTAGCGAGTGAGTGAGTGAACTGACTGTCCGCAATTTACAATTTTGATATGTGAAATTAAACTAAATATGGAAATTTCAATTCAAATCAAGTCAAGTCTTACTGCTGTACGAGTCAATGGCTGAAGAATGGTATAAATTTGGTATGCAGAGTAACTACCATCAACTAACTAAGTATTTATGTAGTCTTGTGTATTTCTGGTAGTTAGTAAGTGTGAGGAATAAAGTAGACCATTTTTTTTTTGTTGTTTTAGATTTTGAAAATGTTTGTTTGAATTTTTAAATGTTGCTATTGTTGTTGTTAATTATTGTAGTACTTTAAATTATAAGAAAATCGTATGGCAGACAACAACTACTAGAAATATTACAGTTGTGTATGTAGTAATGATGTGTGCTGGACCATAGAAACCAGTCATGTCCAACTTTTAAAACACTTCGTATGCAATTTAAGAAGTAAAACCTTAAATATTAGCCCCCATTTTCATAAACAGTTTTTACATTTATGAAAGTTTTATAAAACCAAATTCCATAAAAAATTTAAAAAATTCCTTATGTTTTCGCCAAGAGATCGCGAAAAGGTTAGACCGAACAAGAAAGAGTGTTGTAAAGGGTTTACAACAAGAGGTGTTATTTTGAATCCCCGGTATATCGGTAGCGGTCACTTTTGAAGTAGAAATTACTCCATTACTAAAAGTGAAACGATGCACGCTTCAACAACGCATTGATATTATTAAAATTCACTACAAAAATATTGAAAATCTTGAGTCACAGTTCGCAAAACAAAAGCATTTTTGGGTCGTCGTGCAGTCGTCGCACCTTGTCGGACCGCAATACAGAAATTGGTGGAAAAATTCGAGCTGTTGGGACAAGTTAGTGATATGAAGAATAAAACCCGTGCACGTCGCTCAGGAACAACTGAAAATATTGCAGCTGTAGCCCAAAGTGTTAAAGAAAATCCAAGTTTGTCCATTCCTCGTCGTTCTTTGGTATTGGGCATTCCACAAAAGAAATTAAACCGTATTTTGGTCGGAGTTGGATGATATTGATCTGGGCAACGTTTACTTTCAACAAGATGGTGCTACGTGCAACACAATCAACGAAACCATTGCTCTTTTACGGGAAAAGTTTCCGGACCATGTTATCTCTCGAAGAGGTGATGACAGAGGAGATCTTGTGATTTAACGCCTTGCGAGTTCTTCCTTTGGGGCCACGTCTACGCCAACAGCCCAGCGTCGATTCAAGACCTCAAAGATAGAATTCTTGAAGCTATCGAGGACATAGGACAGCCACTTTGCGATTTGGTTATGGAAAATTTCATGAAAAGGATATGGTCCTGTAAGCGTGGTCGTGTTGGCCATTTGGCTGATGTTGTTTTCCATTATTAACATTATCCTCTTTATTATGAAATAAACATCCGATCATTTATCTCAAAAAATTCCATTTTTCTTTGAATACTAAAATAACACCTCTTGTTGGAAAACACTGTATTTGGCTTATATACCCCCAACAATATAATAAGGGTACAGATTGATGTGTATTTAGTATAAAAACATTATTTTGATTCTTCCGATTTCGTTGGTTTTGTACTTTCTATTACTAGGAAATACCACAGCCAAATTCCACCTTGTTAGATTCATGCATTAAAATGTTATGTGCTAAGTCCGAACAAAGTTTTCATATATTTTGATTCAAAATATTTTACCGATTCAATAAACATATTTCTAAATATATTAATTAGCTATTAATTAACAGTAACTATTTGTGTCAAATTCAGTTTTCGGATATCCTAAGTTTTTCTTGTTGGACTGATTTTTACCATGTTCAACACCAATCATTTAGGATCCACATAGAATACTCTCGGGTGCTATAACCTATTAATGGGCGATCGTCATAACATATTATGCGTTGATATCTATGTGTTGCATGCTTAATTTGGTTCAATTAAGTCTTAATAACGATATTTACAAGAGTTTTATGGTTGTTATTGTTATTCTGGGCATTTTATGGGAGCTATGGCCAGTTATGGACTGATCGTCACAAAATCGAGTTGTATCATTTTAGCGTACAACAATTTTTGTTTTTAAATATATTTGTTTAAGTCACTTCTGTTGATTATTTATTTATTTTTTTCTTGGAGCATTGTTTTGGAACTAGGAAAATAGGTTATGGGAGGGAGGACAGAGAGAGTAGTGGTTGTGGACATTTGATTTGAATTTTCCTATATTGTAAGTGACAGGAAAGACTTCAGGAGGAAGCTTATTCCACATACAGACAGTACGACTAAGAAACGAATTTTCCCTGTAATGTGTTGAGCGATCCACTGTCCAGTCTACAACGAATTGGTGAGCCCTTGAGAACGTGTGTTGCGTAAAAAACTACGGGTTCCGGGAACAAGTTCCCTAATTTCAGCAGAACACATACCATTGTAATATCGGTAGAACAGTGAAACGCAACCCACATTGCGACGATGTTCCAGTGAGTCAATAGGGCTGTATACCCTACTGTAACCCATAGGCACCTCCGCCCTCTCCTGGACGTGGTCGAGTAACTCCAAAATAGACTTCGAAGCACCGGCCCACACATGAGAGTTGTATTCCATTTTCGGTCGCATATAAGTGGTGTAAATAGTAAGGAGATCTTACATCGTCTTAGAAAACCGAGGCACTTGAATGCTTCTTTCGACACTCGAAAAATGTGTTTTGACCAGCGGACATCGCACTGAATACTCATGCCTAGAACATCAAGAGCTTCTGATTCCTTAATATTTATACCACCCATAAAAACAGATGGATCAACATGATCTGTTGTGCGTTTGTGTGTTAACATACAACATTGAGTCTTGCGTGCATTGAAATCGACTCTATTCGCACAAACCCATTCATAGATTGTCAAAAGATCTTGGTTAAGCGTATCATTCATGTTTTGTCTCATTGCCCCAATCGCCAACAGGCTTGGTCTATAATTGAACGCATATGAATGATATAGAAGGTCGTTTATAATGATAAGAAATAGAGTAGGAGAAAGGACGGAGCCTTGCGGTACCCCTGAATTGATCTTGATCTCGTTTGATGAGATTCCATATATAACAACTCGTATAGTGCGATCTCTGAGAAAGCTCGATATAAATCGAGAGAAAAGCAGTAAGTTTTGCTAAAAGCGCACCATGCCATACTCTATCAAACGCTTTTGAAATATCTAAGAGCCACCAATTTGCTTTCGCAAAAATGGTGTATGGAACGACACCATTTTTCCGATAGGAAGGCTAGCAAGTCTCCCGTAGAGCGTCCTCTACGAAAGCCATACTGCCGGTCGCTGAGTAAATTGTTGGACTCCAAATGTTTCACAAGATGGTAGTTAACCATACTTTCCATAACTTTGGAAAGTGCAGAACAAATTGCTATTGGGCGATAATTTTCAGGGTTGTTAGCCTCTCCCTTTTTAGGAATTGGCGTTACATTAGCAACCTTCCAACATATCTGGAGAACTATCACTGTGAAAGTCTCAAACTTTATACGAACCGAATTTTTATCAGAGCATGAAGTCTAACCAAAAATGGTATGGATCGGAACAGGGGGTGTGGCACTTTCTATATCGTGTATGGAAAGTGCCACACAGGGCTAACATTTTTTCAATCAATTTCTTATCACTATACGGAGTTTGGTTGAAAATGGGCAGGATTAGATTTGTAGGCGTGGCACCTATTATACAAAGTGAATAGTTATTTTCGAATATCCTGAGTACCATAATTGTGAAATTCTTCAAACTTTATATGAATAACTTTCATATCACGACATTAATTTCAACCAAAAATGCGAAGGATCGGAAGAGGGGCTCAGTCACCTCCCATACAAAGAAAATTAATTGCGCGATTCTTCAAACTATGACTGAATAGCTAGCTCTCTTATCATTTCACATAGTTTGGATATTGAATATCAGGAGATAAAGAAGAATTTCGGTTGAAGCAACCACTCGATTGTCAACAAATTTGGTTGTTACTACAAATCTGTTTTCTCTGTGCATAAGCAGTAATATAACTGAAATTATTTGTGTTGTTTCTAAAACAAATTTTTGTTTTCTGGACTTGAAGGAAATTTTGTAAAGTGCAGCAAACATTATTATAGTAATTAAATATCAAAGCTTTCCCATCGCTGCAACAGTAAATATATGTGTGTAACAACAACATCATCATACTAATATGAATTGGTAATGAATGTGGTCTAATGCCAAATTGTAAATAATGAATTTTAACTAACTAATGCTCTTGTTGTATTCGTTATAAGTAACTACTTCATCATACATATGTACATTTGTATATAACAATTCAAACTGCATCGTATTTCGCAGGAAGAGGGTGGTATTTGAGAAGGCATATAGAAGAGAAGAAGTAGTTATACAAATGCTTATATTTATTCTGCAGGAGCTTTGTAAATTACGTTTAGCACTTTAAGTTTTTTACCAGATTTAGTTTTTAGCTTCTTTTTTTAGGAACGCGATTTATTCATTATTTTCATTTAGTTGGGTTTTTTGGTTTGTTTACTCAATGTGCCTCCTCTCAGCGTATGTTAATTTTGTGTTTATACTTTTTCAGTAGTTTTTCATCCAAAAAGTTCAAAATCATCATGACAATTTTTGCTTTTAAAAGATTTTAAAATTTTGTTTTCTCGTTTTCGCTGCAGACTTTTTTCACCTTAAATTTTACTTCTTTTGCAGCGTTTGGAGGAGTTGAGTTGTGTTTTTTTTGTTGTTGTTGTTGTTGTCTGTGGCTTCCATTAGATTTTAGCATTTCTTCGTTTTCTGTTTGGTTTTTGGTTCGAGTATTGATCTGTATGCAAAATTTTGTTTCTTTTTTACATTTTGCTTCTTGTTGTTATTTTCTTTAGGGTTCATTTGTTGTTTCGAGGTTTTTGTCTATGTTTTCTTTTGAGCTTTTTTATTCAACGTTCATTCCTACGTTTTTTGATTTATTTCATTTCAATGTTTTTTGGGATTTTGTTTTTGTAATTTTCCGTATGTATTTTGTTTTGCTGCTGTACTGTAGTTGTTGTATTGGATTTTTGCATTTTCAAACTACAAAGTACGATATAGCAGAGTATACGACTATAAACTGCTGACGCCACCACATGCGATAACAAATCTTTGATACATAATTAAATTACAGCGTTTTAATTTCTGTAATTAGTCACGATTTTTTAGTAGAGTTTCTGTTTGTTTTTATGCGACACTGAGGAAAAACAAAATAGAAAAACCAAAACAAACAAAAAAAAAAACCCTTTTTATATAAAACAACCAACCAGCAACCTTAAATTTAAATTTGAACATATATTTGTATGCAAGTTACGGGTACATGGAATGCTACATATTATTAGAATTCCAGGTTTCTAGTTGATTGCTATGATCTCACAAATGTTCTGCAGTGCAAGGTTTATAAAAATGATCATATCCAGGAAATTCATACATACAAATGTATATAAGATTTGCAATCATATCGCTTTAAAGAGATTTTAAGATTAAAATATATATTCAAATTATATGTAGGTATAACAAATTAATAATATTCTGTAAACAATATATTGTAAAAACCTTAACATCGGAAGTTCCCTCTCTTACTTTCGATTTTTGTATATCAATCAGAGAGCTCTGGGTCTGCCTTCGTAGTTATGTACTTATAAATATATTTTAAAACTCTAAATCTAGAGATTAGTTTTAATTATCAAAGTGAGTATATGTTTTTGAGAAAATTCATGTTTGTATGATTGACATCATTAACAAAATCAATGAAGTCACAACTTAATTGTTTAAATACACATTTAAATTGAAGGAGGTGTGTAAGGCACGTTTGGATAGAAACAATTTAATAACAAAATCACAAAATACTTGTACAAATGTAAAAAATAAATACTTTTTTAAATTGTTTAAGCAAAAATATGTATATTCACAAAAAATATCATTAGCCGAGTTGAAAGCGAATCTGTTAATGCCCTACACAATACTTAATTATTATATGTAGGTGAGCTGCAATTACTCTGTCAGTTCTCAGTTAAAATATTCCAAAAACAAATCGTCAGCAATGTTTCAGCATTTCAATATTAATCTTCTAAGAGTTTATTTTTTATTAAATAATGCTTCTTTAAAAACAAATTTAATCCAAGAAACTAAATACTTTATTGAAGACAGTATTACAATTCTCAGGTTCTAATGTAGAGTGGAACCCTCTAGGTTCAAGAAGCCGTGGTCGACCAAAGAACACATGGAGACGCACGATACTCCAAGATCTAGGACAGTGCAATCTTACATGGGAAGACGCGAAAACAACTGCTACAAATCGTGTAAGATGGAGATGCTTTGTAAAAGCCATATGCTCCCAAGAGAAAAAAATTTAGAATATTTCTTCGTAATAATCTGGTACTATCATAAAAATAACTTTACAAATGTTCATTGAGTTTTAATTATGGTATCCAAATTATTGATTTTTCTTTTGTTCGAATAACAGATATCAACTTGTTCGAATAATTCAATCATACATTTAAAACAAGTAAGAAAGTATGGAGATATGAAAAATTATGGACCGATCACCATGAAATTTGGTCATGTGATTAATGTCTATATGTGAATGTCAGTATATATGAAATTTATTTGAGGAAAAACTTGTGTAGATACCTATATAAATTAAACATTTATGACCGATAAAATCCAATTTCGGGAGGATATTTGTATGGGGGCTAGGTGAAATAATGGACCGATTTCAGCAAGTTTCAATAAGCTTAGTTCTTGGGCAGAAAAAATGATATGTACTAAATTTTATCGAAATATCTTCAAAATTGCGACCTGTACTCTGTACGAACAAAGACTTCCTATGTGGGATTCCGTTATCCACTATGAGCTAGCGCAGACACCCACATGTACTATAACCAGAACGATATGGCCCCGACTGAATTGTAGACGTACAACATATCTTCTTGGCTTGACACGTTCACAATTGAGTGGTGTAGTTGCGGTCATTACTGGACACTGCACTTTTGCCAACCATGCGAGGAGACTTGGCTTGCCCTACATCGACTTCTGCTGATGTTGTCAAAACTAGGAGGAGGATGAGACCATTTTATATCTCCTTTGTCATTGTCCCTAAATAGTCTTTCTGAGCTCTCGAATATGAGGTTAGAGTGCATTAATGCCTTTATAAGGATTAGTAATTGGCTAATCAGACCCAACATGGGGATCTCCATAGAGTAACCTAATAACCGCCAATTCACTGGTACGCATTTAATCTCCACTCCTCTCTTTTTTCGGACTCTCTTCCACTTCACTTTTTCAATATTTTCATCACATCTGACAGTCCCCTTGTTTGTTCGTTTCTATCTGATCCTCTTTTCTTTATACTTTTAGGTAACACAGAGGGACCTATTGCCAGGACCCACGTGAGCTGCTCTCTTTCCTGTCCTTATTTCGCGGCTCCCTGGAAACGTAACCTAAACTAACAGCACAAATATATTATACCCTCCCAACTATGGTAGTGTAGGGTATAATTAATCGAATTATTGGAATAATTGAAATTTTTAAATAAAGTAAGAAAGTTTAAATAAATTTTAAGCCCATGTTCTTCGTCTATTTTAATGTCACCCTATCATAAGTGGTACCTACAATTCCTTGACCTTCGAAATTCTTTTTAAAATTTGTCAATTTCCTTTTACTAAAT
This sequence comes from Calliphora vomitoria, assembly GCA_942486065.2. Lineage (NCBI taxonomy): Eukaryota > Metazoa > Arthropoda > Insecta > Diptera > Calliphoridae > Calliphora > Calliphora vomitoria. Next base: position 69,358,747 of record OW818030.2, on the reverse strand, counting down.
AACTAAAATTCATTTTCGGAATCATAATTTCATGCATTAACATTTAATATTTGTAGATGGTACTATTCACCTACAGTGATTAAAAGTCCCCTTTAAACTTTAATTATTTTAGTTTCCAACGTTTTTGTTCATGATGTGCAACATATATGGGTTTGTTAATTTAGGCTGTTTAACTTCGGGAAAAATATTGAAAAAATACAGGACGCCAAACTTTTGAGATATTTATACAGGAGGACATAAGATTTCAGAAAATAAAATTTGTGATCTCACTGTTAGAACACAGGTTATACAAATTTAACACCTTTAAATTGTAGAGCTTTGTAGAGCTCGTAACTTGTACAAATACGTACAGATAACAAAAAAATGCTGATTATTTCAGTAAGTTATCTCTTATACTTTAGAAGAAATTTTTAAGTTTCAATTTTAAAATGTTTAAACTACTATTATATATGTATCTAATAAACTCTAAACTAACACGAAAAACTTTTTTCCCAATTCACCTAGTCGTAAAAATTAAATTGAAAATTTTTTAAATTTTACAAAATTGTTTTAAATTTGTCTCAATGATTTTTTTTAAATATGGTAATATTGATAAGAACTAGCTTCAAAAATTACTAATAAGAAATGTTTAAATTGATATAAACGTGCACCATACTTCAGACAATGATCGAAAATAGTGATTGTTTTCACAGACCTTCGCAGGATGTATGCGTGTTGTACCTTGGACTTTGTAAGTCCTGGGGTCCCAGTGTGTACCAACCAGAGCTGTGCATAAATACCATTCAAATGACATATTTTTTATTTTGCAAAAATTATGAGTTATCACTATACATAAACTAAACGAAAACTGTCATTGCATGATTCACCACAGCAAGTGTTTTGTTACAAAATGCATGTAATTGCTCGCATATTCTGTAAACTCTTACCATTCACAAAAGAAGCGAATCAATATGAGTGTTATGAATATAAGAAGAGCTTTTGAGTTAATATACATTTTCCTATATGAGTATGTTTGAATTAATTTAAGACTGTATTTAGAAGGATTTTTCTTGCATATTTCTATTTTTAACAATACGGAAAACACCATTTTCAATATTTTTTATTATTTCGGAGCTTATTGTATCAAAATATGACGAAATTTAGTTCTTGAGCCACGAGCGAAAAGTTATTTAAAACAAATTAATGAACTGATTTTGTACTATGCATTCAACTTATCATCGAGCTTTTGTGAATCATTTGAATACTTTGCATACAAATCAAAACACAGTAATCATTTTTGAGTTGTTATTGCTAACGGCATTTAAAAACTGATGAGAAAATGGTAATCAATTGTGAGACCGCAAGCACTGCAAGCAATATAATAAGCACATGTTGATGATTGAAAACACAACAAATGCAGTGATTTCATTCATATAGAAAAAAGCGAATCAACTCATGTACATCTCTGGTACCAACTAGTACTTATGTTCATGACAGATACCTGTAGATCGCAGCAGTCCCAAAGAAGCTATTGTACCGATTCCTGCTCCTGAAGCCAATATTTCCTCGACCAGTTTTGTTTGAATATATGCAATCGAGAAGATATTTTGACCTTATTAGGTTGGGTTGTAGATAGACTTAAAGTCAGATATAGAATGCTGACAGAATCATACAGATCATGCAGTAGGCGGACACCAACCGTGGGAGCAGTTTTTTCCGGTAACGGGAGATGTCAGCCTATGATATCGTATGGATTAAAATGTCAGGTGAATATATTTATAAGAACAGTAACTAATATAGAATCATAACAACTGATGGAGTAATATATTATATTTTTCACATCTTGCTTAAAACCTGTTCCTCTTACTCAGTTATATATTTGCCCTTGGTCTTTATTATCAGCCCTGAAAGAGAAATATTCTTATTTATGGCTACTGCAAACCGATTGAAACACAACTTGTCAACTTAGGAGACCTTTATGAGGTGACAATTCTCGAAGTGCCATTATTACATCTTACGTTTCATAAAATTATGAGAATTACACGCATCTTACTACAGATGCCCGTGTACATCTTCGTTCTCAATGATCCCAGCAGATCTAGGATACTGTCCCGAACTAGTGGTTTTATCTACCATTTAGGGTGACAACTAGTTACATAACTAGCATCGTGACTAGTTATAAAACACATGCATATCCTAAACGGGAGGTCAGTCGACCCTTTTTGATTATAATGAGACTGTCTGATAACCGGTATAAAGTAGTCAATGCATTGGATTCACATACCGCTTACACACAATACGTTACCATACTACCTACCTAACTACTAGCAACATAACTAGTTATTTTAACATGTACAGGTGCTAATTGACCTCAAATAGTCAGCTAAAAATTGATATCATAGGCAGTCGAATAACCGATTGCTTATAAACAAACCTTCCTCTCAAAACTCTCCAATAGATTACTTCTGGTGAGTTAAATAACAACTTCCTATAGTGCAGTACAAAATAAACGTTTAAAGTGACTACACTCTAGGTTACTTAGAGACACTGAAGTGACAAAAGAATTCACGCTAAGTTACATGGGAAGTCAGTATTCTTAAGCAAAAAGAAATTAAACTGTATGAGAATTAAATCAACACAATTTGTATAAAACCCGTTTGTTCGAATTACTCACAAAAAATTGCAGTACAAAACTAAAGTTTAAAGTGACTACACTCCTGATTACTTAGAGACACTTAAGTAACAATTGTCTTCACGCTAGACAATATGAGATGTATAAAGTAACCAATTGACTTATCTCTGCTAAGTGACAACTACTGTCTATAAGGGATACATTGACTACTTGCTTAACTGCTGGGATATGAAACAAGTTCAGTGATTCCCAAAACGTTGCACATATGTGTGTTTGTTTTAAAGCGCTTCCTATTTCCATACATTTAAGTGCACTTAAACACGTTTACTCTCTAACTTTCTCTCTCTAACTTTCTTTCTCTATCTTTCTCTTCATACGTAACACAAAATTGAACTGTGTTACATTTTGTCCGGCTACGGCAGATGTTTTAGAGTAAATGGTGGCCAAGGGAGCGTCCGCCGAACAGAAGTTAATTTGTTCTAAAACCAATACCAAAAGCTTGGGCCTGAGCGGTGTAAGGGAGCTGTCCAGCTGACAGAGCTTTCTGTTTGTAGAATTTTTACCGTATAATGTTGTTTAAATGCATCCTGGATGAAAAAATGTATTCTTTTAAATATGTAAGTGTATTTCAAATCGTAAAATAGATTGTAAATTTAATAAGTGTCTAAGTCTTAAAATGACTGATTCCTTTCTTATCATAAGTTTCATTTAGAACCGGCTATGGGTAATACATATTAAAAATTCCACTGAACAAACATTTTTCTGCACATTATAGGGTACTTATAACAAACAAAGCAAACAACAAATCAAATTTATGTTTTTTTTTTCTCTCTCTCTTTAAAACCACAAAACAAACTACAAAAATTCTGTGGCAAAGTGGGCTTTACACGAACGGAAAACAGGTGCAGCTCTACACTCAACTTCAAATAATTCATGTTGGAGTATTAAAGAAAATACAAAAAAAAAAAAAGTTAAAAACTTGTGATTATTTTGTTTTACCTACACAACACTTCAAGTGTGAATAACAAATGAATTACAACATTTTTCTGTTTTTTCATTAATTCATTCATACGAATAGATATCAAATATTTAATTTTGTTTTGGCAATTAAACAATTTTGTTACGAAGAGTTTTTTTTAGCATGAATAAAAGCAAAACCCGCAGATGATAAAACAAATGTCGTACTTTAATTTTATGAGTCTGAGAAATAACAAATTTTGATAAGAAGTTGTCAATGTTAATTAAGTCATTTATTTTTTTTAACAAAATAATAGTGATTTTTTTTTAATTATATTTATCATAAATACATGCAGTGGTTATATTTGAATAGGTCATTTGCTGTAGGGCACTGGAATTTTAGGAATGCTAGTGCATTTGGGTAAATTAATATTTTATTTCATTTATTTGTACCACGGAATGCATATCCACCCAACTTTCCAGAACTTTGGCCTGTGGAAAAGTATTGGGTTCTTGTAAAAAAAGAATTGAAGAACACAGGAAGGGTATAACAGGACCGCCACGTCCAAAAAGTAACGGAAGCAACTTTAAAATCTTTAATGGGAGGATTTCCGGAAAAAGTGAATAAATTTATAAATACAGAGTTATATGCCAATATTTTAATGTTTAATGAACTTGTACAATATTGGAAAAAACTTACGTATTTTCGATTATTTTTATAGTGAACGGTTTAAGTTTTATTTAACTTAATGAAAGTATAAGTTTCTTTTGGCTCAATCTTTATATACAGCTTTTTTGCCGCAGATTGTAATGGATTATCCTGGTTCGACAGATCTATTATGTGTCTCAGAATGTTAAAAATAGTCTTGCATTATAAAATTTTTCAAAACGGGTTGAATTTGTTATTTTTTTTTCTTTGTAAGTATATGGCTTGGGACAAAACTTTCGGCAGAATCTTTAATAATTCGATTCCTGCCGATTTATACTTTAATATCTTTTTAGAGACATAATTCAATATAGATTACGATCTCGTTAAATAGAATGCGATCCCGATAATTCTAATAGTAGAATACACCAATTATGCAAACAAAGGTAATGAGAATAGTTCCATATTGTTACGAATTTGCAATAGCGATTTGAATTTAACGGTGTGTGGCGACTGCATGCAGCATTCATCATGTTTATAAACACGTCCATCTGTTGAAGCTTCTACTTATCAACAATGTTGATAACATGCTGTTATTAGCATTGTTTGTAAGTATGGTAACACTAAATGTTTAAGCTGCTAAGATTAACATCGAAAGCTCTAGAATTCGAACATACGAGTTTTGACCGTTAAGAACAATCTAGACTACTCTGATGAAGATGGCAGTGTGTATAAATAGTGACTGCGGTTGCAGTCGTGAGTGAGTTAATTATAGGCGCTGTTAGAGTTAACATCAACTGTCTTTTACATATAAGTTTGTAGATTATAAAGTATGTGTGCATTTCTGCGAATTGATAAACGTGGATAAAGACATTAAGTGACTATTTGAACTATTGTTGTTGTACATTTCAAATAAATAAAGAGTTGTAACAAATTTTAAACTAATGAAACTGCTTCTTATTTACAATCAAAAGTATCCGGTTTATTTAAAGGAAATAAACCAACGTTTTAAAAGGGTTAAAACGTAACAATATTTTATCCTAGTTCCATATTAGTTATTTCATAACAAATATGTTTTAGCAAATTCCAGGAGTTTAAGTACAATAATTTTCCCAGAGTAGTTGGTTACTGGTTTATAATAATTTTATTAAATCCGCTTACGTACAAAAACTGTTCCCATCAAAAATCAACAACGATCCTTTTGGTCGTTTACTCATGCTTCCACCATACACTTCATTTACCAACTATTTATTATCTAAAACAAAATTTATATAAAATTAAATGAAATGAACTGCAACAAAAAAGAGTTATAACTAAAAGTTATGGTTTTTAGTTTTGCTGACCACATAATACAACAAATACAAACAACAACTACACAAATTATACAAACTAAAATAAATACGACTTGTACTACTTACTACAACTACTCACTTCACTTCACTTTAGTTCAGTTCAATTCACATCATAGTATCATGGCGTTATTTAAATTAGTTTCAATAAATAGTTTTAAACAGTTTGAATGGGAGTGATGTATTTAATAATGTCAACTTAATTTATATGAGACTAAAAAATAAATAAAAATAACACACGCAAAAAAAAAAAAAAAAAAACACACTCAAAGAGTTAAATATTCGTTGTACATAAGTATTTACATAAATATATAGATTTATTTAAAGCAACAACAACATTGAAAAATAAATAAAAATAAAAATTATATAAAATAAAACTCACACTAAATTTGTCGTCAAAAATACAAATGTCAGAGATGAGTGCGTGAGTGAATTTTAAAATAATTATTCTTGTTTTTTTAAGGGAGCCATTTAAACCTCAACAACTGAATTATGCCAGTGAGAGTGTTGGCTGTGAAAGGAACACTTTGCAGTTGTGAGCAATATATAACAAAAATGTAAATTAGAACGACTTAATTTGTTTCATAACTATATAAATTTCAACGTTGTCACATGAGAGTGTAGATTTTTCTAAAAGGATTCGAAAGCAAAAATTATAGCAAATAGTTTGTTATAAATGTCTTTGAGAGCAATAAATAAACTTTTGTGTGTTAAATGAAGTACTCTATTGAAGCGCCTAAGTGAGGGATATTAGAGTGATACAAGATTGTAAGAATACTTAGGTTGTATTTGTGAAAAAACAAAATTTTTCGAGAAGACTTCGTTAGGAGTTCAATAGTTTTTTAAAATTTGGTATACAGCTTATGGTAATACAAAATTTTAAGTTGTTAAAAAAGTTTTAATTCGCTTTGGTTTGTTTTTTATTGTATATAAGAAGTAGCTTAGAAGCTTCTACTGATAGACGTGTTTGTAAACATGATGAATGTTGCAGGCAGTCGTTGCGGACCGTTAAATTCAAATCGCTATTGCACATTCGTACCAATATGTTAGTAATGTTATTAAAGGTGGCTTTTGATAATAATAATTAAGGTACGAGATGATGAACAAAAATTAATACTTTACTTTATTAACAAAATGTTAAATTCCAACAAGTTGAAATCTCTTATTCGAATTATTCGTTTTATTCGAACAAAAGAAAAATCTAATAATTTTGATACCCTAGTATTTACTTACATAATTGTCCATAACTTCAATACGTTTATAAATGTCTTTATAGCCACCCTGTTTAAATAATAGGTAAGTAAGAGTATGGTGTCAGAGCTGAACTCTGTGATCCCTGATTGAAATACGCTAGATTTATTAGAGTATACTCTGGATTTCCAGCATGGAGATGGAGATAGTCTTACAGCACTGCTGGTGGAAATAGATTTTAAAGGAAGATCAATTGCGGTTAGGTGCAGATTAGTCATCTGTGTCATTTGTGTTACGGATACAAACAAGATCTATGAATTCTGCATAATTGGTCCACTTAACCAGTTTTTAAACCGATTTTTTTCCATTTTGCATTGTTCGATTGAGACAGTACTAGAGTATCTAAAAAAACTGCAAATTCCAAAAACCCGTTTCAGATTTAACTGAAAGTTATTTAAAAATCGGGTTAATCGGCATTAGTTTTGATATTGCTAATAATTAACAATAGCTTTCATTCCTTTATTTTCATTGTCGAAAAAATCGAACTAACAACAATCAGCCACAGAAGAGAAGAAATAATCCCACCTTGAGGTGTTCTACTACCGACTTTCTTTGACTTTTCACTGTTTTCAAGACATGCAGTAATTATTTACGATTTCAGCATCGTCACAATCCATTTGCCGGTGCATAATTCAATATCTACATCTTCTAGAACCCCTTGAATTGCGACATTTGTTACGTTGTTCTCTCAATAATCCTCACAACCTCATGCAATGGTATATTCGTCTCGATGACGACGCATAGTGCTTTGTCCCCATATAGCGAATGGACAAAAGTAGATGTAATTATATTAAAGAATGAAAATTTATCCCACCTTTTAGTGAAGTGATGAACAATTTTCTGCAAAATCGATGCAAGGACACACCTACCTCCCATAAATCCTGTATTATTACACCCTTCACCATGAGTGGCAAGGGTATATATAAGTTTGTCATTCAGTTTGCGACCCTACAAAGTATATATATTCTGGATCGTTATAGATTGCGATAATATAGCCATGTCCGTCTGTATGTTGAAATCAACTTTTCGTAGCCCCCAACTACCTCACATTCATGATTCATACATTAATATATCGGGAGTTTTTCCGGCTCGGCCCACAAATGGCTGAGATATAAGGAAAAAAACGGGACAACGTCTACTTTTGGCCTATTTTTAATCTATATCTCGATTACTAAGTCATAAATGAAGACAATATGGATATCAAACAGATATTTCAAAGTCCATTACAGCGATGAAGTTGGACTTACAATGGCCCAAATTTTTTTCACAAACATTTTTTTTTTCATAAAGTTTTTTCACTAATAAATTAAATTTTTTTTGTCTTTAAATTAAAGAACAATTTTTTGAAAAATATTAAAAAAAAAAATTTTGGAAAAACTTAAAAAAAATAATTTTAAAAATTTTATTTTAAAGTATAATTTGGTGAAGGGTATACAAGATTCGGCACAGCCGAATATAAAACGTTTACTTGTTAAAATTTAATTTTAGCTACAATTATGACTGGAATGTCTCAAAAGTTGGTACAAATTCATAGAATAGTTAAGGAACTTCTTTTAATCAAAGCCAGGACCTGTCATCCTGCCATATATACTTCTTCGTTAAAACGTCAAAGTAATGTTAATATTTTTTTTCGAATTTTTGACTAAAATTAACAATAATAACCATTTTTAAAATATAAGTTCTTCTTGGATTCTTAAAGCATGTACTTCTCTCACAGTGTACAGTGGGGCATAATCAAAATATTTTGGAAATAAATCTGCCATTTTTAACTGGCTGATCGGATTGGAAAGAAATTGTACATAGGCGTATCAGAAGAGTATTAGTTAGTCGAAAATCAAAGGCCTATAAAAAACATAATTATGTGTGCAATTTATATGTCATAGCTATAGAGTTATACGCATTTTAAAATTCAAAATCCAAAATTCCATCATATCTTGGCCGAGTTTTTTCATTATATAAGACACAATAGCGGTATTCACAATGTAGAGTACTTGGCCTGGTAATGTAGTAAAAGAGCTCAATATCAAAAAACTTAAAACAAAATACATTAGAAATTGAAATGTTTGTCAATAAATAGCTTTCGGCTTTTTTACTAGGCCAAGGACTCTACATTGAGAATACCGCTAATATATAACCTAATTTATTAAAATTGAACAATAAATTATAAAATCATTAAAATAATTTCAAAACAATATTTTTTATGAGTCCAAATTATCGGTTTTGAATCTGAAAATTTAGAAAATGTAGAATTTTTGGCCGTACACTTTGCTTCCTAGAAAAAAGTTTCTTAGGGAACATATGAAGCTTTAACATATTTTAAATGGTATCTCAACAAGGATATCTTTGAAATACAAAACGTCTAAAAAATGCTAATAGGACTTTCCCTAGGCCCTTTCGAGTTTAACCTTTTTTTTATGGAAATTTTGAATTTAGACTAAGTGTTTCAAAATCTCGAAGCTGAGTTTCCAAAGTAAAAGAAATATTAGAAAAGAAATATTATATTATTAAGCCAATTTGTTCTAAAATCCCAATGCAGGAAATCCCAAATGAATTATAGTTTTATATTTATTTGCATGGGTTTAATATGTCATATAAGACTTTTATCAGTCACGAGCCAAATGTGGTCTCAATGGGCAATTAAATTCTCATTTTTGGGAATTATGAGATTATTTTCAGCTCAATAATGAAGTTTTTTATTAATTTACTGTTTAGAATTTCAAAATCCTCATACATAGTCAATTATTAGAGAATGTAAGAAAAGATAAAATCACTGTTTATTGTTGGTGTTTTGTTTAAGCTTTGATATTTTTACAAATAAAGCTTGAGTGTCTGTAATTCTCATTCACTCTATAGTTTTATTTGTATAATATCTTTAGTTTTTATAAAGCCTTTTGGGAAAAGGTTTCCTGATGATCTGGCCTAAGCAACCAGTGAAATGCGCATAGGAACTAGCTTATCCCCCAACAATAAATTTCAGTGAATTTATCAATAAAAATTGGGAATTTAGCATAAGAAGCTCTTACTAAAATTTTGCGATATGTTAAATAACACACATTCTATTATATTGTTACGTTTTAACCTTTTTAAAACGTTGGTTTATTTCCTTTAAATAAACCAGATACTTTTGACTGCAAATAAAAGCCGTTTAGTAGTTTAAAATTGTAACAACTCTTTATTTATTTAAAATGTACAACAACAACAGTTCAAATAGTCACTCAGTATCTTTATACATGTTTATCAATTTGCAGAAATGCACACGCACTTTATAATGTACAAACTTAAATTTACAAGAAAGTTGATGTTAATTCTAACAGCGGCTATGATCAACTCCACTCACGACTGCAACCTCTGCCACTATTTATACACACACCATCTTTTGGGAATCTTCCTCAATGCTCTTAACGGACAAACTACTTAGTATGTTCGAATTCTAGAGCTTTCGATGTCAATGTTAGCAGTTTAAATATTTAATGTTGCCATACTTTCAAACAATGCTAATAACCGCATGCAATCAACATTGTTGATAAGTAGAAGCTTTTACTGATGGACGTGTTTATAAACATGATGATTGCTGCAGGCAGTCGTTACATACCGTTAAATTCAAATCGCTATTGCAAATTCGTAACAATATATAGTGCGTATTTAAAGTTTCTCCAAAAAGCAACATTTTAGACAAACCAGATTACTCCCCGAGCATAATATATGCAATACATATTTTGTAATTTATGGAATACTCCTCTGCTGCGCCTGTGCGCAATTTCGTGCCAATCCGATTAGCCAGTTGGAGGCATCATCTTACTTTATTTCTTTCGGCAATGGAGATCATCTAAATATGGAGACATTGATCCAAATTTACTTTGAAAATCAGTCATCAATTCGCGCAACTTATTGACGACTGTTTTATCGCAAAATTGTGTTCAGCGATGAGGCTAATTTTTAAGTTAATAATAAAAATTCCTGCATATGGAGTGAGACCAATCCACAACAGATCCTATAGACTCTACTACATGCAAGCGGTTTACACGCTGGAGGTATTATCGGATATTATTTCTACAAAAATAAAGACGAAGCTCTCTTTACGGCCAATGGAGATCGTTGCCGCACCATACTCAATGACATAAGCTTTAAAATATGGATGACATTGATCCGCGCGAGATGCGGTTTTAACAGGATGGCGCTACGTGCCATACGGCGACCGCAAACATCGATTTACTGAAATCGATGAAGTCACTAGTTTATGCTGATAAACCAGCAACAATTGACGCCTTGGAGTCCAACATTGTTCGTGTCATACAGCCAGCAATACTCGAAAAAGTGGCCCATACATGGACGTCCAGAATATTATTTTTTACAATTTCAAGTTCTAGCTTAAAAACCATCCATTATGTATATTATGCATAGTTATATATGGTATATGATACGATTTATTTGATTATTGAATGATATAAATTTAAGATTCAAAGTAATAGTATTTTTGGGAGAGGATAAATGTCCTGATGGCACGACTCCTCTTTAACCCAAAGCCTCAGGAAACACTCTTTAGTTTTTTAAATTGTGGCAAAGTTAATACGTTATAAAATTGATATACTTTATAAAATTCAGCTCGGTATTTTGGAATTAGAATAAATGCTGGAATTCTAGAGTAATTCTAGCTTTAGAATTTTTTAATGTTTTTCTTAGTATCTGAAAGCTTTTCCATGCTTGTAGAGGAATTGCATATCATATCTCCATTTAAGAATCAATGAATAAAAGTAGTGTTTAAAACTATTTTTGTTTAAAACTTCGGATAAATATTTTAGTTAAACTAAAAAGTAAGATTTCTCTTCTTAATATTTTTTTGGCTAGGACATGTAAAATTTAATTTTTGAAAAAAAAAAAAAAAAATCAAAAACTCATAATCCTTGTGATCACGCACTCATCACAAAGCCAAAGATATAGAAACCAGTACCATATGGGGAAATACATCTGAAGTAGCAGAGTTAGTAATGGTAATGGAATTGGTGGTGCTACTAGTCACTATGATGATAATGGTAAGTGACCATTGGAGTGATGGTGTCTAGCAAATGTGCGCCATAAATCCAAAACATTTATAAATGTATCAATTTATAAACAAAACAACACACAACCAAAAAAAGTATAAAATCAAAATCACACCAAAACTCTCAAAAACAAAAACCTAAAAGAAATAAAAAATTAATGTTAAAATGTTAATAAATATGCGTTGATTTGATATTTTCATTGCTGCTGTTGCTGTTATTATTATTGTTGTTACTTTTATTTTTTGTTCATTTATTTATATGTATTTTTTCAGTTTTTTTTTTTTGCTTTGATTTTTTTTTTTTGTAAAGTTGTTTAATATTTATGGGTTTTTGCTTAAAGTGAAATAGATCATTTTTGATATGTGAACGGATTCACGTATTAAAATGAGTTCATTTATTCTTTTGTTATGTTTTATTCTTTTGTTTATATTCATTTTTAATTTGCATACAGAGCAATAACCAATAATAATATAATACCATGTTTATTGTACAAAGTTCGATTAAAAGAAATATGCTCACTTAAAAAGGCATTAAAATTTTTGAATTTCTATTGTTGAATTTTTATAACATGGGATCGGGTATTATTCGTGTGTGCTAAGGTTTGTAAGACCCAAAGATAATGATCACATACCATACATTTATGTATGAGTGGAGTTTACTTTTCAATATGTTATTATTCATATACAATTTTGCATAAATAAGTTTTATATAGATTTAATTTAATCGGTTAATAATCGGTTAATTTTAAATTATTCGAATAACCGAAGAATTTCTATTTGCATTTTAAATTGAAAATAAAACCATGAATTTTGTGTACTTATTTAATCATTTTCTTAATAAAATGAAAAAAAATCATAAAAATCAAACAAAACATAACAATTCAACAAAAAGAAAATAAGTAATAGCAAAAAAAATATGGTATCTGATATCCTTTTTCTATACACATTTGAGTTTTTTTAGGATTTTAGGGAGAACTTCTGAAATTAACTCTCTCACTGATTCGATGTTGGAGAAATCAAAAGTAAGTCGTGATAAAGAATATCCAATTTGTCATATAAAATCCTCAATTATACCATTGAATTTCTTTTTGGTATATTATAGATTGTGAATATTTCATATATTATCACGTCGTCCTACAAATCATTAGGACAAAGTTTATCATAGTACATTATAGAAAAAAGTTCATTTCCAAATTCCTTAGTTTCAATTTTTGCTTAAAATTACATTTCTATATAAAGTGCAAAAAAAAAAGAATTAAATTTCGGTTAATCGACACAAATTGTTTGTTATTTGAAAAACGCCAAAATTAATCGATTATCAGTTAATCGATTGAATGTATGCAATATACTATCTAAATTTTATCATAAACTAGCAAGATTCGATCTAGCCTATTTTTAGTTAAAATAAGAACAATGATAAGAAAGTAATTTATACAAAGTTAGAAGACTCTAGCTATAACAGTTCTTTGGATATTCGAATATTACTATTTACTTTGTCATGATACAACACATTTGCTCTCAGTAGTTCTCAACTACGTACAATGGTAAAAAATAACTACCGAAGTAAATCTCGCTACGTTTTGCGGCTTTCACAAGTATAGTTCACCAGATATTCTATAATAACTATTTACTTTGTATGGGAGGTGCCACGCCCACTTGAAATTTAAAATTTAAAAGTAACCTATTGTTCCTTTCATATTTAGGGGAACACACAGTAAATATGTCTAGGGGATCGGTCTAGTGGTTTAGCCTTCTGTAAGGTACGAGTATATAGATACATATCAGTTAAAATAACTAAACTGATTTTAGAAAGCAATGAGAAGTTGTGTGCAGAGTATTTTGAATCATTAAAGCACTAGATAATTTCATCCTTATTTCAAAATAATGGCATGTACAAATAATAGCAAGTTATGCATTTTCAAAATTACGTCCTGTAGTTTGACCACAATGTTTAACAAATGAATCAGCAAATGGACATACATCAATTCTTAATCACATTCCGAGTTGATTAATCCGATTCTTTTTAAGCGATATACTTATCAGCAGAAATTCTGTGGGACAGTTGCACAAAGCCACCCATTGCATTGTTTAGTTGAATTTATTTTTTTTCTTAGGGAATACCCATGAATAAACAGAAAAAAGAATTTCTTATCTGGAATATATTTCTATATACACTGTATGAATTCGACATGTAAATTTATTTCCAAAATTTTTTAATTTTAAGAATAAATTTGTTCATATACATTAGGGTGGGTCGATTTAACAATCGATATTGTGCCATCGATTTTTCTATAGCTTTTGGCATGAGGAAAAAAAGTTTTTTTACGCGTTAATATTTAGAGTTTTTAAATATGGGGCATTTCATGTCAAGTGAACCAACTTTTGAAATTAATGTCTTCCGATTGGGATGAAATTTGGTTCACTTGACATGAAATGCCCCATATGTATATCCTATTCAAGGTAAAAATGTACGCTTAAAACGATTAAAAAGCTTTTACCAAATTTTGTCAAATTATCTTTGTGACCTGTAGTAGTTTGATTACAGCGATGACGTGACGGACGGACATCGCTTAATTTACTCAGAAAGTAACATATATTTCTTAATTCTTTCTTAAATTTGTTCCAACAAAGTTTTATATATTTTTCAACAACACAAAAATATAAATGAAAATTATATCAGTTTTCTTTTTGTATAAAATTGAAAATACTTATATGAACAAATTACTTACTTACTAGTATTATGAATTTAAATCAATGAATGTACATGCCATTTTCATTCCATATAAAATACGAAGATGGAATTGAGATTTCGGAGCTATTTGAAACTTGTTGAAATTGGTTCACATGCAAATACTGGAGTATTCTCGTAAAGTTATTAATAAGTTTTATGTAAGATGAATTGGAAGAACAACTAGAGTCTAGTCTTTAGTTTGTACTACAGTCTTGTTTTTAATCTGTAGTACAGTTCAGTCTCTAGTCTATACTACAGTCTAGTCTATAGTCTGGCTTATAGTTTAGTCTGGACTATAGTCTAGTCTGGACTATAGTATTGTCTGGACTATAGTTTAATCTGGACTATAGTCTAGTCTGGACTATAGTCTGGTCTGCACTATAGTATAGTCTGGACTATAGTCTAGTTTGGACTATAGTCTAAACGGACTATAGTCTTTTCTGGACTATAGTATAGTCTGGACTATAGTCTCGACTGAACTATAGTCTAGTCTGGATTATAGTCTTGTCTGGACTATAGTCCAGTCTGGACTATAGTTCAGTCTGGACTATAGTATTGTCTGCACTATGATTTGGTCTGGACTATAGTAATCGTATTGCGATTTATAGTACTAAAACCGAGTTGGCCAATGTGACTTCTGTCTTTGAGATTTTTATAGTCAAGAGTCTGTTTGAGCAAAACACAGACTCTCGAAACGAATATCTGACAGCAATGTCAGAATCTGTTGACTGAACTTCTAGGCAGAAGGATTGAAAATGCCACAAAAAGAACTGAAGTGGTCATCATCAATTACAGCTCCCACTTGACTAATATCATCTGGAAATAGTGTTGAAAAAAATCTTGAAGAATAAAATAAACATAAACATGAAAGCAACTTGAAGTAAAAAAGTCGAAAAAACATCCAGAGGACTTGTTTTGTATATTTCCCAATTCGATGAATGGAATTTGGTTAGGCTACTTTAATTGGACAACGCATTCATTGCTTTGTGGTTTTAAATAACAGCAAATGGAGTAAACACTCGCTAGATTTACCATTGAATATGATTAAATCAATAACTGGGTGAATGGAATTGATAAGCCTTTAATCAGAAATGGCATAAGATTGTCAATATTGCTGATTGAAAATTTGCTACTTCAACCCATTAATGCCTGACCCCCTAATCCGTTGTCCGATTTTGATGAAATTTTATACAGCACTTAAGGCATTTATATTGCCGGGAATATTTTTAATTTTTTTTATCTGCCATGCCTGAGCCTGCAGGGTATGGGTATTTTTCTACCCACTTCGGCATATATGGGTTCTAAAATGTATGTTTTTTTTTAATTAGCTACTTGAAAAAAGGAAGCCCTTAAAGCATTTTTTTTTCGATATTTTGATGATTAAGTTGTAGATTTATCAATAAATAACTACAGGCGTGGATCCAGAGGGGGGAAATAGGAATTACCCCTTCCCCCAAAACCGAAAAGTGTTCATATAAAAAAGGAAAAAAAGAAAAATGTCGAACAAACTTCCAATTCAAATACCCCCCACCCCCTCCAAATGGTTGAGCTGGATCCGCGACCATCAGATAAGGTTGAAACTTTTAGAAAATATAATTTATAATGTCTGATGAAATTCAATTAACTAATGAAACGACTGGTAAGGCTGAAATTGAGTGTATTTATAAAATCTAGAGTTGTATCTTGACCGTTCATATTAATGGAAATATTGGTCTCCATAATATAGAACCATATTTTGGTTAATGTAGAGAAAGTCTTGGAAACATTATATAGAAAATGTATTAATATAGTTTTCAGAAATAAATAACAAATTGAGGAGGAATGGAAAAATAATGATAAGAAATATAACATAAACGTGCACAAACAAACGACAAAAAAGTTTTAACACTCCCCAGCAGTTCGACATGGACTCAATACGCCCGTAAAATACACTGAATTATATGCAGGGTCATTCGTGCCGAATATACTCGTTGTAATACAAAGTGGATACAGTCGTTACTTACACATTTCGTAATCCAGAGATGGGGACATTTGAAACTTGTTTTTTTTGTATTGTGCTTCAGAAAGTAGTTATTTCACATGTCATAATAAATCAAATGCAGAGTAAATTGTCTATTTGTAACTGTAGTCACTGTCTCCAAAGAGTCAATTCACTTCCTCCTTGATCAAGCCTATGTTAACATAACTAGTCACCTAACTATGTCTGTGGCTAGTGGTAACCAAAAAGTAGATGATAATGCTTGTTCCGGACTGGCACCTCGAACTGTGGGGTCTAAAAACCCCTACACATACATAGCTACCATTTTGTTTAACATAAGACAATTGTGGTATTTACCATCAGTATAAAAGTACTGGTTTGGCATCATTATTTCATTGTCGAAAAATTTTAGTTAGATTGTGTCAACCTTTCACCATTTAAATATTTTATGTAATCATGTATTCTTATACCATTAGATGTTTTTTATTATGATTTCTTAAAAAAAAAAAATTTTTTCTTGAAAAATTAAATTCATATTTCATATGTTTTAGAACCCACATATGCCGAAGTGGGTATTTTTATACCCAATCCACAAAATCGTACTTGTAGCTTAGGAATGTGCGAGTAATCACTTGGTTATATTTTTTACTGATAGAGGACATCCAAGACTACTAGACACAAGGAGGGCATTGGGGAATTCCACTCCCCCCGTTTTCTAGAGCCACTTATTTTCGAATTTTGTGATTTTGTAAAATTGCTCAATTTTGGCTCACTAGTTCCCCACTAAGGCATGACCTAATATTACTGAAAAAATTATTTTAAGTAGTTCGATTCTTACTTTATCTTGTTCCAAAAGAAGATTTTTAGTATCGCACTCCTAGAATTTTCTATAATTTTTAAAAAATTGCTCTATTTTTGGGTATTTTTCTACCCATTCGGCGTCAATGGGTTAATTGAAACACATCAATATAATAACACTGTGGAACACCGAAAAATTACTTACTAATTGTAGGTGGATGATGATTTCATCACTACATTTTTGAAATTTTTAAAATACTTACATTTAAAATGTATAGTTATGGTCAAAAATCGATTTTGTTTGTGATGAATTCTTAGCCAGTCATTTCCTAACCAGCCAATGGTGACCAGTATAACTTTATTTTAATGTAAAAAAATGTAATAACTTTATTTTAATATTGAAGGAATAGAGCTTAAATTGATTAAATGTCTTTGTTTTATTGTCAAAGAACAAAATTTAAAAAAGTGAACTGTTAGTGCGTAGACCATCGTCGCCATTGATTAAAGTCAAATTTGCGTCATCATTGACGGGTTAATCGATTTCAAATTCATTAAAAAATATTAAAAGATTAATCTAAAAGGCTTTTAGAAAATATTAAATCTCAAGCTAAGTATTATGTATATTGATTTTAGTCACTAACTTTTAGGGAGTTTGAGGAGTATATTCAATTTGTTTTATTTTGTATAACGGTTACTAGGAGCACAACACAAAATCCCCTTTGACTTATTATGACTCATATGTTTCCTTCAATATTATCCCCATTTCAGAGCCAGTTATTGAAGCAATTTTTAACGAAATTTTTTGGTTAAAAATATAAATGAATTGGTTTCTTTTTTTTTGGCATTTGCACCGCGTATGTGATGTCTGTGAATAATTTTCTTAACTGCTGAAAATTTGTCAATGACGGTGGAATTGAATATTGCATACCGCATGCTGCATGTGTGCAGTTTGATGCATCTGAAAACATTTTTACGCGGAAATGTATAAATGGATGTCATAAATTGTAAACGAAACTTGACTGAAAAAAATAACAGGAGAAAAAGTTCATAAAGTTGCAACAGAAAATAAAGAAATTTAACAACAAAAAAAAAACTCCCTTTTGCTATGGAAAACAAGATAATGAAATATAGCTACGCTACTCAAACTGCAATAAAATTTGCAATTTTTTTTTTAAACATACATATTTATAAAAATTTAATTTTCATGAAGGAAGTGGAAAAAAAATGTAAATTGTAGACCATGAAGGCAAGTCCGTTTCTAAAAGGAAAAAACAGCAAAATATAAAATCATTTATTTATTGTTATTACACAAACATACATACAAGCACACACATACAGATATACAGACATACTACATAGATTCTCATTTATTTTAACCTGTAAAAATGTTTGCTCAAAAGTTTTGCCCTTCTAATCATTATCTGAGAGACCATAAATCTAGGCAAAAATGTGAAGGCAAAAAACTGCAAAAAAAAAAAAAAAAAAAGTTTTATATTTCGGTTCCTTTGGTTCCTCTACTTCCCTTTTACCTATTACTCACCAGTGTTTTACAACTTCTTTGCAGTTGTTGTTTTTAGTTTTGAGGAGAAGCCCCAAAATACAACATAAAATAAATTTGAAAATGAAAATGGTGGTAAAAAAGTTTGAAAAGTTAACACCCACAAAAACCTTCAAATTTTCAAAAACAACAACATCAGCAGCAGCAGCACCAACAATATAAATATTTTTTCTCATTTTTTTTTTATATATTTCTTTTTTTTAGAATAAAAACCAACCAACAATAAGAATTTCATATAAAAATTGTAACTGAAAAGTACATGTTTGTACCTGAGCGCATCATTTTGAAAATGAGGAAAATGGAGAAACAAAAATAAATAACTGAAAATAAATATAACCAGGAAAACCAAAATAAAGAAATGAAAGAAAATTTTACAATTTTCAGCAAATGAATTGTAAAGTAGTAAGTGTGAGGTTGAGTTCGAGTAGGTTAAAGAAGAAAATGAATGCAGCATTTGATTTATTATCATCAAAAACTACATACTGAGGTGTTCTTCATACATATAATGTCGAACTTTTTACACAGAGCTGGGCAAAATTTTGAAAGGGACCTAAGCGGGAAGTGGAATTTTTCGTTAACAAAAAAAAAAAAAGTTTTTCTCTAGAGAGAACAATCGAGTTGTCGATAACAAGTCCATAGGGCAAATATCAGTTAGCATATCACAAAGTATTTTTTCATTATCCTATAGGTAAATAGATCACACTGTCCAACATCACTTTTTTAACAGTATAGCGACCCTGTAATTCTGAGTGGTCATGTTGAGTAGATAATTTTAATAAAATAAACTTAAAGTCCAGTTGGCCTGATTTTTTTTTTACAGTGGTTCAAAGTTTTCATTTTTTGATCGAAGGGAGAACTAGGATACATAAGAATTACTATAAGACCAATATTGTAAAAATTGGATAGGCGGATAAAAAGCTAAATATAATTGAAACTGAGCGATTTTGCATCATTTGGTATGACAATTAATTAGACTGTCCAACAAATTGAGACTTTTTGATTGGAACAGAACAGCGACACTATAATTCCGAAAGGACATGTTGAGTAGATAATTTTTATAAAATAAACATATAGTCCAGCTGGTCTGATTTTTTTTACAGTGGGCAAAAATTTTAATTTTTTGATCGAAGGGAGCATTATACTAACTGAAAAAATGTTGTAAGTTAATGTCTGAGAGAATTCTTATTGTCAGAGTTATATTGCGGAATTTTATGGGGATTGTATTTGTGGAAGATCTTAACCCTCTATCTCCTCTCTATAGGGGTCAATTTGACCCTTATTTCGAAAAAATCAAAAAAGGACATTCATAAGGGCATTTTAGGATTGGATTTTTAGCGATATTTTTAAAAATGTGAGAACTGAATTGGCATGTATTTTTGCTAATTAAGCGTAAAGAGCTTTATTTACAACTTTTGTATCTGAAATTTTCCGGCAAAATTGTTCGTAGAATATTTTAATTCTAAAATGTGCTTTATGAAAGGATTTTTTTTGATTTCCTCGAAATAAGGGTCAAATGATATTAAAAAAGTACCATTAGGAAAAAAGTACCAAATTCCATTTTCCTCCTTGAACACCCCTCAAGTTTGAAATTTAAAAATATTCCATTTTGCCAAAATTATTTATGCTAAAGACATGTCTCAAACGATTAATATCTGTGTTAATGTGCTCAAGAAAAATAAGTTTTAAAAAAAGTACCAAACTGTTTTCCCGGATTTGGACAAATATACAGCTTGGCAGCCGAGTTCCAAATAGCACTCTGTTAGTTAATGTTTGCATGAATCCAGGAACCAATGTTAAAAAAATTATCAAAATTGGCTTAAAATGTTAAATAAAATATATTTTTCCGTTTTTACCCACTTTTTGGTACCTTTTTTTATCCCCATTGTGGTGTTAAATTTTTATTAAAATAAAATATTTATATGTCTATATCAATTTGTAGAAAAACATAGTTTAAGAAAAAAGTACCAAAAATAAACACAATTTTTATCCCTTAAAGGTTCGAATTTCCAAAAAGTACCAAACTTATATTTTTTATTTTTTGATAAGTAAGGAATAGGATTTAAAATTTGTTTCTATGTTTATTAGTTTAAAAGATACATGGGTGCCAAAAAACTACCAAAATAGAGTTTTTACCCGTTTTATCCCTAAAAGGTTCGAATTTCGAAAAAGTACGAAACACCTGTCAGCTTATTTTTTAAATGAAGTAACATGCAATTTTAAGTTTTTTTGTATCTTTATTAGTTTTGAAGATATAAGGTTACCGAATTAACCCGTTTTTATCCCTTTTGGAATTTCCAAAAATCCCTTTGTATCGGATTGTTTTGGGAAGGTAAGAACCCACAGTTAAAATTTCATGATTCTAGCTTTAACTGTTTGGGCTGAGCGATGATGAATCAGTCATTCAGTAACGTTACTCTTTCATATATATTGTTACTTTTAACCTTTTTAAAACGGGGTTTATTTCCTTTAAATAAACCGGACACTTTTGATTGCAAATAAAAAGCAGTTTTAGTAGTTTAAAATTTGTATAAACTCTGCCACTATTTTTACACGCGCCATTTATCGGGAATCTTCTACAATGCTCTTAACGGACATACTAGTACATTCGAATTCCAGAGCCTTCGATCAAACATTCAGTGTTGCCACTCTTACAAACAATGCCAACAAACGCATGCTATCAACATTGTTGAATGTTGCAGTCGCTACAGACCGTTAAATTCAAATCGTTTTTTTTTTGCAAATTCGTAACAATGTAGATAAATCGCCAAAAATCCATTTACGATCCGAATGAGCTGAAATTTTAGTTATAAATAGTCCTTGAGAAAATCTACAATGTTTAGGTTATCTGTATTAGTTGAAGATACATTCAGGTTTATTGATTTATTTTAATTTAGCCTGAAAAATCCATAAAAAGTTTTTTAAATATGACGGGCTTACGGAGGGTCAAAATTTATTTTTAAAATTTCATGTTTTTTTTTTGGGAAAAAACGTGAAAAATACGGCCCATTTTACATGTCCCAAATTTGGATGCGTATAACTTTTTTTTAGGGACGAGATAACTGTTAGAATGTTTTTTATTTAATTTATAATTTTATCACCAATATGGCTGATTAAATTTTGACCCTCCGTAACCCTGCCATATCTAAAAACCATAAAAAGATCCAGCAAAATTATAAAAATAAATCAATAAACCTGAATATATCTTCAACTAATAGAGATAACCTACATATGTAAGCATTTTTTTTGTAGATCTTCTCAAGGACTATTTATATTTTAATTTGTTTGGCGATTTTTTTAAAAAAAATTGAGACCCAATGTGACCAACTTTGAGGGGCTACGCACTGGCCCTTATTGGCGCTAGAAAGCTGAACAAACATAAATCAACTCAAAAACACCTCAGCTCCAACCATGTGACATTTTCTTAATAATATCTTTAATAGTTCTCGAGATACTGAATTAATTCCAAAAAAAAAAAACGTTTATAAACCACTGTGCAATAGTTCATATTGAGGTAAAATCTTTGGAATATGAAATATCATTTGTTATAGGACGATTTTGAATGAGAAACGGATTTATATAAAAAAGCTTTATAGATAACGATTTTTTCTATAGAGAAATCTGTATGAAATTGTTATTAATAATCACTAGCGGGCGGATTTATATGCAAATGCATGCTTTTTCTCGAACGTCCAAATATAATGTAGACTCAAATATTTTGCTGTAAAATGGCATCGATTTCTTACAGCATATTTTTGCATATTTTGTTATATTTAATTGGATATTTATATTACGCAAATTTTTAATAAAAATATTAAGGGTCCTCATGTAAACGCTTAAATGCCTCGCAAACTGTGCTATCTGTGCATTTTTACACTCTCGCAAATCAAATGTCAAAAAATGTATGAAAATTCGTTTGCACAACTCCGATAAGTTTGCGCGACAATTTAGACTCGCAAACTTGAATTTATTGTGCATTTGATCAATCAGCTGCTTTTGTTTACTTTTATTTATTTAAAATCAAATAAAATATATATATTTTGTTCATGTGAAAATTGTGTAACTTTGGAAAAGAATGATTGGATTGAATGTCAATGTGTATGGAAACATTAACCAACAGCTAGAACATAAACAAAATTTTCCAAACTATGTATATCATCGTTTGTTTGATTTAACTTTCATTCAACATTTTAAGAATTTAAATTTATACAATTTGAAAAACTTTTTTTACAGCTTTTGTTGAATTTATTTTTATTTGACATTTTTAACAAATATTCATTTTCTGTGAAAACTTGCACAAAATTTAAAAGGTGGGTTCATGAAACACGTCGCGCAAAGTTGCACATTTACTCCAATGGGAAACTTAAGCGTTTAAATGAGTACCCTTATTATTTTTTGTCGTGAATTGGCAATTTGTCAAAATTTTTATAGAAATAGCATCAAATGTTGTCGAATGACTTCATTTGATATTGAGAAACTGACCGTAAGTATTTTTCATTTCTCTATCATCAATTGAAAATTATCATTTCAGAACGTTTTGCTTTCTTTTAAGTATCAAAAATTCATTAATTTTATCAAAAACATTTATATATTTTTTTTTCACCGAAATTTCGACTTATATACCTTCTTATTACCGAAAGATTTTGTAACTTCACATCCTTGTTAGGCAAAAAGAGGCATTTAATTTGTGTACATGTATGTGTAAAAAATTAAATATCCTCAACAACATCAAGCAACTATATGAAATATTTGTATTTACGCTCTGTTGTTTACATTCGGGTTGTGTACGTGTAAATTTACGAAAATCTTCGTAACCTGAACAATATTAACCCAGTAGTTAAGCAAGTACTCAATGTATCCCTTATATACAGTAATCGTCACAAATGTCTTATCACTTGGATGACTCCAATTTATATATTTTGGTCATTTGACACGTATGTGCTATTTGTAGTGCAGATAGAATACAATTGGTTACATTATACATCCCAGGTAATCTAGCGTGAAGACAGTAGTCACTTAAGTGTCTCAAAGTAATCTGGATTGTAGATACTTTAAACGTTTTGTGAGTCATTCGTTTAAACTGGTTTTTTACAAATTGTGTTGATATAATTCTCATACAGTTAATTTTTATTTTTGCTTAAGTATACTGATATCTCATGTAACATAGCATGAAGTCAATAGTCACTTTAGTGTCTCTTATTAACCTATAGTGAAGCCACTTTAATCGTTTATTTTGTACTGCATTTTAGAAAGTAGGTTTGTTTACAAGCCATCGTTTATTGGACTGCCTATGATATGTCTTTTTAGCTGACTATTTGAGGTCAATTAGCACCCGTTCATGTTAAAATAACTAGTTATGTAGCTGAAGTTACCAGTTGGTAGCTAGTTCGGTAACTGACGCTATTTAAACAGTGTGTGAATCCAATGCTTTCACTACTTTGGACCAGCTATTAGACAATCTCATTGTAGTCAAAAAGGGTCAATTGACCCCCTGCTTAGGACATGCACGTGTTAAAATAACTAGTCACGTAGCAATTGAAGTAACTAGGTCTCACTCAATGCTTCACATACATTGCTAGCGCTTTGCTCATTAATTTATTACGAGGTTAAAATTAGGGTTGGATGATATTTACAGCTTGATGATATTAAGAAGCTAGTCGCATGATGGAAGCTGTAAAGATGTTAAACAAGTATTAATCTCAAGATGTTAGAATTATCAATTATAATTTTAAAACTTTAACTATTTAATTTTTATTATAATTTAATGAGTCCTATCTGGTGGAAACTCTGTTGTGTAATTGTTGATCGAGAGTAAATGTTTTTTAAAATATAAGTGCATATTTTAAAAATTTGTAGGTTATATTTTGATTTTTTTGAAGCATATTTTGGCCGCATATTTTCCAATAACAAATGCATGAAATTCCGCCGCCTAATAATCACAAATAGTAACTCTCCACATAAAAAGGATTTCCCATATCTGCTCTGTACTCCTTTTGATTCTAAAGTTTATATTCATGGCTGAATTCATATTCCTTTCGAAATGAAAAGAACAAAGTAAAAACAAATCACAAACGTAAAATAACAGAAAACAACCGAAAAAAAAATGTATGAGTTTGAACTGCAAAACTTTGAATGGTAATAGCACTACATACACACACATATTTTTTTAATGCTTTTATTTGTAATGAAAGAAAGAAATGGAAGAAAATATTTTAAAACTTAAATTCCATAAATTAAAATACCGTGCGAAACGTAACGAAATAAAAGTTTTTTTGGCAACATTCACACTCTTACACACATACGTTCACAGCACTGTGCACAGTGCAGCACTCACTACACATACAAAATAAATCACAGATCTTTTTACATAAATTTATGTTTGCCATTTTTGCTATTTCTCGTCTATATGTATGAGTGTTTAAGTTAAGAGAGCAAAAAAACAAATATTTTATTTTGCTTTGTTTCAGTTGCAATTCAGCATGGGGTTTTAACTAACAATTTCATACTTACGAAAGCAACGAGAGCTACGAGTACATGTTTCATACATAAACCACCAGACCAGGCTGTGAGGGAGAAAGTTGGAGTAAGGTGGAGTGTCTGGCCTTAAGAACAACTACAATAGCAAAATATATGTATTTATATAAACCAAAGAAAAAAAAAGGTTAAAACTTTTTAATATAAAGCTGAACATTAAGGTAGTTTTATAATAAACCCACACACACACATACTTGCACTTAGAAATGTACTTGTATCCTTGCGTTAGTATTATGTATGAAGTATAAACGCATTTCAGGCAACATGGAGAAAATATGAAAACTATTATTTCTGCTATATGTATAGAAAAAATTATGTCTGAAACACACATTACACTCTCGTACACACATATTATCCATTCACACTTCCATACATGAATTTTACTTATGAGAGCTGTGTACTTTCAGTTGAAAACTTTAAGAATCATAAGTACTTTATATTTATTTTATTTTTGTTTTTTTCATAGTTTTAGTTTTTATTTTGTGTTGTTTTTGTTATAATGGTTTTAGCAACTAAAGTGCAAGAAGCTGTGAAGCATGATGCACATGGAAACTCTTCATTTCAGTGTACGAGTACCAATAATATAAATGAGTTACCATATATACATATGGGTAATTCCATGAATATATCAACCACGACTGAAAAAAATACAAGCCCTTGAAACGTTTTTCAAAATGAGTTAAATACGAAAAAAACACCAAAAATTTTACTATTCGAAAGTATTTAGAGTTTATTAAAATGTTTAAGAGAAAATATAACAGTTTAAACAGACAATCTTTAATTTTTTAATTTAATTACATACTAAGTAGTAGGCTAAGTTGGCGGCGAAAACTATGCCAATTTGTATGTACCCAGCAAAAACTTTACTTACCTAGTAAGCCACCAAGTAATATTGGAGCAACGTGTTAACTACTTATTATTTGACTGATTTTAAAAATTTCATGGGTCCTGCTTATAAATGTACTTACATTCAGCACAGGTATAAGTAGTTACATTCACAACAAGAATATGTAGCTAAAAAAAAAAAAAACAGAAAGAGTATTGCCTTGTGTGGGAATCGAACCGACACATTATTTGCTTGTGTTTAATAGTCTTGCTGCTAACTCACTGCTCCATGTACGAGTTATTTTATCGTAAGTTAACGATGGTTTTACCATAAACATATAAATTAGTATGAACAAAAAAATGCATGGCTCTGGCTGGTGTCGAACCACTAACGTCTCGTTTTTCAGTCAAACACACTAGATAGCTGTGCTAAATGTAAAAGTTCATTACCAACCTATATAAAAATAAGTACCTACTCTACTAAATAAAATAATGTGCTGGGTAACCACCATCCATTACAAAATAATGTATGTGGTAACTAGTTGCCATTACCAAAATTCACAAAATTTTTGCTGGGTAGTAAGAAATGAATTTGACTCGGATTATTTTTTGCTATTATCACCTTGTTTTCCTAAACAGAAAATATTTTTTTATAGACCACCATAGTGCGTTTATGCTTATGTTTGTAATGTCCAAAAATACTAGTATAACAAACACTAAATTTTCGATAAAACAGTGTCCGTCCGTCTGGCTGGCTGTCCATGTAAACCTTGTTCCCAGAGGACGAAGTTTATTGAAACTGGCTGAAATCGGTCTATTATCTTATCACCTATTCCCCATACAAATGTCCTCCCAAATATGACTTTATCGGTCATAAATGTTTAATTTATATAGGTATCTTCACAAATTTCGCTACAAATAAGTTGTATATGTACAGAAATGAACATTAGGTAACATAATTTTATGATGATCGGTCCATAATTAGTCAGAACTCTCAGATAAGGCTCACTTTCGAAAAACACTTTAACGAGCATAAATCTCTTAAAACTGTTGGTATCCACATATAATTCAACACAAATAAGTTTCATCAAGGTTAGTTCTATTGTATAGTTATTCAGACACAAATTTTCAACAAGATCGGTCGAGTTAGAGACGTTCAAAATTTGACATGCGTTCTTTCTCATCCATGTAACTTATTACCTATTGCTCTTAGCAAAATGTATCCCATATAGTTTAGATAACTATTTCTTCAATCTTTCATGTTTTTCCCGATATCAGAAACATTTTTGACTTTTTTTCACAAAAGAAAGCTTAGATATTTTCCTTGAAGTCCTATTTTGTCGCTTAGTGGGATGCGAGTTGGATATCTACCAAAACATAAAACTTTTTAAATTTTTTGCAAAATCAAAAATTTGATTGACTTTTTTTTTCAAAATGGACCCTTATTTAATTTTTTTTTTTTGCTCAAAAGATAGCTCAATTCCTTTAAGATATATATGGTCGCTTAGTGGGATGCGAGTGGTGTATCTATCAAAATAAATAGTTTGTTACTCAAGACATAAAATATTTGACGTTTTTTTTTGCAAAATCTAACTTGTTTTCCAAAATGGGCCCTTATTTATTATACTAACCCTTCTCATGAGTGGCAATGGTATATATAAGTTTGTCATTCCGTTTGTAATTTCTACATTTTTCGTTTGCGACCCCACAAAGTATATATAATCTGGATGGTTATAGATAGCTATATAGCCCTATCCGTCTGTATGTTGAAATCAGATTTCCGTAGCCCCCAAATAACTTACAAACATAACTGATACATCAATATATCGAGAATTCTTCCGGCTCGGTCGCTATTTAAAATAGAGAAAATCGGCACATAAATGACTGAGATATAGAGAAAAAACCCGGGAGGACCTCGATTTTTGGCCTATTTTTTATCTTTATCTGGATTAATAACTCATTAATATAGACAATATGGATATCTAATGATATATATTTCAAAGTTCATTGCAACGATGTATATAAGGATATACAAAGTAGGACCTACAATAGGTCAAAATCGGGAAAAATATTTTTTAACAAGAATTTTTTTATACCAAAAAATTTTCTTCGTCATATATTTTTTGATTAATAAATTTAAAAAAAAAAATTTTAAAATTAAAAAAAAAATTGGAAAAAATTTTAAAAAAAGAATTTAAAAATTTTTTTTTTTAATTTTGAAAAAAAAGAATTTTATTTTGTTTACCTAAAAATATTTAAAATTTTTATTTTAAAGTATAATTTGGTGAAGGGTATATACGATTCGGAACAGCCGAATAAAGCTCTCTTACATGTTTTTTTTTTTTGCTCAAAAGGAAGCTTAGGTTTTTTCCTTTAAGGGGCTTTTGGTCGATTAGTGGGGCATATATATCTGTCCATAATTGTTAATTTCTCCCATATAAGTCTCATTTCAAAAAATCACTCACGAAAATAAATTATTGAAATTTTAAAAGAAAAATGTTTCTCTTTATTTATTCACTTGTTTTACATGTTTGAGATACACTTCCAATTTATGTGATATACGGGATATTCTTATTTCGCTCGATATTTTGAATAACAGTGTTTCGAGTATACTTATTTATTAAAATATAGTACCCTCTGAACAGAACACAAAATCTATTCCTCTATAGGAGTAAAAATGTCACCTACGATGACATGGAAATACCCATATGTGTATGTATGGGTTAGTGACATAAGTTTGAGAGTGTGTGCTGTTTTTGCAAAAGTAATGTAAAAATTTATTTTATTTTATTATAAACTGAATTCAGTATTCTCCCTGTAGAAAAAGTTTGTGCGATAACAATACGATCCATATTTTCGTACATAGAAAGAAAATCAGAATTGCGCTTTAATTTGGCACATGTATGTTGTATATATCTCATGATTATATTTGTTCAATTCACAAGGTCTCTTATCATGTCATAATGTCCTAATATTTCACAATTGTTTTTATTGATTTTCAAGCAAAAAATGTCCTAAAATAATACTATTTTCTATGCTATGTTTATTGTGTTATCGTAAAGAACCAGCAGAATGCCTAAGAGTCGGTTAAGCCGAGCCGCCGCGTCTTGACATATTAGGACATTATGACAATATGACTGATAAGAGACCTTGTGAATTGACCAATTGTTAAATAGTGTTAATATAAGTCCTTAAATAAGTACTCCTGAAATAAATATTCTAGATATGTATGTGTGTATATATGGAAATGAGGCTATATGAAAATAAGGCTATAGTAATTTGGACCTACAATAGGTCAAAATCGGGAAAAATATTTTTTGACACGAATTTTTTTGTACCAAAAATTTTTTCATTAATAAATTAAAAAAAAAAAATTTTAAAAAATTAAAAAAAAAAATTGGAAAAAAATTTTAAAAAATTTAATTTAAAAAAAAAAATTTTTTTTTGTTTACCAAAAAATATTTAAAATTTTTATTTTAAATATATCAGAAAAATATTTCACAAGAAAATATTTAAATTTTTTACGATTTTATCCAAAAACAGCTGACTTTTTTTTGCAAAATTCATTGCAAGTCCTTAATGTATATTCACATTGCACAGTGGTTTAGAAACTTTTTTTTTTGGAAATAATTCGGTATCTCGGGAACTATTGGAGATATTATTACAAAATTTCACATGGTTAGAGCTGAGGTGTTTTTGAGTTGAATTACATTTGTTCAGCTTCCTAGGGGTAATACGGGCCAGTTTGTGCCCCCTCAAAGTTGGTCACCTCGGGTCTCAAAATTTTTAAAAAAATCCCCAAAAATTCATTTATGATTCGAATGAGCTGAAATTTAAAATATAAATAGTCCTTGAGAAGATCTACAAAAAATACGCTTACATGTGTAGGTTATCTCCTTCAGTTGAAGAGATATTTGGGTTTATTTATTTATTTTTTTTTAATTTTGCTCGATTTTTTTTTGTTTTTTAGATATGGCGGCCCTACGGAGGGTCGAATTTTTTTTTCAAAATATCAGCTATATTGGCAATAAAATTCTAAATAAAATAAAAAAAACTTGGTAACAGTTATCTCGTCCGTGTAAAAAGTTACACGCATCCAAAGTTGGAACATGTAAAATGGGCCTAATTTTTTACGATTTTTCCTAAAAAAGTCCCTATATTTTTTCTTTTGTAGAAACAAATTTTCTTTGGGACTATATACAATTTTTATATGTTCCGGAAAGAAAACTTAATGCAAAAGCATGTAAAGTAAAATTGGGCTCACTTAAGCGGACACAGTATCCCCCAGACCTATCCAAACTTGGACAATTTTAAAAAAAATATTTAGGTTTCAGTAAAAAATTCTAAAAAGGCAAAGCACCGATCCTCGAAAAAGTTCCGAATTTGTATAACCCTATATGTTGTTTAAATACTTAGAAAGTTGTTTTACTATCACACGGTAAATAGCGTCACAGTAGGCACTTTTCTAAAAAAACTCAGTTTTTGGAACACATTTTCCCCGTTTTAGGAATTTCGGTATTTGAAAATAAAAAATGTCAAAAATTATAATGTCATTAATTTAAGGACATTTGGGTCTAAATTAGTTCCCAATTTTGTTATGATATCTTTAACCGTTAAAATTTTACATTAAATCAAATTTTATATTTTTCTTCATGGAAAATCACCATATTATAATTTTTTTAGTTTTTAAGGTAAATGAGGTTCCAAAAATTTATAAAATTACTTAATTTTTCTAAAATATCAATCTTCAAGTCCTAAGGTTTTCAACAGTATCAAATACTTATATAAAAAGCCTTTATTTACTCCTCAGAAGTTCCACAAACCTTACTCCCTTCGGAAAATTTGTACATTTTTTCATATATTTCATGCAAAATGTTACTAACATATCAAATACAAATTCTGAATTCAAACATACAGTGACTTAACAGAAAGTTTGGTGTAACAGATTTTGCATGCAATATATGAAAAAATGTTCAAATTTTTCAAAGGCGGCAAGGTTTGTGGAGCTTCTGAGTAGTAGATATATGCTTTTTATATAAGTATTTGATATTGGTAAAAACCTTAGGACTTGTAGATTCATATTTTAATAAAATTAAAGAATTTAATTAATTTTTTGAACGTCATTTACCTTAAAAACTAAAAAAATTATAATATGTTGATTTTCCATGAAGAAAAATATAAAATTTGATTTAATGTAAAATTTTAACGGTTAAAGATATCATAACAAAATTGGGAACTAATTTAGATCCAAATGTCCTTAAATTAATGACATTATAATTTTTGACATTTTTTATTTTCAAATACCGAAATTCCTAAAACGGGGAAAATGTGTTCCAAAAACTAAGTTTTTTTAGAAAAGTGCCTACTGTGACGCTATTTACCGTGTGATAGTAAAACAACTTTCTAAGTATTTAAACAACATATAGGGTTATACAAATTCGGAACTTTTTCGAGGATCGGTGCTTTGCCTTTTTAGAATTTTTTACTGAAACCTAAATATTTTTTTTAAAATTGTCCAAGTTTGGATAGGTCTGGGGGATACTGTGTCCGCTTAAGTGAGCCCAATTTTACTTTACATGCTTTTGCATTAAGTTTTCTTTCCGGAACATATAAAAATTGTATATAGTCCCAAAGAAAATTTGTTTCTACAAAAGAAAAAATATAGGGACTTTTTTAGGAAAAATCGTAAAAAATTAGGCCCATTTTACATGTTCCAACTTTGGATGCGTGTAACTTTTTACACGGACGAGATAACTGTTACCAAGTTTTTTTTATTTTATTTAGAATTTTATTGCCAATATAGCTGATATTTTGAAAAAAAAATTCGACCCTCCGTAGGGCCGCCATATCTAAAAAACAAAAAAAAATCGAGCAAAATTAAAAAAAAATAAATAAATAAACCCAAATATCTCTTCAACTGAAGGAGATAACCTACACATGTAAGCGTATTTTTTGTAGATCTTCTCAAGGACTATTTATATTTTAAATTTCAGCTCATTCGAATCATAAATGAATTTTTGGGGATTTTTTTAAAAATTTTGAGACCCGAGGTGACCAACTTTGAGGGGGCACAAACTGGCCCGTATTACCCCTAGGAAGCTGAACAAATGTAATTCAACTCAAAAACACCTCAGCTCTAACCATGTGAAATTTTGTAATAATATCTCCAATAGTTCCCGAGATACCGAATTATTTCCAAAAAAAAAAGTTTCTAAACCACTGTGCATTGTGTAAAAGTCTATTTTTAAAAATTAACTAAACTTAATTTCTTTTGGTATTTTATGGCTTTTTTAGAAATATCAAATATTCCCATTATTTCTGGAACACGATTTAATTTATGTGGCTACCGCTGCTGGCTTCGCAGTACCTTAACCCGTCAGTCCAATTTTCCAAGACTTTATTGACGGTTTCTATTTCTATCTCACGAATGGCTAGGATGATATTAGCGTTAAGATTGTGGATCGTTTCTGGATTATTCGTGTAGGATCGGCCTCTAACGGCACCCCACAAGAAAAAGTCTAAAGGGGTCAAATCGTAGCTCTGAGGCAACCAATTGACATTGTCAATACGGCTACTAAAATGATTACCGAAATAAGCGCGTAAAAGATCAATTGTTGGCTGAGATGTGTAACATGGTCCACCATCCTGCTTAAACTAAAGATTATCCAAGTTATGCCATTTCGAAATGGCACACAGTGGGGGAAATGAAAAATAGTGGAAATAAATCTGTAACTTCTAAATTCTCTGACGATCTAGGTATGTCCGTCCGTCTGTCTGTTAAAAACACTATAGGGCTTAAATGAAAGGAGCTAGTTGACTGAAATTTTCCACAAATACTCTCTGTTGATAAGGTTTGCTTGGTAGTGAATAGTCCGATTTTAATAAAATTTATTTTAAACAAAAAGCTGATGCGGTGTTGTGGATACTGAAGGCACCATATTAGGGTATCTTGGGTATATGAAAATTAAAATACTATAAAATTAAAACTTTGCCAATATTAGTCCCTTAACATAATAAAAAGATGTCAATTTCTCATATTTTTTCCAATGACTTGAAGTTCTTTTGTTTTTACACCATTTTCCCTACTGGGTTCATATAAAGATAATATTCTCTACCTTCAGTTAGTTTTTAGTTTAATAGTAAAATAGCAGTTTCTTTTTTGTTGTTTAGTTTTGTTTATATACATGCATATGTATGTATTTCTATGCGTTGTAACTCTGTGTTAGTGCAAAATTTTATATTTTATATCAGAAAAGTTTTGACCTTCATAACTCGTTCCTAAATGTACTGGGAACCGGGGCTAGATGGTGTCCACAAAGAAGTTATCTCTATGCACATAATACTATTTTGTGTGTGTTAAGAGTTCTTTAGATTTAAAAAGTTAAATTATATAATTTGTGTGTTAAAATACAAGGAATTAATTTAATCCCTTATGAGGGAAAACAAAATGCTGTTATAATAATACATTTATTAGATTAAAATGTTTCTAATCATTCAAGGATTTTAATATGCTGATATTTTGCACTAAGAATAGTACAAATTTGTGAGATATCTTAGTTATGAAGCTATTCGGTTAAATAATGTGTAACCTTTAGTCAAAGTTCTTTCTTCATTTACTTGCTATGAAGTCTGTTTTATTTAAATAAAATATTTAGCCAATGAAACCCTCATATCTTAATTTCTAAATGAAATCTTTGACCAGGTGATATTATCTCTAATACCATTTAAAATGTTTCTATTTCCAATTAAATTTCTTTATCTCAAACCTAAAACAAAACAAAAAAAAATGTAAACAAAATTAAACATGAAACTCGTACTTAAAATAATAAAATTAAAGAAATTATGTCAAGGTTTTACTCATTTTTAAACAACTGTCATAAAAAGGATACCCATAGTGAGCATTAAAAAAAAAGTCGACTCGTAAATAAATAAAAATTGCCCATAATCTATCTAGTCTCTGGTGCATCAAGCAGCATCTTCCCTGTCAATGTTTAGAGGCAACAAGAAGACACAATGAAACAAAACGACACATTACTTTAACATTGTGTCTAATTTTTTTATGACTCTTTAGACGCCAACGCCAACACCACCAGCAACAAACACAGTGTACCACTTGTTTCCCTATAAACTTCCATTATAATTTCGGTTTTTTATTTCACCACTACGCTTTGTTTGTTTGTCAGTTTACGTTGAAAACAAATTAAAAACACACATGATAAAAAAGAAAATCGTCATAAAACTTGGAAGAAATTACATTTTTATAAACTGTTAATAGATTCTTAGAAAATATAAAAAAAAAAATTAACAAAATTTGATTAATTTACACTTGTCGTAGAAATGTTTGCTGGTGGCTGCTGGGTGGTAGTAGTTTCAGCATTAGGCTGATAAAGTCGGCTATTTAATGGTAAGGCAGCCAGCAAGCGCACAATAAATGGGAGTTTCAACTTCATAAATCATAAAGAGATTTAAAAATTTGTCATTATTCTTTCCCCCCTTGCTAGTTTGAAGTAATAAAGAATCGTTGAAATCACCGCATAAATACACAGCAGGATACAAAACCTTAAATTGCCCCGCAAAATATTACACAATATGACAACAACCACGACAACAACACTTTTCGTTTCACTTATACTTACTCACTTTTAGACTTGTATGTGTATGTGAGTGTGTGTGTGTGTGTGTGTTATAACATTTAACAAATATTTGAATGGTTGATCCTTTTAACATTAAGATTTCCTTTTTATGATTTTTCAATTATAATTTTTTTTCCTAGTCATACGAGGAGTGTTAGCAAAGTGTGGTCATCATGATGAAATAATAAACTTTTATTTTGAATTCGGAATTAATTATTTTTGAAGCGAGAAAGACAATTTATGTCTGTCAATTTATGTCTGTCTGCACTTTTTTATTAGCTGCTATTAGTTGATTGCAATGCGAATAGATACTATTATATCATAAGTAATTGTAATTGAAAGACATTTTACTAGTTACTGGTTCTTATTTGTATTTATCGAGCAAAAGCTACGATATTTTTCCGTTTTCTCTCTTATATACGAAATAGTTTGCTACTTTTACTCTGACACTTGTTTCATATTCTATTATTATACCCTTCACCATGAGTGGTAAGGATATAAGTTTGTTCCGTTTGTTATTTACATTTTACATTTGAGATAGCCATGTCCGTCTGTATGTATGAGTTCAACATCTGCTACAGTTCAGTGGCTATTTTAATTCGGGAAAATCGGCCCACAAATTGCTGCGATGGCGCAAAAGTAATCCTCCTATCAGCAAATGCTATAAATTTTGCGATTGGCCCCTAATGTCAGTTCTGTTTTGACATTTGTGTAGTAAACACATGCGAAATACACGTTAATAAACAATGTTACGCTACACTGCTCCAGAACGCGGAATATTGCTGACTATTTATTTGACCAGTAATCGGTCGGTGACTTTGGCACAACGTGAATTTCGTCGCAGATTTCCTGGCCGTCCAATGCCTACTGGTGAAACACTGCGACGTTTAAACGCTCGCCTCGAAGAGATTGGCACAACACGAGATGCTGCCAGGCGTGGCAGACCCCAGAGTAGCCGTTCTGCAGAGAATATTGCTGCTATAGCCGAGGATGTCATGGAAACGCCGTCGACATTGATCAGACAACGTGCCACGCAAATGGGTATCAGTCGACGGTCTTTACAGCGAATTTTGGTACAGGATTTGAAGATGTTTCCGTACAAAGTCCAGACGGTACATCAGCTGTTAGCTGCTGACCGCCAATCGCGTCTAACATACGGTCAAGCCATCCTTAATCACCACCAAGAGGAAGATGATTTTTCATCAAAACTAATCATGAGTGGTGAGGCCCATTTACATCTTAGCGGGTACGTAAATAAGCAAAATTTACGCTTCTGGGGCACTGAATATCCGCGTGTAATCCACGAAGAGCCATTACACCCGCTCAAAGTCTCTGTATGGTGTGCTGAAGGAGTCATCGGACCTTTTTTCTTCGAAGACGTCGCGGGCCAAACGGTTACTGTGAATGGTGAGCGCTACAGAGCAATGATCAACGATTTCTTTTTGCCGCAACTTGATGAATTGGGATTGGAAAACATGTGGTTCCAACGGCACATACTGCACGTGCCACAACCGATATGCTGAATGATGCATTTCCCGGGCGCCTAATGTCCCGTTTTGGCGATTTGCACTGGCCAGCAAGATCGACTGATTTTACCGTTCCAGACTTCTTTTTGTGGGGCTTTTTGAAGTCGCGGGTTTATGTCAACAAGCCTCAGACTCTTGCAGCTCTTAAAGACAATATCCGTCATGAATGTGAGGACCTATCGCCGGAAGTTTTGGCCAAAGTGATGGAAAATGCCATAAAAAGGGCTCAAATGACAATCAACTGTGGCGGCGGCCATTTACATGACATCATATTCTCGACTTGATGTAAAAAAAATTAAAAGACCAAAATAAAAATAATCCACAAGAAGAATCAAAGGTTTTCATTTTTTTTTTTAATTACAGCCAAAAAACATCGGAAGTTTACTTTTGCGCCACCCTGTACATGAAGAAATACAATCGCCAACCCTTATTAAAATTACATGTAATTCATGCTCCCGTAAGAACGATCTGTTACTCCTAACGAAACTAATTAGATCAGCGCCGCTTCCTTTAGTCAGGCCAGATCATGAAATCTTAGTCCTCCACCTTGTCTTAGTGGTGCATAAAATAAGTTCTTCCGATTCTTCCACCTCTCTTGCAGTACTTGCTGCTTGAGTAGCCAATACGTTCTGACATACACATGTACATTTAATCAATCTAAGTATAAGAAGTCGAAGATCGAATTCCTATCAAGAACTAAATTTGTTCTTTTCTTTATATTCACTAGAAGAAAAGTTAAAAACATTTCTAAATAGCAAAGGTGTTTAGAAAACCAAAAAATAGGTACCATTGTTCACCCAATTGTACAACATTCAATCTAGTACCGGTTCGAGTTCTAGTTATCCGATTAACCGCACATTTAGCAGCAGTTAGGTTTAGCTACTAATGAACCAAATAGGACCCATCCAAAGCAAATATATTTCTTAAGGGCAGTTCTAGTGTACAATCCATTTGCCATTTCAACTCCACCACGTAGGAACTGAGTGTCTTGATTGCTGCACGACTGTCAGCGTAGATATCAA
Organism: Calliphora vomitoria; assembly: GCA_942486065.2. Lineage (NCBI taxonomy): Eukaryota > Metazoa > Arthropoda > Insecta > Diptera > Calliphoridae > Calliphora > Calliphora vomitoria. The sequence goes on along the minus strand of OW818030.2, from coordinate 69,321,293 downwards.
TTGTCGACGAATTTAGATTTAATTCTTGAATTATTTTTGCAATTGTCAATAATTTAGATTTAATTCTTGAATTATTTTCGCAACAAATTTTTGCTTGGAAAATGGTGTTAATATTAATATAAAGCGGTCTGAGATATGTTTGAAGATCATGATTAAAAGTAAGAGAAAGTTCTCTATCATTTTTGAAATATCATAGATTAATATACTATTACAACATCTTTCGTTCAACGCATTTTTTAGTGAAAACGAGATATTGATAAAAGCATCGCCTTCACTATGTTCAAAGCGATTCAAAGTTCCATCAGAGACACATTTTATAAAAAGAATTGGATGGCGTTACTACTGATTATCAACTCGTTAAGGATTGATAATTATTAAAGTTATTGCAAACTAGACTCCAGCTAGATTTTTTAAAACTTTTCACCACAGAGACTTGAGATCTACTTTCAAAAGAGCTCCCAACAGATCCGGTAGGAAAGCAGCCCTGTTAGCTCAGTGCTCGGACTATTTGGTACGAAAAGTTAAAGCTAATGCAGGTTTAAAAATATACAAGGCTCAAAAAGTTCCTGACAGGAACGCTGCTAAAAATTTAGAGGCCAAAAACAGAGCATGGAAATTGAAGTTAAGAATTTTTCGATCTCACTCTTTAGCATATGGGAGGATTGATTGATTGCAGACCTATCGTGAATGTCTATTTGACATAAAAGTTAACCAATTGTATGTAAAGTGGTCTGAAAACTGTTTCGCTGGTCGATGAACGGCAATGCCAATTAGATTTCTTTGTGAAAAATTGTGATGTAGGCATCACTGATCTTTATAATATTTATATATTCATGAAATGTGACTGGATATCGTTGTTATACGATAACAAAAGTGCAGAAGATGCCATAATGTGGAAGAAGATGAAATTGTGCTACATTTATTTTGACACAAACTTTCTGAGGTTCCACTTCCACCTTTCTAGGATGATAAATGAAATCGTAATGGTTTTAAACATCATTGACTTGATCCGAGTGCTACTTCTCCTGTCTATATACCTGGCTCAAGGGTAAAACAATTCCATTTATACAATGTTAGAAGATTTCGGATTAAGAATGTATTTCGGTTCATAGCCCCAATTTCTATACGCCTTACTTAGTGTATAATATAATAAGGTTGAATGTTCAACATATAATGGAAGTTACTTCAATGCTAAACTGAATGAGATCCATTCAAATCAATTTAAATATATGTAGTTTGATCCTTTAAGGGCAGAATTTGGATTTGATGTCAATAATATCTTCAGTCAAATCCAAATATTGAACTAGTTATTTAATTAGCATGCTCTCTATAAGTTTAAACACTTTTTGAACAAATTGCTATTGGGTGATTAGTAACAGGATGTTTTACCTTGTTAAAAAGGAACAGATGTACTAACGTCGAAGTATACTATTCCAAGACAAATTCTAGGAGATTTCTCATTCATAATATCAAGTAAAAAGCTTTGCACAGAGTTCAGGTTCGGACAGTGGTTGATGGAATAAAGGCTTTAAGTTGCTAGTAACATTTTCTTATATAAAAAGGAGATAGAAATGTATAGTGATCCAAATTGTCACAAGGAAAAGGTAGGATATTATAGGGGCTAAAGAAATACAATATGTCTTTTATAAAAAAAACGTTTATAAAACATAATTTAAGATCGAAAATGTGCATATATTCAAGAAATATTCATATACTTATAAGTAGTATATTCAGCATTTTCCATAATAATATGTGCAAACGACTCTCGTTCATATGTATTTTCGATGGGCTGTGTGACTCTATGAAATGTTTGCACATATGTCGTATCTCATCATATTATTTGTCATTCTGAACAATATTAACAACAACACAATTGTATCATCCTTTTTATATGTATGTGTCCTGTCTATTTGTCATTTTTGTTACTTGCCACACAATAAGTATGTTCAAACTCATACTACATATTTCCAAAATTACCAACATTCATATCTTTTTTTCAGACGCACATAAGTACATATGTTTGCATGTATGCGAATGTTTAAGTCCTTTAAGCTTTCAAAAAAATTACTATTTACTGCAGCAGTGGGGTTAGCAGTAAGTAGAAAAAAAACTCGTTTTTCTTGTTGTCCTTTCGAGACACCATCGTCGATGAATAAGTGCAACAACATTGAACAATCTGTGGATGTACGAGTATGCTACAATTCAATTAATTGTGACAAATAATTTATGAATGCCTATAAGTATGTGTTTTTGTAGATACTCACACATAGGCACATACACATAAGGATATATATGTATGTTATCCTTATGGATTTTTATTTGGAACTCTTTGCTATCTATTCATTTATTTCGTTTTCATTTGTTCTGTTTGTTTGTCACCAAAAAATCTCTTTTCATTGTAAATGAGAATAGCATGTATGACAGCAGCAACTGCAACAAAACGTATCGAGATAAATGAAAAGATATGACAGGCATTTCCAATTTGAAGGTGATATGTTTGTATGTGTTTGGTTTATTTCCCATTTAGTAGGTTGTTTGATTTCACCGTTTATCAATTTCATACATTTATGGGGTTGTTTTTATGCCACTAGTGACATCTTCCTTTATCATATTTGCTCGTTCTTTTTTGATATTTTTGCAAGTATGTAGTATGTATGTATATTTTTTTGGGTAGTTTTAACCCCTTGATTTTGTTATAAGCTGCATATGAGAAGCTTATTTGATGTGCCTGTCATTTAGTACTTGTCATCTGTAGTGATGGGTGAAATGTTGAGATTTCTTTTGACACCCGTACCAGTGACAGGTATTTTAACAGCTATTGAGGGATTTTGTACACCTGCCTTGAAGTGGAGAGAATATTTATTGTATGGCGTTTGAAATAAAGTTTGTACAATATATTAAACTTCGGAGTTAAAATATTAAATTTAAAGTTAGGATAGATCTTTGGCTTGTTAATGGGTTTAAAATTCATTTAAAATCAGCTACTCGCCACTCATGTTATTGAAGGTTAAAGGTTAAAGGTGAATTTTTTGTATACATGACTCCAATTAAGAGACCCCCATGGATAAGTGGCCATAGAAATTTTAAAGTTCTCCAACCAGGGTCCCTTATGGCTAAGTGGCCATCAAAATTAATGAAATTAGCTTTAGTTTGGTTTTTATATAGGTTCGAAATACCCAAAGTAAAACTATTAAAAACTTTAGAACTGTTTGTCACATTTTATCATATTTGAGATCTTATTAAAATTTGTTTCTACAATTCCGCCTCTTATCAATTTATTATGGGGTGAATTTTCTCAAACAATATTAATTTATTCAAAGTATTGGCCAGTGCTAGCTATGAACTTTTCCCATCTTTCTGGCAACATATAGATTCCACGCCAAAAGAACTGCTCATCTTTTGAGGACAAGAACGAATCAAGCGAAATTCGGATATTCTGTTTTGAAGTGAAGCGTATCCCAGAGAGAGTAGGATGGGATAAGGTCTGGACTATAAGGCTGGTGAGGCAAAACTTTCCAACCACTTCTTTCTAAATAGTTTTTAACAGGTATTTCAACATGTGGCCGACCGTTAGCATGATGGAATATTACGGTTTCATGTCAGCAATGCACTATGGCCAAATTTGCAAATTTTGCGACAAAATATTGCTATGTTTCAATCTTTTTAAAACGTTGGTTTATTTCCTTTAAATAAACGGGATACTTTTGATTGCAAATAAAAAGCAGTTTTAGTAGTAACAACTCTTTATTTATTCAAATGTACAACAACAACAGTCTAAATGGTCACTCAATGTTTATTTACACCTTTATCAATTCGCAGAAATGCACACACACTTTATAATGTACAAACTTAAATGTATAAGACAGTTGATGTTAACTTTAACAGCGCCTATGATAAACTCATTCACAACAGCAACCTCTGCCACAATTTACACACACGCCATCTTTTGTGAATCTTCTACAATGCTCCTAATGGACATACTAGTACATTCGAATTCTAGAGCTTTCCATGTCAATGTTAGCAGCTTAAACATTTAGTGATGCCATATTTACAAACAATGCTAATAACCGCATGCTATCAACATTGTTGATATGAGGAAGCTTCTAATGATGGACATGTTTATAAACATGATGAATGTTGCAGGCAGTCGTTACAGGTTATTAAATTCAAATCGCTATTGCACATTCGTAACAATATCTTGTTTGAATATGTATTCTATTACTCGAGGTGTGTATTTCTAACTGTTGTAAAGATATTTTGTAAATGTTTGTATTTAGCACTAATTTTGTTGTTTTTACTGGGACATCTTTTTTGTTATCCCGTGGAAAACAACCGATAAAGGAGTTACCTACACAGAGAAAACAGATTCGTGATGGCAACCGAAATTGTTGCCAATCGAATGATTCTACCATAGTTACCGAATTTTACAGTTGTGGCTACAAAATTTTAGAAGGGGTAACAAAAGTTTGGTCGCTTCAACCGATATTCTTCATCACCAACTGACTTTCTGTTGATAGAACGGAAAAATTCTATACAAGCAACCGAAACATTCGATTGGCAACAAATTCGGTTGCCATCACGAATCTTTTTTTTTTTGCAAAAGTTAAGTTCTTAAGGAAACACCACAAAAAAACTGACACGACTTTCATATCAAATTATAAAAGGAGAGTTTTAGTAAGTATAGTTCTGTAAGCATTCATTTGAACAAAAATCCCCTCCATGGGCGGCTCACTACAAAGAAGGGGGCTTGAACCCTCGACTGCGTACCCTATTTGGTGAGGCTAGCTTGTCGGGAAATATTTTTTCCTGTACTTGGGAGGTTTTCGGCCATAGTGCAATGCAATGCTTACTTTAAATGAATCAGTTGTGTTCGGTACAGGTTCTTTGTGATGGTCTCTCACTAAATACTGAGCATTACCTTAGCACCATGAATATTTATTTGGCTTTTGTGTCGATTCGGCTGGTTGGCCGGGCTTAACATACGATCTCTTACGCTTCTGGTTATCGTAATGGATCCATTTTTCCTTGCAAGTAAAGATTCGGTGCAAAAATTATTTTCTTTTATAGCGTTCTAACAGCATTTGTGATATGCAAAATCGTATTCCCGCATATGACTCGTTATTGGCACAAAATTCGAAATTTTCGAAGCAAGACAAATTTGTTTACACTATAATGTTCAAAAACAAAGTTAGAATAAATGACAGATATGTATCCTTAAAAATGACATATACATGATTAAAAACCAAAACCGCTTTCAAAAGATGCGCCATCTGTTGTGAATCCCGCATTTTTAAGTTATACACCCAATGTATTAACTTTATTGTAATGACCAATAAAAGAATTTTAAGAACTTTGCTAATAGCGAACACAATTATCAACATATATTTATGATTACAGCATTCCATTATAACGATGCTATTTTAATAACATAAATTATCGTAATAAATTAACAGCCAGCTAAGAAATTCAATTAATAACTCACGTTAAATTACCATCTTACCATTACACTCCCCATCCAACATTACCAACGAAACATTAGGATTTCTATCATAAATGACTACATAAGTATATAAATGTAGTCTCAAATATCATATAGAATCTAAGAATATGACTAGGATAATGAGCCTTTTACACAGACACCGACTCCAGCAGTAAGAAAGTAAGCATTAAAAGGCGTAAAGGTGAAATATAAGATTAATAAAGCAAAGAATATATAATAAAACTGAAACAAAAAATGGCAAGAACAAACTACAATAGGCTGTATATTATAAAAATATAAACCAATTTAACTAATTGCCATTAGGCATTTAGACATTTGCTCCTTCTATTCCATACTTTCTGCTTCATACCATCCGAGCTACTTAAGCTAATTGAGTTGGATGCTCATTAAGCGGGGCTAAAAGGAACACAAACACAAAATTCCTTATTTAAATGAAAATAAGGAACACAAATGAGCAAGAGAAAATGCTTTAAAAGATTTTATACATCTTAAGGATACGAATATGATTTTACCTCCCACCCCTTCCTCCTATTCACACTCACCCACAAACCAGCAATTGATTTTTCGTTAAGGGTGAAAAGCGTAAATATGAAACGTATGTTGAGGTATGAAGGGAAAACAAGTGATTCTCATATGAAACATTAATAAATACAGGAACTCGAAAAGGGAAGACACTCATACATGATTTATGATAATCTCGGGTAAAGAAACCTTAATATTCAACATTCAACATTTTATGGCCATATTCATATGAAACAATGCAAACATACATTTCTTTATTCATACATTCACTCACTCATTCAACCATTCATTCATTTGTTCTTTCACAAATGTACAAATCCATACATATGAAATAATATGAAAAGGTTACAAATCACAACATAAATCCATTTAAGCAGTAGATCGTATTTTTTTTTGTTCATCTTAAAAGTTCTAACATACTCGTGGTGTTTGGGTTTTCCCCCGCAATAAAATTATTGAAAACCACATAAATTTCAACCATAAACCATGCCACACATACGATTATGGCTACATATTTGTATCTCCCGCATACAATAAGCCAATTTTTCAATTTGTTAACAAAAAAAATCGAAAGGAAAAAAAGCATAAAAGTCATATTAATAGCCATCCTCCATACATTCATATTTTCCAAATGGCAAACAATTTTGAGATACAATATTTCGTATATGAAGATTTACGAAAACTGATAGAATAAAGTTCAAATATTGAACTTTTGTTCAGTGAAATGGTTGAATAGTTTTATTGCGAATGAGTGCTTAAAAGAAAATCATGACACTGTTTCCAAGTTGAATATAGTTTCTTAAAGTTGAAAAGGAATTTCAAGTTTTGGATTTGGAGTTGAATGATATGCTCAGCAGATAGGGAGTAATAATATTGCAATCAGCATTTTGAAGCCAGTGTATGTGGTTCCCTTAACAATTTTAGAAGCAAAGGCCGTGATTAAAAACTGATATAATTATGCTTCGTTTAACCCTCTAACCCGAAAGAGTGCCACAACGCATGCATTACAAAACATCAATTATCTCAAAAAGTTATTATATATATATTTTTAAATTTAACGGTGACTTTAGTTACAGATTTGTTAACATTTCCCTCGAAGGTCGAAATGCATTCTGACTTTTAGTTTTTGTTCTGTCAGCTGTTTTGAAATTTGTTTTTTCAAAATTTTATTATTGATTTTATCAAATAAAATCATTTGGCCAATATCGAAAAAATATCCTTTAAAACAACCTAATAATTTCCAAATTCTTCCTCATTCATCCCTTAAGAAAAACAGAAATATTCGATAGAAAAAAAAATCATTTCAAACCAACTGTCATAGTTAAAGTATAAAAGTTTTTCGCTTGATTTAAAAACACTTTTCGTTTTGACATATTTTGATATTTATTTATTATCTTGTCATCGAGAGACAGTCATAGAAAGAACTACCTAAATACACCCAAAACAAACAACAGAATCAACCCATCATATTCCTAAAAACACCCCTTATTATGAGAAAATGAATCAAGTACTAGAATTTAAACTGAATTCTGTCAACAAGTTTTTTTTTTTTTATAACACTTCAAAGTTATTAAGTCTGCATTATGACTTGAAAAAAAGAAAAAAAAAAACAGGACACCAACTGTATAACTGGTAAATAGATAGAAAAAAATTAAAACAAATTTACCCAAGTACTTGAAAATAATGGAAAAAATAAGATGACACAAAAGCTTAACAAGCACTGGGTGGGACAAGTGGATTTTCAATAAATAAATATAATAAATTGTATTATTATGGAAGATGAAGTGGTTTATTGTGTGTCTCTGTTTAAATCTCTTCTATTTGCAACTTGTATTTGAGTTTGTGAGCAAATATTTGACCAGATGTAAGGTGTGGGTAAAATACAGAATCCTTTACAATTTTTTTTTTATTACTTTATAAAAATATAAGAATAGAAGTAGAAAGAGCTGATAGAATATATAAAAGTTTGTTAAACGACCAACCACCAGCTATTAATAAGTAAAAGATGACAAATTTTTATGGATTTATTGAAAGCTTTATGTGTTATGACAAAATTTATACACTGTTTCCATAAAAAAACATTATTTCCTCAAAACCGTGTGTTATTATTTTCTGTTCACAAATTTATCATTTGCATGTGTTGTTCAACGCTATATGCGTCCATGGTGATTTGGCAAAACAGAATGAATAAATGGCACCCAATTCGACAGATGTAGCTTCAACAATATTTTCGCTATTAAATGTCAAAGTTCGGAAGTTCCTATTGTAAGACCCTTTTTATATTCCTGATCCTTATAGATAACTTAGTCGACTAAGTCGTCTGAAATTGTGTCGATTTCCGTTTACACAAAGCGGTCTAAAATACTTTGGGAATAGTGTTTATAGAAACATAAATTCCGATCTACAAGCTGGCTGATGAATGTTGCTATCAAAAAACCGTATATCTTGTTTTTGTGTAATCAATCTGTTTAATTCTTTTATTTCAAAGAGTGGTATTTCAATTTAAAGTAAATTGGCGATTGGGATGATGAAACAATAATTTGGATTAGGCGCCGCTATCACGCATTGAAGTCTGTCATTTCCGTCTAAAGAGGGCGCACGTTTAACGTACTCCTCCAAACAGATGGACTACTATACTATAGTCACTACACGCAGAAGAAAAATATAGTTGTGCATTGTTACTGTAAACATTTCAACATTTTTAACAATATTATAGTTGCAGAAACTATATATATGATTGTGGTAACAATAGTATGGTTAATTTCCGATTCACATGATTGTATCAACCATATATATGGTTACAGTAAACATGTATATGTTTGTGACAACCATTTCTATGATGAAGGACTTACCATATTATGTTGCTCTCGGCTTATGGATATTATAATATGACAACAACATATTATGATAAAATTATTCATCATATAAAGGGTTATCACAAACATATACATGTTTACAAGGCACAACTAATTTTTTTTTTGAGTATAGATGTCTCATCGATATTCCTGTAGTTGCTGCCATACATGTTGATCTTACAGTTTCGACAAGGAGCTTATTAGCTCATATGGTTATCAGCAGACGGTCACTACGGACAATATTCGATAAGGATTTAATTTATTTCTTTATAAATTCAAATATCAAGTAAACTGAAAGCAGCAGACTTGACGATTTGCTTGGAATTTTGCCAGAAGATCATACAAATTGTGCCTGCGGAAGAAAACATGTTGTTTTTTATGTCTGACGAGGCCCATCTTGAACTAAATTGCAATGACAACAAACAAAATCGTCGAAGTGACTCTAACCCACAAATACTCCATGCGATGGAATTGCATCTAGCTCAAGTAACAGTGTGGTGTGCAGTTTCATCAAACTGAATTGTCGGGCCTTACTTTCTTTCAGAAAACGATCGTACTGTTACGGCCATTGGACACTGTTACTTAAAGATGTTGAAAGAGTTTGTCTTTACTTTCAACTCTGAGTGAACTTGTCACATAGCTAGACTTGCTATGACAGAATAGCAGCGAAAATTCTCCAATACTGCACCCAATTTTTTCATGTGGGGTTATTGCAAACAGGAAGTTTACAAAACAATACCAACAAATTTGGTTGATTAAAAGCATTAGAACAACAATTGAGGCTTCCCGCTGAAATCCTCCAGCATAGAAGAAATACATAGAAGAGAAGGAGAGAGAAATGTCAATGAAAAAAATTAAGCAAAATTACACTCTTTGTACAAATAAGGACTGAGATCGAAAAATTCTTTATATACAATTGCTCTGTCTTTGGCCTCTAAGCTTTTAGCAGAGTTCCTGTCAGGAACTTTTTGTGCCGTGTATGTTGGTAAACCTGCATTGGCTTTAGCTTTTCGTACCAAATAGTCCGAGCACTGAACTAACCGGGCTGCTTTCCTACCGGATGTGTTAGGAGCTCTTTTGAAAATGCTTTCTTTTGGCTTTAGAAACATCTTGTGGACCATTTCTTCTACCTGAACCAGGTTTTCTATTAACGGACAAGTTCTCCCGGTACTGTTTAATAACATTGGAAACAGTTTGACGGCAGACCTTTGATTGTTTGGCCAACTTTTTGTAGGACCAAGTTGGATTTTGTTGAAAATATTCAATAATTTTAGTACGCACTTTTTTCTTGTTACTCATTTTAATCAGATTAACAACAAATGAACATAATAGACATTAAACATAATAACTGACATGTTTTACAAAGGTAACTTGATATAAAAATCATATAATACTTTGGTTAAAAGTTTTAATGAAAAACGTGTGTTAATAATTTTTCGATATCAGTCCTTACATGTGATACAGGAACAAAATACATGGAAATACATTCTCATGAATTAGGCTTTTGGCAACAGAATTAGGTATTTGGCTCTCAGTTACCTACACAGGCTTACAAAAGTTTACATACTCCTAATATAATTCGTCTTCATTAATAAATATTTAGTGAAAAGTTCTTTAATTACTTTTTTATGCTATTTCGGATTCATTGAGATAAAATAAACACAAAACTAATTTATTTTCATTAAATTCTACTAAAAAACATAAAATAATTAATTTTTTTGGCATAAAGCTAATTTACATAAGTTTACATACGGGATAAAAAAAAAATCTTTAAAAAAATTAAATTAATATTTTGTCTGGCCTCTTTTGACTTTAATTACAGCAGATAATCTATTTGGCATGGCCAAAGCCAACTTTTTTGGTTATTTCTGGAGTAATTTTGCTCCATTCTTCCATCAACGCTTCTTTGAGTGCTGGAACTGAAGCTACTTCTCGATTTTTTAGACCTCGTTTTAAAATATCCCATAAATGTTCAATAACATTAAGATCGGAGGACTGTGGGGGATGTTCCAATTTGTTTTTAACGTTATATAGAAGTCATTACTTAACTTACATTGATGAATGCTTCGGATCGTTGTCCTGGAGAAATATTGCGTTGTCCTCCAGATCTAAAAGTTGGACGCTGAAAAGGTACCTATCCTTTAAAATATCGATATACATGGCCTTATCCATAGTACCATCGATGGTACCATCGATGAACCTGAGCTTACCGAAACTATTTGCCGCCATACATCCCCAGACCATGACTGACCCGCCTCCATGTTTTATGGTGGAATTAACATTTTCTGGTAATAACTCTGCATTAGGCTTTCGCCATCACCTCCAAAAAACCATAAATTTACATTAATCTGTGAATATTACCCTCTCCCAAAATGTAGGGTCACTTATATGAGCATTTTCGTACTTTTGGGCATAATATTCTAAGCGCTTCTGGATATTCACAGATCTAAGTAATGGTTTTTTTCTGGCAACTCTGCTATTGTATCCGCTTCTCTTGATACATCGGCGAACAGTCTGATCAAAAACTGTAATTTCTAGATTTGTTCTCATTTCCGGTTTAGTTCGACGGCACTTAGCTTAGGATTTTCTAGAATGGAACGTATAATAGACCGTATTGTTCGTTTGCCTAGAATGCGGGGACGCCCACTACGAGCTTTGCTTTCATAATTTCCATTTTCTTTGAATTTTTTTATTATTGTTTGAACTGTGGTTTTACTTAGATTTAATAAGATTTGCCATCATTTCTCAACTTAATAACGGTTTTTCGAATTGGCTCAGAAATGTCTTTGCCTTTGCCCATTTTCTTCCACTAAAAATACTTTATGATTTTATCATATCACTTTTAGTGAAAGTAAACTTTCTACCACTGATTTTACACAAACCATCATAAAAATTGTAGCGGACATTTTAACGGTACGACATTTTTTTTCCAGAGTATGTAAACTTATGTAACACTAGCTTGACCCGGTGCGCTTCGCTACCCCTGTCGTAGTCAAAAAAAAAAATATGTAAGGATTTTATTAAAAAAATAAATGAATATAATTAGTACCGGAATTTCTTATTTCCCCTTTTTTCCCCTTTTTATCCCTTTAAAGTCCAAGTAGTGAAAATGGTATAGCCTATTGATGCTTCTAAATAACAGTCTATCTATGTTGGAAATCGGTTCGGCGGTTTAGTATTTATTGTTTAAGAACTAAAGGTACCGATTTTACCGGTTTTCCCCCTGTTTATCCCATTCTGATCCAAGTTATAGCCTATTGACGCTTCCAAGTAAGGATCTATCTACGTTCCAAATTTCAATAAAATTGATTCAGCCGTTTAGGCGTGATCTCAAACAAACAAACAAACAAATAAACAAACAAACTTACAAAGACATTTATATATTTATATAGATACTAGCTTGACCCGGTGCGCTTCGCTACCCCTGTCGTAGTCTATATTGGAAATTTCAATAAAATCGTTTCGGCCGTTTAGTATTTATTGTTTAAGAACTAAAGGTACCAATTTTACCGGTTTTCCCCTGTTTACCCCTTTCTGGTCCAAGTAAAAAAAGTTATAGCCTATTGACGCTTCCAAGTAAGGATCTATCTACGTTCCAAATTTCAATATAATCGATTCAGCCGTTTAGGCGTGATGCTCAAACAAACAAACAAACAAACAAACAAACAAACAAACAAACAAACAAACAAACAAACAAACAAACAAACAAACAAACAAACAAACAAACAAACAAACAAACAAACAAACAAACAAACAAACAAACAAACAAACAAACAAACAAACAAACAAACAAACAAACAAACAAACAAACAAACAAACAAACAAACAAACAAACAAACAAACAAACAAACAAACAAACAAACAAACAAACAAACAAACAAACAAACAAACAAACAAACAAACAAACAAACAAACAAACAAACAAACAAACAAACAAACAAACAAACAAACAAACAAACAAACAAACAAACAAACAAACAAACAAACAAACAAACAAACAAACAAACAAACAAACAAACAAACAAACAAACAAACAAACAAACAAACAAACAAACAAACAAACAAACAAACAAACAAACAAACAAACAAACAAACAAACAAACAAACAAACAAACAAACAAACAAACAAACAAACAAACAAACAAACAAACAAACAAACAAACAAACAAACAAACAAACAAACAAACAAACAAACAAACAAACAAACAAACAAACAAACAAACAAACAAACAAACAAACAAACAAACAAACAAACAAACAAACAAACAAACAAACAAACAAACAAACAAACAAACAAACAAACAAACAAACAAACAAACAAACAAACAAACAAACAAACAAACAAACAAACAAACAAACAAACAAACAAACAAACAAACAAACAAACAAACAAACAAACAAACAAACAAACAAACAAACAAACAAACAAACAAACAAACAAACAAACAAACAAACAAACAAACAAACAAACAAACAAATAAACAAACTTACAAAGACATTTATCTTCTATATAAATATATAAATGTCTTTGTAAGTTTGTTTGTTTATTTGTTTGTTTGTTTGTTTGTTTGTTTGAGCATCACGCCTAAACGGATGAACCGATTTTATTGAAATTTGGAACGTAGATAGATCCTTACTTGGAAGCGTCAATAGGCTATAAATTTTTTCAATACTTGGACCAGAAAGGGATAAAAAGGGGGAAACGGGTAAAATTGATACCTTTAGTTTTTAAACAATAATTACTAAACTGCTGAACCGATTTTTACATCGACAGGGGTAGCGAAGCGCACCGGGTCAATCTAGTATATTTATATAGATAGATTAAAAAGATACCAATTACTCGTGTTTTATTGTTGTGTATTTAAAATACCAACACAATATTATAAAATATGATGGAAATATATTTTTAAAGTGCATTAAACAAAAATGTAGTTACAACTCTTAATGGAATTATGCATTTTCCAAAAAAATAGAAAAATTTCAAACGTAAGACTGTGTATGTATCTAGGTGTCATCTATCCCTCCACGATGTAGATAATAACATTTTGATAAGAGGTCACACATGTGTTAATGAATTCATTTATTAATTTCAAAAAATTTTAATATATTTTTTTTTTTTAAATGACTTGAGAAAAAGTTATTTTAATATCTTAATGTGACATAAGCGAATTCCGTTAAAATGTTCATATGAAAAATTTTAATAAGAATAATTTCACTAGGACCGAAAAAACAAGAGTTTTTAAACCGCCTTCTTTCCATTGGGCATGATTTTGATATGTTTGCCAATTTCTCAGATACTGTAGGTGATATATACATCGGCCTGATGAATGAAATTTCAAAGACCTTCCCAATAATATATGAACCAATTTCAAGAAAAACATTTTTAACAAGACTTTTTGAAGAAAATCTGAAAATTAAAGCTGGTATATAGTCATGATATTATGCTTTAACTTAACATTTATAATCATAAGAAATAGTACCCGATTTGTTCACAAAAAACGGACTGCCTGGCTTCCTTTCTGGAATTATATAAATTAAGTTATTATTATAAATCTAGAAACAAATATTTTTGTGTGACGCAATTTAACCAAATTACGCTAATATTATTAATGATTCATTATTTTCAGATCAGGTAATTAATAATATATTAATGAATTATTTTTTTGTATATTCCCCCTCTCCATCTCTTGAACAACATCCATGAAATAGACGACATAAAACTGTTTAGACTGTGCAGCAGCTTGTTGTCTCTTTGGTTGAATCATCGTAAAAAAAACACAATGTGACAAGTCATAAAATTAAATGACCAAACAAACATCAAATTTAAAATAAGCATACATCATCAAACCTGGTTACATTTAAGCCCCCGAATGAAGGAAAATAAAAAGTACACACAGTTTTTATTATAAAATAGACAGACAGGATATTCCGTCTCAAAATGAAAATGAAATAAATTTCAAGAAGAAAGAAAAAAAAAACTAACGAAATAAGTTTTTGAAGTCAGGAGACATAAAGAAATAAATTACATGACGTAGAATATTGATAAGGTGACAATCAGACAGACAGACATACATACGGACGGAATAAACATTCATGGAGAGTGTATGGAGAGACACTTGCATAGACAGACGCAATACATTCTCATGATGCAAAAGATGTTGTCATCCTTATATTGTGTGTACGAAAGTATTATCATAGATATCAACCGTAACCTTTTTTACCGCTTCTGCAGATTTCTGTCCCAAGTACTCATACATACACATACTTCTAAAATATTCATGCAACATTTTTTTCTGGCTTCTATCAAATAGACGTCATGCTAACGTTACACATGTATGAATGGTGTTTGTTGTTGTGTGTGTGTATTTGATATTTTTCTCTCTCCTTCCTCTAGACATCGTTGTGTCATCATTGTCATCCTCATCATCATGATCTCTTTGGCAGTCTGTAAAAATGACCAGCCTAAGGATTTTAATGTTGCATGTTGAAATATTTCATATGTAGTAACTATGTATATATGTTGATTGTATGTAGTACGAGTGCAAGTACTAACATTCGACATTCAACAAATAATGAAATGAGTTAAAATGACAGGTAGTTTTTAAACTTCTTTCTTTCTTATTTCAATTTTTTCACATGATTATAAGGACTGCACATGATTGTGTTTGTGTGTGTGAGTGTACGAGTACTTTTACAAATTGTTGCATGCAACTAGCATTTAGAAAGTGAAAATATTTAAAATTCTTGTAAAGAAATAGTTGGGCGATAAGAAAGGGTACATTTGATAACAAGTTTACGAAAAATGTCACATGTTTATCGTAACTTGGTGTTTCGTATTAAATTAGTCTGGATTTTTTTGTTATCCCTTTCCAGAACAGTTAAGAGACATAGAGACATCTATGCATCTATACATAGTTTTGAAAAATACTAGTTTTAAAGATGTACTAATCGTAATTTTTTAATTATTAGGATTTCATATAAATGAGTTTTATTTTAGAATTGTCTAATTTCTGTGTATACCAATTTCAATATTAATTAAAGGCCATAAATTGAATACAAATTTTAAATCATTTAAAGCTAGATTCATATTTAGTTAAAATTGTAATTGATGAAAATATAAAGAACATAAAGGGTGATTCATTGAGAGTTTTTTTAATTTTAAATAAAACACTTAAAGTACACTGAGAAAACAGATTAGTCGTGGCAAACGAATTTTGTCAGTTGCAAGCAATATCTCATAATTCGATTGCAATTACCGAATGTATTAGTATATACTCGTAAATGTTTTCAGATACAATTCGGTGAAAGGAATATCAATGGCTATTGTGAATTAATTTCAAAATAATTTGACATTTATTTATTAATATACTTTATGTAAAGAGAGATATATGTCTGTTTATTTTTTTGTTTGTTTGTTCCTTATAGGAGATTAAATCACTAGACCTCTGGAAGGAACAATAGCCTCCTTTCTATTTTGAAATTTCAGGTGGGCGTGGTACCTCCCATACAAAGTAAATAGTAATTTCGAATATCTGGGGAACTATAATTGTGAAAGTCTTTACATGATTCAACTACTTATAAGTGCATGGGATCTTGAGAACTATAATTGCAAGATTCATGAAACCTTTCCTATAATTTTACATAGTTTGGCTGGAAATGGTCGGGATTGGATTATAGGGCATGGTTCCTCCTATATAAAGAGAACTATAATTGTAAAATATTTAAACTTTGTAACAACCACTGCTCCTATCCATGAACAGTGGTTGTGGCACCTACCATAAAAAGTATAAAGTCAATTTTGAATATTTGGATAACTAAAATTGCGAGATTTTTCTAACTTTGAAACAATTTTTTATAATTTTACATAATTTGTCTGAAAATGGGCGGTTTATTATTAGTGAACATGGAGCCTCATATACCAAATACTTAAATAAATTTCATCAAATATTTGTTGAATTGTATTAGAGAAATCCGTAAAACTTTGAAGGATTTATTTCGTTAAAATGGTACATAGTTGGCTAAAAATGTAACGGATGGGATTATTTATTTTCGAATATTTGGATAACAATAATTGTGAAGGTCTTTAAGCGTAATACGTGTTTGATTTACTTACCAATGTACGAAGTTTAGCTAAAAATGAGCCAGATAGGAACTGTGCTTGTAGGACCTCTTTTACAAAGAAAATTGTTATTTCGAGAGTCTTTAAGCTTAGTCTGAATCACTTTCTTATATTTTTACGATGTTTGGCTGAAACTGAGCGTGATCGGCTTAGTGGGAACGAACCCTCCCATATAAAGAAAATAGTTATAATTAATCAAAAATTATATTAGTAAAGACACAAACCGACATTTTACAGTTATTACAACCATAATTCCACTTCAATATATGTACTTCAGTTCCAAACATAAAAAAGTCTATTAAATAAATATTAATTTAATGATTACAATAAAATGTTGTTTAAGTAATTAAATTTTATTAATCACAACCGTTTTTCTACCAATCTTTCTTCTGCGTCTATAAATTGATGTCGGAATCGTTATTATGACCCAAATGAACAATCTCTGGTATTTACTTCTTAAAGATAGTTTTATTCAAATGTTGGCTGTATGTTGTCCATTTGGAAGGTCAACTTTAATAACACTATTTTCAGCATTGCTACCGGTATCTCGCGAATTAGTTTTAAATCGTAGCTGGCTTAACGAAAAAGACTTTTAACTTCACATAATTTCAAAGAAAAAAATCCAGTTAAATATTTTTTCAAAAAATACTGAATAAACTTAAAATAACTAACACCTTGTGTTTATAAACTGGTTAACCGGAAAATCTGTTTTTCTTCGCAATTTCATTGCTACTTGAACCGGTTAATTTAAAATTTTGATTTTCTGTTAACTGGTTTTAAAACTTTGCTCTATAATCCATCAATTTCATGTTTTGGTGGATTTTTGATTTATAGTCCAAACTCCAAGATATTAAAAGCTCTTTCGATACAAATTTACAATCATTACAATAATTCTAAATAGTAGAGGACGATGAATTTACTGACAAACTGCCAGCAGACTATGATCTCACACCAATTGACGTTCACGGGCCTAACAATCATGAATTTCTAAGAAAATTACTGAGTAATTGTTCCTCTATCTCATCAATATGCATTATTATCTCATAATTAATTCTCCTGTTGTTGCATTTTTTATACCCAACACCGCCATAGTGGGGAGGTTAAATTGGGTTAGTGCTGATGTTTGTAACGTGCAAACATATTGTCCTAACACCCACCTTAAAGTGTACCAATCTGCTCAGGATCACTTTCTGAGTCTATGTAAACTTTGTAATAAAACTACAGGTCGCAATTTTTAAGAAATTTTCGGCACAAACTTTTATATTGGCCCATGGACTAAGTCTATTGAATTTGGTTATAATCGGTTAATTATTTCTCCTAGCCCCCATACAACTGCCCTATCTGAACATTGTTAAGCTCTCATAAATATCTTAATTATAAACATATCCAAATTAAATTCATCGCAAATAAGTTTTATATAAGCTGAACCCGTTCTGCCAAATTTAGTGCTGATCGGTCAACAATGTTCCATAGCTCCCATATAAGCACCATTCTCGAAAATTTCATTAATCTCTAAAATATTGTTACGTTTTAACCTTTTTAAAACGTTGATTTATTTCCTTTAAATAAACCAGATACTTTTGATTGCAAATAAAAAGCAGTTTCAGTAGTTTAAAATTGTAACAACTCTTTATTTATCTAAAATGTACAACAACAATTCAAATAGTCACTCACTGTTTTTTTATACACATTTATCAATTCATCGCCTATGATCAACTCAAATCACGACTGCAACCTCTTCCACTATTTATAGATGCGCCATCTTTCGTGAATCATCTACAATGCTCTTAACGTACAAACTTGTATGTTCGAATTCTAGAGCTTTTGATGTCAATGTTAGCAGCTTAAGCATTTAGTGTTGCCATACTTATAAACAATGCTAATAACCGCATGCTATCAACATTGTTGATAAGTAGAAGCTTCTACTGATGGACGTGTTTACAAACATGATGAATACTTCAGGCAGTCGTTACAGACTGTTTAATTCAAATCGCTATTGCAAATTCTTAACAATATGTTAGTATCTAAATAAAATTCAACATAAATATGTTTCATATACTTACACTCAAATCATTCCACCATATTTTGAGACGATCGGTTCATAATTAGTCATAGCTCCCATATAAGGTCGACTATACTTTCTTACTTGTTTATTATTCAGATAGTTCCAAAGTATGTTCGAAAATACGTGGTGCTCCGGAAGTTCGTAAAAGAGTTTTCAATAGTTACTACAGTTTAAAAACTTAATTTCAAATTGATCCACTAAATGCTACGCCCACTTAAAGTGAAATAAAAATAATGCCTGAAAAGAAAATGATACAGGAAATACATATAAATCTGTGAAATTCTGGTGATAATGTCAATTTCTAAAGTCTATGTGTTTCATTTAAATATATGAAAAAATATAAATATTTCTTAAATTAAGTTATTTATCATTGAAATAAGCTGTTTGTTGGTTAATTCAATCGATATGATTATGTTTTTATAGGATTCAATAAGATCACACGATCTAATTACACCTCTAAGATATCGTTCTTCCTGAAATCTATATCTTAGCATATAAAGAGCAATGTCTTAGCATATGATACTGCAGCATATGATACTGCAATCTTTCTACAATTACTGTGAAACAGTAATTGTAGAAAGGTTGACTACCTTTCTTATATGGAAAATATCATCCAGTGAACCTTTTATACTGCCAACATATTTTTGCGGTTTGAATTTAGGATTTTAATAGTGAGTTTCTCATGTATTCAGGTCTCATTTTCCAGTACTGTCAGCCTTCTGAAGATTGTGTCTGATGATTAAATTTTAAAGCTAAATTGCGACAGATACTGTGAGATATTTCAAGTGGAACCAGCTTTGGTCAGCTCATCCATCTGCTCATTACTCTAGTGGTCTCTATGCACAGTTATCCAAACTATGGTAATGTCATATAAATAAAATTATACTCTTATTAGCAAATTTATTTCTAATTCTCGTACCTACTGACTGTTGGAGAATACGCCAGACCTTTTTCGCGCAATACTTTACATCGCTACCCCATCTATTGTAAATAAAATTATAAATTTATTAGCAAATTTATTTCTAATTCAAAACCCTAAATTAACTTCCGTTCGCAGATTATATAATTTTAAGCTCCTTATAATTATACATAATTTAATTCAAAGCGACTTAACATGTTTTCAGAGTTAACATATAGTTTCACAGTTTCTTTAGAGAAGACACTCGATCCTACACCATAGCTGAGCTTAATTTTTTGAATAAATTTAAAATTAGACAGTGTGAGCATTGCAGTTTTATTCTACACGCCGGAAAAAAAATATAGTTGTGCATGTTTACTGTAACCATTTCAACATTTTTATAAGTTTTTTAACAATATTATAGTCACAGTAACTATTTATATGATTGTTCTAACAATAATATGGTTAATTTACGATTCATATGATTGTATCAACCATATTTATGGTTGCAGTAAACATGTAGATGTTTGTGACAACCATTTATATGATGAAGGACTTACCATATTATGTTGCTCTCGGCTTATGGATATCATAATCTGAGAACAACATATTATGATAAAATTATTCATCATAAAAATGGTTTTCACAAACATCTACATGTTTACTGCAACCATAAATATGGTTGATACAATCATATGAATCGTAAATTAACCATATTATTGTTACCACAATCATATAAATAGTTACTGTGACTATAATATTTTTAAAAATTGTTGAAATGGTTACAGTAAACATGCACAACTATATTTTTTTCTGCGTATGTGTTCATTTCTTTATCTAATTTAAGCAAGCTCATAATAAGCTTTATGTATACGTTATTTATGGATATTCTTATATCAAATCATAATACCTATATGTTATCATGGCGTCTGTTACCGGCAAGTCATCTACAACGCAGGTGGCTGCTACATCATAATGTCCACGCAGCTGTAGAAGTACGACTGGCGTTGCTGGACTAGTTATGATGTTGTGTATAGAGCTGTAGTTGAGAATTTTTTATGGACTTTATATGATTGATATCTTAGCTTGAAGAATACTACATCAGTTTTGGATCCTAAAAATTATCCTCATTGTAGATACCTAAGCCAACTTGCTTTCTTCTTTTGAATACAAGCGGATTAACGAAAAGGCTCTAAGAGGCCTTTCGCCAATATTTATTCATCCGAGATTGAAAACCCGAACCGTATCCTTTTAAAAGGGAGTATACAGCTCGCAGACCCTTTCAGCGCTTTTTACCAGATGCAAACATTTAAAAATCATACACTTTTTAAAAAAAGACGCTTTAGTTTATGCTTTTGATTTATATCTGTTTTACATCTGCTTTTCGGAGTTACACTATGTTTTTTATTGTTATCATCTACTATTTATAGACTCATAATTGAGTAAAGTGAACTTAGGTTGGCAGATCATATATAAATTAATTAAATTCCTACTGGAATAAAAAATCTGCAAACTATACTAAAATTAACTTATAGACACCTTAAAATATTTATTTGTAATTTTGTCATTCTCTGCAGGCATTCTCTTAGTTACTAGATTATCTTTAAATTGTAATTAAAACTTTACCGTTTCTAATAACTAATATCACCAGACACTGTGTGGCTGTTGTTGTCTGTTACAAGTTACGAGTGTAACAAAAAAAGAGAAATGATTAAATATTTAAATTTTCGATAGTATTTAAAACACATTCTTCATAAACTAGCTGTCTAAAGACATTTAATATTCTATTATAAACCAAAATGATTTAATACTTTTTCTGTTTACAATCCAAATAAATAATCTGAGTCAATAAACCATTTAATTTAGTTTTTCCACGAATATTACGACTACATACAATTTATAACGCTGGTTTATTGAACCAAACTAAAATTAAAAAAAAAAAAAAAACTTTATCAAACAAATCAACACTTTTTTTATGGAAGAACATAAATTACGAGAAAACAATAGAGTCGAGACGACCGATCAAACATTAACGATTTAAACATGAGAAGAAAACAGTTCATAATAATAAAATAAAATAAAGAACAAAATCTACAGAAAAATACGTCAATTTACGTTTATTAAATGTTTTATTTTTATATAAATCACCATTTTCCATGTTAGATTTTAACCATTCAGCACATTCTAATTATACCGACGAAAATCCATACAAAATCATTTTTATTCAAACATGGTTTATTACGAGCAGTGATGGTAAGTTTAGCGTAATTTTAGTAATTTTTTGGTACTTTTTAACTGTCTCATATGAAATTTTTTTGGAAATTCTCAAACAATTAGTAAAATACTTATACATTTTTTTTAAGCTTTTGAACCAAATTTGGAACATTTATATTAACATAGTACTTTGCTTACCTCATTCTGTAGATGTTTTTCATTTAAATACCTATATATTACTTTATAAAGTGTCCTTGCTTTAAATAAAAAGAAACTTATGGCAACATAAAACTTATTTATAATAAGTTTGAACTTGCATATTGGTATAATCGCCAATTATAATAAATAGTACTATTGGCGTCAAAAAAAAGTACTTTTTTTTCATAAGGTTCCATTTGAAAATTTTCATTTTCCATGCCTCGAAAGTTTCCGCAACACTACGCTTATCCATTCAACACTTCGCCTCTTGTTCGCCACTTCGTCTTTTTGTAATTAATTTGATAATAATCAAAAAATAATTAAAGTATTTTTAATTGAAAACTAAAGATTGTTTTTTCTGTTTTTTTTTTTTTTTTTTGTATTTTATTATTTTTCTTTTTATTTTAATGAGAGGTGAAAAGGAAAAAAAATAAACAACAAGAACAAGAAATTGAAGAGTAGTAAATCATTGAAAAATAAATGAAAGAAGAAAAACCTTTTTGAATGAGAGACGTAGTCGTCGTCGTCGAATGGTGTCGAACATGAAAACTACAGACAGAAGATGAAAAACTATTAACACTTCAATATTTCTAAAGACATTGTACAACAACTACATACAACACCAGCAACTGCAACAACAACAACAACAACAACAATCAAAGTAACAACAAAATAAAAACTCATTAATGGTGGCTTTTTTTTTATTTAGAGGATATTAAAACTATTGTCTTATTCTTTTTCTTCTTCATTTTCAGTTTTGTTTTTGGTTGTTTTTGTGCCATTAACATTTTCAAAATGGCTTTTTTATTATTAAGAAATAATTAAATTTTATAAAAAAAAAAAAAATATATAAAAATACTGCTTTGAAAATGAATAAATAATGAGATGATGTCTCAAAAAGATTTACAAGATTTAAATTACAATAGAACTATTTAAGAAATACTCTTGTATTTATTTGTAAATTTGAAGAAGACTATACAGGTTTTGCATATAAACACGCAAAACAAGTGCTGAATCGTTTTACATGAACAGCCCTGAATATCACTCCGTGAATAAAAAGTCCCTGATTTAGCAAAGTAAAATAAGATTTTTGGACTTAAAATCACTTTTATATCATTTGGAGTTTGTTATTCGGTTAATTTGCTTAATTTTATATTACTAGAAAATGTCAGTGGTAAATTTCACCTTCCAAAGTTCATGCAATGTTATCGTCAAAAAAAGTATGTATAGTGATGAGGTAACTTCGGGTAATGTGAACTACTGTTTTGTATTTTCTAAATTTTGGCCACAATATATATGGATATTAAAAAAATTGTGTACCAATAAATTATTTAAATACATTATTATTACGCGTTCTTGGCTTAGAAAGTACATACACTGAATTAATTAGGTCTCCGTACAGACATACTCGCAATATAAACTATCAATTTATGGTCACTTTTCAAAATATTTTTAAACATTTTTTTAATTCATTTTACAAAAAAACTTATAAACTAGAAATCAACATAAAAACTACATTTTCATTAAAAACATAAAAATTTACATAAATGTATTAATTTTACGAAAAGTATCACCAAAAGAGTCTCCGTACAGTTAACCGTTTTTAGGCAAGGAATCCCAATATTAAACTAAATTGCATTTAATATGTGGTAGGTCCTCCTCCTTCAATGGCTGTGCATGGAAATGGACCAGCTTTGTTGTTGTCAGGGAATCTATTTTATACAACTCTTCCATTATAACGGCTTTTAACCCAAGTATTATTTGATTTTTTTTATCAAGTAACCTTTGTAAAGCATATCAGTTATTATGTTTAATGTCCATTACATTCATTTGTTGTTAATTTGATTAAAATGAGTGACTAGAAAAAAGTGCGTACTAAAATTATTAAATATTTTCAACAAAACCCAACTTGGTCCTACAAAAAGTTGGTCAAGCATTCAAAGGTCTGCTGTCAAACTGTTTCCAATGTTATTAACCCAATGTTATTAATCGGAAGAACTTGTCCTTTGATAGAAAACCTGGTTCTTGTGGAAGGAATGGTCCACATGATGTTTCTAAAGCCAATAAATAGAAAGCATTTTCAAGAGAGCTCCCAACACATCCGGTAGGAAAGCAGCCCGGTTAGCGCAGTGCTCGTACTATTTGGTACGGAAAGTTAAAGCCAATGCAGGTTTAACAAGTAAGAGTACTATATTCGGCCGTGCCGAATCTTAAATACCCTCCACCTAAATATGATGAGAGATGTAGAAGTTACATTGGCATAAACACTTTAATATCCATATTCAATATTTGTTATTATGAGGATTAAGACAATGTTATCGAAATACTATTAAATAAATATATGAAATAATATAACAATTGTAACAAAGACTAGTTTAAGCAGAAGATACTTTAACTGCAGATTCGTACCATTTTGAATAGAGTTTGTCATTTATTCCTATTATAACGTATGACATTTAACAATTTATATATATACCTAATAATTGGTTATCATTATCCGATTGGATCAACATTATCCTTATTCACCGCAAGTGAAGAAAAATAATATAAAATAGGGTATACAAATATATTTAGACAAAATTCAAAATTTTGCATATGGAAATGAGTTATATCACAAAATTTTAATATATATCCGCGATTAATGAATTTTCCGGATATGTGTCATATATATAATTATGAACCCATAGCCAAAAATTCCAGCAGTATGATTTCTGTCTACTTGTAACTAATTTCTGTTGAATTTTTGATGATATCAATGTTTATATGCGTTAATGTATTTTTGGGTTGTGGAACTAATATGGAAACTATGACCTATTATAAGTCAATCGCCATAAAATAGTTTAACGTGATTTCTATGTATTTTAATTGAATTTCGTCTTTACAAGAGTTTTATGGGTATTATAGTTATTACCGAAAGTGGAACTTATATGAGGGCTGTTGGCAATTATGGACCGATATTCATAAAATTCAGTAGTATGATTTTTGGATTCAAATTTTGGTTCAACATATTGGAGCTGACCTATTATGGACTATCACCATATAATACTGTAACGTGATTTCAAAGTATTTGAGGGCTATTTTTGTAAAATTTATAAATAAAAAAATTAATAAAACTTAATTTAAACAACGCTATTAACAAGTGTGGACCTTATATGACAACTATATTGAATTATGGACCGATATTTAAAAAATCTTGTAATATGATTCTTGAATGCAAATTACTGATCGGTGTACAATTTTGGTCCAGTACAAATATTTTTTGGATATTTGTGTAGATTAATGTGTTTTCCAGAAGTGGTACTTATATGGAGGCTATGACCAATTATTGGCCAAACTTCATAAAATTTGGTACGGTTGTTGCTATGTATATGAGTTTTATGTATGTCGAATTTTAGTATTATTAAGATATTTATAAGAGATTTGTGAGTACTTAACTGATTTTCGGAAATAGACCTTAAATTGGTGCTACGGTCAAATATGGACCGATATTCACAAAATCCTGCAGTATGACTTCCATATCTGTGTAAAATTTTGGTTTGATATTGATATTTTTTAGATATTTACACAGAAAAAAGAAATTCATAATTGGAATGAATTTTGTAATATATATTATTAATCGAACATGACTTTTTTTTCCCAAACTATTTTCATTCAGAATAAGAACATGTTCATAAATATTATAAAATTGTACATGACGGAATTTTTTGCTTATTTTGCATACATTTTTTGATATTTTATAATAAATTGCATTACAATTGCATTACGTAATGCCTCAGTTCAAATATGTTTGCAAAATAGCCCTATATTACCAATTATTCAAGATAAATCAAAAAAGTCTGAAAAGTAAAAAAAATATCATTAAACATAATTTAGCATCCATTTATATTAAAGCATTTCATCTGCTTCAAAAAATGCAGTCATTTTCGCGCATATTTTCTCATTTTATAGCTGAAAATCATAAAAAACATAAAAAATTTCCAAAGAAAATTTTAAACATTTTCAATCAACATAAAAGTATAAATGAAAATTGAAATATTTATTTTCAAGCCTCCTAGATTTTATTTAAAAACAAAAAATATGAAAAAACTCATACTATTTAAGAAATTATTTATAAATATTATGAATTGATGAGGTCCTTATATGAGAGCTATAAACAAATATGAACCGATCTTCATAGAATTCGGTGCAGCGACTTTTGTATATATGGAGATTATTTGTGTCGAATTTCAACTCAATAGCGATATTTATAAGGTATTTATGCATGTTTAAGTGAATTTCGGAAGTGAACTTTATATGGGGGCTATGATCAAATATGGGCCGATCCACGAAAAATTCAGTCTTGTGATTTCTCTTAGCACGAAACTTATTTTTGCTGAATTTTGTATGGATACTGCAATTCTGTAGGCATTTATAGACTATAGCATCATATTTCGGGAAGAAATTTGTATGGGGGCTACGAAAAATTATGGACCGTTTTATTCCATTTTCAACAGAATTTGTCCTTTTATCATACAAATAATGAGTGCAAAATTTCATGGTGTTCTCTGCAATGAATTTACCAAAATTCACAAAAATCATGTGAAAATTATAAACATTTTTGAAGGTTGTCTTACATTTTGATCCATAACCCTGGTTCTACCAATTCGATTTTGCTGATTTTCAATACCAAACTGCTTACAAAAATTATAAACATTTTGGTATACATTTCATTAATTTCACTTATGCATTTTGGACGTGAGAGTGTTTTACATAGACAGACAGACAGACAGACAGACATTGCTCAATCGACTTAGAATTTCATAAGGATCAATAATATATATACTTTGTTGGGTCTCAGATGAATATTTCTCAATGTTACACACGGAATGACAAACTAATATATACCCTCTTTCACCACTTGTGGTGGTGGAATCAAGGAATGTTAACAAAAAAGTTTGCTTCCATTCATAAGACTTCTTAGTGTGTCCCCTTATTTTTGGCCTGTTGTGGCACTCTGTCACTATGGTAAAAAAGGTCTTGCGTGGTAAAAGAACAATAATGTGGTATTTGTACCATTAGAGGCAAATTCTCCAAACTGCCTAGAGCTAAGGACAGTGGAGAGATATTGGGCTCTTGTTAAACGAGAATTGAAGAGCGCTAAAAAGGTGTCCAAAAGTGTGGTAGATTTTAAACGGAGATGGACAACCTGTTCGAACAAAGTGACATGGAAGGGTTTCCGAAAAAGGTTAAAAATTTCGTCACTAGTGATTAGAACTATAAATTTTTTTGTAAGTTGTAATAATAATTTCAATCAAATAAAAAAAATCAAAACTGTAAGTTTGGTGGTCTCAGTCTTTAGCTACCCAATACAACCATACATAAGTATAGTCTGACGACTGATGTGTAAATCTTATTTATCATACTTGGTCAGATGCTCCATTTCTTATGGGTGGAATTCCTGAAGGGGTAGTAGGCTCTTCAGACTCTTTTTGATTCTTTTCTGAGCATTTCTTCTTCAATGATTAAGTAGTTAGCATAAATATTGGTTAGGTTTGGTTGATACTAAAATATTCTACATGCAGGCACGGATCCAGAGGAGGTGTCAGATTTCATATAAAAAAGAAGAAAAATAGAAAAATGTAGAACAAATTTTGATTTCCCCCGCGCCCAAATGATTGCCCTGGATCCACCTGTTTTAATTTCCCCACAATTGGATTCCATATGTCCAAATTTGTTTTAAAATTACTTTATAGTCCAGGATTGATCACTGATTAACCAGTGAAGGCTAGATGCTTTTGACTTCATGTGAAGTCTCTTGGTTTCTATATGACGGCACCAAGTAAGTCTTCGATCTAAGTGAATACCAAGGTATGTAACATAAACGGACTGAGGTATATTTACATTGTTAAGTGTGACAGGTGGACAGCATCCCCTGCTCAGTGAGAACGTAACATGTTTGCTTTTAAACTCATTTACTCGTATTCTTCATTTGTTTAACCATGTCACCACACATCTTAGGTAGCTATCTATTATACTAGATGCTATATATGGATTTTCATGCGAGTTAATAATTGCGGTGTCGTCATCAAATGTAGAAATAGTTAATATATCGTTTGCTGGCAAATCAGAGGTGTTAATCAAATAGAGAGTAGGTCCAAGAACACATCCTTGTGGTACTCCTGCTCCAATCCTATATTCTCTTGTCACCTAATCGTTGTACTTAACTGTAAATAAACGGTCCGATAGATTCTAATAGTTTATGGGTACCAGAACTTTGTGCCATACTTTATTAAGGCCTTGAGCGACATCCAAAAATATAGCTGAACAATATTTCTTTAATTCAAAGGATTTTCTTATCTTTCCGGTTATACGATTAACTTGTTCGATTGTTCCGTGTTGTTCCAGTTTTAATGAAGTACATTCTGAGGCATATATCCTGTATATGCCTCGTGATAGCAACCGAATTTGTTGCCAATCGAATGATTCTACCTTAGTGACCTAATTTTACAGTTGTGGCTACAACATTTTAGGAGGGGTAACAAATATTTGGTTGCTTCAACCGAAATTATTTTTTGTCAACTGACTTTCTGTTAATTGAACCGAAAACGATGCATTCGATTGGCAACAAATTCGGTTGCTATCACGAATCCCATTTCTCTGTGTATATTATGGAACCTTATATGTTGGGTATAACGATATAATGATAGCCGTCTGATCATGTCTTGGTAGAAATACGTTTTCCCAGCTCCCCAGACATCTTACGAACCCACATGTGATATCAAGAATTGTTGGTATTAAAAATCAGCAAAAAACCACGACTACCACCATTTTTTTTCACATTTTTGCCATTATGTGTTTCTGTATTTTAACCTAGACAATTTGAATATCAAATTATAGGTATTTGAGGTAAATTTGAATCGCAAATGATACAATTTTTTTGCCGGAAAAATTACTGTTGAATGAGAAGGTAACTGAGATTTGCTATAACATTTAGCAAAACATATTTTTCCTTAAGCAGTACATAACAAACACTACTTATATAAATAGGAATATGTGTTCCCCTTTACATATATTTATAAGAGGACAAGGGCTTTTCAATCTATTTATTATTATTATTTTACAATAAATAGTAATAAACAGTAATTTAAAATGCAGTAATATTTTCTAAACGTAACTACAAGAAACAAATATTTATAGGTCACTTTTACTAACTACGAGTATAAATTTATAAAACTAAAAAATACTATTTCCAACAAAATTCCTAACATTTTTCCGCGTTAATAAAGTAGTTAAAATTTAGTTTTCAGTAAATAAAAATTTAAAAAAAAAAAATTTCTAGAAAATCAAATATGAACCAGCACATGGCGCCAACTAATAAATAAAATAGTTACAACGTTTTACAAATCAACTTCAAAGCGGCACTTAACTATTTTGATTGTACTTGTAGTTGTAATAGAAAACACCTCGTAATTTCTACAAAAAATAATTGTCATATTTAAAAAAGCATACTTGTATTTAAAAATAGAAATATCTGAACAATTAAAATGAGTTGATTCCCAGCGGAGAAGGCGTCATAAAGTTTAAAATAAGCATGAGAATGACAACTAGCAATTAAACACTGTGAATGAATGCAACGTTTTAATGTCTAATAAAAGTGTTAAATTCATATTAAAATAATATTATTTAAATTAAATGAATTCAAAATACTCGTAGGGTGCAATTGATAACAAAACAATAAAGTACTTGTACGAATGAGTCTTGTAGCGACAATCAATTATTTTGTTTAGGACATTTGAATTGTTCATGCAACTAAGAGTACAACAATAATAAATGTATCTATACTCTGTATGTATTTATGCACTCGTATGTTTAAATTGTACGTGTGGTGACAAATTTGTTAAATTTATGCTTTATTGACGGCATGTTTAACAGAGTTTTAAAGGTATGCGCCTTTTTTAACTTAAGATTGAAATACATACTAAAGTTCTTAACTTCTCGTTCAGTGGGTGGCAACTACATTACTGCAACTTTTTGCCAATTTTTCCCAACAGTATAAAATTATTTTTTGGATAATAAACTTCAAAAGTTAAGGACATGAATTTCGAAATATTCTGTACTGAACGCAACTGATTAATTTGAAGCGAGCTTTGGCCGAAAAACGCCGAGGATATGCGACCAGACATGAAACCGCAAAATTCCATTATGACAACGTTCGGCCACATGTTGCAATACCTGTTAAAAAGTATTTAGAATGAAGTGGTTGGGAAGTTTTGCCTCTCCCGCTTTATAGTCCAGACCGTGCAGTGTCCGACTACTATTTGTTTCAATCGAAGCAGAACGCTTATTCTGGGTTACGCTTCACAATATTATCCTTAACAAAAAAACCAAAAAAATAAATTGATTCCTTTACTTACTGATTTGTATTTGTTAGTACTTAGATTTCTTGTTGTTGTTCATAGTTTTTGGCGGCTCATAAGTCACACACAATTATGCATCATGTTCAGATGTACGACTGCCACTAGTACTTACGTATATGTTGAAGTTTTATGCGTTAAATAGATGTACACATGCATTAATATGTATTTATTTATGTATGTGAATTTGAATATTGAAACTGTTGTTAATCAACTCTTCTGACTGGTTGACTGAACGGCTCGCAGACTGACTAAATAATAGAACGACTGACTGACTGGCTGGCTGGCTGATTGACTGAATGACGGTGGAACAACAACTTTATCATGACAATTATTATTGTTTAATATGTCAAAAGCAGTAAGACCCTAAATAACATATAAGTCATTTTGTATTTCAAATAATGCGTTTGTATTTGAGCGTGTATTTAACTAAATTTCAATTACCCAGTTAACAATCTGTTTTGATAGATTAGAAACAAGTAAAGAAGTATAGCCGGTAAAAGGTTTTCTTTTATAATTTATGTGGGAGCTATGACTAATTATGGACCGATTGTTATAACATATAACATGATTGTTCAAACAGAAAAGTAAACGAAAATCGTTTTTATTTATAAAATTAGGACATTCATTAAATAAGTAAAGATATTTTCATGCATTCTCAAACCCAAAATAATATTTGAATTTAAGATAAAAATTTATAAATAATTATGTTTTCTCAGTTCGATATTAGTATTAGTATCCTCAAGTCATTCTCACTGAACTAATCCAATATACCCAGCAGTTCTAGGAGACAGTCCCGAACTAGTGATTTTACCCATCATTTAGGGTGGGAACTAGTTACTTCAATAGCTACGTGACTAGTTATTTTAACACGTGCATGTCCTAAGCAGGGAGTCAATTTAGCCTTTTTGACTACAATGAGACAGTCCAATAGCTGGCAAATAGTCAGCCAAAAAGACATATCATAGGCAGTCCAATAATCGATAGCTTGTAAACAAACCTTTTTTCGACAACTCCCCAATGAATTGCTTCTGGTGGGTAAAATAACTACTTTCTAAAGTGCAGTACAAAATAAACGTTTAAAGTGACTTCACTATAGGTTACTAAGAAACACTACAGTTACTGTTGACTTCATGCTATGTTACGTGGGATATCAATATACTTATGCAAAAATAAATATTAACTGTATGAGAATTATATCAATACGATCTGTATAAAACCAGTTTGAACCAATTATTCACAAAACGTTTAAAGTGACTACACTCCAGATTACTTAGAGACACTTAAGTGACAATTGTATTTTCGCAAGATTACCTGGGATGTATAAAGTAACAAATTGTCTTCTCTCTGCATTACAAAGAGCACATACGTGTCAAATCACCAAAATATATAAATTGGAGTCAGCCAAGTGATAAGACATTTGTGACGATTACTGTCTATAAGGGATACATTGACTACTTGCTTAACTGCTGGATAATCGAGCATAATTAAGTAGTTTTAGCTCTGATTGATAAACAAATTGACAATTTTAATATTTCTGTCTGAGTATATCTTAATGTACCATTAATCATTTCCGAGTGCAATTATTTTGCATTTCAAATGTTTATCAAATGAAACGGAAATACTTGAGAATATCACTGATTTCAAATCATTCTAAATGTTTGCTGGGTATTTGTGTGCGTATTAAACATGACTTATTCTTTGTATTTGTAAATATGTAGATGTTGAATGTTTGTTGAAAAAGCCGCAAGGCTTTTATAATCATATCAAACATTGTACGAATTAACGACCAGAAGAAGTGTGTGAGAATCTTTTTGTTAATTTACTTAACTAGTCAAATAGTTAGAACAAGCAGATATATATATAGATACTCGTTTACGTTTATGTACACATGCATACATTTATACGTATCTGTATAAATATTTTAAACTGTTTGTCACAGAGTAAGTAGTTGTTACTTTTGACATGTATATTCATTCAAACATTCTAAGTTTTTACTAAATGTTTAATCATTTGTTTATGACACTAAGACGCCATGTTAATTTAGCCATCTTTAGATTATATTTAATTTTGTATATATAAGTAGTTGTTAATTCACTTTTCATACAGCAAATATCCTTTTACTACTTCAAGAAAAGTTTCCTGAAATATTTAACTGTTGGAAAGTAGGTACTAATTTTGTAAAATATTTTATAACGCTTCCTATTACATAGCTTTTAGAATAGTTTATATAAACAGAATCAACCAAATTTTAATAATTTCACGTTTCCTCTACTTAAATTACATATGATTTTAATCAGTATACATAATTTTATTGATGAAAATGTAAACATATAACCATAGATAAATACTCAATCGATTAACCGTTAATCGGTTAACCGATTAATTTTGCTCGGTTAACTGTTCGAATAATTTAAAATTGCCGATTTTCAAATAACAAATAAACCGATTAATTTGTGTCGATTAACCGATTAACCGAAATTTTTTTTTTTTGCATTTTATATAGAAATATAGTTTAAGGCACACACATTTTATTTCTTCACTCATGAACATTAACTTGTAGCAATAGTTTTCCACACAGATCATATCTGTAATAATATGAAATAAATCACAGTTCTCAAAAAAGGAATTTGTAAATAAACCATTTTCTAGAATGTACTATGATTAACATTGCCCTAATGAGTCCGAGGACGACAGTGGTTTAGAAACGTTTTTTTTTTTTTTTGGAAATAATTCGGTATCTCGGGAACTATTGGAGATATTGTTATGAAATTTCACATGGTTGGAGCCGAGGCTAATAGTTATCTTGTCCCTATAAAAAGTTAAACGTATCCAAATTTGGAACACATAAAAAGGGCCGTATTTTTTACGTTTTTTCACAAAAAAGGCCATATATATTTTCTTTTGTAGAAAAAATGTTTCTTCGGGACTATACACAAGTTTTATATGATCCGGAAAGAGAACTTAATGCTAAAGCGTGTGAAGTATAATTTGGCTAACTAAAGCGGACACAACACCCCACAGGCCTATCCAAACTGGGTCAATTTTAAAAAATAATTTTAGGTTTGAGTAAAAAATTCTAAAAAGACAAAGCACCGATTCTCGAAGATGTTCCAGATTTGTATAACCCTATATGTTATTTAAACAATTCCAAAGCTTTGTTACTATCACATGGTAAATAACTCCACAGTAGGCACTTTTCTAAAAAAAACTCAGTTTTTGGAACACATTTTTCCCGGCTTAGGAATTTCGATATTTTAAAATAAAAAATGTCAAACATTATAATACCGTTGATTTAAGGACATTTGAATCTATATTAGTTCAAAATTTTGTTATGGTATCTTTAACCGTTAAAATTTTACATTAAATGAAATTTTATATTTTTCTTCATGGAAAATCACCATATTATAATTTTATAAGTTTTTAAGGTAAATGAGGTCCCATAAATTTATAAAATTTTTAATTTTATTAAAATATCAATCCTCAAGTCCTAACGTTTTCATCAATGTCAAATACATATATAAAAAACATTTATTTACTCCTCAGAAGTTACACAAACCTTGCCCCCTTTGAAAAATGTGTTCGTTTTTTCATGCATTTCATGCAAATCAACTCAAAATCACCTCAGCTCTAACCGTGTGCAATTTTGTAAAATATCTCCAATAGTTCCCGAGATACCGAATTATTTCCAAAAAAAGTTTCTAAACCACTGTGCATAGTGCATATAATCACGTGCATGGTGTAGATACACAGTGTTAGTATTTATAACCCGCTTAACCGAAAACCCGTGTTGTCTTAAAAGTTTGATTTTCGGTTAACCGGTCTCTGCGATTGTTATCACTCGGTTAAACGGATTTTAAAATTTGGCATAAAAATCTAGAAATTTCTTATATTGGTGGATTTTTTATTTAAAGGGTCTATTATTAAGCGCATCAATCTTTAAATTTAAATAAAACAAACTGTGTCCGAGATATCACCGATATTTTTTAGTCGTTTGAAATGCCTGACTATAAAAAGTCCAAAGATCAGCCTGATTGTCCAGAGATCGGACTGCGCACTAAGAACTAGTCTTTCAGAGGCATAGAACACTATACTGCAGTTTGTTATACTCCATTTATTCATTGTTTATTCACGTTATGTCAAACATTTGGTCTGTTTTAAATTCGAAACTGCTGATAGAAAATTAATTTTAATACAAATTTTCAAGCATTACAATAATTTTAAGTAGAAGAGTTTGAAGAACTGATGTACTTAAAAACCATTGTTTGGTATTACCTCATTTAATCTTGAAGGCATAGAATCAACTAGAGATATAATAGTATCGAGAGATATTTCCTATTCCTATTCTGATTTTAATATTGTTTCTAAATTTTATTAAATTTGAGGTGTTTTTCTTCTTTACTTCCCGATCTAAAAGCTCCCATAGATTATCTATGGCGTTGAGATCGGGGTATTGTGGTGGGCACTCCAAACCTTGCATATCATTGTTGTTTACAAAGTATCTTGTGAAGCTACTTGTGTGCCTAGGGTCATTATCGTGTCGAAATATACTATAAGGGCCCATTTTTTCATGAAAATGAGGTAGAATTAGTTGTTCCATTATCTCACAGTATTTAATGACATTCATATATTCTTAACAATTTATTATAGGACAAATACCATCACGGGAGAAAGCTCATAATTAAAATATAAATGAGCTACGTTCAATCTTATATGAATATTATTTCTTATCCTACGCCATAATTGATCCGCCGCCACGTTTGACTGCTGGTATATCGAGGAGAATATCTTTGTTTTAGTGACCTGCGTACGTAATTTCTTTTTATAGACTTTACTTATGAGTGGTTTCTACGCGATCGTCTAACGAACAAATTTAATTCAGCCAATAGGGACTCATAGGTGTTCATTTGAGTAACTAGCACATGATATGTTCTTCTGTCTCTAGCTCTCCTGTGTGTCGTTATAACATTTGCCTTTGAAGGCCCCGTTAGCACAATGACCGGTTATCACTCCTACTAGAATCCTGAGATTATATCTATCCAACTCTATCAGTGCTCTGGTTGCTTTTGCATTTAGTTTTGGCCAAAAAGCCCTGGACATTTTGCAATTCGTCGTACCGCTCCAGGATTGGTTGGTATAGTCACAAAATCTTTCATATATATACCTGTAGTAGTGACATATAGGTGGTTTTACCCAGCTTTCCCTGGTATCATGATCTAAATCAGAACCATGTCTAGCCAGTTCATCTGCTACCTCATTTCCCTGTATATCACAGTGCCCCAGTACCCAACACAATTTTATTGAGTAGGCTGTAATGAATTACATGACATTCCAGAGCCTTTAGTGCCGCCTGACTGTCCGCGTATATATTCACTGTTGACCAATTATTAACGTGTGCCTTTATCAACTCTGCGGCGTAGATCTCTGCTTGGACTCGTTACAGAGTTTATATGAGCCCTTGATATCATTGTCGACCAAATGAACTCCGGCCC
Organism: Calliphora vomitoria; assembly: GCA_942486065.2. Taxonomy (NCBI): domain Eukaryota; kingdom Metazoa; phylum Arthropoda; class Insecta; order Diptera; family Calliphoridae; genus Calliphora; species Calliphora vomitoria. Next base: position 69,285,037 of record OW818030.2, on the reverse strand, counting down.
CCGTACCAGAGTCCATCTTGGATCCGTCAGTGAAAACTGCACACCCATCGAACAGTTGAGCGTATCCAACCCAATTATCCCTACTCCCCTATAATCAGAGATTCCAGGTGGAATACTTTCCTGATCGATAAGCCCTGCATCATACAGTATCCTAGTGTGCCCTTCCCGCAAAGGTTTTCCAAAGCAGACTCAAGTAGTCTAAATAATTTCCTTGCTGCCACACTCTCAAGTATTTTACAAAGTTTATAATAAATTCTTATTTGATTTTTTTTGGATCGTCCAAATTATTCACTTTTTTCACTGAATTTAAAAAACTCATTCAGATTACAATGAATAAAAATGCAAAAGAAGAGACAATTTGGATACCCCTATTAGATTCCATACACATTAAAAGGTACTATGGCACAGCGTTGCTTTTTTTTTGCTCGCAACTGTATATATACTGGAGATCAAAAAATAAACACATAGAACGGAAGGAGAAAGAAATATCAATGGAAAAAATTACTTTACTCTAAAATTTTACAATAACAAAATACATGGCAATACATTCTCATGAATTAGATTTTTGACAACAGACTTAGGTTTTTGGCTCTCAGCTATCTAGTTGTCATCTATGCTGGAGATGTTTCTGAAATCTGGAAACGTTACCTATAAAATGTAAATTTCTTTAATAAGTATTTCGATTTGTCGTAGAAAGATATAGATTTTGTTATGGATTTTGATAAAACTTCTCTGATTCACATACATAAGTACATAGTACATATAAACATTAATTAGTTTTTATCGCAATTTTCTCTAAACAAATGAAATTATATAAACTTTTCTAAATCATCTTCAAGACAAAAACTTCTTAGGATTTTGTAAAATTTCAATCACGTTTTAAATAATGTTTTATGATTGTCTCGAATAACTTTAATTATTTTTTCAATTGTCAATAATGTAATTTATTTAATTTTTGTGCATTTATTTATTCAATTATTGTGAAGTATTTATTGGTTATTTTTATTTTGTTTGTTGCTATTTTAAGGGAAATTATTACACAAATTTCATTAATTACCTTGATTTGCATATTTGCTTTTTCAAATTTAATTTTGATTATTTTATTTTAATACGTTTTTTATTCCATTTTAATTTCATTACAATTTTTTTCTTTAACTTTTACATGATGTTCTTGTTGTTGCTGTTTTTTCAACTGGGGTGTGATAATCAATTATTTTAATTCAATATTACGTGCTGGGAAAAAAAAGTCGAGTATTTCATTTATATGAGTAGTATTTTGTAAATTTTGTTTAATCTTTTTCATTTCAGAGTTGATAATTTATTTCTTACATGGAGTTTTATTTAATTGAAGTAAGAAAAGACGTGGTGGAAGAAGACAAAAAAATAATTGTCATTATATTTATTTGATTGGATTTGATTTGATTTGATGTGATTTTATTTATTTTTTATTTTTTTTTTTTTGTGTAAAAAGTTTAGCCTGGGAATTAATTTTGCAGTTTTACGTTAAATGAATTTTTTATTACAAAATACATTAATTTATTTATTTTTTGACACTTTAGATTTATTTCATTAAAATATTTGTGACATTATTAGATTTTATTTAGTTAATTTTTTTAATTGTGCTGATACTGTCATCTACACGTGTAAATTACTCTCAAAGATATTTTAAATAGATAAAAAACAATTTCATTTCAAATATATTTATTGAGGTTATTGTGGCAAAGCGAATTGTACAACAAGGGGAATTTTTTTGTTTCAAAATTCTGTTATTTTCCTATAATTTGAAATAATAACCTTGTCATAATCTTTCCTTTGAACAAATTTTTATTTAATCAAACTGTATATAATTTTAAAATCATAGAATCTCATTAGCATACAATTTTTGTTAAAATTTCGAGGTACAAAATTTTAGAAGGGCGTAACAAAAGTTTGTCTACCTAAACCGAACATTTTGTTTCTTCAACTGACTTTCTGTTGATAGAGCCGACAAATTATATGTGTACAACCGAATCATTCTGTTGCTACTATGAATTTGTTTTCTCTGCGCAGTTATAAAGGAATCCTAACTCATTTTTTTTATTTCTATTTCAGTACAGAATATGAGACTAAAAATATTTAATTTCCGAAAATTCGACGAGGCTTACAGTACATCGTAAGCAAGCATTTAATAACATCGCCTATGAATGCGGTTCAAGTAGTTGAATCATTTAACTTAGAAAGCTTTTGGACATAATTCGACATAAGCTAAGATGAAGCGAACATAAAACATTTTTTCACTGCATGTATAAATAGGACGATTATATGTTTTCATCGCTGTAAAGTATTGAACTGGTTAAAGAAAACATTCAACCCATCGCAAAGGAGATTCCTAATGTACGCTACATTTATAATTTTTTAAATGGTCTACTATTAAGTCACATTGTCATAATGTACTAATAAATTATGATAGTTTAAACAAATTATTTTTGTGCCTCAAACAAAGTGTTTTTTTATGACACAACAATAAACATAGTTCAAAAAGTCTTATTGGTTTAGAACTATGTTGACATTTACACTTTGATTTAAAGTCATGTCTTTTTTTTTGCTTCTCTTTTAAAACCCCTACGAAAATCTCCTGACATTTAAACGATGGCTTTTTTTCAACCATATTTGTTGCCTTTTTTTTGGCATATATTCGTATCAACAACCAATCAGAAACAAGCTCAAAGCTGAATATTAATATCAAAAAAAGTCATGAAAAACAGAAAACTTGCCTTTTGTTTAGTCGTCACAAATTCCTAGTAAAAACAAAAAACCCATGATTTTAAGTCATGACTTAAAGTCACAATGTAAATGCCCCCTATTTTGTTGGAAACACATAAAAAATATTAGGAGATTATGACAATACAGTTTTTTTTGGGATGTATTTTGTGTATATTTTATTAACTTATATTGTTAATGTTCATATTGTGTTCATTTAGAAAAGGATAATTTTATGAACAATTAATTTAAAATGATAAACCATACAAAAACACAAAACGCGACGGACAAAACAAAAGCACCCCCTTATAAGATGTTTAAAAATTTGACTATGCTACTGCATATTTGCAATGTCAGTTAACGGGACTCAACGGATGCATTTAAAAATTCCAGAAGATAAAAATAAAGAAAGGCGTAGTCTTTATAATTTAATTTCTAAACAGTTTATTGTGAAAAAACAATGGATGGCAAGGAACAGTGAATTTAAAATTAAATTTATTAAATACTGGAAGCCGGGCTTATCACGGCATGAATTGAGCAAAAAATATTCAATTAACAGATCTGTTATTTCCAGGCTGATTCCAAAGTTTTTGCAGAATGGTCGTATTTCACCGGGACATTCTGGAGGACGCCCCCGTAAAACTACACGTTACGATAATTCCTTGATCAAAGGAGCAATACAAAAAGATCCTACAGCATCAGCTAGTCAAGTAAGAACAAGTTTAAGATTATGCGTTAACGAAAAAACAATCCGTGGAAGAGCAGTAGAAGCAGGATTATTTAGCCGACAACCACCAAAAAAAATCGTTTATATCAGCTAAGAACAAGAAAGCTAGACTGGAGTTTGCCAAAGCCCACATCAACTGGAGTGTTCAAAAATGGAAGACAGTACTGTTCTCTGACGAATCCAAATACAAATTAAAAAGTTCTGATGGAATAAGGCGTGTACACAGATGAAAAGGAGAAAGACTGAAATCTAAGTTTTACATAGGAACAATTAAACATGGAGGGGGGTAATCTAATGGCCAGGGGTTGCTTTTCTGGTCAAGGAATTGGGTCAATTCATAAAGTTAATGGGATTATGTATCAGTTCATGTACCGTGGTATGTTGAAAGATGTAATGTTGTCTTATGCCAGTGAAGAGATGCCACTTATAGGGAGGTTCCAACAGGATAACGATCCTAAGCACATCTCCAAAGTTTGTAAGACTTGGATACAGAGCAATAAGATTCAAGTTCTTCATTGGCCTGCTCAATCTCCCGATTTCATTGCTATTGGGAATTTATTAATATGAAAATAAATCGTGAAAATTGCCGAAATAAGGATCAGCCATTTTCACAATTAATTTTTTGTTTTTCTTTACATCTTCAATTGAGCGTCGTAGGAAAAATCAAATTCGCTCATTTTATTTATTTTTTTTTTTATTTAAATAGAAATTATTGAACAATATTTTTTATTTAATTTTTTCTTGGCAGTTTTGTTATATAATGATAGAAATAGATTTGCACCGTACCAACTTAAATTAGTAAAAGTTCACAAATGATAAGATATGATGATATTATGACAAATAAATATGTTAATATATATATCCTAACAAATGGGTTTAAATTTGTATTATGAATATTTTATGATTTCCTCCCTAATTACAAAAATGTAAATATTAAATTTTGAAAAGTGTATATATATTTCGTGTTTGCCGAATGTATATTGATTTTAATATTAAACTATTACAAATTGAATTAAAACTTTTTACAACCATTCAATTTGTAATAGAAGGAATTTAAAAAATAGAACGATCATTCAAGTGAATTCATTCCTTATAAGAATGAATTCTGTTGTGAATTAATTCTATTCAATGTACAGCCTTCTGCATGAAGCTAAGGAATTATTTACGGTGAATGGTTTTAACGAATGGAAAATTCTAATAATTAAAGCCGAATTATATAATTTGAATGATACATTCAAAAAGTTCAAGCTGAATTAAACATATAAGTGAATTAATTCTCAATTGAATTCATTCTTTCACAGCTTTGATTGTATGTGTGCAACCGAATCAATCGGTTGCTACTATGAATCTGTTTTCTCTGTGTAGTTATAAAGGAATCCTAATTTATATATTGTATAACACTAGTTTACTAGGTTTTTGTATAATTCCCCACGAAATAAGGACTGAGATAGAAAAAATCTTAACATACATATGTATATGTTAATAAAAATGAAATTTTTTGTTAACATTTTGAAATAACTAAAAGCCAGATTTTCAAATGGGGTTTTAAAGTATTAAGGCAATACATAACGATTCAAAATAAGTCCTAAAACACTAATAGCTCATGTAATTTTTCTATGGCCAGTGTCAAATTTTTGTTGCAATTTCATTCCGCATACGTTATTTTGTTTTCCGCAAATATCTTTAATAATGGTTGTCAAACAATTTTCTAAAAACTTTATTTTATATATGGGTCATTTCATGTCAAGTGAACTAACTTTTGAAATCGATGTCTTCCGATTGGGACGAAATTTGCACCAGAGTTAGTTCTATTAAATGGTAAATTCAGACACAATTTTTCAAAATTTGAATTTTTGGCCAATCAGGTGTTTTTTCTCATCCATGTACCTTATTACCTATTGTTCTTAGCAAAATGTGTCCCGAATAGTTAGATAGATATTCCTTCAATCTTTCGGGGGAAAAAAAAAATTAAGAATAAAAAATTTTTTTGTATTTTTTTTTCCAAAATCAAAAACTTTTTTGAATTTTTTTTTATTTTTTTTTTCAAAAGAAAGCTTAGATATTTTCCTTGAAGACCTATGTGGTCGCTTAGTGGGATGCGAGTGGAATATATATCAAAATAAATGTTTTGTAACTCAAAACATACAATTTTTGACTTTTTTTTGCAAAATCAAAAACTTTGTTGACTTTTTTTTTAAACGGGCCCTTTTTTATTTTTTGCTCAAAAGAAAGCTTAGATCCATTCCTTAAAAAGGTTTTTGGTCGCTTAGTAGAATGCGAGTGGGATATCTATCAAAATAAATATTTTCTAACCCAAGTCATGTAATTTTTGAGTTATTTTTTGCAAAATCTAATATTTTTTTTCCTAAATGGGCACCTTTTTAAATTTTTTTTTTTTTTTTGCTCAAAAGAAAGCTTAGGTTCATTCCTTTAAGAACTTTGTGGTCTCTTAGTGGGAATTGTCCGTTCGTTTGAGCACTATCGTGTTTTCAACAGACAGTACATCGTCTTATTGGGGCCCAGAATACAAATACTTTTGTGGGTATGCGATGAACTTCGATGTGTTACAAACGGAATGACAAAATCAATGTAAAAATAAATGTACATGCATGAAAATAAATGAATTTTTTCTTAAAATTGTGATGTATATTTGAGAAACAAAAAATAAAACCCATTCATTATACAAGTACGTTGATATTTCCTCCTTTTCTGAGCGAACTCATAGTGATGATCATTAATTCATCGGACTTTCAACAAGTTTCATAAAGAGTGGTTTTGTTGGAGTCGTTCGCTGGGCTCCTGTTATCAGAATGGCTATTCTCCTCAGTACTTTTTCAACGATAGTTTAAATACATTTCTAATACCTTGTATAATAACATTGGTCTATTGACTACCTCAAATTCCCAATTTTGTCAAATCAATATAAAAGTAAAACTGTGATATTTATTGGGGAATGAAAATAAAAATGTTTTTTTTTTTTTGTAAACTTGTGTAATTAGTCAAATTTATTATTAAATTGTCGCCATTTCTACTTTTCACATGTCATAGGACTAAAACGTTAAAAAAAAATATTTACGAAAATATCCTACAGTGCTGTTTCCATAAGTATGCAACTAATTTTGAAACATTTTATTTCGAAATTAAATATTCTTATCAAACATTGTAATAAATAATTGTTTCATTTATCAATTTAGGGCTACAAATTACCAGTATTGTAATTTGACTAAAGTAAAATTCCTGATTGAATCATTAGCGGCAAAAATAGCGATCTCTTAGTGCGCAAACGCATAAAAGATAAAGATGAATATTGTAAGACGTTGTTTCTCCATGTAAAATTACACGCTATTATAATTTTGCTATTTTTTATGAATTCCATTATTTTTATTACTGGCATATTCAAACCTACAATGCAAATTAAGGGGTGTTACAAAAAATTAGAATTTTATAAATCGTATTTAACAGCGTAACTGCACAATTTGGTATGACATGCGCGAACTACGAAATAATAATAAAAAAAAAATAAATAAATAAAAAACTTTTACAAAACAGTTTAACTTTGCATAAATCCTGACAACTACCCTTCATAAAGCAGGGAGACAAACACAGGACGTGGACAAGGATCTACTGTAATGCAAATAATTTCAAATCACAAAAGACACCAATAAAAAAATTTCAAAAATGTACACGGTGCTGATTAATATTCTTATCATATTCGTACATGACATTTCATTTACATGTTTCTATCCGTCAGCGTTCTTTGCCTACACGTTTGTATGTTTCTCTAGGAGTTTAGTGTTTTTCCCTTTTGTCGTTGAAAGGATACTTTCCGGTGTTTGTATTAATTCTTCCCTCCATTCTTGACAAATTTATTTTGTATGTTTTTGCTGCCATTTCACTTGTACAATTTGAATTTAATAACAATTTTTACAATCAAATTAATTGGTCACGCTAAAACAACACGAAAGATTAAAGGACGACATTAAGGCGATGATGACTATGAGTATTTCTTTTTATTGAAAAAAAAAGGATATTCATAAGGGAGGTTGTTTTACTAACACTGGGAACATGCATTCTTTTGGGTTTATTTAATAACTAAATATTTAGCTAAAGAATAATACAATATTGTTTCATGTTAGACATGACGGTAAAATAAATTAAAATTAAACAGCTTGATTAAGCCGATTTTTAAATACCCTTCTTTGTAGTATAATTATTTATTATTTTTATTGATTTTGAAAAACATATCGTTCCCTCGTGAGTCTGGTTTACATTTAAATATGCAAAAAGTAAATTTTTTGTTTATCTTTTTGTATCTTTTAAGAAGGAATACAAATTTTCAATTTTATAATTTTTTCCCGTTTTTATTCTTATTCTGTACTTATGGTTCTAATGTTCAAAATTCTATTATTTTTAATTCAATCAGTGGGTTTTCAGACATTGTTGATATTTGGCAAATATATAGCCAATGGCGGCATTTTGACATTACCTTTTTTAATTTTGATCTTTTTTAAAAACTCGCGATTTAATTCACGATTTTTGAACCTAACTAATTTCGAAAAGGTATATAAGTTTATGTAATTATATCTAGTAAAGCTGTGGTCCGATTTAGTTGATTGAGTAGCTGTATGGAAGGTTTTTTTTAGTCTTTAAATTATATTAAAATAAATTGGAATCTTTTAATACAAAAGTGCATTCATAATGCAAATTACATTTTTTGTTTACTAAATAAACATTTCACATTTTATTATTGGGTGTATTGAAAATGAGGGATTTTTTCAAATTTTTAGCGTTTATTTTGAAACATTATTGGTCATTGCTAACCTTTTCCCATCTTTCTGACAACATATGAATTTCGAGCCAAAAGAAGTGCTCTTCTTTTGAGGCCAAGTACGAATCAAGTCAATTTCGGATACTCTGTTCAAAAGTGAAGCGTATCCTAGAGAGAGCGTTATGCATAGTCTGAACTATAAGGCGGGTGAAACAAAACTTCCCAACCACTTCATTCTAAATAGATTTTAACAGGTATTGCATAAAGTGGCCAGCGTTGTCATAATGAAATATTACTGTTTCATATTTGGCCGCATATTCCGGGCGTTTTTCGGCAAATGCTAGCTTCAATTGTATCAAAAAAAAAAAAATAATTCTTTTTATTTTTAATGCTATATTAGCCTTGAATATTATCCTCTAGAATGGAAGGTTTCACTGGTTACCATGATACCTAAGCCGGGAAAAGATCACACAAAAGTAGAATCATATAGACCAATCAGCCTATTGTCTAATATATAAAAGCTATTTGAGAAGATACTCATGAACAAGTTGTACCCGATGTTAATTGAAAACAACTGTATTCCGAATCATCTATTTGGATTTAGAAGAACAAACCCATAGACTTGTAAATAATGTAAGAAAAGCGTTTGAGGAAAAGAAATATTGTTCCGCTCTCTTTATTGACATTTTTCAAGCGTTTGATAAAGTATGGCATGACGGTTTAATATACAAACTGAGTCAAAATCTACCCGCAAACACACAAAACCTATTGGAAAGCTATTTAACTGGTCGAACATTTAAGGTTAAAAAGGAGACTTTTTAAGTAGTCCCCAACCCATTGATGCTGGAGTTCCCCAAGGCAGTATCCTGGGACCCTTTTTATATTTGATATATTCGTCTGATATGCCAACTAACAATCGCACTCATACATCAACATTTGCTGATGATACTGCTATTCTAAGCATTCATGAAAACCCTCAAGAAGCATCTCGTTACTTACAAAATCACATATTTGAATTAGAAAAATGGTTAAAACAATGGAAAATTAAAGTCAACGAACAAAAATGTACACATATAACATTTACATTGCGTAGAGAATCATGCCCCCCTATTCATATCAATAACCAAACAATAATCCAACAATCGGAAGTTAAATACCTCGGAATACATCTCGATCGTCGTCTTACATGGAAAAGCCATATAGATGCAAAGTTAACTTAAATGAAATTGAAATCAATTCAAATTAATTGGCTCATTGGCAGAAACTCTACCCTTAGTTTAGATTGTAAACTTCTACTTTATAACATGATCATAAAACCGATATGGTGTTATGGCATACAGCTATGGGCCTCGGCCTCGGCCTCAGCGTCAAATGTAGAAAATATCCATAGACGCCAAAACAAGTTTTTAAGATTGATCACAGTTGCCCCCTGGTAATCAAAAACGCGAATATACACAAAGATCTAAACGTGCCCCTTGTAAAAACTGAGATCACAAAAAATGTGGAAAAATATTTAAAAAAACTTGAAATTCACCCAAACCCACTGGCTCGCAACATATTAGATAACCGTGGCCACACTCAATTAAGAAGGAGAGACACAGCAGACCTAATCCAAAGACTAGAAAGAAGAATGCATATCTAATCAAAGCAACAATGAATAAACAATTTTTCGTCCGGCACTGGTTGGACTAATTAAATTATAATTATTAGTTATAAGATTTGAAATACTTGTTGTTAGTTCATTAAGTAATGAAGATACAATAAATAAAAAAATAAAATTGGAAAAAAAAAAATTGAATCAGTTGCGTTCGGTACAGGTTCCATATTATGGTCTATCAGATTTCAGCAGCTAATAATAGATAGGACTCTTTTGAAGCCACCAAATACAGAGCATTACCTTAGCGCCATGGATCTTTGCCTTTGGTTTTGATTCGGCTGGTTGGGCGGTCTCTTATGCTTCGGGTTATCGTAATAGATCCATTTTTCACTGCAATTAATGATTCGGTACAAAAATTATTTTCTTTTGTAGCGTTCAAGCATCATTTCGGACATGCAAAATCAAGGTCTCTCGGCTTCAATTCGTATGGTACCCAATTTCCCTGCTTTTGGATAAATACTGCAGCTCGCAAACATTTTGAAATTACTGCTTGAGAAGCTTCCAACGATATTGCAAGCTCTTGTTGAGTTTATACTCAAATGGAGGCGTAATGCCTTGGTCTTTAAACTTTTTGAACTGAAACGAAGAAACCAAGTCTCGCACGTTGAAACCGATGGAACACATTTACCATAAGCAATCGGTGTGCTTCAGCGGCAATTTTGTTCAAAGCAAAACTTCCGGCATATGACGCTTTGTTTGCACAAAATTCTAGATTTTCGATCCAAAAACAATATTGGTGTTTACTGGTGTTTACTATAATGTTGAAGAACTAAGTGAGAATAAATGACATATTAGTTATTAAACAAAAACCGCGTTCAAAAGATGCGCCATCTATTGTAAATCCCCCATTTTTAAGTAGAAAGGGTAGAAAATGGTAAAAAATTCTTTAGAGATTTGTATTTGTATAAAAATTCACTTTTACCTAGAATTTTATTTTTAACTATGACGATTATTTACTCTCGTCGTATAAGCTCTTAAGTTTGGAAATGAGTTTTACTGTTTTATTATAAATATACATATTTGGTCAATTCACAAGGTTTCTTATCAGTCATATTGCCATAATGTCTTAATATATCACGACTCGGCGGCTCGGCTTAACCGACTCTTAGGCATTTTGGTCTCTGCTTGTTCGTTACGATAACACAATTAACATAGCATAGAAAGTAGTACAGTGGGACCTCGATTTTCCGTAATGGTCGGTACCGGGAGCATTCTGGATAATAAATTTTTCCGGTTAATTGAGTACCAATTGAGTACACTGATCCATTGGTTGGATCAAAGTCGTCCAATTTGGTGGAAAAAGTTTCACAATAACGTTTTCAGCATTTTACTATCATTTTTTAGACCGATTTACTTAAAATTCTATCTCACTTCTGGTACTAAGTTATTGTTAAATCATTTTCATGGACATTTTTTAAAACTCTTTCCAATAACTTATGCTTTGTACACACAAGTGCAAAGCATAAGTTATTGGAACGCAGCATTAACGCAAACTAATGCGGTTAGTCTCTCCTTTGAGACCTTGTGTCATTCTATGAAATTTTCATTATGCCAAGCCAAACTTCTCTCAAGAAAACACTTTCCATTCTCCATTATCTCATTTGTGAGTTTTTTCATTGATTTAAATTCATTTAATTTTTCCACAAAAATTGTGGCAGCTAATCAGCTGAATATTTTTCTCCTGCAGCATTAAGTTTGTGAATACAATGTCTTGTTTTCTTAAATTTTGAGTGGAATATTTTAGGGTTTCCTTCTCTGTTAATCCAGAAATTAGAGTTCCTTTAAATCGTTCCTTCCGGAATTATTCATAAACTGCTAAATCTACTAATCATTGGAGCATCATTACAATGTGGGTTGTGCTTCAATCTTCTGATATCCGAGTGCAGGATATAGATGGTTTTGACAGTTTGCATAAAGATATTGAATGATAGCCTATGGACATCCATTACCGAAGATAATTGCTAGAAACATATTAATGTCAAGGTAAATATCAAAATTTAATCATAAAAATAAACAGGAATTTCTTTTTCTTCCCTTTTGCTTTACAACATATGTATGTAGTTTAATTCATGACCATATTTAAACAAGTTACAAGCTGTACAAAGTTTTCCTAACCAGAGGTGGTCGACTTTGACACCCTGTATCTTACCTTGTGTTCTAATTTTCTTAAAGTATTTGTGCTCTTCTACGATTCGTTCATACATCATGTTGCAATCGGATCTGTAGTTTCTATCGACCCCATTGTGCAACGTATGACTAGTAATGCCCGCCGCCATCACCTGAAATAATATAAAGAAACATTTCAAAAGATACTATGTACTAGAAATGTACACGTAGAGAAAAAATACTGTAACTATTACAACATTTTTAATTTTGTTTAGCAATATTATAGTCACAGTAACTGTTTACATGATTGTGGTAACCATAATATGGTTAACTTACGATGCACATGATTGTATCAATAATATGTATAGTTACAGTAAAAAGTATATGTTTGTGACAACCATTGTTTTCATGAATATTTATATCATAATATGTTGTTCTCAGATTATGATATCTATTAGCCGAGAGCAACATAATATGGTAAAACTTTAATCATAAAAATGGTTGCAACAAATATATACTTGTTCACTGTAACCATATACATATATGATTGTTACTATCATGTGAATCCTATATTAACCATATTATGGTTACCACAATCATGTAAATTGTTACTGTGACTATGATATTGTTAAAAAATTTTTAAAAATGTGGAAATGGTTACTGTAAACATGCACAACTATATTTGTTCTCTGCGTGTATTTACATTTATTTCTTCTTCTAAATTTTTCTCGAAATGCACGTGATGATTGTACGCACTCCAATCATGTTCATATCCATTTCATTCATTTTTTTATTATTTTTTTTTCCAAAATATTCGTAGTTGTATTTATCTTCGTTTCTGTTGTTTGGCGTAGCTAATTTATGCAAATATTGGTGTTTTTTTTTTTTTCAATTTTATTTTATTTAATTTTTAGTATTCTGCTCAATGCCCAAGATGTCAGGGTGAAAATGCTGTTTTTCTTGGGGATTTTTGATTTTTCGTTGTTATTGCCTATACTCACTCACTCACTCATTCATTCTAAGTTACAGTTTAATAAAATTAGTTCTGCAATATTTATTATTGTTGTAAAATTGTTTGTATTTTTTATAGTATGTATGGATGTATGTTTTTTGTATTTGTTTGTTTAAAGGGAAAAATATTAAAATTTTGGGAATTGTAATTTAATTTGAATTTTCATGCTTGTATTAAGATTAATGTTTGTTTGTTTCTCTCTCTCTATCTATCTCTATATGTGTGCCTGCGTGTGTGAGCACGATGCTAAAAAGGATTTTAAAATTAATTTGTAATTCGTTTATAATTTGTTATCAAATGAATTATTAGCTAATAAAACTACAAGCATACACGAACTGTATATTTACATTTGCATGGGAAGATAATACGATAAATATTTAAATTAAATGATTCAATGATAAATGTGTGAGAATTATAAGGATATTAAGAAAAAAAGGATCATGTAATTTCATGCAGTAAAAAAGTCTAATAAAAAACACATATTGAAATATGTATTTATTTAAAGTTCTCATAGTTTAAAATAATAAATATGTTTGCTGAACAATTCCATGCAGTAATTACATGCCAATTATTTTACTTACTTACAGTCTTAATTATATTAAATTTTATTTCGATTTCATAACAATTGTAAGCATACATTTAATAATGAAGCATGTTATAATTATGGAAATATGATATGAACATTCACTACAATACTAATTAAATCCATTCCATTGTAAACAAATTTAATGTTGGGGAATCATTTTCTAAATTGAACAACAAATATATCCCTGCTATACTCTAAACTTATAAAATTACAAAAAAATTAAGACTTTTGGTGTGTATTTACATATGTAAAATAAGTAGAACCATTTTTTTTTTAACTGCAAGTGTTTGTCTCAATCAATGTTTGACTAAATAAATATTGATAAAAAGATATACATAAGTATTGTATAAATACGAATTCAAACAACAACTAACATTACAATAGTTTTAACAAAACATAAATTAATGACTTTTCATTGTTGTTTATAATAAATTAATGTTAATTTTCTGTAGTCTATGAAGACAATACACAGTGGGGCCGATTGCAAAACTTGTAGTTGATCTTAACTACTTGTTTGATCGCTACAAAAGTTGTGACAATTGTTTTAAATTCACTAGTCCTGTGACTTTTGTACATACTCTTTACTATAGAGTATGCTAGATTATCTGTTTGAGGGTAGCGGGTTCGATTTCCGGGATATTCTGCAGACAGTTCGCAGTTTTTGTTAGTTTGTTAAAATCTTTTTAGCAATGAATTTTAAACAATTTTGATTAATTTAAATCCAATTATATCTAAAACAGGACTAGTTTGTTTGGTTTAGTTCCTGTCACAGAGAGTCAATTTATATCCTCATAGTAATATTTACAGATATACTTTATCGACTATAACTTTTTCTATATTTGTACACAGAGAAAACAGATTTGTGATAGCAACTGAATTTGTTGCCAATCGAATGATTCCACCATAGTGACCAAATTTTACAGTTGTGGTTTGGTTGCTTCAACTGAAATTCTTTTTTATCAACTGACTTTCTGATCGAAAAATTCTATGTGTGCAACCGAATCATTCGATTGGCAACAAATTCGGTTCCTATCACGAAACGGTTTTCTATGTGTATATTTTTACATAGAGGGTAATACCTATCCCTATACCTGCAAGGTGAACCACTCAAATCCGAAGGATTTTAGACATACATATAAATTGGTTGGTTATATACTTAGAACGTTATATATAGCAGCGATCTTGGATACTGACAATATTATTATTGTGCAAATTAGTGTTTCGTTAGGGGTATTTCGGATTCAGGATTTCTAAGTAAATTATACAGTTTGCATCGTTAGCAGCAGAATTATCAATTCGAGCTAATTGAGGAAGAGTTTAGTACTAATGAGTCGCACTGTATAAGCGAAATTTCCTACAATTGTCAAGGAAATAATAAGGGCAGCACATAGAAAAGGTAAGGGTTTAGAAGTCAACCCAGGAAAACATGGTTAGACCTTTCTAACAGTAGACACAATGTGGAGAGATATAATATGGAAAAAATCGGAAGAATGGAGCTAAAATTAGGTGGGGCACTAAACAACGTGGCTATTTTTCTGCATAATAAACTTTTATAGAGAAGTATCGCCCATATAATAGGCTCAAAATGGGACTCAGTGCTACGCAACCAGGAATTCCATAGGCCATAGGAAGTACCCTTCCGATTATTATAATTCGATACATTCAACATATTGTATCGTGCATTTACAAAAGCCAACCCATCAACTTAACATAACTTAAACTAATACAAAATGTTTACTAGTAGAAATATACAAAAATGTTTGTTAATAATTCCCAAATATTGAATTTTAATATAAGATATCTAAGAAAACATGAACAAGTCAAGCAAGAATCGAAGTACCGATCTAGTTAAACTTTGCCCCCGGTTAATAAAGCATAACCGGAGACAAAGTCCGTAGTTAGCCGGGCGACAACCGAAGCATTTTTTATTAAAAATCATTAAAATGTTTATTTTTATTTTGGAAGTAGCTTCCACCATAAAGTTTCACATTTGTTATGATCAATTTGACACACTGTAAATGTTACATCACTACACATAACATGATAATAAGACCTTTTCTTTTAATATTTCATGTTTGTCATAGATTTTTATGGTCAAGAAGTTCGATATTTATTACCATTTTAATTTTTCAATTGGGATACAAATTGAATCAAATTTTCTTTAAGGATAATAAAAACATTTATTTTTAATGCGATTTCAATGCAAATATTAACATTACTTTGACAAAGTCTTAGACGAATCGTATCTAAATTGTACCATTATCAGCGATTTTATAATGTTTTAACGTAAAAGGATATATGGCAGGATAACAAGTCTTGCTTTGATAAAAATGAAATTTAGCTAACAGAATACCTATCAATATTCCAGACATAATTGTAGCTAAAATTAAGTTTTAAAAATACAGATGTTTGCTGAAAAAAATTAATTTTCCTTCACTTCATTATTTATTCTACAGTAAAATTCCTTCTACTTTTGTTCAATCGTTATATATGCGAAAAAGCACTCTGCGACGATTCCTTTCTGGAATCATAGACTGTAGGGTAAAGTTACTCGACGTTGGTAATACATTCCCATAGAGAAGACTGACACTCGAAAGAAATATCGATTTTCCGATGAATAATATTATTTCCTAGCTGAGACTATAGCGGCCTTGAAAATCTCGGAATAGAAGACGGTGAACTTCACGACGGGGGTAGAGGTGACTGTTTATACGACAGTTTGGCGGAGCTAATATCTTTGAAGTTCAATGTCGAAAACCCCAAGTAAGTGGTAGCTGTTTTTTAATTTATTAGTGAAAAAAATTTATGACAAAAAAATGTTTTTGTGAAAAAAATTCTGGTTAAAAAATATTTTTTTCCGATTTTTACCCATTGTAGGTCCAACTTACTATAGCCTTATATACATCGTTGCAATGGACTTTGAAATATCTATCATTAGATATTCATATTGTCTATATTTATGACTTAGTAATCCATATATAGATAAAAAATAGGAAAAAATCAAGGTTGTCTCGGATTTTTGCTCATATCTCCGTTATAGAAAATTGATTTCAACAGACAGACGGACATGACTTAATCGACTCTGCTATCTATAAGGATCCAGAATATAGGGTCGGAAAATTATATTGTGGAAATTACAAACGGAATGACAAACTTATATATATCCTTCTCACGAAGGTTAAGGGTATAAAAAGGTAAACACTTTTCAAAGAACCGTCATATTTTAGAGGCATTTCTTTTACTCTTTCTCTGCTGTACGGAGAAATTCTTGCGTATGATTTCTTTTGTTTGAGTCAGTGTGTCACCAATCATTATCCTTGGCTACAATGCCGTATTATTATACTGCAGAGCAGACGATCCTATGATGGACTGTGTATCTTAATATTTTTTAGGGGAATCAGGTAACTTAATTATGGGATGGTGTGAATAGGAGAGCTTTTACTTCTTATATCTAACCAGTATTGTCTTTATCTATATATATATCTATTTTTATCTTTATCTAGTTTTCTCTCTGATCTTTATTTTTTCCAAAGTAATTCTAATGAACCTAAGGGCATAGAATAATATATCCATAGAAGCATTATTGAGAGGGAAAAAAACCTAAGTCGTGAGAATGTATTAGTACATAGTTTTGAGGTTGTATTGGTGCCTTTTCAATTTTCACCATACACACAGAGTTCTATAAAAATGTATAAATTTTAATTTATTTAAATTTTCTTCTATTTTCAATACCAAAAATTTAAAATCTGTTCTATAAATTAAATTCTACCACAGATAAAATAAAGTTTCCAAAATGAATAAAATATAAATTGTTTCATTTTAGCAAAATTAACGTGTTTCGGAAATAAAAGTGTCCTGCAAAGTATTAAAAAAAAATTGCCAAAAATTGTGTAGAAGTGTAATAAAATGGTTCGGTATATATTTAGACAGAAAATCAAAGTTAAAATTTCAAGTATTTTGATGTGTTTAATTCTGAAGAGAGTAATTATTGTTACTCTCAGCTTTCTCTCAGTTGCGCCTCTAGCTGTACCTTATGCCTAAGGGTTTCTAATGTATGAGTACTTGATGTGCATTACGCTATATAACCTAACCTACATCGGAATAATGCACTGTGCGGTCCCTACCACTCAAGAATCAGTCACAGAACTACTGCTGAGTAAGGTTCCTTCCTCCAAGTATGTTTATCAATAGAAGTGAAGTAACAAAGTAAAAATATTATTAAAAACAAGTCATAGTAGCTCTCTGACTTGTTTTTAATAATATTTTTACTGTGTCGAATCTTCTATACCCTTCACCAAATTATACTTTAAATTAAAAAAAAAAAAAAAATTTTATTTTTTTAACGATTTTGACACATTGTAGGTCCAACTAACTATAGCCTTACATCGTTGCAATGAACTTTGAAATATCTATCATTAGATATCCATATTGTCTATATTTATGACTTAATAATCGAGATATAGATCAAAAATAGGCCAAAAATAGAGGTTGTCTCGGAATTTTGCTCCGTTATTTATGGACGGATTTTGCTGATTTTAAATAGGAAACTTCTCGAAAGCATGCCTGACAGAATTATTGAAGATTTGGATCCCGAAGATATCTGGGGTCTTCAGAAATTTGATTTCAACAGACAGACAGACAGACAGACATGGCTAAATCGACTCCGCTTTTTAGATTATTAAATTAGTTTGTTATAAAATTGATATCACTGTGCAGCAACAAATAAAATACGTACACTAGAATTTTTGTGTTGTACAAGTTGGCAGCAGTATTAATGTTATTGTAGTCGTAGTAGTAAATATTTGTTGTTGTTCTTGTTGTTGTATCATCATGATCCTCATCATCATCAACTCAACTCATCTCATCTCATATATTTTTATGTTATTGCCACATGTAAACAAATCACTTAAAAACAATTTAAATTTGAAATGGCTGACATGAATATTTTTTTTTTTTTTGCTTTTTTCAATTATTTTTTGTTTCGTTTTATATTTTGTCTATTTCTACTTACTACATACTACAATCAATTCATTCATTCATTTAGTTAAATAAATTTTTATTTTGTAAAACAACTTGTAACATACATTTTGAACATTAAAACGAACAGCAACAATAACAAATATAAATAAAATATTAACTAATGGTGGAGGCGAGATTGGGTAAAAGAAATATGCATGTCGTCACAATCTTTCAACGTGTTGCAGTTTTGATAGACACAACATACAAAATCACACATTTAATATATAAACATTGTTTGTATGTATGAATGCTGAATCTTGTACACCGGTACTTGTAGATTGTTGTACAAATAAAATAATTAAATTCGACTCGATTCTATTCTACTCAATTAAATTTAAGAAAAATAAAAACAAAAACAGAAACAGAAAAGCAGCAAAATATTCATTGACTGTATCCGATATAAAAATTGTTTGACTGATTTGCCGTTTGCTGTTCATTTTCATTTCATTAGGAAGTCGACTGGCTGACTCATTAATTTAAGAGTCTAAATTTAATGGCAGAGGTATTAATTTTTAAATGAAATGTAATTAATTTTATTTCTCAAAATTGATTTCTTCAATTGCTTTGTTTATATTTGTGTCTATCTACATATATGTTTTATGTAAAAACATGTTAAATTTTTTAATTTTGAAAAAAATATAAATATATTTTTGTATAATTTAATTTTCATTATACCGATAATGAATTCTCTTAAAACTAATGGATTACAAATTTATATATCGAAAATTGCTATAGTACATACAATAGTAGGTGACAAGATTTGCTCTAAAATATAAATGCGCCAACATTTTTTAGTAAAGCGATTTATATGAACTCGCCAGATCACTTTCTGAAATGATCTCCTTGTTTTTTAATGAACCGCATTTCGCAATCAAATAAACTTTTTTGTATAAAGCTCATTTTCTATTCAATGCATCCTAATTATGCTACAATTTCATGAACTTTTCAACTTTTCTTTAAAATAAGAAAGTATTTAAATTAAACTTTATTTTTGTGAATTTCATGCAGTTCTCTATTTGGTATTCGGAACAAAACGTGAACGTGCAGCAAAATGCTGTTATATGCTACCACACATACTTGTTCGTATGTATTTAATGTTTTGTTATAAACATTATTGATCAGTATTTGTATTTTCAAATATAAATAAACAAACAAAAAACTAAATCAATTCAAAATGTACTCAATCTATTTAATACATACATACTTATATAAGTAGTAGTTGAACAAAAAAAATACTTAATTTTTGTTTGTTACCCAAAATGCTGTATGATTTTGTATTGTAATTTATTTGAAAATCATAAATTTAATGAGAAAATCATAAATTTACTTACACCAGCAATAATTTATTTAATTTATTGATGAATGTATGAATTTATGAGTTTTAGCCAACTAATTTATGGCCATGTTTAAAAAATGCTAAATGTGTTGTAGTTTCGTTAATTTTTTTTTCGTTTAGGAAATTTAAAATAATTAAAATTTATTTTTTTAGAAAAGAAATATTTAAAATTCAATAAAATCATGATATTTGGGTTAACGAGCAGTATTTTTTAAATAATTTTTATTGAGTTAAATAGCTATTTGTACATGTTTAAATTGATGATATCAGTGGAGATTTGAGGGTTCTTGTATTAGTTTCTCTTCAAATATTTATTTTTAGTTTAGTCAAATAAAGGTTAGCACTAGGGTTCCTAATTTCTCTGATTTTTTACTTTCCCGGGAGGAAATTAAAAACGTTTTTTATTCTCGGGAATTCTTGGGAATTTTTAATACTAAGTTAAACCTAAAAACCAGTGAATTTTTTTTTCTAAGAAATTGTCTTATAATGTTAACAACGTTTTAAAAGAAGTATTAAATAACTATATTATGTTGGACCACTTTATCGGTATAAAATCAATAAATTCTATTGTTTAATTAAAAAACCTAAATTCGACTATTATATTCTGAAAATGTTTTATTTAACATCCATGACCACAAAGATATATGAGTTTTCCCAAAATCCACAGAATTCAGGAACGGATAAACTATTGAAGTATTGATATTAGTTTTTATTTTTATTTCAGATTAATCGTAAAGTCAGGTTCGTAAAGTCATTTGAAAATTAGTTTAACAACATTTTTATCAATTTGAAAATGGAGTTTGAAAAAGCCGAGTAAATACGAATATGGGACATTTCATGTCACGTGAACCAACTTTTGAAATCGATGTCTTCCGATTGGGATGAAATTCGCACCATGGTTAGTTTTGACACAATTTTTCAAGAAGATCGCTCGAGAACTTTCTGAGTTATAGGAGGTAAACCTTTTGGCAAAGCAGGTATTTTTTCTCATACATGTAATTTATTACCTATTGTTCTTAGCAAAATGTGTCCCAAATAGTTTAGATAGCTATTTCTTCAATCTTTCGGAAAAAATTAAAAACAAAAAAAATGTTGACATTTTTTTTTTCCAAAATCAAAAACTTTTTTGACTTTTTTACCAAAATGGTTTTTGATTTTGCAAAAAAAGCGAAATTGTATGTTTTGAGTTACACAACATTTATTTTGATAGATATCCAACTCGCATCCCACTAAGCGACCAAATAGGTATTTCTTTTGAGAAATAAAAATAAAAAAGGTCCCATTTTGGAAATAAAGTCAAAAAAGTTTTTGATTTAGGAAAAAAAATGTAACATTTTTTTATTTTTTTCCGGGAGATTGAAGAAATAGCTATCTAAACTATTTGGGACACATTTTGCTAAGAACAATAGGTAATAAGTTAAAGGGGAGTCACACGGCATGTATTCCATATGTATTGGGACATGTATTCGATACATATGGAATTCCATGTGTATGTCAAAATTCACGTTATACATACGATTCATAATTTCCACGTACATATGTAATTGCATGTGACATAATCTCCATTAGTTTATATATTTTTTGTTATTAACTACATATATATCTATTTGAAACATTATTTTGTTATGATTTTTCTCTACTCTTTTTTGTTTTGTGTTTTTTATTTTTCACTAACACAGTGTTGTATTTCAAAATACATACTGTTAAATTCACGAAAATAGAGCTCTTATTGCCAAAAATGTCATAAGGCATTCACATGTATTTTACATACACAAAGTTTCATATGGATCACACGGTATGTACATGTGAAAAAATGTCCCAATACATGTCACAAAACACGTGCAATACATACCTTGTCACCCCCCTATTACATGGATGTGAAAAAACACATCGACAGGAAAAGCCCCATATATTTATATATCTCAAAATATGTTAATTTTTTATACATTTCTTATTCTTATGCCCGTAATTTCAACAAATACACACAGAGAAAAAGTATAGTTGCGCATGTTTACAGTAACCATTTCCACACTTTTAAAAGTTTTTTAACAATATTATAGTCATGGTAACTATTTACATGATTGTGGTAATCGTAATATGGATAACTTACGATTCACATGATTGTATCAATCATATATATAGTTACAGTAAACAAGTGTATGTTTGTGTATTTATGGATTAAAAATATTTGGTAATTTTTACCCGTATATATTGATTTGAAATAAATGTCAAGTTACCTTATAGGTAAATTTATCTGCTGGGTATTTTACACCGTAGATATCTATTTGATGGGCTAGGAATTTTTGGAAAACTTGAAAAATGTAAGAAAGGATAAACTCACTGTTTATTGTTGGTGTTTTGTTTAAGCTTTGATTTTTACAAATAAAGCTTGAGTGTCTGTAATTCTCATTCACTCTTTAGTTTTATTTGTACAATATCTTTAGTTTTTCTAAAGCCTTTTGGGAAAAGGTTTCCTGATGATCTGGCTTAAGCAACCAGTGAAATGCGCATAGGAACTAGCTTATCCCCCAACAATAAATTTCAGTGAATTTATGAATAATTAATTGGGAAATTTAGCACAATTCTTACTAAAAGAAAAAATTTAATTTTTCCCCTTGAAAGTGCGTCTTCAAATTTCATATCCGTTGGGGCACCAGTTGACTTTTGTTCATCCTATCATTCTAATATATGTTTAGTGGGGGACGGCCTGGAGCTTGATAATTTTTATCGGTCATACAATCTTGGAGCACTCTAGTATACATACATCCATGTTATTAAAATCATCCGATCAAACAATTTTAAAATTTCTTTTCAGATCATCAACAAATATGGCCTTGCATCACCGTGTCCCAATTACCAGAGGGTGTTCAAATATATTACCAATGATGTCCTATACTAACATTTTAGGTACGTAGAAATGAATGTGGTGCTTAAAAATAAATAGGAAACACTGTCATGGTCCGAATAATAATGTTGTAAAATACATATATTTTAGAATTTATAATATGATTGCCCGTTACAATTTAAAAAAAAAAAAAATGTAATTGAAATAATATTTAATTTCTATCAATGCCGAAATTAAAACTATTGCAGCATTAAATGCAGTACAATGAAAAAATAAATTAAAACTGCTTCCACTTTTGTACGGAATACAATAAAATTACACACCCAACAGAAAGTCATATTATGGCATAAAAAACTTTTGCCAGTTCTTTTTTATTTTTTTGTCTTCAAATACTACTAGAGATAATTTCTGCTGAAACATAAAAAGAACAGGTACATAATACCAACACAAATAAGCAAACAGACATACAAAAAATTAATAGGATTTCTTACACATACAATCATAAAAAGACTACAGTCGGGACAGGGTAAAACGAATTATTTAATAAACAAATGAAAACGATGAAACACGATGAAATTATATGTAACCACTACTGTATTATTTTACTAATTTTCTTACATTTTAAGCAGACAAATATTGATAATTTAGTGTTTTTTAGTTAAATCAGGATTAAAACTTTTCATATCATATATTTTTTGTTTTAAAGAACAAGGAAAATTTGTTCTATATAAGAAAGAGTAAATAATCAGTTTTTTTCTAAGGAGTTTTAACCGACACTGTAAAAAGGGTTCTTTATTTTAAAAATTTTGTAAAAAAATATTTATATTTATCATGTAATTTAAAAATTCTATTTGTGGATTTGATATTATTCTTGAAATAATATGTACAATTTCCGTATTAACGTTACTTACCTGTATTGAAATCATTTCAGTGTAAATGTGTCAGTAATTTGAATACAAATGTTGGTTGGTGTTGTTCATTCGAAATGAATTAAAATAGACAAAAAGCCAGCAACAAAAAAAAAAGAAAAAAAAAAAAAAAATGTAAATGAAGAAAAAAACTTAAATAGTTTTCCAATTAAACTTTATCCTTTATGCTTCAAACTCATATAGAAAGTACAAAAGAAACAAACAAACAAACTTGCCGGTTTCATGCCTTGTCGCCTCTTTTAACCGCATAGAAATTATACTCTTATCCTTCTTATTTATTGAGAAAAGTTTTAGTGATGAATATTAATTTGGAAAGGTAGTAAGAGGGAAGGAGGACTATAATCAATGTCCTTTATATAGAAATTTATTTGTGAGTCTTTTAATTGGTGAACGATATTTTAAAGAATAAAGATGCGTAGCAGTAATTTAAGGAAACCGAGTAAGATAGTACAAGCAAGTAAGCCGACCATATAATTACAAATGTACATTGCAAGTATTAATATAGTGAATGAAATAATTGTTGCGAACATAAATGTTCTTTTAATTTATTTAATATCTGTGGGTCGTTAAAGTCTTGTTCCGGAGGATTTAGTAACCATATGAAACATGTTATCAATTATGAAATCAATTTTTCAAGAATTAGCAAAAAATATTTCTGCTTAATTGATTTTAAACGAGTTTTAAAAAGTGCAAAATTTCAGACAACATAATATAACAAATTTGGTAGTGCTATGTAGACTATGTGAAATAATGGACCGCACGCAGAAAAAAAATATAGTTGTGCATGTTTACTGTAACCATTTCAACATGTTTAACAATATTATAGTCACAGTAACTATTTATATGATTGTGGTAACAATAAAAAGGTTAATTTATGATTCACATGATTGTATCAACCATATATATGGTTACAGTAAACAAATATATGTTTGTGACAACCATTTATATGATGAATTATTTGATTATAATATGTTTCTCTCAGATTATGATTTCCATAAGCCGAGAGCAACGTAATTTGATAAGTCCTTCATCATATAAATGGTTGTCACAAACATATATTTGTTTACTGTAACCATATATATGGTTGATACAATCATGTGAATCATAAATTAACCATATTATGGTTACCACAATCATATAAATAGTTACTGTGACTATAATATTGTTAAAAAATCGTATAAATATGTTGAAATGGTTACAGTTAAAATGCACAACTATATTTTTTTTCTGCGTGCGGTTTCAACCAATTATAATATGATTCATCTTTGTTGACGATTGCGTGCCAATTTGACTTATACAGAAAATTACGAACTTTAGTTTGATCACAAGTTAAAGACAATGGCCCATAATCATAGTCAAACATAAAGTATATTTTAAGAGAAATAAAGTCGTCTTTACTTAAGAGTGGACTTTAGGTCTACCATAGACAAGTTAAAGTATACTTCCGACGTTAAAGTCGACTGTAAATATAAAACTAGCTGAAGTTGTAACCATATATATGGTTGATACAATCATGTGAATCATAAATTAACCATATTATGGTTACCACAATCATATAAATAGTTACTGTGACTATAATATTGTTAAGAAACGTATAAATATGTTGAAATGGTTACAGTAAACATGCACAACTATATTTTTTTCTGCGTGCGGTTTCAACCAATTATGATTCATTGGTTGAAACCGCATGATTATGATTCATCTTTGTGGACAATTGCGTGCCAATTTGACTTATACAGAAAATTACGACCTTTAGTTTCATCACAAGTTAAAGATAATGACCCATAATCATAGTCAAAAATAAAGTATATTTTAAGAGAAATAAAGTCGTCTGTACTTAAGAGTGGACTTTAGGTCTACCATAGACAAGTTAAAGTATACTTCTGACGTTAAAGTCGACTGTAAATATAAAACCAGCTGAAGTTGTTTTTAACTCATTTAACAACAGCATCAGCTGTTCTTCGCCATGTAAAAAAGTTCGACAAAAAGTCAAAAATGTTTAAGTTACAAGACATTGGCAGATATTTTGCAATTATTGAATATTGAATCAATAAAATTAGTACCAAAATAGAATAAATTTGTTATTAATCCTTCCTTTTCTATTTTTCCACCACAAACCGTTTTTTTCTTTAGTTTCCCGGTTACATTTATTGTTTGTCACTCTTGTTTTTTTTTTTTTTTTAAATTTCAAGTTATATATTGTATGAAAACATTTTCTACATTTGAGGTGACACCCAGTTAAAGTCTGTTCAATTTAAAACATACTTTAATTTTGACTATAGTTGGAGAATAATAAAAAGCGGGTTTATTGTTTGACTATTATAATGGGCCAATAATTTTATCTGGAATGATAAAGATACATTTTGTACTAGTGTAATGAATAGCGTTAAAATCTTTTATCCCCAAAGTTTTCAATAAGTTGGATGAATATGAGACCTTTCTTAGAGCATTTTAATATACAACTACTTTAGTCGGACCCTAACATATTAACTGCCCTACATAAATACACTTAAATGGGAAATATTTCGAAAAATTTACCAACATTAGCTAATTTTTCAACGCCCGCATATAATTCCAATGACCCTAACAGAGCACGATGGGGCCAATGAACAGTTTTTGAGGCAATAAATCACAGGAAACATCTAGACTATTCACATTTCGTACAGATGATAATAATGAGATTTTAAGTCTTCAGTAAAAGTATTAAGTCAATCGGGCAGTGCCACGCCCATTTCCAGTAGGTGGATTAAAGTACTACTGCGGTTGAAGATCACTGGGAAATAATAAGTTTGTGAGTTTCAATAAGATCACATAAATGCTCACCTAAGACTTTAGTAATCATTCAAGTCAATCCGCCTACTGCCACACCCACCTCTTTTGAAATCAAAATGTTAAAAACAAAACTTCAACACACACTTAACACAAGCACTCACTCAATCACATCACATCATCTTAAAAATGAAATCATTCGACCTGTTTTTTAACACTAGTGGGCGGGGGTGGAGCAGGCACTGTAGCTCGTTTGGGTGTCATAATCATGTTGGGCGATACAGGGGTAGTGGGGGTAGTTAAGCGTATCTCTAAAGGTTTATCTGGGGAGTAGCTCCCATATAAGGCCCACTTTCGAAAAGACGATTAAAGACCGATCGTCACATAACTTGGTGGTGCGATTTCGGCTTATATAAAACTTATTTGTGCTGAAAATGGACTGATTCTATCCACATTCAGTAGGTTTTGTCCCGGGGACAAGAGAAAAGCTTGTACCAAATTTTGTAGAATTATCTTTAAAATTGCAACCTGTAGTTTGATTACAAGTTTTACATTGACAGAAGCACAGACGACTTGGCTACTTGGCTACTTTGCCAACTCGCCATGTTTTAATATTTGAATGTTTCAAATTGTTAAATATAAAATTCCGTTATTATTATTTTTAAATGGTTGAGTTTAAAAAAGGACTTTTTGCCTCAAAAGCCTGGTATTGGCCCCATCGTGCAGAGTTAAGAAACTAAATTTTGTACATTTGGATTACTTGATTATATAATTTTACTTGGCAGTAGTTGGACGTGGTGCAAGTCAGTACAATTAAAGATAAAATACCAAGTTGACAATTTTAAGTTTGAACTCTCTGAAGATGGAATTTGTCATTGTTTACATGGATGTAAATATGGAACTTTATGGAATAACTGAATGGAATATCACGGATAGAGCTTAGTATCTTAGCAATATCCTGAATAGAAAGCTATCCTGAAAACTAAACCTGTATAACTATATACATATTCATGCAAATGGGCAATAAGTACTAATTGGGGTATTGTTTTATGGATCAATGTTGAGGTGACATGTTATTATGAATGCGTGTTTTAAGAACTATTGCCATTTGATAATAAGAGGGGCCTACTCCCACAAAAACGTTATTTACCATTATAATCTAGCAAGGACTTTCGACACTTTTAGGTGCTAAACATCTTTGCAATATACATATATAGTAATACTTACTACTAAGTACTATTGGGACCATTCTTTGATATTCAACTTTCCACAATAATACCGGACAGGGATATGTGGCTTAGCGTACTCTATTCCCCATGGGGTGGATTCTTCATTGAAGGTTATGGAATTAAATCCTTTTTTTGAACGCGACGTTTGTATTGCTTTACAGGTGGATAACTATGCTATAAAATGTGCAGCTTATATTTGTATATTTACTGCCTTTAATGGAATAGCGCACAGTGGGGCAGAATGAAATTGTTTTGGAAATAAATCTGGCATTTATAATCGCCTGGTCCGATCGGAATAAAATTTGACGCGGGCGTAGCCAAGGAGCATACGAGTTTAAATTATTAAAATGGACCCTACAAATGCTCCAGGAGCGCCGATATGCGTGCTCAAAGTAGGATACCTTCGACATGTAAAATTTTTAACACATGCCATTTTTTTATTTCCCATCAGATGCTTGCGTGTGCTATATATCTCTTAAAATTTCCATGTTATAAGCATTTCAAAATTGAAATTTTAAAATTTTGCCATACCTTGGTCCGCTCTTTTAATCGAATGAACTCAAATTTGTTTCGTTAGTTAGACAACTAAATTACCATTAATATGCAAAAGATTTCAGGGCAATAACAATTACAGATCCAAAAATAAACGATTTTGAATTTAAAAATTCAAAAAATTTTAGATTTGTGCTGTTTTTTGGGCGAAAAGGGTACTCAACTCTTTTTTTATTAAAAAAAACTTTCTTTAAGGACATATAACAATTTTATGTTTTTCTGTAAGATATCTTTATGGAGAACATTTTGGTATAAAAACATGTCATAGTTTTCGAATATGTCGTCCCTACGCCCTTCGGAATTTGACCGGAATTTCAATTTTGAGCAACATGTTCTAAAATTCCAAAGCTGTGATCCAAAAATGGAAAGCAGTTTTGGAAACCTTGATGTGAGCTTTATTTATTCCCAAAGTATTTTCCCAGCCCCAGGAAATGGTGGATCCTATGGGCAAAATTTTAAAAAATATAATTTTTGGGATTTTCGCTCCAATTTTCAGGAATTGCGGGATTTTCTTTGACCTTCTGACAATTTTTTTTACACTTTGTTATTCAGAATGAAAAATTTAAAAAACGTTGAAAATTTCAATAAATAAAGATTTTATTACATATTAGATATTTATTGAGCTTTTAAAACTAAAATTTGTATAAAAATTATTATTCGCAGTGAACTAGTTTTAGGCGTGGTAAGAAATATATCGAAAAATGGTGACCTCATAGATCCCAATAATTGACCCGGAATTTCTCTGCTCTTTTGATTAATTAAGTTATCACCCAGATAATTTCCAGAATTATGTGATATCCGGGTGATACCAGAAACAGGCACAAGCTGGATTTTGACCCAAAAGTTCACTATAGACCACATTAACTTCCTTCGTATCAGTATAGAAGAGTCGTGGAATGACGCTTACCACTGTATCAATGTTTTATAGACTTAGAGAAAGCCTTCGAAAAACTGAATCATGATGTGATTTGGAATGAATTGGCATGTAGAGGAATCCCCCTCAAATTCATTCGTCTTATCAGAAGTTTATATCGTAATGCATCTTGCACAGCTAGACATGGCAAGTTGTCGAACGATATCGATTACGCTGATGATATCTGTCTATTGGCTGATAGTTTCTCGGACCTGGCAACAAATCTAACGTAGGCCAAAGACAGAAACTCTCCGAATCAATACGGCGCCCCAGGAAGTGGAGTGGATTGGTCATACCCTTAAAAGGCAATCAAATTACATCACCAGAACTGCCGCAGAATGAAATCCTCAAGGGAGCAGACAAAAAGGACGCGCTTTAATCTGAGGCTGGTTACCTCAATCTCAGCTTGCGGCTGAAGTAACCAGCAGCGGAAAGAGTTGGGAAGAATAGAAGGCGCTGGCGTAAAATAAATATATTTTTAAACTAAATTATTGAGGCCATATGTTTCTTATAGTATCGATAGGAACTTATATTCACGCAGAAAAAAAATATAGTTGTACATTGTTACTGTAACCATTTCAAATTTGAGCATGGTTACTGTAACAATTTCAAAATTTTTAACAATATTATAGTCACAGTAACTATATATATGATTGTGGTAACAATAATATGGTTAATTTACGATTCACATGAATATTTCAACCATATATATGGTTACAGTAACCATGTATATGTTTGTAACAACCATTTATATGATGAAGGACTTACCATATTATGATGCTCTCATATCATAATCTGAGAACATCATATTATGATAAAATTATTCATCATATAAATGGTTGTCACAAACATATACATGGTTACTGTAACCATATATATGGTTGAAATATTCATGTGAATCGTAAATTAACCATATTATTGTTACCACAATCATATATATAGTTACTGTGACTATAATATTGTTAAAAATTTTGAAATTGTTACAGTAACAATGCACAAATTTGAAATGGTTACAGTAACAATGTACAACTATATTTTTTTTCTGCGTGTTGATACGAAACAATCAGACCAAAACCATTTGCTCATGTAAAAGGGCCATAGGGAAAAACTCGTAAATACTAACTTGAGACTTAGGTTGTAAACCGAATACCTCTAGTCTGGAAGATTGATATATTGTACAGCGTTAGGCCGTGGGTTTTATTGGAACATAATAACCCTATTTATCTCATCGTTAAGGATAATTTGTTATTATTATAGTTTTATCAATTACTAAACTTAAGTGAGCTGCGGATATATAGAAAAGCGATACATTTTAGGTGAAACATTTCTGCAAAACTTCGAATTTTTAATCAAATACTTAATTAACAACAATTGCTTGAAGAGCGTGTAACATTTTGGAATGCGTATTAAAATGTTTGTTTTCATCATCACAAAATCCGACTTCCTTTTAACCTATAAAAATTTCCTCTTGCTAAACATTAATCAAACACTTGAAATATTTTTTTCTTTCCATTTTTATTTTAGAAAATAACCAATTCACGCATTTTTAGAAAAAAAAAAAACACAAAATATTGTTGCGATTAAGTCAAACAATAACTCAACTCATTTGGAGAAAGATCGACGAATAATATACATATATTAGCTCTTAATGTTCTACAGAATTGTTCAATTAGAATTTGTTTCATCAATTCATTTAATTTCAAATGTTCCATATTTGTTGTTACTTTAAAACACTTTGGTTTATGATCTTATAATTGTGGAGCACCTGCTGTGCTTTTGTAGAATTCCTACACTCGAACTCAATCAATTCATTTATTCTTTTGTCTTAATCACATAAATTGAGTTGGTTGGATTGTATGGAGTAGTGAGTGAGCAGTTTGATCAAGCATGCATTTTTTGTGCAGTGTACACAATATTTATTTAAAATTTAATTTGTTATTTTAACTAAAGTTAATGTTAAACACACCATGGAGATGAAACCTAAGTGCATGATGCATAGTTTAGGAAGTCTTTGGTCTTGTGTTTGTTTTGTTTTCGTATATTGAAAATTAATTAATCTAGAAATTCATAATTGGAGTTGATTTTTCAAAAACTAAAAGTGTTTGAATGCTTAGAAGGCTTGTGTGTACATTTTCTTATTTATGTTTTCACACTAAATGATTATTAAGAGATTTTTATTTTTTAGATTTTGATCGGTTTTCTTTATTCTTAAAGGGCATTTTTCATCTCTACGGGGGACCTTTGTGCTTTTATCATCATATTGGTATTTTTATTTGTATAAATTTGTTTTTCCATAAACGTTTGAAATAATTTCGTATAAACGTGCTTTGATGATGGTTAAGAAAATATTTTGATAGCTTTGATCAAAAGAATTTTATAAATTTGAAATCGTAAATTTTGACTTTAATTTGTGATTGTTTTAGTTTAGAGAGAAAAAGCCGATCGACCACCCAAAATTTTGATTATTGATTTGTAATTTTATTGCAATAAATATTTTTCAAGTGGTTTATAAGAGAAATGGAGCATATATGCTTTATGAAATCTATTGAAGATTCAATTGCTCATACATTGTAATCTCTTGTTACATTCTTGGACATCGATGGAGCTTTTAATAGTGTTAGTCCCAGTGCCATCCTATCTGCTATGGAGGGTCTGGGTTGACCTTTTCACACGTCAAGTAATCGTTGAGACACTTGGCAATAGGGGGATATGTGCGATGTTCGTAAATTTCGGTGTTTCAAAACTGGTGAATCCTGGTTCTAGGTAGGAATGTTATCTCGTAAATTTCTGGATAAAATTCATCAGTAAATAGAGTGTGGGTATTCAATTGATAGACTGAACTCGTACTTGTCACCAGGAAGTATATTATTAACCATCTTGTTATTATGCTGGAAAGAATACTATCCTGGAATCTCAACCTGAGAATTGGATAATTAAGTCCAATGTGGAGATATATTCACGCAAGAGATCCATTGGTAATAATATTGATTAAAAAAATTCCAATTTCCATATACAAACTTTTGAGGAGGGTCCTTCATACAAAAAATCTTTTTTATATAATTTTGGCATGCTATACACAAATCTGGTAAAATCGTGCACTAAATCCCATATTTTTAGCAGTTTAACCCCAAGAACGTGAAACTTAACTGAATGTTTTAAAAACAATTTATGGATTTATTTTAATATTAAAAGTTATTTTCAATTAATTTATTGAAAAAGTGTTTGTGCTCATTTACGTTTCCAATTAAACGAAGAGCAAGATATAATAAAATATTAAAAAATAAAAAAATATTCATTAAACTCCCCTATTTACTCTATCAAACTTTTCGATTTTTAAGTATAGAATACCACGCTTTCTGAACT
This sequence comes from Calliphora vomitoria, assembly GCA_942486065.2. Lineage (NCBI taxonomy): Eukaryota > Metazoa > Arthropoda > Insecta > Diptera > Calliphoridae > Calliphora > Calliphora vomitoria. Next base: position 69,252,487 of record OW818030.2, on the reverse strand, counting down.
TTTTGTCACATATTGTCTTTGTTTTTACTTTTATATGTCCCTTTTTTATTTTTAAGAACCCCCACAAATGCTCAATGGGACTTAAGTCCGGAGACTGGTAGGGCCAATCTAGGACACGTACGTTGTTCTCTTGAAACCATAACTTAGCAAGCCTAGAGGAGTGCTTCGTGTCGTTATCCTGCGTAAATTCCCAGACAAGAGGCATTTCCTCTTTGGCAAATGGTAGAATTTGATTCTTAAGTAATCCAAAAAATTGGACCGACGACTAATGCCAAAAAACAACCACAAATCAGTATGGAACCTCCACCATGTTTGAAGGTATTTTTTGTGTACCTGGAGTCAAATTCTTTATTTTTTGGTATTCGTATAAACATTTTATCATCAGACCCAAACTAATTAAGTTTAGTTTCAAGGTAATATTACATTTTTCAAATTTTTCCGACGTAGGTGTTGATTGGTCGAATAATAATCGTCTTTTTATATTTTGCTTACTTAATAAAGGTACTTTTCATGGTCTTTGTCCCTTTAATCCAGCTTCTATAAGTCTATTCCTTATTGTACGACATGTAACTGATGCCCATGAAACGTTTTTGATTTCACTCGATGACTTAAAAGGATTTTTTCGGAAGTTCTTGCTATAAGTTGGTCCAAGCGTGCTGAGATTTTTCTCTTACTTCCTCGAGTTTATTGTCTCTTTTTTGAGTGAAGTGCATTGAAAGCTTTATTTTTGGAACACATTAATACTTCCGCAATTTCACTAATAGATTTTCCGTCTGTTTTAAGCTCAGAATAAAATCTTTTTGAGCTTGAGTAGTGTGAACACCTCCACCCATTTTTAAACAATAATTCAAATAATTTGATTTCAAAAGTAAAATCGAATTACAGGAATTAATTTTTAACCATTATATTTCATAATTTTCTTTCCTTAACCCTCTAACCGGTAGGACCACCTCTTCGATTTTTGGGCCACAGTGCTGTATTAAACATTTTTTCGCTTCAAAATAGTGAAAACTGTCTTTAGACAACACTTTTTTACATTTTCTTTATACCTCCCAATATATTCTGACAAATCGTGTGTCAGCTATGATCAGCCAAGTGCAAAAAGTCATCAAATTAGCGTCGAAAATTATTTCGCAAATTTAACTATTAAGCAAGTAAGAAAGTATGGTCGGTCAACCCCGACCTTATAATACCCTACACTAAGTAAATGAGCAAAATCATTATTCTTTCAAAATTTCAATAATTTATATTCGTGAATGATTTTCGGAAGTGGACCTTATATGGGAGCTATGAAAAATTACGGACCGATCAGCATGATATTTGTTCATGTGATTAATGTCCATATGAAAGTTATTTATGTTGCATTTTATGTGTATACCAACATTTTGAGGAGATTTATGCTAGTTAAAGTGATTATCGGAAGCAGGTCTTATATGGGAGCTATGACTAATTATGGACCGATCATTACAAAATTTGGTGGCATAAATTCGGAATATATAAAATTTATTTGGAGAAAAACTTGAGTAGATACCTATATAAATTAAACATTTATGACCGATAAAGTCCAATTTCGGAAGGAGATTTGTATGGGGTCTAGGTGAAATAATGGACCGATTTCATCCAGTTTCAATAGACTTGGCAGAAAAACTGATATGTATTAAATTTTATCGAAATATCTTCCAAATTGCGACCTGTACTCTGCGCACAAGGTTTAGAAAGTGATTCTGAGTCGATCGGTATACTTTAAGGTGGGTGTAGGACTAATATTTTTGGGCGTTACAAACATCTGCACAAATCCATTATACTCTCCCCACTATGGTGGTGTAGGGTATAAAAACAACATTTAGAATAAAATGACCGACTTCAAAATTTTACGGTAAGTAGATAACATTTTATATTTAAGTTTCAAAACGTATTTGAAGTGAAAGAATAAAAAGTTTGATTTTAAAACGAAATAGGGAAGGCCTTCTCAAGGCGGTAGAGTTTTATGTACTGCCGCTTGCCGGATTGCGTGTACAATAATGTCCTCCTCTCTTACATTGTAGTTTTCACCTTTTGTTCATAAAACTTTATTGTTTGCTTATGGTTCTATTATTTTTCCTTTTAATTTACTATTGTGTTATTAAACGTCCTTATACGAAAAATATCAATTTGGAGCAAATATCTGATGAACAATTTCTCGAGTTCATCGATTCTGTAGAGTTCTGTAGACAGCTCAGATGAAAGTATTGATAGCGATGACAGTGTTGCTGATTCCACTTATGTTTCAAAGACGAAACACCATTTTCGAAAATACATACCCAATAAGCCGCATAAAAGAGGAATCAAATTGTTCGGTTTTGCCTACCGGTTTTAAATCTACAATGGGTCCGAAGATAATATCATTTTACCTGTTATACCGGCCATTGGATTGGTATTTCTTGTTGATTATGATTTGCTTTTGTGTAAACTGTGAAATTAACCAAGAGAAGAGGTGATTTTGCATAGAATACTGTATTATGGAAGAATAACAAATATGTCTTCCCGATTCAGAAGAGCCAATCCGAGGTTCCTCGGTATGATAGAAAGCAGAATAAATTCATCGAAATTAACTGCCCTCAAATTATTCGAGAATACAATGATCGCATGGGTGGAGTAGATCTCATGGATGGTCTCCAGGGTCGATACAATATTTGAGCTAAGACTCGCATTATTATAATTAGGTTGTTCTACTATTTTGTGGGCATGGTCTTTACAAATGCATTCTTTTTATACAAATGTCTGCAGGCCGATGAGGCCAATGCTTCCAACAATGTGTCCGATTAAAAAACTGCTTTTACAGCTTCCAGATTGGCTGGAGGAAATAGCTGCTGGACTTGTTTCCTTCAAAAATATATCGTCTGTAGGATGACCATCTGTTCAAAATCTCGGTGAGCCTTTATATCTACAGCCTGACATATCAAGTGTTGGGAAAAGAGCTGCTCATCAAGTAGCTGATGTTCAGTTCGATGCTGACGATCTTTTTCTTGTTTGGGTGGAGAGAAAAGCCAAAAAAAGGTGCAACATTGCAAAAAATGTGACACCCAATTCGTTTGTTCCAAATAAGACCTGTCTTTATGCGGTCAATTTGATAAAAATTGTTTCTGGAACTACCACCATCGAAAATAATGCGTATTTTAACTTTGTTTGTTCCCTTCTGTCGGTTTTTCCTCTGCCTGAGGACAAACATCAAAAGAAGAACTGACAACAAAAAACAGACCCTCTATCTATTTTATTTTTCATTTATGTTAAACATTAAACTCAAAAAATAATATTAATGTCAGTGTCCCTATTATTTTTTCCAACATTGTATGTTTTGAAAATTTCAGATTTTATAAAATGTAGTCAAAAGTGGTTCATATCTCAGCTGTTTCTAACTAAACAAACAATCGGCTACAATAATATATAAGTAATTTAGAAAAGTAATTACTAAACTCCTTTCTTAAGCTAAGCGAAATCGATTAATTTTTAAATTTTCTCTGTGAAGAAGGTATCAATACAACCAACATTTCTAGGTCAATTTTATGAGATGATTTATGGAGCAATATAAAAATTAATATAAATTGTACATAAATTGCTTTTCAAAAGAAAAAATCTAAAATTCTGCTACAGGTTTTTTTTTAAATTATTTTTGTAATAGTATTAAAAGCCATAATCATTTTTGAGTAAACATTCAAAGACTACTTCAGAAGTTATCATAATGAGGAAGAGTAATCGGTGTCTCACTTATTGTGTCAATATCTGACCTTGATCATATTGAAGAGGCTTATAATTAGTGTCCCCTCTCTCTCATGATTAGAAGAGGAGTCGAGCATGAATCTCAGATACTTACATCTACTGATCCATGAGAGTATCAGGTAAGTTCGGTATGAAGACACCATGTGTCGATTGAGAGTTTGAGTGCCACAATGATTCCATAGTAATGGAGCCAAGTGATTAGCTGCAACCCAACCTCAGAGAAGTGGATATTTCAAATAAAAAAAAAGTTACTGAAATAAAAAATATTTACTTAATAAGGATTTAATGAAATTTCATATTCTCAGCACTTTACCAACGATTTTGAGACAGTTAAAATATTTGATTTAAACAAGTTTTATCCAATTTCATCAACATTTTTTCAAACAAATACTGGGTTGTTCAAATTAAATAAATCCCGTTTTAAGACAATTTTTCACATACAAAATGAAAAGGATTGAAAGTTTTAATCCTTCCTTTCCAACTCCACTGCTATTTTATTTCTAATTGAAGCAAAAATATTAAATCGACAGTCATTTAATCAATTCATTTCTTCCAAACCATTAAATAAAAATAATAATAACAATAATATCTATCAAAGGCCCATACCAATTTCCATACAAAACATAATAATTCATTAAGGATGTTGGAGGACAACTAAACAAAAATTGAGAAGAAAACAAGTGCTCGAATTAAATTCGAAATGAAACAAAGGCGCAGTGAAACAAGTCATAAATGGCAAAACACAATGAAAAGAACAATAAAACAAAAATATCACTTCCGTGCCATGCAAAAATCTATAAAAAAAACAGTGATTCGCAAACAATCAATAAAAAGGGGTGATCTCCTCTCAATACACAACAAAAATTAAAGCGACCCTTTTGCTCATAGAAACATTCAAACCGACTGTCTGACTAACTGGTCATAAAGAGTTCGTATTACAAGACCAAATGGAAAATGAGCATGTAAAGGGTAAAAAAAAAGTTACTTACACCATCAACTCATCAATATTTATGCACTTGTTAAAATTGTTGTTGGTCGGTTCATAGAAATCATATAAATGAAATCCTTTTTATTCATTCACAACAAAAACTAACAACAATTGAATATTTATATATTTCTATACACATACAAAAGCTGGCGTGTGTGCGAATGTATTCGAATTGATTCGTATGAAATATTGTGCAAAAGTCCTGTAATAAATTTTATGAAAAGAGAAAAAAATACAATGATACAACCAGCAATCGTTTCATCGCATTTCTTTTTCATGACTTTTATTCATTTCTCTGATTCTAGACCGTCTTCCACCTTCTGCTTTCGCAAAAGAAGGAACAAAAGGTCACAAAAATGATAAACGGATATAAATGTTGAATGTATTTCATGTTTCTCCCGATAGTTTTATTTCTCTAACAGAAATAGTTGCACTACATTTTGTTTGATATTCATTTTGGGTTATCTGATATGTATGTCATTTTAAGTCTTATCTTAACAATGCGGGAAGTTTGAGGCAATAATTGGAAGCAACATCTTGAATGAATTTTAAGTAAATTAGTAAAAAAATATAAAATAAAATAATTGGTCAATTCACCAGGTCTCTTATCATGTCATATTGTCATAATGTCCTAATATTTCACAATGGTTTTTATTGCTTTCAAGCAGAAAACGTCCTAAAATAATACTACTTACATTCTATGCTATGTTTATTGTGATGTCGTAACGAACCAGTAGAGTCCAACGCCGAATACCTAAGAGTCGGTTAAGCCGAGCCGACGAGTCGTGTTATATTAGGACATTATGACAATATGACTGATAAGAGACCTTGTGAATTGACCAAATATTTAACCAATATTGTGACAAGTTTTATAATATGGAGGAAACAAACATGGATTGCGAAGCAAGGTGATTGTCAATAAACTCCAGAGTTTATATCGGTTAGTGTATTGAGGGGTCCTTAAAACAATTTAAAATAGCCACTGTGCTATTTTGTCCAGATTTAGCAAACAGTATTATTCAACAGATATAATTGAGTGGTATAATACAAACAATATTGATTTTGTTCCGAAAGAGGCAAATTTACCAAATTGACCGTAGCTCCACCCCATTGAGAGATATTGGGCCCTGATGAAAAGATCTCTAAAGATGAGTAAAAAAGTGGCACGAAGCGACCAGGATACTCTCTGTTTGACAATAATACTGTACCAAAGCTAAGGAATAGTGTTAAGAAAAAGGTGCAAACATTATATGAAAAAAGCCATAATACCCTTAATTGTTAGTTTTTAATTAATCCTCTAACTGGCAAGACCGTAAAAAGTATCCTATGAAGCCAATAATGTTTTTTTCAAGTAGATTTAGTCAATGGAACCGTAAGTTTTAATGTAATATAACACCATAGGTAAATTTTATATATAAACAAATTTTATTGAGAGAAGGGAACAAACAAAGTTAAAATACACATTATTTTCGGAACAAATAACTTGGATGTCACATTTCATGCAATGTTTGCACATTTTTTTGGGTTTTCTTCTCACCCAAACAAAAAAATGATCGTCAGTATCGAACCGAACATCAGCAACTTGATGAGCAGGTCTTTTCCAGAAACCTGATATGTCAGGCTGTAGTGATAAAGGCTAACCGAAATTTGGAACAGATATTTGTTCTACGGACAGTATATTTTTAAAGGCAATGAGTCCAAGAGCTATTTCCGCAAACACATCTGGAAGCTGTAAAAGCAGTGTTTTAATCGGACACAATGTTGGAAGCTTTGGCCTCATAGGCATGCAGACGTTTGTATAAAATTAATGTATTTGTAGAGACCATGTCCACAAAATGTTAGAACAACCTAATTATAATATTGCGAGTTTTAACTCAAATATGGTATCGACCCTGGAGACCATCTATGAGATCTACTCCGCCCATGCGATCATTGTATTCTCCAATAATTTGGGGGCATTTGGTTTCGATGAATTTCTTCTGCTTTCTATCATACCGTGGAACCTTTGTCTGTGATTCTCCAGGATTGGTTCTTCTGAAACGTTCAATACCTACATATGTCGATGACGGGCGGACATATTTGTTATCGTACCATAATGCGGTATTCACATCGACTCCATGGATTGATAGCATGTATTCTACGCAAAATCATCTCTGATCTTTGTTCATTTCGCAGGTTACACAAAAGCAAATCATGATCTACAAGAAATATGACAACATAAAATAGTACACCGAGAAAACAGATTCGTAATAGCAACTGAATTTGTTGCCAATCGAACGATTCGGTTGCATACATAGATTTTTTGGGTTCTATTAACATAATATTGTTACGTTTTTACCTTTTAAAAATGTGGTTTATTTCCTTTAAATAATCCGGATACTTTTGATTGCAAATAAAAAGCAGTTTTAGTAGTTTAAAATTTGTAACAACTCTTTATTTATTTAAATGAACACCAACAACAGTTCAAATATTCACTCAGTGTCTCTATACACGTCTATCAATTCTATCAGAAATATCAGAAATACACACACACACTCTATAATGTACACGTACAATTGATGTTAACTCTAACAGCGACAATGATCAACTCAACACACGACTGCCACCTCTGCCACTATTTATACACGCGCCATCTATCGGGAATCTTCTACAATGCTCTTAACGGACATACTAGTACATTCGAATTCTAGAGCTTTCAATGTTAATTTTAGCAGCTTAAACATGCCGTGTTGCCATACTTACAAACAATGCTAATAACCTCATGCTATCAATCATTGTTGATAAGTAGAAGCTTCTACTGATGGACGTGTTTATAAACATTATGAATGTTGCAGGCAGTCGTTGCGGACTGTTAAATTCAAATCGCTATTGCACATTCGTAACAATATCAGTGGATAAAGAAGAATTTCGGTTGAAGCAACCAAACTTTTGTTACCACTTCTAACATGTCTAGCATAACAACTGTAAAATTCGGTCACTAAGGCAGAATCATTCGATTGGCAACAAATTCGGTTACTATTACGAATCTGTTTTCTCTGTGTACCTCTCATTGTGCCCAAACCATAAATTCATCTGGCTCGTAAATAGACTACCAGCGGCTTCGAATTGTAAATTTTATCAAAATACAGGATGTCATACACGAAATTAGGAATCTCCAATATCCGTTGTAACAGGTAAAATGATATTATCTCCGGACCCATTGTAGATTTAAAACCGGTAGGCAAAACCGTTTGAATCACAAAGCACGAACAATTAGATCCCTCTTTTATGCGGCTTATTGGGCATGTATTTTTGAAGATGGTGTTTCTTCTTTGGAAGTGGAATCAGTAACACTGTCATCGCTATCAATACTTTTATCTGTGTTGTCTACAGTACCCTACAGAATCGATGAACTCGAGAAACTGTGCATCAGACATTTGCTCCAAATTTATATTTTTCTTATAAGGACGTTTAGAAATAGACATCTTTAACACAATAGTAAAATAAAAGTTTGCTAATAAAAGAACCATAAGCAAACAGTAGTGTTTTATGAACAAAAGGTGAAAACAACAATGTAAGAGAAGAGTACATTTTTGTACACACAAACCGGCAAGACCGCATTCACTATTTCGTTTTTAAATCAAACTTTTTATTTTTCTCACTCAAATATAAAATTTATCTACTTTCCATAAAATTTTGAAGTCGATCATTCTATTCTAAATGGTCATAGCTGACAAACCGCAAATTGGGAAGATGATATTTTAAAATACAAATCTCTAAAATGTTCCTTAAAAACAACATATTAATCTGAATGTGTACATAAATGTTTACTTATATTTTCTAAACGTAAACGCCACGTTACAATGACCGGTCCATTTCATATAAAGTGATAGAACTTGTGCTGCTCGCTACCCCAAAAAAACGGGTTTGTGTTAGTTTCCTTCCCCATTACTTCCCTAATTTATAATAGCTCAGAAATTGTAAATTGGAACAAAAACTATACTATAGAATTATAACGAATTCTACAACACTCAAGCCTACATTAGTATTCAATTGGGATCGAAAAAGTCAATAAATATTTAAATCAAGCAGGTTGAATCGATAGGACTCCATTTTCATAAAAGAGATCTTATCCTGTAAAAAAATGTAGCATCTACCACAGTCGCCTTATTCATAATAATTCTTGTTATTCCTTCCATAAATGCTTTTGCTTCGCATTCGAAATAATTCTTGTTTACACATTTTTATTGATTGCATTTTATTATTTTCAACATAAAAGTCTCATATTGACATTACTTTGTACCTCCTTTGATTACAGTTTTGGTCTGTTGTGTTTAGACTGAAAACATTCAACTGTTAGCAAAATGTATAGCCATTCATTCCAACCATATGAGTAACAGGAACAATTACAATAATGTAAGAAATTCTATAGTCGTCTACTTAGACCAAAATATGATGGGGAAGTATAAATATCAACAAAAAGGAAGAATGAAAGACATTGGATTGAGTATAATGGCACAAACATTTCAAACTTATCAATATTTTGACTGCTTTTTCCTTTTGGTCTCTATTGTTGGGGATTATTGCAATAAATGTTTATTGGCAAGAAAACACAAAACAAGAGCTAAAGGGCGAGGACGATCCATAAAGGAAATTATTATGTTACACAATAAAATGTAAAAATGTATTGAAATGTTGAAAAGGGTTAAAATAGACTAAAATTAAAAATATTTTCGATTGTCTGAAAATGGGTATTGGATAATATTTATACAATAATTTTTTTTATTACGTAATCTATAAACTTTTGATAGGTTTATTTATAAGTTTTTGTAGATGTGATTTTGTCACGAATTCTTTGTGTTTCGATGCTTTTTTGTCAGTAATTTTTGTCGCTTAGTGATGTTTAATATAACCGGAGATCTAAAATAGTTAATAGTTCCAGGTATCATCTAGTCTTTTATATACACACATACAGTGTTATATTTAAAGATGAAATTGTAATTAGTAAGTATAATAAATTGCAATATTTAAAAGTGTTTGAAATCTAAACAACAACTCTAAGATAAAGGTTCTAGTAACACTAAGATTGATATGTGACAGTCACGTATCAAATATCGTAGGTCTTGCTGTTTACTAATCGTAGATAAAAGGTACAGTTTCTTTGACAATATTTCACTTGTAGAGATTATAAATATAGAACTGGTCCCTTTAGTCTAAAAGCCCTGAGTATTTGAGTGTATATGCCCAAGATTTTTGAACTCATTCCCGTCGTACTCGGTTCGGGGATTTATTATATTCGGCAACCTATTCCCACAGCGATGACAATGTAACCCAAGCTTGTATGTAGGGCCCGACTACATAGTCTGCAAGGTGGTGGTGAGGCAAGAAGTCAATTTGGCAACCTAAGTTGGCTTACTGTTGGAAACATACAATCAATGTCCAATCATTACTTGTGACAAAATCCAACTATCCTTACGATGTACCACTCCAAGCCAAATCAGGTTCAGAGAGCCAATATCGCCATAATAACTATATAGGTGGCCTGCAATCAAAAGCTGTTCCAGTTTTAGATTCATTGGGTCACATGGTTCCAAGAAAACTGAGGAACTTGCTAAAGCACAATTAGCATACCTATATTATGCTAGAGACCTTATAGCTTGACTATAAAACGTGCAGAGTTGGATGCTGCGATAAAAAGCCAACAAGCGAATTCCAAATGTAGTTTATGTGTTCTAGAAAGTTTTCTAAGGGAACCCGGGTACTTTATTTCGATGACGCCGATTGGTACAAGGATATCGTAAAACTGATATCTTGCATAGATGAGTGCTTAGCGTCACTACTTAAAGCTGCAATTGCATCGTTGGATATATGAAATATTTGATATCAAATGAGCTACTTTGAGATCAGTATTTCGTATCGAATCCTAACATCCCTCAGGGAAGAGTATTATCTTCCCTTTTATGAAACTTGGTTTACGATGCACAGTGGGGTCAAATATTCTTTTTTCACGGAGTTATTAATATCTCAACAATAGTGAGGCTCGCAAAATTTTACCAATCAGACCAATCCGCATATTTTAACAACATTTTAGGTATAGTGGAGGGGGAATTTAGATACACCTCATATAAAACATTTATTAACTGTGATATATCTATAGAACTACATTAGTTATACACAATAAATTTGCTGTGGGTAACTCTAAAAACAAACTGCAAGTTCCAACAAAACCGGGTGGGTATACGATGGGGAGTCAGGTACCCCTTATACAAATAAATTGTTAATTCTCTTTTATCTATATAACTACTTCAGTGAGACACACTAAATTTATGCAAGTTACGAGATATTCTTGGCTAACGCTGATATGGACCCATGACCATGGTAACTGCAAAGGTAAATTCATAGCAGACGAATTAGCTTTAAAGTGGGCAATGGTCAAAAATAGTAATTTTTTAACAAAATCGAGGAAATTTATAAAATAAATCGATCTCTCGAATAATAAAAAATGTACGAACTTTTATTCGATTAAAATAAAACCCGAATATTGACAACCCTAGTAGTTATGTAAGTCATACAACGAAATATACCACTCACTTCATCAAGTACACTTTTTTACTAACCAAAAAAAAAAGCATTCACATCAGATGTCCACATGGAATCTCGTGACAATCTTAAACAAAATCAAAGCAAAGTACTGCTGCATGCAAATTCTTCAAATGACCATAACTTTATTTTTAACTGATTAATAATGATCACAGGAATAAATTACCAAACATGGCAAAAACAATATTACTTTTTTCCCACAAAAAAGCATGAACTCATATTTCAAATATTGTGCCAAATTCAATATCATTCATATTCCATAATCCATCTTGTTGATGTTTTAAAATACATTTATTACGAATTTATGAAATTTAAAGCAAAAACAAAGTAAAAAAAAAAAAAAAAAGAAACAACAAAACTTATCATGTCAGACGCTAAATGAATTCATAATATTTGGGGAATATTTTGTGAACGAAATGAATTTCATTAAAAGCGAGTAGTAATCAAACGAACATATGTTAAATGTCATGTTTGAATTTTCATTTCGATCATTTTATTATGATAAACGATTGAATGGAGTGCGTTGAGCTACTTTATTATGAATTTTTATATTCACACACACAAAGAAATTTCGTAGATTTTGAAGGCATATTCGAACTTGTACAATTTACATACATATGTATATGTATTTATTCGAATCAAAATATAAAAAGTAATATTGGTATTCTTAAGGCATACAACAAAAACTGGCAGCACAGTCCAAGTACTAGAGAGAGAGAGTGTGAGAGCGAAATAAAATTTACGTATGTTATGATGAATTTATGATAGGATTTTAATGTTATTACTTATTTTATGTTTACAACTATATTACACTTAGGCCCTTTTATACGATTGTTTCTCTTATAAATACAATCGTAATCATACAAGTTCATAAAATTTAGGGAAATTAGTATTAATTGTTTTAAACAATTGGGAGTCCAGTGACATCTGGAAATGGCAACAAAATTTTAAAAACAACAAAACAGAACAAGTTCCTTTGGATTAATTCCGTCACCTGTGTTGCCAAAACTATTTCAGAAAAAAAATTCTAAATGACTGTAAATCTGATGAAAAAGACACTAAATCCAGAAACTGTATTTATTCGTTTCAAAATCTCTTAAAGTGGCGAGTTGAGGACCGGACAAATTTTTTCATATTGTTACGTTTTTTCCTTTTAAAAACGGGGTTTACTTCCTTTAAAAAAACCGGTTAGTTTTGATCAGTGTTGCCATATATTTTTTGAAGAAAACTTTTTATTTCTAAAAAAAAAAAACTTTTTTTTCATCAAAAAAACTTTTTTTAAGTACACACATACTAAAATTGCAAAACCCAATTCGTACATAAATCAAACTGAGATAATTTATGTGAATTTAGTACTTTAAATATATTCAAAACAATCTCCCCATTTAGTAAACGAATTTGGAGACAATCATTTTGAAATAAACGGTTCAACTTATTGATAACATAGGTTTACAATTTTCCAAAAAACCTTTTTTTTAAAAAATAAAACTTTTTGCATCTGAAAAAACTTGCAAAAAAGGGAAAACTGGACAAATGGTAACACTGGTTTTGATTGCAAATAAATGCCGTTTAGTAGTTTAAAATTTGTAAAAGCTCTTTATTTATTTAAAATGTACAACAACAACAGTTCAAATAGTCACTCAGTTTATTTATACACGTTTATAAATTCCAAGGGAGAAAGAAATAATGTACAAGACAGTTGATGTTAACTCTAACAGCGCCTATGATAAACACAACTCACTACTGCAACCTCTGCTACTATTTATACACACGCCATCTTACGTGAATCTTCTACAATGATCTTAACGGACTAGTATGTTCGAATTCTAGAGCTTTCGGTGTCAATGTTAGCAGCTTAAACATTATGGTTGCCATACTTATAAACAATGCTAATACCCGCATGCTATCAACATTATTGATAAGTAGAAGCTGCTGATGGACGTCTTTATAAACATGATGAATGCTACAGGCAGTCGTTACAGACCGTTAAATTCAAATTGCTATTGCAAAATCGTAACAATATATTTTGATCCAAAAATGTTTAACGATTCAACATTTTTGGATACATAACTTAGCTATTAGCATTATAAAAACTGTAATATTTTTAAAGAAAAGAGTTTTAAAGTGGCATATTTTTGAATCTAATTGAGATATTGACTTGATATTTTTAACCACAATTCTCAATAACTGGAGCAAAAATCCCAAAAATGGTATTTTTACAATTCTACCCATATGATCCATATTTCCTTTGGGGCTGGGAAAATGCTGTGGGAAAAAATAGGGAACACATCAAGGTTTGTAAAGCTGCTTTCCGTTTTCTGATCCCAGCTATGGGATTTTAGAACATGTGGCCCAAATCTGAAATTTTGATAAAAAATAGGTCAAATTCCGAAGGACGTATGGGCAACATATTCAAAAAGTAGGACAAGGTTTATATACTATAATGTTCTGCGTAAAGATACCTTACAGAAAAACAGAAAACTTTTATATCTTCTTAAAGAAAGTTTTTTTAAATAAAAAAGTGTTAAGTCACCTTTTCGTCCAAAAAACAACAAAAATCTACTATTTTTTGAATTTTTAATTTGAAATTCGTTTATTTTTGGATCCATAACTGATATTGCTCTAGAATCTTTTATATATTATTGGAAATTTAGTTGTGTAACTAATAAAAAAAAACTTGAGTCCATTCGGTCAAAAGTTCGCCCTATATTTTTAAAAAAGACGACCAAATTTTAATTTTGAAATGCGTATAACTCAAAAATTATAAGAGATAAATAGCATACACAGGCATATTTTTTCAAGACCTAGCCGATCGCATTCAAAAAATTTCAAAATCTTTGAATGGGATAGGAAACAAAGAAATGGCAATTGTTTAAAAAATTACATGTCGAAGGTACCCTACTTTGAGCCCCATAGCGATGTTCATGGAGCATTTCCAGATCTCGTTTTAATAACTTAAACTCGAATACTCTTTTCACTTTTTAGCATTACTAGAAACATGTTAAACGAGTCAGTGGTGTACCAAATAATAAGTATATCGAGCATGATGATGGCTTAATAAACGTGTGATTATGATTATGGTAATGATAACGTGCATTATTGCTTGTTACTTATTTATTTTTAGCTACCGAATCATATTCATACTCATAATGCTAAATTTATGGTTAAAGTACTAATTTATGATGCCGCAGGGGTTTGTGGGGGCACGAATCATGTCCAACGACTACTACCACTACACTTTGGTAATTTTTTGCTGGGAATGAGTTAAAGTTTTTGGGTTTTTTTCACAGCGTATTTTTGTTTGTTTCTTATAAATAAATTTTGAAAGTATCGCAGTTATATTTCATGCAGAACATGTAAACAAACATTAATTGTTGCTAAAAAGTTAAGTTAAAAAACAAAAACAACTACAACGACAACGACAAAAATTAAAGCATAAATAAAATTATGTCAAAATTTTTGGAGTAACTGCTTTCTGATGGCTCAAATGACTAAAAAGCACGATCATTATTGAAAAAAGAAAAAAAAATCACAATCATTATGATGATGATTTTATTAAGAGAGGTGTGTGCTTCTGGAAAGGAAATAAATTCATAGTTTTTATATGTATTCATTGACAATATGGATTTGTTGGTGTAATTTTGGGTTTGTGATTGTGTATTGTGGACCGCACCTGTGCCTGTATTTATTACCAGTAATTTACTGTGTATAAAACTATCATTGTTATCATCGTTGGTATTTTAATATTAATACAGTGTTTTTTGTATTAAAAATAATCGAAATTAATATTTATTGAAGCATAACGTTTGTAGTTTGCGTTCAAGTTTATTTTTATAGTGTACTATAGTTTTTTTTTTAACGATACTTATTCCAAAATAGCTGGTAAATCGATATTAATAAAAACAAATTTATGAAAGAAACTGTAACACTAGCAATTTAATGGAAAATTTTTAATAGTAGTGGGTGACTTGCCTAAAATTGTTTATGAAATCTTAAAAATGCTGACAAAGTCATTTCCTATGCAAATGTTATTTCAAAGTGTTTAATAAAATTTTACGACTTTTGGAACAGTAAAAGTATCAATAATGATTTTTAAATAAAATGCATAAATTATTTTGTGGCTTATTAGCAACACACTTGACTTAGTTTGCTGTGTTACATTGATTATCATTATTAATGTATCATTTGTATTTTAAATGAAAATGTTGATATAATTTACAGATTATATATAAATACTAACTTATGTAACTTCATATGGAAACATACTTGATATTCCACCTATCGTATATTATTATTAGTGATGCCACATTCACTGCGACTGATAGGATCTATTGTGCAGCCCTAAACTTCATCATAACAGGTTCAGGCTTCTTATGAAGCCAATTTCCCTGTTTGATTAAACAATAAAAGCATCTCAATAGTTTCTTAGAGGTCTCATCGCACAGCTAGCGAAATCTGCATTGTTTTGTCCCAACACTATAGTGTACTACCGAAAATACAATGTCCGGTAAATAATCTCGTAAGTATTTCCAAATCGCCCTTTTCGGGCGATAATAACTTTTGAGATCTTCGTTTGGACAGAGTAATGAAACGTTTGGACTCCCTGAACCCGGGTAAATGCCGATTTAACTCAACAAAGAAGTCTCTCCATAGCGTAACAGGATGCCAAAGAATTATTCAGGTCCTATTAAAGCAAGCTTCTATCGCCAAACAATCGGGACATTTAATAATAGTCATCATGACCAGGTACCCAGCACTGTGTCAGTTTGTTGTGAGCACCGAGTTCTTTCAAAGATGCAATGCAGTCCATGACGACACCATACCATAGGAAAATAACACAATAAGTGCCGCCTGGCTATACGTCATATCAAAAACTCTAAGATTACAACCTCCTTCTCAAACACTCAGCAGATAATATCAGGATGGCGAAAATTTCCCCATAAGTTGCTATTGAATTACCTCATAAATATATGGGCCAGCGTCTGCATTGGCCTGTTTGAAACCAACGGTAATCCATTATCATGTCACAAAGTCTGATTATGTCAAGCCACTGATCCCTTTCAGATATATGGACTATAAAAAGTTCTGTGAAACAGCAAAGTCGGAAACATGTAGTCTGATACTGCAATACTAGGATCGTTCCTAGAATCTGCATGTGTGCAACCAGATAACACAAATATACTTGGTAGTCTGTATGCACTCCTATTGGCCTTCTCTATTACAAAAATGTGTTTTTTTTTAATTTTATTTTTCTGCATTGAATCTTTTTTTTTTTAAATTTACAATAAGTATTTAAACCTTAACCTAAACTAAAACTAAAGTTGGTATTACCGCTGCAAGATCCAGTGATTCCATTCGTCTCAGTCTACGACCCTCAAATGATAGCAACTCTCTGGTAAGGGGATTTGGGCGATCCATTAGTTTTAACATGTAGGTTAAACTGGAGAGTTTGATCTCCTCGCGTATTATGGGGACATTGATATCCCAACGGATGTTGCTATACCATGGGGCACCTGTTATTGTCCTTAACACAGTTTACTGCTTTCATTGTAATTTTTCAACGTTAGCTGAGCAGGCTGTTCCTCATAGCTGACTCCTGTATAGCCATATCGGTTTTATGACTGTCTTGTTCAAAAGTACTTTGTACTCCAAGCATAAAGCAGACCGTGGAACAATTAGCCAGTGCAACTGAACTAACTTTAATTTTATTTGTGTAACCTTTGCTTCAATGTGGTGGCTCCATGTTAAGCGGCGATTAAGATGGAAACCAAGATATCTGACATGGGTCTGTTCTTGATTTTTTTATTGTTTATCTTTATAGAAGGACAGTTTCATCGTCTTAGAGAAAATTTATTGTGAATACATTTTGTTGAATTGACTTTAATTTTCCATTTGTCCAGCAATTTTTCAAATTCGCCGATGTGAGACTGGAGTTGTTCGGAAGCTATTGAGGGGTTTTCATGTATGCTTACAAAAGCGGTGTCGTCCGCAAATGTAGTTGCATGAGTCAGTGCGCTGGTAGGCATATCTGCAGTGTCTATAATATATAGGAACGGCCCTAGAATACTTTCCTGGGGAACACCAGCTGATCTGATTTGAAAAGATGTTTCTAGTATGCAATTGTTAAGCAGTTAATGTACATTCGGAGGTAGTAATCTAATAATTTTGTGTATTAGTACATCGTGCCAGACTTTATCGGAGGCTTGAGATATATCAATAAATAAAGTAGAGCAATACTGCTAGCTCTTGCAACCAGTAACTTTTCAAAAAGTTTCGAGAGTGTTGACAACAGGCTAATGTGACGGTATGAAGACACTTCAGTGACATCTTTTCCCGGTTTTGGTATCATAATTATCTCTTAACCCTCTAACCCGCAAACTTTAAAAAGCTAAAAAAAGTTGTCGAATATTTTTTTAGGGTAATTATGACCCAATAAACTCAGAGCAGCCATCAGAAACTAATTTGGAAATTAAGTTTAGGAACCAGGCGCAAAAAGGTGAAGAGTGCCTCAGGGCAATGTTGGTGGTTTAGGTGTAAAAAGCAACAATAAGTAAACATTAAATATGATACGATTTTATTGAAAAACTAATGAAAATTATACAAAAATTAAGAAAATGTGTTTTACTTTCTACGATGATACTCATAAAAACCATTTTTGGCATTTAAGAAGCATAAATGAAGATCGCATTTTGAGCAAACACACTGTGTTTCTGACATTTTGCATAGTTTTGCATAGAAAGTGGTTATATTGTCATAACCGCCTGCGGTCTTCTTCTGCCATTCCTATCATTTTTTATATAACAAAAAAAGTAAAACAATATACAACACGCCAATAAATTTAGCCGCAACCCGCAACAGTGACCTGAGGTACCCCTTAGTTTTGCGTTCTCAACACATTTTATGTAAATTGTTTAACATTTACAAAAAAATAGAATATATCGGGCGACTAAATGTTAGTAAAACATTGATTTAAAAAAAAAAAAATTAAGAAACACAAAATATACGTGCTAAAATTATGACATCTTGTTAGCTGACAGAAAAAAACTAAAAGTCAGAATGCATTTCGACCTTCGAGAGAAATTTTAACAAAAAAACAAGTAAGAAAGTATGGTCGGTCAAGCCCGACCAGATAATACCCTACACTAAGTAAATGAGCAAAAACATTTTTCTTTCAAAATTTCAATAATTTATGTTCGTGAGAGATTTTCGGAAGTGGGCCTTATATGGGAGCTATGACAAATTATGACAAATTATAACCACGAAATTTGGTCACGTGATTAATGTTTATATGAAAGTTATTTATGTTGAATTTTATGTGTATACCAACATTTGAAGGAGATTTATGCTCGTTAAAGTGATTATCGGAAGCAGGCCTTATATGGGAGCTATGACTAATTATAGACCGATCATAATAAAATTTGGTGACATGAATTCCCTATATATAAAACTTATTTGGACAAAAACTTGTGTAGATACCTATATAAATTAAACATTTGTGAGAAAAAAATATATGTACCAAATTTTATAGAAATATCTTCAAAATTGCGACCTGTACTCTGCGCACAAGCTTTACATGGACAGCCAGCCAACCAGCCAGCCAGCCAGCCAGACGGACGGACGGACGGACATCGTTTAATCGACTCAGAAAGTGATTCTGAGTCGATCGGTATAATTTAAGGTGGGTGTTAGACTAATATTTTTGGGCGTTACAAACATCTGCACAAATCCATTATACCCTCCCCACTATGGTGGTGTAGGGTATAATTATAACCACTTTTTGAAATAATTGGTGTTTTGTAATGCATGCCTTGAGGCACTCTTGCGGGTTAGAGGGTTAAAGCGGTACGTGTCTTCATATTCCCAGTAACAGAAACACAGATGAGGTCTCACAGTCACTTGTTTCACTTTATTCCATCATAATATACGTTGGCAGACATAGATTGCATTAGTAACTTTATTGGCACTATTAAACAAATGACTATTCCAAGTGAGGGTTCAGTCAAGCCGAATCCCAAAATATTTTACCTCATTCGAAAACTAAATAGAAACTAAACTTTTATTGCAAACATTTGTTTTGTTTAATTTGAGATACAATGTGACAGGGAAATGATTTGTCTGAACTTGAAAAGTGTTAGTAGTGGGTTTTCTGTGGCGCAAAATTATTTAAAAGATCGCGAAAATTTCGTAAAAATAGAAATCATTAAAAAAGCCTTTAACTCAAGTAGAACCATAAAGACATGGTTTCCTTGATCTAGAATGAATAACTTGGAGTTCCAGGAGTAATTAGTATGTTATAATTTAGCAGTTGTTAAGTCTTACCACTAGTTTGAAGATAAACTTCAAACTAAATGTCAATAAATTAAAATAATTCTACAGTCGTTCTTTAACTCTCAAGAAGGAACTGATATCAAGAACCGGTCGATACTACAACAATTTCTAAGATTCTTCTGTATGGTCTTTCCATTTGATGAATTTCTCTCTAGAAAATGTCCTATATAAGACAAAAGATAGAAGAAATGGAATATACCACAATTTTATGAATGTGCTGTAAATAGCCAAACATCAGCGGTTATTGGAAGGATTTCTATAATGAAAGTTTGGATGTAATTTAGACCATACTTCCCCTGTTGTTATAAACGAACCACTATTTAAGACGCTAATATATGTAAATGCATTCATGAGAAAGAATATACATACCTAACAGAAGCGGAGAGTTTTACATACATAGATCATGTGAGCTATGAAATTTGTTCTAGGGATATTAGTACCTACATAAAAGGTGGCGCAAAAGTAATCCTCCTATCAGAAAATGCTATAAATTTTGCGATTGGCTTCTAATGTCAGTTCTGTTTTGACATTTGTGTAGTAAACACATGCGAAATACACGTTAATAAACAATGTTATGCTACACTGCTCCAGAACGCGGAATATTGCTGACTATTTATTTGACCAATAATCGGCAAAATTTATAGCATTTTATGATAGCAGGATTACTTTTGCGCCACCTGTTATAATGAAGGGTTTCAGGTCATCTGCTTGTCAAAATCCTCCTTCCAGTGCATAATAGTCTTTTACTGTAACTCACCTCTAAGCTCTAAAAGGAGGATCACACGGCATGTAATCCATATGTATTGGGACATGTATTCTATACATATGGAATTCCATGTGTATGTCAAAATTCACATTATACATACGATTCATAATTTCCATATTCACACCTACATAGTTATGTAATTGCATCTCACACAATCCGAATGTAAACAATAGAGCGTTATAGATCTTAAAAATAAAAATATTTCATTCAGTTGCTTGATGATGTTGCGGATATTTTATTTTTTACCCATACATGCACTCAAATTAAGTGCCTCCATTTGCCTACCAATGATTTAATGCAATGTAACTTATTTTGTTATGATTTTTCTCTACTCTATTTTGTTTTATGTTTTTTATTTTGCACTAACACAGTGTTGAATTTTAAAATACACACTTGGTCAATTCACAAGGTCTCTTATCAGTCATATTGTCATAATGTCCTAATATATCACGACTTGGTGGCTCGGCTTTACCGACTCTTAGGCATTCGGCGTTGGTCTCTGCTGGTTCGTTACGATAACACAATAAACATAGCATAGAAAGTAGTATTATTTTACCATTGTGAAATATTAGGACATTATGACAATATGACATGATAAGAGACTTTGTGAATTGACCAACTGTTAAACACACGAAACTATAACATCCTCTAATTGCCAAAAATGTCATAAGACATATGGATCACACGGTATGTACATGTTAACATTTGGAAAAATTTACCTAAACATGTCACAAAACACATGCAATACATACCGTGTGACCCCTTTATAAGATGGTTGACCAGGAGTTCGCTTAACAAAGGGACATAATTTAAATTTTGGCGTCTTTAGTAATAGTAGAAAAAAGATTAGATTTATTTTGACTTCATTCCAATAATCGAACGATGCTGAAATTTTGCAAAGATAAAATATTTAGAAGAGTTGAAAAAATATGCTGGTATGCTTAAAATAGTTTGTTTGGTCTGAATTTAAACTTGTGCTATAACTTATAACAAAATAACTTAGTTCTAGTTGATTTTTTTGGTGTATTATTGCAAAATTTAATTCTGCCGTACGTACGTACTAACAACTCTACTCATAAGTGATTGTAATCCCCTTCACTTAAATTATTTTAATGTGTTAACAAATTCATATTAAAAATATTAATATTTACACATAAAACTTTCTTTTCATTTTAAAATTCTGCACGATTTTACTAAAAGAGCGGAAAAAATTATTAATAAGTATCAGTGAACAACAGTGCATTACAAAAGATTGTATGCAAGCGATAACGGTTTGTCATGTAATAATTTTATTTTATTATTTTATGTTTGTTTCTTGATGGCTGACTGATATTTTTATTTTTTAATAAAGAAAAAAAAAGAAGAAAATTATGCATTTTTACTGTATTAAATGCAAAATTGCAAATTCATAATAAGCATTTTTGTGTGTGATTTTTTTTTTGTTCAGCTTTTTCTGCTGCTTTTCTGGCTAATGAATGTTGTTCGGTTTTTATGCGATTTATGCGGGACAAGCAACGCATGTAATGGCACCAATATTCTTATGAATTATGAAGAATTATGTCTAGGTTTTCATTGCAATTTATAAGTACATACAATATTTTCTGCTTGGCACTTTTTTTTTTTTGTGTGTGAAATGATGGCCCCTGGTTCAGAAATCAGCAGAATGGATACGCGTCCAAGTGCCACAGAATGTGTTAAATGAGCCGCTTTATAAATATGCATTTCATTTACTGCTTAAGCGACAGCGAGTACGTCTACTGCTCATGCTGCTGTTGCAGTTGCAATTGCATTATTAGTGGACAACTGAAATATGAAAAAAAAAACTATATTATTGTTGCTTTTCAAGAATAATAAATTAATTTGTATAAAAACAATATTATTATAATATAATGGAAATGAAAATATGTATTTAGAAAAAAAAAAATTACCAGAATTATTGCTATGGTCTATTCGAATCCTTTATACCTTACGATTACAAAATGAAGCTAAGAAATAATATCACAAAAATTTGTAGTGCTAAAACTGTTTTATGTGGCAACAAGTCATCAGTTGAATTTTATTATTGTGATCCAAATCTTTAGGTTTAATTAGTAAAGCTTTGAAATTATCCTGATTACTTAGACAATTCTGACCATGTGATCCAAATGACATGACAAACCACGTACGCCTTCACTCCAAGTAGTTGGAGGGTATAAAAATATTACTATTAACTATTCGTTGTCATTTATTTATTATTTTTTTTCATATTTCCATTGTTAATACTGATTGTTTAATTTATGTTCGGTTTGTGTTGTTTTTTTTTGTTCATTTGTTTGCGTTGTTGTAATACAATATGACGATTGTTATTTTATTTTTTGTTGAAGTTTTTTTCTTTCTATTTATTATGCAAAATTTGTTTTGCAATTGTAATGTTGTTGATTTTTATAGGTAAAAAGATGCGCCTGTAAATAACTGCCTAAACTGCAATGAGACTACGAGTATCACACAGACGGACAGATAGACGTACAAGCGAATAATTGGACGGACATACAGACGGTTGAACAGAGACACATAGACGTGGAAATGTAGTTTCAAACTGACCGTTTGTTCATGTCAATGTCATTTGGTGTTGATGGGTTTTTTTTTTTTTTTGTAAAATTTCTCGTAATTATGACAATATTTTTTTATACTTTTTAATTTACAATTTTATTACACAGTTAGTGGCTGTAATTGAAGTAGTAGTAGTAGTAAAAATAATAATATTTACATTGTAATAAAGTGTGTGCACGAAAGTTTCGGACAGGGTTACTTACTTTGTATTATTTGTATCGCTTTTCAATTTCCACACAGAGAAAACAGATTCGTATTCACAACCGAATTTGGCGCCAATCGAATTTAGTCGGTTGCAAGTACTATCACACAATTCGATTGCGAGCCCCGAAAAAATCGTTTATTATTACTGAATATATGAAACACGCAACTGTTTTTTAAAACTAATTCGGTGAATACGACTGAACTATCATTTGTTACATACATATTTGTGGATTGTATTTAAAGAACATTTTATTAATACTTCAAAACATAAAAATTAAAAAAATTATTGAAATGGACTGGAGTCTTCTTTTGGGCTTGTTAAAGGCAAACATATTTCTTCTTCGTATCGCGTCTTTTAAATGTTCATACAATATTCATTACGCTGATTGGGGAGTTGTTTCTTTATTTCTGTAGATCAGTCCGTACCAAATAATATTTTGGTTAGATATATATGCCGAAAACTAAGGTTTCTAAGACATCACCGTTAACCGTACTAAAGCTGAAGATATGGTACACAATATGACTTAATTTGAATATGGCACTAAATGGGCTTAGACTTTGTTACTGGTCTTAAACTTGCTTTCTAATGGATGGACGATATATGATTGATTGCTATAAACATATTTAAAATAATTAAAAGAAGTTCTAAAGCAGCCACAACATTTTAAGAAATAATGATGTAAAATATACTTACATATGTACATGAATACATATTTTGCCTTGCCCATTCATATGCATCGGAATTAATTGCTATGCGTTGTAATATTTATCCAATTATAATTTGTTACCCTTTTTTTAGCATTTTCTATTTATTTTATTTGATAATTTTTTAAACTTCAAATTTTATACTACCAATATTTATTTTTAGTCGGTTGTGATCATCGAATTTGTCGTATATCATAATCGAATTGTTTAGTATTTTTATTAGTATTGGTTATAATAACAATTTTTCAATTACAACCACTACTATTTGGTATTGAATCGTACAAATGCTAAACTAAATTCAGCTGTCTTTACCGAATTAATGAAGTAAAATTATTTAATGCTCAAATCGGTTAACTTAACTAATTTCTCAATTGTTAAAATCATAATACAATTACAATCATGGTTTTACAATTACGAATATAGAAAAACTATTCATTTAATATATTTTTAATAACTACAACACAATTTTAGTTTACATTACTATATATTTGTAATAGTAACCGATTTCCTATCAATCTATTTTCTGTGTGCATTAGGGTATTGCAGTGTATACACTCAATGAAGTTGTGTTCCCACGACAGTAATATGTTAGACTCGTGTGATTCGTATTTTAACTTTGTGTTTCTTTATACAAGGTGGCGCAAAAGTAAACTTCCGATGTTTTTTGGTTGTAATTAAAAAAAAAAAAATGAAAAACTTTGATTCTTCTTGTGGATTATTTTTATTTGGTCTTTTAATTCTTTTTACATCAAGTCGAGAATATGATGTCATGTAAATGGCCGCCGCCACAGTTGATTGTCATTTGAGCCCTTTTTATGGCATTTTCCATCACTTTGGCCAAAACTTCCGGCGATAGGTCCTCACATTCTTGACGGATATTGTCTTAAAGAGCTGCAAGAGTCTGAGGCTTGTTGACATAAACCCGCGATTTCAAAAAGCCCCACAAAAAGAAGTCTGGAGCGGTCAAATCAGGCGGAAGATTAGGCGCCCGGGAAATGCATCCTTCAGCATATCGGTTGTGGCACGTGCAGTGTGTGCCGTTGCACCGTCCTATTGGAACCACATGTTTTCCAATGCCAATTCATCAAGATGCGGCAAAAAGAACTCGTTGATCATTGCTCTGTAGCGCTCACCATTCACAGTAACCGTTTGGCTCGCGACGTCTTCGAAGAAAAAGGTCCGATGACTCCTCCAGCGAAAACAGCACACCATACAGTGACTTTGAGCGGGTGTAATGGCTCATCGTGGATTACACGCGGATTTTCAATGCCCCAGAAGCGTAAATTTTAATCTTATTTACGTACCCGCTAAGATGGAAATGGGCCTCATCAGTCATGATTATTTTTGATGAAAAATCATCTTCCTCTTGGTGGTGATTAAGGATGGGCCTCATCACTCATGGTTATTTTTAATGAAAAATCATCTTCCTCTTGGTGGTGATTAAGGATGGCTGGAGCGTATGTTAGACGCGATTGGCGGTCAGCAGCTAATAGCTGATGCACCGTCTGGACTTTGTACGGAAACATCTTCAAATCTTGTACCAAAATTCGCTGTAAAGACCGTCGACTGATACCCATTTGCGTGGCACGTCGTCTGGTCATTTCGTCATTCTCGACTACAGCAGCAATATTCTCTGCAGAACGGCTACTCCGGGGTCTGCCACGCCTGGCAGCATCTCTTGTTGTGCCAGCCTCTTCGAGGCGAGCGGCTAAACGTCGCAGTGTTTCACCAGTAGGCGTTGGACGGCCAGAAAATCTGCGACGAAATTCACGTTGTGCCAAAGTCACCGACCTTTTATTGGTCAAATAAATAGTCAGCAATATTCCGCGTTCTGGAGCAGTGTAGCGTAACATTGTTTATTAACGTGTATTTCGCATGTGTTTACTACACAAATGTCAAAACAGAACTGACATTAGGGGCCTATCGCAAAATTTATAGCATTTTCTGATAGGAGGATTACTTTTGCGCCACCTTGTAGAAATCCAAATGGGGGGAAGGAATATAACTATATGAAGCATCGGTGTCCTTTCCGATTCCATATTGAAGATTCATGAGAGTTTTCGGAGCAGTGAAATTGCTGACTATTTCAATGTTCAAAACTCCTTGAATTTACCATTTAACTCTTTGGGGTTTAGTGGTCACTTTACTAACCACCTTTTCTATAGTCTTTAAAACATAGTTTATTGGCATTTTGCTAAACTTTTTTTTTTGCAAAACTTTGATGTTAAAGTGCTCTGGTTAGAAATATATTATGTTTTATTAATTTAAAAATATTGTATAAACTATTTTCGTTTTCCGAACTTGGCAACATTTCAAAGGATCGAAAAAGTTATACATGAGCAACGCCTTCGTGATAAAGTTCTTGTTGCAATCTGTGACAGTTCCTTAGCTTCTCTGCCTGTGTGCGGAATATAACAAATTGATTGTAGAAAATTTATAGAGAAATTGAAAAAGTTTTTAGTAAATAAATGTCAAATTTTTGAATCTTTTTTCGTATTTACCAAATTATTTCGTGTACATACTGTAACAACGTTTTAGCTCATACATTATTAATGCAAAAATATTGTTTTATAATGAAATCATTAGCGCAATACACTTCGTTTTAGTTATAATGGAAAAATTTTATGAACTAATTTATAATATTATTTACTAAAACTAAATAATGAACTTCATTGTTAAAAATTAAATGGCATAATTAGAAAAAGAAGGATACGAGTACATATATAAATAAATTAAAATAATTAAATTTGAGTTCAACGACTAAAATCGTTATTTGAAAGCATAACTTGAGTATGTTTAAAGTGTATAATTACACTGGGATAAGTAAGCAAATCCCTATTTTAAACATTAGGATCAATTTAAAAGATACGTATTTCCTAATTCAACATTAAACTTTTTCTGTAACAATTTAGCCACTTACTAAGACCATCTTAGTCATATCACGAGTCTCAAAAGGGAAAGGAGAACTATATTTAACACGAAAAAAAAAAAATAACAAAATATTAAAAACTTTTTAAAAACCATAAAATAAAAAGTTCATTTAATATTCAACAGATGTTAGTGTTCTGATAAGTTTTGATCACGTTCGACACTTTAACAGAAAAAAAAACAAATTATTCATTTATTATGAACAAAAATTTATAAATAAATTTATTAATGTCATGCATATGAAATTCTCATGCCATTTTGCCAAGAAATACCAACTTTTGCAGTAAACAACTTGTCACAATTCTTTTGTTTTTGTATTAGAATATTTATTTTTTTATTTTGGTTTTTTACGTTAATAAATATTATTAAAATGTGTTAAATGTTCAACTAAATGATGAATACAATTATGTGTAGAAAACATGTTTCACAGAAACGAGAACTGGGTCAATTTGCGAAATTATTAAAGAGGAAGTGAAATTAAACTGCAACACGTGTTGGGTAAATCTGGATAAAGGAATGTTTAGATGGTTGCAGTTTCGGTAAAAATACAGTCTGCAGTCATTTTTAGGGGTGATTGTCTCAACTTTAACTGAAATAAATATTTGGAAAATGATTTGGAATGAAATTGAGTTTTTGTTAATATACGAATTTAATGGATAATCTGTTGACATTTGTAATTAGAAATTTAGAGGTGTCACTAAGCTCCTTATATTTCCAATGACATTATGTCCCAATCATTCAGTGGTGATATTTTATAAGTTCCCAGGCGTTGAAGGACTATGATCAGATTGAACACGATTCTGGCTTCATTAGAAAGTTTAAAGTGACTTCGGCTGAAATCTGAAGTATCAAACGTGACGTGTCATAGTGCTAATGTCTTGGATTTGCAAATTGGTAGTCTTGTTATCGCAATGCGAGGTCTTAGTTTAAGTAGGTTTAGGAGCGGGCAGTCGGTACAGACTTATGTAATTACTAGTTGGGCCACCCCATGCCCTAGAGCTCCAACTTTAGAACGAACTAACACTACCTCCTGGCTATTAGCGTCTGTTTCTCTTAGTTGGGGCGGCTAATATGTACGAATTTCCTTATCTTATTCCTCTTGATACATGGTACAAAAAATGCAACCGTTGGGCCTCATTGGCTAGTGTCAGTCTTTAGTACACCATCACCCCGCAAAACCTAAATCCATCAGCAGTAGACAACTGATATAGATGTTGCAGTAGTTGGTTTTGTGAGAAGTGATTATTTAGCGGACATTGTTGTCGATAAGTGGGCTTTAGCATTTTATGCCTATTGCCAGGCTATGTATAAAATGCTGCTTCAATGAAAACAGACGCAGTTCATCAGCCTGTCCTTGAGCGGCTGCATTTTATGCCTACTGCCAGGTTATGAATAAACTGCGTCTGTTTTCATTGAAGCGGCAGTTTATTCATAGCCTGGCATTAGGCATAACATGCAAAAGCCCACTTAACGACAACAATGTCCGCTAAATAATCACTCCTCACAAAACCAACTGCTGCGACATCTGTATCAGTTATCTACTACTGAAACCTTGACTAGTGCAGAGGAAGTGTCAGACCATTTTAATCGATCTGCTACTAGTGTGCAAAACCAATTTGTATCGAAACCTGAGCTTGGTACAGTCTGGTTCTTCATAACCAGTTACCTCAAAAGCTCCGATAGTCCGGATAGGATCTGATCCAATCGAAACCTCTGTTTCAGTATACCTTCATAAAGTGCAAAGATCCTCGTCATTTGGTCGATAATTTATTGCAATACAAGCAATGGCACCATTTCTTCTGGAAACTGGTTATAGGGTCGTTAAGAGGGGGTGTTTTTAAACTTTATATGGGATAACCCAGGATCACCTGGGTTATCCCATATTATCCCAATGCGAAGGCGTTGGCTATTGGCCAAGGACACATTAAGTTTATATCTTATGTTGATGAGTGTTCTATATTATATGGACACCCACACTATCGTTAACGAAAACAGGAGACGCGTAATCTGGCTCATGAGCTTCTATACGGTAAACTACCATGGAGAAAAACCACCAAAGTGTATTACAAGGAAGCCAATGTCATGTGCAAACAAAAGAAACATTCCTACTATCTAGTGTAGTTCAGACATTAACCAGAGAGGTGATTTTTTTATTTTATGTTTTCTAGAGATTAACTAGGTAATCAACTATGGGGAGTGCCCGCTATACCTCGAAACCGAACTAACAGGCCTTATCTAAATAAAAGCGTAAGGCGGAACGTTTTTTTTCGCTTAGCTTTAACACTGAAATCTCATACCTAAATAAGAACGGCAACGCTACGTCAAACAATAAAAACAATGTTATCAAAAAAATAATTATAACAACCCGGATTATTTAAACAATAAAGTACATTGCAGTATTGGTGTTTCTAAATATTAAAGTCTAAAAAATGAGTTTCTTGCATATTTGTTTCTCCTTTTGTATGTATGTGTTTACATTTATTGTGTTTTGCAACCTACTTTACTATTACACGCGCTGTCAAAATCGGATTTTCCAATTGCAAAGCGTTGCCGCCGCATTTTATGTATGCTGCATACAAATTGTATGGGAATGAGAATTTTTGACAAGTAAAAAACGCCTTCCGCTCCAATTTAGGTATGCGTGTAATGCAAATTAATTCAGAATCATCTAAGCTCTGATTTCATTAACATATCTTCAATATTTCACAAACTTTTTAAACATTTCTAAAACAAAATGTTTCTAAACCACTGTGGGTCACACTTTTAGTACTGGTGAATACTCTCCATAACTGTATTGTTAAAAATTTATTAAATGCAAACGAAACTCTGTGAAAACTTTTAAATGGTAGCGGAATATATATTTTTTCATGTTGCGATTTTCACTCAAAATTCATGCATATTCACATTGCAGTCTTATTTATTTAATATTCCCACACATATTATAATAGATAACTATTTTGTAGTGAAAACAAACACCCTTTTCTTATGTATTGCATTACAGGGTAAAACCTCAATTAAAAACTTAATAACCACAATATACATACTTACTATACTAGTACTCTGCAAATTATGATTATCGTTAAAAACGGTTATAAAGAACATAACACACAAATTTAAAAAAAAGTTTATATTAAAACATGATAATCGCCACAGAATAACATGACTTCCGTTCAACAAAAAAAATATAATTATTAGAGACGTTCCACAGAATGTTGGAAGATATGACGGCATTATGCCAGATGTCTAAAATGCGATTAGCGACATCCCAAACCATACAAAATAAACAAAAAAAAAAACTCAAAACACTTGTCAGTTTAAGCAACATTTTTAAACTTTTACAACACAACAAACCGTTGAATAACACAACCAGAATAAAATTATATACAAAAAAGATATTCTGTTTATTTAGAGATAAAAGCCAAATGATATGACAGTGAAAATGTCAGAAAATATGCTCATTACACGCGTCAAAACAAATTTATGCAAAAACTTTAAGAGTGTATTCACAGAGTGTATTTACAATACATAAAAAATATTAACAAAAAATGTTAAAATTTATTTAAACAGGTAACCATAGTGAGTAGTTAGTTGTTAATGGTATGTCGTCGCTGTTGTTGATGATGGTTTTCTTTTGGGCTTTTAAAGAATGATATGGTAATCACTATACTAAAAATAACACTGAAACATTCATACACACTTGTAAAACATTTTAAGTTTTGTCGTCAAATAAATTTAAAGTATGATCTGTTGATGTTAAACTTTCTGGTAAAATATTACTTAAGTCAGGGGCGTAAGAAGGGTAAGAAATTTTGTAAAAGAAACTAAATTTCATTAATGCTAATCCCCAATACCATTAATTAAACTTAAATCAGATTATACAACTCAAAGCAGATGTTTCAATAAAATACTAAACGTATGAACATGGACCTGTGACATTTAGCAAACACTTGTACCCTACATAAATCGTATTAAAATCTGCGAAATTTACAAATTTCCTATATTTAAACAAAATTCCAGTTAAGCTTTTATAATGATTATTTACACACAGAAAAAAGATCAATAGGAATTCGGTTGCTTGTACAAATATATATGGTCAATTCACTAAGTCTCTTATTATGTCATATTGTCATAATGTCCTAATATTTCACAATGGTTTTTATTGCTTTTCAAGGAAAAAAGGTCTTAAAATAATACTACTTTCTATGCTATGTTTATTGTGTTATCGTAACGAACCAGCAGAGACCAACGCCTCGGTGAATGCCTAAGCCGAGCCGCCAAGTCGTGATATATTAGGACATTATGACAATATGGCTGATAAGAGACCTTGTGAATTGACCAATTGTAATGTATACTAAAATTGTATTGTTGTTATTAGAAATCTATTAAATGAAGAGTTATTTTATATTCGCAATTTAAAATCATGATTGTAATTGAATTATGATTTTAACAACTGATAAATTAGTTAAGTTAACAGATTATAGCATTCAATAAAATTATTTCATTAAATCGGTAAAGACAGATGAATTTGGTTCAGCATTTGTATGATTCAGTACCACACAGTGGTTTAGAAATAATTCGGTATCTCGAGAACTATTAGGCCGAAAAACACCAAGTAGCGGTAAAACTTATTTCACGACAAGCTAGCCTCACCAAACTTGGTTTGCAGTCTTATATTGTCAAAATATTCGATTTGAGTAAAAATGGGCGGTCCACGGATTATCGAAAAAAATTAATGCTTACTCTCTAAAACTCTCCCTTTATAATTTGGTAGATATATTTCTATAAACTTTAGACAAAATTATGAAAGCCATGTCAGTTTTTTCTTGGGGCTCCCATATGAACTTACCTTTTGCAAAAGCAGCATTTCCCACGAACAATTGTATGTAGGAAACTCCTTTATCGGTTGTTATCCATGGGAGTTCCACTCCAAAAAAACAATAATACTATTCACAATTTCACAAAAAAGATGACCCAGTAAAAACATCAAAATAAGTTCTAAATACATTTACAAAATATCTTTGAAAATACACACCTCGAGTAATAGAAACCACACTCAAAAAATTTATTTTATTGAAAGCATATTTTGGAAAACAACGTTTTATTTAATAAAAATTATATTGCTTCACAATATATTTGACCTCAAAGTTGGTCACCTCGGACCTCACATTTTTTATTCCATTTATGATCCTTATGAGCTGAAATTTAAAAAATTGAAGAGATATTGTTTCGAATATCGATTTGAATTAAATAGTCTGAAACGACTGCCTGCAACATTCATCGTGTTTATAAACACGTCCATCAGTAGAAGCTTCTACTTATCAACAATGTTGATAGCATGTGGTTACTAGCATTGTTTATAAGTGTGGCAACACTGAATGTTTAACATCGAAAGCTCTAGAATTCGAATGTTCTAGTTTGTCCGTTAAGAGCATTGTAGAAGATTCACGATGGCGCGTGTATAAATAGTGGCAGAGGTTGCAGTAGGGAGTTGAGTTCATCATTGGCGCTGTTAGAGTTAGCATCAACTGCCTTGTACATTTATGTTTGTACATTATAAAGTGTGTGTGCATTTCTGCGAATTGATAAACGTGTATAAAGATACTGAGTGACTATTTGAATTGTTGTTGTACATTTTAAATAAATAATGAGTTGTTACAATTTCAAACTACTAAAACTGCTTTTTATTTGCAATCAAAAGTATCCGGTTTATTTAAAGGAAATAAACCCCATTTTTAAAAAGTAAAAACGAATATTTAGGTTAATTTATTTTTTTAAATTTTGCACGATATTTTTTTTTGATTCGGATGGTCGAAATTAAAAAAAAAAATAGGCTACATTGGCGATAAAAATCTAAATAAAATAAAAACATCTAGCTTACAGTTATCACGTCACTATAAAAAGTTACACGCATACATAGTAGGAACGTGTAAAAAGAGTCGTATTTTTTACGTTTTTTCCCAAAAAGTACCTATATTTTTTTCTTCGGGACTATATAAAATATTTATATGATCCGAAAAGAGAACTTAATGCAAATTTGTATAAAGTAAAACCTAAATCACTTAAGCAGACCTAGTTCCTACTAGACCTATCCAAACTTGGCAAATTTTTAAAAAAAATTATGTTTGAGTAAAAAATTCTAAAAAGGCAAAGCACCGATCCTCAAAGAATCCCCATATTTGTATAACCCTATATCTAATTTAATTACGTACACAGTTACTATTACAGGGTAAATACTTATATAAAAAAAACTTATACTTACTCTTCAGAAGCTCCACAAACCTTGCCCCTTTTAAAAAATTTTAACGTTTTTTCATATATTTAAATCTTCTGCAGGACTATTTATATTTTACATTTTAATTGGCAATGTAAACTTATTTTTAATACCTAACAAGAAATATTCATGTATATTTTATAATATTATTCCTTAAAAGGTTGTGGCTGCTTTAGAACTTATTTTCCATATGTTTACCGTATTCATTCATATCTGGTCCATCCCTTAACAAGCAAGTGCAAGTCCAGTAGCAAAATTTTAGCTCATTTAGTGAAACGTACGTTTAATAGTATTCTATGCCTTCAGCTTTCTTACAGTTATCAGTGATAGTCTTAGAAACTTTGGATTATGGCAGATAAATCAAACCAAAATATTATTTGGTATGTCTTGGTCTTCTTCGTATGAAAATACGAAGAAGAAATATGACCGTCTTTTACAAGTACAAAGGCCAGTGTTTCCACTGTAATAATTTTTAACATATTGTTAAGTTTTTACCTTTTTAAAAACCGTGGTTTATTGCTCTAAAAGAAACCAGATTCTTTTAATTACAAATAAATAAATAAAAGCGATCGGTTGTTTAAAAATTGTAACAACTCTTTATTTATTTAAATATACACAACAATTTAAGTAGCCACTCTCTTTTAATATAAACACTTTATAATTTACAAGAGTACACTGGTAAAATAGTAGATGTTTACTCTACGATATACTGACTTACTTACAACTCGCTGTTACTGTATATATACATAGCGGCATCTTCTAGACGTCTCATGAATAATCTAACGGAAAAAACTCGAATGATCCATTTCCACAATGATCCCCTAGAGCTTTTAATGTTGTCATATTTACAAACAATGTTACAATCATGTTATCAACATTATTGATAAGTAGAAGTCTCCTCAGACGGAAATGTTGATAAACATGATGAATTGTGCACTCAGCCGTTATTAGGCAGTCAATGTTAACCAGCTCACTTTGGTCCATAAATTGGTCCCTTTATGATACCCTAAAGATCATGATCAGGTCCTCAAGAGATCCTTCACATGTCGGAAATGGATTCTGTGCCGAACCAACCTGACGCACGAATGAACAAATCGATTTTCCTGACATCCACAGTGGATAGATCCGCTAGGCCATGCAAAAGAGCAGACACACCAATCAAGCAGTGCCCAGTAAGCACTGATATCAAAGCACGCAGCTCGGATAGCGGTAAACCGACCACGGGATCTATATCATCAACTTGTAGTCGTGAGCCTCTATTGGCCAGTTCATCTGCAATAACATTGTCAGGTACACCAGAGTGACCCGGCACCCAGAATAACTTCAGGTTAGAATGTTTCGTCATCTCGTTAAGAGATACCCGGCATTCATGTACCAATTTGGTTGTCGAGTAGACACCAGATAGGGATATAATAGCAGGCTTACTGTCAGTACAGATTCGGATATTCACACCAAATAGCCTATAGTACTTCATCCAGTGTACCGCCCTTTTAATAGCTGAAATTTCAGCTTGAATTATAATACATTGATCCTGTAGCTTGAAACACACCCCCTTCCGAAAATGGGGAATATAGAAGCCACCACCCACCCCAGTCGTAGGCTTTGAGCCATCTGTATAGATGACTTACGTGTCCCTAGAAGAGGATGACTCGTACACCAACGATAGAGAGAAGCATCTGTCGATAAAGGGTAAGGGAGTGCAGTAGTCAATATTAACAGGAAGATAAGGTTCCCAGAAACGGCTACAGCAACATCATCAGCATATGCAACAGTTTTGCACATCATGGAGTCTAGTTTCACGAGTAGTATATTAATGGCAAGACTCCACAAGAGTGGCGATAGAACCCCTCCCTGTGGAGTGCCTCGGTTCGCTAATTTAAAAATAGTAGCACTCCCCATAGAAGAAATGATGACCCTATTGGTCAGAAGTTTACCTATGAAGCAGATAATAAACTGATCTATATCAAGGCCGCCTAGAGCCGAAAGAATCGTGTTTGGCGTCACATTATTAAAGGCCCCTTCAATATCCAAGAAGGCCACCAATGCAAATTCCTTGTGCTAGAGTGATTTCTCTACAAAACCCACAAGCGAATGTAGAGCCGTCTCACTCAGCCATTATAGACTGTTAAATTCAAATATTTTATTTTTTTAATTTTTTTTGTAAATATATTTAAACTTTTAATTTGTAGTATGTTTAATAAAACTATGATTAGATTCAATTGTATTTAAATACAATGTACAAATAGATATATTTTAATTGGTACTACTGATAGTTTTGCAATATTCACCGAATTATTGTTTAAAAACAGTAATAATAAAAGAGTTATGTGAAAGTTTCTGTTTTCTCGGTATAGACAAATAACACTATCGTGCCTTTTGATTGTGAAGTAAAACCTTTTTAATACGCCCATTTTGTAATAGTAACCTATTAGCAAATAGTATTTCACCAATATAAAATGTTACTTTCATAGAATCTCAGCAAAAAAGGTTTTATATTATGCTCCTACTTCTCACCCATTTCTCGCATACGTCTTTGACATGAGCTTATAAAAGTATGGCTGGAAAAAAAGAGCAAGAGCAGTAGCAATGCGACAATTAACATTACCCTGTGGACATTAATCATTTTAATCGCAATTCACATGACAACAACGTTGGCACAATGAAGACAACCCAGCCAATGCTTAAACTAAAACCACCACAAAATAAAACCCAAACACATCCACACATACTCTGAAGACTACTTAAGACGACCTCAGCCAGCCCAAGCCCAGCTTTAAAAGCCACTGTAAGAAGAAAGTCATTGCGCGATCGCGTTATTTTTATGCAATAAATGATCTTTAAAAGCACGCGTTTATGCCAAAATTAGCCAATATTTGTTTTGTTAAGTTAATGTTTGTATAAGACTAAGAAAAAAAAAAAAACAAAAATAAACAACAATAACAATAGTAACAATCTTTTCTGTTATACTTGCTACATTTCTTTGCAGATAGTTAAAGAATGAAATCTTGCCTGGAAATATTAAAACAAGTTTATCAGTTAGAACCTTTAATATGTTCCAGGTATTGTATTTCCTAATATATATATGTCTCCTATTCGAAAAACTGGATATTGGAACTGCATTCCCGTAAGGGAATATGTAAGGTCAAACGACTTCAATTCAATGTGACCACTGTTGCCATATATCATGACGGGATTATCACGCTTTTATTCTGTGAATCCCTGGTCTCGCGCGGTAATCGTAATTTCCGTTTTATCTAGAGATTAAGGAATTATTAAATTGAGAAAAAAAACAACAAAATATTCCTGGGAATATTTTTTCAGAAACTGTCGGGATATCTCGGGATTTTCTTTATAAATTGACTTTTTAAAGTTTCATTATTATTGGTACTTATATACAACAGATTCGTTGAGTTTTTCGATAGTTACTAGCAACAGAAAATTTGTTGACATAGAAGAATTACGATTTTAATAACAGAATTTGTTTCATCCCAAATAAAATTTATTAGTCACAACAGGCGAATTTAGATATTTATATTGAATTATTTGATTTACATTTGTGTAACAGAAAAAGATTTTTTTTTGTTTTAAACTGGAAAATTAATACTTAATTTCTTAAAGGAATTATTAAGATGCTTAACATTAAAACTTCTGGGTTTTGGCTTAAATTAGTATTAAAAAATTCATGGGAATGATCAGATTTTTTAATAATTTCCCTAGGCCTTAGCCCTCTTAATACTCGTCTACTCAGATTAAGGCTACTGTATTTTATATTTTTAGTATCTCCCCTTAGTATTTTAGTCATCTTTCCAACGGCCGATTCATTCCATTTTCTGATAGGCTCATTATTTGCATATTCCACAAGATCTTTTTGAAATTCCGGAAAGCTGTGAATAATATCAATAAGTTGACTGAATACATAATGAAATCAATATTCGAAAGCTCGCCAACTTCCTTTTGCCTATAATCACAACGAGCCTTAGTATCCACGTGATCTCAAATTCTCTCCTCTATAGAGCACCCGTAGTAATGATCAGGATTTTACAGTTTTATATAAAAGTACATATATATGCAATGCAAACCACTCAATGAGATCGGTTGAACTAGATTGGTCTTAATGTAGTACTAGGTCCAATCTGATATATTTAAATGAAAAACTGTTTCTTCCTTTCCACGGTTTAGGCATCTGCGGCAGTAACTGTTGGAGGGAAGTCCAAGTCTGTTTTCATGCTCAACCAATAACCCATTGACACGACATTAGCCTTGAAATATACTTCCGATTCCTATGTAGTCTTCCACATTATCATTTTATGACTCCTAATTCTTCTAAATATGTTGTCTAAAGATTTCACTTTTAATGGTCTAAAGCGGTATGTGATAGATACTAAATCTGAGACATTTAAAACGGATCCTCATTTGGTCAGCTCATCTGTCTGCTTATTATTGTAGTAGTCTCTATCAGCAGGGAGCCAAACATTGACAGTTTTTCCTTACACTGTCAGTATTCATACCAATATTATTTTCTTGTAGACCTTTACATTCCTCTTGTATCGCCAATAGATCAGCCTGAAAGACACAGGCTTTATCTTGAAGATGCTTTGAGAACTTTATCCCGAGTTCATTACAGAAGACACCAGAGCCAATGCTATAGTTCATCATGAAACCATAAGTGTATGCTTTTATATAATATCCATTAATGTTACCCCTCTATTTCCTTTATGTAATTATATATTAGGTGCAATATAGTGTTCAAAGCCTCTGAAGGAATTGTTTGTAGTGGTCTCTTGAACCAGATGCAAATAGATCTCTGAATTTTGAACAATTTGTACCAGATGCGTCGAAAACGCAATGTTGCAGTGCACCAACCTAGAGATCCACAAGTCAGTGCAGGACAATGTGTTTAAGTGGATATATGTACTTATATCAAAATAATTATATATCCACTTAAACACATTTTTAACCGAACATCTTGCGACAGATGTAGTAAGCATCTGTAGCCATCGTCTACGTGTGCTTTACGGACAGTTTCCATGATCATTGCGAGACCACATCCTCGTAGATCTTCTAGAGTCCGTTTAATTACGATAATTGTTAAGAGAGTCTTCTATATCTAGGAAAGCTCCAATCGTATATTAAGAACTGAGATCGAAAAATTCTTAACATACATATATGTTAATAAAAATGAAACCACTAAACTTACAGTTTTGATTACAGATTTTTTTATTTGATTGAAATTATTATTACTATTTACAAAAAAAAAAAAAAATATATATATATATTTTTATAGTTCTTATCACTAGTGATGAAATTTCGAACCTTTTTCGGAAAACCTTCCATTATGGCACTTTGTTCGAACAGTTTGTCGATCTTCGTTTAAAATCAACGACACTTTCGGACACCTTTTTTGTGATCTTCAATTCTCTTCTAACAAGAGCCCAATATCTCTCCACTTGCCTTAGCTCCAGGCAGTTTTGGAGAATTTGCCTTTCTTGGTACAAATACGACATTATTGTTCTTTTACCACTCAAGACCTTTCTTACTATAGTGACAGGGTGCCAAATAAGGCCAAAAATAAGTGGACACACTAAGAAGTTTTATGAATGGAAGCATCCTTTTTTTAAACTTTCCTTGATGTAAATTTCGGTATTTATAGAGCCCTTTATAACAAATGTTTGGCTTTTTAGCCGCAACTGCATATTGCTTGCCATACCAAGAACTTTTTGGGAAATTTTGTCTGCTTTTGGGTTCTAAACATTTCTCCAACATTTCCTCGAGCATCAGCAACATCAAAATTTTGACTCGGAAGCTGCGAAAAATCTGCCAGACCATACGTTTCGTCATCCATTATGCAGCAGGAATATTGTTTTTATAAAATTTGACTTCAATTTCCGTGCTCCGTCTTTGGCCTCTAAATTTTTAGCAGCGTTCCTGTCAGGAACTTTTCGAGCCTTGTATGTTTTTAAACCTGCATTGCCTTTAACTTATCTTACCAAATAGACCGAGCACTGTGCTAACCGGGCTGCATTCCTGCCTGACGTGTTGGGAGCTCTTTTGAAAATGCATTCTTGTTTTTTGGCTTAATAAACATTGTGAACCATTCCTTTTACCTGAACCAGGTTTGATTGCTTGGCCAACTTTTTGTAGGACTAAAGTTGGGTTTTGTTAAAAATATTTAATAATTTTGGTACGCACTTTTTTCTTGTCACTCATTTTAATCAGTCCTTATTTGGTTCGTTACAGCCTCATACTGATCTGTATCCGTTGAATGGTCTTTAAGGTGGACATTCTTACAAAGTTGTGAAGAGCCCTTTATTAGTCATTTCAAAGTTTTTTGACGCGAAATGTTATGGAATTATTGGGTGGAAGTATTTTGAATTCTCATGACTTCTTTGCCATTCTTGAGGTAAAAATAACATTTAGACTTCTCCAACGAAAAGGAACATAGTTGAGAGACAGAAGGAGAGTACATTCTATATAGATAGTGAATGATGGATTTCATCAGGTTCTGGCAATTTTAATGGTGAAAAACTGTCGATTGATGCATGAAATTAAAATCAAACAAGTAAGAGTGCTATATTCGGCTATGCCGAATCTTATATACCCTTTACCTTTGTTGTGGATGTATTAATTGCCCACTTTCAGCGTATAGCATCCTAAATATATCAAGAAAACTTTTAAAAATTTTACATTTAATTGCTGACGAACAGATTATATTGTAGAAGTTACAAACGAAATGACAATCTTATATATATCCTTCTCACGAAGGTGAAGGGTATAAAAACAACAACGCCAAACGAAACGAAACAATAAAAAACAAGTAAGAGAGCTATATTCGGCTGTGCCGAATCTTATATACCCTTCACCAAATTATACTTTAAAATAAAATTAAAAAAAAAATTTTTTTTAAAATATTTTTTTCAAAATTGTTTTTTTAAAGTTTTTTCCAATTTTTAAAAAAAATTTTTTTAATATATTAGTGAAAAAAATTTATGACAAAAGAATGTTTTCTGTAAAAAAAAAATTCGGGTTAAAAAATATTTTTCCCGATTTTGACCCATTGTAGGTCCTACTTTGTATAGCCGTATATACATCGTTACAATGGACTTTGAAATATCAATCATTAGATATCCATATTGTCTATACTTGTGACTTAGTAATCGAGAAATTGGTTAAAAAGTAGGCCAAAAATAGAGGTTGTCTCAGATTTTTGCTCATATCTCCGTTATTTATGAACGGATTTTACTGATTTTAAATACGAAACTTTTCGAAAGCATATCTGACAGAATTATTGAAGATTTGGATCCCGAAGATATCTGGGGTCTTCAGAAAATGGATTTCGACAGACATGGCTTAATCCACTCTGCTATCTATAAGGATCCAGAATATATATACTTTATAGGATCGGAAAATTATATTGTGGAAATTACAAACGGAATGATTTGTCATTCCGTTTGTAATTTCCACGAAAGTGATTATTTTTTACATAAATCGGATAAAACTGGGCCAGAACCTTTTTCGTCTGATGTTGTTTACGAAATCATGTAATTGAATTTTGAGTGATTAGGATGGTTTGAACAGACCCAGTCGACGATATTAAAACTTTTCCTTTAATCATTATAATTCTAAGTAGAATATTATGGCTTGAGAATTTAACTTTTTCAGAATGCAAAACTGCAGCTTAAGTGGCTTGAACCTTTGATTATTTTGAATGAGGTCCGAGATCGAGTTTTTTTTAGTGATCGATATCGTCGGCTAAAATGATATAAATACCATCCAGGTGGTATTCCAACCTCAGACCAAGATAAATATTTGACACTACAGCGTAAATGTTCCCAAAGTGAAAATTCTTTTAATGCTCTTTTTGATTTAAGACAAAATATGGTCGGCAATTCTTTTTCATATGTAGGTTTTTTGTTTTCATATATCTTTTTGTTGGATTTTTATAAAATAAATATCATATAATTTTTTTATTCTTTCTTAGTGGTATCTTTTAACCGGGTGTGTTTGGCTGTGTCACATCGTTTATTTGTATGAATGTATGGATTTTAATGTTGCCTAAATTATGTTTCATAAACGCTTTTGATTGTGACAATGATTTGTTACAATTTTTTATTTCATTTAATTTTTTATTTTTTTTTTTTTTGCTGCTACTCTTCACAAAGTATTTCTTACGATGTTCAGAAGATTTTTTCATTGTGATATGATTCCATTTTTTGTAGATTTTTTGTCATTTATTTTTCGACTGATGCCAAATTGTTGATAAAAATTGTATTTTTTGTTTTTGCTGGAGTTTGATTTTTGCTAAGTGTTTCACAAATAAGACTTTAAATTGTGTCTTAAGACAGTGGATGGAAAAAAAAAATACAAAATTTGCTGCTTTAATGTCATTTATTAAAAATTCAGAAGCGATTTGGGATAATATCGTATTGCATTTGGTTCATGTTGGCTTCGTTTGGTTTTGGATTGTTTTTTGTTTGGTTTTGTTTTGCCAAAAAGAAATATTTACGTGTGATTTAATTTTGTTGTTGTGTATAAATTTATTATAAAGTGTTTGTAGGATTCTCAGTAGGAAAGGGTTATAGAAAGTTCTTGAGGATGCGATATTGTCGAGTAATTAAAATTAAAAATGTTTTTACATTAACGCAGTTATAACCAAATTTTAATATATTTGTGAAATAGTAAAAGGCCAAAGACCTTTGTTCATATTCCCAAGAAAACCTCATAGACTTTTTACAGGCCATTATACTAATCATTTCTGAAAATTATAATTTTCCAACTTAATCTCACGAAATCTTTTCAAAATATCTGTAACCACTACCTTAAGCTAAATAAATATTTAAAGATCAGTAGTCAAATGATATTTTGAAAACCTTCTTTCTAAGCTCACGGATAAAAGCAATTGATTTGGTTTTGTTTGGGCTCAACTCTCTACAAAAGGACAAATGAAATAAAAATTATAATATAAAAAAAATGAAGAAACCTAAAAAAAGAGCACAACATAAACATTTTTCTCCCAGAATTGTTTTCGAGCATCATATTAATTTGGTCAATTTATATTTTAAAAGGAATTTTTAAATTGGTAAAATTTTGCCCCAAAACAGAAAAAGAAAAAACAACAAACATATAAAACTAAAACAAAAAACATATTGAATTTCCTAAAAAAAAAAACACTAAAAAATATTAAGACAAAGATGATGATGATGACGATGATGATGCTGCGAGATTTCGGCTAAGAAAAACAGCTGCTACTGCGGCTAAGAACACATTCTAAAGCAATGATGCCCAAGCCCTATACTCTTGGTGCTCATTTGTTTTTGTAAATGCTCTTAGCTATAGGCTGTGTGTTTCTATACTCAACAGAACTCTCAGGCACTAGTAATATGAAATACACAAACAACTTTGTCTTGTTGGTTTTTTTGTCGTTCTTCAATGTACACACGCAAGTGGAAAACAACAACACTTTCGTATGCTTTGCTGGTAAACATTGACGACAGCGATCATCAATGTAGATTTTGTTTTTGTTTATCGTATGGTATTGTTTCAAAAAGTGTGTATTTTTTTATTTATTCTTTGTATGTTTTGGTTTTTACAACAAAAAAATTGCATAAAAATTTGTTTTTCTTTAAATATATTGGTGTTTGCTCTTCCATAAGGAACTTTTGGGCACCTCTGTTCTAAAGTATACCAATGTAGAAGGGTTAGTCACATCAAGACCGGGATGAATTTTTAAGCCATTTCTTTAAATGTTCAATGGTTTTTGTTGGCAGTTCTATCCTGTATAAGTATGTGTCACACCATGTCTGGATGTGTGTTTGTGATACATATTGAAATACCAAAAATTTTAACTTAAATTGATTGGTAGTGTCGTTTTTGTGTGTTTTGGCCTCAAAACTACTTAAACTTTGCTGCTCTTGCTCGTGCTGCTGCTGCTACCAATTCAACACAGCAGGTTCTTTTTACCATACTGCTGCTGTATGTAGTTGGCGTTGAAAGTGCTCTCGATTGCAGGCAATAATTCCGATGACGATGATGATTCCACTTGTGGTTCATGTTGTTTACGATTTAAAAACCATGGTTATTGCGTGGTTGCTGCAGTTGTTCTTGCTGTTGTTGTGATGGTTATGATGTTACCAGATTTTGATTTGAAAAGTTTTACTTTTTTTTTTCTTTTGCTCAACTCAAGAGGATTTTAAAGTCCGCAAAAATATTGTGCGTTCTTTTTATTTAATATTGAAGGATATTTTGTTGATTGTTGTTGCTTCTTTTATTATTATAGTTGTTGGTTTCATTGTTGTATGCATACAGTAGCATGCCAGATAAATCAATGTGTCAACACCTCTTTTTGTGCTGTCAGATGTTTTTTTTATGGTTTTGCGCTGATATTTACCTATTGTCGTTATTGTCCACATCATCATCATCATCATCATCACCGTCGTTGTGAATGTCATATATACAAATACAATACATATGCATATAGATACATATACATAAATATCTTCTTATATGTGAACAAACAAACTCATGTATGCAAGTGAAGTATTATTCCTTAGATTGGTGCAGAGAACTTATAATTTCTTAACAAGGACTTAAACGAATTTCAAAATCGCACATATGGTTTATTCATTTTGTCATT
Organism: Calliphora vomitoria; assembly: GCA_942486065.2. NCBI lineage: Eukaryota > Metazoa > Arthropoda > Insecta > Diptera > Calliphoridae > Calliphora > Calliphora vomitoria. The sequence continues at coordinate 69,208,743 of OW818030.2, read as the reverse complement.
TCGAATTTTGTAAGGTGATCTAGATATGTCCTTCCGTCTGTCTATTGAAGGCACGATAGGGTCTACTGAGAAGGATATAGAGGGATGAAATTTCAAATGTTATTTGTTGGTCAGAAAATCGGAAAAATAAAACAAACAAATTGATATTTTTCAAAAATATTTTGGTATTTTCTTTAAATATATTGCAGATAATACGATGGATAATGCGTTGTTTCAAGAAGCACTGTTGAAAATGGTATGAATTAGTCCACTTGATTCTTCGGTTTATTTTAGACTATCATAACTATAGTATTACCCGTTAAGATCGAAATGCGTCTTATCTCCATTTCTGTTGGATTTTTTCATTAATTGCCTGATGAGATGAGGATGAGAGTGCCGAAAATCAACCCGCTAAGTCGTTGCATCATCGAAATTTGACTGAATAAATTAGAGCAAATTGTATATAAGTTATAAGATACCTATTTTCACGCTGCAACAATTGAACGGCATTGAAGTGACATATTCGGACAGCACAAAGTACATAGATGGTCGTGACAATAAACTGTCCTGTTAACCCAACATTCTGAGATGCAAATAGACACGAGATGAAAATATCCCTGTAAACCATTTCGATTATTGCACTTCAATGTATTTCTTTTCTAGTACTGTATTTTCTTCTAAATCCTAATTGAGGATACGGAATGCAATTGTTTTCAATTAACATCGGGTACAACTTGTCCATGAGTATCTTCTCAAATAGCTTTGATATATTATACAATAGGCTGATCGGTCTATATGATTCTACATTTGTGTGATCTTTTCCCGGCTTAGGTATCATGGTAACCAGTGAAACCTTCCATTCTGGAGGATAATATTCAAGGCGTAATATAGCATTAAAAATAAAAGTAATTATTTTTATTGCTATCTGAGGTAGCTCCATAAGCATCTTGTTACTGATTTTGTCAATACCAGGTGCTTTCTAGGAGTTTAAATCAACAATACCCTTTTCGATCTATCGAATCTCAAAACGAAGGGGTACGGCTGCTCCAAAATGGGGTACTACTACAAGGAACTCAATAGTTTCATTTGATGTGTTCGGGGTAAATAAGTGCTTCAAATGATTAACAAACAGATTCCCTTTTTAAGTATCATTTCTTGCCCAACCACCACTTGAATTTCGCAAGGGGGGCTTACATATGACAGGTCTTTTAAGACTTTTTGTGGCTCGCCATAATGAGTAATCCGATTGCGGGGTTCCGTTCAGGCTTTCTAGATATTTATTCAATGATTCCATTTTTCAAAATTCCAAGAGCTTTTTAAGTCTTTTTGTACAATCTTTAAGCTTCGATTTGAGTTGGGGGGATCTGTGCAATTGCCACTCTCTTCTTTTTTAATTTAAGAGCCGTTCGACATCTGCAGAATAAATTCTATTATATCTGATTTGTCGGGGGGTTTGGGTAGCATTTTGTGCAGCCAGTTTGAGATTTTTATCGAAATTGATAAGAGAGTGATCGATGTTTTCTGGTGTTCTTAGCGGTATGTTCTCCGAGCAATGTGTACTGAGGTATTTTTTAGCCAATTAACTCTTGTGCCTGTCATCGCTAAATTACCAGTCGGGGTTACAAATTCTCGGGGGCTCAATAAAGTAACAATGTTGGGTGAGGGATCTGAAGATAGTTCCAGCGAGGATTCAGCATGAATCATTTCTCCAGGGATATTTTTCATCACGCTAAAATCAATAACATCCGGTATTTTTCGCGGGTCAGTAGGCCAGTAAGTAGGTTGGCCGCTCGAAATCACATTCAAACCCATTTTAGAAATTGTATCAAACAAAACACGACCTTTAGGGGTAATCAGTCGTGATCCCCAGAATGTGTGCTTAGCATTATAATCGTCAGTAGCCATGAAACGGGGGCCTAGTGATTTAAAAAATCTATTATATTGACTTTCTGTAATTGAAAATCTAGGGGGTGAGTATATCGATGAAATCACTAAGATTGCTTGAAGATAATCTTCGCAAAGATCACACATTAAGTAGTGTTTGATTTGAGCTTTTATTAAAATTGCCGAGCCTCCGCATGCTCTATCTCTGGGATCTTTGGTATCATATATTACATATCCATTTATTAGAAATGAACTTCCTGACGTCAAATGGGTCTCAGAAACCAGCATTACATCAATTTGTTGATTTGATTGTTCCTTCAGCAATCTCTCTGAAAGGTTGAATACCGGAATGAACTTAATTTACGTCTAATTAAGAAGACTGATTGGTTTTTGTACTGATACATTTAATATGCAAATGACAGGAACTTCGTAACTCAAAGGGTACAATTGAATGAACCCTAGGGAGCCGTACCAGCGGTCAATATTTTTAAACCTGTGGAATTATATGTTATTGGTGTTATATTAAACATCCTTTTGGTATATCGTTGTGGGGTTAGATTCAAATTTATTGTGAATTACTGTTAAAATCATTTGATATGTCCATATGGACATTAGGTCTGGTTTTACAGAAATGTAAATTGTGATGGTTTGTCATAATTGGTTATAAATTTCTGCTTAAAAATTATCTGATTAGAAGTTCTGTAATTCAATTTGGGGAATATATATTCCTTGATCAAACTTCTATCGCGAAGAAGTTCTCCGAACATACCTTGCTATGTTTCATAGACTAGCTATTTCTGGAATGGCACTGTTTCTAACGCTAACATGGGAAGTCATTGAATTAGCATAACAACCCGTGTTTTTCTATTACATAGATGTTGGAATAAAATTTGATAATCGGCAGGTGATTCGTTCGCAGTTTTGCGACAAACTGTACTATTTAAAATGTTTGTTTTTAATTTCACCCCCGATCTATCGTGCACTACAAAATAATTAATTGAGCATAATAGCATCTTGGTTTCAGATCGACACTGAAATTGATTCAGAGTTATAAGAAACACTAGCACTACCCACGTCGAAATTATTTGGAGAACATTTTATATGGATGTGAGGACTCTGAGTTCCCTTACCACTCATTGGGGAGGGTATTTAAGGATGGGTTTGCAAATGAAATTATTTTTTTCCTTTACTAATATTATTTAAAAGCGGTGGCCTGACCAGAATCATCGTCATCGTGATCCTCATCATCATCGTCGTCGTCATTTCTTTTTGGCCGATTTATTGTAATGTTCACTTGCTCCAAGCGCAAGTGGCAATGTGTGCGTGCGTGTGGTTAGAGAGAGAGAGTGTTTTAAGCTTCAAACTATAAATGTTTATAAGAATTATTGCTTTCGATGATGAAACACTTCATATGGAAGTTTCGATGGATACATATGTGTGAAGAATTGTTGTTGTTGCATTTGCTGCTGCAGTTACTTCTACAACTTCTACTTCAGCTATTGTTGCAACTGGATCAATTTCAGTTTTATTTTGTTGTTCTTATTGCAACACAAGTATGTTTGTTGTTTGTGTTCTTGTTGTTGTCGTTATTAACCTGGCCTTTTTGCTCTTCGTGTGTTCAGTTGAAAATGTTTTAAGTTTTGTTGTATTTGTTTTTGTGTTCTTGTTTTCATTTTTTTCCGTTCAGTTTCTGTCGCTTTTTAATGTTTTTGCGGTTTTGTGAAAATTTGAATTGTCGTCTGCTCTTTTTAGGTAAAGATTTATGGCAGTGTTCTTAAATTTTAATAAAATAAAAAATATTTTATTTTCTTGTTCTTTTTATTTTATGTATAAATATATTGTATTTTTTTGAACAGAAAAGGATTTACGTAAATCACTTGATGGTTAAGCACAAAATACTTCTACAATATTCTCACCGAAAGCCAACACAAACGACAAGGAAAGAAATTGATGCAGAATTAATGGCTGAGAATAAAAAAAAGAAAAAACAAAAACTTAAAGTTGCATTAAAATGTGAATCTGAGTATGAAAACATCAACATCAAATTGAAATGAAATGAGGGATTTATATCAGAATCTGAAATATTTTGGTTAAATGAATAAATATTCTCTTACATGTGTGAGATTTTAAATAAGGAGTACATGTTTCTTATAAAATATATCTTTAATCGGAATTTTCGAATTACGAGCATGTTGCGTGTTTAAAATTAATCATGAGTTCAAAATTAAGTAACATTGAATTAAATATGAATACAAGGAAAAAAATACATGATCGACAATATGAATTTCATAGGTAATGGCTCTCCAATAATGGCAGTCAATATATTTTGGTAAAGGTAACTTTCGAAGTTTCATGTTGTAGCAAGTATAAGATCTTTCTATTGACTCGTACTCATACATTTTTAATAATTTATATCTGTATTAGGGTGTCTTTTCTATTAGCAATAGTTTTTCGTGAATATCGACGAGTTATTGTGCCTCTTTATACTTAGTTTAACACTGAAAATGTCTATAAAATCAGATAATGTTAACCAATGTGCATCGGTTCTTTAGATAGTTAATATATTTACAGGGAAAAAACTCTTTAGGCTAATAAAAAATCATTAGCAGACGTCACTACTCCAAAACCCATCAACCCGATAATTTTCTCCATTGGAATAACAACTTCCGGAATCGTTGCTCTTCATCATGTTGGTTCGTATCGGAATTGAATGCGAGGACCAGCAGCGCTACATGTCGAGCCAATTAATATGCAACTCTTGTTTGAGTTGATGAACTTAATCATAAAAGGGATTGGTCGGATTATTTTGTCGCCAATTCCTGCCAAAATCGATGGAATTCATCGACATCATCATATATACGTCAGAACATCACCCTCACTACTGCTTCAGAAAAAGTAAAATCATTTTCATCTACAACAACCACCATCGCCACTCAAACTCATTCAACGTAAAATAGCTAAGATAACTTGATTAATGTAGCATATAAATGTAGGATATAAAACTGTTGAGAAATTCCAGTCTGCACAGTTGCAATCGATACAACAGGTCGTGGTCCTGGCATTATGTATTTTTATAAGGTGGTTTTAAGGACTCCAACAACTCTGGTACACTAGCATAGGGCAAGATCTGAGAGTTGCGTTGTTTGTTGAACAAAAAAATGAGTCTACCTTCTGCCATCCTGATTACCGGCGTAACATGGCGGCAGTAGTTCGGACCTCTTACTCAGCATCATTTGACTGGATCGACCTTTATTAGTGCATCATCTCTGAACACCATAATTATATAATAAAAAGAGAAATTCATCGATCGCATCTTCAATGATTTTCCGATAACCACTAACTACCGCAGAGCTGTGTGGAAGTTCGAATATCCGTAGTGCGACTGCACATGCCAGCAGAAGCAACGGTTCTCGCAGACTGCTTAAAAGCTCTAATTTTGAGTGTGCCCCGATAGACTATCAATCTAATGGTTCCGGGTTCTATTTCCGCTAGATACTCTGGGTGTATCTGTGTTTGTTTAAAAAACGTTCAGAGTTTGTCAAGTTGTGTTCTAAAGTTTTGTATATCTCCAACTCAAAAAGAATAATGATAGAGTTACGATAAAGTTTGGAGATACCATGATGGTATCGCCTTACCGACGGTGTCATCGTAAACTTCATAATGTTCCAGTCAAGGACACACCAAGAAATATTATATCCAAATATTCCATCGTCAATTCTTCCTTTACTGCACTGAAATTTTCATTAGATCTCAACATCACAGTCACACAGGATAACGCAAGCTGAATAAAAAGAGATAATGACAAATTATGAAATGTCTCAAAGTGTTGTTTGTAAAGATGTCTTTGGTTTGATGGTTGGCTTTAAAATTACATATAAATATATCGAATGAAGGCTTCTCGCGAATAGTTCTAATTTAAATCTAAAAGCTATAAAAATTAATTTACATGAAGTATGACGAACACCAATGGAAAATATTGGAGAATTAAAAGTCATGGCTCTTCTGCTTATACTACAATTACGCTAAATTATATTTTGTTGCTTTACTAGATTAATGCAACAATGATTAGGTCTCGTAATCTGTGGCGTAAATCAATTGCAAAAAATACTCAAACTTATCCTTTAATTGATCCATCTAACCTAAACTAAGATCAAGGATGGTATATACGCCGGTCTTCAAAAAAGACTCTGTTTTCTATGATAAAGAGTATAAAGCTTGCAACATTTTTCGGGAATATATGTTTCCATCACAGCTAGTAACATGTCTCTGCAATTCACATCTTTATAAGGACTTCTTTTCACACAATTGTTACAACATCACTTCTGCCAAAATATTGTTGATATTTAAAAGTGCTACCAGTACAAGTTGGATGTTTCAATGTTGGTGAAATGTTTGTCTAAATGATCCTGAAGAATGCAACAGTGCAATACCTAAATTAATTTCACCCTACATCACCATAATCTAACACCATGCGTCCGTCTGTTCATCTAGCTGGCGGCACACAGTAGATAATATAAGCTGTATGCACCCCATAATTGATTTTTGTAAATTTTTGAAATTAACCATAAAACAATTTATGATTATTTGCAGATAATCTAGTTATTTTGTCAACAGAAGTATTCGAAAATGGCGGCAGAACACACTATTTCCACTTTAAAGATTTGGAGAGTTAAAATTACACCATATTCAAGGGCGTATTTTTAATATTTATAATTATTTGTTTTAGGATTGTTTTACCTTGTTGGAAAAGGCATCTTGTTCAGATTCTATTTTCAATATGAGCTTTGTATTTATTGTTAGCAGATTTGAAATTTATTCACTTAAAATATATAATGTTTTTTGGATTACCTACTCAACTTTGACAAGGATTTTAACTGTTGGTGCCATTTGCCACCGATCTAGTTTTAACATAGAATTAAAGCTTAACTTATTATTTAAAAGATACATTAAAGCTAGCTGCCTTTTCGTGCCTATAAACAAATGGAGTGGAAAAATGTATAGCAACTCAGAAATTTAAAAAAAAAGTTATAAACTTTTTTGATTTTACTAGCTTTTCATTGCTAATTTTCATATGAAAGCTTCAAAATGTATAACAATATATAAAATATATTTAGTTCTTCACAAAACACTGGTTTAATTTTTCTAATCGGATGAAAATTGTAATAGTTATTAAACTTTTCATTAACACCTTTTATAGTATTTTTTCCCTCAGCGCATATGAATAAAAAAAACAAAAACTAACCAAAAAAATAAAAATTAAGAATGTTTTTAATTGCAAGTTAAATTTATTTGAACTTTTTTCGAAAAAGCTTAAAAATATGTTTTCATAGAAAAAAATTAAAATAACTATAGTTGAATTTGAAAAATTACGGAAAAAAATAAAAAAAATTCTAGACTTTTTATAAAAGCCTAAATAATTTCATGAAATACACATTTTATGGAAGATTAATTTCTCCATAATTGTTCAAAATTTATAAATCGTTGTAAAAATGTGTGAATTAATGGTACTAAAGTAGCACGGGCTAAAATGTATTTTTAACCGCTCATTACTTTATTTTATTATGATTCAACAAAAAAAAAGATCTTACAAAAATCTTCATCCATTCAAAAGTTAAAGATTTTTGATCCCAAAGTTACCAAAATTTACCATTGTGCGGAACAAGGTTTACATGGCCGCAAAGTAAAGATGGCACATACAAAAGGAAGAACCATATTGAAACTGGTTAAAATCGGTCTATTATCTCACATATCCCCTATACAAATGTTCTCCCGAAATAGGACATTTTCTCCACAAATAAGTTTCTCCACAAATAAGTTTTACATAAAAAGTACTCATATTTGAACAATTCTTGAGAATAAATCGATGATGCAGTTAAACGAGCATCAATCTTATCAAAATGTTGGTATCCACATAAAATTCAACACAAGTAAGTTCCATATTGAAATAAATCGCGCCACTTTATTGTATGACTATTCGTCCATAATTAATGATAGCGCCCATACAAGGCCACTTCCGAAAATCACTTAAACGACCACAAATAACACAAATTAGTTTTATATCGAAATAAATGAAGAGACCTAATTTCACGTCGATCGGTTAGTAATTATGTTTAAAATTCCATATAAGGTCTACCTCCGAAAATTACTCATGAAAAAAAAAAAATATTGGAATTTTAAAAGAAAAATGATTTGCTTATATAATCAGTGTAGGGTATTATATAGGGTATTCAATTAATCGGGATTCTGGTTTAATCGGTTAATCGAGCAAATAATTAATCGGGGTTTAGATTTAATCGGTTAATAATCGGTTAATTTTAAATTATTCGATTAACCGAATAATTTTTATTTTAATTTTAAATTGAATATAAAACCATGCATTTTTGCATTTCAACAAAAAAATAAATAATAGGAAAAAGTATTTGAAATCCTTTTTATATACACATGTGAGTATTTTTCAGGAGTTTAGTGAGATATTCTGAAGTAAACTTTTAAGAAAAGAATATAATTTAAAAGGTTTCTTTTAAACGATTTTTCTTTAGTTTTAATAGAACTTGACTTGGAAAAAACTCTCTCACTGATTGTAGATGTTAGAGATATAGAAAGTAACGCATGAGAAAGACTATCCAACTTCTCAGTTCTTTGTTTTTGGTTTTTTAAGCATATAAAATCCTTCATTATACCATTGGAGTCCTTTTGATATTTTTTAGGTTTTAAATACTTTTAATAGTTTCGTTAAGTTCTGATAAAAGACTCGTTTCTGTAATGTCTTCAGTTTCGTCTATTATCATGTGTTCCTCCTACTCATTGGGGCAAAGTTAATCATGAAACATTCTAGAAAAAATGTCATTTCCAAATTCCTTAGTTTCAGTTTTTGAGCTATACTTAAAAACACTATTTCTAGAAGGGAATTATCATGAGTTAAGAAATAAAATTTGTGTGTTTAAAACTATATTTTTATATATTAATTAAAATAAAAAAACAAATTTCGGTTAATCGGTTAATCGAATCAAATTAATCGGTTTATTTGTTATTTGAAAATCGGCAATTTTAAATTATTCGAACAGTTAACCGACCAAAATTAATCGGTTAACCGATTAACGGTTAATCGATTGAATACCCTAGTATTATACAATCGGACTTGATCGTTTATACTTTCTTACTTGTTTTAGGTCCTGATTCAGAAGCACAAACAAATTTATTTAAAAAACTTAAATGAAAATTACTCATTTTTCAAATAAATTTTGAGTGTTTTCAATAGAAAGTTTTTAAAATAGTTTTTCGTTCATATTTCTGAATTAGGGGGTTATTAGCTTTTATTTGATACCCTTGTTGAGAACAAATATTTTATATAAAATTGCTAATCTTCTGAAGTTTTAATGTCCATTTAAAAGAACATCTGACCCGATCAAGAAAAACTGAGTACACAGTCGTATTAGTTATGTATGGTCTCTACCTTTACGTATATACTTATATACATATTTCTATATCGATTTTCCATGTGCACAAAAAAATTGTTGACTGTTGTAATATGATAGAGTGCGATGTAAGAGGAATATTTGCATCGAATGTTAGAATCTTTAAGTGTAAAAGCTTTAATATCTACTTAAAAGGGTACTTGTTTAGACATATTATCCACAGGTGGAATTAATATTTTTGCACTCTTAAAACGTGGGAAAGTTTGAAACGATTGCCACCAAATATTAATGTAACTTTTTAATTAAATTACAAAAATAGTTTACTAAACATAAGAAAAGTTATTAAAATGTTTAGCTGAAGCGTAAAGCACTCATATGAGTATGTATGTAATTGTTTGTAATTATTCGAATTGCATATAAGTATAGCAAAAGTAACAAAGGTATAATTAGTCCTTAATAAAATGATAAGAATTTGAATATACTTTTATGTTATAGGAGAGAGAAGCAGTAAGTAGTTCCCATTAACCCTAAGCAACATGTGTGTATAAGTTTAAATAGGAGATAGCAACAAGTTTTGAATTGAATCTAATAATAATCTTGCAATCATACCACTCAAATTTCTGTGTATACGTTTTAAAAACCAATTGAAAATTTTAATTAACAAATTATGCCGTAATCACAAACATGTGCAACACATACCGATATACATGTGTATGTGCAACAATAAATAAATAATAAACAATCTGGTTGCATACAAATGTACATACATACAGGCGTACATTTATAGATAGATCTATACATGTAAGACTAACATCTCATCTGAACTTGTAACAACACCGACAAGTCTAGCACTTGTCTACTAGAAAACTCAACTGAACAACAATCAGCAGCTCCACCACTGGCTGAAGTACCACTTGCAACAGCAGCAACTACAACAAAATGTAACACACAGCCGTTCAAAAAACACTGACACACACACACACACAACTGAATATTTAAGTCAGTCAAGTCAGCCAGGAGCAGAAATAGCATTGGCAACAGCAGCAGCAGCAATATGGTTTGTTAACAACAACAAGAAACAGCCAGGCAGCCAGCCAGCAACTGTTGCCGTCATACCGCAAATGCTTTATGCGCACCTTTGTGTGAACAAGAGCACACACACATTTTATAGACATGATGTGGAAATTGATAAAAATGGTAGTACGAGTACAAGCATTTGGAATGGATGCCACAAAAAAGCAACAACAACAACACAAAAAAAACACAGAAATCCATATAAAAAAGCAACAACAAATGGTTAAATGGATGATGATGCATGCATAAGGATGGCAGTCTGGCTGTTTGGCTCACAATCAATTCGTTCAGATGGTTGGTGGTTGTGGACAGAGCGCAAAAAAAAAAAAAAACGATACGATTTTTATTTTTACTAACCGCAAAAAATGATTTAAACAAGTTAGAGTGCTATATTCGGCTATGCCGAATCTTAAATACCCTCCACCTAAATTAGATGAAAATTATAGAAATTACATTGGTATAAACACTCTAATATCCATATTCAGATTATGAAGAATGGTAGAATGGTAATATAATACAGTAGTTTTCGCTTATAGTCTACAAATACAGTTGCACAATTTTTGTGGACTATGAGCGAATTAGGACTATAACCGAATTTCTTTTTAAGCCACTTTATGGATTATATATGAATCATGATATAATACACATTTTTATACAAATTATGTACTTTCTTCAATAAAAACACTTTTTTTTAAACAAAATAAAAGTTTATTTAAAACATAGTTGTATAGTAGTATTTTATATATTGTTAGAAAAACTAGTTTACGCAGAAGATATTTTATTTCAAATGTATAAAAATGTTATCTACTTCAGCAATTTATAATTGAAATAACTACATATTCCTACCGTTTCCAACAGAGTCTATAATTTTATAATAGGAATAAAATGTACTATTTAACAATTTATATACTTAATAATTGGTTAACATTACCTATTGGCTCAACATTTTTATTATTCACCACAAGTGAATTAAAAGAGTATAAACAAGTTAGAGTGCTATATTCGGCTATGCCGAATCTTAAATACCCTCCACCTAAATTAGATGAAAATTATAGAAATTACATTGGTATAAACACTCTAATATCCATATTCAGATTATGAAGAATGGTAGAATGGTAATATAATACAGTAGTTTTCGCTTATAGTCTACAAATACAGTTGCACAATTTTTGTGGACTATGAGCGAATTAGGACTATAACCGAATTTCTTTTTAAGCCACTTTATGGATTATATATGAATCATGATATAATACACATTTTTATACAAATTATGTACTTTCTTCAATAAAAACACTTTTTTTTAAACAAAATAAAAGTTTATTTAAAACATAGTTGTATAGTAGTATTTTATATATTGTTAGAAAAACTAGTTTACGCAGAAGATATTTTATTTCAAATGTATAAAAATGTTATCTACTTCAGCAATTTATAATTGAAATAACTACATATTCCTACCGTTTCCAACAGAGTCTATAATTTTATAATAGGAATAAAATGTACTATTTAACAATTTATATACTTAATAATTGGTTAACATTACCTATTGGCTCAACATTTTTATTATTCACCACAAGTGAATTAAAAGAGTATAAAAAAGGGTAAACAAATATATTTAGTAAAACTTCAAAAGTATATTTTTGCTCTGTTCTAATGAATTTTCCGGATGTGAGCCTTCTATATATAATCAAGAAATCATAGTCAACAAATCAACTTGAAACTTATATATGTTACATTTTTTACCGATATGAGTGTATGTATGCGTTAATGTATTTTTCGGATGTGCGACTTATTTGGAAGATATAATTAAATATTTTAAAGCCATTTCTATGTATTTGAGGCCTATTTTGCTTGATAGTTTTGTCCATAACATTATTTATAAGAATTTTATGGGTATTATTGTGATTATCGGAAATCGAGCTAACATGGGTGTTATGGTCAAATATGGACCGATATTCACAAAACCCAGTACTATGATTTTTGTATACAATATATTGATCTGTATACAATTTTAGTTCGATATCCATATATTTAAAATATTTACAGAGGTTAATGTGTTTTTCGGAAGTGGTCCTTATATGGGAGCTATGACCAATTATCGGCCGATCTTCACAAAATACAACACATAGATTTTCGTATATAATGGAAATATTTTTTTGAAATTTAAACTAGATAGAAGCTTTTATAAAAGAGTTATTAGTATTTAAGTAATTTTCGGAAATGGACCTTATATGGGAGCTATGGTCAAATATGAACCGATATTCACACAATCTAGTGGTATCATTTGTGAATTAATACTACCGATCTGTGTAAAATTTTAATTCGATAACGATAATTTTTCAGATATTTATGAAAATTAATGTGGTTTTTAGAAGTGGTCCTTATATGGGAGCTATAACCAATTATGGGCCGATCTTCATGAAATTCTCTACAGCGATTTTCATGTGCATGGGAATTATTCAAGTTGAATTTCAACCTGATACCGATATATATAAGATATTTAAGTGTATTTAAATGATTTTCGGAAGTAAACTTTATATGGGGGCTATGGTCAAATTGTGCCCGATCCAAAAAAAAATTGGTGTCGCAATTTCTGTTTTCACGAAACTTAGTTGTGCTGAATTTTGTATGGATACTGCAATTCTATGGGCATTTACATACCATAGCACCATATTTCGGGAAGAAATTTGTATGGGGGCTACGAGAAACTATGGACCGATTCTTTCCATTTTCAACAGAATTTGTCCTTTTATCATATAAATAATGTGTGCAAAATTTCATGGTATTCTCTGGAATGGATTTACCAAAAATCAGAAAAAAACATATGAAAATGATCTAAATTTTTGGAGGTTGTCTTACATTTTAATCCATAACCCTGGTTCTACCAACTCGATTTTACTGATTTTCAATACCAAACTGCTTAGAAAAATTATAAACATTTTGGTATATATTTCATTAATTTTGCTTATGTATTTTGGGCGTGAGAGTGTTTTACACAGACAGACAGACAGACAGACGGACAGACGGACAGACGGACAGACAGACGGACATTGCTCAATCGACTTAGAATTTCATAAGGATCAATAATATATATACTTTGTTGGGTCTCAGATGAATATTTCTCAATGTTACACACGGAATGACAAACGTATATATACCCTCTTTCACCACTTGTGGTGGTGGAGGGTATAAAAAGGGTAAACAAATATATTTAGTAAAACTTCAAAAGTATATTTTTGCTCTGTTCTAATGAATTTTCCGGATGTGAGCCTTCTATATATAATCAAGAAATCATAGTCAACAAATCAACTTGAAACTTATATATGTTACATTTTTTACCGATATGAGTGTATGTATGCGTTAATGTATTTTTCGGATGTGCGACTTATTTGGAAGATATAATTAAATATTTTAAAGCCATTTCTATGTATTTGAGGCCTATTTTGCTTGATAGTTTTGTCCATAACATTATTTATAAGAATTTTATGGGTATTATTGTGATTATCGGAAATCGAGCTAACATGGGTGTTATGGTCAAATATGGACCGATATTCACAAAACCCAGTACTATGATTTTTGTATACAATATATTGATCTGTATACAATTTTAGTTCGATATCCATATATTTAAAATATTTACAGAGGTTAATGTGTTTTTCGGAAGTGGTCCTTATATGGGAGCTATGACCAATTATCGGCCGATCTTCACAAAATACAACACATAGATTTTCGTATATAATGGAAATATTTTTTTGAAATTTAAACTAGATAGAAGCTTTTATAAAAGAGTTATTAGTATTTAAGTAATTTTCGGAAATGGACCTTATATGGGAGCTATGGTCAAATATGAACCGATATTCACACAATCTAGTGGTATCATTTGTGAATTAATACTACCGATCTGTGTAAAATTTTAATTCGATAACGATAATTTTTCAGATATTTATGAAAATTAATGTGGTTTTTAGAAGTGGTCCTTATATGGGAGCTATAACCAATTATGGGCCGATCTTCATGAAATTCTCTACAGCGATTTTCATGTGCATGGGAATTATTCAAGTTGAATTTCAACCTGATACCGATATATATAAGATATTTAAGTGTATTTAAATGATTTTCGGAAGTAAACTTTATATGGGGGCTATGGTCAAATTGTGCCCGATCCAAAAAAAAATTGGTGTCGCAATTTCTGTTTTCACGAAACTTAGTTGTGCTGAATTTTGTATGGATACTGCAATTCTATGGGCATTTACATACCATAGCACCATATTTCGGGAAGAAATTTGTATGGGGGCTACGAGAAACTATGGACCGATTCTTTCCATTTTCAACAGAATTTGTCCTTTTATCATATAAATAATGTGTGCAAAATTTCATGGTATTCTCTGGAATGGATTTACCAAAAATCAGAAAAAAACATATGAAAATGATCTAAATTTTTGGAGGTTGTCTTACATTTTAATCCATAACCCTGGTTCTACCAACTCGATTTTACTGATTTTCAATACCAAACTGCTTAGAAAAATTATAAACATTTTGGTATATATTTCATTAATTTTGCTTATGTATTTTGGGCGTGAGAGTGTTTTACACAGACAGACAGACAGACGGACAGACGGACAGACGGACAGACAGACGGACATTGCTCAATCGACTTAGAATTTCATAAGGATCAATAATATATATACTTTGTTGGGTCTCAGATGAATATTTCTCAATGTTACACACGGAATGACAAACGTATATATACCCTCTTTCACCACTTGTGGTGGTGGAGGGTATAAAAATAATCGCCAACGACCATAAAAATATAAATAGAAAATTGTGCAAAAAAAAAAAAATGAACATTTATAGAAACCAATGAAATTGATGCAAACTGCATCATTCTAGTGAACACACATGCCAGCATGGGGAGTTTCGAACCTTTTTTCCCATTCCAATTCAAGTTGGTCTAAAATGCGTTAATTTTATTTTGTTCTCTTTGATGTTGTTTGTATTCGTATGAGTATTATTAACTTTATGCCTTTATACGTTTATTGGAATGATGCTTCAAAACGATTTTCATTTACAATCAAATTCTGTTGAATTACATCAGCGGCGGCTAGCGGCGGCTAGCGACAGCAAGTTGAGTCTTTTTTCAAGGGCCAAAAAGCAAAATTTAAAAGCAAGATTTAAAAAATTTAAAAATATATTTCAGATTTGTATGATCAATAATGTCTTGCTTCCGAAAGTTAGGTGAAATAATATACTAATTTCAATAAGTTTCAATACAACTTATCTTTGTCGGAACTTAGTATAAAGTTTTTATATCCACCACCAACAAGATAGGGGGTTTATTTATTTTGCCATTCCGTTTGTAACATATCGAAATATTGGTTGTAGAACCAACTTATATTCTGGGTTCTTATAAAATTCTGCAACGATCTAGCTATGTTCGTCCGTTTATATATTGACGGCGATAAAAGTTTCCGCAAATATTATTTTTTTATCCGCCAAAAAGAATAAAAGTTATTGACCTTCAAAAAAGTTTATATTTTTCAAAAATATTTTGCTATTTTCTTTAAATATATTGCAGATAATATAAAATGTTGCACACATAATTCCTTTGATAGAGAGAAAAGCTCTGTTGAAAATGCTAAGAACAGCTCAATGATTTCTCCCGGCATCGATACAGTTTCCAGAATATGATATGTTACGTAAATGCCTATAGAAAACAGTACCACACAAAATTCAGGAAAAAAAATAAGTTCCATTTAAAAACATATCACAAAACGATATTATGTTTGCAACGTTCCAAATCTGACCACAGCCGCATATAAAATCCAAATCCTAAAATTAATTAAATTCCCATATATCGTTAATCATTAAATATATAAAAATCGCTGTAATAAATTTTATGAATATGGGAACCACACAAGAAACATTAACCTAAATAAATGTCTTATAAATTCCGATATCGAACTAAAATTTTATACAGATCAGACCATAATTAACCTACATAGCTCCTACATAAAATACACTTCCGGGAATAACTATAACTCTTGTAAATATCATTATTAATAAGAAATTGAACTAAGATAAACATAAAATACATGTACATACAGTCAAGGAAAAAAGTCTACATACACCCTTTGATTTTGGGGTTTTAGAGAGTTTGTGAAGAAAATTAAAAAAATGTTTGAATGAAGCTGTGGTGAATGTAGGTTCGTTATCTTGCTGTAAAATCCATTGGTTTCCCTGGCCCAAGCTATCAACAGATGCTTTGAGATTTTGTTGGAATATGTTTTTCTATTGATAGCGGTCGACAAAAACCTAACGGCCCATTCCAATTGACGCCATGGCGCCCCAAATCAAAACGTTGCCTCCACCATGTTTGACTGTAGGTATAATATTCTTTGGATCTGTTTTCTCCAAACTTTGAATCGGCCATCACTTCCGAAAATACTATACTTACATTCGTCGGTAACACGATTCCAAAAATCCATTCCCTTGTCTATATGAGCCTTAGCAAACTCAAGGCGAAGTTTATATTTTGCACTTTCACTATAATTTCTTTACTTTTGCGTTTCAACCACGACACATCGAATATTGGTTGTAGACCCCATAACTTTTACATATGTTGGGTTTTTATGACACTTAAACCCCATATAGCTATGTCCTTTTTAAGTTTTGTCTGTCTGTTGAAGGCAAAAATATTTTCCAGTTTTTTTATAACTTTCTCATATGTATATTTAAACTAGCCCTGCTAATAACTAACATATATATCTAAAAATAGGTTGAATCGTTAAACGCTTTTTGATCAAAATATATTAAAAACTTCGTTTGATCCCGATATTTGAATGTAGTGCAACTCTGAAAGTGATTTTAAGTCAATTAGTATACCTTACGATCGGCGTGCGATGATTGGTATATTAATCAGGCGTTACAAACATCAGCACAACCGTATAATAACCTCACAACTAACGTAATTGAAAAGTGAATGATGCGTCAAGTAAAAGTCCACTTATACTGAGATCTGCCGAAAACAAAAATTGGAAACAATCTAATTCAGATGAGAGAGAACACGAAATAAACAATTAAGTTATTTCGTTTACCGAAATAATAGATCAGTGGTTTGAAGGTTAAAATGAGATTCAGACAGCGAACTGAGTGAGTTCTGCCCTATCAGTGTGAAATATTTATATCTATAGCACTATTCTATACACTAACTATCATGATTACTACACCTGTCGTAGGAAGTTTGATGCGAAATATGGCTTGAGTTATATGATGGTTAATTTAAGATTTTACAGAATTCTGAAATCTATTTGCATTGGGTTCACAATACCACAAGGCGTGAAGAGGCTCTGAATCAGGGATGGAATATAGCTTTTTGGATTTTGTGTCAACTAAAGGGTTTTCCAACAAGAGGTGTCATTTTGAATCACCCGATATTTCGGTAGCTGTCACTTTTGAAGCTTTTATTCTTTGACATTTGACAAGTAGAAACTACGCCATTACTAAAAATGGAACGATATGCGCTTCAACAATGCATTGAAATTGTTAAAATTCACTACAAAAATGGTCACTGTCACAAAATTAGAGCATTTTTGGGTCGTCGTGAAGCACCTTGTCGGACCGCAATACAGAAATTTGTTGAAAAATTCGAGCTGTTGGAAAAAGGTAGTGATGTGAGGAATAAAACCCCTGCACGTCGCTCAAGAACAACTTAGAATATTGCTGCTGTAGCCCAAAGTGTTGAAGAAACCCAGGTTTGTCCATTCCTCGTAGTTCTTTGGAATTGGGCATTCCACAAACGTCATTACACCGTATCTTATGGTCGAAGTTGGATGATATTGATCTGAACAACGTTTACTTTCAATAAGACGGCGCTACGTGCCACACAAGCAACGAAACCATCGCTCTTTTACGGGAAAAGTTTCCGGACCGTGTTATCTCTCGAAGAGGTGATCACAATTGGCTACCGAGATCTTGTGATTTAACACCTTGGGACTTCTTCCTTTGGAGCCACGTGAAAGATAAGGTGTACGCCAACAGCACAGCGTCGATTCAAGACCTCAAATATAGAATTCGTGTTGTTTTTCATTATTAACGGCATAACATCTTCCTCTTTGTTATGAACTAAACATATAGCAATAAAATTTAACAAAAAGCCTATATAAAAATTCAAGTGTATTTAAGTGTGTCATTGATTGTCTTTGCAGTGGCAATAAAAATGTTATTTGTTAAAATATAGTCAGCTTCTTTTGTATCATAATGTCATCTATAGGAACATTATTTTGGGAAAGGTTAACAGTTTTTATACCACATCTATAACATTCATATTCGAACTATTTACCTAAACAAAAAAGAAACTTGATAAAAATATATGTATCGCATTTCCAAATTTACTTTATTTATTAATATAATAACTAATTGATGAAATAGTAAAGTTGTCTTCTAAGACGAGTTTTTAAGTCATCATAAATCAATAAAATCCGACATCAGCTTCACGAATATTTAAATTTAAATTGTGTAAATTTTAATTATTTTTAAAAAAATTAAATCGCGAATAAAATCGTGAGTTTTTCCAAATTAAAAATATTTAAAATAAAAAGAACTCCAAAGAGTATGTGTTTACCAAATATAATCAAAATCCGAAGGTTCAATTCATGATACTTACATATATGGCAGCAGAACATACATTGACTTTAAAATTAACTGGAAGATCAGATAGATCGTCCAGTATATGTACTGAAATATCTATCTGATCGTAACTTAATTATTTGCATGCAGCGAGCTACTACGTGTACCAATTTCAGATTGTATCTTTAATATTTCGCTTTTAGCATCAATTCTGTCAAGACCTTAAAAAATAATCATCCTTCTCTTCCAAAAACATCCTTTTTGACAGGACATACAAAATACATAGAAGAAAACAAAAAAATAGAAAAAAAAATTAAATAAATAAAAATCACAAACATATGGATTTGAAGTTCATAGCACAGCAGTCATGTCATACAGAGGAACAAACCAAGCAAGATACTTGCATAAACAACAAACAACTGATATTTAAGGTGCTGCTGCCAAGTTGCTTTAGAAAATTTCACACTTCTCAGTGGTAGGCAGGAGGGGTGGAGTGCTGAAGAACACTTTGGTGTTTATTGCTATGTTGGCGTTGGCTGGAGCTTTTGGTGCTGTTGATATTGTTGGTTTGGTTGTTGTTGTTGTTCTTGTTGGTTGCTTGCTATTTAAGGTAGTTAAGCAGTTTGTTACGCGTAGGTCAACAGGTTGTATACTGTTGTTACAACAATTACAACAAATGTTTGTTGCAAATGGCTGTAAATATTGTGACTGTTGTTGTTAAAGTAGAAGTTGTAGTTGCAATGCCGCCAAAACTACAAGTAGAAAAATGCCTTATGTCTTTTTGACTCGATGCCAATTGTTCAAATTTACACAAACTCACACACATTCTCACTGCCACATATTCAACCATCTAGCGACAGAGACGTGTACTTGTATTCCGAATGGAGACAAGTTTAGCAAACTCTTTTTAGTTTTTTTTTTATAGCCATCATCAAAAAGATGGAGGGTATTTTGACTTTATCATTCCGTTTGTAACATATTTAAATAGTGGTTGTAGGACCAACAAGTATATATAGACTGGCTCCTTATAAAATTCAGAGACGATCTATATATGTATGTCCGTCTGTCTGTTGAAGGCATGATATGGCCTTCTGTCTGTTAAAGTCACGATATGCCCTAGATGGAATGTTTACCAAATTTTGCATTGTTGAACAGAAATTTTTGATGTTGAAAATGGGCAAAATCCCTTGGTGGTGGGTATAAACGATTCGACGCAACCGAATACAAAACTCGTACATGTTTTTGGTTTTCTTCATCCTTTTTTCTACTTTTACGAGTACGAATAATTTTTGTTGTTACTATTGCTGCTGCTACTGCTGTTGTTGTATGTTGGTGTCACTGTTGTGGCGGCTGCTATTGTTGTTGTTTGTAGTTGCTTGTTACGATTGCAATTGTAATCGCTGTTGGAGACGAGTATCTGTGTATGTACTTGGTTAGCATTGAGTATGTATGTTGTGTGTAAAACGCTACTTACTAAATATTTCATTTATCCATTATATATTTTAGTTTTTATTTTATTTCTTATCCTTTTTTTTTACAAATATGTCTCTTTATCCATCCAGTCATATGTCTGTCCTTTCGTTTGTATGTCTGTATGTTTGCATTAGTAACAGCAATAACAACAATGTTGTCAACAGTCTACAGCATGTGAAAATTCTTTACATGTTTTTGTATTAGCCACCGGTGTTGATTTTAAACTTAAAAATTTCCTATGTTGTTAGCATTTTATCCTAGTATGTACCCTACACTAAGTAGGTGCATGGTTCAATTTAAACTGCTGCTCACTTCTGTAAGTACATAGTAAAATTTGGACAAACGTAGAAACCACTGCAATACTAGAGTAATTAGTACATACAAATCAATATATGTACACAATAACTTTTTTGGTACCCACTATAAGACTGCTTTTAAAACGATGACTTAGCTCTATGGTTTTGAGGTAGGTAGGAATATCTTTAATATTTTGCTAACTATTCCAAATTAATCAAAAATCTAGAGAATCGGCAGTGAAAATTTGCAATTGTAGTGCACAATCGTGTTCCTTATGGCGTATTTAAATGTTCGTATTTGTAATTGCTTGTTTTCTCTCTGAACATTAATTTCTGTTCATCTAATCGATTGTTTAAGTTTGCGGTTTAAATCCATGGTTAAACGTTCGTTCTGTTTGGCCGACTGCAGAAGTTGTGCTGCTGTATGATGGTTTGGTGTGTTATAAGTCAGGCTTGTTCGTGAGGTCTTTAGCGCCATCATGTAATGGGGAGGTTTCTCAAAAGGTTACAGACAGGATGTAATTGTTGCTGGTATTGTGAGTCTAAGGTGTGATGTTCTAAGCAGCTAATTACTGAGATGCTATTTCTTTTTCTTATATATAATTATAAAGTTCCTAAGATTGGTATTTAATTTGTACTTCCAGACTAACATTTTCTTTAAGTTAATGAAATACTGAACAAAATTAAAAATTATTAAATTATACATAAATACATTTAACATTTTCTCAAGTCTCACACGGCTGTACAATTTCCAACAGAAAAATATTTTCGTGGCTGAATATTTAGGAATATTTAATCCTATTATGTGTTTACAATAGGATACATTTGGTAAGTATAATAATACAACTAAGAAATTAATCAAATTATATTTCATAAAGCTTACAAAAATTATAACAAACAAGTAAGAGAGCTTTATTTGGCTCTGGCGAATATTATATACCATTCACCAAATTATACTTTAAAAATTTTTTTTTTTAAATTTTTTCGAAATTTGAATTATTCATAATTGCATAATTGTTCATAATTGCGGATCTTTTTTGTTACCCCATTATATGCGACATCATAACATCACTGAAACTGGGTGCACTCTATGAACCACTTCTGATGCTTGTCGAGATGAAGCACAGTGGGGTCAATCGAAAAAAAGTAGTAATAAATCAAGATTTATTACCACTTTTTCTACGAATACAATCGTTGCGGAGGACATAGGCTTTTAGAAAATTAAATTTGTGACCATGAATACAATGTGACAAAGTTGACCACCTCGAGTTATTAAAATTTCATATATCTTGTAACTTGTACAAATATGCACAGATTACAATGAATGAAACTTTGTTATAAGGCAAGTGAGAAGATAAATTCCTGTTTATTCCACTTAGTTATATCTTGTAGTTTAAAAGATATAGCAGTTTAAATCTTGTAACATTCGTTTTTCTCTTTCATTTTGTTCATTTTGTTATTCACAAATGTTTTCGGTAGTGGTTGTTCAAATATTTTTCTAAAACTATTCAATTATTTCTAATAAATTCCAAAATAACGCTTAAAAAGTTCTTTCTCAATACTCAATCCGCTTAATCGTGAAAACTAACAAGTAAGAGAGCTATATTCGGCTGTGCCGAATCTTATATACCCTTTACCAAATTATACTTTAAAATAAAAATTTTAAATATTTTTAGGTAAACAAAATTTTTTTCTTTTCAAAATTTAAAAAAAAAATTTTTTTTCAAAATTGTTGTAAATTTTTTTTTTTTCGAAATTGTTTTTTTTAATTTTTTCCATTTTTGTTTTAATTTTTTTCCAAATTTATTTTTCTACCACTAAAAATTTTTTTTCATTAACAAATTTAAAAATTTTTTTTTAAAAAATTTGGAAAAAAATAACAAAAAAAAAAATGGAAAAAATTAAAAAAAAACAATTACGAAAAAAAAAATAAAACAATTTTGAATATTTTTTTTACCACAAACAAATTTTTTTTATAATTTTTTTTTTCATTAACAAATTTAAATAATATTTTGTTAGTGAAAAAAAATTATAAAAAAAATTTAAAAAAAATATTCAAAATTGTTTGAGTTTTTTTTTCGAAATTGTTTTTTTTTTTAATTTTTTAAATTTTTTTTATATTTTTTTCCAAATTTTTTTAACAAAAAAATTTTAAATTTGTTAATGAAAAAAAATTTTAGTGGTAAAAAAATATTCAGGATAAATTTTCCCGATTTTGACCCATTGTAGGTCCAAATTACTATAGCCTAAGACTTAGTAATCCAGATGTAGATCAAAAATAGGCCAAAAATCGAGGTTGTCCCGGATTTATCCCTATATCTCAGCCATTTGTGGGCCGATTTTCTCGAGCCGGAAAAATACCCCATATATTGATGTATCAATTACGTTTGTATGTTATTTGGGGGCTACGGAAAGTTGATTTCAACATACTTTCCGTCGACTTCGCTATATACAACGATCCAGGATATATATACTTTGTGGGGTCGCAAATGAAAAATGTAGAAATTACAAACGGAATGACAAACTTGCCACTCATGGTGAAGGGTATAGTAAAAATCAAAATTCTTAACTCAGTTTGAAAAATATCTAGATTTTGGGTGTTAATCCAAATTTAAACGCATAAATTCATTTTTAATAAAACGTCCATCATTGTGAATTATTGCTTCGATTTTCTTTTCTTAAATACTATTTCCATTTAATATTTTTAAACATTGTACCTAAAATTTAATAAACTAATTGGTGTATTCGATTATTCGGCAGTTATTGCACGAGTAATTTCTTATTTGATTATTCGAGTAATTTTTATTCGAATGACACCCCTATTATAACCACAATTCTGAAACAATATTTAAAGATAAAAACTTTGTATTTCTATTTATGTATTTGATTTCAAGAATATAAACATTTTCTCATTGCAACTCGTATAAATAAATCAATATATCGTACAAGTCAATAATATGAATCATTTTGTTAAGCAACATAAATTTCTTGTCTACTGTCGAAGGAATAAAGGAATAATATTGAAATATGGATGTATAATATAAATGTCTATGCGGTGTGTATGTGTGTGAGAACATACACACAGAAAAGCTACCACTTTCTCATAGATACTTAGAAACAAGTATCATTTTATATTCTCAAAATGTTTATTGCTACAAGTCATGTTATTATTTGTAGTTGCTAATGTTTTTAGTTGTTGTTCTTGCTGTTATTATTGTATTGGTGTTTGTTTCTTAATGTATAATAAATGTTGAAGTATTATTAAATTTTACTTTGTTGCAAATAGGAAAAAGAAACATCATCATTATCATCATCAGCAGCAACAAGCAAACACACGTCAGCTAATAAAATTTACTAATGACACTTGAGTGTAATAATTTTGTGGCAACAATGCTTATACAACACCATACAATACGTAAAAACATGTGTGAGCATAGGACCCAGTAGTTAAGCAAGTAGTCAATGTATCCCTTATATACATTAATTGTCACTAATGTCTGATCACCTGGCTGACTACCTTTTATATAAGTATTTTGGGACATTGAACACTTATGAGATCTTTGTAGTGCAGAGAGAAGTCAATTGGTTACTTTATGTATCACGTGTAACATAGCGTGAAGTCAATTGCCAACTTAGTATCTCTAAGTAGAGTGTAGTCACTTTAAAAGTTTATTTTGTACAGCACTTTAGAACTGGAGCGGAATGTTCATATAAAAAAAGGATCAAATAAAATGTAGAACAAATTTTAATTTTTCAAAACCACACAAATTGGTTAGACCTGTATCCTCGCCTGCTGTAGAATGTAGTTATTTTAACCACCACAAGTAATCTATTAGAGAGGTATCGGAGGATGGTTTGTTGGCAAGCAATAGGTTATTGTACTGTCTATGAGATGTCTTTTAGATTAGACTGAGATGTCTTTTAGACTGACTACATGTTAAAATAACTAGTTATGTAGCTAATAAAGCAACCCGCTAGGTAGCTAGTAAGTTAACTGACACTATGAACCGGTACGTAAATCCAAAGTGTTGTCTACTTTGGACCTGCCTCATTGTAATCAGAAAGGGTAACGTAACTACTTATGTAACTAGTTGTCACCCTAAGTGATAGGTAAAAACACTAGTTCGGGACAGTCACCAAGACCTGCTGGGAAGTCACAGTGCATAAGTCGTATACATTTGCGGCAATATTCAGCGGGTGGATGGGCACGTATGAGCATTAAAGTAAGTAATATTTTGTTAAAACAATTTTATTACTTATACTTCTGTATTTTATTATTTTATACTCTTAAAGTATTTTGTATATATTACTTAAATTCATACAAAAAAAAATCTATTTTTACTGGTACATATATGCACACCTCATAACTTACTTCGTAGCAGATATTGCTAGAATTTTTAAGAAAATTCGAAAAATTATTGTTCCTCTTAAACATTTGAAGATTTATTACACAGTCTTACGGTAGAAAATAATCTTTGCTAAAAAATGACTTATAAATTATTTGTTTGAAAATAAACAAATACGAGTACAACCGGTAATTAATCATTTAGATAAAAAACGAAACTTTAAAAGATAATTTTCTCTATTTAATTTATATAAATAAATAAACAAAATGTATTTTTTTTGTGTTTTGGTTTGTTACTTTTCAAACACGAGCACCATATTTACCTTTATACAAATTTAACAAGTCTAACGTTTTAATTTTATATATACACAGTTTTTTTTCTGACGTCACACCCTTTAAAAGTATCATCATTAAAGAGAGATATTCATTCAGTACAAATTTTAGTATTATTCATTCATGAATGTGCCGCAATTGCTTTAAATGTTTGTAATTTTAGACCTGGGTTGTACAATCTTTGACGAAAATATGTATTTGAAGTGTGTTTTAGACTGCTCCAAGGTTGTATGCAGAACAAACAACTACAGAATAATCGTCGTAAATATTTTTTTTTTTTCGATTTTACAAAATCAGAATTACACTTCGAAAAATGAACTTCATGCAGTAGTATATGGAAGTATACTAATCAAGAAAACATGTAAAAATCGATATATGTACATTAGAATAACAATCAGTTGTATGGAAAAAAAAAAAAATGAGTTCGAATTTTAAATTGCAATTTCTATTTTTGGCCTATTTTTGATATATATCTCGATTACTAAGTCATAAATATAGACAATATGGATTTATAATGATTGATATTTCAAAGTTCATTGCAACGATGTATATATAATAATATAAGCTGGCCCTACAATGGGACAAAATCGGGAAACATATTATTTAACCCGAATTTTTTTTCACAAAAAAATATTTTTTATCATAAATTTTTTTCACTAATAAATATTTTTTTAAAATTAAAAAAATTTTAAAATGAAAAAAAGAACTTAAAAAAAAAAATTATGAAAAAAATTTTTTTTTTTCAAAAATTAAAAAAATCATTTTTTTTTAAAGTAAAATTTGGTGAGGGGTATATAAGATTCGGCATAGCCGAATATTGCTCTCTTACTTGTTTTAATATATTTTAGTGTTATTCATGAAAAATTTTAAAAATATATGTTCTTCACTGTGACGTACCTTTCAGTCTTTTTGAACTAGTTCCGTTACGTTATATTAGTTAGTTATTAAGAACTACTACAAGTGAATTTTCCAACCCCGCAAAACGTTATTGACTGGTGAATTAAACATGTGGATGTCAGCGCAAGTGTCTAATTATCACACTCTCATTATTAAATTCAATAGTAAGGACTGTTAATAAAAATGATACCACTAAACTTACAGTTTTGATTTTTTTATTTGATTGAAATTATTAATACATTTCACATAAAATATTATTTTTATAGTTCTAACCAATAGTGATGAATTTATAAACCTTTTCCGGAAACCCTTCTATTAAGATTTTTATAGTGCTTTCTGTCACTTTGTTCGATCACGTAGTCCATCTTCGATTAAAATCTACCACACTTTTGGACACCTTTTTTGTGCTCTTCAATTCTCTTTTAACAAGAGCCCATTATCTCTCCACTGGCCTTAGCTCCGGGCAGTTTGGAGAATTTGCTTCTCTTGGTACAAATACCACATTATTGTTCTTTTACCACTCAAGACCTTTCTTACCATAGTGACAGGGTGCCAAATCAGGCCAAAAAGAAGTGGACACATTATGAAGTCTTATGAATGAAAGCATCCTCTTTTGTAAACATTCCTTGATGTAAATTTCTGTACTTATAGATCCCTTTTGTAACAAATGTTTGGCTTCTTTTGCCGCAACTACATATTGCTTGCCATGCCAAGAACTTTTTGCTTTTGGGTTCTAAACTTTTCTACAACATTCCCTCGAACATCAGCAATATAAAAATATTGGCCCGGAAAATGCGAAAATTTGTCCATACGTACGTTTCGTCATCCATTATGCAGCAGGTATATTTTTTGTATAAAATTTGACTTCAATTTCCGTGCTCTGTCAGGAACTTTTTGAGCCCTGTATGTTTTTAAACCCGCATTAGCTTTAACTTTTTGTACCAAATATTCCGAGTACTGAGCTAACCAGACTGCTTTCCTACCGGATCTTTTAAAAATGCTTTCTATTTATTGGCTTCTCTGAAACAGGTTTTCTATCAACGGACAAGTTCTTCCGATATTGTTTAATAACATTGAAATCAGTTTGACGGTATAATTTTGATTGTTTGGCCAACGTTTTGCAGGATTTGTTGAAAATATTTAATAATTTTAGTACGCACTTTTTTCTCGTCACTCATTTTAATCAGATCAACAACAAATGAACATAATTGACATTAAACATAATAACTAAAAGCAAAGTTAACTTGTTCAAAAAAAAAAAAAATAAAAAATAATAATAATTTGGTAAAAGTTTTAATGTAAAACGTGTGTTAAGGTTTTTTCGATGAGAAAAAATAAATAATAATTTGTCAGAGAGCCGGGTTGATCAGAAACTTTCTTTTGTTGATTAAATCCATTTATCATTTAGCCACAGAGCTCTGAATTGTTCTACACTCTATTTGTTATTAATAATTGCATTTTCTGCATCATCAGTGAGTACCATTCAGCATTTCATGTGGTATATTTTAGAGGACTTGACAATGTTTTACTTGAATTTTTCAAAAACTTAAGATTAATATCAGACTTTTGTTATCATTGAATATGCTAGCGAAATGTAGAGCAAATGAAAACCATTTAACTAGCAATTTTTGTTGTACAATTAGTAACATAGCTAATGTAAGGTTTCCAATTTGCACTTTTCATACGGTGTATTCTATCATCAGACCAGATCAAAACACATACATACAAGTTGGAACTCATCATACTAAAATGATGTCTTCCGTAAGCGCTAAAACAAATTTGCGAAAGCTGAAGAGTATACATTACGCTAACTCTCTACCTTACAGAAGACATGCTTTTTGTATGGTAAGTTCCTACTTGGAAGCAGGTATTTCTAACATTTCTGGAATTATGTAATAAGGAGGTGACCGTATCAACAATTTCCAACTCACCCAAGGAAGCATACTGTAAGATTTTCTTTAGAAAACATTTTGTTGACTTGTATTCCATTTAAGTTCTGAAGCTCCACGTACTTTTGGTGATATTTTGCATCTAAGACCTGTCATCTGTATAAATTAACTGTAGAACACATATGTTCCATAAATCTCAGCAACACGAGACTTGTTCTCTTTACGAAAAAACCCCATATATAAACTTATCGATAGAGAAATATACATATATTAATATGATTCTGGAAATTACATTGAGCCTCAAACTGAATATCAGGAAATAGTTGATGATGACGATAGTCACACTTTACTAATATAAGAGGACCATTGGAAAGTGTTGGAGGCTGGCTCCAAAGATCCTTCACTAGGTCTACACTGTATTTATTCGTACGAATATTCTGTTTGACTATCTGAGCAGACATTTACTAACATGTATTTTGTTGTTGCATGAGATAGGTTTTTGACAATTAAGTCTTGTCTCTAGGTTACCCTATGGATCTGAGTGTACTGAGTTTGACTTTGACAAATACTAAAATTTTCATGAAAAAAACAAGTATTAAAAAAAACCTTCTGTGACTGTGAACGTAGGGTTCCTATTTTTTAGGACTTTGTCCATTAAGTAGTACTAAATTATGCCAAAAACAGTAAAATTTTTAAAATACTTTTTATACCCTTCGTGAGAAGGGTATATATAAGTTTGTCATTCCGTTTGTATTTTCCACAATATAATTTTCCGACCCTATATATTCTGGATCCCTATAGATAGCGGAGTCGATTAAGCCCTGTCTGTCTTTTTTAATAAATCATAAATATACACAATATGGAAGTCTAATGATAGATATTTCAAAGTCCATTGCAATGATGTATATAAGGATATAGTAAGTTGGACCTACAATGGGTCAAAATCGGGAAAAATATTTTTTAACCCGAATTTTTTTTCACAAAAAATTTTGTTTTGTCATAATTTTTTTTAGTAATAAATTAAAAAAAAGATTTTTGTAATTAAAAAAAAAAAATTTAAAAATTGGAAAAAAATTAAAAACAATTTCGAAAAAAAAAATTTTTTAATTTTATTTTAAAGTATAATTTTGTGAAGGGTATATAAGATTCGGCATAGCCGAATATAGCTCTCTTACTTGTTCAAAATAAATTATAATTTCTCCAATTGTTCCTGGTTTACACAAAACTTTTTCTGTTGTCACACAGAAAAAAAATAGGTTTGGTTCTGATAACCGAATATATTTATATTCAAAAGAATTACAGATTTTTTTGTTGTGGCTGAAAAGTTCGATTATTTGTTGTTTGTATCGAAATAATCTATGAATATAATGGAATAATTCAATTGGCAGCAAATCTCAACGAAAACTTATAAAAATACTAGCTTGACCCGGTGCGCTTCGCTACCCCTGTCGTAGTCTATGTTGGAAATTTCAATAAAATCGTTTCGGCCGTTTAGTATTTATTGTTTAAGAACTAAAGGTACCAATTTTACCGGTTTTCCCCCTGTTTACCCCTTTCTGGTCCAAGTATTGAAAAGGTAAGTAAGGATCTATCTACGTTCCAAATTTCAATAAAATAATCTGTTATTGAAGTCTTATATTCAAAATCTAATTCATGTAATAACAACATTTAGTTTACTTTCTGCAAATGTGTATGCCATCATTTATGTTTGTAGTGCCTCAGATTGTTCACCACATTTTTTTTTATTATCTGTCTAGTATCAGAAATATTAACTGCGAATTTGTTTATTCTATTGTGATGATTTTCAATCGGCCAATATGCCAATAAACTAATATATTTCACATTTATATTGAACTTTTTTCCACTTTTTATACCCTCCACCACCACAAGTGGTGAAAGAGGGTATATATACGTTTGTCATTCCGTGTGTAACATTGAGAAATATTCATCTGAGACCCAACAAAGTATATATATTATTGATCCTTATGAAATTCTAAGTCGATTGAGCAATGTCCGTCTGTCTGTCCGTCTGTCCGTCTGTCCGTCTGTCTGTCTGTCTGTGTAAAACACTCTCACGCCCAAAATACATAAGCAAAATTAATGAAATATATACCAAAATGTTTATAATTTTTCTAAGCAGTTTGGTATTGAAAATCAGTAAAATCGAGTTGGTAGAACCAGGGTTATGGATTAAAATGTAAGACAACCTCCAAAAATTTAGATCATTTTCATATGTTTTTTTCTGATTTTTGGTAAATCCATTCCAGAGAATACCATGAAATTTTGCACACATTATTTATATGATAAAAGGACAAATTCTGTTGAAAATGGAAAGAATCGGTCCATAGTTTCTCGTAGCCCCCATACAAATTTCTTCCCGAAATATGGTGCTATGGTATGTAAATGCCCATAGAATTGCAGTATCCATACAAAATTCAGCACAACTAAGTTTCGTGAAAACAGAAATTGCGACACCAATTTTTTTTTGGATCGGGCACAATTTGACCATAGCCCCCATATAAAGTTTACTTCCGAAAATCATTTAAATACACTTAAATATCTTATATATATCGGTATCAGGTTGAAATTCAACTTGAATAATTCCCATGCACATGAAAATCGCCTTAGAGAATTTCATGAAGATCGGCCCATAATTGGTTATAGCTCCCATATAAGGACCACTTCTAAAAACCACATTAATTTTCATAAATATCTGAAAAATTATCGTTATCGAATTAAAATTTTACACAGATCGGTAGTATTAATTCACAAATGATACCACTAGATTGTGTGAATATCGGTTCATATTTGACCATAGCTCCCATATAAGGTCCATTTCCGAAAATTACTTAAATACTAATAACTCTTTTATAAAAGCTTCTATCTAGTTTAAATTTCAAAAAAATATTTCCATTATATACGAAAATCTATGTGTTGTATTTTGTGAAGATCGGCCGATAATTGGTCATAGCTCCCATATAAGGACCACTTCCGAAAAACACATTAACCTCTGTAAATATTTTAAATATATGGATATCGAACTAAAATTGTATACAGATCAATATATTGTATACAAAAATCATAGTACTGGGTTTTGTGAATATCGGTCCATATTTGACCATAACACCCATGTTAGCTCGATTTCCGATAATCACAATAATACCCATAAAATTCTTATAAATAATGTTATGGACAAAACTATCAAGCAAAATAGGCCTCAAATACATAGAAATGGCTTTAAAATATTTAATTATATCTTCCAAATAAGTCGCACATCCGAAAAATACATTAACGCATACATACACTCATATCGGTAAAAAATGTAACATATATAAGTTTCAAGTTGATTTGTTGACTATGATTTCTTGATTATATATAGAAGGCTCACATCCGGAAAATTCATTAGAACAGAGCAAAAATATACTTTTGAAGTTTTACTAAATATATTTGTTTACCCTTTTTATACCCTCCACCACCACAAGTGGTGAAAGAGGGTATATATACGTTTGTCATTCCGTGTGTAACATTGAGAAATATTCATCTGAGACCCAACAAAGTATATATATTATTGATCCTTATGAAATTCTAAGTCGATTGAGCAATGTCCGTCTGTCTGTCCGTCTGTCCGTCTGTCCGTCTGTCTGTCTGTCTGTCTGTGTAAAACACTCTCACGCCCAAAATACATAAGCAAAATTAATGAAATATATACCAAAATGTTTATAATTTTTCTAAGCAGTTTGGTATTGAAAATCAGTAAAATCGAGTTGGTAGAACCAGGGTTATGGATTAAAATGTAAGACAACCTCCAAAAATTTAGATCATTTTCATATGTTTTTTTCTGATTTTTGGTAAATCCATTCCAGAGAATACCATGAAATTTTGCACACATTATTTATATGATAAAAGGACAAATTCTGTTGAAAATGGAAAGAATCGGTCCATAGTTTCTCGTAGCCCCCATACAAATTTCTTCCCGAAATATGGTGCTATGGTATGTAAATGCCCATAGAATTGCAGTATCCATACAAAATTCAGCACAACTAAGTTTCGTGAAAACAGAAATTGCGACACCAATTTTTTTTTGGATCGGGCACAATTTGACCATAGCCCCCATATAAAGTTTACTTCCGAAAATCATTTAAATACACTTAAATATCTTATATATATCGGTATCAGGTTGAAATTCAACTTGAATAATTCCCATGCACATGAAAATCGCTGTAGAGAATTTCATGAAGATCGGCCCATAATTGGTTATAGCTCCCATATAAGGACCACTTCTAAAAACCACATTAATTTTCATAAATATCTGAAAAATTATCGTTATCGAATTAAAATTTTACACAGATCGGTAGTATTAATTCACAAATGATACCACTAGATTGTGTGAATATCGGTTCATATTTGACCATAGCTCCCATATAAGGTCCATTTCCGAAAATTACTTAAATACTAATAACTCTTTTATAAAAGCTTCTATCTAGTTTAAATTTCAAAAAAATATTTCCATTATATACGAAAATCTATGTGTTGTATTTTGTGAAGATCGGCCGATAATTGGTCATAGCTCCCATATAAGGACCACTTCCGAAAAACACATTAACCTCTGTAAATATTTTAAATATATGGATATCGAACTAAAATTGTATACAGATCAATATATTGTATACAAAAATCATAGTACTGGGTTTTGTGAATATCGGTCCATATTTGACCATAACACCCATGTTAGCTCGATTTCCGATAATCACAATAATACCCATAAAATTCTTATAAATAATGTTATGGACAAAACTATCAAGCAAAATAGGCCTCAAATACATAGAAATGGCTTTAAAATATTTAATTATATCTTCCAAATAAGTCGCACATCCGAAAAATACATTAACGCATACATACACTCATATCGGTAAAAAATGTAACATATATAAGTTTCAAGTTGATTTGTTGACTATGATTTCTTGATTATATATAGAAGGCTCACATCCGGAAAATTCATTAGAACAGAGCAAAAATATACTTTTGAAGTTTTACTAAATATATTTGTTTACCCTTTTTTATACTCTTTTAATTCACTTGTGGTGAATAATAAAAATGTTGAGCCAATAGGTAATGTTAACCAATTATTAAGTATATAAATTGTTAAATAGTACATTTTATTCCTATTATAAAATTATAGACTCTGTTGGAAACGGTAGGAATATGTAGTTATTTCAATTATAAATTGCTGAAGTAGATAACATTTTTATACATTTGAAATAAAATATCTTCTGCGTAAACTAGTTTTTCTAACAATATATAAAATACTACTATACAACTATGTTTTAAATAAACTTTTATTTTGTTTAAAAAAAAGTGTTTTTATTGAAGAAAGTACATAATTTGTATAAAAATGTGTATTATATCATGATTCATATATAATCCATAAAGTGGCTTAAAAAGAAATTCGGTTATAGTCCTAATTCGCTCATAGTCCACAAAAATTGTGCAACTGTATTTGTAGACTATAAGCGAAAACTACTGTATTATATTACCATTCTACCATTCTTCATAATCTGAATATGGATATTAGAGTGTTTATACCAATGTAATTTCTATAATTTTCATCTAATTTAGGTGGAGGGTATTTAAGATTCGGCATAGCCGAATATAGCACTCTAACTTGTTTTCTGAAGCGTTTTCAATTTTTTCTTTTGTTATTTGGAAATACAAAAAAAAAAGAAAACAATATTTGAAACTAAAACAAATTTTACAATTCAATAGGTTTGTGCTATGTGAACGAACGGTGAGTGTGTGTGTGTGTGTATGTCGATTTAAATAAATATTCATTTCATTTTAGGTCTGTTCATTTACTTTCCCAGTAAATACTTGCAACCAGAGAATAAAAAGAAAATTTACAAAATTAATCTCTTAAATTCTCAAAAATAGTAAAAAGTAAATGAACGCTTTTCCAGTAACAATTGTTTGTAAACACTGAATCCTAAATTTATACACAAAATTTTTTATATTATTCCTTTTAAAATGTATAAATACTCATATTTTATTCAATTTTATTGAAAATTCTTTTTTTTTTAATTTTTTCACCACAAAAATAAATAAACAATAACACAAAACATATGAAATATAAGTTGCTAACTATTACGAGTTCAAAAAGAACTTGTAATAGTTTGCAACGAGAGAACACTCTCTAAAATTTATACGCTCTTGATTTTTTCTCTACTTGCAAGTTTTTTGAGTTAATGAACGCTTTTCCAGTAACAATTGTTACTAACTAGTAACAACTTTTAGTTATTGAACAGAGCTATTATTGAATGAATTTTCATCAATGTTTATTTATTTATTTATTTTTTTTCCATATATGTATGAATGTACATATTTACATAAGTATGTGTGTATTTAAATATTGTACTACAACTCGACAATGTGAATTCATATATCCGTTCTATATAGTTACTCATACTCATTCATACCCGTGCACACTTACTCACTCACTCAGAGTAGAGTAACTAGTTTCCGGTTGTATATTTTATTGTAAATTGTTAAAAAATGAAAATGAAATTGAAACTTGGACAACAAAAAAAAAAAAATAGAATAGAAAACATTCAATATAATAACAACAACTAAAATGTTGTTAACAAAATTTTTCAAATTTATTACATTTTTTTTTTTTTTTTTTGTTATTGTACGAGTTGCTGCTAATGTTTTATAGATTTATTTGTCGGTATTTTGTAATCACAATATTTATAATGATTTTATTTTTATTTGTGTTTTTTTTTTATTTTATTAAAAATTTATTGGGAGCGTCTAGTGGCAATTCAAGCGTTAAGCATGATTATTGAAAATTAAATATTGTTTTGTTTCGTTTGGTTTTGATTTGATTGATTTTCGTTTTCATTCGTATAGAAAATTGTGTATTGAAATTTTTAGGGTGCAGTTTAAATTATGGTACAGGTGTATTTTTAATTTCATTTATTAAAATGTAATTTCTATAGGGAATTCAGATACACAACACAACGGAAATTCTATAATTAAAATTTTGTAAAAAAATAAATAATTTAAATAAAATTGAAAATGGGTTATAATTTTAAATAAATCTCAATTCAAACTAGGAATAGGAATACGTATGGTGCATGGTTAAAGGCATATTTGTGAAAAAATCAAATGAAATTTAACTCGCACTTTTTCAAACTAAAAAATTTGTTTAAATTTTCTTAATATTTTATTCAACTACAAGTCAATGGTTTCGAACTAGAGCTAGTTTCTGGGATAAAGATAATCTACATTCTTCGTTTAAACCTAGATGAAACTAAAAATTGTGTTTCTCACTTATTGTTTATTTAGTATATAATCTATGTTTAACTTAGCATCATTGGTGAGTTAAACCTAAGTATAAAATGCCAAAGCACAAACAGATGCAAAATAAAATAAACAATTCAGCACAGCAGCTCTTTGTTTTGATTTGCTTTATTAACATCAATATAATTTTTAATATACATTTCAAACAAATTTATATACGCGGTTGCTTTTTCTTATAAAATTTAAAGTATTGCCATATTTATATGTAAAACTGAAAACTATGGCAATACTAACAAAATTAATCTATTAGTGAGAAACACAATCATTGGTTAAATCCCGGTTAAATATATTTCAGGTTTAATATAATAGCGTGTTAAGCTACGTTTAACTGACAAGTAAGAAACTAGCTCTTAGCCACATTAAAATATGAAAAGTGCAATATTTTTGAATGACGGAGTTTTAAAGTGGCATATTTTTGAATATAATTGAGCTATTGACTTGAAACTTTTTTTGTAATATCAGAAATTAACTTATCTAAACAAAAAGAATTAGTTCCGAAAAAATGTGGACCAAATTGATCCTAATATTTGCAATCCTATCAAAATGTTGATAAAAATTTTAGTTTTAGAGCTCAATAAATATGTAATAGTAATAAAATCTTTATTTATTAACAAAACTAAACGAAATTTGCAGGATTTTTTAAATTTATAATTTTAAATAACGAAGTGTAAAAAAACTTGTCAAAAGGTCAAAGGGTATCCCGCAATTCCTAAAACTTTGAGCGAAAATCCCAAAAATGGTATTTTTTACAATTTTGCCCACAGGTTCTACATTTCCTTTGGGGCTAGGAAAATGCTTTAAAAATAAATAGTAATCATATCAAGGTTTCCAAAGTTGCTTTCCGTTTTCTAATCCCAGCTTTGGGATTTTAGAACATAAGGTCCAAAGTTAAAATTTTGATAAAAAATAGGTCAAATTCCGAAGAGCGTAGGGGCGACATATTCAACAAAATATGACATGATTTTTATACCAAAATATTTTCCGTGAAGATGTCTTACAGAAAAACATAAAATTGTTATATATTCTTAAAGAAAGTTTTATTTTAATAAAAAAAGAGTTAAGTCACCTTTTCGCCCAAAAAACAGCAAAAATCTACAAATTTTTGAATTGAAAATCGTTTATTTTCGGATCCGTAATTGATATTGCTCTAAAATTTTTGGAATATTATTGGTAATTTAGTTATCTAACTAATGAAAAAAATTCGAGTCCATTCGGTTTAAAAGTACGCCCTATATTTTTAAAAAAGCGTACCAAGTTATGGCAATATTTGAAAACTTTAATTTTGAAATGCTTATAACTCGGAAATTATAAGAGATAAATAGCACACGCAAGCATGTTTTTTCAAGACCTAGTCGAGCGCTTTCCAGGAATTTAAAAATCTTAGAATTCGGATGGGAAACAAAAAAATGACACGTGTATAAATATTTTACATATCGAAGGTACCCTACTTTGAGGCCCCATAGCGCCGCGCCTGGAGCATTTGTAGGGCCCATTTTAATAACTTGAACTCAAATGTTCCTTGGCTACCCCCACGTCAAATTTTATCCCAAATCTTCTGATTGCTAAAATGTCGTGTCTTTGACTTTAATCCAAACACTTCGAAAGCTGCCCATTCCCGTATCAACAAACGATCGTAAAAACTCCTACTTTGTGATCTGTCAGCACGAAATTCCATGCTGAAGTAATTCCACATTCTACTGTGAGCGAAGGTAATGCGAACAAAATTTTGGGTAAGCAATTTACACCGCTCCCTGTCAGTGAAGAAAGTGGAAGCAAGTTTAAAGGTTCCCAATCTTTGCTACTACTCAATGAGGCGATTCGAAATCTCAAAGGCATAAAACACCAGCCAGAAGGGTTTTATAGCAGCCAAAATATCATTGACCGGTTGGTCTCTCCCTCTGGGTGATTTATTATCTTTAGACTGGTCAACATCATTTTTGGCTGACCTGCAAATTTAATTTCCTCTTACGAGGCAGAAGACTGTGGAGACCGTGACAAAACACACAACGCCCCAAAGTTTGTTTGATAGATCCTTCAGCTACGCTTATCAATTACGCTATCTCCCTGGTTGATGTTCTGTGTGATGGAGCTAAGCTGGATGTGGTCTTCTTAACACATTTTTAGCAGGTGGCATACGAAATGAATCTCTCTCAATGAGACCTGGAGGGTTTCTGGTGGCCAGGTCTGCTTACTTCAGGCTTTTACTCAGATATCATGCTCGACGTCGAGACTTATTTCGCCCTTATATGACTGCCGAGGATTTCATGGAATTGTGTTATGTGTTGTTACGACAGTTTTTGTGGTATTGAGGATATTGAATTTACCTATTTACGGTTTCTATAAAAGTTGTCATGATGAGGACGGTCTATTGTACAAGGTGGCGCAAAAGCAAACTTCCGATGTTTTTTGGCTGTAATTAAAAAAAATATGAAAAACTTTGATTCTTCTTGTGGATTATTTTTATTTGGTCCTTTAATTTTTTTTACATCAGGTCGAGAATATGATGTCATGTAAATGGCCGCCGCCACAGTTGATTGTCATTTGAGCCCTTTTTATGGCATTTTCCATCACTTTGGCCAAAACTTCCGGTGATAGGTCCTCACATTCTTGACGGATATTGTCTTTAAGAGCTGCAAGAGTCTGAGGCTTGTTGACATAAACCCGCGACTTCAAAAAGCCCCACAAAAAGAAGTCTGGAGCGGTCAAATCAGGCGATCTTGCTGGCCAGTGCAAATCGCCAAAACGGGAGATTAGGCGCCCGGGAAATGCATCCTTCAGCATATCGGTTGTGGCACGTGCAGTGTGTGCCGTTGCACCCTCCTGTTGGAACCACATGTTTTCCAATCCCAATTCATCAAGTTGCGGCAAAAAGAACTCGTTGGTCATTGCTCTGTAGCGCTCACCATTCACAGTAACCGTTTGGCCCACGACGTCTTCGAAGAAAAAAGGTCCGATGACTCCTCCAGCGAAAACAGCACACCATACAGTGACTTTGAGCGGGTGTAATGGCTCTTCATGGGTTACACGCGGATTTTCGGTGCCCCAGAAGCGTAAATTTTGCTTATTTACGTACCCGCTAAGATGGAAATTGGCCTCATCACTCATGATTATTTTTGATGAAAAATCATCTTCCTCTTGGTGGTGATTAAGGATGGCTTGAGCGTATGTTAGACGCGATTGGCGGTCAGCAGCTAACAGCTGATGCACCGTCTGGACTTTGTACGGAAACATCTTCAAATCTTGTACCAAAATTCGCTGTAAAGACCGTGGACTGATACCCATTTGCGTGGCACGTCGTCTTGTCGATGTCGACGGCGCTTCCATGACATCCTCGGCTACAGCAGCTATATTCTCTGCAGAACGGCAACTCCTGGGTCTGCCACGCCTGGTAGCATCTCGTGTTGGGCCAGTCTCTTCGAGGCGAGCGGCGAAACGTCGCAGTGTTTCACCAGTAGGCGTTGGACGGCCAGGAAATCTGCGACGAAATTCACGTTGTGCCAAAGTCACCGACCGATTATTAGTCAAATAAATAGTCAGCAATATTCCGCGTTCTGCAGCAGTGTAGCAAAACATTGTTTATTAACGTGTATTTCGCGTGTGTTTACTACACAAATGTCATAACAGAACTGACATTAGGGGCCAATCGCAAAATTTATAGCATTTTCTGATAGGAGGATTACTTTTGCGCCACCTTGTATTTGTCCCTATATCACTGAGATTAATACAGCAACATTGGGAAATCTATCGGGGATGGATATTCGGAAGATGGATTCGTTGTTGATATAACAGATCTGCTGTTGTCGAAAGTTCTTCCCTAGAGAAAAAACTTCCGGTGAATATAGCTTTCGCTTACTTGAAAATTGTTTTCTAAGTAAAATTTGGTACGATTCGCAGCGAATATACAATTTCCTTGGAAATGAGCACGTAATCGGTCATCGTACATAGAAAGTTCCGAAATATGATCGTTTTCAGGTATCACCGAGGTAGAAGGTAATGGACTCAAGTGAGCCGGCTATCCCTGACTGTCTGCCTTCATAACCTAAGGCAAAACAGAAGCATTATAAAAATTAAAATACACAAAATAGCGAATTGTATTTCATATTAAGCGAATTCAATTTTAATTATTTAATGTAATATACATATATCACAAGAATAAAAGAAAATGTTGAAGACTAAGTATTTGAACTAAAGTCTTACTTAAAACAATACCAACAATGTATTAGAATTATTCCAGAAACAAAATTAACATATTCTGGCAATACAACAACAAGTCAGAGTCTTGTAATGACTCGCTAACAAAAACAAATATTTACAACAAATGAAAAAATTGTTAAAATTAACAAAACTTAACATTATTTTTAAAATTCTACACATTTTTTTGTTTATAGAAAAACATTAACAACATCTTGCCAAAAAAGAAAGAAAGAAAAAAAAAAGAAAAACTGAAAAAATTAGTGAATTGAATCTTGTTCTTTGGGACAGAAAACATACAGTTTAGACAAACTAGAGAGGATAAACTTGCAAAAATAAAACAAAAAGAAACTTTTGCGAAAAAAAGACCAACAAACCAATTGAAACCAATTGGTCTTTGGAAGGAGAAACAATTTAAGACAAACAAATAAATAAATACTACCATCAAATTACTACAATACGCTAAAAAAAATAACTTAAGATGATACCTATTTAAGTTGCAACAACAACATTAGCTGCAACAACTGCCACACGGTATAAAATACATTTAAACATAAACGACAACAAGACAATCGACAACTGCGACTTGAAGAAAATTTTTAAACATTAAAAAACCAAAACACTACAAAAAAAAAACATTCAACAACAATTGCAAGTTTAACTTTGACTTCTCCTACCACAGACTTGACTTCTCCAAAGCCAGGCTTAAAACAAACAACAACAAAAAACACTGCTAAAGAAAAGAAAGAAAAAAACGAGCGACAAGAACAACGAGCATCTTAACACGAGTAACACGTATTGTCACTAGAAAACTCCTTAAGCCACCTTGAGCCACCACAAAAATAGTTCTTAAGCCTAAGAAGATGTACCAGAATACATTACTACAACAACAAATGATTCCTCTCCAGCCCAAATCATCAAAAAGTAACACACACACAAAAAAGTGCAAAAATTGGTAAAAATTCTACACACAAGTCCATAGATTACCACCATATTGGCGACAATTATTGTCACAAAACATTGACTATTTGCAACATGTAGACACGAATATGTACGAATGATTTGGACAATGATCATGACAATGCTGCTGCGAATGATGACTACGACGTCGATGATGATGATGATGATGGCGATGTCGGTGACGACTACAACGACGACAGTTACGATGTTAAAGTTGTCGATGTGTTTTTTTTTTTATTTTATCAATGATGGTGTTTGCTTGTAGATAGAAATTAAGAGAGGTGCGTAGATTTTTGTACATATATGTATCTTTGCATCCAATTCCTAGATATTGTAATATTAAAGTTTAATCCCTAAAAATGTTTAATGCTAAATTAGTAGGGTAATTAATTGGAAGTGCGTGTGAGTACATTTTTAATATTTCTCTGAAATTTAATTTCCTTTATACGTTCAAATATTAAAAAGTATCTATAGTCCGAACAAAAGAACATTTATACATTATTTATATACCGTTATAATTTTGATATACAGTGCAAGCTCAGTATTCGCGACTACCCACT
The DNA here is from genome assembly GCA_942486065.2 of Calliphora vomitoria. NCBI lineage: Eukaryota > Metazoa > Arthropoda > Insecta > Diptera > Calliphoridae > Calliphora > Calliphora vomitoria. The sequence continues at coordinate 69,167,469 of OW818030.2, read as the reverse complement.
ATTGCGACGATCCGGTTATCGCGACGGCTTATTTTTTAACATTGCAGGTTCTATAATCGCGACACTTTACGAAAAACAGGTTCTATTTTCGTGACTTTTAGCTGTTGATTACAATGCCTATAACCAAAAAAGGGAAATCCCTGTCTTTTGGTATATTAAACTTTATGGTTGATTTTGATCTTCAATTTTATCAGTTTATTCGTGTCATTTGTTGTGTAAATAAATCTTTTTATATAAGAAAAGTTCATCATATTGTAAAACCAACGATTTCTCAAAAATTAGAGATTTTAAAAAAATTTTAAAGTCGAGATTCCATAAATTAAATTAGTATGAATAACAAGTTATAAAGGTTTAAATGGCAGTGAAGGATCGTTGAAGAAATTTAAGCGTCGTTATGGAATTTGATTTTTAAAAATTACGGGCGAGAAATTCTCTTCGAAATCTCAACTTATTGATCCATTTGTGAAAGAGTTTAAGGATTATGTTGATGAACATGGATGGACTCTTAACCAAATCTACAATGCCGACGAATATGGTTTATAATATAGGACGCTTCCAAATCACACTCTTATCATATGTAATGAGAAAACAGCGCCCGGAAGAAAAATAAGTAAAGAACGAATAACTGTTTTGCCCTGTTCAAATGCGAATGGCACAGACAAATTGAAATTATTGGTTGTTGGAAAATCGAAAAACCCACGCGCATTTAAAGGCTTTTTCAATAATCCTGCTATATACAACTCCAGTGATTACACCTGGATAACATCATTTTTATTCAATGACTGGTTCCATCAAGAATTTGTTACCTACGTAAGTTAATTTTCACCAATTAGTAAAAGTAAGTTGTTCATAAGTAAACATTTTTTAGGTCCGAGAATTTTTGGCTTCAAAAGGTCTGCCGCAAAAAGCAGTTTTGCTTTTAGATAACGCTACGTGTCACTCAGTTGAGGAACTAAAAAGTGATGACGGTTTAATTATAGGAATGAATCTTCCACCCAATTGCACTACACTTATTCAACCGTTAGATCAAAACTAGGTCAATTTAAATTATAATAAACAACTGCTCAACCAATTGCTTGACCAGAAGGGAACAAATCTGGAGCTCAAACTAAAAAACTTCAATCTTAAAAATGCATTTCAGATTCTAGCTACGTCCTGGGATAAAATATCAATATCCGAAAATTCTTGAACGCCTTGCTCGAATTCGGTACTGAATGGAGAGGATAACATGCCCTTAAATTTTTTATAAAATATAATTCAGGAATAAAACGAAAATCTTTCTACTATTGGTACACTTGTAGCTCAAATTGATACGGAACATCTTTTCACGAATGATGACAGAAATAACTGGATTCAAGAAGAATTTCATGTGGAAAGTAATGAGCAGCAAATGGAATTATCAAATATGGAATCGGAGGATACGATAGTGGTCATGAAGAAACAAAATTAAAGTGTACGATTGTTTAACATAGATAAACGTATGCATACAATGGGCTTTGGAAAATGATAAGCCGACAACAGCACTATATGAACTACGTGATTCAGCTGTTGTTTTAAAAAATAATTTGTAAAAAATGCAACTCAAAATCTGCAATTTCTTTAAAAATGTTTAATATGTAATATGTGTATCAATAAAAAGGATTCTAATTTTAAAAATTCCATAAATTTTTCAATAAAATTTTGGGTTCTGTTTTCGCGACAGGTCTGGTTTTTAATTAGTCGCGAATACCGAGCTTGCACTGTATATAGCCAATTACATGACTACGTCAATCACTATTGAAAAAACAAATTCCCTTGAAACTTTTTTCAATATGATTTGAATAGGAAAAAACACTAATATTTTACTATGTGGTGATATTTAGAGCTTATTACAACTTTTTAAGAGCAAAAATAATAGTTTAAACTGACTATATTTTTTATTGTTTAATTTAATTATATAGTAGCCCAATTAATTGTTCATTATTTTGGAGTTACTTTTAAAGCAGCTTGATTTTGAGTTAACTAATAAAAGCCCGAAATTGGTACTATGTTTTTGTGCTGATGTTTCATACGCCAGCATATAATGGCCCAACACCCACCACTTTAAAATCCAGTACTAACAAGTAAGAAAGCTATATTCGGCTATGCCGAATCTTGTATACCCTTCACCAAGTTATACTTTAAAATAAAAATTTTAAATATTTTTAGGTAAACAAAATTAAATTTTTTTTATTTCAAAATTGTTTTTCAAAAAAATTTTTTTTTTTTCAAAATTGTTTCAATTTGTTTTTCTAATTTTATCAAATTTTTTTTTTTTTTTAATTTTTTTAACGTTTTTTTTAATTTATTAGTGAAAAAAAAAATATAAAAAAATTGTTTGTGGTAAAAAAAAAAATATTCGGGTTAAAAAATAATTTTCCCGATTTTGACCCATTGTAGGTCCAAATTACTATAGCCTTATATAAATCGTTGCAATGGACTTTGAAATATCTATCATTAGATATCCATATTGTTTATATTAATGACTAGTAATGCAGATATAGATCAAAAATAGGCCAAAAATCGAGGTTGTCTCGGTTTTTTCCGTATATCTTAGTCATTTGTTGGTCGATTTTCTCGATTTTAAATATCGACCGAGCCGGAGGAATTCCCGATATATTGATGTATCAATTATGTTTGTAAGTTATTTGGGGGCTACGGAAAGTGGATTTCAACATACAGACGGACAGTTATAGTGATTAAATTCAGCACAAGACAGTTTCAGATACAGAAAAATTGTATTACAAAATTTTGTGAAAACCGGTTCACAATTGACCATGCAGTCATATAGACGTATCACCAAATAAATTTTGATAAACGAAAGAAAAATCCATCTACCAAGTTGTGTGAGGATCTGTATTTAATTGATCCCAGTCACAGGCCAAGAACAACAGAAAACTGTTTCGTTGTGACAACCGCATAATTCATCTTTATGTTCTGAATTTCTTTTACAAGAACTAAAAATATCGTTGTACACTATCAAATCATTCTATTGGCAGTTAATAGGAATTAATGGATTGGTTTCTGTGAGCATTTTTTCTCGCATATTTAGACGCTTGAACCATAGAGAAACATAGAGCGTAACTTAGAAAAAAACTCATACAAAAATGTATCTATGGCTTGAATAAATAATAAAACAAAGTTTTAAGGGTAACTTATCAACATTTAGAAAATCGTTAAGGCTTAATCAAAGAAAAAATTAATTTTTTTCATGAAATAATGATCTTTTATTAAGACTTAACTGAAAAGCCACAATTTCATATGTATTTAGTACAACTAATTGGTTTCCATCTGTCATATGATTGTCATAATCAATTTAGTTTTCATAAATATTTTAATGGCCACCAGCAACATTTTTTATTTAGATTATTCAAATTTAAAATATTTAACGGAAAAAGAACAACCAAACAATGCAAATTTTGTATTTTTTCCCCAAATCCAACAAAAAACTAAAGAATCTATATGAAAAGGTACGAGAACAGAACAACAAACAAATCGATATGATCAACATCAGTGAAACAACATCAGCAATTTTGCATCTTTTCCAAAGTTCTCTTCTCATCAGCACAAAAAAAAAAACAAACCGACAACAACTGCTGCAGCAGCACACAAACCTACAAAAAAAGTTAAAGAACATTATTCAAGTAAAAATAAGCTGTAGATGCCAAAAAAGGGGCGGACAAGGTGGAGGGAGAAGAGTTGACGGTAAAGAAAATTGAAAAAAGTGACTTAAAAATAACATCTTCAGCGAAATAGCAGCGTGTGTGTTTTTACGAATCACGGTTTCGATGTTTCGCATGAATACGTAATTAAATCTATAAATCGGCCAATTAAAATGCTTTGATATCGTGACAACATTACATTCAGACTCGATCGACTCTTCTTCTCTTCTACTACTCTCAATAAAATCTACAGCAGTTTAAAAAGCCCCCCCAAAAAAAAATAAAGAATTAAAAATTAAACAACAACACTAAAAATAAAGAGATTGCATACTGATAATATTGGTCCAGTTTGTAGACATGAAAAAAATTAAAAATTATTACGGGTATATGATCAAAATATACGTTCATTTGTATAATATGGGCGAGTGTACTTATGGATCGCTTCACTTGTGTATGGGTTAGTGTTTATGGTACAGATGTCTGAATATATACAATCTTTTTCGGCAAAAGAAATATTCTAAAATATTAATGGCTGTATAATTGGCAATACCTCTCTAAATAGATGTGAAAGTTGGGATCCCGGCCTTTCAATAACACCATGTTGACATAAATCAACTGTTAAATGTTCCCATTGACAGCCGGAATTTTGTGAAAAATTCATTATCCTCCACTCGTAATTTAGCTCTGGGTGGAGGAAGAACTCGAGCGTCCTTGCCATTATCGTTTAAAGGCAATCAGGCCGTCATTTTTTCGTTGCCTTCGAGGGATTACGTTTCACTCGCATTAATTGATGGTTGGCGTCGTCTAACTGTACCGCGTTACGGCTCTTCGAAGTTATCACATTAACCACATGCATTCGTTTTGGTTATAATTTATAACCTATAATTTGTCGTGGTGGAGTACCAAGCAAAACTCAATTTGAAACACTGGTGGAATACCAAACAAAACTCAAATTGGATTTTGGTGGAGACCATAAAACTCAGGAGTTGAGTTCGAGAATTCTGGCTTCCTCTACGAACGTATATGTGGTAGTTCCTGGAGGAGACTCTGAAAGGGGGTAAGTCAGATTTGCTGATGGCGGTATTTTTAGGCCAAGTTTAACTTTAAGAAATCAAATCATTATCCTCCATGTTTGCCAGGTAGTTAGGCCTGGCATGAAAAACTCTTTCAACATTCACTTGGAACTCATGTTCATCGAGTTCATCCTCTATTAAACATTTTTTTTATAAAAATCTTTTTAATTTTGTTTACAAAAACACAAACACATACAAATTATGAACAGCAGTCAGCTGATTGAATTTATCTGTACGATAAATAAATAATTATAAGATGAGTTCGCGTTAGCTTTGCGACAGAATAGAAGCAAATGAGACATTGAGAAAACCAAATTTCTTTAAAGAAAAAAAAGATAATCACCTAATGAGAAAACGGTCCTTTATATTTATACCCTTCACCTTCGTGAGAAGTGCATATATAAGTTTGTCATTCCATTTGTAATTTCCACAATATAATTTTCCGACCCTATAAAGTATATAAATATATTCTGGAACCTTATAGATAGCAAAGTCGATTAAGCCATGTCCGTCTGTGTGTCTGTCTGTTGAAATCAATTTTCTGAAGACCCCAGATATCTTCGGGATCCAAATCTTCAATAATTCTGTCAGACATGCTTTCGAGAAGTTTCCTATTTAAAATCATCAAAATCCGACCATAAATAACTGAGATATGAGCAAAAATCCGAGACAACCTCTGAAATTTTCATAAAAAAAGACAATTTATTGCATGCTTTGTCAAAAAAGCAACAAAGCGTATGTTTGGATGTGTGTTGGCTTCATTGCTTTGCGTATTTTTTTTTTTTTTTTTGTGTTTGACAAAAAAGCAACAAAACGTATGCTTGGATGTGTGTTGGTTGGCTTTGCGTATTTTTTCTTTGATGTTTCATTTCGTTTGGGGTTGTTGTTTTTATACCCTTCACCTTCGTGAGAAGGGTATATATAAGATTGTCATTTCGTTTGTAAATTCTGTAATGTAATATGTTCGTCAGCAGTTAAATGTAAAATTTTTAAAAGATTTCTTGTTGTATTTAGGATGCTATATCCTGAAAGTGACCAATTAATGCATCCACAACAAAGGTGAAGGGTATATAAGATTCGGCATAGCCGAATATTGCACTCTTACTTGTTTTAATTTAAACGTCTTATTCATAATATAATTTAAATTTGATAAAAATTACAATGGAAAGTTTTATAAACCTTTGATAAAATCAAAATTTGTTTATGAAAATGCAACTCTAGAAGTATTGAGTAGATAATTTTGAGTATCGGGTACTCAAAAAACGATCGGTATTGGGTACTCAATATCCAAATACTCAATACTTTTACAGCACTACTTCCATGTTTGTTCGAATAGAGACTGGAAGTCTTTGAGCTCGCAGTTATGGCTTTATATCTATTAGCCATATTCAGTGCTAATGGTATTACTCCTAGTACTCGTATCTCTAGAATTTATATAAAATAAACTATTTAATGAATTTACTCTTTCAACTGACCCCAAAGTTAATATTTATGCATTTGTGTGTAAAGAACAATTAAAGGACTTGTACTTTTGTGTATTTTTGTGGTTTGCTTTTTAGTTTTTGAAATTTTTATTGTCTTATGATGAAAATTAATTTAACAATTTCTTAGAAATCGTTTTGTTTTTGTTGGCTGGCTGCATATGTTCATTTCAATACATACATATTTATTGTATGTTAGTGTAAGTTTGTAAAGATGTTTTGTATTCGTAAATTAACAATTTAAATTTGCAATTGAAGCAACAGTTCTATTTAATGATAAAAATCGTATTGGTTGAGCAAAGTTTTTTTTTTTTTGTTTGTGCTTATGCTCCAACTTATTTCTCTACGTTGAGATGTTCATCTAGCTAGAAGAACTACATTTATACAGACAATAACAAAAAACGACAATGATTAGTTTTTGTATTGAGATTTAATTGATTTCAGTTTTTACGATATAAAATTGTGTGTGTGTAGTTGTTTTATTTTAGTCTTAAATAAATGAGGGTGTTACGTTTTTAGTTATTGCTTGGTAAGTAGTCGTAGTTGTTTTTAGAGCAAGATCGTCGTTGTTGGTGGCAGTGGTGCCGTTTGTGAGGAAACTCTTGAGTGTCACTAAGCGTTTGCCATTTCCATGCATTCAGTTCGCACACAGCCACACACATACACACTCATGTGAAAGTTTAAGACAAGGATCTATTTTAAAGATCGCAAGACAATATGAAGATTACGAAGTCTATAAGTATGATTGTTGGACAAGAAAAATAGACAATGTTGTTAATAGGGCAGTGGTTCTGAACATATTTCATTTTCGGTCTTTATTCATTCAATTAAATATAAGAAAATATAAAATATTAGGAAACTAAAAATTAAATAAAGTCGACCCATAAGATTTGTAATATACATTAGTGTGTTTAGAATGTCCAGTTGTGCCGTTCGGTTTTTGTGTGATACTTGGATTAAAATTGTATATTTAAAAACCTGAGTAAAATCGGATTGTCAAAATGGAAAGGAAAAAATTAATTTTTTAGAAAACTCCATTTTTAAAATTTTGTTAAACAAATGCCAAAAATATATGAATTACTCTTTAGGACTATATTAAGGATATATGCGAGAATAAAAGCAGAAAAGAATTAGGGAATGCTTCTTATAATTTTGCCGTACCTGCGATATTAACTTCGAGGATTTCGGAAAAGGGCTATTTTAAACAATAATTTGGTCAATATATTATTATTTTATACTGTTGCTCAGTTTTAGCAAAAGCAATTCATAGTATTATTACTTTATCTAAAATAAATGTATATTAAAGATTTTTATGAAATTGGCAAACTTTATCGATCAAATTCAAATATCAAATATTGAATATTTGTGATTTATCATTATAATGTATTGTTACGAATTTGCAATAGCGATCTGAATTTAACGTTCTGTAACGACTGCCTGCAGCATTCATCATGTTTATAAACACGTCCATCATTAGATCGTATCAGATACGTATCAACAATCTTGATAGCATGCGGTTATTAGCATTATTTATAAGAATGGCAACACTAAATGTTTAAGCTGCTAAAATTGACATCGAAAGCTCTAGAAATCGAACATACTAGTTGTCCGTTAAGAGCATTGTAGAAGATTCACGAAAGATGACGTGTGTATAAATAGTGGCAGAGGTTGCAGTCTTGAGAGAGTTGATAATTGGCGCTGTTGGACTTAACATCAACTATCGTGTAGATTTGAGTTTGTACATTATAAAGTGTGAGTGCATTTATGCGAACTGATGAACGTGTATAAAGACACTGAGTGACTATTTGAATTGTGGTTGTTGTATATTTTAAATAAATAAAGAGTTCTTGCAAATTTTAAACTTCTAAACGGCTTTTAGTTGCAGTCGAAAGTAGCCGGTTTTTTTTAAAGGAAATAAACCAACGTTTTAAAAAGGTTAAAACGTAACAGTATGTATTTTTGGTGGATTTTGAGAGAGAATATTAAAAAGGGTTTAGAAAAATTAATTAATCCATTAATTCCCTTGGACTCGAAAATCAAGTTCATTTTGTGGAAATTCTCAAATGTTCAAACATGTGATCTTTAATCCGGTGGTAAAAGGGTTAACGGTTCTTGATTTTGGTAAAATCTTCAATAATGTTAAAGCGGAATCAGTTATTAATGCTATAAGACAACTGCATATAAATCCTGCCATCGTGTTTGTCACACGATGGCAGGAGAATGTCATCCAAAAATTCACTGAGGTATCAAGATCACACGACAAGATCGGATATGGTATCTTTTCGGACCAGTCGAATCTTAGACTGTCACTTAGCCTACGAAATTAGCCATGGAACAAATACGGTATCAAGGAATATCGAATTGAGATAACCACATATTTACTGATAACAAATCCGCCATTAGATCCCTAGAGAGTGTGCACATCACATCGAAAATTGTTCAAGAATGCCGGTATCTCAAGAGAAGATAGCGAGAAATTCATTGGTTATCCTCAAATGGGTTCCTGAGCACGGGAACAAAGAAGTCGCTCCACCTTAAATTCCTATCAGTAAGATGGGAGAACAAGCCCACTTTCAAGGATACTATTAAAATTGATTTACTGAATCCATATTGTCCATTGTTCAAAGGCTGAAAATACCTTACAATGACTTCTGCAGAACCGGAATGACGAGGAAAAGAACACAGAACATCTTCTCAGTCACTGTTCAGCATTTGGAGGCTGGATACGTAGATTTTTCGGTCAACAAATGCATACTGACAAAATCTGTATATCCAGAGGTGATTTAGTTAAGATCCACACCTTCATCAAAGCAAGAGAATTCCTGGAGAACGAATTGCAGCGATGGCGTCCTAGAAACATAGGACAAATGGTGCAATGGACACAACGTATTACAAGCAGAATTACGGGTGGAACCAAGGGATCTTTGCTTGGGCGGCTGCCAATGCAACCTAACCTACATATTTTCTATGCATTAAAAAATAATATTCTCAATTTTATGTAGGCACGAATCAAAAACCATTATTCTTCTGAATATATATGTTTTCCATGGCCATACAAAATTATAAGTTCTTCTTTGGATATTAACTTTAGTATTTGTTATAAGGACTGAGATCGAAAAGTTCTTAACATACATAAATGTTAAAAAATTAAACCACTAAACTTGTTTTTTTTTTTATTTGATTCAAATTATTATTACAATTTACAAAAAACAAATATTTTTATAGTTCTAATTACAGTTGGGTTGTTCATGAACGAATAAGTTCAATTGAACAATGCAGTCAAGTCTTCTTTTTCTTTATTGTTATTTTCATTATTTTTGTTCGTTTGGCATTCAAACAACTTAAATTCCTTTTAAGTTGTTTGAATTTGATTAAATTAACTTTTTGTTTACTTCCTTATTAAAAATCCTGCGAAATTTGTTACCAAAAGTAGTGGACCACAGCTCATTTTATATAATATCTGCAAATACATTCACAGGTGATCGTTCAATATCTTAGTTCAGTCAAACACCGCTGAATTTTTATTCAACTGAACAACTGAACAAAATAAACAAACTTGTTCATTTATTTGTTCTGAACAAAAATGAACAATCAGTGAAAAGAACGACTATTTCCAATCACTAGTGATGAATTTAAGAACATTTTCATTAAAGTTTTTATAGTGCTTACTGCCACTTTGTTCGAACATTTCGGTCAACATCTTCGTTCAAAATCTACCACACTTTTGGACACCTTTTTTGTGCTCTTCAATTCTCTTTCAACAAGAGCCCAATATCTCTCCACTGGCCTTAGCTCCACTCAGTTTGGAGGATTGGCCTCTCCTGGCATTGTACAAAAATAAGTGGATACATTAGAAGTCGTATGAATGGAAGTATCCTCTTTTGTAAACATTCCTGGATGTAAATTTCGGTATTTATAGAGCCCTTTGTAACAAATGTTTGGCTTCTTTTGCCGCAAATGTATATTGCCAAGAATTTTTTGGAAATTTTCTGCTTTTGGGTCCTAAACTTTTCTACAACTTTTCCCCGAGCATCAGCAACATATAAATATTGATCCAGAAGCTACGAAAATTTTTCCAAAAGATATGTTTCGTCATCCATTATGCAGCAGGTATATTTTTTGTATAAAATTTGACTTCAATTTCCATGCTCTGTCTTTGGCCTCTAAATTTTTAGCAGAATTCCTGTCAGGAACTTTTTGAGACTGTTATGTTTATTAAACCTGCTTTGGCTTTAACTTTTCGTACCAAATAGTACGAGTACTGAGCTAACCGGGCTGCTTTCCTATCGGATGTATTAGGAGCTCTTTTGAGCATGCTTTATATTTATGGGCTTTAGAAGCATCATGTGGACCACTACTTCTATCTGAACCAGGTTTTCTATCAACGGACAAGATCTTCCGATACTGTTTAACGGTATTGGGAGATCTTTGATTGTTTGGCCAACTTTTTGTAGGACCAAGTTGGGTTTTGTTGAAATTATTTAATAAATTTAGTACGCACTTTTTTCTCGTCACATATTTTAATTAGTTTAAGAACAAATGGACATTATTGACATTAAACATAATAACTGACATGCTTTACAAAGGTAAAAGAAAATCAAATAATACTTGGGTTTAATGAAAAATGATCTCAGCCCTTAAATAGGTTCAAAGATGAATTAGTTTTGAAATAATCGTGAAAAATACTTAAATTTAAAAGTTTTTAATAATGTTTTACTTTAAAAAATGTTTTTATCAGAATGCAAATAATTATTATGATTTATTAGGGTTCTTTCTTTAAATAATGATGTCTCGAAATTCATGTCCTTAATTTAATTTTTTTTACTAAAATTAGTTTAGACTATTGGGAGAAACATATCAAGGTAATCATCAATTATATACTTATATTATTGAAAGGCTGCTGCTTTCTTATGAAATGAAGAATCCCTGATTGAGTTCTCTAAAAACAATTATCTTCACGACTATTTGACGCCACTTTAAAACTATTTTACAATCGTACTAAGTACTCATTTACTACATACTCGTACATTCATACAGAAAAAACGTATAAAAATAAAGCGTTTAGTTTTTATTTAGCAATGCACATGCAAATTATTTTTCTCTTCTTTATGGCTGATTCTTTCGACTACTAGCGCCACCCAAATAACCAATGAGTTCTTTAACTGCCACTATATTTATTTTTTATTTTAAAGAGTAAAAAAAAGTATATTTTTTCTTAAAAAAATTATATAAAAAACCAACTTACGTATTTACTTACTATGCAACACTAGTGTCTTGCTAGAACTACAAACAAAAAAATTGAGCCAATAAAGTAAACCGATGGCAATTAAGAAAATTAAGCACAAGAAACTGGAGCGACAAACAACAAGGACCTTTTTGACTGCCACCCACAACTATTGTGGGAAACAAATTATTAAGAAAAAATACACACTCAGTCACTCATACACACACACACTCATACTCATAGTTACAAACATAGATTCTCTATTAACCAAGAATAAAAACGATTAAGCCACAATATTGTTTTTTGTTGTTGGAGTTGTTGCTGCTGCTGTAGTATTTTCTGTATTTATAACCAAAATGTGCAACATGTTTAGGTAACGAAGCCGCCAATAAGGCGTCTTCAAAAGACTTAAACCATGATGTAGGCCAGGACTAGAACAAGGGGAGGGGGGGGGGGGGGTAGAAGAAAGAGCCTAGCGAAAAAGAAGATTTCATATAATAATGAAAAATTGTAAACGTATTTGTCGTTTTAGAGAAGGGATTAATACCAAAGACTCCAAACATGCCGTAATATGTTTTGTAGTGATGTGTGTTACAAAAAAATTCCATATCCCCACATTACAAAAAGGGAGTTAGTTAATGCTGCTGCTGTGGCAGCAAGTCTTCTTGTGGTGACTGTTTAGAGTCTTAACAACATGGAAACTTTGTAAGCACCACCCTACACTAAGACCTCAAACTCTAATTCTGGCTTCTGAAGATTTTATAGTAAATATTTGATGTTGTTGTAGTTGTTGTGTACTTTATTTTGTTTTTTTTTTTGTTTGCAGAACTTTTTTGCAAGAATTCTTAACATTGCGCGTTATTGTTGCCACTTTATGTTGAATTTATGTTGGTATGACTGGCTTTGGAGTTTGGTCTAGTCATATGGTGGTTAAGATCGTGAGAGTTTTCGGCAGCAGTAGTTGTTGTTGCTTTTATTGTCTACAAAAATTGTAGTTGTGTTGTTGAGTTTTTATACCGACATAACTTTTGCGCACCTTTTTTTCTACAATCTCCTATGCTAGGGTTAGGGGAGATTATAAAGTTTATCATGGAGTTTGTAACATTACATTAAATTCAAAGGTCAGGGAATTGTATATAAGTCATTTATAGGACCTCTGAGCTCATAACATTTATTACAAAATCTTGATATAATTGTGTTTTTGTTTTTGCTTCAGAAATCTTTGAATTATAATACATATAATCTTCTGAATATTTTGTTACTTATTAGAATTCTAAATTAAACAAATTTTTATACCCTCCACCACCACAAGTGGTGAAAGAGGGTATATATACGTTTGTCATTCCGTGTGTAACATTGAGAAATATTCATCTGAGACCCAACAAAGTATATATATTATTGATCCTTATGAAATTCTAAGTCGATTGAGCAATGTCCGTCTGTCTGTCCGTCTGTCCGTCCGTCTGTCTGTCTGTCTGTCTGTCTGTCTGTCTGTGTAAAACACTCTCACGTCCAAAATACATAAGCAAAATTAATTAAATGTATACCAAAATGTTTATAATTTTTCTAAGCAGTTTGGTATTGAAAATCAGCAAAATCTAATTGGTAGAACCAAGGTTATGGATCAAAATATAAGACAACCTCCAAAAATTTTGATAATTTTCACATGATTTCTTGTGACTTTGGGTAAATTCATTGCAGAGAATACCATGAAATTTTGCACTCACTATTTATATGATAAAAGGAAAAATTCTGTTAAAAATGGAAAGAATTGGTCCGTAATTTCTCGTAGCTCCCATACAAATTTCTTCCCGAAATATGGTGCTATGGTATATAAATGCCCATAGAATTGCAGTATCCATACAAAATTCAGCACAACTATGTTTAGTGCAAACAGAAATCGCGAGACCAATTTTTTTTTTGGATCGGGCACTTTTTGACCCTAGCCCCCATATAAAGTTTACTTCCGAAAATCATTTAAATACACTTAAATATCTTATATACATCGGTATCAGGTTGAAATTCAACTTGCATAATCCCCATGCACATGAAAATCGATGTAGGGAATTTCATGAAGATCGGGCCATAATTGGTTATAGCTCCCATATAAGGACCCACTTCTAAAAACCACATTAATTTTCATAAATATCTGAAAAATATCGTTATCGAATTAAAATTTTACACAGATCGGTAGTATTAATTCACAAATGATACTACTAGATTGTGTGAATATCGTTTCATATTTGACCATAGCTCCCACAAAAGGTCCATTTCCGAAAATTACTTAAATGCTAATAAATCTCTTATAAAAGCTTCTATCTGGTTAAAATTTCAAATAAATATTTACATTATATACGAAAATCAATGTGTTGAATTTTATGAAGATCGGCCGATGATTGGTCATAGCTCCCATATAAGGACCACTTCCGAAAACAACTTTAACCTCTATAAATATTTTAAATATATGGATATCGAACTAAAATTGTATACAGATCAATAGATTGTATTCAAACATTATACTACTGGGTTTTGTGAATATCGGTCCATATTTGACCATAGGACCAATAGGAAATATTGAGCCAATCGGTAATGTTAACCAATTATTAAATATATAAAATGTTAAATAGTACATTTTATACTCTGTTGGATATGGTAGGAATATGTAGTTATTTCAATTATAAATTGCTGAACTAGATAACATTTTTATACATTTGAAATAAAATATCTTCTGCGTAAACTAGTTTTTCTAACAATATATAAAATACTACTTACTATACTACTATATTTTAAATAAACTTTTATTTTGTTTAAAAAAAGTGTTTTTATTGAAGAAAATACATAATTTGTATATAGTGCAAAATGTGTATTATATCAGTATTCATATATAATCCATAAAGTGGCTTCAAAAGAAATTCGGTTATAGTCCTAATTCGCTCATAGTCCACAATAATTGTGCAACTGTATTTGTAGACTATAAGCGAAAACTACTGTATTACATTACCATTCTACCAATCTTCATAATCGGAGCTAAGTCCCAATAACAAACACTGAATATGGATATTAGAGTGTTTGTGCTAATGTCATTTCTATAATTTTCATCTAATTTAGGTGGAGGGTATTTAAGATTCGGCATAGCCGAATATAGCACTCTAACTTGTTTAACCTATGTTCCCTGGATACAAATGGTGCTTTTAACACCATAAAGCCTAAAAATTATGGTAGGGATCAAACAGTGAACAAAAATATGACGTCATTGACATCATTGCAAGTAGGGGCACATAATTTTAATAAAATACTCCTGGTTCTTTATATATGCTGATGATTGGAAGAATTACCCGTTTTAACAATTGTTTATAGAGTTATTAAAAATAATATAAACTAAAAAAAGATCAGGTCATTGACACGGTATGGTATAAAGATCTAGTATAAAACTTATCACTTTCGCCATGTATTCATACATTTCTGGAGTCTTATCTAACGGACCAATGATTCGAAGTTAAGTAAAATGATTGTGTGACAAAAAAATACAAGATTAGGCCATTTTTAAAAAAGTAGTTATTTCAGTGATCATATGTGAAAAATATGAGAAATTTGTCTCTTTAAATAAAATAACGTTACATCAAATTCTCTTTTAATAAGAAATGTGGCATTGAAAAAATATGAATATTCTCATTTTCGCATTACACCTATTCATCGATTGACACGATAGATGCGTTCCTAAAAAAATTGTGTAAATTGAAATGGAATATTTTTGTATGAGAAATCGTGTTAATGGAAAAAAGACCCAAATATCAATAAATTTTTAATTTTGTTTAAAAAATTAATTTATTTTAAAGTAAATTAAATTATGCACAATATATAAAAAAATAATTAAAATTAATACATTGTATTTAAAGCATTTAAAAAAACAGAATAAATGAAACAGAAAAATATTACATGTCAATTCATTAAAAAAAACATTTATAAATATATTTCTATTGTTTATAGTATGTGTATGTATCAGTCGTCACTTCCAATCAATTCTTCATCACTGTCTTCTACTACTAATCGTATCTTATTGGTAAGCGACATATCACTTTCGTCACTAGATAATATTTTATGCATTTCTGTTTCGATAGTTCATAAATTTAAGATAACATCAGTTCGTAGAGATTTGGAAATATAATTTGTAATTAAAACTTGTGATTTTGTCATTAAATTCATTACTAAGTATTAAAGATTCATCATTCTCGATTTGATCTAAAATATACCTGAACGATTGCTTGATATATAATGCTTTAAAAGTCGAAATTATTCCCTGAATTTATTCCAACAAAGAAGTCATATTTTTTGCCAAAAATATAACTTGAGAATGATGTTGCTAGTCTTGTGGATAACCTAATCGTTTTTAATAGCAAGAAGCACTTTAAATGGCAATCCCTTTTTGTTTAAATACCGTTTTGCATCTGGAGCATAAATATTATGAAGCCAAACACTAAGAACCACTGTGGCTTTTTTTCCAAAACAGTCCCGATTCGTCTACATTGAAGACTTGATAAGGAATGTATTGGCAGCAATTATTTCAGCAAACTTATCGGTCAATGCAACCTTTCACCTTTTAATTTTAGATTATGTAAGTAATATCTTTGCTTAAATTTTTCAAAATAACCACGACTTGCCGGAAAAGATGTTTTTTGTAGTTGACGATGTAGATGGTATTAGCTTTGGTATCAATTGTAATTCGCTTTTGAGTTTGATATTCTATCCAGATCATTAGTGACTTTTCCTTATTTTCAATTGAAATGTCCCGAACGTATGAAGTTGTACTTAGGCTCGTTTTAGTTCCAGCTGCTACACTTTTGTGATTATGTTTTAATTTTCTTTATAAATAACTATTTTTGATAGTTTTCTGAACAAAATAATTTTTTCTAAAAATATTACAAATAAAAAATTGTGTAAATTGAGGAAATTTCCACATCTCTCGATGTACACGAAAACCAAAAAGTATCGTGTAAATCGAGCGATAGGTGTACTTGATCATTAACGGCATTTTATATAAAATTTTCGTTGAATTTAATTGTAAATGTTTACGTTTAACAAAAAGTAATGCAATTATATTTGCAAATGTGTAAACAAAATTTTCGAGTTTTTGTACTGATTTCTAAATTTTAACAGAAAATATTAAAATTTTAAAAAGTAAAATGGGTAAATTCAAGCAATTGACAACTGAAGAACGCTAAGCAATAATTAATCTGTATAAAGATGGCCATAACTTGCGTTATATTGGGCAAAAATTAGGCAAATCACATACAGTTTTTAGTAAAGACATTGTTGCTTATGATAATGAACACATACTTTGCCCTAAAAAGAGACCAGGATGTCCTAAAATAACCACCTACAGAAGAATTCTTGAAATCTCTTAAGCAAATCCGCTAACTTCTGTACCAAAGATTCGATCTCAGTTGGTTAACGAAGGCTCAGAGCTAGTGGCAAACACGATCGAGTGGCACGCAAAATTCCATACGTTAGCAAATTAAATATGAAGAAAATAATGCAATTTTACGAAGAACATATTTTAAAACCACGAGAATTTTGGTATAATATTTTATGGATTGATGAATCAATGATAAGACTAAAATATTCCCATGGTATGGTTCACGTTTGGCGTAAAGCAGGGTATGCTTTATCTTACAAACGAACTTTACCCACTGTAAAAGCAGTTGAGAAAGGTTTAGTGATATGGAGCTGCCTCTCCGCTAGAGGTACTGGTGAAATAGTAGAAATAAAAGGAAAAGTAAATGCATCGATGTACTTAAACATTTTAGAAGAATATGCAATACCGGAAGGAAATCGTTTAATAGGTGAACATTTTGTATTCCAACAAGACAATGCACTTATTCGTACTGCCAAAAAAGTTGTACAATATTTCACTGGGAAAATATTATAATTTAAAAGTGCACGCATTGTATGATGAATAATTTTATCATAATATGTTGTTCTCAGATTATGATATCCATAAGCCGAGAGCAACATAATATGGTAAGTCCTTGATTATTTAAATGGTTGTCACAAACATATACATGTTTACTGTAACCATATATATGGTTGATACAATCATGTGAATCGTAAATTAACCATATTATTGTTACCACAATCATATATATAGTTACTGTGACTATAATATTGTTAAAAATGTTTAAATGGTTACAGTAACAATGCACAACTATATATTTTTTCTGCGTGTAGCCACCTCAATGTCCAGATCTCTCCAATCAAAAACGATTGGGCTACGCTAAAAATTCGCATTTTCGAGCAAGCACCACAAAACTTAAGCCAAGAGTGCATAATTTCGAACTGGACAAAAAGTAAATACTATAATTTTAATAAAAAAAACTCAAAAAAAAAAAAAAATCCGTAACACTATCCAAATCATCGTTTCAATATACTTTTTTCGCTTGGAAACTTATTTTTTCCACATACTGTACATCATACATGTAGTGACATGGTCGGAAAACTTACGAATACTTGATAATGAGTTAAATAGAAAGAGACTTTGACCTCCTGTAGCATCCATTAATGTTGATATACAACAGTCTGATTTTGCCACATACCTTGGTAGTCATTCCGAAATAAAGGCTCCTGTATAAACTACCCAGCAAAAACATGGTAATGACTTGCAATTACTGAACAACTTAATTTTGAAATTTGTTCTACATTTTTATATGAAAACTTTTCGGTTTTGGGCGGGGGGAATTCCAATCAACCACACTTTTGGACACCTTTATTGTGCTCTTCAATTCTCTTTTAATAAGAGCCCAATATCTCTCCACTGGCCTTACCTCCATGCAGTTTGAAGAATTTGCCTCTCTTGGAACAAATACCACATTATTGTTCTTTTCCACTCAAGATTTTTTTTAACATAGTGACAGGGTGCCAAATCAAGACAATAATAAGTGGACACACTATGAAGTCTTATGAATAGAAGCATCCTTTTTGGTAAACATACCTTGATGTAAATTTCGGTATTTATAGAGCCCTTTGTATCAAATGTTTGTTTTTTTTTGCCGCAACTGCATATTGCTTGCCATACCAAGAAGTGTTTGGGAAATTTTGTATGCTTTTGGGTCTTAAACTTTTCTTTAACATTCCCTCGAGCATCAGCAACATCAAAATTTTGAAAATCTGCCAGAACATACGTTTCGTCATCCATCATGCAGCAGGAATATTTTTTTTTATAAAACTTGACTTCAATTTCCGTGCTCTGTTTTTGGCCTCTAAGTTTTTAGCAGAGTTGCTGTCAGGAACTTTTTTAGCCTTGTATGTTTTTAAGCCTGCATTAGCTTTAACTTTTCCTACCAAATAGTCCCAGCACTGAGCTAACCCGGCTGCTTTCCTACCGGATTTGTTTGCAGCTCTTTTGAAAATGCTATACATTTATGGGCTTTAGAAACATCATCTGTACCATTCCTTCTAAATGAACCAGGTTTTCTATCAACGGAAAAGTTCTCCCGATACTGTTTAATAACATTGGAATCAGTTTGACGACAGACCTTTGATTGTTTGACCAACTTTTTGTAGAACCAAGTTTGGGTTTTGTAGAAAATATTTAATAATTTTAGTACGCACTTTTTTCTGGTCACTCATTTTAATCAGACTAACAACAAATGAACATAATTGACATTAAACATAATAACTAACATGCTTTACAAAGGTAACTGATAAAAAAATATCAAATAATACTTGGTTTAAAAGTTTTAATGAAAAACGTGTGTTAAGAATTTTTCGATCTCAGTCCATATGTACTACAATTTTCTACAATTTTATTCATTCGATCGCAGTACTTTATCCAACCTCTAGTACTTTATAAAATATCCTATAGGATCATCTGGTGTATTTGTGGATGTCCTAGTTTTATTCATCAAGAAACCTGATTCTTACGGCAAGATGGGCTGGAAAATAAGACGATAAAAGCTCTCCTCTCTCTTCAATGAACCACAAATACTGCTATTGGCCTACGGATCATGTTTATCTAGCAATCCTAAATTTGTTCCTCAGGTCTGACGACGAGAGTCTTATTGAGATGTTGAACTAGTCAGCACTGTTACAGAGATTTTAACCGGTTTTTTCCCCCGGTTATACTTTATATTGGTTGAAAAAGAGGTTTGCTTGCAATTATGTTTATATTCATGTTTACAGAATTTCATTGTAACTGCTTTTTCTGCATACACAAATATTCAAGTCAAAGCCAATAACAGCGCTTTCAAGTCGTTCACAGCCGGTGGCCAAAATTCACACTTGTCGACTTTAATAATACATACTTACTATTTCTTATCGGTTTTACGTTCGTATGGGCTTTTATTATACTTCCAGCTTATAATCGTCATACTTTCAATGACTGTGATGTTGTGTAATTGTCATCATTTTATAATTGTCTAGTTTGTTTAGACGACCATTCTTTCATTTTGCCTCAATCTCCCATGGAACATGGTGCAGCAGCAGTGGAAACATCAGATGAACCAATCATCATCAGCATCATTCGCGTCATAGTTATAAAAGCCGACAGACATTTGGACGGACATAGGGAAAGATCGACAGACAGACATTCATACATGTTGCTGCATTTTGTTTTTTGCAAATTTTTTTTTTTTTTTTGGTCGAGAATCGTAGTCATCCCTGTGACCCATGCTACGACTACCAGACGCCTTGTATGATGTTTGCTTCATTTGTCGCATTTGTAAAGAGAATGTTTGTTTCCTACCTTAAGGATTGTTTTTGTTTTGTTCCTTTACAATTGTATGGGAGAGTTGAAAGTTGTTGTCGTGTGTGAGTGTGTATTTTTCGATCTTTAAATTTGTTAAGGTGAATGAGTGAGTGAGTGAGTATGTATGTATGTCTTGTAAGTGTATTTTAGTTTTCAAGTTATTTTTGTAACTTGTTGGAATTTTTTCAATTTTTGTTCATGTTTTAGTTGTAGTTGTTACTTTTGTTGAAATCCTTTATTATGTGAGTGAGTGCGTGCGTGTGTTTCTTTGTTTATGAATGTATGTGAATTTAAAAAAACCAATAAACAAACATAGAACAAGAAAATTGTTTATGTTTTTCATATTTTAAATTCACGAGTAATGGAATAAATAATGAATTATTTTACGTTTTTGCTTTTTTTTTTTTCTTCGCATCATGTTTGCATTTGGAATGAATCTGCATTCATACACATGACTAAAAATGTTAATTTCAAAACGTTTAAAGCATTCAAGGGGTCATTTTGCTTTTAACATATTGATATTGCTACAAGTAAGAAAGCATAAGTAGTTGAACAATCCCTACCATATGATGCCCTACACTGAGAATGTACATAATAAAACCGAGGATTAATGCGCAATGCTACACAAAAAATATGCAGGAGTTCTCTTATAGCAATTCTGTTTTATTGGACTTAATAGAGTTTAGAAATCATAATATATGAATAACTTTATACAATAACAAATACCCACCCCAAAAAATATAGATTTTGTCATTGCGTTTGGAAATCATGGAAATATTGGTCATAGACTTGCTAAAGTAGATATGGTTACATCCAAAAATATTTTTAAACACTGAATTTGACTTATTCCACGCAAATAATTTCAAAATTAGCGAATATTAATAAATTATGTTTACACTATTGGTTTTACAATACTTTGTTCACTAAGTTTTGAAAAGTCATTCGAATGCGTTAAAAAGTTATGGCCGGTCAAAGATGAAATTTCCTAAAAAATAGGTTGAGACGAACTACAAATCTGACATTCTTTACAGTACTATGACCGCGTACATCAAGACTTTGATATAGTGTCTTCTAAAATTTTGTGTAAAGAACCATATGAATTACAATAAATCTATATGCCATCAACCACCAAAGAGTTATGTAGTGGTAAATTCGTGAATACGAATTTTTAACAAATTTAAATGTTTTTTATAAATATCGTTAAAAGGTTGAAATTAGACATTAATAATCATATATATCTATATAGGTTACGTTTAACAGTCAGTCCATGTCCACCCCTGATAAGTTCGTCAGATCGTGAACAAAGAACCTAATTTACGTTGGAAATCTCAGATCCGCTAGGGCAGTGACAAAGCAGATGCTCAACAGTCTCCTCTTCTTCGTTGAGATAACTTCTACAGAAGTCGTTTAATGGAAGATTCAAACTACTGGCATGTAACGCGGTCTCAACAGATTTCCGAAATTTGCATAAAATCTTTAATGAGCGAAACCGTTTTTTATATACAACAGAGGAGGCATCACTGTGTTCCTGTTGGAGTCAGAGAACGGCAACGGTATTTTTAACACATTAACTGGGCCACGGTAAGTGGTATTGGGGTGAATCCAAACAAAACGGAACTTGTACTTTTCACGACAAAGACCAAGATTCCAAGCTTCAAACTTCCACGGTTGAAAAACTGTGAAATCCCCCTTTCAAATAATGCAAAATATCTAGGTATTATACTGGACTATAAATTGTCATGGAAACTGAATACTCAACACAGGGTGAAGAAGGCAACGGTGGCCTACTATACCTGTCGAAAATGGGGACTTAGTCCCAGTTACAGATATCTTGTATGGTGGACTGCAACTATAAGGAAGTATGTCGTAGACCAACAATATAAAGTCCAGAGATCAGCCTGCATTGGTATTAGTGCCTCTGAAGAACTAGTCCTTCAGAGGCACTAAACACTATACTGCACCTTGTGCCAATAGACCTTAACATAATGGCTACCTCTGCCTGCAGCGCAGCGAGGCTTCATGCATCTGGTTGTTGGAGATCGAGAACATATGGCCATGCCTATTGCCTTCGATCGTTCTTCAGCCTTCTGACTATATTACTCCATACATAGACTTTGATAGGGTGTTCAAGGTATTGATTCCCTCCAGGAGTGAGTGGGGTAGGAGTAATCTCGAGTACGAATACGACAATAGGTGTGCTGTGGTGTTGGTTCTGGAGTTTTCTGTTACGAATTAGGGGTAGGCATCTCATATCGTCTTCCGAATGAGTGTAGTGTTTTCCAGGCGGAAATTTATGCAATCGTGGTAGCTTGCAATACACTTCATGATCATCATACTCGTGGCAAAATAGGTATCTTTGTCGACAGTCAGGCGGCACTTCTCTCACTGAACGCCTACACAACTTAATCTTCATTAGTCAGGCAATGTAAGAATTCTCTGTCAAGGCTAGGTCGTCTATCTGACATTACTTTGGTTTGGGTCACTGCGCACAGAAACCACTACGGTAATGAACAGACAGACAAACTAGCCAGAATGGGATATGCCTTAGACACCTCCAATGCGGTCTCAGTAGAAATTCCACTGGGGACTATCAAAGGCATTATCTTCAGACACTCTTTTACAAAGGCTGAGAATGGATTGCGTAATTTAGACACATGTAGGGTAGCCAAGTTGATGTGGCCATCTATTTACGAAAAACGTACTATGCAACGGATAACCCGGAATAGAAGGGATATATCAAGATTCCTGGCCGTATTAACGGGACACTGGACGTTAGGCAAGCATGCAAATCACCTGGGACTCCCTTTTAACGAACATTGTCGCAGTTGTAAGGATAGGGAAAAAGAGGAAACGATTTTCCACCTTCTCTGCGAATGCCCAGCCCTGAGTGTCGTGGGCATCTATATACCGACTAACCTTGGTGAGATAGCCGGGTCGAAACACCAATGACCTACTGAGATACCTCACAGCTACAGGTAGGGTCTAGTAAACTCAACTTTTTTTTTGCATATTTTTTTATCATACATTTCATATACATTATGATGTAAACGACATTACATCTAACGAGTGGTGTGGTCTTGTCAAAACGGGGTCCCTTCGACCCTACTTGATTGTTCGCACGCAGCGAACTACCACGTAAACCAAACAACAACCAACCAACCAACCAACGCCGAATGCCTAAGAGTCGGTTAAGACGAGCCGCCGAGTCGTCATATATTAGTACATTATGACAATATGACTGATAATAGACCTTGTGAATTGATCCATTGAGTATAAATATGTTACTAAATATATAATACTTGTTTTCATTATTGGATTATTTATTAAATTTCAACCAAAAAATGGTCAAATGTTGTATCATTTTGCAATTTATCACCTCGTCCTTCTGATATGAAACAGAAAATGTTCCAAGTCCCAAAAAAGGACCTATAAGATGCAAACGCACTTCTTCATTACTGTGATTATTGCTGATTATTAATCATACAAAATAAGTAATAAAACAGAATTAAAAGATTTCAAAAATGCTTAAAATCAAGGATTTTAGAACGTTGTAATATTTCTGAAAAGGAACCTAGCACGTTTGTACACTTTTTATTGAAATAAAGTGTGTACATCAGTGTGTATATCGCAAGAAAAAGTTTTTAAGTAAACCCATCGACGTCTACTATTTAGAATCATTGCTCTTTTTATCGAAAGAGCTTTTTATTGTATATCAGCAGTTTAGGTTTCAAATCAGACCAATTGTTTGATGTAATGTATATACAATGAATAAAAAAAAATTCAACAAAACATGAGACTTATTGATTTTAGTCCCAAATTCTAAAAACCGGTAAACCAAGTGATATAAACCGATTCAGCGAAAATCTAAATTTTGAATTAAACGGTTTGCAAAAAACCGAAATTTCGAAGAAAAACCGGGTTTTCGGTTATCAGGTTTATAAACACTAATATTTACACTAAATTAACACTGCTACTAAATACATGAAATATTATTTTATGAATTATGAATATTATCAACGTCACTTTTACATAGATATTATTTGGAAAAACTTATTTGAAATTTGCAAGTTTATTAATTTTTTTGAATTATTAATTCTAATTAAAAATTTTTTCGACTTTTATTGTCTAAATATATTTTAACCGAAACTATGTATATTTAAGCGCCCACTGTAGTGCATACGTATATTAAATATCAGAGAACTACCGCTGCCTTCAATTCCCCCAAAATCCCGTACAAGCAAAAAAAAAAACCGTTGATCACATTTCAATAAATACATACATTCTTATACATTGAACATGCGAACAGGTCTAAAACTCACAATTTAAAATAAATTAAATATTTTATTGCCACTGTGTGCATGTAAAATGTTTTGATAAAAATCTCGGTAGACATTGTAATAATTTAAAATTTGTTGACATTTATGTAAATGTTTGAAACTGACCGTGTGTTTGTACATACAACTGTCATAAAAACATATCAAATCATCATCATCATACAAAATCATAAATTTACGAGTATAAATTTTGTAAAGTGCGTAGAGTCAACAACTAAATACTCGTACAAACATACAAACAAGCAAGCAAACAAACATACGACGGGTATTTAGATGTTTTGTTTTATGAAAAATTGTTATCATCTGCATACATAATTTAATTTATTTAATTTTTCTGTTTTCTTGCTTGTTTTCTATATATATTACAACCTCTAAATCAACAAAAACATACTCACTCGGTAATAGTATTTCATTTATTTATACTTCTACACAAAAAAACGACATAATGATTTTTTTTTTTTTAATTTTTGAATTCAAAATTATTGTATTATGAATTTGTCATGAGTGAACTCAATCTAATTAAGTGCCAACACAATTTTGTTTGGCCACATTTATGACGTGCCTTTGTTTCAGCGTCTGTCTACTTTTACCCAGTCTGGCTGGGTTTCTTTCTAAATGTTCAACAGACAAATATTTATATCATAAAAATTTAATAAAAATTGAAAACAAATCATAAAATCGTGTAATTTACAATTCATCTCAGGTTTAAAGAAATTTTTAATAATAATAATTTTTTTTATGATGATTTTGTGGTCACAAAACCTATAAAAAAAACAAAGTATATAATTTCTCATATTTTAAATACGAGTAAATTTCGTTCGACCCCATGTCTGTGTATGTCTAAGTATATGTATGTTTAAATGTTGGTTTTATGGTTTTTATGATGGCCAATAAAGATATTAATGAAAGCCGAGTTGTATGAGCATGAGTATTTATAATATACGCATATTATATGCTTTTGAAATTGGTTTATTAAAAATTATCATTATTATTACTGTTATTTGGTTAATTAAGTCACTTGTGGGGTTTTCCAAAAAATATTGTATTCGTACCAGCAAATGTCTCTTGTAAATTGTTCGCATTTTGTTTGATTCATATTCATGTAGAGAAAGCTTCTTTAAGCAATGAAAGTGAATTAGTAATTTGGGTTTTTTGTTTGTTTAACTTCCAAAACACTTAAATATGGTTTGCATTAATATTTAGAACAACCTTGAGCATATAATTTTTATGTTACGATTTTTATATAGCAAGGTCTTTGTTTGTTCAATTTCATATACAACATTAATGTTAGATAAAGTATGCAAATTCATTTTTAAAACGATCGTTTCATTTCAAACTAAGTATATTTGAAATTATTAAAAATTAGCTTTTATTTTAATATTTCTTAAAATATATTAGTTTTGTTCCTACATTTCTTCTAGTTTCCAGCAGTGAAACAGGCCGAGCCAAAATTTTCGGCGGCGGCGGCTGGTTTTTTCAGCGGCGGCGCCTAAATTATCGACTTTAATTGTCCTAATAACAACATTTAATATTTTTTTTATTAAATTTTTAATTTTTGTTTTTAAATTAAGTTTCATAATTTTCCTATTTTGTTTTTGTCTGCCAAAATTTTGTTATATACGAGGGTGGATGAAATGTCCGTGACTTTTTGAAGGAAACACATGTTGTTGGATAAAAAATTATTTTATTTTTCAACATTGCCTTTTTGAGCTCTATGCACTTTGTCCAACGTTCCTCCAATTTTTCTATCCCCTCCAAGAAAATAAGTTTGGTCGAGGTCATGAGATGATTTCATCGTTCATCTTCAGGTTTGAAAACAAGAAATAGTCACTTGAAGCTAAATCCGTACAATAGGGCATTTCGTAGTCTAATTCATAGCCAACACCATATCGTGATTTTGTTTAATTCTTTCGGGTGCAGAGACCACAAGTGGCCATCTTCCGTGCTTGTACGGCCACAACGAAATTCTGTAAACCACATTTTCAGACAAATATTATTGACATTTTGTTTGAAAAAGTCATAATTTACATATTGAAATCAAAATTTTTCAAATTATTAAATGTAGTTTTTTTAGAATTCATAAAATATCGGCGGCTTACTTTAAGTCGACAAAAACGGCGGCGCACAGTGGTCCAAATGCTCAATCTAGCTGGAAAAAAGTCATAACTCGCTTTTGAATAGCCGTACCGACATCAAACTTGGTACGTTTATAGATTTCATCAATATAAACAATCTGAGCAACAAACATTTTTTTTTTGCATGAATGTGTGTTGTTGTATGTAAATTTTTTCTTTGTGAGTTTGTTTGAACCCTATAGACGGCGAAACGGCTGGACCGATTTTCCTGAAATTTTTACATCGTCTTTCTGTATGTGTAGAAGGAATTAAAGACTACCTTTCATTAAAAAATTTGAAGTGGGCGAAATGCAACGCCAACCTTAAAAATAAAAATACACCTCCTTCCTTTTAATGGACATGTTAAACTCTAAATGAAATAAAAATCGTTGAGGCAAAAAGTCGCAGCTAATTTGTTAAACATTAGAAAGCTACATCTATATAGATGACGACAACATAAAAACTAAAGCTTAACTCTGTTAAATTACCATTTGAAATTCTAATAGAATTTGGACATTGAATTTTTTTTTCTAAACAAAACTTATTTTCTGAAAAATTTCAACAGTAGTTTTTACTCTTACCTTTGTTATATTAATTACACTAACAATTTTTTTTTAATTGTTCTTATTATTTGTTGACGACAATTTCCCTTGCTCTGTTAGATGTCACTTGAGATATTAATTTTTTAACAAAGATGCAATTACTTGTTTTTGAAGCAATGTATCAATGCTAGTGTAGCTATTTAAATAAAACAATCATTTCAAAAAATGACTTTTTTTCCGGCTAGATTGAGCATTTGGACCACTGTGCGGCGGCTACAAATTCGAAAATATAAGCGGCGACGAGCGCCGTCGGCTTGCTTCTGTGGTGGCCAGAGACACGTTAATGGCCTGGGCAATTTTTAATAACTTTAACATTTTTTAACCAATGTTTGTCTTTTATATCTTAGAAAACATTTGTTTAATATTGTATCTCGATCGCGATTTTATTATACAGTATCGTGCAAAACTAAACCACGGACTCCCCCCACCTAACTTCGCACCAGAAACCTTTATTATGAGTAGCTAGATGACGGCGAATGAGGTGGTCATATTTCATTATTGTAGCAGATATCTATAAGTATAGTGCAATATTATGCCATTAAAAAAGGAAACGAATGCAATAAAGGCAGTATTCCATATTATATTTATGAATTCATCTTTAGGCCAGGGGATATACAATGTTTTTTTTATTTGGTGAGCCAACTCGGGAGCAAGCCACATACAACTGACCGTGTGAAAAAAAAAGCATTTTCCAAATGTAAGCCAGCAATAGTCATTGTGCTCTGTTAATGATTATAGCAAAGGCAAGACGAAAAGGGAACTGGAGCAGCTTGAATACAAATGGTAAGTCGTTGGTAATCATCGGTATGCGTGGAATCAGTACCTCTTCGCCTTTGAATCTGCCACCGATGATTGTTGCCACAATTAAATTTGGTGAACATTTTTTGATGGTCAGCCTTGTTCCGTTGCATAATTTTGGCTCGTGTATATTGCGGAGAAGCATTACTGGTGATCGAACTTTCAATGTTAATACATGTGGTGGTAATCCGGCTGGTTCCAATGAATTCAAAAATTCAGTAGGATAATTGACGGCTTATTCTTCGTTCATTACTGTGTCAATCGATTTGTATTTCATTGTTTCCCCAGACAGTTTGTCTACAATGGCTTGAATGTGCATTTGGCAGAAGTTCGGCCGGAACGAAATCTCATTTGAGGCAGGGTCAATTTTTCCATTTCCGATGTCCAGCAATCGTTTTGAGAATGTTTCGTCGATAGCGTTCGGTTTCTGTAGCTTCATTTCCAGTGAAATAAATTTGAAGGAACATCATTGGGAAGTTGGAGCAACTATCGAATTCTGTGGTACATTTGGCCTTGAACTTGAATTGTGGGCATGAAGCCGACGTTGTTTTCGATATTAGTTGCCCCGAAGGATGTCTTTTGAAAGCATGAGCTGTACTTTCGGATATTTTGAAGGCAGACAACACTGTAGTAAATCACAAATCTAGCTAGACAAAATAACAAAAAAAATGTCTGGCAAAGTTCCTTCTGATCATTTAATTTGTTTTTAGCTCTGATTAGGAAATAGTAAGCTTTAAAGTCAGTTGTTGTCAACACGTGCATTCAGATTACAAATAGAAGCATATTTGTTATGTGACATTGGTTTATAAAGGCTACGGTGATTTTATTATCATAATTTTTTTTTATTCTTATTAAGGAAATATATTACAATTTTCATTTAATTATTTCAACTGTAAATATTAAAAAAAAAAATATATGAGAAGTTCAGAAAGTGCAAAAAATAAAATATTTCCTTTTTTCAAGTAGAGTTAAAGCTGTTTATTACGGATAGTTCCTACATAAAATTATATTCGGGTTAATCTTTCAAGTGTTCATTTTAAGGTTAATCAAAATCATCTTGCGCATTTTTGCGACCGCCATACATTTTTTTTCACTTTCCTCTACTCTTTACCGAAAGTAAATTTTTTAAGACAAAATACATCGCTAAAAATAGTTGAGTTTTTGTAATCCTTATTTTTTATTTAATTCATAAGTGAGAAGTTAACCCAACGCGATTTCTTAATTTTGCCCAGTTAGAATTGCGATCTACCACACTGTGCAGAGCTTGGAAATAGTAGTGACGCCAAAAATGTTACTTAAAAGCGGCTCAATAATTGATGGCAGAAAAATTTTACCGTTCGAACAGCAGATTCTCGAGGATTCCTTAGGGAACTTCAAAACGCTGCAATGTAAGGAAAGTTTTTTCACTCATTGTAATAAAATGGCGCCAACTTTAAATTGATTCTTTCTCTTGATTAGGGAGCGATTGGCTTCAATTTTCCTGTATACATGATTTGCGTTCCGCAACTGTTTCAGTTGCTCTGGAATGCAGAGAGATATTCAAAATATATTTTTTCTAAATAGATTTCAAATAGAAATTTCTTATTCATGCACCTTATATGCAAGAGTAAATAAAATTGTTTATCATCGATTGATAATATAAAAGAACTTTTATCGTACAATGTTGCACCTTATTGTTTTATCAAACGATATGAAAATTTTGTATATACCGGTCATGTGATGGAATGCATTCCTTTCTTCGCTTTCATCAAATCATTCGCTTCAGAGTACACCACTGTGAATTAAAATTTGTTTGAATGATGTTAAGCATCGAATTGAATATTGTCATTGTTTGAACGTTGGGAATGAAAAAATTCGTAATTTTATTAACCTATTGATAGCATAACAGTTCTCTAGAGTATAGACCAATCTATTATCTTCTGAAATTAATTTATTTCAACTGCATATGTTTGCATTTTTCTAAAAAAAACAATTTTTCTAGAGTCAGATTATTCACTATATAGTTAGCGAGAGAATAAAAGCGAAGCTGACAAAAGAACCGCTTTTTATATTAATTTTTGTTCATATATTGTTGAGAGTCCAGACGTTTGCCATAGTGCAACATAAACTGATTTGTAAATTTTATATAAATACATATGACCAATATAAAGTTTGAGACTTGATGATGGTCCAATTTCATAGTAAAAGTTAACGAATGGAGTGAAAGTTATTACTAAGAGTCTTCTAAATATGAAACACCAAACAAATCCAAGAATATCGTCGTCCGGGGTTTTAAGTGCTTCATGTGCCAAAAATGCATTTTGAGCAAATCGATGTTGAATTTTAGCATAACTTTTCTAAGAAAGTACTCGATAGAATTTTGAGATTTTTATACCATATAGTTGTTCTAAAAAGATGATTCTGATGAAAATTTGTATCTCCCGGTCGCATCTACAACGGGATATTTTCTAACTAATGTTAACAGTGAAACATTAGTTAATATACAGTCTAATGCAACGCCCATTTAGTTTTGGTTGTAAGAGAAATTATGCTTTACAACAGTATTCTAGGAAGAACTTCTTAATAACAGAAAAATATTATCATTCCACAATATGTCCAGCCACTGAATGACATATAGAGCAAAATGGCACGAAAATGTTCTGTTTTGAAAGATATAGAGCAAAATGAACACGATTTATCTCAGCAACGAGACGAAATAGTCGAAAACGGATTGCAGATTTGAAAAATTTGGTTTCGAAAACCTAAGGTGGCATCCTTAACTCAAAATGGCATATGAAGCACATAAACCCCCGGGCGACGATATAAGTAAATCTAAGTTTTTTGGATAGGATTACTTGTGGTTGACAATTAGTAATTTCAGAGTCAGTATATATATAAGAAAATCATCAACAAATTTGAAAGTAATCATTTGGACAGTTTCATCGACGAATTAGCAATTGACTATTTGAATTTAAAAACTGGAAAACCAATTACTTGCTGTAAGTAAGATACCCATTCAAAGTTCCTGAACTTAGATCCGGAAAAACTTTTGAGACAAACATATAGTGGAAGTTTTACAAAACAGACTACCATGGAATAAAAATGTAGATTCCTCAACTGAAAATAAAAGTGAGGATACAAATCATCGATCAATATTTAGGTATTTAATTATGTATGTCATTCTAGTGGGGTGCTGTAAAACTATTTTCAGCATATTTAAACTTCTATTTTTTTTTATACATTTTATCATAATAATACTAATTAAATCTTTATTGTACATTTAAATTCAAATTCGTAATTGGAAACCCATTTTCTTTATCCAAATCCTGAACACTATACTTATACAAATTTAAAACTAATATTATTGAAACATTTTTCATAAAATGAGGGTTTCTTTGCTAAATTAGTGTTTTCAAAGACTCTCAAACAATACTAAATCTATACAGTGTCCATAAAGACAAATAATTGTAAGTCATGAATATTTTACAGAAAATTACAATATAAACACAGCCAACATACACGCTGACAGTTACACATATATACAGATGTATATTAAACCTGCCCTTGATTGTATGAACATTTTTCCTTTATAATAATGTACTTGCTTCCGTAATGGACCTCTATACTAATAATTGAATTCCATATGTTTAAATTGGATGTAACTTTCTTCCATTGATCATAGATTACCAGTGAAGGAAGGAGGCTTCTATCTTTATATAATATGTCTTGGTTTGGGTGGCGTGTGATAATGTATAATGTCATAATGCCAATGCACGTTTGAAATAATATTTCTAGGAGCCAGATTGAATAGCTCCTAACTTAGGTGTGGGTATTATTTTGCCCGGCCGTATGAGTTTTAAGCTCTATTGTACATCATGAGTACATGCAAGCCATTACACTATGCTCTGTTGTCAAAACGTACATTTACATATAGGATATTTTTTGCTGCACTAGTCTTCATCATACCAGGCTTCGTATGAAGCCAATTATCGTGATTTATGAGAGACCAAAAAAATCATTCATTAAAGCCTCGTACATCTGGCAAAATCTGCAATATTTTGTCACAAAATTACCTAAGGTAAATTTGGGGCATTTAAGACCACAATGCTCAGTAAACAGTCCAGAAAGTATTGTCAAAACGCTCTATCCGAGCGATAGATTCTTTTGGAATCTTCATTTGGATAGATTAATGGATTGTTTGACTTGTCTGATAAGGTTCGTCAATGTCCGAAAAACTTTACAGTATGTAAAGAAAGGTTCAGGTCTTAAGAAATCGCGCCGAGCACTTCTATTAGACAAAGCGGCTTGTAGATTTACATGGACGGACAATGAGTAAAGGGACGAACGGACAGACATTAATAAACCGTTAGTTTTTAAGTCAACTGTTGTACTTTAAGGTGGGTGGGCGCTTCGAATCCAGAGTCAGGTTTTTTTAGAATATCGCCCTTGTTATAAAAATTCGTTTTATGTTTGAAGACTTTTTAGTGGAAGACAACTTAGACTTTCAAGGGCAGGTCTAGTGCAAATGTATACGAATGTATAATTTGGTAAATTATTCCCAATGTCTGTAAATGTTTATAAATACATGGATGTTTATAGTGTATGCACATGTGTGAGTATTTGTATGAATGTATTTGTATCAATCAATATTTAAACTGTTGAGGTCAGTAATTGACAGTGGCAGGCAGTAAAATGTAAAAGGATATGAATGTTAATTTAACATCTTATTATGTATACAAATACTTATACACACTCATACACAACTACATAACCAGAAAGACACACATATACTTACATACATACATTCATGCAAGTTGTGTGATTACAATAGCCACACAAGTATCATTATTACAATAAAGAGTAAAACTGTCTAAATATTTGAAGGGTCTTAGCTTATTATATTCTGAAATTGTGTCTTAACAAAATCAAATAAATAAAAAAAATAAATAAATTCTAGTCTTGGTTCCTCAGATGTTTTGGTTTTTGGTTTGGATAATGAAAGCCGAAATGGTTTAAATAAATAAAATTAAAAACAATTTATTTAATTGAAACTAGAAGGAAACAATTATTCTATACTTGATTTTTGACTTTTACAATTCTTAGAAAAATGTATGTAGATTTTTGTTCTTTATTGTAATAATCTTCTATATATATAATTTAATGTGTGTTTGTATGTTTGTTTGTAGGTATATATGTTTGTTTGAAGTCTATAGACCAAATATTGTATTTTTAGTTCCACTTGCTTCGGCCATATCATGTTATTAAAAGCGGATGTTCTATGGCCGGAAATCGGCCATTCGCAGGCCTCAACTTGATGAATTTTAGTTCTTGACTTGGGCCTCCACGAGTACAAGATTCAACGGATCTGAAGGTAAATGACCACACATAACGACGTGTGTGGGCCCTGTAGCAGTTAGAAACTGACACTAATTTTCATCATCTTCAGCGAATGAATGAATGGGTATGTCAACAAACAAAATCGTCGAAATTGCGACAATCCACATGGGATCCCAAAAAGTCACTCTTTGTTGAATTTTGGGCTGGCGGTGTAATCGATTCATATTTCATTGAGAACGACGTTGACTAGGCCATAACCGTCAACGGCGAGCGCTTTAAGTAGATGATTACCGACTTCTTTTGGAACCACCGACATGCGACTTCAACTGGATGGCGTAATATGATTTGAGGACTGGCTACCGAGACCGATTTTACCCCATTAGACCACTTCTTGTGGGGTTTTCTTAAGTCGCAGGTTAATGAGAATAAACCACAAACCATAGCGACACTCAAAGCCAACGGAACCCATGCAATTGGTTAAATTCAGCCTGGTTTATGTGCCAGAATCATGAAAAATTGGATATTTCGAGTAAAAATTTTCGATGATACACACTTTGTTTTATTAAAATTTAAAGATAGAAGGAACTGAATGAAATACCAGACCAACGTTCTTCAATAGGATCAGGGTGTTGGTCATTGATATTACTTTGGTAGGGAACACAGACTCAGTTTGAATTCTTGATTGGTGATTATCACTCGAGTGCTCATTCATAGGATCACCATAGAATAATCTTTACGATACAACTTACACTGGATAGGGAAAAACCCTTTAGGAATCCTAGGAAAACTGACTGGGTCAAATTCAGTAATCTCAGTGACTCCATACCATCTCCAGAAATAGATAGATAAACGGGACTTGGTAGATTTTCTATCCAGGTCACTAAGGGAAGCCTACTGTGCTTCGTGTAGGAAGTGGCAGGGACCTAGGAAATTCCGGAAACCATGCTGGAATCCTAGGCTAATGCAGCTAAGAAAGGACAGCAGGAAACATTTTAATAAGGCAAACAG
Source organism: Calliphora vomitoria (assembly GCA_942486065.2). Classification (NCBI taxonomy): domain Eukaryota; kingdom Metazoa; phylum Arthropoda; class Insecta; order Diptera; family Calliphoridae; genus Calliphora; species Calliphora vomitoria. Next base: position 69,133,099 of record OW818030.2, on the reverse strand, counting down.
GAACCAAGACTCGTTAAGATGTGACCATTATAGTCAAAGCTTCAACACTTTCAAGAGGGAAACCAGACGGGCAAGGCAGGAATCTTGGATTCCTGTGGTGTGTGTTGATTCTGTGAGGAACTAGAGAGTACCACAGAGGCATCGCGTCTACGTTAGGTACTATCCAAAGACCCTGGTACTCCGGGATTCCTGTTGAAAGCGGATGGTAACTTTACTGAAAGTAGTACCGAAACTTTCCGGGTTGCAGGGATGATGAAAATGAGGGTTCCCCTTCGGAGCACCTTGAAGCTTCTCAAATTCACATAAGTAAATTTGTTAGCGTGGAGAAAATTTCTTGGTCTGTTTTTTCAAGCCTATAAATCAACAGGGCCAGATGGCAGATTCCCAGCGTTACTCAAAAAATCGATTTCAACCATCACGCCATGGCTTAGGAACAGCCTAAAAAGAGGATACATTCCTAAAGAATAGAGCGAGGTTACAGTGGTATTTATCCCCAAAGAGGGAAAGGTAAACCATAGTACTGCCAAGGACTATAGACCGATAAGTCTGTCATCGTTTTTATTGAAAACACTGGAAAGATTGATCGATATCCATGTCAGGAACATCCTCTCCCCTGACAAATTCTGTAGGGCACAAACGCATACCTTTAAAGGAGGTCGATGGACACAGGCTTGCATGACGTTGTTGGAACTATAGAGGGGACACTTGACAAAAAAGAGTATGTTATGGCATATTTCTTGGATATAGAGGGTGCGTTTAATAATGTGAATATATCCGCAATAGTTGATGCACTGGGTGACTTAGGTGTTGATCAGCGGATACAAAATTGGACCGAAAATATGCTTAAGAGCAGGACCATAAGCTGTAATATGGGTATTGGTAGGACAAGGAAAGTTGTGACAAGGGGCACACCACAAGGTTTTGTCATCTCTTCAGTAGGATAGACACCAAAGTAGTCGCATATGCTGACGACGTTGTGCTTCTTATTCAAGGGAAGTTTCTTCCCGCAATAAGTGAACTCATGGAATCAGCTCTCAATGTTCTACTATCATGGGCCAGAGAAAACGGTCTGGGTGTCAACCCTACCAAAACCGAACTGGTTCTTTTCACCAGGAGATACAAAATCCCAGAATTCAGACTTCCACGACTGGATGGTGCTTTTCTAAAAATTTCAAACGAAGCAAAATATTTTGGCGTAATTTTGGATTCTAGGCTCCCGTGGAAACGTAATTCAGAGATTCGAATGAAGAAGGCACTATGTGCTTTCTATATATGTAAGAAAGCCTTTGGGAAGAGATGGGGTCTTAAACCATGTACAATACACTGGATGTACACTGCGGTCATCCAACAAAAGGTAGGCAGGCCATTCATGGGATAAGAAACGGACTACATAGTACCTACACCGAATTTTGATAGGACGTTTAAGACCAAAACGTAACTTTTGCGCAAAGGCATATTCACACTCCCGAATTTGATAAATGAATGGGCTTTGAGTGAGACGGATCTCAGGTGGTCAAATATCATCACCCACGTAACCTAACCTAACGAAATACCCTTTAAGAAGTTTGGATGTAGGTTTTATGCACAACTTACATCCCAACTTCATATAAAGTTAATAATTATTTTTGAATATCTAGAGCAGGAATAATATGACTCTCATATGACGAACATACACATCGAATAAGTAGCCTTTCCATATGAGGACAATTGGTAGCACATGAATTGCGCTACATCAATTAAACAAGCCGTAAGTTAAAATGTATTTTGACTTTTTAATTAATATGTAATCAGCGTTAATATTAATACTTAAAAATTTATAATGATTAACAAGGAAACCGGATTCATGCAAATGTATGTTTTTTTCTGTAAGTTCTAAATGGCATATTTTTGCATATTTTGTCCTTAAGAGCATATTTTAGCATTTATTAGGTTTTACAGAATATTTATGGTTGACCTGGATGTATATAGTATCCCCTTAAAAACTACCAAAATGTCCGGTGTTCATATAATTATTTATAAACTCCTTTAACAGTTTTTTATTTTACTATGATAGGAGTAGCGAAGCTCACCGGGCTAAGCTAATATACTATATATTTTGCAAGTGTATGTCTGTAACTAAAGGTTTAATACTACAATGATGATACAATATAAGGTGAATATAATTAAAATTAATTTCAATACGTCCACAAATACAAAAGCATAAGTATTACATACAATACTAGTATAAGTAGATAAATTACAATTTGTATACTATTATTAAAAAAATTACAATACCCGAATCGTAATTCATGTCTGCTCATATAAATACAAAATCTATAATTTAATATTATGTATGCAATTACAGATCAAGTTTTCTGCAATAAATTTAAATTATATTCAGGGAATCTTTGAAATGGTAGATCTGTGAGATACAAAACTTGCCTAACGTTCTAAACTTCTAAAACTATTGTTTTTAAATATTTTTTAATATGAAAGTAAAGCTTGAAACATAACTTTCCCTCGAGTAAGTACATACATACATTTTTCCCATTATTTAATATTTCCTTAAATTGTATTTAATGTTTTGGAAAATTTGCTTTCGTATAGTAATCGATATTGTTAAGTTAACTGGTAAACTGTGTACTTACAATAATTAACAACAAAATAATAAAAGTACAAAGTAGGAAAAAAATGTGTTTCTAATGAGCTTAAAACATTTAGCCTTAGACAAATGGAAAAGACACAAAGTCTACGGCGAACAAAGGTCATGGTTGAGTAACACGAAAAAAAGTAAAGAAAAAAGTTAAAAGACGCAAAAACAACAAACAACTTTTTTTTTTTTTTAAAAAAAACAAAAGACGATAAAATTACATTACGTTACACTAAATATTTAAAATGGTTAAAGAAAAAAAGGGGTTAATTAACACGATAATTAGTGCGTAATCCAATACATCAACAGACAGACGAGTTACACAAAGGCAAACAGACAACAAGAAGGACAGACAGACAGACAGACATGGATTTGAGACTAAGGGTATGCGAGCAAGTATGAACAACAATTGGCTAATAGCAATAACAAGAAAACAGAATTAAATACCAAGAAAGTAACTTTTAAGTAACAACTTTAATGCTATTTTACATTTAAAGTGTAACATGGATGTTTTGTAACAAGTATTAGTTTGTGGACAAGATAGAGTTTTATATATATTTTTGTTTTTCATTATATTGATAAAAAATTTCGAAAAAATGTAGATATTGAAGCTAATAACTTCAGATACGTAAAAAAATGTTAATGTATCATTTCTTTTTTCACTTCCCAACCTGAACCTCGTGATAATTCGAACCACCGTACCATTTTCGCTTTCTGATCTTCGTAATATTTCACGAATGATACAAAATTAGATTAGGTTCTAAACCAATCTGTGAAAATGCGAATTGAATTTTTTGGCCAAAAATACCAATTCCATTGCGAAAATGATTGAGAACCTAATCTAATAATAGGAATGAAAACTTCTATTCCATCACTGAAATCTTTGATTATATATACACATTAATATCTTGGGTGCAAAATTTTTTTGGAAGAAGTAGATCTTAATACAAATTTTGCAGTGAGCTTTACGTATACTTGACATTTATTTGTGTTGCATTTTATCTAGATACCAGTATTAATAAGAGATTTACAATAAGAGACAATAGGTTAGGTTAGGTATCCAGAGAGCGAAGTTGAAGAGTAGAAGAACAGATCACGTGGGTCCAAGCAATGATCCCTTTGTGTTACCTGAAATTAGAAAGTTAGAAATAAAGAGGGGCAGATAGAAATGAAAAGAGAGAAGTGGAAGATTAAGTAGCTTAGAAGAAGATGTTCTAGGAAGAGAGAAGGAGATTTACAAATGTTACATATCAATAAGATAGCGGTCATTAGGTTACCCTCGAGAGGTTCCCATATTTGGACCTATTAACCAATTACTACTCCTTATATAGGCTCTGATACCCTCAAGCCTCATATTCGAGATCTCAGAAAGACTATGGAACGGTGTCCCAGAAACCGTAAGCGTAGATCACCTAACTCCGGCCAGTGACAAAGAAGATGAAAAATGGTTTCATCCTCCTCCTCGTTTTGACAACTTCTACAGAAGTCGTTGTAGGGCAAGCCAAGTTTTCTCGCGTGGATGCCAAAAGTGCAGTGTCCGGTAATGACCGCCATTACGCCACGCTATTGTGAGCGTGACAAGCCAAGAAGATATGTTGTTCGCCCACGATTCAGTCGGGACCATATCATTCTGGTTATAGTGCATGTGGGTTCACAGAGAAGGAGATTTATAAAATCTTGTCTGATCGAGCTCATAGTAGAAATTACTAATTTGTAGCTTGCACTTGGATAGCGGAATTTCACATAGGAAGTCTATGTTTCCGTCAGGTAACATGGCGGCTTTTTAAGAGACAATACAATGGCAACTTTTTTTAATCTATATTCCGTAATTTCAGTTTTCAGAAACTTGACGAAGGTTTTCTATTAAATTTTATTAAAGATAAGTTTCACAAAAATACATTTATACAATATCATTGGCAATACAATGGAAACATTTAACTTCTGCAAGAAAGACGAATAAAACAAAATTAACACAGGTTTACAATGATTTTGGTGCCGTCAAAACTAAAACTGATTTTAACAATATTCGATACTCTAATTCTAACTGTTCATTAAAGCTAGTCGGGACAGTAACGGATTAATCCAAATACAATTTAAGAGCCAGTGATGGGAGAACATTTGTAAGATGGTCGAAGGAAAATCCCAAGAACACAAATATGAGTTAAGTTAGGCGGTGGCAATATTATGGTGTAACTGTTTTCCAGGGCAATTCATATCATTAAAGACACTAAGACTGAAATCATATACGGATGGCGAAATATTTCAAAGAAGACGATTGAATCTTTAATTTGTTTAATTCATTGTCACTGTGAAGCATTAATAGAGAAAAGGGATATAACAAAATACTAAGTCACTAATAGGACCAGACAATCTTTGTGAAAATTCAAATTAAGTTTCCATTGCTTTGTCCTCTGTTTTTGGGTTAATTGAGAATGCTGATTACGATGGCGTGACATTTACTACTTGCATAATTTACACAATTTTTATACCCTTCACCTTCGTGAGAAGAAAAAAACCAGGACAACCTCGATTTTTTACCTATATCTGGATTACTAAGTCATTAATAAAGACAAAATGGATATCTAATGATAGCTATTTTAAAGACCTTTGCAACGACGTATATAAGACCATAGTAAGTTGGACCTACAATGGGTCAAAATCGGGAAAAATGTTTAACCAGATTTTTTTTTTTTCTCCAAAAGTTTGTTTCGCTAAATATTAAAAAAAAAAAAATTTAAATTTAAAAACAAAAAAAAAAAAAAATTTACATAAAAAATTTAAAAAAAAAATTCGAAAAATTTAATAAAAACAACTGGGAAAAAATAAATTTTGTTTTGTATTTAAAATTTTTATTTTGAAGTATAGTTTGGTGAAGGGTATATAAGATTCGGCCCAGCCGAATTTATCTCTCTTACTTGTTTGTATTATTCTCTTAATATTTCACGAACGATAATTCAAACCTTTAAATATATTCTGGATTATTAATCTACATAAAAATCTCTTTTATTTTAGTATAATAATCACATTGGTAAAAAATTTTAAATCCATTAAAAAGATTCTAAAATATTTAGAAAACAACTTCACATTTTATACAAATTTCTACATGTTTTAAATAGTATCAAAAATGTTTCTTTTCGTATGAAAATAAAATATTTTTACAAAATTTATATTACAGAGCCAATGTGAATTCGTACAAAATGTTTTCTTATAAAATTTTCTTAAATAAAGAGCCTGCTTAAGATTCCGACAAAGATTCCAGCAGTAATCTGCCATCATATGGTGGTCCCATCTTCCTAGATATCGTTCCTCCATTACTCGTGTATCTTGTTGAAATTTTTCACCTTGTTCCTCACTAACAACGTAAATGAAATCAAATAAATGATTCAAATAATAAATTTCACTATACATATCTTTAAAAATAGAGCTGATAGAAACAAACTAATGACGCCATCATCATCAGCAGGTGAAAATATATAAGCATCAGCTATTTTTATTTTAGAAAATTTAATATAACTCCATTTTGTTGTGCTGTGTTATTAGTTTGCTTTCTATTTTCAAATTTAATTAATTCCACTGTGCGACAACCCAAATCGGCGTGGGTTCTGCATAGCGGGAAAAACTATATCGCTGGGTCAGGTCTAGGAATCGAGATATATGATTTCTTTGTATTTGGATCTAATATATGTCAGATATTATCTTAATGTCGACTTTTATAAGAGATAAATGTTCATTAGTGATTTTAGGAAGTGGTCCTTATATGAAAGCTACAATATACTGTAATATATTATGGGCCGACGCTCAACAATTTTGGTACAAAATGATAAAACATTATTCCGGGAGAGCATTTATATGGTTGCTAAGTGAAATTATGCACCGACCGAATGTATATCCTCCCAATACAATAAAAACGTTGAAAATGCTTCGCAAAGCAAAAAGAGAGATCCTCAAGTGTCAAAAATGTTATGTCTTCAAAAATTTAAACAGTTTGGAAGATTAAAAGATTTGTTGCGAATATGATAATTGGATCATGGCACTAAATATGTAGGTAGGCACTGCTTTAGTGAGTAATCTGACACCATAAAATTTTTGACAAAAATTTTAACAAGTATCGGGAATATTTTCTACTAATCGTTATCTTTCGATTTCTTTCAAACTTCTCCAACTCCACATTATGATGAATGAATTATGTAATTAACGTATTAAAAAAGCATTTAATAGCGATCAATATACAAATACTAGACATTCTTCTAACAACAATTGGAAAATAGTGGAACCGGAGACATTTGCATTTGGTCTTGCGAGAACGACACCGGGTAATAGGATATTTTTGCTGCTACAGTTCTCACTCAAGCTGAATGGAACCAATAATACTTTTTTTGTGTTTAGTAGCAACATGTTAAAGCTTTTCTTTGTTCTACTGTATATTAAGACACTGCTGGCAAATTATGATGTAAATTGATACGATAATAAACTGAATGTCTAATAAAAAGTGAGGGGTTACGAGACACATACACACACTGATATTTTAATATAGAAACTCACAGATAGAAAATGTTTTAACAGTTGTTATGGTTTACAGTAATAACGTTAAAACATACCCGACTATTGGAATCATTGCATTAATGCGTCAAATTCTTTTTGTGACAAGCACATGAAAATACTTAAATAAAGATTAATACTAAATATTATTATGATTGATATTTATTCGAGTTCAAGGACCGCAAAACTCCTAAAACAATTCCCTGCTGTAAGTTATGATACAATCGTCCTTTACTAACTGAAAAATTTATACTTAAGTATGTTCTAATAATTTCATTTTTTTTTTTCATGAAATACATATTTGTATCTCAGAAATAAACAGTTTGATTTATAATTCAAGCTTTAAACTGCTAAAAAAAAGAAACAAACATTAACAAAAGATGTCCAAAAAAACATCAATATTTATATGATCTTAATTTTAAATGATTTTAGTGGCGCCCAATTAAAATATACACCACACACATCATCATCTTCATACACATCCACAGCGCCACCACCAGCTCCACCACAAACCATCATCACAACATTTGAACGTTGCTGTAGCCTTTTTATTTCTTTGGTCGATTTCACTCGTATATGGGTGCTTTTCTGGTTTCATATGATTTCATCTCAAACCACTCATAAACCATAAAAATCACAGCATCTTTCTTTTTTCTACCATTCCATTTAGGATTTCTTTTTGGTTTTTCTTTTTTAGTTTTGATTGTATGTTAAGAATTCCTATAAAAATGTCAGCTATAAAAGCCTTCACTAAAGTCATCATCGTCATTGAATTGCATATGTATAAGAGTTCTTAGTTCTTCACAATAAAACATATTTTAGTTTGCAAATAATTTTATAATTTTTTAGTATCTGGCATTATTAATTTTATGTATGCAACAATTAGAAAATTATTAAAATATCATAAAATTGACAACTTACAGTGGAGCAAAATATAATTTTTAATAGAAATAAATGGCTCTAACATAAAAAAGCGAATAGTTGTGTAGATTGCTGTTATTTGCATTAAAAACTAATGCAAAGCTTTAATGGTGGATTACACTAACATACACAAGGGAAAAGAACATTTCACTGGATTAAACACGACGTGGATTTGAACGCGTAAACTTTATAAACTTCATTTTGTTAATAGAACAATGATCTATCAGAGAAGTAGTTGAGAGAAATCAACTTTTGACCACCAAATATTTCGAAAATATGAACATATAACAAATATATACTTATATAAAATTCCAATTTCATAAATATTTCAACCACGACTGAAATAATAAAAACCCTTGAAACTGTTGTATAGGAAAAAACATTTCATTATTAGAGAATAAAATCACAGTTTAAATTTAATACTTATCTAATTATACCCACAATGAAAAATGATGGGGTATGTTGATTTTGTCATTCCGTTTGTAACAGATCATAAGATTCTAAGCCGATCTGACTATGTCCGTCCGTCTATTGAAAATACAATGGGGCTCAAACGGAAGTAACTAGCTGGCTGTAATGCACGAATGCACTCTGTTGATAAGGTTTGTTTGTTATTGAAAATGGTTCATGATTTCACCTAGTCTTCATACAAATGGAATACTGTTTGAGCAGTCATAAATGTGTGGATTATGCGGTAATCCTGATACAATTTTGTACAAATTAATTCTAAATATTCTGAAATTATACCGTAAAGTATGGCGAAAATCGTAAAACAGAAAATTACTTAATTGTCTTATAATAATTAATATCGGGATAAAATTGGATATAAACAAGTTTTTATGAACCTAAATGTTTCTACCAAATTTTGTGAGCATCGGTCCATAATTGACTCCTATATCAGAAAAATATTTTATTTTCAATAAATAAAAAAAATACCCAAATATAAAATTGGGCACATCAAATATAACACTCTTACTTGTTTTTTAACTTAATCAGTATGTGTTAGTATAAGGTGAAGGTGAAAACTATGCGCCCAATTAGTATGTTGTAAAAAAAACAAACTTTGGCTCTGATTGTTTTCTGAAACCGAAAAAATAGTTTTTATTAGTTTTTTAGTTTTTATATACATATATTTGGTCAATTCACAAGGTCTCTTATCATGTCATATTGTCATGATGTCCTAATATTTCACAATGGTTTTTATTGCTTTTCAAGCAAAAAAATTTCCCAAAATAATACTACTTTCTATATGTTATGTTTATTGTGTTATCGTAACAAACCAGCAGAGACCAACGTCGAATGCCCAAGGGTCGGTTAAGCCGAGCCGACGAGTCGTGATATATTAGGACATTATGACAATATGACTGATAAGAGACATTGTGAGTTGACAGAATTTATATTTTATAGCTATAAGAGAAAAATCGTTAGCGTACGGAATGTCACGATCAATATTAAATTTTATTTATTACTAGCTGATCCAAGTCCGCGTTGCTGGCCCTTAGAAAACCTCTGTTTTATATTGGATCTCGATCTCGACTTTCAACCTTCAACGTTCGGCTTGTTCTTCGTTCATTACTGTGTCAAACGATTTGTGTTTTATTGCTTCGCCAGACAGTTTCAATTGTATTCGATTATTGAGCTTGCTAACATCATATTTTGTTGGTGCCAAAATTGCATCTTCCCACAGCCAATCTGAATTTTTGTAGTTGGTTGTAAGACTTGGGAATACTTTGCCGATAATGGCTTGAATATTCATTTGCATTTATCAGAAGTTCGGGAACGAAATCTCATTTGTGCCGGAATCAATCGGTATTTTTCCATTTCCAACAATCGTTTTGAGAATGTTTCGGCAGAAGGGTATTGGAGCAAATGCACACACACGCATGTTCGTTGATAACGTTCGTCTTCTGTAGCTTCATTTCCAGTGAAATAAATTTGAAAAACCTTCTCATCATCATTTTCCCAATGATGATGAGCGGGAGCAATGATCCATTTCTGTGATACATTTGGCCTTGAACTTTAAAGGTGGGATGTAGCCGACGTCATTTGAAATATGATTGGGGTAGGAAATGTGACGTAGAAGTAGGCGGCTCAATAACTAGTGGCAGAATAACTTTACCGTTCGAACAGCATATTCCAGGGAATTCCTTTGGGAACTTCAAAACGCTGCAATGTAAGTAATGCTTGTTCATTGCGGCAATCAGTACGTCCTTGTGATTCCTGTAGTCATTTTAATTATTGTAATAAAATGCCGACAACTTTAAATCGATTCTTTATCTTGATCGAGCCATTCGGGAGAGATTGGCTTATAGTCTTTCGATATGCTGTTGAGGTGTCTCTGCAGCACAAATTTTATTGGAATAAAACCGTTATTTTTTATTGAAAGTGGATTGCGGAGAGTTTTTCAAATTATTTTTTTTATTAGATTTCATATGAAAATTTCTTATTCCGGCACCTAATATACAAAATTGTTTATCATCGATTGATAATATCAAAGAACTTTTATAGTACCGCACATGTGTTGGAATGTATTCCTTTTTTCGCTTACACCGAATCGTTCGCTTCAGAGTACACCACTGTGAATTAAAATTTGAATAATATCGAAAATCTGACTTTACAGTGTTACCCGCTGGGCTATTCTGAAGATTCCCTGAAAATTTCACCAAATCGAATAGACCGAATAGACCTAATGTAGTATTTTAGGTGTCCAAAACCATCTTCAGAAAATTTCCTTTCCAATGAAACCGGTATGGAGCTAATCGATTGAATAGTTTCCGAGTCTATAACGACATAGGTAGAAAAATTTTTTGTATTTTATTTATATAGATAATATCATCCAAAGTTAATATTTCGAATGTATTTTTTCTTCTATACCCTTCACCAAATTATAATTTAAAATAAAAATTTTAATTATGTTTAGGTAAACAAAATTAATTTGTTTAAAAAACAATATTTTTTTTCAACATTGTTTTTCGATTTTTTTTTTTAATTTTTTTCAAAATTTTTTTTTAATTTTTTTCAAAATTTTTTTCAAAATTTGTTTTTTATTTTTAAATTTTTTTTAAATTTACTAGTGAAAAAAATTAAAGACAAAAAATTTTTTTGGTGAAAAAAAAAATCGGGTTAAAAAATATTTTTCCCGATTTTGACCCATTGCAGGTCCAAATTACTATAGCCTTACATATATCGTTGCAATGGACTTTGAAATATATATCATTAGATATCCATATTGTATATATTAATGATTTAGTAATCCAGATATGAATAAAAAATAGGGAAAAAATCGAGGTTGGCCCGGTTTCCTTATAGCTCAGCCATTTGTGGGCCGGTTTTCTCGATTTTAAATAGCAACCGTGCCGAAAAATTCCCGATATATTGATGTATGAATCAAGTTTGTAAGTTATTTAGGATCTTCAGAAAATTGATTTCAACAGACAGGCATACGGACAGTCAGACTGAAGGACATTGACTTCGCTATCTATAAGGATCCAGAATATATATACTTTATTGGGTCGGAAAATTATATTGTGGAAATTACAAACGGAATTACAAACTTATAAGTACCCTTCTCACGAAGGTGAAGGTTATAATAATAGTTTTAACGATACAATTTGTAATATTTAAAAAGTGATATTGGATCAGATACCTTAGGATCATTCTTAACATGCTGTATTTATTTCGGTTCAAATATGTACATATGTATATAAGCATTAAATGGGCGATGTATCAAAAAGGCTTCAGTCAATTTAACATATTTGGTCAGATTCGTAATCAGCACGTCGAAGTTAGAAGTGATTGGTGTTGAAAATGGGCCCAACAAAAAAAATTCAGAAAAAATTCATATAAATAGTTACTGTGATTATAATATTGTTGAAAAAACTTATAAAAATGTTGAAATGGTTACAGTAAACATGCACAACTGTATTTTTTTTCTGCGTGCGTGGTTTTGAACCAGAGCAACATTTTTTATGGGTTATTTGGGTGCTAGTTTTGATAATTTTTGGATATTTAATTTAGAAATATAAGTAATAAGTATATATAAGTATATAAGTATATTTTTACAATATTGAAAACCGAATCCCACATACATACAGCACCTCAAATTACCTCAAGAGTCGATATCATATGCTCGGGTCCCAAAGTTGACCTGAATTTGACTTACAGCTCATGTTTGTCAAATATTGATACACAAATTTATATTGGCCCACTGTATACCTTCCTAAATCAATATGAACCATCTGTGGCATTCATATGCAGTCATAAATGTCATAAAGAAATGCATGTTGCATACTTGTTGTATTCTCGTACTGAGTGTAGCTTTTAAAACTAAAGAGAAAAAACAGCCAACAAAGACTTTTGAAAGTTTGTCAAAATATGTTTATAATCAAATGCGTGCAGTTATTTAATGGCCATCATAATTTAGATTTTTTTTGTTGATTTTATTTAAACATTTTTATTCGTTCTGGTGAACCTGTGTGTGTTTTATTTGTAGTTTGTGTTGTATTTTTAATGTTTATTATGGTCAATAAAAATGTTTGTTTTTCAGTTTTTTTAATCATAAATTAAAAATTTATTAATTGTTTATGAATTTATTATGGAGTGAAATTTGAAAAAACATTCCTTTATACTCATATTTAATGGGGAGTGTGTTTATAAATGTGTCCGTCTGTCTGCCTGACTTTCTGTGGGTTGTATTCTGTGGATCTCCTGCTGATTTATGACTAACTATTATAATTTTACTAATGAGTTGAGGTTTTGTTTTATACATATTTGTATTGGAAGGTAAATTTATGAAAGAGAGCTCTTTCAATTCAATTTTATATTATTTAATGTGACATAATTTGAATGAATTACTTTAAAACGGGGCTGTGTTTATTTAAATGAAGTATGTATTTTGTTAACGACTTACAGAATTTGTAAATTAATTAGTCTATAGAGATGAATTTAAATAAATTTTATAGCATAATTTCATATCTCATAACGGATGTTGGCGACAGATAGTAAAATTATTCGACATTTTATTAATAACGAAATAGAACTCTATAAATATTTGTAAGATACTGCAAACTCAAAATTCAAAACTACTTTTTTATTATATAAATACATTTTAAATAACCATATATATGATTATATGGATTTTAAAGGGTTTTCCAACCAGAGGTATTATTTTGGTATTCAAAGAAAAATTAAATTTTTTGAGATATATAACACTGTGCATCAAATTTCGGGTCATTAAATCTTTCCCGAATGAGACCAACGGGAAGTGATTGTAGAACATCAGTAGACCAAAACCCCCAAAGGGTTTTAAAAAGTTAGCTCGTATTTTAAAGTTATGCGCCTTTAAAGTTCAGTTTTTTTGAGTAAAAATTTTTCATATATATTTAATTTTTAAAATTTAATTTGTATTTTTTTTCACATAGTTTATATAAAAATGAACTACATTATATAGTTCGAGGTCTTTTCTGCTCTGGTGGATGCTCTGTAGAACCAGAATTTGAAGTAGTCAAATTTTGTAGTTCACTTCCTATGTTTTCTTCTCCTTCATCATCGTAATGCAAGTTCTTGCTCCACCAACAAATTTCCGCAAATACAGCATCAGGAGCCTTTTTCCTCGATATCTGCAAAATTTTTGTTAAAATGTATTGGGAAAAAAAATATATGTATATTAAAAATTATCTCATTTCAAATGGCATTGCAATTTGGTGGTACTGGTCACCTTGTTCATCTGATTCAGTCGCTAGTTGCTGACCGAAGTAGTCTAGATGATGATGTAGGTAATGAATTTTGAGCGACATATTAACGCCTATTTTAGAAAAAGCATACTATTCGATACTTTTAACGGATTCTTTTAAATTTAAAAACGATATATTTTTCTGCTTTTCGGTAATGTATTAGCAGACATCACTCCTTTTTAGAAACATTTTAGGTTAACAAGATTATATCAATAAATATTTTGAACTTTTTAACTATTATTCCAGTTTTTTTAATAATATTTTATTCTGATTTGAAAATTGTTTACGCTAAGAGTTGCATTTCTAATATTGATTTGAGTTATATTTATAGTAGAGATTCATTTTTTGCACCATAACCGTTTAATTTAAATAAATTAAATTGTAAAAATACAAGTCTAAAAGTATTGAGTAACTACTTTTGAGTATTGAATACTCAAACAATATGGCAAATACTCGATACACAATATTCAGCAATTCTCCAAAAATTGGTAATTGCGTATCTAAGTACCAAAAACTATAAAAATAAAAAAATAAATCTGCAAAAAGTGTTAAAATTAATGAATTTTAAGTATATTAGGACTAGAACATTCAACTAAAATTACTTTATATAAATATTGACTTACTTCAATAGATTATTCATAAAATATATATGAAAAATGTTTACTCAAAAAAGCTGAACTTTAAAGGCGAATAACTTTAAAATACGAGCTAACTTTTAAAAACCCTTTGGGGGTTTTGGTATACTAATTATCTACTTTCATTTCCCGTTGGTCTCATTCGGGAAAGATTTTCTTGTTGCACAGAGTAATCGGATGTTTATTTCATGATAAAGAGGAAGGTATGCCGTTAATAATGAAAAACAACATCAGCCAAATGACCCCACGACCACGCTTACAGGACCATATCCTTTTCATGAAATTGTCCATAACAAAATCGCGAAGTGTCTACCCTATGCCCTCGATAGCCTCACGAATTCTATCATTGAGGTCGTAATTCAACGCTGCACTGTTGGCGTAGACCTTATCTTTCACGTGTCTCCAAAGGAAGAAGTCGCAAGGTGTTAAATCACAAGATATCGGTGGCCAATTGTGATTACCTCTTCGAGAGATAACATTTTCATGCATTTCAAGGATCCAATCAGCAAAGACACGCTGTTGTTGATGATCGGTCGTCTTGTGTTCTTGTGTTAATTGAACTTTATAAGCCTTAGAACCCAAGTCATTATGCAAAATACGGTGTAATGACGTTTGTGGAATGCCCAATTCCAAAGAACGACAAGGAATGGACAAACCTGGGTTTTCTTCAACACTTTGGGCATAGAACGGATTTTATTATTCACTAACTTGTCCCAACAGCTCGAATTTTTCCACCAATTTCTGTATTGCGGTCCGACAACCGTGACTGAAAGATTTTCACAATTGTTGTAGTGAATTTTAATTTCAATGCGTTGTTGAAGCGTGTATCGTTCCATTTTTAGTAATGGCGTAGTTTCTACTTGTCAAATGTCAAAGAATAAAAACTTCAAAAGTGGCAGCTACCGAAATACCGGTCGATCCAAAATAACACCTGTTGTTGAAAAACCCTTTATTATAGTTTTCAATTGTAAAGGGTGTTTTTAAGCCAGATAAAACTTGAAATTGTAAAAAATAACATAAAAAAGTAAATTTTAATCAAAATGTTTTTTTTAGAAAAATCAATATATGGCATTAACATTTGAAAACAATTTCGGATGTATGGCCACCGCGGCTGTTCTTGACGAAATGCATTCTGGGCGTTCAATTTTTCGTGCATTGCTGGCCGTATGTCACGAATTACACGAACAATTTTGGCTTCCAAGGCTTCATTTGTTGCTGGTTTGTCAGCATAAAGCAGTGACTTCACGTGGCACCACAGGATATTGTTACCTTTTAATAACGGGGTTTATTTCCTTTAAATACACCGGATACTTTTGATTGCAAATAAAAAGCAGTTTCAGTAGTTTAAAATTTGTAACAACTCTTTTTTTATTTAGTATGTACAACAACATCAGAATTACATAGTCACTCAGTGTATCAATTCGCAGAAATACACACACATACTCTATTACATACAACCTTAAATGCACAAGACATTTAATGTTAACTCTAACAGCGACAATGATCAACTCAAGTCACGACTGCCAGCTCTGCCACTATTTATACACGCGCCATCTATCGGGAATCTTCTACAATGCTCTTAACGGACATTCTAGTACATTCAAATTCTAGAGCTTTCGATGTTAATGTTAGCAGCTTAAACATGCAGTGTTGCCATAATTACAAACAATGCTAATAACCGCATACTATCAACATTGTTGATAAGTAGAAGTTTCTACTGATGGACGTGTTTATAAACATGATGAATGTTGCAGGCAGTCGTTGCAGACCGTTAAATTCAAATCGCTATTGCACATTCGTAACAATATAATCGAGAGGTATCCACTTGCGGCCGTATGACATGTAGCGCCATCCTGTTAAAACCACATATCGCCCGGATCAATGTCATCAATATTTTCAAACAAAAAATCATTGATCATGGTTCGGTAACGATCTGCATTAACCGTAACGCGAACTCCGGCTTCATTTTTGAAGAAATAACTTCCGATGACGCCAACAGCTTTTAAACCGAGCCAAACGGTGAATTTTTCTGGATGTAATGTAGTGTGTAGGGTCTGTTGTGAATCGGTCTCACCCAAGGCGAATTCATATAAGATGTACCCGTCCCTACGACAAATACAGTAATACAAAATCAACATACATTTTGTTTTTGCTTTTTACCCAATCTGTCAAAAAACACAAGTACGGCGAATTCAATATTAAGCTGGAATTTAACAACAAACCAGCATATGTTTTATAATTATTGATTCATTTCATGTGGAGGATAAAACAACAGGAAAAAAGTGGACGCATCAAAAGTAAATTTGGATAATTTGGTAGCGTTGTTCAATTATCAATCTATTTATGATGATTTGCCAGAGTAAACTAATAAATAAATGTCATAAAATAAGCGCTGTTCCATCGGGCTTAAAAAACACCCTTTAAATAGTTTAAATATTTTAAATTATTAATATGTATGTAATGCATTACTTGAAATCTTATCATTATATGTGTAAAAAACATTTTAACCTCACAACCTAGGTCAGTTTTTCTGTGTTGCATTGTTGTACTTTCCGTATTGCATTGCGTTTAGATTTTATAAATTCATGAATATATGATTTCACAAACATATTTCCGTTACATGTATTTAATGAATTCAATCTATCCCGTTCATTCCATTTCAATCCATTGCAATGCAATTCATTTTAAATTCATACATACATAAATCAGTATAATAGTTGTTTATTGTTTTGTGATTGAATAATTGTATGACTTCTTTCTTAACTTATTTTTTGTTTTTAATACTCGTATAAGTGGAAAAAAGCCAAAAGCCATGTATACAGTATTTGTTATGAGGGAATTCACACATACAAATTGACCTTTTTAACACTTATCGCTTTTATAACCATGAAATGTATGAATATTTAGTTACACATTTTATTAAACACTGTTTAGTTTTCAGTGCAATTTTTTGTTGCTTTCATTTCATTACACTCCACAACCGACTTCCTTTTTGCCGAACAAAACAAAACAAAGAATTAAATGTAATAAATAATGAACTTTATTTTATAATGGTCACATTTTAAAGGCAACAAAACAAAGTGTATAAAAATACTGAATTAAAAATATAATGCACAACAGTTGGACACTGGGCTTAAACGAAAATGTGTGTGGTAAAAATCAGTGAGAAACCTTAAACAGAACCAGGATTGTTAAAAATATTTTGGATAGGAACAGGGCTTCACTGTGCACGGTATGTGCTCATAGCAATTATTCTATATGTAATAAGTAATTTGTCTCCATTGACGTGGTGTAGTCTAGTACGTAATCCTTGAGATGAAACACACACCTTAGTCCACTTTATATAGTTCACCAATGGTTGGTTGAGTTCCTTTAGATTTTTAGATTTTTATAGAAAACTGAATTATAAAACAGAAGTAGAGAGTTCTTTCTTCCTTGTTAATATATTTGCAGAGATCGCCGTTTTGTATTTAATATATATCTTCTAAGAAAACTAGAGATTATTTCTTTCCATAAAAGAAAGTTCAGAAAGAAATAAGTGTAATATAGTTTAACGTAAGTTACTTGATTTCCTTAATGAATCAAAAAATATTATCTTGTAAAACGTTCTAGTATATTGTTTTAGTTTGATCAAATATCAAACCTTTCAAAGGTTCCCAAACAGCACTTCTCTAAACCTAATACCATTATGGTTACTGCAATGCCTAAATAGGACTGTAATCGGACATTTCAGTCTCCACTTCTTTTCCAGGATGTGTCGGCAGCATCAAAATTTCTCTCAAATATTACTGATAGCAAGTCCCATTAAAATCTCCCTTACATCCAAGTCCAGTCTTTGACTCGCTATATCTTCCTCGATTTCATGTCTTTGTACATTGCAGTGTCCCGACACCCAGCATCAAATGACACTTCAAAGCCATAACGTAAATAGTCACCTCTACACCAGAGGTGCGCAAAAGTAAATTCTCTCACTAATACACTTACTCTCACCAACACATTCAAATCTTTATTTTGTTAAGTGCACCTACAAACAAACAAATACAAAAACTGAAAAAATAAAGAAAAAGTCATATACCCGTGCTCATGCGCATTAGTAGTTGTCTCGTTGAGTAGACAACGACTACTAAAATGTAAGAGCATTAGAATACGTGTGATTTGATTTTGCACAATTGTGCTATGGGCTGCGCACCATTGCTCTACACCCTGGTGATGTTAACAATTACGAGGCTTTCAAGATCGAGAAAATTAAACAAACATCTGCACGACTTCCCATTGTCAGCTTCCTCTATAAATACATTAGCTCCTGTGTCTATCTCCATCCAACATGGATACTTCAATTGTCCTTTGTATTCAAGCCAGTCATCTATATTTGGGATCACTATTGGGGTATGAATTATGTAATTCCCGGAAGAGAAGCGATGTGTAGTACAAATTTTCCCGGTGGCCCTATTGCATTGGCTTCACTAATGCAGTCTCATTGTTTCGGAATACCACCAAATATACCAATTGGAGCGCAACCGTACGTTAATATACGTCTACCAGCTGTTGTGTAATTATAATTTACTATACTTGGTCGTTAATGAAATTCCTGGAGGCGTAGTCAATTTTTTTAAACCTTCTCAATAATAGTTTACAAGGGAAATACCAAAGCTCTTCGGTTTCCCAGCTAATTTAGCTCCACTCCTCAGCATTTCGGTATATTAAACTTATCGAAATAAATAAAACTAATTGTTGGCTGGCATCCAGTTCTTTACATGCGCTGCCTGCATAATTTCACTCATTATAATAAGAATCTTCCCATTAGCTATTATCACGATGTCATCCACGATATTTTGTTTCAAAGGTATTCCTGTTGACCGCCAGTAGCTATGGTTTTATTGGGTATATGACTTTAAAATGTGGAATTTATATAGATGGCGTATCTTTTGAATGAGGTTTTTGTTTTTAATAATTTATATGTAATTTTCAAGGATACATATCTGTCATTGATTCTCACTTAGTTATTGAACATTATAGTGTAAACAATAATGTTCTGAAGCACACTGATTGCTCTCCCAAGCTTTTGGCGAATGTTATCCATCGGCTTCAACGTGCGATAGACGGTGTGTGCGGTTCAGAAGTTATCATTTTGACACGGAAGACAAATATCGCCCAGACCAGCCAAAAAACTTTAAAGACCAAGAATAGGAGGCATAACTCCATGATAATTGTTGTCAAACTCAACAAGATCTTGCAAAATCATTGGGAGCTACTCAATCAGCAATTTCAAAACGTTTGCAAGCAGCAGGATTCATCCAAAAGCAGGGAAATAGGGTATCGTACGAATTGAAGCAGAGAGACCGTGAAAGACGATTTTGAATGTCTGAAAAGCTGCTTGAATGCTATAAAAGAAAATCAGTTTTGCACCGAATCATTACTTGTGATGAAAAAGTTACGATAATCCGAAGCGTAAGAGATCGTATGATGAATCTGGCTAACCAGACGACTCGACACCAAGGTCAAATATGCCTTATTAGGAACTGCTGAAATCTGCCCAGACCATCACAGGGACATAAGGACAAAGGGAATCCCGCAATTCCTAAAAATTGGAGTGAAAATCCCAAAAATTATATTTTTTACAATTTTGCCCATAGGGTCCATATTTTCTTTGGAACAAGGAAAAAACTTTGGAAATGAATAGGGACCACATAAATGTTTCCAAAACTGCTTTTTGTTTTCTGATCCCAGCTTTGGGATTTTAGATCATGTGGCCCAAAGTTGAAATTTTGATCAAAAAAATAGGTCAAATTCCAAAAGGAGTAGGGAGGCGACATATTCGAAAACTATGACATGTTTTTTATACCAAAATGTTCTACGTAAAGATATCTTACAGAAAAACATAAAATTGTTATATGTCCTTAAAGAAAACTTTTTTTAAATAAAAAAAGAGTCACGTTTTCGTCCAAAAAACAGCATATATCTACGTTTATTTTTGAATCCGTAATTGATATTGCTCTGAGGTCTTTTGCATATTATTGGTAATTTAATTGTCTAACTAACGACAAAATTTGATTTCATTCGTTTCAAAAAAAAGGCCCTATATTTTAAAAAAAGCGGATCAAGGTATGGCAAAATTTTAAAACTTCAATATTGAAATGCCTATAACTCGGAAATTATAAGAGATAAATAGCACACTCAAGCACGTTTTTTCAAGAGCTATTCAAGCGCTTTCCAAAAAATCTTTGAAATCGGATGGAAACAAAAAAATTACACGTAATTAAAAATTTTACATGTCAAAGGTACTCTACTTTGAACACCCATAGCGCCGCACCTGGAGCATTTGTAGGGTCCATTTTAATAACGTCAAATTTTATTGCGATCGAACCTGCCGTTTAGAAATGCCAGATTTATTTCCAAAAAATGTTGATTCTGCCCCACTGTGTACTGTTGCAATTAAATATTTGTGTCTGCTTTTTCCGACCAAAAAGTCAATTTCAACTTTTAGACTTTTTTCAGCCAACATTTTATTCCAACAACCGACTTATAGAACCCTACGTTAACCACTGTGCAGCAGTGATTTAATATGAAACAAATAACAATGCATCCATATGCGAGTACTACAATAATGAAACAACGAACATAATAAAATAAATGAATGAATTTTGTTATTATAAAGGGTAAATTAAAAACCACAACATAATGTTGCTAAAGATTTTTTACATATTTTTGTGACTGGGTAAATGAGTGTATTTTTACAATTAAATCAGAAAAAAGGTACGACTACTCATAGTATTATTCATACGATATCACTTTTGACCGGAAGAACATGAAAATTGATCGTCATGGTGAGAATTTTTATAAATTATACATATTTTTATGCAAATATATTCTCGTATAAGTATGATGTATCATTTTGTCAGCCCCTCACTCACACTGATCGTTATAATAAGTATTCAATATTATTGTAATAATTTAAAAAGCATATGAATGCGGTAAAAATAATTAGCAAATTTAATGAAACCACAATATGCAAAAATTCTCATAGTGTATAGACAGTACGTAAAGACCGTCAAAGGGTTATTTATTCTGACGCTTTATAGAGTGTGGTTGTATTAAGCTTTAATGAGTACGTTTTAACTTACCACCACTGATCGTAATATGATACATTTGTTTTTATGCCATTTAAAGATGAGTTGTCAGTCTCTGTGGAAGATATGAGAGTCAGAAGGCAAAACACTTAAAGGAAATACCATTCATTTGTTCAATAAATATGAAGCGGATGTATATTTATCTCAATTACAAGTTATTGAAATGACGTATATTTGGATTTAAAAGGGTATTGAAGAAGGAACTAGAAAAGAAGCCAATAACTGCAAGAAGAGGTTTCTAATATATGCACAAGAGTCAGTCATATTTTAGGAGAATATTTCTCCAATTTTTATGGAGTTTGATCTTAAACTATTTAATCATATTATACAATAATTCATTAGTAATCAGCTACTTAAAAGCTAAACCCCAATTGCCATTAAAATTTATATTTTTTTACCATTTCCATAAAGATTTTCCTCTTGATGCCAACAGAAAGAGAAATTAACTTCATGTTCATACACACAAGTTTTGATTTTTTCCTCAGCACTGAAAATTCTTTCCATAAAAATGGACAAAGAAATTAAGTGTGAAAAAAAGTGCACAATACGTGAACTAAACTCACGTTTAAATTTTCGCCATAAAATGAATTGAATTATGGTTGGCTGTCATTGGAAATGACAGAAAGACATGACAAACTATACTAAGATAAAATGTTGTTATTTTTTTTTTTTAAGGATTACTTACAAAAGTATTGTGTGAGTTTTTTTGCTCATAAAAGAATTACAATCGTGTTTCTGAGCGATTTTAAAACAAAGTTTAAATGGAAAATGTTAAAAGAAAAACTATAACCACTTCCATGTGTTTTTCTTTTTTTACATTTAACATTGATGAACTCAGTCTAGAAAAGTTTCTATTAGCAAACCCCATTTATTTCAATATTTCTGATTAAAGTTTCATATTTGTCCTCATAATCCACCCCTCTACACTCAGAAGATGATTAAGTGCTGTTGATAGAAATCTTTCTGGGAAATGTAAGTGATAAAAATCTGTTTTAGTTTGTTTTTATTTTTTTCTGTTGTTTCTTTTTCGGTCATAAACATATTTTTTATATTTTGGTCAGTTTGGGTTTTCTTTTCTACCACCATAAATTTCCAATTTTCTTGTTGCTGTTGGCTATTTTGCCATCGTCCTCTTTTTATCGTTAAAAAATTATGAAAAAAGCTTTTTTATGGCTGTGCACATTTTTTATGATGATGCCACTTTTCTGTAGTTTGTGTTTTATTCTATAATTTTTTATATTTTTGTTGACCATCGTCATTGTCATCATCATTATGGTTTCTTTTTTATTCTGGTGATATGAATAGATGACCATTTAAGCGTACATAAGTTATCACTTTTGCAGCAATGTGCAGAATTATAGCAAAACAAGTAAGAGTGCTATATTATATATACCCTTCACCTTTGTTGTGGATGCCTTAATCGCCCACTTTCTGAGTATAGAATCCTAAATATACCAAGAAAACGTTTAAAAATTTTACATTTACTTGCTGACGAACAGATTATATTGTAGAAGTTACAAACGAAATGACAATCTTATATATATCCATCTTATGAAGTTGAAGGGTATAAAAACAACAACGCCAAACGAAACACAAAAAAAAAAAAACAAAAACGAAACACGCAATGCAATGAAACCAACACACATCCAAACATACGTTTTGTTGCTTTTTTGTCAAAGCATGCAATAAATTGTCTTTTTTTGATGAAATTTTTAGAGGTTTTCTCGGATTTTTGCTCATATCTCCGTAATTTATGGACGGATTTTGGTGATTTTAACTAGGAAACCTCTCGAAAGCATGTCTGACAGAATTGTTGAAAATTTGGATCCCGAAGATATCTGGGGTTTTCAGAAAATTGATTTCAACAGAAGGACAGACAGACAGACGGACATAATCGACTTCGCTATCTATAAGGATCCAGAATATATATACTTTATAGGGACGGAAAATTATATTGTGGAAATTACAAACGGGATGACAAACTTATATATAACCTTCTCACGAAGGTGAAGGGTATAATAAGTAATAGAGCTACACACATCCTCAAAAGTGAGTAAACACCAGTGAATTTTATGATTTTTTTTAAGATAATGCAAATTATTATAGTCCGACTTAAATATTTTTTTTTTCAGAATCTATTATTCAGCACAATCTCCAACAAACTGAATCTTTTAAATTTTAATCGATAGATATGTTATATATTCAATCCAAATTAGCGTTACCGTTACCTTGTTACCATTTCTAGTCCTTAGTTAAAACTCAATTTAGCGGTCATTAATTGGTAAACTGATACATTTTACTACGAAACTTCCCTAAAGGATATGTCAATAGTGAAAATGTGCTGACTTACTATATACACAGTCACCAGTACTAGTGACTTACTATACCCCGGGCACTACTATTTACTATAGGCATTTAACATGTGCGTGTCATTGGAAATCTACTACTGACGATAGTACTATTGACTAGGTACTTCTTTGGGACCATATGTAAACAGTGGAAACGGAGACTCACTGGTACATTTACGTAATTATAGACTATACTTTTGATGCTTTTCTGAAGTAGATGTCAATAATAAATCTTTTTGTAAACATTTGACGTTGTATTAAACAAATTAAAAATCAAAAATGTACGAATTCATAACTGTTGGAAGAGTCGTCTTCAAATTCATGTTTTTCTTTTTTTATCTCATCAAAGACAAATTTAAAAATGTACACGCATCGTTAACAATGTCGCCAAAAACTCACTAAAATAGTCGACAAAACTGGTGACTTGGAGACACTTGTCCCCAGGATTTCTTCAGGGTTATTAATGTTAAAGTTTTTCACTATAACAATATTTGTAAAAAGTGTGTTTATGTTAAAGCGGCTTTAGGGAGGAGAATTTAAATTAGAGCTCTGACAAATTTTATACCTCCAGAATTTGGATTTAATAGTTATTTGTGAGAATTTTTAATATAGAAAGATTTTCTAGAGATTTATGAACATTTAAGTGATTTTCGGGAATAGGTCTCCTATATGCTAAACTTAAATATCGATTCTAACAGAATTAGACAGAGTTATTAAAGTTTAAATAAAACTTATTTGTAATATAATATTGTAGAATTTAGAACTGATTTGTGATGGTTTTAGTCTTAATAACAGCATATTCATTATATTTAGGAGATTGGATGTAAGTTTAAACAGGCAACGTCCTTGGACAGAACGTGATGAATAGACGGACATCATTAAATCGGCTAAGTGATTCTGAGTCAAACACTATATTTTAAACATAAACGCATAATGCAGAGTCATACCTATTAAAACAAAGAACTTGAACATCTTTAAAATCCGATCTAAAGTGAATTTGAAAATTTTGAAGAGCATCAAATGTTGTATATACATGGAAGACATAACATGTATTCCAAATATCATCGAAATGAGAATATGTAGGATTCGAAAATCCCCTTTGTTTACTCACATACATAGAGACAAAAAGTTCATACATAAAGTGGGAAACATTTCTCATTCAGAATATGAAATAGATAAAAAAAAACAAGTAAGAGAGCTTAATTCTGCTGTGCCGAATCTTATATACCCTTCACCAAATTATACTTTAAAATATTTTTAGGTAAACAAAATTAAAAATTATTTTTCAAAATTTAAAAAAGAAATTTTTTTTTTTCAAAATTGTTTTAAATTGTTTTTTTTAATTTTTTCCAATTTTTTTTTTTTAAATTTACTATTGAAAAGATTTTATAAAAAAAATTGTTTGTGGTAAAAACATGTTTGGGTTAAAAAATAATTTTCCTGATTTTGTAGGTCCAAATTACTATAGCCTTATATAAATCGTTACAATGAACTTTGAAATATCTATCATTTGATATCCATATTGTCTATATTAATGACTTAGATATATCTCAAAAATAGGCCAAAAGTCAAGGTGGGCCAATTTTCTCGATTTTAAATAGCGACCGAGCCGGAAGAATTCCTGATATACTGATGTATCAATTATGTTTGTAAGTTATTTGGGGGCTACGGAAAGTTGATTTCAACATACAGACGGACATGTCTATATCGACTTCGCTATATATAACGATTCAGAATATATATACTTTGTGGGGTCGCAAATGAAAAATGTAGAAATTATAAACGGAATGACAAACTTATATATGTCCTTGTATTCAAGGACGGTTCAAAACCATTGTAAAAAGGACACACTAGAATTTTGTATGAAATCGAAGGCCTCAGATACGATGTTCGTGGAATGACGGTATTCACGGACGGTTCTTGCTCTCTTCCATTTTTGAACACAGTGACCTTCTCGCAATGGTTTTGAATCGTACATCAGTCTACATTTTGGAGACTGATACCCGGTCATCATATAGAATTCCCAACGAATTTAGCATATTTTAGGCAGAGATCCTAGCTCTCATAAAAGCCTCTGAATTGTTAGCATTACAAGAGGTGTAGGATAGGGTGACTATATAAGTATGTTGATAGTCAAGCAGCACTGAAGGCTTTAATCCATACTATTTAGAGGCTGTTGGGAAGCCTTGCGAGGGCTCATGAGTGTTGGGTTACGTTGGGTTCCCTTGCGGAATGATTTTATATGTGAGGCTCTGCCATTTTTTATAGAAAATGGTATCTGAATGCGACCAACTGATCCTGGAGCAGCAGACTGGGCTGTAGGGTGTTAAGGGCATTATGGTCCAAGGTGGACATGGCAGGTACCAAGCTACTTTTATAGTTAGACATGGTTAGACTTAGGGTTGTGATGTCCAATAAGATTTATAAGTAGTTTATGGGACAAAAGTACTCTCGATTTTGTGTAGGATGTGTGAAGTTGTCGAGGAAACACCGACACATACTTAATTATCAGGGCAGCAATTTCAATGTTGGACTTGACATGACTAATTGCAAACTAGGGGATATTAGCTAATAAAGAGAATACGATGGATGACTAACAGGAGAATGTGATATTAACGGAGTTCTTGTTATTTTGGTTGACAATTCCTCCTATCTTCTTATAATAATATTATTTCTACCTTTTTTTCTTTGTTTATTTCACATACTTTTATATTTTTTCTTTCACATTTTCAAACAACTCTATAATATACTCTGTGTAATACAGCAGTATATTATTATTCGTAGAGGAACATGTCTACATTTAGATAATGCCTACGTTTTCATAATTTGATACGTTTTCGGGGAGTTTCACAAAGATACTTTTGGATAAAAAATCGAGGTAGTCGAGGGATTTTGCTTATGGCCGATTCTGCTGATGTTCATGACTTAACTGTATCCGTAGGTTATCTGTTTGCTTCGGAAAACATATTTTCACCAATACACGGACAGAAGAAAATAATTTGCTAAAAGTTTCTTCATCACTGTAGAATACCAATGTTTACTGACACACAAAAAGCACTTGTATTAGAACGTGTGCATGTAAGTGAGAGTATAAAAAATATGTTTGTATTAGTAAAGTACTATGTATGTGTATATTTTGTATCATACATAGTACAAGTATCATATTAAATTTAATGGAAATTGATGATGTTGCCATTATGAAATGTTATGGTTCTGCTATTTTATACACTTACAGCTCTAACAACTCCTGACTGACCATTCTCACAAACACAAGAGGGGAGAAATGTATGTGTATATACATATGTGTAGAAAATAATGAAAGTTATAATTTTTTATTATTTCAATATTCTGTGACGGTGGATTTAATATTGATTTAAAACACCAGTTATATATAACTGGGGTATTTGTCTCTCAAAAGGTCAGCAGTAAACATAATATCACATATTAAAGAAATTTACTTTAACAAATTATTCTGTTTACTACAGAAATCATAGAACCCTGAACATGTGATAAACTAGAATTCAACTTAAAAATAAAGACTCCATAATAACTGAAGAAGATTTGTCTGTTCCTCAAATCAGTTCATCATCACAGAAATCCAATGATGGACCCATATTTGAATCTATTCATCTAAACTTGCGGATATACCCTTACATATTTCTCAATACAATTATATATTTATAATTAAATATACCACAACCATTTGCAATCTAAGTATAAAGATTGCTATACATTCTCATTATTATCGATAAATTGACCTTTCAAGTTCTGTCTACGTGTTGATATTTACTCTCACATTTCTTTCTCACCTAGTGTTTTAGTATAGCAGCAAGTTATTTTCGTTTTATATTAATAAATATTTAAAAGTATTTAAATAGCAATTTTCTCACGATCATTATCGTATGATAAAATATCACACAAGCTAGACTTGAAACGTTTAGTTGCATTCCACAACCACAACACAGCAACAGCCAATCAGCAGATCCCATCCCATGTACAAGAGTAACATAAAAAGAATACCGAACTTTACTTTTGGTTTTTCTTTTACCATTTTTTACGACTATACTCAATTTTCGCGCTCAAAGTAAAGCAAAGTGAAGTGAAGAAAAGAAAAAAAGTATGAAACTTAAACATAGAGTATCTGTCACTTGCAACAAATTTGCAGGCGATTGAGTTGCATTGAAATCAAACAACACCAACAACCGTACTGGCAAAACAACAGAAAAACAAACAGTAACATTACAGCTTACAACTTGGCCAACAAAATTAAGGAAAATGTTCTAGTTAAAACCAAAAACAACAGAAAGAAAACATAAAGTAAAATACACACCAAATCAAAACAAATATCACACTGTACCTACTCGCAACACCAACTAGCCAACAAATGAAATAAAATTTCAATATCAAAGAGTTTTTTTGTATTAAGTATTCTTTTTTGAAAAAGAGCAACAGAACAATCTCATCCTCATCGTCAACATCATCATCCTCATCGTCGTCATTGTCGTCGTTTTTAACAACATCAAGATTAGTTGAATCCCAAACAAACCAACTTTATAGAACAACTAGACTACAACATCTCGCACTCTCATAAGTATTTACTTATATAAATTCACATTACACACTCATTGGTAAGAGATCTCTATGGTTACATATGGATAAAGTAGTTGGACAAGGTCGTCTAAGTAAGGAACTATTTAGCCACTCTGATGTTTTCAATCAAACTTTTAAGCAAACAATTTTGGATAAGTTTCTTTAGTTTTTAGAAAACCAAAGCTAGACTTCGTAATTTCGAGAAGGACTTTGGAATAATGTAAGATGTCTGCAGCTGGAAAACGTTTTTATAGTCCGACTGTTACTTTTTTTTGGATAGCATTATGTTTTAACAAATTTCTTAATGTTTACATAATTATTAAATATTTCTTAACTTCATAACTAAACATTTGTAGCTCTCTACTGAGATCTTTAAATTAACAAAAGGTCTTCAGTTCAGCAGGGTGATAGATCAGCTCTACGAAACCTTGTGTGTATTTGGGTTCGTGTTAGTAGTCTTACATGTGTGTTCGGATCTGTCTGGTTGTATTTCTCACTAACTCTTTCGACCTGGTCCTTTAGCAATGGTATCTCTTTATGGATGTTCTTATTTCTTATGTACCACGGTGTTCCCTTCTGTGTCCAAATAATTTTGGATTGGGGCCTTTGTTAAACATCAATGCTGGTTTATAATAGATTTTAAATATTCTCTAATACAGACTTTTGATTTCTCATTTATACACTAGTCCAAATTTGCAACTTTTATCATCATGTCTTCTATATGATGACGCCAAGTAAGGCATTAGTTTGGTAGGTCGATAGTCTCTCCTCGTGACCGCAAATTTAATATGTTTATTTTTTATTAATTTATTCGTATTCTCTAATTATTTAACCATGACTGAATTGCCAATTTCCGTTATAACCTTTATTATTTACTGTGATTCCCTTGAAAGTAGATATTATGTTTTTACGAATGTGCAATGACGATTTGAATTTAAAGGTCTGTAACGACTGCCTGCAGCATTCATCATGTTTGAAGGCACGTCCATCAGTAGCATGCGGTTATTGGCATTGTTTGTAAGTATGGCAACACTAGGTGTTTGGGCTGCTGGCAATGACATCGAAGGCTCTAGAATTCGAACATACGAGTTTTGTCCGTTAAGAGCATTCCCGAGAGATGGCGCGTGTATAAATGGTGGCAGAGTTGTGTGTTAGAGTTAACATCAATTGTCGTATACATGTGTGCATTTCTGCGAATTGATAAACGTGTATAAAGACACTGAGTGACTATTTGAATTGTTGTTGGTGGACATTCTAAATAAATAAAAAGTTGTTGCAATTTTAAACTACAAAAAAATTGCTTTTTATTTGCAATCAAAAGTATACGGTTTATTTAAAGGAAATAAATCCCCGTTTTTAAAAGGTAAAAACGTAACAATATATATTATATTATATATAGTACGATAGATACAATATATATGGTAGTGTACAAAATATATAAAGAAAATGGATCTAGCAAACCAAAAGAACTTCACGCCCTTCCGTCATTTATCCATCTGAATACCAACTTAATGATATCCCCAGCTTGCAGCCAGTTATGTCATCAAGTCCAGCATAGAAACGACTAATCAGACAATGGCAAAATATATGTTCCATTTTTTGTGTTCTCGGCATCCTGCAAATTTCGTGTGTTCTGTTATCTCATATACTAATTGTATGTCATATTGGGCAAAGACCTACAATTGCCTCACTAGAATCTTCAGCTTAACCATTTTAAACGATTACAGTAACTTGGTAGCTGCTAAGCCCACCTTGGGTTATATAGCCCTTGACAATATACATTACATTCTGTACCCCGAATATCAGAAGCTCACATTCAGATACCTTTTGGTCATCTCCCTATAAATACGGCTGATCAGCGGTTTCATGCCATGTCGTGTGAGTTTATCCACAGTCTCATTACCTTGAACATCGTAGTGCACCGGAACCCAGCTTAACCCAACAGCGTATAGACTAATCAGTCCTAGCAAGCTTTCTCTATGGTATCTAACTAGTTTGAATCCGCCTACATAAATAGCTATTTAAAACCTTCATTGTATCTTGAATATCGATATATATAGTCAGCCTTTTCGCCTTGTAATGTTACCTATTAACAATTCAGAGGCTATATGACGTCAATTTTCATCTACTTATATGACGTCCATTTCCATTTTTTTAACCGTCCCTGAATTCCGCACGTACCTCGAATAGTCAGTGGGTTTCAAGCATATTGTTACGAATGTGCAATAACGATATAAATTTAACGGTCTGTAACGACTGCCTGCAACATTCATCATGTTTTTAAACACGTCCATTAGTAGCATGCGCTTAGTAGTATTGTTTGTAAGAATGGCAACACTAAATGTTTAAGCTGATAACATTAACATCGAAAGCTCTAGAATTCGAATGTACTAGTTTGTCCGTTAAGAGCATTGTAGAAGATTCCCGAGAGATGGCGTATGTATAAATGGTCGCAGA
Source organism: Calliphora vomitoria (assembly GCA_942486065.2). Lineage (NCBI taxonomy): Eukaryota > Metazoa > Arthropoda > Insecta > Diptera > Calliphoridae > Calliphora > Calliphora vomitoria. The sequence goes on along the minus strand of OW818030.2, from coordinate 69,102,121 downwards.
GGCTGCAGTCGTGAGTTGAGTTGATCATTGTCGCTGTTAGAGTTAACATCAATTGTCGTGTTCATGTGTGTTTGTACATTATAAAGTTTGTGTGCATTTCAGCTAATTGATAAACGTGTATAAAGACACTGAGTGACTATTTAATTCTGTTGTTGTCGTTACAATTTTAAACTACTAAAACCGCTTTTATTTGCAATCAAAAGTATCCGGTTTATTTAAAGGAAATAAATCCCCGTTGTTAAAAGGTAAAAACGTAACAATATATTCCCGCCACACATTTTTCAATGGGCAGTAGGTACAGGAGACCGCCGGAGGTGTGCTTCTAGTGCACCAGTGATACTAAGTGAGGTGCATCTCTGAGCCTTATCGATTACCTTTCTGTAATTGACCACTCTCGAAGCCTCCCAAAATATGCAAAAGTATAGGTCTACCATATTCGATCGCATTTCAGGCATTGTGTCTCCTTTTGAGTGGGATCTAAGTAATGGCGTGTCATTAGTAAAAGTCTAGATGGTGAGTTTATAATTTCAGAAGATTTTCTTATCTATCTAGTTAATCAATTGACTTACTCCAGCATCAATGTTGTTCATGAAAACCAAATTGATAAACTGGTACAATATTCGTTGAAACATAAAGAATGAATCAATTAAAGATATCGATTTTATGAAAATACTCAAAATGCAGTAGATGTTTGGGCAAAGATTATGTAGAGCGAAATCAGTATTGTTTTTTCTATTGCAGATAACAGTAGACTTAACAATATATTGTAATATCACGAGATAGATACAGGTCTAATAGCTGTTCAATTTACTCCTTTTGTATTTTTCTTCCAAGCTTATGCAATGTTTTTGGCATCCATGTCTACCATTCACATATTCTTTAATGGACAGCAAGTATTGGAGTTCGTCTGAGGTATGCTTCTAATGGCACCAGTCGCATTAAGGTCGTAATTATCTTTATTAAAATGTCCTCCCAGGACAATGTCTTTATATTGGTTATTTAATTCCACAGTACCGCTAAAAAAACAAGCAATACTTTCAATATATATTTTATTTTCAGGTGATCTCAATTTCTAGTTCCACTAAAACACAAAATGTTCAAGCCTGAAAGACATTTCTATTGAAAGTATAGGTTACAATTTAAAGATTTTAGAAATGCTTTATTAGCAGTATAAATTCTGATCAACTCCAGTTAAATTACATACAGGAACTGTGTAGGGTATACAGAATTATGTTTAAAAAAAAACTCAACTGATCAACAACGATCTTGGCTCAAAACAAACTATTGATACACACTTGTGTTTGAAGTTGGTTCTTTACAACACCAAAAAAAAAAAACTGCCTTGTGGTTGAAACTTCACCTCCCCGCCACCCTTTCAGCTAATATTTAGAAAAACACGAGAGCGTACGATACAGTACAATTTAGTTAGAGGACAGGGGAAAAAGCTCAAGTTATTGAATTGAATGTTAAGTATCGGTGGTATTGGTGGGGGTTTTACTCGTTATTTTCACGTGCAAAATAAGTATCATAACCTTATTATTGCAGAAGCGTGCTTAGTTTTTCGGTGAGTGTTTGAAAAATTGTCGGCTTCTTTTGTGCATTCATCTCCTCTAGATATTGTTAAAAACTAGGATATGGCTAAAAGTATTTCAATAAAATGCTATGGACAACTAATAAGAGGTTTTTGGATAAAACAAACCAAAAAAAAACACACCGATTTTTTTCTACATCGTCTTACAATTCACACTTGTGTCACGATATTTGGTTATGGGATTTGTTTTCTTTGTGTTTGACTTTTTTTTAGGTTTTTGAAAAGATGTCACCAAGAGTTTGAAGTTCATAGTTAAATAAATGGATAAATATACACGTACACTGAGCAATAAACGCTATTGCTACAAATTTTTGGCCAACTGACTCTTAATCACAATTAAGTAGAACTATGGCATGTTGTGATGCATTTACAAATATTCTACTTTATTTTTGTTCTAAAAAACATTTGGTTTACAAATTCTATAACAGAGGAGGCGATCATTAAACCTTATTTGTTATAGATTGTAGTAAGAGAAAATACAGGGAATTATTTAGTCGCAAGACACAATTCAATTAGAATTGAATACGAAAATTGTTATTAACTAATTTCTTTAAGTGTAGTTGTTTTTGTCTACCAATCATCATCGCTCTATCATCTTCATTTTAATAGCCAGATCATCTCACAAAATGATTCAAATGTTGATAGTGATGCCATATCGTCACTTACCACTAAGAAATGTGACACACGTAAGATGTTTTTTTTTCTCCACATTTGTGGAAGATTTAACAAAAATAAATAGAAAACAAATCGAAATACACTATAAAAACGAAAATAAACTCCAAACAAAGATCAACGATATTGCCAATTTTAAATGACAGGCCTTTGTATTGTGGCAGGTCACTCCGTACATACATAAGTACAGCTGTGGTGGTTACACCACGTACATACATAAGTGTTATTATAACGATGTGTGTGGACCAATAAGGAATACTACATGCAAATGCCGACTATGAAACTTTAAATTTGTGATTTGAAATTTTCGTAGAGAGTTGAAAATAAAGGCGGCACGTTGTTTTAACACCTATCAAACATGCTTAATCAAATGTCAACATAATTGCTGTAAAAATAATCTATTTTTATGGTTGGTTTCTTCTTTTGTTTGCTGTTGGAACAAATAGAAGTAACGAAAACACAGAAGAAGAGTTGTTAAAAATTCAAAATTTCAAACTTTTCTTATTTTCTATTCAATCTCGGATTTGGAGTGGAAACAATCACACACTTATGTGGCAACAGCAGCCAGCAATCACAATTTAATCAGATTTCATTTGTACGTGAAAAATCGATAAATAAATGACAACAAACCATTCATTCACTAAACGAATTTTTTATACAGAATACTATTTATTATTTTGTAGCAATGAGTACTGTAGTATAAATTTCTTTGTTATTATAATTTTGGATGAATGAGCTTAGTGTTGGCAGTTATTCGATTAAAATTATCATTTGAGATGTCAAGTAATAATTAAAATTTTTAAATTTGCTGTACTGTCGCATGTTAGTGCTTTTGAAAACCTGAACATTTTTACACCCTTCATTATGACGGAATTTATTAGTTTGTCATCGTTATATATAGCGAAGACGATATAGCCATGACCGTCAGTCCATCTGTATTTTGAAATTAACTTTTAGAAGACTCCAAATAATTTACATACATGATTAATACATCAATATATCCCTTATAGTCCAACTTACGCAGCAGCCATACAATCAAGTTTTTCTTGATAGTCTTTTGCATATACTGTTTGTCAAAATTTAAAGCTGTGTGCACGCAACTTAAAAGCAATTTTACTACATATTGTTAAACAAACATGTAATCAGCTGGTTTCTTGATTGAAAATTGAAACACAAACTTGAAAGAGAAATTGCATGCAACCCAATAAACCAATTCATAAGCAAAATGTAACTAAATTGTAAAACAAGCTTATCATAAGAGATTTCCTGCAACCTTTTATAAGCATACTTATCACGTGCATTAGTACACATGTAGACTGGTGTAATACAAGGGGCCATGATCTCGTTATAGGATATAATGCCCATCATACCCTGTGGGGGAGCTCGGATCTAAATGACAGGGGTGAGTGTTTACTTCAATACCTTGTATATACTAACCTAAGTGTTTGCAATTAGGGTAACAGACCAAAGTTTTTCAATAGGATCAGAGAGCAGGTCATTGATATTACTTTGGTGTGGGAACGCAGACTCAGTTAGGATTCTTGATTGGAGAGTATCACTCGAGTGCTCATTCTCCGAGTGCATATATCCGCAATAGTTGATGAACTGGGTGACTTAGGTGTTGATCAGCGGATAAAAAATTGGACCAAAAATATTAAGAGCAGGGCCATAAACTCTAATATGGGTATTGGTAGGACAAGGAAAGTTGTGACAAAGGGCACACCACAAGGTTGTGACATCTCTCCACTTCTGTGGAATATTTTCGTAAATAAAATCCTTTTCAGGCTCAGTAGGACAGGCACCAAAGTAGTCGCATATGCTGACGACGTTATGCTTCTTATTCAAGGGAAGTTTCTTCCCACAATAAGTGAACTCATGGAATCAGCTCTCAGCGTTCTACTATCATGCGCTAGAGAAAACGGTCTAGGTGTCAACCCTGCCAAAACTGAAATGGTTCTTTTCACCAGAAGATACAAAATCCCAGAATTCAGACCTCCACGCCTGGATGGTACTTTTCTAAAGATTTCAAGCGAAGCCAAATATCTTGGCGTAATTTTGGACTCTAAGCTTTCGTGGAAACGTAATGCTGAGAGTCGAATGAAGAAGGTACCATGTGCTTCTATATATGTAAGAAAACCTTTAGGAAGAGATGGGATCTTAAACCATATATTGTACACTGGATGTACACCGCGGTTATAAGACCTATTTTGACCTATGGGGCTCTTGTTTGGTGGAGAGCGTTGGATACCAATACTCACCTCTCTACTCTAAAGAAGGTACAAAGACTTGCATGTCTTGCAATTACTGGCTCTATGAATTCCATCTCTCAAGCCAGTCTAGAGAGGCTGCTAAATATAACCCCCCTTGATATATATATCAAATACATTTCTGCTAAGACTGCTCTACGACTCAAACAGTCCAGCGGACTGAAGCATGATCGTATTGGTCACGGCACCATCCTACAGAAGATATGCAGGGAATACATGGGGCAAGAAACGGATTACTTGGTACCTACACCGAATTTTGATAGGTCGTTTAGGATCAAGATACCGACAAGGGATGACTGGGCCGCGAACACTGTCCTAAGGCACGACGTGATCTCAGTCTACACTGATGGCTCAAAGACAGAAAGAGGCACGGGAATTTTCTCCGATGAACTGGACCTTTTGCTGTCTCTTCGATTACCGCGTACCTGCACGGTTTTCCAAGCTGAGATATATGGCATCGATACAGCCGCGAGAAGAATCCGGGAACTGAATCTCGAAAATTCGACTATACATATTTACTTGGACAGCCTTGCATCAATCAAGGCGTCGTCCCTGGACGTATCTCTTGCGCAAAGGGATATTCACACTCCCTTGGTGAACGTATCAAAATTGATAAATGAATGGGCTTTGAATGAGACGGATCTCAGGTTGTCAAATATCATCACTTGTTGAATATCCAGATTGCTCTGGCCCACTCTGATAGAGAATAGGACTAAGACTCTTTTGTCTCTTAGTAGAAATTTGATCAAGCTTCTTACGGGTATAATCACAGGGCACTGTATGATTGGACGCATGTCGGAACGTATGGGTTACCCACGTTATAACTATTGTAGAAGTTGTTTGGATGAGGAGGAGGAAGAATCGGTACAACACCTTCTATGTGACTGCCCAGCCTTACAAGAGCATAGACTACTACATCTTGTTGGGAAGTTCGTTTCAATTCTTCAAAGGGTTAGTGTATTAGTAAAAAAGTGTGAGTGTATTAAAACTTGAAATGCAAAACTTGAACGTGTAACCCCCAAGTTATTTTACTATATAAAATCGAGGAAATTGACTAACAAATGGCTAAGATATAGGCAAAAAATCGCGATTACCCCGATTTTGTTCATCTATTTTCCACCAGATTTGTTTTGTTCACCAACATTTTTTTGCAAACAAATTTTTTTTTCCCCAATATTTTGCCCATTTTTTTAAAGTAACATAAAACGTATCAATTACCCACTCGGATAACCGATTAAAAAAATTCCAACCGAAACAACAACAGTGACAGCTTGTAACTGATGTCAATGAGTATTTGCATACACATGTCTTTTTACATTCATACCGAGTACATCAACATCAAAATATCAGCATCATACGTTTTAAGAGCGGTGTGACTTTGTATGACAGTTGTTGTATTGACTTTTGTTACTGCTACTGCTGCATGCTGCTGTTGTCGTTACTGTTGTTGCAGTTGTTGTTGGTGCTTCCAAAGCTGCAATTGATTTTAAAACTTTAACAATATTTTCTACCAACTTTTGTTTTTGAATATAGAAATATTGCTGCTGCTACTGTTTCTGATGGCAATGATGCCGATGCAACTGTTGTTCGTTCCTCTTGTTGCTATTATTTTTGGTTTGTTTGACTGCGTGTTCATTGTTGGTGTGTATGGTATGTATGTTGTGTTGTTATTTGGAGTAGTAAGTTTGTACATGTATGAATATTTTTTCTTGCTTCAAGTTGTAAATAAATGTATGCAACACCATTTCTTTAAAAGTTATTGCCGCTTTTAACTATTTGATATCTGTAGTGATGTTATTGTGGTTGTTGGAGTGTGTGATGGTTGGATTGCTGGCTTCTGTAGTTGTAGTAGTGACTGCCGGTTGTCATCTTCAATCTTTGACACAACATAAATAGTAAAATTTCAAGAAATTTTAACAAACTAAAATCTGATTTTTATAAACAATTTTTTATTTTTTATTTTGTTGCTTTTATGCGAACAATCTTTGTCAGTTTTTGTTTGTGCTATCGTCTGTCTGTCTGTCTCTCTCACTCTTTGTATTTTGCATGTCACATTGTAAACTTTCACATTGTGACATATTTATGGATATCATGTGTCACAATTTTTCGACACATGTATCCATCTTAATGTCAAATCTAAAAATATTATACATATGAGTTGAATGGAAATAAGAAATACTGAAGATTGTATGAATTGATTTGAGCTTTAAAGTAAAATGAAATGGAACTACATATGTGTATATACTTTGCAATTTTATATGTATTATATAATTGTGGTTTCAATGGCATAAAGTTATTATCTTTGCAGAATATATCTACGTCTCAATATAGTAATTTACAATTTTTGTATAAATCTACAATGTACATACCTTTGAATGGACAGAACTTCAGGTAATTATCCATGTATATTAATGCTTGTATATCTTCTAGTAAAGAAGACCCTATGTAGGGATTTTATATATACCAGGATCGCTCGGTGGAAATTCGACCACTTAATGAAACTATTTTTTATATTGTGCATATCTACACAGAAAAAAGTTTCAACATAAATAGTATGATTTAATTTCATTGATTTCAATTCATAACATTTATAAATAATTTCTTAAATAGTATGATTTTGTTCATTTTTTTTGTTTTTAAATAAAATCTAGGAGGCTTGAAAAAAATATTTCAATTTTCATTTATATTTTTATGTTGTCTGAAAATGTTTGAAATTGTCCTTGGAAACTTTTTATGTTTTTTATGATTTTCAGCTACAAAATGCGTGAAATTGAATGTATTTTTTGAAGCAGATGAAATGCTTAAGTATTAATGGAAGCTCAATGATGTTTAATGATATTTTTTACGTTTCAGACTTTTTTGATTCATATTGAGTAATTGGTAATATAGGGCTATTTTACAAACATATTTGAACTAACCCATTAGGTAATGTAATTGTAATGCAATTTATTATAAAATATCTAATAATTTTTGCAAAAAAAAGCAACAAATTCCGTCATGTACACTTTTATAATATTTATGAACATGTTCTTATTCTGAATGAAAAAAGTTTGGGAAAAAAAAGTCATGTTCAATTAATAATATCTATTACAAAATTCATTCCAATTATTAATTTTTTTTCCTGTGTAGAGAAACAAATATTTTAAACCATATACACCCAGAAAAAAATATAGCTGTGCATGTTTACTGTAACCATTTCAATATTTTAAACAATATTATAGTCACAGTAACTATTTATATGATTGTGGTAACAATAATATGGTTAATTTACGATTCACATGATTATATCAACCATATATATGGTTACAGTAAACAAATATATGTTTGTGGCAACCATTTGATGAAGGTCTTACCATATTATGTTGATCTCGGCTTATGGATATCATAATCTGAGAACGACATATTATGATAAAATAATTTATCATATAAATGGTTGACACAAACATATACTTGTTTGCTGTACCCAATATATATGGTTGATTCAATCATGTGAATCATAAATTAACCATATTATTGTTACCACAATCATATAAATAGTTACTTTGACTATAATATTGCAAAAAATGTTTAAATGGTTACAGTTAACATGCACAACTACATTTTTCAATATTTCATCAATATTGGAATTAGAGATCTCCTCAAGGCCTTTGACATGTTGCATTCCAAAATATTAAACAATGTGCTGAAATGAATTGTTAATTGTTTTAGGGCCGTCATTATATCAGGAATCATTTACTTATTAAAGAAAACCAAGAACGTCCTTGGTCACAACATATTGTCCTCAAAGTAATACTCAATAATATTTACAAATGACGAAATTATACCTAGGAGTGAAAGCACAAATTCCTTAGCAAATGCCATTGTTACAGACAACAAATTCTATAGGATGAACAATGTTAGTAAATTAGGAATAAATTGTTAAATTAAATTAAGAGACATGTTGGAAAAATATTCATATGAAGCATGAGATAAGTGTATGATTAATATGATTGCAGTTTGTCATTAATTCAACAGTCACTGCTGCTGCCGTAATGAGTTTGGCCCTTTCTAGTCATATCTTGACATATGGATCAGTTCTATGACTGTCGATAATAGACATGCGAATTCATCCTGAGTTACTCATCAGGAGCTTGAAGATCTATACCCACCGAGGCAATGTTAAGAATACTGAACATGTATACCTTGCAGCTATATATCAAATAATATTTTCTAGAGACCTAATTAATATTAAGACATAATGATCAAACCATTACTAAAATATTTTTATAAGGAACATGCTCTATGGCGCCGAAAAACGTTGTCGATGTTCCGAACTAAAATTAAAGTTTATTTTAAGAAACTATTACATTCCTGGATAATGTGTACATCTCATCGGAAATTCTCAATGAATTTCGTGTGTCTGTGGAGTAGATATGAGACACTCACCGGTTAGCATTAGTTTCCTGGACATATGGACATTGAGAACAACTACAGTGCAGGCGGATTTGCATATTCCGTCACCATCATATAAATGATTTTATTTTTTATATTGTTAGCCTTCCCACTACATGCAGAGAAGGACATCTCAGATTATGATATCAATTAGCCGATAGCAACATAATAAGTAAAACCATAATCATAAAAATGTTGTCACAGACATATTCTTGTTTACTCTAACCATATATATGATTGATACAATCATGTGAATTGTAAGTTAACCATATTATGGTTACCATAATCATATAAATGGTTACTGTGACCATAATATGTTAAACAACTTTTATAAATGTTGAAATGGTTATTGTAAATATGCTTAACTATATTTTTTCTCTGCGTGTAGGGGTAAACAACTATTTTTTTCTTTTTGGACCAGCACTCATGGGATGAACCCTATTACCTCAAAGTATTGTGCTGGAACTACGAAAATATGTAGGAACTTGAATGCTTCTTTCGATAAGTGAAAAATGTGTTTAGTCCAGCGGTCATCATACTATATTCTCATGCCCAAAATATGAAGAACTTCTTATTCCACAATATTTACACCAACCATAAATACAGATGATGCACATGATATGTCGTGCGTTTATGGGTGTCAACATGCAACATTGATTCTTGCGAGCGTTAAAAACGATAGTATTTTAACGACCTTATTCAAAGATTGTTACAAGAATCCGATTATTCAAATCATTCAGTTTTGCTTCATTCCCTTAGAAAAAATAAGAAATAGAGTAGGCGAAAGAACGTAGCCTGAATTAATCTGGAACTCGTTTGACGTGATCCCATCTACAACAACTCGTATAGTACAATTTCTGGGAAATCTCGGTATAAATTGAGAGAAATCATTATCGACACCAAAAGCAATTCGCTTTGTTAAAAGTGAATCATGACACACCCTATCGAACGCCTTTTAAATTTCTAGAGCTACCACTTTTCTTTCGCCAAAACCATGAATGGAATTACAAAATTTTTCCAATAGGAAGGTTAACTAGTCTCCCTTATAGTGTTCTCTACGACATATGTATATGCTAACGATTGTTGAACTCCAAATATTTATATATAGTATGGCAGTTTACCATAATCATCATATCGTTGTAAAGAGTAAAACAAATTATCAGAGTTATAAACCTATTCCTTTTTAACTTCGAACAAACAGGAAATTCGACGGCACTATATAAAGTGCTGAAAAGGTTAGCTAATGGGGGAGAGTTCAGCTTCAAGACAAGTGCTGGAATTTCATCTGTTCCAGTAGACGTATTTACGTTGAGAGCTGATAAAACCCAGTTAACAGCACGAGCTCGAAATAATATATAGGTATTTCGCATAGTCACTAATACTAATTGATCGCTTTCCGTTAAGAATTACTTTCAAATAATTCAGCCAAAAGTTTAGCTTTATCAAACGGGTCAGTGCATGTTTGATCATCCTTTAAAATAATTGGAATTAGGGAACTTTGCAATTTTAACGAATGTCTGAAAGCTTTCACCGAGCAGTTAGTACTTTAGCACGAATGCTTGATACACGAAGACTTCGCATTTTAGTGTAGCGAATCAGTTTCCTAGTTTTGGTTATTGTTGGATTATATTCCAACTAAGGACACTTATTGCTGTCATTTCTTGTCACTCACTCCCTTACCTCCATTTTTTAGAAGTTGTAACGACGACGATGGGACAACTGAGCATATTTTCTGTCAATGTCTGGTCAGCTAATATTTATTGACAACACTTGTCTCTGGAAAGGTGAATAGGTTAGAAATGTCTTACATATCGTTCAATGTGTATTTTAATTAGAGTTTACAAAAAACCGAAGAATTTCAAAACCGCGGTTTCGGTTTTAAAAAATTGAAAATCGGTTTCGTTTTTTTTTCGGTTTTGTGATAATTTGTTAAATATTAAGTGTTATAGAAACAAAATCAGTTGATGATATAGGAAATGCTATACAAATTTAATTTGTTTTAATTTTATATAATATTGAACCTAGAATCAGGAAATTACTTTCATTTCAAACTTGACGTGGGTTCTAGTGTGTCTTCTAATGGTACTTTTTATTATATTAAATTATTTTACTTATATGTATACATAGTAGTTGGCTTTTGAGTAAAGAAAGAAAGTCATTAAGCCATTTATATGACATTGAGGTAACAAAAACTAGTAGCACATGATTCTGAATGAGTTAGAATTCACAAAAGGTGACTTTATTGGTACCTTTCTTTAGCATTTTCTATAATAATGGATCCGGAATCATGATGCTGAGTGGGAATACAAATTGTGGTTCATTATGGTTCTTTTTATACCCTTCACCTTCGTGAGAAGGGTATATATAAATTTGTCATTCCGTTTGTAATTTCCACAATATAATTTTCCGACCCTATAAAGTATATATATTCTGAATCCTTATAGATAGCGGAGTCGATTTAGCCATATCCGTCTGAAGACCCCAGATATCTTCGGGATCTAAATCCTCAATAATTCTATCAGAGTTAAGTTTCCTATTTAGAATCAGCAAAATCCATCCACAAATAACGGTGATATGAGCAAAAATCCGAGACAACCTCTCGATTACTAAGTCATAAATATAGACAATATGGATATCTAATGATAGATATTTCAAAGTCCATTGCAACGATGTATATAAGGCTATACAAAGTTGGACCTACAATGGGTCGAAATCGGGAAAAATATTTTTTAACCCGAATTTTTTTTCACAAAGAACTTTCTTTTGTCATAAATTTTGTTCACTAATAAATTAAAAAAATTTTTTTTAAAAAAATTTAAAAAAACTTTTTTAATTTTATTTTAAGGTATAATTTGGTGAAGGGTATATAAGATTCGGCACAGCCGAATATAGCTCTCTTACTTGTTTTATTCTAATAACACGTTTCGAATGAGCTAGAATCCACATTACAATGAATCAATATACATACATGCAACTAGAGACTTGTTATTCCGAATTAGTATTAATTCACAAAGATAGACATAATAGTACTATTTCTTTCTTCCAATGGAGGTGGCGAAGCCCATCTGGTCAGCTGGTACTCCATATTTTATCGGATATTTGAAAATAACCTAGTCTTTGTTACAAAAATTTTGAATTATTTTTAAATAAATAAAGAGTCATTTGCAGTTTAGTTGTCAGGAATTACTCGTTGATCAATATTTTTAAATGAGTTTGTGTCATTCTTTATTAACAGCTTTCCTTGCATAGCCGCTACATCATCTGAAGCAATTATTGTAATATAATTTAAAAAATTTTAAGAAATCTTAAGATATTTTTACCGATCTGTTATAAGAGTTATTGGATGAATCATTGGATGAAAAAGTTTGTTTCTCATTTCTAAATTTTGAAATTTTCTACTGAAAATAGATTAAAAGTAAAAACCGAAGATTAATTGTCGGTTTCGATTTTAGGCCTTAAAAAACCGCGGTTTCGGTTTCGGTTAAAACCGAACTGGAAACTATAATTTTAATGAAGCAAATGCTAAAGCGAAGAAACCCTGTAAAAGGAAATTTTTATCCTTTGAGCCAGTTGAACAACGGCTAGCACTGGGGGAAAAATATTCATAATATCTTTAAAATGAAAACTTTTATTTAGTTGTGAATATCGACTATTATTTTCTTAATTCCCTACCTTGTTTATGCATGGCATTGATTAAAGTATACCGAATCCATATCGATTGAGTGGCTAAATAAAACTGAGATATTTATAAATTTCCATATTTAAATATCCTTAACAAAAATGAATGTATCTATTCTAATAAATCCAAGTTACTTGACCACATAGACCACAGATTTATTAAATTTAAAACCAATTACTTCTATAAAATGAATTTCAGCTTGATCCACATTTAATGTTAAATAAGATTTATAACTTGACACCTCGAAAATGCTCAAGGGATCAAACAAGTAAGTGGAGCAATTTTATTTTATTATTTATTTTTCAAACGTGTGTTAAAGTTGAAGTTTAAAAACCGGATCTAATAACACATTTTAAGTTATAATTAAAAAGTCATGTTACTTAATCACCTTAAAAAATACTTAAAACAAGTAAATACGAGTGAGTATCTACTCGTATACTCAATACTTACTACTTCACTCTTCATAGTTACTCGTGCAATACTGCAGAGTATAAAGTATTGTGGTGAATTGCATGTTTTCTCTTACTTTATCTTAAGACATGTCACAATTAATTTTATGCATAACAATTTCATATTTCTAAAGTTTGTTATACGACTACTTATATGTATATAGAATTTTATATAGAGTTGTTGTCTTTGGGTACATTTTAAAATTGAAATGAATTTATGCATTTTTTTTAAACTAGCACATAAACAGCAATTCATTAAAAATGTCATATTTAATAAAGTGCAAACAAACTTCATGCCACCTATTTTTTTTTTTTTGTTGTTTTGTTTGTAGCACTTACAATTGCAAACAACAGCAAAATCATTTTGCACTTGCTACTAACTTGACTGATTAAAAATACAAAACAATAATAAACAAAATAATTCTGAAACAACTGCAACATTCTAAGAAATATTTAGACATTGAATAAAGTGCATTATTGCATCACTGGCATGTTAGTAAGTATATACATATTTACGTACGTAGCATAACGTTGTAGTCACAGTTACGTCGCGATGCAGCACCAGTTATTAACCGTGGCTTATCGCTATAAAAGAACATAAACATTTGTTAAGCATTAACTAACGCCATCTGTCAACACGGGAAGCCGCTGCAGCTAAACAACAACAACTACAACAGAAAAAAAAAGAAAAAGTTTTTCCAAGAGTTTGAGGCAAAAAAAGAAGCAAACGACATTGCATGTTTAAGAGCTGAAGTTATTGAAACGCGGGTTTTCATTAACAAAAGCACAACTACAAACATGTTTTATTGAGTTAGATTTAAATACAAAACACAATTGGAACGTCAAACGAAAATATGTAGTACAATAATATGTAATAATACATTTAATGTTCCTGAAATTTTGATTTTGAATTTACAGTTCATCGAAACTTCATGTTGGTTCGTTTACATGGAATCGTAAGTAGTATCGATCGAGTAACTAGATCGATGAACTAGATCGTAACTAGATGTTAGTGAAAAAGTACAAGATCCAGCCTGAGACATATTCTTGTCCAATACCCTAGATATGTTCGTTCGGAAATCTATGTCCTAACAAATAAAGATCCTGAAATACAATAAGAAGGTAAACAACTGGGAGAATATTTTTTTTATTACTGGAACCAGCACTCAGGGGATGACCCCTACTCATGTAATGCATTGTGTTGGAACTAGGAAAATAGGTTATGGGAAGGAGGATAGAGGGAGTAGTGTTTGTGGATATTTGATTTGAATTTTCCTACATTGAAAGGGACAGGAAATACTTCGACAGGAAGCTTATTCCACATACGAACGGTACGGCTAAAAAACGAATTTTCTCTGTAGTGTGTTGTGCGATCCACTGACCATTCGACCACGAATGGATGAGCCCCCGATGATGAACGCGTATTTCGTAAGAAACTACGGGTTTTGGGAACGAGTTCCCTAATTTCATCAGAACACATTCCATTGTAGTAACGATAGAACAGTGAAACACAACCCACATTGCGACGATGCTCCAGAGAATCAATAGAGCTGGATACCCTACTGTCACCGATAAGCACCTTCGCCCTCTCCTGTACGCGGTCGAGTAACTCCAAAATAGACTTCGAAGCACCGGCCCATACATGAGAGTTGTATTCCATTTTGGGTCGGATATAAGTGGTGTAAATAGTCAGGAGATCAGATGAAGTGAAGTATTTCTTACACCGTCTTAGAAAACCGAGGCACTTGAATGCTTCTTTCGACACTTGAAAAATGTGTTTTGTCCAGCGAACATCACACTGAATTTTCATGCCTAGAACATCGAGAGCTTCTGATTCCTTAATGTTTACACCACCCATAGAAACAGATGAAGCAACATGATCTGTCGTGCGTTTATGTGTTAACATACAACATTGAGTCTTACGTGCATTCAGAGATTGTCACAAGATCTTGGTTAAGTGTATCATTCATGTTTTGCCTCATTGCCCCAATCTCCCAAAGGCTTGGCCTATAGTTGAATGAATATGAATGGCAAATGTTGCTGTCATCTCCAAAAGAATAGATAGCGTTGGAAGTTTGACTTAGAAGGTCATTTAGAAAAATTAGGAATAGAGTAGGAGAAAGAACGGAGCCTTGCGGTACCCCTGAAAGGAAGCCAAAGCGTGTATAACGATTACCCATTTTCTTGTGCATTTTATTGTCAGCAATCTGTTCACTTAAAACCAGGTCCGCCTGGAAGTCTGAGTAATTTGAGTTTTTATTTAAGAGCTAGGAAACCATATATAAGATCCTTGCACGTCCATATGTTGTATAGTAATTTCGAAATAACTATTGGTGTTAGCTGTTATAAAGAGATTAGGGCTGCTAAAGGACTCGTGCGTAGTCATAATAATTTATATTTCGGTTAGAGTATCCAAAACCGAAACCGAAAACCGGTCAACCGGTTTTTTCATCTTTGTAAAACCGACCGGTTTCGGTTTTCTTTAACTTTTCGGTTTTTTGACAAACCGGTTTTTTTAAGACGGTTAACCGGTTTTAACGAAATACTTTGTAAAGCTTATTTGAACATATAACTTAAAAATATTTTGATAACATTTTTAAAAATATTCATTTACTTTTTAGAAAAAACCGGTTAACCGGTTTTTAGAATGACAAAACCGAACCCGGATTTTTTAGAATGAGAAAACCGAAACCGGTTTTTTTATAAAACACTGTTTTCGGATAAACCGGAAACCGGTTTTTTGAATTTGCCGGTTTTTTGGACACTCTAATTGCGGTCCACCAACTTAGAGATCCCTAGAGATAGGTATCCGTGGTAGTTTTTTTGGCACCAGAAAAAGGAAAAATATAGAACAAATTTTGAACTTTCAAAGAATATTTTTAAATTTCCAACTTTTAAATGACCACAGCTTTAAGAATTAAAAGATTAGTGGGCTAAAATTTCGGATTCACAGTTTTTTTATCTATGATCTACCGATATTTGTGACTGATTTTCTTATTCATTTCGATACACAAAAGAAATTCAACGATTCTCAAAAATTTTTTATTTCCCTCAGTTAGAAAATAAATATCTTTCATGTTGGCTGATCGCCAACGACTGTGTTTGTAAAACTACTATCACACAGTAAAAACAAGAGGGGGTCACTGTAACAAAAAACGAAAAACAAACAACTTCATAATTTAAAATAGAGTCAACATGAATGGAGTGAGTAGATAGCATTTTTACAGAAGTCTTTAGATTAAAACACGCAATATGTATATGAAATTTAAGCATTAAATTATAGACCAAGAAAACATTTTCAACCCAGCAAAAAATTTGCTGGTTTTGCATGCAGTTGCATTTATTAATTAAATTATGCAGGCAATTTTGTTAAGCTTGTCAAAGCACATTTTCAAAGGATGCAGGAATAAGAAAGAAGCATGTTCTATTTTCGTATGTTTATCAATTTGTATTTTAAAATACAACACTGTATGAGTGCAAAATAATAAACACAAAACAAAAAAGAGTAGAGAAACATCATAACAAAATAAGTTTCATTGCATTAAGTATATTTATTGTGATTTAAAAATGTGTTAAAAAAGTTAAAAACTAAAATTATATAAACCAATAGAGGTTATGTCACACGCAATTACATATGTATGTGTGAACGAGGAAATTTTTGGATAAAAAATCATTTTATTTTTCAACATAGTCTTCCTTGAGCTCTATATACTTTGTTTAAAGTATCTCTAATTTGTTAATCCTTTCAAAAAATAATAGGATTTGACGAGGTATCAAAATAGGTATTTGTTTGTGAAGTGATTTCATAGTTGGAGTCAAATCTCTTTCCGCCGGGGCATTTCTTCAGGTTTGTAAACAAGTCACTCGTTGCTAAATCCGGAGTGCATCCCAAAAAAACTGTCGCCATGACTTTATTGGCCGACAAACCCGAGAAAACCACTATGTTGACTGCTGTTTGATCTCTAGTGTATTGTGGTGGATCCACGTTTCATCCACGATTACGAAACTCGTCCATTTTGCGGTTGAAGAACGCCAAATACTACTGCGAAGTGAATGCGTTTGTGGTCGATTGT
Organism: Calliphora vomitoria; assembly: GCA_942486065.2. Taxonomy (NCBI): domain Eukaryota; kingdom Metazoa; phylum Arthropoda; class Insecta; order Diptera; family Calliphoridae; genus Calliphora; species Calliphora vomitoria. The sequence goes on along the minus strand of OW818030.2, from coordinate 69,084,959 downwards.
GAGCAAACGAGGCACCCATCTTGCGGAAAGCTTTCTCATACCCAAGTAATCATTCAAAATTGAAACCACTGAGACATGTGAGATGCCTATGGCTTCCACAATCTCTAGCACTTTCCATATCAGATCGGCCAACACCATATTGTGATTTTTTCAACTGTTTCTGGTATAGAGACTACTGGGCATCCAGAACGTTCGGCCACAACGAAATTCAGTAAACCACTTTTTTACCTCTGAAATGATGGTTCTGAGTTCCCATAGTATTTATCAAGCTTAACCTTGGTTTGAGTGATGGTTTTTTTCCGTAAAAAATAATACTTAATGAGCACGCGAAACTCATATAAACTAAATGGCGCAGCTTGTTCAAATTTTGACAGAAGTAAACTTATCAGAAGTAAATTTAGTAAAGTGGCGGGAATTCCAAAAAGTCGCGGACTTATTGACTCGCCCTCGCAGTTGCAGGAATGTTAACTTGTCTAATCCACTAACACTGCTTTCAAATAAACAGCACTTTCGCTGGGATACTTATTAACAAACTAAAAGATACTAACAGATACTTACTTACTAACCTGTTGTTTGTCGACATATGATTTTTTTTTTTCAGTCGAAGTAAGAAATATGAATTTATTTTAATACGATTTTATTTGTACGAGAATCTATGTTTTGGTTTTCTTTAGCAATCTAAAGACACAAATAAATGCATTTATAATGGGTTTATCGTGCTAAAATCAACTTTATCACTCTCTCAAAATTCATATTGTGAATGCGCGACACACTTGACTTTCAACACCCTAATGTGAAAACAAAGATTATTTGAAATTAGATTTCGTTTTGTATTTATTCTTATGTTTGTTTTTGTTGTATTTATGAACGACCAACAACAAATCTTTGTACAAAAATAGCAAACGTACAAATATATAAATAAAGAACTTGTTTATAGAGTTGCCATTAAATATAATATCAATAATTAATTAACTGATTTATTGTCTATGTCTAACAATAATTAAATTATTGTGATTCTTTACTTTTAACCTAACTTTATTGCAGTTTTAAATTTGTATGACTACCCGGACTATTTTGCCACCTTTAATTTCAGATGAATCTTAATAACAACATATTTAATGAATAAACATCATATTTTGGAATAACTATTTTGGCTGATCCTTAATGCAATTAAATATTCCACTAGAAAAGAATAAGGACAGTATGCCTATATTAGAAGCTGATATTTTTAAACCACACTTCTGAATTAATTTGCGTGTGGCTATCTTCTTATCTACTATCTACAATGAATTTGGCCTAGGATTCTTTAATTTCTTTTAAAGTCGATTTACTAGAATAGTTAATTTTCCTGTTTTAAATAAACATTTTAATGTTCTGTTGTGGCTGAAAATGTTTAGTTGGGGTGTTGTTTAGTTGTAATTTTGTATTACTAGTATCGACATTCAATTGGCAACAAATCACAATGAATCTGTTAACAAATCACAATGAATCTGTTTTATCTATGCGGAAATAAATTGTAACTTTAACTTTATCTAGAAATCTCTGCTCATTTCTAAAAATAAGATTCCCTTGAAAATTTGGCCTATTAGGAACTATAATATCATATTATCGAGGATCCTTACACGGTTCGGTATCTTATCCATAGCATTGGTATATCGCTATATATAGCCTCTCAAAGATTTGGTAAACAAATTATCTTAATATTCTGGGTAATGCGATTGATGTAAAATAACGAAAAAATCACTTGATATAACTTATAGATGGCCGAAGGAGACATGACTGAAAATTAACTCGGAAAAAAGAAGAAATTAACTATTTTAACCATAGTAACCAAATATTCGAGTTAGTGGTGTACACTAACTACACATCATTGAAAAATTTTCCCCGCCCTTAACGATTTCTGCACAAACGGGATTGATAAACTATTGAATTTGGTTATTTCATTCACGAATGTGAATAATATTTTTCCTGATATTGAGTATGAACTTTCTACGAAATAGTCATTGGCTTAAATCAAATTGAATGCGAAAATGGCATACGTATCAGTAATTGTGTTACTTTCCATAGAGAAGAAATGGAATGACAAGCTTTTAAAATATCCTACAAAGAGAGAACACACAGTGGTTTAGAAACGTTTTTTATGGAAATAATTCGGTGTTTCGAAAACTATTGGAAATATCGTAACGAAGTTCCACAAGGTTGGAGCTGAGGTACTTTTGAGTTGATTTGCAGTAGTTCAGCATCGTAGCAAAATGAAGGCAAGTGGGCCCTCCTTCATAGTTGGTCACCTCAAGTCACATATTATTTAAAAAAAATCGCCAAAAAATCCATTTCAGATCAGGATGAACTAAAATTTAAAATATAAATAGTCCTTGAGAAGATCTAGAAAAATACACTAACATGTGTAAGTTTTCTGTTTTAGTTCAAGGTTAGGTTTATTTATTTATTTTATTTTGCTCTTGAACTAAAAGAGATAACACAGTAAGCGTATTTTTTTTTGTAGATCTTCTAAAGGACTATTTATATTTTAAATTTCAACCCGTGATGACCAACACTGAAGGGTCACCCGCTGGCTCACGTGGATTATAAATGGGTTTTAGGCGATTTTTAAAAAATATCGCATACGATGCTGAACAACTGCAAATCCACTCAAGAGATTTTTTACAACTAGAAAAATAAGTCAAAAAAGAAGTAAAGCAATACATTTCAAAAGGGACCGTAACAATTATGACATTTATAATAAAAATCATTTCTGATTTTTTTTTTTTTTCAGAAATAATTGTTATTTGGATTTTTATTTTTTTGTCAGAAATATTTGTCAGACTTTGATTTTTATTTTTTTGTCAGACTATGATTTTTATATTTTATAGATATAAAAATTAACTTATGGGTTTTATTTACATATACATATGTAAGAGTCTGACAAATATCTAATAAATAAAACTCATTATTGAACTTGTATATCTGCCAAAAATATAAAAATCATAGTCTGACAAATATTTCTGAAAAAAAAAAAATCAAAAAATAATAATTATTTCTGACAAAAAAAAAATAAAAATCAAAAATTTAAAAATCATGTCATTTTATGAAAATATAGTTGAAAACAATCAAAATGGTATACTTGACTTGACTTTCCGATATTTTCTTGTGATCCTTTGCAATTTCAAGAATAATTATAATATTCGGTCCCTGCATTTCAATTCAATTGTACTAACATAAAACAAAAAAAATTGGTTCGAATATTTGGAAATCATTTGTTATTATAGAACTATTTTTATTCCCTTCACCTTCGTGAGAAGGGTATATATAAGTTTTTCATTCCGTTTTCATTCATTTTTAAGAAATTGGAATAAAATTTTATAAACAAAATCGAAAAAAAAATTTTTTTTTCAAATTTTTTTTTAAAGTATAATTTGGTGAAGGGTATATAAGATTCGGCACAGCCGAATATAGTTCTCTCACTTGTTTTTTTTAAATGAGTATTCAAAATAACTATTGCATTGAATAAGTTAACACACGATTTATTATTTTAGTGGCAACGTTTTCAGCCAGCGAGAAAACTCTTTAGCTTTCCACAGATGTTGACTTTTTCCTCAGCATTATAAAGACAATCAAAATTATTTGTCCGATTGCTACATGCTTCAAATAAAGCTGATTCCCCCTTAAAAAAACTTTCAGCATTTTTAAAATTTTGCTCAATATATATTTCGGAAACACCATCATCATCGATGTGAACAGTTGAGGGAACATTGTGGTCAAATATTCGTTCATACATTGGCTGCTCATAAATTTTTACATTGTGTTGTGAAATTTTTAGGTAATTTATCATTAATATTAGTCTGCTGTTAAATCGTTTATTAACTTAACACTTTATTGCATGGACCATTTTTCTAGAAGTCGTAGAATTTATAAATAGCAGCTGTTCATAAAGAGTTTTCATTATAGCATCACCTATTAGCAAAATGGTTTCCCGTACCCCAAACCCTACTAGTGATCCAGAGATAAATATCTTGAATGTTAGTAAAAGTAAGAGGGTTATGGTTTTACGAAAAGGATCGAGAATAATTTAAATGCTATAAGGAGATATTATATAGATTGGATAGTCTGCCAGCTATTACTACAGAGAACCGAAGAACTAGCTAGAGCAGGCTCTGCATTGGTTATCTGTGGATATAAAATATAATGCGAGTACATTTTATGATTGTAATTAGAAAGACTTGTCGAGGGTTCTAATAGTGCTAATGAATCATCGTACGATCGTTAAGTATGCCCTTTCAATGGCTATTGTCCCAGTTGACATTACATGCTATCATGCTATCAGAGCTATCCATGGAAAATTTGTATGGGGGCTAGATGGAATCAACCTTATCAACAGAGAGTATTTGTGGAAAAATTCAGCGAGCTAGCTCGTTTCGTTTGGGATGGACGGACATACATAGCTAGATCTATTTAAAATTTCATAAGAACCCAGAATGTATATACCTTTTTGATGGTGGGTATAGAAACTCAATTCTATGATCTTGCAAAGTTTTAAGGTGCACACTCATTTAGTTTAAAATTTATGAACCAAAATGTAGTAAACTAGTTTGCCAGCTGTGCGCTGATTATTTAGTAAACTGAAAATAATAATATATATCTTCTAAGGTATTGGTTCAACTAAAACGAACTGTATGCATATATTATTGAGGATGAATCAGCCATTCAAAAACAGTTGTTTGTAATCACCCTGTGAAAATACAAGGTGAGTTACAGGGCGCCAAAAATTCAGATACTTCAAACAACCGTCAGATAGGAAAGCGTTATGGAATTGACTGGAACTAAGCATGTCATATATTGGCAAAAGGCAAAATGCTGAATCATCTGTATTCTGATATATTTGGCTCCCAGGTGGCTGATTTGCTTCTTTACATCTGTTACAATCTGATATTGAATCAGGAGAAGAACTGGGCCAATAATTATGTTCAATCGCATTAGGATCACACGCTGGGGGGGGGGATATGATATAATATATGGGACACATCAGGTGAGGAGAATAACTTTTTAACTTAGGTGACAACGGTTAGGATCGTTACATACTAGTTATTGTATTTTATAGATACAATCTATCCCTACCTCCTAAAAATAGCGTAATCAAAGTTTAAAATCAATGGCAACTCCTTGTTTCTAAGTTGTTTTGCTGTTAAGACGGTAACTAAGAGTACCGCATGATCAAATGCTTAAATGTTTCTCTTAGAAAATATTTACTTAAAGCAGACATTTATGGCATTGAAATCTTGGCCTGAAGCCTGAAGGTGAAACTTTGTTGCATTTGGTATCGTTCGTTTTTACACTCTATGGGAGCCAATAACGTGCTGCTGTTTTTGTTGTCTTCAGTGTGCTGCAAAATAGAAAAGCAATCATGCCACATGTGAATTTGAGAAGTATGAAAACTTATTTGAATTGCTAAAATAAACCAACAACAACGACTAACAAATCTATAATAATATAAATGCTAGTAATAAAAATAATCATAAGAAAATAAATAAGTAAGTAGTTAGTAGTAGTATTTAACAAATATTTTTAATAATAAATATTTTACACAAGAATTAAAAAAGTCTCTGGCCATAATAATGTGCGAGTATGTGTGAACACCGGCATGATATTGTAAGAAAATCCACTACAAACTAAAAATATATATTTTTTTTATATAATATTAAAACTCCAGTTGGCTTTTTGCAAGTAGGAAGTAGTCATTTGCTTGGTAGTGTTAAAACTTAATAGCTGCTGTTAAGATAAGAGACTTAGATTTCTTTAAAGTGTGGGTTTTTTACTGGTAAGATTTCATCTCATTGTTGTAGCCTGTATGCGATTTGGCGGCTGTTTTTTGTTCGTTTCGTTTTGAGCTGAATTAATGTTTCATATTTTACTATCTTTCATAGGTTCGTAGTTGGATTTGCTGGTTGGCCCGGTTGGTTGGTTGTTTAGATGATGGTGGATGGATGATGTTATCGCCAACATGGCGTTTTAATAGCATATAAATACTTAATATTTTGACAGTTTTTATAGTTTGTAATTTGAACTTTAAGGTATGAAAAAAAAAATATATATTATCATATGAATGGTTCATTAAAATCATAAAATATTAATTTTCATTACTTTATTTTGGTCTTCGATCGTAGAGTAGCATAAGTGAACAAAAAACTAATGTGGTTTTAGTATTGAGTATTGTAGTATTGAGCATGAAAGAGTTGAATTTGTTATATGGTGATGAAAGACAAGAAGTGGAGCTTTTGTGAGTATGTAGTTGTTTCTTTGTATTTTGACATTCGAAAGTTGTCAGTTGTCATGCGAAATATGTAAGTTTAAAAAATGTATTCAAGTGTTTTTAAGTGTTTAAAAAGATTACTGATTAACTAAAGTATAGTATTGCTTAAGGAATAATATATGTTATTTCTTGATGGTTACTCGTACATAATTTATAATTAAAAAATGCAATTCCTGCTACAAAACGACTTGTCGAGCTATTGCTAAAAGTCAAGGGAGTCTTGGAATGTTTTTAGTGGAACATTCTACAAGTGACAAACATAGACCATCTAAATTACGGCTCTCTGAAGGACCATTCATCAATCATATTCAACACATCAACCAAGGGATATGAATGACCCATTTATTGCGCATTCACCGAATACCCTCATGCCTTGGGACTCTTACTTTGGATCAGATAATCAAGACCTTTGAACTAAGAGCTTTGTTTACGAGGCTATTTACGTGAAGATCAATGGTCGACGTTTCGATATAAAATTCTACAAGCTGTATCAACAACGTACATTTCCGTACGGAAAACTGTATAAGTATTGAGTCGAAAAGTGCAAATCAGTGTCCGTTCCGTCCTTGAACCATCAGTGTGGACTGAGACTGCGTTTTCAGCACAGGCATCTCTTGTTGTTATTCTTATCGCAAAGGTTTTTATGTATTACGAGCTGTAAATTAAAAATATAATGCAATTTTTACCAAAATACAGCTTTCCTTTACCTTGGCGGGTTGGAGAAAGGAGCATATAGTTTCGCATCCGGATGCCATAAACTTTACTAGCTAATCTCTATTGTTCTTGGATTATTGAAATAGTGTTTATTTATTATTGAAATAGTGTTTATTTTCGTCAATTTGCTATAACATTCAAAAGGTTATTCCTTTAAAAATTCTCATACCTCTCGTTTAGCAATTTACGTCGGCAAATTTTGACATAACTATTTTTTTCAAAAATCGCTTTAAAATTAGTTTTATTCATATATGAGTATCTCGCTTTTTATATGCCATAAGTGTCCAGAGGATATTAAAATATTTGTATAGCATAAATTCCTACATTAACTTTAGGTTAGTTTTTGCAAATTACGTTATGCTACACCAAAAATTTGCAGAGATCTCATATAGCATTTTTTTTTTGGAGTCTATAGAGTTCGGAAGTACTTATAATTTTTCTCGATCACTTCGCTTAGTACTACTTTTATTAGCAAATGTAGTGAAATGACGATATTTTGAAATTTACATTTTGTTCTGTAATTGATCTTAAAATTGTTTATTTTATTTAAAAGATATATATATTTTTTATTTGAAACAGAAAATACTTTTTGAAAATGAGTTGGAAAATGGATGTGTAACGGTCGTTTAAGTTTCAGAAAATGCACTTTTTTAACAAATTTTCATTTTTATCACGCTCCAAGTTGATCGTGAGGCTGTAAAATATTATTTTCTCAATTAAGTGAAAAAGCTGAATTAAATAGCTTTCCAAAACACGTTAGTAAAAAAAATTAAGGAGTTATGCCAATTTTTGTTATAACATGTTTTTCAATTTGTTTGGTTTATTCATGCAAATGCCTGCGTGGTCTTGTTTCTTAAATAAACATAGCTAGCAGTATTTTGCGTTAGTTGGGGTGCATTCTAACCTTAAACTAGCGTAACTTTAAATTTAAAACTAGCGTATCCAATTTTTACAAATATGTTTGTGTTTTAAAGGTAAAACTAATTTCTGTCAAACAAAAAGGAAAAGTAGTTTCCAAAGAACATATTTATGATGTTTTGAAGATGTAACTTTAAGAATACCATTATTTCACTAAAACGATATGATGAGAAAAACTATTTCCGTACTGTATGATTGTCTTATAATAATAAATATCGTAATGAAATTGGACATAACAAGTTTTATATGAACCTAAATCTTTCTACCAACTTTTCTGAGGATCGGTTTATAATTGATCCTACCCCTTATATAACCCCTATACTTATCAGAAAAATATTTTATTGTCAATAAATAAGAAAAAAATATCCTATTGATGGTTGGTACACAAGATTCGGCTCATCCGAATATTACAGCCTTATTTGTTTTTGTTCACTTTTCTATCACTGTGTTAAGTATTAATCATTTTCGAAATTGATTCTGATGATCCATTTGTAGGTATCCATTTATTGAAATAACAGCGATTCATTCAATTTTCTAAGTTGATTAGGTCACATTTTCTAAAATTATTTTAAAATTTACAAGAACAGATATTCAATTTTAAAGCTACATTTATTTAATTCGATTCGATATAATTAGTTTTTTTTATCAAAAACAGGCATTATTTTTACTATTTTCTATATCATTTACACAGAGCTCTTTTTAATAACTCCTAAACTAATAAAGATATTCGAAAACGGTTTGGTGCGAAAATAATGAAAATAAATTAAAATTTTAAACTAAATTTCCACTTATTTAATTTCTCTAAGCTTGGTGTATTGAAGTATCGGCCACTTTTGCTATTCACAACCATTCAATTGAATTAAAATTTTAATGAATTTATCAAAAAGAAATGAATTAAAAATTCAATTTTTAACTTTGTCATAGTTCGCTAACTTCTCGGATGCAGTTTTTAGATAACCAGGGGTCGTAATGCATGTTAGTTCTGCTCCAAAATCAGCTAAAGTAATCTATAAGTAATAATTTTAACCTTTAAGCGACCATGGATAATTGGTCTTTAACGTTTAATATTTCATTGGATGCTACTTCTCTGGAATCACAAAAATAACATGATGCCGCTTAATATTACTTCCAATATTTGGAAATACAACACCAGCATTATTGTTATAATCTTTAAACATTTAAGGTAATAGATTGTACAGCAATTAGGTAGTCTATTTGTAAACGATGGACTTAATATGTAGATGATATATTTGAATGATATATTTTTAATGGCATCAAATGTTCATGGTTGCGAAAAGTGTACAAACAAGCTATTTTGAAAATAATATTATTCAAAATTTCATGAAATAGATACTCAGTTTTTTATTACACTGGTCAACAAGATTTTGTAACAAGAAATGTACTTACTAATTTTGAATTACCTACCTATCATCATTCGAACATCATATTTATTTTGATTTGATGTGCTCTAGATTTTGTGTTTTAGTCAGTGCTGCAATATGTGAAGATTTTAAATTCTCCTACATGTACAAAACCCGATCAGTCAGCTATACCAGAAAACTATTCATTAGAAACTGACTTTCAAGAAACTTTCTCATCTAATGAGCCAAATCTGCTATTTCAAAAATATCTCAATGATTTAATATGTGACTTAGATTAGTCCAAACAACAGTCAGAACTTTAGCCTCTCGAATAAAGAAGGCATATTTAAAGCAAAACATAGCAGTTGAAAAAAATCAGCCTGGGAATCCATAATAAAAGTGACTTTAAATTTTCTCGGAAATAACCGATCAAGAGACTATAAAAGTATTGTCGCGGAGCTCTTATCTACACGCAGAAAAAAATATAGTTGTGCATTTTTACTGTAACCGTTTCAACATTTTTAACAATATTATAGTCACAGTAATTTATATATGATTGTGGTAACAATAATATGGTTAATTTACGATTCAAATGATTGTATCAACCATATATATGGTTACAGTAAACATGTATATGCTTGTGACAACCATTTATATGATTCTGTCAGACATGCTTTCGAGAAGTTTTCTATATAAAATCAGCAAAATTCGTCCTTAAATAACGGAGATATGAACAAAAATCCGAGATAACCTCTATTTTTAAATAAAAAAATTTTTTTTTAAAAAAATTGGAAAAAACTTAAAAAAAAAATTCGAAAAAAAAATTTTAAAAAATTAAAAATTTTTTTTTTTTTTTAATTTTATTTTAAATAAAAATTTGGTGAAGGGTATATAAGATTCGGCACAGCTGAATATAGCTCTCTAACTTGTTTTTTTGTTGACCTGTGTTATACGAAACATTTTTTTTAATTCAAATAGTATTCCGTTTATAACAGTATGATTTAAATATAGAATTCTATATCTTGAGTTACAAAACACGTATTTTGATATATATCCCTTTGATATATAAGCTTTCTTTTGAGAAAAAAAGAAGGCCCATTTTGAAAAAAAAAATCAAATCCCCAAAATATATTGAGAGATCTCAAAATCATCGATATTTTAACCGAAATTGTAGCCAGTATATCAGGAAAACAACAAAATCTACTTCATTATTAGTTCCTGTTTTAAATTAAAACAAAATCATTTATTTAAAATCGCTATATTTAATTTAGAATGATTCTTACATTCAAAATAAACTTACAATCTTCATGCTAATGTTAACTAACTGAAGAGGTCTGTAAAAGTATTTAACAACATTCAGATTGACCTTGGGATTAAAATATTTATTTATTTAAATAAATACAAAATTTACTGCTAATAAGCAACATATTTTTGGCATTGCCAAGTGATATCTTTTAAATGAATATTTACAAATCTTATAATTAAACAACATTTACAAAATATGTCCTCATTTCAGACAGACATTTCAGATGGGCAGACGGACCAACAGTGATTATGGCTGTGGTAAGATGTACATGTATGGTACATATTGTTGCAACCAGTCAATATTGCAGCATAAACGTTTAAACGTTCATATGACAATCAATTGTTACCATCTCTTTTTTTGAATTTTACATTACACAGTGTTTACTAATTAACGTACCCACTAATTTTTTCCTCAAGTTTTTTTTGTTTTTTTTTTTTTGTTTTGTATCTGTATTTTTTCTTTACTGAACTAAATGTACTCGCGTATGATGATGATAACTGATGCAACAACAAGCAACAACAGACACAACAGCTGAAGAAGAACCAATGCAACAGAATCTTAAACTAAAAACCCAATCCAGGCAAACAACTGATCGGCCATCCGTCCAACGAAACCAACCATCCTACCAACCAATGAATGCCAATGAAGAAGGTATTAAACGACAAAAGAATTTGCATATCAATTTGTACTCAAACAAAATGGCGTAAACTAAAAAAAAAAGATTGCAAAAAACATCCAAAAGCTCCCAAAGAAAAATTGGTATTTGTTATACCCTACAGCTTCTTACAATTGCATCTCTATGTGGATGCATTGGAAACAACATATTAATATTTTAAGAAAGTTATATTATTTTATAAGGATGACACTCGTTAAAGTAGGAATCAGGGTTCATTAAGACCAATACGCTTTCTAAAGCCTCCCTTTCCATTTCTCCATCTTCTTCTGCACCAAGATACTGTAATTTTTATTATGTTCAAATTATTATTAGCGACTCATAGGATCTTCTGTGCTGCCCTTCTGTGGTGCCCGTCGGGCACCCCTATAGGACAAACAATCAGCACGTTTTAATGCTACACTATTACTCTTATTTAGGGTATTCCTTGGTTTACCACAACTCAATCATAACTCAATCCTTGCTTGCTTTATTTTTTAAAACCATAAAGAAATCATGATTCTCATTATTTAAAGTAAAATAGCAAAAAGGAATCAGAATCCGAGGTACAAAAGCTTAAATACAAAAATATAAGTCAGATATTTTTTGTGGTGTTTCTTATTTTCTTTTAACATAAAAGAACAAAACTGCAAATGAAGATATGTTAGGAGATCGTAACAAATATGTATATAAGACAACAACAACAACAGCAAACAACAATATTCAGCAATTTGAAAGGAAGTTATAGTTTCCAACTTATAAGCAGGCACCGCAAAATACAAACACACAAAATACAAAAGTTAACAAAATATCAGCCAAAATATATTATGGGAGTAGTTGCTATTGGTTTGTCTTGGAAAAATTACGATGAGCATTAAAGAACATTAAAAGACTTTTTATAAACGCTAAACAAAAAGTACGACAAAGTAAGTAAGCAAATGAAGAGGCCAGGTTTACAATCATACCAACTAACTAAGTACTCGTACTCGATTCCATATAGCTGGCTGTTGGCATACGTGGAGTATGATTTTGGAGAATGCATAAATGAAAATCATCGAAAAGTGTCTGCAACATTTAACAGATCTATAAGCTGTTTAAGGGAAATAAGTATTCACTAAAGGTAAACGAATATTATTATATTTTACGTTTGCTGTATTTAAATGTATGATAACAATGGAAGCAGAGTGCTGAGAAGGACAAACAATTATACAAAATTAGGTATTATAATTAAAGAATATATGGAATCTTATTTAAACACAAATTTTTCATAAGAACACGTATTTCCTATTAATTCTGATGATGATTGATCTGTAGTGATCGCTCCTTTCCTGTCGGAGGGTCACTACTGATACTCTCTTCGATTTTTTAATAGATGCTACATTTTTAATTTTAATTGAGTAAAAACTTATTAGTTTTGTTGAAGTTTTCTTTTGGAGAGTAAGACGATGTTATTATAAATGTACATTTATTGTCAGCTGAGATTCTTTTACTTACAATTGCCGAGGGTACGTCCATGAAATATACTTAACTAAAACGTTCATTACAGTTTTTCACTACTTTTGACACTCCTTATGGGTCGTCTAAATGATGTTCGTTTGACCACAAAATCAATACAATTTAATTTTCCTGCCGACGTATGACTTAGTCTATCCAGGTTTGATCCAGATGTCTGCTTTCTTTCAAATACTGCTATTCTAAGCATTCATGAAAACCTTCAAGAAGAGTCTTGTTACTTACAAAATAACATATTTGAATTATAAAAATGGTTAAAACAATGGAAAATTAAAGTCAACCATCAAAAATGTACACTTATAAAATTTACGTTGCGTAGAGAATCATGCCCCCATATTCATATCAATGACCAAACAATAATTCAACAATCGGAAGTTAAATACCCCTGAATATAACTCGATCGTCACCTTACATAGAAAAGTAATACAAAATTGACTCAAATAAAATTGAAATCAATTCTAATTAATTAGCACATTGGCAGAAACTCTACGCTTAATTTATACTGTAGCTATGGGGTACATACTCAGCGTCAAATGTAGAAAATATCCAAAGACGCCAAAACAAATTTTTAAGAATGCCTTGTGAAAACAGAGATCACGAAAAATGTAGAAAAATTTAACAAAAAAACTTGAAATTCACCCAAACCAACTGGCCCGCAACATATACAACAGACCTAATCCAAAGACTAGAAGAAAAAATGCCAATTTAAGCAAAACAACAATGAATAAACAATTTATCGACCGGCATTGGCTGGGCTACTTAAATAATAGTTATAAGATATAAGACTTGAAATACTTATTGTTAGTTCATTAAGTAATGAACATAAAAAAATAAATGAAAATTAAACAAATTGTATTAAAAAATATACAGAACAAAGGTTTCGATTAACGAAATCTTAACCAAATTATAAACTACTTAAATCTTCAAAGTTACTCACCAATTCAGTGGTGTTAAACAATGAAATGAAACTGTGGAGTTGCTCAGTGGGGCAGAATCAAAATTATTTGGAAATAAATCTAGCATTTCTAAACGGCTAGTTATTCTAATGTTATTAAAATGGGCCCTGCAAATTCTCCAGGAACGGTGCTATGGGGGCTCAAAGTAGGGTACCTTCGATATGTAAAATGTTTAAACATGTGCCTTGAAAAAACATACTTGCGAGTGCTATTTATCTCTTACTACCTTGACCCGGTGCGCTTCGCTACCCCTGTCATAGTAAAAATCGGTTCAGCTGTTTAGTAATTATTGTTTAAGAACTAAAGGTATAGCCTATTGACGCTTCCAAGTAAGGGTCTATCTACGTTCCAAATTTCAATAAAATCGGTTCAGCCATTTAGGCGTGATGCTCAAACAAACAAACAAACTTACAAAGACATTGATATATTTATATATATAATTTCCGACTAATAGGCATTTCAAAAGGAGTCTGGCAACGCCAAAATGTGCGAATAATAATTTTTTGATATTGGCAAACGTTTTTAATAATTACACACAATTTCTAAGAAAAAAAAAATTAAATTATATGATTACAGCAATTTAAATGCATACTTTTTAATTTAATCTAAAAATTTTATGAAAAAAACAATTTATTAACAACAATTCAATATAGTGAAAGTGTTGATATATTTTTTTTGAGGAACATAACCTAAAAAGTGCAGGATCTGACTGATTGGAAAAAATAATTTGTATTTGTTGATTCAACACATATTTGGTGCTTCTCTTATCATGCCGCCTCAACCTGAACTACAATCAATTTGTGCCTTTTGTACCAAAAATGTCACTAAGAAAAGTGGTGGCATTTCTTGTATTCTTTGTGATCGATGGTGTCATCTTACATGTGCCGATGTCAGCAATGACCAAATTAAAGCAATTAAAGACAACTCTAATCTCGGATTCGTATGTAGTACCTGCCAAGATGACAGTGAAGGTCCTACAATTTCATCAGTCACAGATAAAAATGAAATTGTTGCTCTACGTAATGAGGTAAAAGCCGGCTTCGAAGAAATGAAGAAAAATTTTAATGAAATGATGGTGCAAATGTCTGTAAATATTACTGATTTAAAAAAGGATATCGAACTTTGTAATTTAACTAGTAAAGAAACCACTACTAAAGTCTCCAATCTTGAAATTGAGAATAATATCCTTCACAAAAGAATAAATAGAAGTGACGTTATTGTAACTGGCATGTCTCATACGAATGATCTCATAACCTCATTTATCAGCCTTGCTAAATTTTTGAATGTTGCTATTACTGAAAAGGATATCCAACAATGCTGTTTTATTAATAACAAAAACAAAATATTATATAAATTGATCTCATCAAATATTAAAGACTTAATTTTGCTAGCAACGAGGGAAATGATAATGCTGAAAATATAAGTATTAACTCTAGGGTTTATCTTAACGATAATCACACACCCATGGAACGCAAGCTCACATAATTTTGCCGCAATCTTAAGAAAAACAAACTGATACAATCTTTCCGACTTTTGCACAGTGATATCCCGAGAGTTAAAATTGTCACAATGGATGGACCGCATAAGAAATTATATTATGCAGAGTGTTTTGCTGAATTTAGATAGGAACCCATTAATTTTTCTTTCATTTTATTTTCTTTACCTTGTTTAAATTGGCCTCATCTATTTCTGTTTTTCATTTATTATTCGATTATTACTTAATTAAACTTTTTGATATCTTTATAATTATGTATTGTAGTAGATTTCTAATGCATATACTTTTTTTCCTTTTTTTTTTCTTCTTACATTTATTATTAGATTTACCTTTGTTTAAAAACGATAGCCAATTTCAATTTTTATACATATATATATTATTTTTTATAATTTTATACGTATATATATCATCAATTTGAATTATAATTTCTGTTAATTTTTTTTTAATTTGATATACATATATATATATATATATATATATTTTTTCTTTATCTTTATATTCATTATGGATCTTTCAATTAATTTGGGTCATATTACAAGTACTAATGACTATATTTTAAATAATTTTTCTAACAAACAACATTACTTAAATATTGGGCACATGAATGTTCAAAGCATAAAACCTTCTAATCATTCTATTAAATTTGATGAATTTAAACAAATTCTTTCTGAGTCTATTCTGGATGTTGTGGGTATATCTGAGACTTGGCTGAAGTCATGGGTCTCAGACTCGGCTGTGCAAATCCCAGTCTATAATATATTTAGACTTGATAGAACTGATAGTATTAGGGGCGGCGGTGTTGCTTTCTATTTAAAGGTGGGTATTAGGGCCAGAATTTTGTATGAGTTATCTGATCCTGAAACGATTGAGTGCTTGTTTGTGGAAGTTTCTAGAGGATTGGACAAAATTCTATTAGGTGTGGTTTATTTACCTCATGGTAACATTGGTGGTCTTCGTCGCCTGGGTGATATACTTGGAGATATAACTTGTCGTTTTGAGCATATTGTATTAATGGGGGATTTCAATAACAACCTTTTCGATTCTACTAAATCCAGGACAGTTAGGGATATTTTTAATAGTTATAATCTTCATTGCCAACATAATGCACTACCAACTCATTTTGATATTAGGGAGGGTTCTGTCTCACTTATTGATTATTTCATTTTGAGCAATCCAATCAATATTATATTCTCTGGTCAATTCCAGTCTCCCCATTTATCAAGACACGCTTTTATTTGCTTATGTCTGGAATTTCCCAATCGAGATAGCGATGTGATTATTGAGTATAGAGATTACAATGCAATTGATTTTGATCATCTTGAAAGTAAATTTGTTGAAACTGATTTTGATTTTATATATCGGACATCAGACGTGAATGTTCAAGTTGAATTTTTTAGTTCTGCATTACTTGATCTTCTTTCATACGTTCCAGTTAGGAAAAAAAAACTTGGAAATAAAAGGAATTTTATGCACACTAGGGAGGTTAAAACAGCTCAATACTTACGTGACTTAGCTTATCGTGCTTTTTGCGAGTGCAGAAGTAATGAGAACTGGTCCTCTTATTGTAAATATCGCAATCGTGTTAAAAACATAATTAGGAAATTGAAGAGAAGGGACAATTTTGGTAGATTTAAAGAAACTAATACTTCATCTGCTTGGAGGTTACTAAAAAATATTGGTTGTTGTGATAATAATCAGATTAATACTTTTGATAACCCTCAGATGTTGAATGAAAGCTTCATATCTAATCAATCCGATCATTTCTGTCCGTTAAATTCAATGAACGACTCTGCTATGTTTTCCTTTGGTAGAATTGACTCGGATGATTTGATGGAAGCCTTCTTCAGGGTTAAGTCTAACGCTGTTGGGGTTGACAACATACCTATGAGATTCCTGAGGATTTTATACCCTTCCTTGGAGAGGTATATGCTACACATATTCAATACTATTATTATGACATCTACATTCCCTACGGCGTGGAAGACGGCTAGAATAATTCCAATAAGAAAATCTACGGGATCTGGTTCAGATTCTTTTCGACCCATTAGTATTCTTCCATGCCTCTCAAAGATTTTTGAGCACTTGTTGGTCAATCAAATGAATAAATATTTATTTGGGAATAACCTTATTAGTGACTGTCACTTTGGTTTTCGTAAAGGTCATAGTACAACATCTCTCTTATTGAGCCTTACTGATAGGTTACGACAAACTCTTAACAAGCAGGGTGTAGGCGTTTTGTTAGCCTTGGATTTATCAAAAGCTTTTGATGTAATAAATCATAATAATTTAATTAATAAGCTTAATACATATTTTAATTTTAGTCGACTTTCTTGCAAAATGATTCAATCGTATCTTTCCATAAGACAACAGTTTGTGTCAGTCCGGAACATTAGTTCACCGCCCCTAACATGTATAAGTGGTATTCCTCAGGGATCCATGAATGATTTTATTAATCATGTAAATTTTCCAACTTCGGATATTTTTTTGTATGCTGATGATATTCATTTTCTTTTCTTAGGTGAGAACCAATTTCTTGACTCCTTAAATGAACGTATTAATTATACTTTGACTATTACGGATTCATGGATGAGACAGAACTTTTTATGCATAAATTTGAATAAGACTAAGGCAATGTGTTTTGGTCTGAGGGATAATTCCTTTTTGGATTTGAGGATGTGTCATACGAATATTGAAATAGTTGATAATATGCGTTGCCTAGGTGTTATTCTGGATAGAAGACTTGATTTTACTAAACATATTAGCTCCATAAATTCGAAAGTTTGCTTTGTATTAAGAAAACTTTATAGTTTGGGTTCTTATCTTCCACAGAGAATTAGAGCTATGGTGGCTAAATCCTTACTCATTTCAATTATTAACTATGGTATGGAAGTTTACTCTGCGGCTAATCGTACAGCCCTAAAGGATGTCAAGAAGATAGTAAACCGAATTGTTAGGTATACATATAGATTGAAATTACACGACCATGTCTCTTCCCATGTTCAACGATTTCTTGGTTTGTCTTTTAGCATGTATGTAAGGCTGAGACTACTTTTAATGTTTTATAAGATAATTTCTACAGGATGTCCAAGATACTTATATGATAATTTTGTTTTCTCCCATTCAATTCGTTCTCCTCAGATAATTATAGATAGAATATCGAAATCTTCGTATGAACATTCCTTTGTTGTCAGAATCTCACGTATTTGGAATAGACTTCCTAATAATCTTAAAATTTTTTCTTTTTCATTGCCAAAAGCTAAATCAATTTTTTACGACTTTTTATCTACACATGATTTGTAATGTTCTTTGCAAGATTTGTTATTTCTATATAGTTTAATGTTATTTAAAATATATTGAATATAAATTTATTGAATCACACCATTTATTTGCATAGCTGTTTATATGTAATATATTGTAAGACTTTTTATGGTATTTAAATTAATGAATTGTAGCACATTTTTTGTAAAACTTTTAACCATATATGGCCCAATAGGGCTCGGTTAAATAAATAAATAAATAAATAAAATAAAAAAAAAATAAATAAAAATAAAATTGAAATTTTAAAATTTTGCCATACCTTGATCCGCTTTATTAAAAATATAGGTCATACTTTTGACCCCAATGAACTCCCATTTTTTCGTTAATTAGTAAACTAAATTACCAATATATGCCATAGATTTCAGAGCAATATGAACTATGGAGCTAAAACTAAACGATTTCCAATTTAAAAATAAAAAAATAGTAAATTTTTGTCCTTTTTTTGGGTGAAAAGGTGTCTTAACATTTTTTTTATTAAAACAAAAAACTTTCTTTAAGAATATATGACAATTTTATATTTTTCTGTAAGTTATCTTTACGGAGAACAATTTGGTATAAAAAACATGTCATAGTTTTTGAATATGTCGGCTCTACGCCCTTCGGAATTTGACCAGGTTTTTATGAAAATTTAAATTTTGGGCCACATGTTCTTAAATCCCAAAGCTAGGATCAGAAAACGGAATGCAGCTTTGCAAACCCAGATGTGTTCCCTATTTATCCCCAAAGTATTTTTCCAGCCCCGAAGGAAATGTGGACCCTATGGGTAAAATTGTAACAAATACCATTTTTGGGATTCTCGTTCCAATTTTTAAGAATTGGGGGATTCCCTCTGACCTTTTGACACGTTTTTTTTTACACTTCATTATTTAAAATCGAATGCTCCTTTGCTATGTCCACGTCAAATTTTATTCCGATCAGACTAGCCGTTTAGAAATGCCAGATTTATTCCAAACAATTTTGATTCTGGCCCACTGTGAGTTGGTAGAACAGTTGATTGATAAGATACTGGAGGAAGATTTTTGTCCTTGTAGCTGCATGCCATATGGATATATATTTTATAACTACTTTGTACAAGACAATATTCTGCTCGAAATAAGCCATGCATTTGAGTAAATTCAAATTTTATTTATGTTACTTTAGATCATACCAAGCCATGAAGTACATTTGCATCTTGATGGTGTATGTGTCAGCAAAGTCGTGGAAGATATTTTTCCTGAATCTGTGTTACTGACTCAATAAAAAACAAGTAAGAAAGTATGGTCGGTCAAGCCCTACCATATAATATCACACTAAGTAAATGAGTAAAAACATTTTTCCTTTAAAATTTCAGTAATTATTTTATTTATGTTGAAAGAGAGCGATCGCCATGAAATTAGGTCGTGTGATTAATGTCTATATGAGTTGAGTTTTATGTGGATACCAACATTTTTAAGATATTTATACTCGTTAAACTGATTTTCTGAAGTGGGGCTTATATAGGAGCTATGACTAATTATGAATCAATCATCATAAACATAGGTGACATTACTTTCATAAATATAAAACTTATTTAGTATAAACTCCTATTTCGGGAGGACATTTGTATGGGGGCTAGGTTAAATAAAGAACCGATTTCACCCAGTTGCAGTATCGAAAACAAAATTTTGAGCCATATTTAATCGCCTTTTGAGCCATATTAATCGTTTTTAACGAAAGTGAGTCGAGCGGAATACTTTTAGTTAGGTGCACAAACTCATAATACACTCCCCAATATTGTGGTGCAGAGTATAATAAAAATCTGTAGAACCAAACTGTGTTTTCTATTTAATTAAAATTTTGTGCAAATTTTAGAACGCACTATATATAGCAACGGACATAAAATACTTCTCTAGGGTACATCAGCGGATATTTATCGACGCCGAGGGATCACATTTTTAGATCTTATTTGGAAAGCTCTCAAAAATAGCATGACAATTATGAGTATTAATCCTTCGAGTCAGACTTTATGAAATGCTTAACATATAAAATAATACCGAGCAATAAACAAAAATTAATTATCAATTGGGCGGTATGACTATGAGAAATGTAAAGGTGTAATATGGAGTTATATAAATCTAGTGCTAAGTTAGGCAGTTTATTTACCAAAATATTTACTGCAGATTGTATTTCATAATAATTATTCACCTGGTTGTACAATTTCTTACTTAACTATAACTTCAACAGCATGCCCTTCCTTTCGGATGATCTGTATGGTCAAGTTTAGTAACAATTTATTCTGAAACAGTGTTCTCTGTGAATAGATCATTGAATTAAATTCTGAGTAGAGCTCCATATCCATATTGGCATAATCAACCAGTTAATACTAAATTTTAGCTAAATGCTATTTATATCAGAATGCGTTGTGATCAAAATCATAAAACAGAAACAATAACATTATCCCTACTGCTGATTTGTTGAATGACAGAGTCATGAATCTAGTAAGATATGACTTTGGAATAAAACTAGTGAAACTACAACCAGATTAATATCATTTGTAGCTTCCCATTTTCAATAATTTAATTTCCATTAAATTTAACATTCGATTTGGGGTATTCGCTTTTATAAGTTGGTGCCACATATTTTCCATCTCAGCATAAAGATAGGACATATTAGCAGTACGTATTTATTCATATGTATGTATGTTTAATTGAACATTGAGTAAGCATATCATTTTTCTTTCTTTTCCTTCTTTCTTGGCTTTTTCCTTCCACAATTCACAAATAGGGAGTCCTGCTTATTTGCTTTTATTTTTGTTTGTATTTTTTGGCAAAGCACAACACATTATCCCAACATCTGTGACTCCTACTCGGCGTCTGGGTATATGAATTGTTTTTAGTTCTTCGGCAATTTTTTTCATTTTGAATTATTTTTTTTTTTTTGTTGGTAAATGGTGGCGGTGGTGCCAAAAGTCTCTAGATGTGTGTTGTACAATAATTCTAGTCATATTGTGTACATGGCGTTTGTTAAACAATTTGCAGCGGTACGTTTAAGCAAAAATCCAACTTCAATGATCTTGAGAAAATAAATAAAAAATCGCTAAGTAAAAAAGAAAAGCATAAAGGTAGCAAACATAAGGAGAAGCTTGGCTACGTTCGTAAGTCCGTACAAGTCTGTCTGTTTGGCTGTATGTAGGTTCATTTGTAGCAACGAATAGTATCATATCTCTTTGTAGCAAAATAATATTTGAAAGAGCTTTTTACTCGTATTTGGTGGGTTTTCATTGCACAACAATTGTTCTGTTTCTTGTGGCAAAAAGGATTTTGTTGCATCGATAAGCGTCAGTAAAAGCGAGTTAATAGTAACAAATAAATGCTAAACTAAACACACTTAAGTTTTTTTTTTCTTTCTTTATTTGTTTCGTTTTACTTGTTTCGATATTGCAAATTTTCATCGAGTGTTTTTTTTTTCATTTTTTGGAGAAGCTTTGCTAGTTACTGGCTGCCTGCTTCTGGGGTATATAAAGATATCGAAAATGACGACACAATGCCGCTGTTCAATTTTGGCATATTGGAAAGTCTATGGTTAAAAGTCATACAAACAAACATACGACTACAAGTTGCTCGATTTTGTATTGAATATTTTTTTTCTCAAGTTCCATTTTAACAGCAACAAGATTCAAAACAAAAAAGCAACAAGTCTATTGTTTTTCCTTCCACCTAAACTTGGCTACCGCTTGCTTTGTCGTACGTCTCCATATGTATGCAGGAATAACTATTACTTAGTTCTATTCTACTATTTGTTTCGTTTTGGTTTTGGGGATTTTTCAATTCTTCTAACAAAAATATCTCACCAACTGATAACAACAAATCCATGAAAAGCGCACAAAAAAACGTATTAAATGAAGTTTTCTTAACGTTTAAAAGCATTGTTTTAGCCAAGGCTTTTTTGCATTTTTCCTATAGAGCAGAGTTAATAGTAGAGTGTAGTGTATTAGTTAATAGATATTGTGTTTTTGTCGACATTTGTTGTCTATATTTGGTTATAATTCATAATTCATTGTTTTCGGTTTTAAATGTCTTTATTTGGTTAAGAAGTTTATGGGAATTGAAAAGGTGAGCAAGGCAAAAATCCATATAACTAATCCATTCTTTTAACAGCGTACTTGGTTGAAAGGAGTAGGTAAACAAAAGTTAATATCTTATTTTTGTGGAAAACATTCGAGAATAAACCAATTTGTATTAAAATTCGTTTATCACATAAAAATACTATTTCTGGGAATGGATGATATTATAAAGGAACACTATATTTATTGAAACAGTTCATTGAACTTACAAATGAGTGAATGGTATTCGAATTGAAAAATTAAGTTTTGTAGATATCAAATGCTTTATTTCAAAATTACCGTTATTTCTAAAATACTGTTACCCTATAAATTCCTCTAATTTTAAATCATGAAAATAATCAAAAAAAGTACGTGAAAAAATAATTAAATATTTTTTTTAAAAAAGATCCAATATGGACAGCACAGAGTGACATCATATTTATGGTATCTTCTCACTACGGAAAAAAGGCCCTTGACTGGTATTCAAACAATAATGTCAATTTGTTTGTTTCCAAAAAACTTCGGTCTGTGGAAAGGTATTTAGCTCGCGAAAAAAAAAGAATTAAAGAACACAGGAAAGGTATCCCATGACATGCCCGATCGTAGGATTTCCAATATCTTAATGTTTAATGAATTGGTACATTATTTGAATAAATTTACGTATTTTTGAAAATTTTTATATGGAACGGTTTAAGTTTTATTTCACTAAAGTGTTTTTTTGGCACACTCTTTAAGTATTATATACTAGAGGGCGGATTTATTATATTCAGAAAGTGATTCTGAGTCGATCGGTATACTTTAAGGTGGGTGTTAGACAAATATTTGTGAGCGTTACAAACATCTGCACAAACGCATAATACCCTCCTCACTATGGTGGTGTAGGGTATAATTACCACGTCAACACATTGTGATTTTAAATATTTATTAATTGTGAGGAAAACATTTCCTTTTGTTTTTATTGTAATTTCGACATACATAAAATGTTTATCTTTTCTTACATTCCCTACTACAATTGGTTGGTTTTTTAGAATTAATATTTTCTCAGAAAAACAATTACTACTTTTACCCCCATTAACACGAAGCCTGGTTATATCTTAACTAATAGTTAAACTGTCGGTTAAAAATATTTTTGTATGAAAACTGTCCGTTTAACTATTAGTTAAGACATAACCAGACTTTGTTAATGGGGGTTAAACTATTTAATTGATAGCATAATTAAAAGAGTTCAATCTGCCAAATACTAATTGCTCTGTTCTGTAATTTTTGGGCATTGAGCGTTCCAAAGTTAATTATTTTATGTAATATTTTAACATTTGTAATATTTTGAGATTTTTTAAGCATAATAATAAATGTATCAATATCCGCCCCTTAGTTATAACATATTATCACTAGTAACTAGTTTTGTAAATCTTATTTATTATCTGACATATACACACAGAAAAAAGATCGGTTAGTAAACGGCTGCAATAATGAAAATTTAATAAACATAATTAAATTTGTATTGTAGTGATGGAAAATGTATTTGTATTTCATTGTTTCGCCAGGCAGTTTCAATTGAGCTTGTTGACATCATAATTTTTTCGTACCAAAATTGCACGTTCCTACAGCCAATCCGAATTCGTTTGCATTTGGCAGAAGTTCGGCATGAACGAAATCTAATTTGTGGCGGGATCAATTGGAATTTTTCTATTTCCAATGTTCAACAATTGTTTTGAGAATGTTTCGGTACAAGGGTCTTGCTGCAAATATACACGCATGTTCGTCGATAGCGTTCGGCTTCTTTAGCTTCATTTCCTTCAAGAAATAAATTTGAAGGAACATCGGATCATTATTGGGAAGCAGGAGCAATGATCCAATTCTGCGGTACATTTGGCATTGAACTTTAAAGGTGGGCATGAAGCGGACGTTGCTTACGATATTAGTTAGGTTAGGTTATCAGGCAGCCATCCAAAATCTTCATTTGTACAGCTCACTTTGGTCTAATAAACGTTCCCTTTGTGGTACCTGTAAGGAGATGAAAAACACAGAGGGGAAAGAAATAGAGGTAGCTGAAAGGAATTCTATAGATTATTAAGCAAGAGGAGAAGTCGGAGGAGTAAAAGGAGAAGGTGTTGAGAGTCAAGTGACGCAGACCATCATGGGACAGTTGTCGGGTCGCCATGAGGTGCAATTTGCAAGTCCGGTCTTATCAACCACCTGCTTTCCCTAATAAAGGCGTCTATGCACCTTAATTTCTTCACTGATAGCCCGGAGAGGGTACCAAGGGATCTCTCACCTAAAAGTCTGGCCCATAGATCACCAAGTGCCGGACTTTTACAAAAGAAGTGTAGAATAGTTTCTTCCTCTTCCTCATTCTGACAGCTTCTACAGAAATCGTTATAAGGTAACCCAAGTCTTGCAGCATGGGGACCGAAAGTGCAATCTCCGGTGATCATCGCCACCATATTGCTTAGTGGTATTCGTTGTAGTCGAAGTAGATATGACGTGCGTGTGCATTCCAGCACAGGCCATATCATCCTCGTGATAGTACAGGTGGATTCATTGCCCCACCTCGTTTGGGCAAGTTCGTAATATATGTCATGTATACGTTTCTTGCAAGTTGACAGCGGGATTCCTCAGAGGGAGTCTATATCGTCTTCCGACAGAAGGGCTCCTAATCCTGCAAAGTGATCGGCAATACAATTGCCTTCATTGTCCCTGTGTTCACTAGGGATATAATTATTGACATTTTTTTGCAAATATGCAAATTGGCATAGCATAGAGCATTAAAAAATATGAAAAACCAAGGTATTATTTTTTCGCGGTTGTTAAAAAAGTTCACGCAATAAAGTTTTTCATTAAATATGTTTAACTATTTTGAAATACAATATATTTTATTTTAATAATAACAGCGGACATACTTCAAAAGATAAATTTTAAATACGGGAAGTATCCCTCACACTTGCAAAAAAAAATTAAATTATTAATAAATTTTTTAGAGAAAAAAAAAATGTTGGTTTATCTTAGAAATTGGTGTTGGTGCGTGATGTTTTTGATTCCAAATGACCTAAATAAATGATTTTCATTACTTATACAACACGTACTCATGTGAGTACAACTGTCGAATGTCTCGCCATCTCATTTAAGGATGCCCGGCATTCCTGGACCATATTTGATGTTGTATAAACACCTATGAGAGACCTAATTGCGGCTTTACTGTCAGTATATATACGGATATCCCTACCAGATACACTGTAATATCTGAACCAGTTGTTCGCTCTTTTAATAGCCGATACTTCGGCCTGAAGAATGCTACATCCATCTGGAAGTTTAAAAGACACTCTTACTCCGAATTCAGGGATGTATACACCACCGCCCACGCTGTCCCCCTTTTTAGACCCATCCGTATAGATGGATAGCCTCATCTCATCAGCAGGGAGACCATCGACAG
Source organism: Calliphora vomitoria (assembly GCA_942486065.2). Lineage (NCBI taxonomy): Eukaryota > Metazoa > Arthropoda > Insecta > Diptera > Calliphoridae > Calliphora > Calliphora vomitoria. Next base: position 69,058,933 of record OW818030.2, on the reverse strand, counting down.
CTTCCATATTGGATGGGATTGAGAAACCAAAGTTCCTCAGGAGGAAGGGCTTGAGAGTGCTGTAATCAATATGATCAGGAAGATTGCGGTTGTTCGCAATGCTCCTGTTATCAGGATTGCCATGCTTCTTAATATCCTCTCAAAGAGTATACGATTTGAGGCCCTTTCCATTGCCCTCCACCAGACAGAGACCCCATAGAATAATATAGGTTTAGTAACCGTATCAACTAGCCAATTCATGTTCCAGGGTCTAATACCCCATCTCGTACCTATGGCATTTTTGCAGACATACATAGCCGCCATGGCTTTAGCCGCTCTTGCCTCTGTATTGAGTTTCCAGGATAATTTCCTGTCGAGTATGATGCCCAGGTACCTTGCATTGCCCGAGAGTGACAATTTGGTTCCGTCGGGGTAACTTGAAGTTAGGAATTTTATTCGGTTGAGTGAACAGTACTAGTTCAGTTTTGCTGGGATTTATACTTCAACCACTATCGATACTCCATCGATTCAATGTTTCTAGTGCCATTTCCAGTCTTTGCGATATCGTGCCCGGATGAATCCCTTAAACTGCAACCGCAACGTCATCTGCGTAGGCAACGGTCTTATAGTTCTGGGAATCTAATTTCATAAGCAGACAATTTAAAGCCAGATTCCACAGAAGTGAAGAAAGGACACCCCCTTGGGGAGTGCCCCTTTTGGCAGATCTAGAGATCGTAGTCGTTCCAATTTTAAAGCGAATGATCCTATAACTTAGGAGGTACCTAATGGACCTAACTATAGATTGATCGAGTCCTAGTAAATCTAGGGCCGATATGATGCAGATTGCAGATTTCACATTGTTGCATGCTCCTTTTATATCAATTGCAGTGTGTAATTGCAGAATTCGATGGATTTCTCGATATACCCCACTAGTGAGTGGAGTGCCGTCTCAACTGATTTCCTCTTGGTGTAGGCATGTTGAGAGGTAGATAATAATCCCATATTTACTGACATTCTAATATGAGTGTCAATAATTCTTTCCAGGGTTTTTAGCAGGAAGGATGATAGACTTATTGGCCTGAAGTCCTTTGCCTTGGTATGTAAGGCCTTTCCAACCTTTGGAATGAAAGTCACATTACATTCGGTCCAACTATTGGGTATATAGGACCACGAGAGACAGGCTTGAAAGATTTCAATCAGCCATGGTGTGACTAATTCTGCATTGTTTTGCAGGTCAGCCGGTATGATGTCATCTGGGCCTGGGGATTTGTATGGATCAAAACTCCGAATGGCCCAGAGTACATTGTCCTCGTTAATCTTAATTGAGGATAAGATTCTATCATGCGGGTGGGATTTATATGCCGCATTAACTGGAAGACTTCCCTGTTTCGGCTAACTATCTCGGAAATTCCGGACTATGCCTCCTTGTTTGTTTTCATATAAATCATCTTATCAATAATATTTTAAGTCTGTATAATTAAGTTTTGAATAAACAAAATAAATAGCCCACATATATGTGTGTCATTCTCCCGAAAACCACTAAATCTGGCTTGCAGTCTTCCCAAACCAACATTGTGACCAAAGAACAGCTCGTACTTTTCATGCAAATATAACAAAAGTTGTCACATATGATTAGTTTTCTTCAAGGACGATTGATTGAGAACTGTGATTTTTTGAATAAAATGTATAAAAATAACAGTATTCGTACAAAAATCAGCACAAGCAAGTTAAATACTTATATGTATATGGAAAACTTTTAGGAATGAATCTCAATTGACCATAGCTTCCATATATGATACACTTCCGAAAATCGTCTTAGAATGATATTCATTACAAACTTTTCATAATTTAAATTTTGTGAAAACTGTATCGTAATTAACCAGCTCCTATGTAAATCTCAATTCCAAAAATAACTACTTATAATAGGAATAAATCGCTTAAAGATATTGATATAAATATCTTTAAGTGATTTATTCTCGTTAAAGAGTTTTTTGTAAGGCTGGTTTCATAATTATCTATTGCTCTCATAAATTTACTCCATATAGGAAAAACAGGAATTTATATATACAATTCTGATATCAGAAACAAATTAAGCACAAGTATGTTTAATAGAAACTAAAATCACTTTACTTTATACATTTATATAAGGATCGGACTAATTTCTTATATGGTTGCCGAAAAACATCCGTGCTTTAGATGTTAAGGTTAATTTAAATATCAGCATTTTCATTTTTTACATAATTCTGTGTTAAACCCTGATATATAACAAGGTCACCGAATACATGGTTCTATGAAACAGTCTAGTGAACTAGATCTTCCTGAACCTAACCAAAACGTTCTAAATTCAGATAATCCTTGTCTAATTAAACAATAACGTGGGCAGACATATTGATGCAAGCAGCAATTTAAGAATATATGAGATTTAGGCGTTTTTAGTATATTCTCCCTTACCTCCATTAATTTGCATTTTCTTAAAGTGATAATCCAATTTCAAAACTTTACTTATGCAAAATCACAAAAGATAATAAACCAAACAAAAAAAAAGAATCAACATTGACCATTTCATCAGAAATAGTTATCGACTTAATTTACATCCAACTGTCACTCGTTCCACTGTGTTATACACGGTTGATATAATGTTCACAATGTTAATAAAAATCAAAAACCAACTAAAACAACTTTGCATAAAATACCAACTTGGTCATAAACTAAAACAAAAACATCAGCAGCAGGAGTAGCATCAGCATCAGCATCAGCACCATGCAACAAACATCTACAACTAAAAGCGGCACATAAACAACACAAATACAACAATACATACTTACTACATACAAAAATGAGAAAAGAATCAATACTCGTACACCATACATAATCCATTAGACCTCCCTCCTACCTTCCAACTCAGTTCGGATCAGAACTGATCTATATGAATAAAAAATTTATTTAAAAGAAAAAAAAAAATACTAATGACAAAATCGTATCATGTGTTATAGCAGAGGAGCTCCTGTACAAGTAGAAGTAAAATTATAGACAATACAAATAATCATACATAATGAAAAGTTGAAATGGTATGAGCCTGCATAACAGTAATGACAAATATGTGGCACGTCCAGGTATAATTCAAGTTTATTTCTTAATGACAGTCCAATAAAGAAACGTCTTTTTCGAATTGCTCGAAAAATACCATTTATTCATTTTTCATAGGTGCTTCCAGACAGGTGTAAAATTTTTACTGGATTGTAGACAGATACAAACTTTTTAAAGTCATATGAAGTCAGCTTAAAGACATTCCGAGTTCAAATGATAATATTGTTATGTTTTAACCTTTTTAAAACGTTGGTATATTTCCTTTAATTAAATCGGATACTTTTGATTGCAAATAAAAAGCAGTTTTAGTGGTTTTAAACTTGTAACAACTCTTTATTTATTTAAAATGTACAACAACAACAGTTCAAATAGTCAATCAGTGTCTTTATACAAGTTTATCAATTCACAGAAATGCACACACACTTTATAATGTACAAACTTAAATGTACAAGACAGTTGATGTTAACTCTAACAGCGCCAATGATAAACTCACTGACTACTGCAACCGCAGTCACTATTTATACACACTGCCAGCTTCATTCGAGTAGTCTAGTTTGTTCTTAACGGGCAAAACTCGTATGTTCGAATTCTAGAGCTTTCGATGTTAATGTTAGCAGCTTAAACATTTAGTGTTGCCATACTTACAAACAATGCTAATAACCGCATGCTACAGATGGACCTGTTTACACTTAAACATGATGAATGTTGCAGGCAGTCGTTACAGACCGTTAAATTCAAATCGTTATTGCACATTCGTTACAATATCGATTCAAACTAAAAACTAAAAAAAGTAATTAATCAATATTCAACTCTCTACAAAATTAATATTGCCCAGTCCTGGAATAATGTATTAGCAGAGGGAGTTATTGGCTGGTAAGTTTGTTTAGGAAAATACATATTTAGCAAACAGCATGCGTGGTTATTACACATATGCAGCCGAACTCATCCAGACACACTTAAGGTGACTTTAGACGATAAGACTTTACGTACGACTTTTCGAAAAGAAAATGAAAATAACATTCATCCGTATTTGATGATAGTCGTTCGACTGTTTATTTTCCTATAAGACTTGCTAAAAAAATTAAAATAAGGACTGTAAATATATACAAAATTTTGACAGATCATATTACTTCTAGGATAATGTAAACGGTCCTTTAGTTCAACTATAATACTAATTTAACAGAGACTTAGTTAAAAGGGAAAATTTTCTGAAACACTTATTACAACGTTTATTTAGAATTTAGTTTTTAAAATGAATATTTTCAGCTCTCATGAATTATTACGCACATAGAACTCGAGAACTAATTAAGTATAACAAACCTACGTCCCTGCAACACAAACACAAATACATTTACTTGCAACATACCTCGACAACAAATACATAACGCATGCATTATGATTATGTACAAAACCCAAAATGTAATGCAACATCAGCAACAACGCAACACGGCACAACACAAATACCAATGCTAGAATATTGAAAATAAAACAGGATTAAACATGTCCCCCTGTTGTAAGGGTATGGAGAAGAGGAAAATAAAAACACAACAACACAATGATTCCTCTCATATTCCGGCAAAATGCATAACGAAACGGCAGCCATGAATGCTGTCATATGCATGTTACGTGATTTTGCTATATAGTCTCTACAACATCCTTTCGTTGCCCGGAATTGTGCTTAGTTTAACCTTCTCTACCCGCTTCCTCGTTCCTCATTGGCATGTAACATGTCATGATGCAACATGGAGACAATTCAACCAACCGTACTGAATGAAGTTGATGCAATTGCCATCTTCTTACTTAGTGTGACGCGTAAGGCTATTCTGATTACGATTAATCGATTATTTGTTTCGTGCAGTTTTTTTTAATTTGTTTACAATATTTTAGAAGTGTTTATGGCGACCTGTTAAACAATCTGGCAAAATATTATGAATCCGGAACAGTCTCCAATATATGTGTTATAAAAGTACTTATATAGTAAATATAATGAAATAAAGTCCCAAAGTTCATGTATGATTTAAATTTGGCGATATTTGAGCTGTAAATATTGTCAGCCGAAGTATGGAGCCTTACACGAGAGAAAAATGCGCTTTCATTATTAAACAATATTTCGAAAGTAATAAAAGTTTGGGCGAAATCATCTTGATGGCGATCATCTTGATGACTTTGTTAATCGTCAAAAATTTCCGCATTTGTTGTTGAGAGAACCCTTATGTACATCACGTGAAATAGTTCAAATGCTAAGAGAATATCAGAATTGGACACATCTACAACATACAAAAATCGTTGATACATTTTGGTACCATTTGGCACTTCTTGCTGTAAAGAAAGGACATTTCTTTACAAATGTTTAATAAAATTTTTTTTTTAAATGGGCGTAAATTGAAAATATTTATATTAGAGGTACTTTTTAGGTACTCTTTTTGTATCCTTTCTTCTACAACGTTGAAATTTGTATTATGGCATTAATGTTTAAATAATTGGTCAATTCACAAGGTATCTTATCATGTCATATTGTCATAAGGTCCTAATATTTCACAATGGTTTTTATTGTTTTTCAAGCTAAAAATTTCCTAAAATAATATTACTTTCTATGCTATGTTTATTGTGTTATCGTAACAAACCAGCAGAGACCAACGTCGAATGCCTAAGAGTCAGTTAAGCCGAGCCGCCGAGTCGTTATATATTAGGACATCATGACAATATGACTGATAAGAGACCTTGTGAATTGGCTAAATGTTAAATGCATGGCGTAAATTGGAGGACAAATTTTCACACACCCTACATTTGAAAATTTTGTTCAGTGGTGAAGCACACTTTTGGTTAAATGGCGGAACAATAATAATATTTAAGCCATTGTCAAAACACCATTTCAAGAAAAAATCATTGTTTGGTGAACTTTAGGGCTGGTTGAATCATTGGTCTATACCTCTTCACAAATAGCGATGGTCAGACCAGTTACAGTCAACGGTAAGCGGTACTTACTAACGTTTTCGTGCTTCAATTGGAAGCCATATATATTCAAAAGTACTCCCTATATTTAAAAAAAAGCGGACTAAGATATGGCAACATTTTAAAATTTCAATTTTGAAATGCCTATAACACGGAAATTATAACAGATAACTAGCACATGTCAAGACCTAGATGAGCGCTTTCCAAAAATATAAAAATCTTCGAAATCGGATGGAAAACAAAAAAATGGCAAGTGTTTAAAAATTGTACATGTCGAAGGTACCCTACTATGAGCCCCCATAGCGCCGCGTCTGGAGCATTTGTAGCGTCCATTTTAATAACTTAAACATGAATACTGCTTGGCTAATCCCACATCAAATTTTATCCTGATCGGACCAGCCGTTTAAAAATCCCAGATTTATTTCCAAAAAAATTTTGATTCTTTTGTCAAACCAATAATTTTAATAAATGGTCCTGTAAACTCGTCCCTCTTCCATGTGATTTGACGCCATTGGATTATTTTTTCTGGGTAAATATAAAGTCCTAGGTTTAAGCAGATAAACCTTGCATTAAATCTAATAATGTTGTGAGGAATCGATTTAAAAGAAATCAGCAAATAATATCGCAGGAAATGAATATATCACATAAATATGACTTCGGGCCAGTGCCTCATGAGAACCCAATTATATATTTGACTATCACTAAAACATAATTATTTTTCAGACATGTAAAGAATGATAACCATGCAAACATATTACATTATGTACAGCCATTTAAACTAACAAATAACCATTAAATGTTTAGTTTCTACATGTGTACTAGGGCGAGTCGATTTAAAAATCGCCCTAGTGACGTACTCTAGGGATCAACATAAGAAACTTTGCCCAAGGAACCATACTTCTAAAATGAATTCTGATGTTCCTTATTTTGACCCAAATGTCTAGTGGCACACACCCTGGGGGTCGCCATACAAAAATTTCCATATTTTGGCACTTTATTGTGTATTTTTGTTTCTAGAGCGTATGATAAATATAAATGTGATGTAGGTAATAAATAATATTAATCATGCGTCTATGAGAATCAGCATAGCTTTATTTTTAAGATTTAGTTCAAACTTTAAACCAAGATAACTTTTACTCGCAATGAGAGAAATGATTAGCACGAATAGTTTTAGCTTTTGCATTAGTATTTATTGTTGGTGTTTATCTAAGCTATGATATGTGTACAAGTAAAGTTTGAGTGTCTGTGATTATCATACGCTCTATAGTTTTATTTGTATTATATCTTTAACTTTCCTTAAGCGAAGAACAATAAATTTCGGTGAATTTATCAATAGTAATTAAATTGGGAATTTAGCACATTAATACTAAAACCTATGAAAAATTTAATTTTGTATTCCCAAAACTAACTTTTAATGATACTATAGATCATAAATATGTTTACATTGTACCATAGCATGATTATTTTCGATCATATTATGATTGCTTTGGATCATGTATGACAATTGGGATATAATATAATGTTATAAGATCACATTATGATTAATAGGAAAATAGTATGATCTAATATTACAACTATATTTGCATATTATATTTTATGATACTAGTATGGTTCATAGATTATTTTTAGCACAACCATGTTTTTACTCTCCGTCCCTTTATTTTCTGAAATACTGTTCAAGTATAAAAATAATAACATTTACATTTTCATTGTCATCGTTTCGGGTTAGCCGCACCACTAAGAAAGTTTTTGACATGAATATATCAACCACGACAGAAAATATAAAAACCCATGAAACTCAAATTAGAGATTATTAAAATTTTTTATGAGCATAAATACCCTTTTAAACTAACCATTTTTAATTTATAATTTCATTTGTAGTAGGCTAAAGAGGAGTCGAAAATTAAACGCCGAAAAAGAAACCAAAAAATATTTTTTATTTTCTTATTTTTCACGAACGAAATTAGTTTTTAGTTACTGTAAAAATATCAAAAGATTCTTTTATTTTATTGTAAACAAAAAAATATTTGTTTTAGTAGCCCGAAAATGTTTGCATATCTTTACATGTACTTCAAAATCACTTCCGTTTTACGTCGCGTACGATATACCCGTATTTCAATAGACATTTTGGACAAAAATGTTTTGAATATACTTATTTTTTTTAAATATAGTAACCTCTGAATGAAACATAAAGACCAAATTATTTTTCATATACTCTTATTTTTGCAAAATCTATACCACTCTATAAGCGTACAAATGTCACGTATGATGATATGGAAATGCCCATATGTGTCATTAATATGATGAATATGGATCCTCGGAAGTTCGGATCAATGAATCGTGAATAATAGATCTTCTATTGGGATTGCAAAAATTCATTCTTTAATTTACACCATGACTCTGCATCACCCCTATTTAGATCAGACGTTTATCAGTTAATACAACTGACTTTTTCTTAAGGCTACCCAGTTAAGTTGCTCGTTATAATTATTTGATGGGTGACAATTTTTAAGCAGCAGCTAATCGTTGATCTTTCATACGGATCTTATAGACTGTTGTCAAACTTCCACGAACTAAGACTCTTCAAATTTATTATATCGGAGGCGTTTTTTAAAAATAGTTTTAGCTTTTCTTTTGAAATATTTGTACAATATAAATGTATTCAAAGTATTGGCCATTGTTAGATGACCTTTTTCTATCTTTCAAGCCGAAGGAACTGCTCATCTTTTGAGTCCAAGAACGAATCAATCCAATATCGGATACTCTATTCCAAAGCGAAATGTATCCCAGAGAGAGCATTCTGCATCGATCGAAACAAATATTAGTTGGACTATAAAGCGGGTGAAGGAAAACTTCCCAACCAATTCACTGTAAATAGTTTTTAAGAGGTATTGCAAATGTGGCCGAAATTCGTAGTTCTCATTATGAAATATTACGTTTTCATGTCTGCTGCGTATTCTTTTTTGGCAAATACTCGCTTTAAACGAATAAGTTGCGTTTGGTACAGGTTCCTTGTTATGGTTTGGCCAGATCTTAGCAGCTCATAAAAGCTGCTCCCACCATATACAGAGCCATTACCTTAGCACCATGGATATTTTGCTTTGGTTGGCCGGGTTTGAGGATCTCTTACGCTTCGCTTTATCGTAATGGATCCATTTTTCATCGCAATTAATGATTCGGTGAAAAATTGTTTTCTTTTATAGCGTTCAAGCATAATTTCGGACATGCAACATCGTCTTTCAAGGTCTCTCAGCTTCAATTCGCTTCAATATTTTTGAAACAAAAAAAAAATTTGTTTGTTCAAACACTAACTGAAAACAAAAACCGTGTTCGAAAGATACGCCCAATAAAAAAGGACCGATCCTAATTTTAGTTCTCCATATCATCGATACTACCAAGATACAGTCAATCTACATAATTATTCGAGTGAAAAACAGACAACACTATCCTCCCATGGCAGCAGTTGTTGCCGATATATTTTACGACCATAACATATGACATGAGCAATTTGCATTTTCAACATTACTTCTCTCTTGGATTGGTTATTAGCGAGATTTATGGATTTCATATTTGTACATGTAAATGTGAGTACAATGTTGTGTTGTATGTTGCTGTGTTCCATACACTGATGATGATGATGATGACGATGGCAGACTGAAGTCATGAAATCAGGCAGGAGGAGGGAGAGTTGTTAAAACCGAATACCAAGTAATGTTGGACTTTGTTGTTGTTTGTTGGATTGTTTTTGCGTATCGCAAAAAGGTAAAAAATGTGCATATGAATGCGAGTGTAAATGTATAAATGGTCAACTATGTAGTATATTTGTTGTTGTTGGTTGTTGTTGTTCTTGTATGTATGTTTTGTACACCTTCATAAGTGGTCATATGTGGCATCAGCAGCAACATTACTGCATACCATCACTAGCATAGCATAGCATCATCACCATCGCCTTCACCAATGACCATGCCATATCATTGTTATTATCATCAGCCATGGTTGCAAATATTGTTTGGGCTTTTAAAAGGAGAACGAACATGTTTTCACAAAACAGCAGAATGAAGAAAAAAAAAAAAAAAAAAACGTAAACCGAACATATCAAAACTCCCAGCCCTAATGCTTGAAATTTTCATAAAGAAGAATAAACAGTCTACCCGATGTCGCACCATCGTCAGCATCAGCAGCACAATCAATATCTTTGTTTTATACGCATCATAGTCCTCGTCGTCGTCGTCATCATCATCATCAAAAACAACGTTGTCGTCATCGTCCTCCTCATGTGTGCTGCTGTTGGTTGCTTGTGTTTGTGTGTGTGTGTGTGTGTTTAAATAAAATATTCCTTTTTGACCAGATATTAACTTCAGACTCAGAAGCTTACAATGATTATTGGATTGAAAAGATATTAAAATGAATATTGTTTCAGTTGTTGTAGTTGTAGTTGCTGTTGTAGTTTTTTGATCTTTTAAATTTGTTTGTGTTGCCTTTTTTAATTCTGTTCAAAGTTGGTTAAACATAAAATTGAAATTACCTTGTTGCAGAGCTGATACCTCCATTTTTATTTTATATTGCATCTTATTCCTCCTGCACCTTCAATATTATTTAGTTTCTTTTTTTCCCATCATGTTCTTTTGTATAATGGCGGCTTATTTAAAAAATATGTATGATTTTTGTTTGTTTTGTTTCTTATGTTTTTTTTATAATTTGTATATTTTTCGCTATGTTATGGAAGGTAATTTCAGAATTGTAATTAATTTGGAACAACCATATTCGAGTGGAAGGGTGAGGTAATAGTTAATCTGAGATGCATCTACGATCTTTCAGTTAGAAGTAGAGTTTTCAGTTTCCCGATCTTTTTGGATTTCGGGAATCGCGGAAATTTCCGATATACAAAATTAATATTTCAACAATCTAATGACGGAAAGATCGAATGCGAAAATTACCAAATTCATTTGATTGATAAGAGTTTATTCACAAAATCAAGCCAATTTTAAATTTCCTTAATACAATGTCTGGAAAACTCAAACGTTCTCAAGCTCTGTAATTATAACCATTATATACTTATTGCTATAGCGGCAACAATAGGTGTTCATGGCAAGGACTTAATCGTTATATGCAGGTCTTTTCTTGTACGTCCTATGTAACCGAGCATGAAGTATTTATCACTTTCAGAACATTATAACAATTTTGGCATCGATTTTTTAGTGCATATTTTTGCATTTATTAATTTTTACAACATATTTGTGGCATATTTTGATTTTTTAGAGCATATTTGGCCTGTTAAAAGCATATTTGTCACTTTTATATATTTTTTATGCATTTTTCTAATTTTATATTTATTTAAGAATTCATTAATCAACAAATTTCTTGTACAAAACTTTTTATTCATAAAAATTAATTTTTATCAAAAAAACTTATAATTATCATAACATGTTTAAAATTTATATTTAAACATCTATAGGCAAACAAAATACAAAAACTATTTTTAATTGGACTTTTTACCAACATTCAATTTTATAAATTTATTTTCAAATAAAATGTGTAAATTCTAAACGTTATACGATTTTGCTTTGTGTTTTACAAGACGGAGAACAATTTTATATCTTGGGAGCATCGAAAATCCAAAAAATTGCGAAATTAAGGCCAGCCTAATGTGTATATGTAACACATCTACACATTTGTATGTGTATTGTTGTGTTTACATTGGTACATGTGTTTATTTTCATACAAATTCTACGCAATTTTAATCCAGGTCTTAGACCTGGATCCACATATACCCACAGCCAAAATGTCTGTTTTATAAGTTGGCTTTTTTTTCTAGTTTGTCATACAATTTATCTATAAAGTTCATACATATTCATATGATACAGCGACAAAAACGATTGTTTTTCGTAACATTTTCAACAGAACAATATTTTTTTTTAATTTGAAATTTAAATGGTATTATAGCTGAAGTTAAGGATGTTTTACTCTATGTAGATTGCTGTCAAACTCAACAAGAGCTTACAAGATCATTGGGAGCTACCCAATCAGCAATTTTAAAACGTTTGCAAGCAGCATGATTCATCCGAAAGCAGGAAAATTGGGTACCATATGAATTGAAGCTTAAAGACCTTGAAAGACGATTTTGTATGTCCAAAATAATTCTTAAACTCTATAAAAGAAAATTAGTTTTGCAGCGAATCATTACTTGCGATGAAAAATGAATCCAATACAATAACTCGAAGCGAAAAAGATCGTATGTGAAGTCCGGGCAACCAGCCGAATCGACACCAAAGCGCTATGGTAATGCTCTGTATTTGTTGGGAGCAAAAGGGTACTATCTATAATGAGCTGCTGAAATTTGGCCAGACTAGGGAACTTGTATTGAACGCAACAGTTGCGTTTGAAGCTAGCATTTGAAATAAATAAATCTTCACCTTAAGTGGGATTCGGTACAGAATATATCTTTTCTTTTTTCATTCATGTTTTTTGTTAAGTGTTTAAATATGAAAAATCGCTGTGAAAACTTATAGGAAAAAAGGAATATGGATATCAGTAGCTAGTGCCAATAACATGACAAATTTTATTGTTTTAATTTCATGTTTTACACATTATAACATTTCTTGATAATTCGACAGTTTTTTTAAAATATTGGATGTGAATTTTAACCATAATAAATTTGTATTGAATAATTTTCCTATTTCACACCATCTGCATCCGCGCCTGATAAGTCCTATCATGATCGAGTTTTAAATTTACCAGATTTTGTATAGAAATTTAGTTTTATATACCTGTAAATAAAATCAAACCAGTGAAAATATGTAAACTATTACAATTCAAGTTTATTTTTTTTTGAAATTCTGTTACTGGGTGGGATCGCATAACGATATCGGAAAGTATGCAGACTGCTCTGAATATAACCACCAAATGACCGTTGACCCAGTTAATACAATTCTTGTACCATTTACCAAACGGAGTGTTATTAGACTCATAGAGCCTACTTTGAATGGCTCATCTATATGGTTTTCTAAGGAGGTAAAATATATTGGGGTTACACTTGGTAGGACTCTCACTTGGAATTCTCATTTATCCAACACTATCAAAAGAGCTACTTGGGCAATATATGCCTGCCAGCGACTTTTTGGTTAAACGTGGGGGTTAAAACCGAAGATGATTTAGTGGTCTTATATTGCGGTAATTTGGCCAATAATAACATATGCTGCATTGACATGGAGAGCATTACTTGACAAGGTATATCGCCTCATCTGTGTCTCTATTACCGAGTCCATGAGGACCTGTCCCACTCATGCTCTGGGTGCAATCCTACACATACTACCCTTACATATATTGGTAATGGAGGAGGCCTATAGGAGTACATCCAGACTACCGGGGATATCCGGTGTAATGCCGGAAGATCTGGTTGGGCACACTGGGGCTAGTATTTATTGGCCCAATTTTCAAATGGGTATCCCAATGATTACATTCCCATCAATATTTCAGGCGGAGATTTAAGCCATCCTTATATGCACCAACGAATGTTTAAGAAGCAGATTAAAGAATGTAAAATGTTTGTTATGTCAGATAGCCAGGCTACTCTTAGAGCCTTATCATCATATAAGGTGAGGTCTGGTGTTTTTATGGACTGCTGGACATCCTTAAATGAACTCACATTGTGCTAGGTACCTGTTCATGCAGGTCATGAACGCGATGATTGTCTTGCCAACAGGCCCGCCCGGCGCTCGTTTATAGGTCCTGAACCATTCTTTGGCATCCCACACGCAAAGAAAAAAACATGGTTGGACATGGTTTGTAATAATATGTTGTTGTCGTAAACATATAATTGTTGTTTTAATTTAATTTCAACAATATGTTAGTTACTGCAAACGTTTATATTTTCATAGTAATTATAAATATGAATATTTTTCACCGAATCATAATTATTTTTGGGACAACTAAATAATGATAAATAGGGAAACATATTATTATTATTATATACAACCATTAAATGTTAAGTTTCTATACGCGTAGTCATAATATGTTTAAAATGCAAACAAAATATGTTTACTTTTAATAGACTTTTATGAATGTTGGTGTTTGTTTAAGCTATATTATTTTTACAGGTAAATTTTAAGTGTCTGTAATTCCCATTCACTCTATAGTTTTATTTGTATATAATTTTTAACTTCCCTAAAGCGAATAACAATAAATTTCAGTGAATTTATCAATAATATTTTAATTGGGAATTTAGTTAGTACCTATAAACTAAAACCCATTAAAATAAAATTTTGTATTTTAAAAAATAAATTTTAATAATAATATGATTACTTTGGATCATAATATGACTTAATTGGGTCATAAATATGATTACTTTGGGTCATATTATGATTGATTTACATCATAATATGATTATTTCAGAACATATTATGATACTTAAAATTATCATAATATGTTTGGACTACAAACATAAATCTTATCATAATATCTTGCTCTTATATTATGGTTACCATAACCATGTTTTTTCTCTGCGTGCACATGGATACGGGATTTGCTCGATTTTGGTGTAATTTACCAGGACTAAGACAGCCCAAACGGTTCATTACCCTATCCAGACGTAGATCGCTTGGTAAGAGTGACTTGAGAATACTTACTGGATTTTTCACAGGACGCTGTGGATTAAGGTATCATCAATTTATTTTAGGTAATGTTGAGAATGAACAGTGCTGGTTTTGTGAACTTCATGACGAAACCTCTGAACATGTTCTAACTACCCAATGCTGGCAACATGCAGAACTAAATGGCTCGGAAGGGCTCTTATGGTCCCGGGGGAAGTTACTGATCTCTCACCTAATAGAATAATTGGCTTCATACGTAGACTAAATCTAGCTGCACAAAAGATGTTATGGGTCGCAGTACGTAAAGCCTCACTAATAATAATAATAATACATCAAATATTTAAAATTATGGTTGTTTAACTAATATTTATATTAATGCAAAATAACTATTATCAAGTATAAGTATATACTATATATATCAAACATAAATTATGGATTAGATTTCAAAACAAATCAATAAGATTTTTACTTTGGTATATATACTTAGAGATTAAGAATCCACTTAATTATCCAATATGATTGAAATATGTGCGATCTTCAGAACCTTGTACGAGTAATTTAAAATGTGGCACATTTTCTGTCAGCAATAATCAATTTATCTGCTCTCCATTTTGGGAAACTCGCTTCACTCTGAATCTGTATAATTAAAATGTGGCACTGTAAAATCTGTCAGCAACAATCATTTTATCAGCTCTCCATGATGAGGAAACTCGCTTCTCGCTGGATCGTGCCAAATAACCAAGAGGCCTTTTGTATGCTCCAATTAAAGAGCGATTCCCATATAATTTTTTTTCGAGTGTGATACCTATGAACCTAAACTTGTAGCAATAAAATATGTTGTACCCATTCATTCAGACAATTTCCTTATGATAGGAAAACTTTAGCTTTCGGTGTAACTCAAGCATTTTAGGAGGAGTTATGTCATTTTCTAAATTTGATTCAAGTTTAAATTTCAAGAATGTTTGAATGGCGAATTAATGAATCCATTAGCTATTAGCGGTATTCACAATCTTGTGCGTTTGTATTGTAAATTCATGCAATTGTGTATTTCTTTATATATTGTTAGTGTAAAGTAAAAATGCAATGCCATTTGCACAAGTTTGTGATATATTTTATCCTGGAGTATATAAACAATGAGTGATGAAACGTGGTATGAAATATGAATATAAACTACATCAGCAGAATTCCTGCTACGGAAGTACGAAGTAGCAGTAAAAACGGTATCTAATCTTTACACTGATGCATCGAATGTAAGGTAAACAAAATAGAGTTGTTACGCGAGGACTTGTAGGTCGTCTAGACCCAAGCTGCCGAAAAATCATAAGAAACGAGATGGCGGATACAATATTTACAATGAGCTTTTCCTTGGAGAGTGTCAACACGTTCAAGACTAAACTCTATTGGGAGTACAAAAACTTATTTTGCAAAAACATAACGTTTCTTAGAAAGACCCTGAAAGGTGTAAAAATTATACGATTTTTAAACTAAACCGACGGATGACACATCATTTGGAATTGAGATTACTCATGGGGATATCGGAAAGTACTTTGAGTAATGTCTATTCAGTATTTGGTTAGATTATGAACAATACCTACTTAGTGATATTACTGGCTATATAGATGCAGCTTGCATCTTATCTTGTACATAATCGGTTAGGGATATAATCAGTTTCAATAAACTCATATGGTGCAAAGACAAACTATATGATTTTTATAACAGATACATTCTCATGACTTGAGTTCTACACAATAGACCAATCTTCGCCAAACACAGCCCTGGATCTTGAACATTAATCGACTTTTTACACAAACTAATTCACAATTAAGGCGTTTTTCTTTTTGGATGACTCTCACCTTCAGTAGCGCTTCCATGTTTAGCTATTGTAAGTGGTAAACTATAATCTGAATGAAGTGTATTATAAATTCGTATTATTAGTATTTTAAGGTTTTTAATTTTTTTTTTTTTTTTTTTTTGTTACCTTTCAGCGATAAAAATGATGACGCTGCTTAAGAAGATGATGATGTTGGTTGATGACTTTAACAATGATGGCGTAGTTTAGCTCTCTGTTCAATATGTATAATTTTTCAATATTTCCTTTTTTTTAGCATGTTCATTTTATTCTTTTCCATACTTTACATTTAGCATCGCGGAAAAAAATGCTCCCTCATTCGTTGGTGATCACCGGTGGAGCAGCAACTGCAGCACATGGCCGCATAATCTTCCACGGCTAGTTGTTGGCAAATATGTGTTTGTATGTGTAGAGGTACGTACGTTCGTTCTTTATCTTGTTAAGTTTGAAGTTTTAAATTTAAAGGTTACTTCACCTTAGTTTACCGCGTCTCCATCGCTCGTTTGTCGGTAGGCAGGCAGGCAGCAAGTTGTTTGGCATTCTGGTTGAAGATAATAACGTTTTAATGTAAATATTCATAAATTTCTTTTTGAAAATTAAAATGGTGAAGGAGGTTTTGCTATATGAATATTATCTGTTTTTTTTTTTTTTTTTGTTACTGATACTGCTGCTTTTGCTGTTTCTTTTTTCTTTTTGCACTGATAATAAACATTTTAATGAAACTCGTTATTCGTTGGCATATAGAAGAAACATTTGTGTAACATGCAGTATCAGCAGATTTTGAATATGAAAATGTTGGAATGTCTCGCTAAGAACTTTTGAAGGTTGATCAATTATAGTTTAAGGAAAAAATTATTTGTTTTTATTTTAAATTGGTCTTAGTCGAGGAAAATCTTAATCGCAAAGAAAACTTAACAGAAACTTAATTATTGTTTTTTGTTTAAAACTCAATTTGTACCTAATCGGTGTCAATATATGTACCCGTATTTATTTCAAAAAGTATTTAAATAAAGATATATAAACTAGAGATTAACTAGGATTATTTAAAAAAAACTTATTAAATTCAAAGGATTTTGTAAAAATTAAAGACAAAATTTATTGAAACAATTAATTGTTCCCTCGAACTACAGCTACAATTATTATAATTAAACTAAGAAAAGGTAGCTAATTAGATTTCACATCTTGCGGTAATAAGACTGACTTGACTAGAACATGTCGGATGAACTATGCTTACACTGGATGAAGTGCGATCGACTTAAAATTCTGAATCATAATTTCCATAAGTTTTAACTGTAGCCGGGAAAGTCTCAACATATTTTTTTTTAATAGAGTTTCAATGTAAAATATAAGTGGATATATAAATGTAGACAAATAGAAACAAAATCAAACTTCAACTTTGCATATCATTGCAATTTTAGCTCTCATCATCATTGTCATTATTGACAATGTCATTTAAGAAATAAAAAAAAAGAGTAGACAATATCACCATAACAAACAACATCCTCAAACATTCTCATCATCGTCATCAGCAATAAGGATTTAATAAAATAAAAAATAAAGCAGAGCAGATATTCAACTCAAGATAACAATAACAAAATAAAATTTAACATTTTGCATACCAGGTATTTTAAAGAAAATAAACGAATAAAAATACTTGTTCTTCGGTAACAGCGATTTGTTAATACCCTATCACATTCAATTTTATAAAATTTAAAAATTGCCCATATAAGCTATTTGGTTGCCTTGACGTCAAGATGCTGTTACGTTTTAACCTTTTTAAAACGTTGGTTTATTTCATTTAAATAAACCAGATACTCTATATTTATTTAAAATTTACAACAACAACAGTTCAAATAGTCACTCAGTGTCTTTATACATGTTTATCAATTCGTAGAAATGCACACACATTTTATAATGTACAAGGCAGTTAGTGTTAACTTTAACAGCGCCTATTATAAACTCACTGACTACTGCAACCTCTGCCACTATATATACACACGCCAACATACACGCTAGTATGTTCGAATTCTAGAGCTTTCGATGTCAACGTTAGCAGCTTAAACATTTAGTGTTACCATACTTATAATCAATGCTAATAACCGCAAGCTATCAACATTGTTGATAAGTAGAAGCTTCTACTGATGGACGTGTTTATAAACATGATGAATAAACATGATGAATTCAAATCGCTATGGCAAATTCGTAACAATACGATTTTCTTGTTTATAATGTTTGTCCTATAACTACTTGACAACCAAAAATACTTCCTCTTGCAACATATCATCTCCATTCAAATTCCATAAATGTGACATTGTTTGAGATACCCCAGCTTTTCATTCATACCGTGGCTTAAAAATAAACGGAAGTAAAGCTTCCTATAATGTCTATAAAAATTCAATTTTTTCCAAAAAAAATTTTTATATATTAAACAAAATCGTAATGTATAGTCTTTTAGTCTAGGAGTTGTAGGTCAGTGCTTATATTTCACCATCAAGGTTAAGCCCAAGGAATTGTGATACTTCTACCGTAAGTTGTAAGTTGAGTTGAGCTGAATAATTTGGGCTTGTCATTTAGAAGATGTGCTGTACTAGTTAGTTGTTAAGCCTATTGTTACTTAACTACTCTTATTTCCGAGAAGCTGAGGTGTCATATGGTTGAATGTTAACTTGGTTTACATTTGTTTGCTCTCGGGGCGTATACATTACCCTGAAATTATATTACCTTATATATTCTGGGAGGATTTTTATACCCACCATCAAAAAAGATGGGGGGATATTGATTTTGTCATTCCATTTGTAACATATCGATATATTTGTCGCAGACCCACATTAGTATATATATTCTGGGTCCACATAAGATTTTAGGACAATCCGGCTATCCATCGATCTGTTTGTTGAAAACAAAAGATTGACAACCAAAAGGTTGACATTTTTCATGAGTCATATATATTTAAGCTATTTAACTGGTCGAACATTTAAGGTTAAAGAAGGAGACTTTTTAAGTAGTCCCCAACCCATTGAAGCTGGAGTTCCCCAAGGCAGTATCCTGGGACCCTTTTTATATTTGATATATTCGTCTGATATGCCAACTAACAATCGCACGCATACATCAACATTTGCAGATGATACTGCTATTCTAAGCATTCATGAAAACCCTGAAGAAGCGTCTCGTTACTTACAAAATCACATATTTGAATTAGAAAAATGGTTAAAACAATGGAAAATTAAAGTCAACGAGCAAAAATGTACACATATAACATTTACATTACGTAGAGAATCATGCCCCCCCATTCATATCAATAACCAAACAATAATCCAACAATCGGAAGTTAAATACCTCGGAATACATCTCGATCGTCGTCTTACATGGAAAAGTCATATAGATGCAAAATTGACTCAAATGAAATTGAAATCAATTCAAATTAATTGGCTCATTGGCAGAAACTCTACGCTTAGTCTAGATTGCAAACTTCTACTTTATAACATGATCATAAAACCGATATGGTGTTATGGCATACAGCTATGGGGCACGGCCTCAGCGTCAAATGTAGAAAAGATCCAAAGACGCCAAAACAAGTTTTTAAGAATGATTACAGACGCCCCCTGGTATATCAAAAACGCGAATATACACAAAGATCTAAACGTGCCCCTTGTAAAAACTGAGATCACGAAAAATGTGGAAAGATATTTAAAAAAACTTGAAATTCACCCAAACCCACTGGCCCGCAACATATTAGATAACCGTGGCCACACTCGATTAAGAAGGAGGGACACAGCTGACCTAAGACTAGAAGGAAGAATGCCTATTTAATAAAAGCAACAATCAATAAACAATTTTTCGTCCGGCACTGGCTGGACTAATTAATTATAATTATTAGATATAAGATTTGAAATACTTGTTGTTAGTTCATTAAGTAATGAAGATACAATAAATAAAAATTAAATTGAAAAAAAAAAAAAAAAAATATATATATATATGTTGATTATGCGGCAATCGTGATACAATTTTGCATAAACGAGTTTCAAGTACTCTAAAATTTTACTGTAAAGTAGGATGAAAATCGTGCAACATTTGTCCCTAGTCCCCATACAAGTACCCCCTCAGAAAATGACTTGAACATTCATAACTGTGTTATAATAACTAACATCGAGATGAAATTGCACATTAGCAAGTTTAAGCAAACCTAAATCGTTCTACCAACTTTTGCGAGGATCGCTTCATAATTGACCCTACCCACCATGTTACCCCTATATCGGAAAAATATTTTATTTTTCAATAAATAATTTATATATTTGATCAATTCACAAGGTCTCTTATCATGGTATATTGTCATAATGTCCTAATATTTCACAATGGTTTTTATTGCTTTTCAAGCAAAAAATTTCCTAAAATAATACTACTTTCTATGTTATGTTTATTGTGTTATCGTAACGAACCAGCAGAGACCAACGCTGAATGCCTAAGAGTCGGTTAAGCCGAGCCGCCGAGTCGTGATATATTAGGACATTATGACAATATGACTGATAAGTGACCTTGTGAATTGACCAATTATATTTATAATGTCGACATAAGTCACTTTAAGTTTTACAGCCGTATTCATAACACGGTGCGATAGCCCAAATCGGCGGGGGTTCTGCCCACCGGAAAAAATTATATCAGCCAAAAAAAAAAGTTATATAGTCCCGGCGTTTTGCTGCGTCAGGCCTAGGAATCGGGATATATCAATTATAAGTTATTAAGTAGTGTATAGGGAAATTGTATTTTTATCACTTTTTTATGAATTTTTAAGTTATTAATTTTTTAAATTAATTTTGTCCATCTAAATGTCCAAATATCGCAAAGTGATGTTCAGCAAAGTTGTTAAGCGGTAAAGTTGTTGACGGCTACAACATAGTCAATAAAGGAAGGACCCTGGAAAATCAGTTTTTCATAATATTTTTTGTAATTTATCGTACAAAACTCATTTAAAATAAAAACATGTACAAAAAACATGTTAACCATAACCACTTCAACGATTTTACAAGTTTTTTAACAATATTATGGTTACTGTAATTATGTTTATGATTGCGATAACAAAAATATGTTTAAGTTATCATACAAATGAATCTAACACTCTTACTTGTAATAACCCAGCAGTTAATCAAGTACTCAATGTATCTCTTATAGACAGTAATCGTCACAAATGTCCTAACACTTGGCTGACTCTAGTTTTTATATTTTGGTCATTTGACACGTATGTGCTTTTTGTAGTACAGAGAGAAGACAATTGGTTACTTTATACATTCCAGGTAATCTAGCGTGAAGACAATTGTCATTTAAGTGTCTCTAGTAATCTGGTTCAAACTGGTTTTATACAAATTGTGTTGATATAATTCTCATACAGTTAATTTTTATTGTTGCTTAAGTATACTGATATACCATGTAACATAGCATAAAGTCAATAGTCACTTTAGTGTCTCTTAGTAACCTATAGTGAAGTCACTTTAAACGTTTATTTTATACTGTACTTTAGAAAGTAGTTATTTTACCCACCTGAAGCAATCCATTGGAGAGTTGGAGAAGAAAGATTTCAACCTATCGTTTATTGGACTGATATGTCTTTTGAGCTAACTATTTGATGTTAATAAGCATACATAACTAGTTATGTAGCTGATCAAGTTACCAGTTGGGTAGCTTGTAAGGTAACTGACGCTATTTAACCAATATGTGAATCCAATGCTTTGACTACTTTGGACCAGCTATTAGACAGTTTCATTGAAGTCAAAAAGGGTCAATGCTTAGGACATGCACTTGTTAAAATAACTATTCAAGTAGTTATTGAAGTAACTAGTTCCCACCCTAAATGATGTTATTACGAGCATTCAATGGAAAATGGAAAATTAACCGGCATAACATTTACATTACATACAGAACCATGCCAACTATTCATACCATTAACCAAGCAATAACTCAACAATCGGAACTTGAATACCTCGGTATACATCTCGATCGTCGCCTTAGATGGAAAGCTGACTTAAATGAAATTGAACTCAATTTAAATTAATTGACTTATTTGTAAAAACTTTAGGTATAGCCTAGAGTGTAATATTCTAAGTTATAGCTCATCGTAAAACCAATAATGTGTTTTAGGATTCTGCTAAGCGTCAAATGAAGAAAAAAATTCAAAGACGCCATAACAAATTTTTAAGAATGATCACAGTTGCCTCCTGTTATATCAAAAATATGAATATACACAAAGATTTAAACGCGCCTTTTGTGAAAACTGAGATCAAGAAACATAAGGAAAAATATTCAAAAAATACTTGAATTCCACGCAAATCCACTGGACTGCAACATATTATTTTTATGCCCTCGTGAGAAGGGTATATATGAACTTGTCATTCCGTTTGTAATTTCCACAATATAATTTTCTGACCCTATAAAGTATATATATTCTGGATCCTTATAGATAGCGGAGTCGATTAACCCATGTCTGTCTGTCCTCCTGTCTGTTGAAATCAATTTTCTGAAGACCGAAGATATCTTCGGGATCCAAGTCTTCAATAATTCTGTACGACATGCTATCGAGAAGTTTTCTATTTAAAATCAGCAAAATCCGTCCATAAATAACGGAGATATGAGCAAAAATCCGAGACAACCTCTGAAAATTTCATCTAAAAAAGACAAATTATTGCATGCTTTGACAAAAAAGAAACAAAACGTACGTATGTATGGATGTGTGTTGGCTTCGTTGCTTTGCGAATTTTGTTTTTTGGTGTTTCGTTTGGCGTTGTTATAAGATTGTTATTTCGTTTGTAACTTCTACAATATAATCTGTTCGTCAGCAATTAAATGTAAAATTTTTAAAACTTTCTTGATATATTTAGGATGCTATACGCTGAAAATGGGCAATTAATGCATTCACAACAAAGCTGGAGGGTATATAAGATTCGGCATAGCCGAATATAGCACTCTTACTTGTTTTTTTTTTTTTTTTTGTTCAACAAATTATTTTACCGAATAAATACTTTTTTAAATTTTTATCGTAAAATATACTTAGAGTCGCAACATAAAGAGAGACTCGGAATAGCAGAAGCCTATATTGTTTTATCTAACTTGAATCTGCCTAAACACTGTTGTTCATAGTGTCTGGGCAAATCCGAATATGGATATTAGTAGCAACCGCCAATTTTATGAGAAACCTTATTGATTGAATTTGAAATCCAGCTATCGTGGATAAAACTAGTCAAACATTTCTAAACAATTTGACAGTTCTTTAAAAATATTGGATATACATTTTAACAATAACTTTGTTTACATCAAAGCAAAAAAAATTCTACAACATTTCATGAAAAATTTTTAAGTTTTTGCTATTAATGACATTGTTTTAATTTTTTAATAAAAAAAAATTTTAGCTCTAAAATTTATATATTTTTGTAAATAAAACACATATTTCTCCTTTAATAATATCCAAAACAAAACAAGTGTCAGTTAAATGACCTGTCAGAGTGCGATTAAAAGGTGTCAATTTACTACCTCCTAGGTTATTGCCATTTTAAAGTGACAGGTCTCTTTCATATAATGTCTTAGAAATAGATTAACCACCAATTTATCGCCAGTACTATAATATCCAAACAGGAATAGATGTTTTTGGATTAGTTCCATATCAGGTAATTTTGAATATCTGCAAATTCTTACTGAAAACCCAAAGACTTTCCTTTTATAACTAAATCATTTAATAAACCAATATACCAGCCATATTTTAAAGTAGAGTTAACATAATATAAACTACTACTAACAACATGGAATAAAAAATTATTGTTGATTGCGTTTGCAACATGTTGCATATGCACACAAACAATCAATGTGATATGAAAAGCAACAAAAGACAAAAACAAAATATTTTAAAATTGATTGCAAGTTGATTGCGTCTTTAAATAACAAAAAACAATACGAAACAAATACGAAAAAAAAATAAAATAAAAAAATTGGATCGATGTATTACAGAAAAAAAAAATGTGCATAAAATTCAATGATTGGTGATGCGATCACATGCATAGAAAGCCACAGAGTCATACATACAGTCATTTTACTTATGGTTGGCGATGGATGACATTGGCGACATACTCATCCGGTTTTTCTTTTACTGCTCCTAAGTCCATATATTTTGGTAGGCTTTCAGCCAAACGACAGCAGCAACATTAGCAGTAGCACAGACGTTGCAACAACAGGTGAGGGTGCTGTGACATACACACACACACATACATGCATACATACAAACAAACAGTTTCTTCAATCAATCTTTGATTTTCAGTAATGGAACAAAAACAATCTCGGTATGGAAACTAGGCTTACAAGAGAAAATATTTATGCATGTTAGTCAATCAATTCAATAACATCTACATAGAAAATACCAATAGCAACAAAAACTACGACAACAACAACAACAACAAATGTCATCAATTTATGGACATTAACGATAATGATGATGGCGATGCCGATGACGGTAAAGCTAGAGTTTGTTGACGATGATGAGTTAGACAAAAAATTATATAAAGATTTTGTTGCCAAATATAATGAAAATACCACACAAAGATTGCTGATCATCTTAATGATTACAAATACACTCAGCCGTGGCCGATTTTATGGAATGGATACAAATGTCACAACTGCTCTCTGAAAGTTTTGACAGTTACAACATTTGAGTTGTTGCTGTAACTAATAAACAAATAACTTGTTGCGTGCTGATTGGATGCCACACAATGTTGTGGATAGTTCGAATATAGAATCGAGTTTCTATTGGTGGACATTTGGATCCTGTAATTATTGTTAGCTCGATTTATGCTATAAATATACATAGCCATTATTTAATTACCAAATTGCCCTTCTCTTCATTGCGATCTTCAAAAGTTTATCACAAATTTAGCTATATTATGCTACGATGTTTCATCCGATTACATATCTAAAGGAAAGAACATGTAAAATCTTCAATTTCTCATGAGCGTAGTATTCAGAGCCAATCCCTCATGAACGTAGTATTCAGATATTTACAAAGCACAACCTGTATAATGGTAGCTTTTAAAATTTCTGGCGCCGTCAGTGTAAGCATTACTTTCATTTACAATTATTTTAAAGTACACTGTGTAAATGCCATACCATGCTTAGTATATCCATACAAGTTCTCACTCGTTCATTATGATTATTGAGTATCAGTTCATCTCTCTGCCACAATAGTTGACTACATTTGATTACAAATTAATAATTTAAAGTTAGTTTGAGTGTTTACCCAGCCGTTCTGGATTATTCCCAGAACGTGATTATTCCCACAATTCAGGGTAGATTATAGAATTAGCCATTTTACTAGTTATATTAACGTCTTAGAATGAAGTAAATTAACACAGAAGGTAGTGTAACGGATATTTTTCCTCTTCATCCCAACAACTCATGCTGGGCCCAGACCAAAGGCATGTGAATGTCGGTGCACGCTTCAGATTCATCTAAAAATAATCCGATTATTGCTCATTCCTGCGCATTCTCATTCCCACTGATATCTTCATATCCCGGCACTCATTTAGCTCTACACAGAAAAAATTACGGCAAATCAATCAATTGTCATATTAGTTACCATATTCGACAATAAGTGCAATTGAACTGACTTTAATTTTATTTGTGTAACCTTGGCTTCAATATGGCGATAAACGGCTATCAAGATGTATACCGAGATATCTCACATGGCGCTGTTCTGGATGTCGCACTCGATATTTGTAAAGCATTTGACCGGGTGTGGCATAATAGACTAGTTTCTAAATTGTTCTCGTTCGGTGTCGGGGTTGAATTTTTTCGTTTTATTTCTAGTTTCCTTCATGGACGTACTATAAGTGCAGTAATAGATGGGGTGGCTCCGAGATCTTCAAATTGAGCTCAAGAGACCCTCAGGGCTCTGTTCTTCCCTTTTTTAATTTTGCAATTTATCCAATTTATTCTTTCGCGAATGAAAGTAATATCTGTCACTCATATTCATTTGACCATAGACCAACTCTTTCTGAGATTAAACTCTCAAGAATGAATGTTGATGACTCGATAAATCGTGACGTTATAACAATCTCCAGATGGGGTGAATTGAACCGGGTTAATTTCAACTCACTCAAAACTCAGTGCTGCATATTGACACACAAACGTCTTGAGATTTTACCATAATCAATTCTTCGTATGGGTAACGCAACTGTTGTAGTTTCAGATAACCTTATGATTCTAGGTACGAGAATACGGTGTGACCTACATTGGAATCGTCATATATGATGTTGCGAAGTCAACTTTTAGGTGATTGGGTTTCTTGAGACGGTGTCGGACATATTTCTCCCCTTCCAACCTTCATCGTATATACACTAGCGTCATTCGTCCGCAAATGGAATATAATTCCCACATATGGGCCGGAACTGTAAGGTCATGTCTAGAGTTGCTGGACCGGGTTCAAAGATGATGAAACTGTTTATTGATACTTTGGAACATCGTCGGATTGTGGACAGCTTATCCTTATTTTACAGATATTTTCAAGGGTTTTGTTCAGCAGACATAAGTAATATCATACCTAATACGCGCACTTTCATTCGAATCGCAGCAATTTGCTATACACTTGAGTATCGACCGCACGACACGTTATAGGGAAACTTCTTTTTTTAGTCGAACTATACGTATATGGAATTTACTAACTGCCAACGTGTTCTCGGTGGAATATACTTAATATCTATAAATTCAAATCAAACGTCAACAAACACTACTCCCTCTTTCCTTCTTCCCATAACTTTATTTCCTAAATTCAACAAAATGCATTGCATATATAGGGGTATCCATTAAGTGTTGGTTACAAACAAAACAAAAAAATTAAGAGGTTTTCATTTGTACTTAAAAAACCTGTGGTACACCAGTGGATATTTTTCCACGTGACGATATAACAATCTAATAATTTTGTGTAGTAGTCTATCGTGCCAGACTTTATCAAAGGCTTGAGATATGTCAATAAATAATGCAGAGCAATACTGCTTGCTCTGGAAGGTTTTCCGAATAAAAGTAGTTATCCGATTTACCTGTTTGATGGTACTATGCTTCTTTCTGAAACCAAATTGATGATCAGGAATAATGCAGTTTTCGTCAAGGTGTACTATAAGGCTGTCAAGTAACAATTTTTCAATATTATATATCATTCAGGCTAATGGGACGGTATGATGTCACTTGAGTGACATCTTTTCCCGGTTTTGGTATCATAACTATCTCAGATATTTTCCATAAGGATGGGAAATATCTAATACGTAGTATTGAGTAAATTATGAACAAGATAATTCTCAGTGCTGAGTTGGGGAGATTACTTATCATCGTGGTAGTAATTTTATTTATACCAGGTGATTTTTCAGCCTTTAAACCGTTAATTGTCGTCTTCACAGTAGAGAACCGGAGACATATTCTGATATTCTGTTTTCGTGGTAGGGACTAAGCTTTAAGATAATTGCTCAAATTAGATTCCATATTAATCTTTAAGTCTTCTTTGACACTGACTAAATTTAGCTCTTACGCTCAGAGATCGCGATTGTTGCCGTTGACGTCTGAGTGTTCTCTTTTCTTTGATAAGAGACTCAGGGCCTAATTCAGAATCACGAAAGGAAAATAATTTTCAAATTTTTGTATGAAAAACACTCAAAAATTATTAAAAAACTGTGTAATTTTCATAGAAATATTTGAAAATTGTTTTCTTTTCGTATTTTTGAATTAGGCCCTCAATATTTCTAGGCCATTTTGAATGTCTGTAATTCGCTAAGGTGACTGGGGGCGTAGACACTTTAACAGCGTTTGTTAAAATATCTGAAAACATATCGACAGTGGATTGTATTTAATATTCATTTATCAATGGGATGTTCTGTGGCAAGTGTGAGCAAACATACATTTTATACTTAAACCAGTTCATTTTCCAATTTGCTTAGAACTTCTGATAACGTTTAAATTGAAGGCGAGTGGTCTGATTAGAGGTCCAGCGAAGGGATCACTGAAATAAATTCTCGTTTTATATTTTTGATTACAGCGAAGTCAATTAGATCGGGAATCTTATTGAGGTCTGTAGGCCAATAAAAGGTAGGCCACTAGATATTGCATCTAGTCTGTAAAACGATATTGCTTCTAACAGTTGCCTCTCTCTAGGAATAAAAAACGAGAGCCCCAAAATATAGTTTTTGCATTGTAACCACCACCTGCTATAAATCTTGGACCTGGAGTTTTAAAATATTCGAGAAACTGATCTCAATTAACATTATACCTAGGAGGACAATATATAGATGATATTGTAGATCTACTATTAGGTATATTTATAGATTTGGCCTTTGATATTCTGGCATTGGTAGAGCTGATCCACTACATGCTCTACCACTTCTATGTTTTGTACCATAAGTGTAGTATCCGATAATTCTGAAACAGTTCTTTAGGGTAAAGTGTGTTTCAGAAACGAGAACTACATCAATTTTTTGAAGTTGGAGAAATTGTTGTACTTCATTCTTATACTGGCTAGGGCGATTAGCATTCCAACATCAATTCCTAGAGAATACATTTTCTATTTAGCTTTGATTCTGCATCAATTTTTGAAAAATATTTTGCATGTTCACCATGAATTATGAAGCATTATTTCCATTGTTTGTTTTCATTTGGGTAACTGAACCAACTTCTGTCATATGGGCATACGATTTGTTTTGATAATTGTTTTTTATGATACTTCTATATTAAGCACTAGAAGCATCAGGAAAGCTTGGGAAGTTAGAAGCCTTATATTGAGCATATAAAGGTATTCTTATCTTCGTTGATTCCTGAATGCGTAGGAGTAATGTGGATCCCCGATAATTTGCAGTGTAATTTTGACCACAGTTACTACATTTTCTTATCTTTATGAATATCAACATCTCACACAGACAGAAGGTTATTTGCAGAATGTTCTGGTGTGACCGAACTCTTGGTAATTAAGGCTCTAAGGTGGACATTAGCGCTTAATAGGTTCTTCTACAATTATTTTGCGATTAAGGAGATATCTTAAACCATTCATATATTGGATGAGTATCACCCTTTTCGTTAATTTAGAAGAGAAGAGTGGAGGTGGCTTATAGTCTTTTACAGGCTTTGCGGGTATTTTTTCACTTTCATTATTATTAAGAATTGCAAAACGATTTTGACTTTGGATTTGGTTCCAATTTTGAAGTCCTAGGACTGGACATTGTTGCACTAACCCATACATTTTGTAAAGTGTATTTTTAGATTCCTGAAAACCATCATCTAATTTTAACAATAAATTTTTAAATTTATTCTCATAGTTTTTAAATTCACCAACATGTTTATAAATTAAAATAAACTAAAGAAAAAAAATCTTTCATTTTTTTTTTTTATTTTATGCCCTCCAAAAATGGCTTCCATATCCAATCATCATTTTCAATATTATTATTATCGTCATCTCCAACTCTACCATCATCTACAACGTCGTCATCATCATCATCATTGACATTAGCAGCGAAAGCAGCTCCAACAACGACATCAGCAGCAACCGGAGTATCTTTCGTTTCGTGGCATGTCAAAAGCTGATTGGATAAACGCGATGCAATGTCTAGTCATCCATGATGATTGTTGGCAATTTTCTTAAACATGAGTTTTCAAGCAGAATACAAAATTCAATAATCATAAACATTTAACCATAAAGGAGGAGCTCATCAAAAAAATGAAAAAAAAAATATATAAAAAACGAACCAAAAATAACAACATTGCACACAGACCATCATAAAATGTAAACGAGTCAAGGAATGTTTTAACAATCATGTACTTACAGATACAAAACACACATCCCCACACAAACATACATACGATACGATTATTTATAAATATGTACACACAGATACAAACTTTGTATACGATCGTTTGTATGTTTAAGTTCAGTTCATATTGGCAAAGTCAGGTTTGAGGCACTTGTTATGAGTTCTTTTGAAGCTTCTATATTTTCTAGAGAAACGTACGATTTCTACAAAATGGGTATGCGAATTTCTTGCGATAAATTATGGTTAGATAATGAGTTTTATCTTTGCCAAGTGTAACTGCAAACGTTGGTGAATTTGTATAGGAACAAAGTATGCAGCTTTTGGAGAACTTTACTTACAGTAAAAGAATTTGAAGTTTTATTCTTCATCAAATAACACAACTTGGAATTTCAACATAGATTTGAAAGCCTTGATCTCTTTTAAATAAGGCATGGTTGGACGAGACGAAAAATTGATTAATAAATGTTATTGTGAAACTTAGCTTTCTTGTTTTCATGAAGCAAACTAACCGAATAATGTTATGCGGATTACTTAGGTTGAATTTAAAAGTTCGAATTTCCCAAGATCATTATCGATGATCCATGTGTCTCTTCAGAGATTGATAGCTTCCTTTTCATCAACGGCCTTCCAAAGTACAGTTTTGCCACACTCCTCCAGTCCTTCAGATAATGAAAGGAAAAGGACCCAAAATAATCAAACCGATTGTGTAATAGTGACAAATGAAATAAAGTGTACTTTTCTCCTCCTCACTACACTATCTACAAATATGATCTGCACACAGTCGATTCTTCGTTAGGAAATATCTAGAATCATTATGCATTCTAATAATACATACTCACATATATTTTTTTTAAACAAACACAAACTGTGAAACGTTTTACTTATCTGCAGATGCATCCAGAGCCTCTGGTGGGAATCGAACTAGCAACCCTCAGATTGATAGTCCAGTACAATATTGCCTAGTCTATCTGGATACATATGCCTACATATCCTCAAATCAGGTTTACTCATCATAAACTACAGTCTTCAATTTCATGCCCATAGATTCTCATAAGTATTTCTTCTGTATACATCTCGGATATGTCTGCATCGAGTCTTAGTTTATAATCTTATATAGAAAATCAAGACCGGTATATATATCTTAATAACCGATATACTTATCAAGATGCGTTCCGGCCCATCCGATCTCATACCCAGCACATTTTCAAAAAAGTTCTCATCGAACTACAACTTTTAGCACTCTGCGACAACAACTGGCTACCCTCAATCTAATATTTCTATCCACAAGGTATTTCTATCTGAATATGGTGATATCGCGCTAATATATCGGCCTTTTTGCTACATAAACTGAAAATACATATTTTTATCTGAAAATAATGAACATGAGCAGTTTAGTGATATTTCAAAGATAAGTTTCCGGATCATCTAATATTGAGTTTAACTGTAAGTCTCTTCTATCTCAATCTGAATTGAGCCCAAAGAGCAAAGTCTTTTATATAGAGATACAACGGATAAATTTCCAATATTCTACACATTACATCGGTAGCCCGATCCGCGAAAGAAGCATGGGTACGTACTTCCATTAACGGCGACCATACAAGTGATCTATTTGCCAAGATTGGCATAATTACCACCGTTTATACCAATAGATTATTCGTGGATTTAGGGCCTTATTCAGAAACACGAAAGGAAAACAACTTTCAAATTTTTGTATGAAAAACAAAAATTTTAAAATTGTTTTCCTTTCGTGTTTCTGAATTAGGCCCTTAGTCTTCACGTTTTACATTTTAATTCCTGGCTGGAATACATTGCGTTAGGAGTCAATTTAAGTTTTACATCTAAAATCACACCAAGTTCTGGAACTCTGAATTTCAGTATTCCTCTCCATGTGAATAGAACCATATCCGTTTTGTGAGGATTGACACTATGGCCACAACTGTTGGACCACCGACATAATTGTCTAAGAGCTAGCATATAAAATGGAAATTTTCCATTTTATATGCTAGTTTATATTATAGAATGTCTCCTCCAAATTAATTTTTGCTATAAGCATGTTGATTAGCAGAGAATAAATTTTGTTGTATTATGTTCTTCATGAAGCATTTTCAAAAGTTCTCTTAAGCTTACAAGATAGACATTCAATGATTACTGAAGAGTTATCTTCTTTGTTTTCATATATTTATTATTCAGGATTTCAAAAAGGTTGAGTATATCCGGTTCACTTTATAACTACTTCAAACTCTACTTAATTCTGGTCAGAGATATATTCAATTTCAAAACATTCTGGATATTATTCAAGTGTCGATAGAACCTTTCATGTGCCTAGGTTTTGTGAAACGGTGTAGTATTTACTTCGTCCGATCGAAAATGTAATACAACTCCCATATTGGGGCGTTGTATTTCATTTCTATTTTGGAACTTCTAGACCGCGTGCAGGAGAGGGTTAGCTGATTATTGGTGACAGAAGGCAATCCAACTATATTGATTCCTTCCTTCCTGTAGCACTGTCGTTTCACTTTTCTATCGGTACTACAATGAAATGTGATCTGATGAAATGAAGGAATTTATCCCTGATACCCGCAGATGTTTATATAATACACGTTTTTTATCAAGAACTCATATCTTTGTGGTGGATTGGCCAGTGGACAGCAAATTCGTACTTTAGTCGTACTGTATGTGGAACAAACATCCCGCTGATGCATAGAAAATGTTGACTATAGCACTTACTCAGAATATTCTATCTCTTAATTCAAATATGACAAACTTTATGTCATACATGCAAAACACAATACAAGAGCATTTAGCAGCGCAGAAACAAATGATACAAATCCTCTTAACATAACAATTTGTTATTTAAGAATATGTTTCTGGAAACAAACGGTTTAAGCCAACATAAATCAGAAGTTTAAACCAACATAAGTCCTTTTCATGCTGAATAAAAGCATCGACGTGATGTTGGTTACGGAAAGATATATATTTTTTTTTTATATTTCAGTTTTTTTTTTCTACTGTACTAATCATCCACATGGTAAGACATATGGTGATACTGGTATTTTAATTATAAATCGATTAAGATTATATGCAGGAAACATCTATTCATCTGGAATGTTTTGCTGGATATTTTTGTCTCATCTCAATATATTTCCCATCATGCCTCTCAATGACGAACAAAAATGTTTACGAATTGTTAAGCACCCAGGAGGTACTGGGATTCCCGACCAAACGTAGACAGCTTTACAAGGTACCAGTTGATCATACATTCATAATTTTCTATAAAAATTACTTACTGGTACTTTTTAATATGAAATAGTATTGAAAAAATTGCAATCCTATCAACTTTTCCATCCCGAACGCGAACGCAACGGAACTATCAAACAAGTCAATCATATACCTAGAGAAATAAGAAAATCGTTTGAATTAACGAAATATTGTTCAGCAATATTTTTGGATGTCACTCAAACCTTCGACAAAGGTCTCGTATATAAAATTAAATGTCTGCTGCCAGCATGTCCCATAATCTACTGGAATCTTATATATCGGACTGTTTATTTACAATTACGTGCAACGATTACGTGCCAAGAAAATATAATATTAGAACCAGCGTACCACAAGGAAGTGTTCTTGGACGTACTACATATTTGATTAACACCTCCGACTTGACTAACTCGCACGAAAACCCATACATAGCATCATAGACAACGTGTCTAAGATTTACGCCGCAAGATTTAAGCCGCAAAGGCTTAAACCGCACTGTGGTCTTAACACCGGATAGAGACAATGTATCTATCACCGCCATTGAATGACTTGCAAGGTACACTCAATTGGCAACTTCTTGTACAATGATTGCACATATCAAAGTACAATCCCCTTGCTCGAGAGCTCGGGCTATCTAATCCCTGCCATCCATAGCTAGCTAGCCAACTGACCAGCCCAGGACAATTATCAAAGCTGCAACATCCGGCCTGGTGATCCAGTCCGATGTATGGTCTCTGACTTCAAAAGTTCTCAGCCGATAAAAGTCAAAGTGAGTGTACTATATCATACACTTTTGACCTCGACCAAGAACCAAACCCAACGACCAGTACATCACGAATGCTACTGCCTTAATACGTTTCCTGAGCACAAACGCCAGTTGGTTATCTGCTACTTTCAATGGCTCTGTTGAGTCAGCAACAGCACCTAGTAAGATACATATGGTAGTCCGAAATTTAGCGCTAGCCCAACTATCAGTCCTTTAACCAACGATCTTCTCCCCGCTTTGGGTTTCAACCACAACCACCAGCGTGCTCACCGAAGTGACCTCACCAATGATCCTACAGGACCTAAATCCTGGCGCCATAGGATCCCCGCTGTTCTAGATAAGACTCTAGTCAGCTGCGAGTTTAATAAATTAAACTCTTACCAGGAATTAGGTCCGTGCACCTCGGAGCCCCGGTTTCGCTCCATATTTCCCCTTGAGGCATAACATCAAGGTGTGGAGCTCACCAAGATGCTTATCCATGCCCCAAGGGGGGAGCATCATAGACAATGTTTGAAAAACTGGTGAATACGGGGGAATGAGTTAAAAAGTAAACACGTAACCTTTGCGATAAGGAGGGAAAATTAATTAAGATGCTTATCCATGCCCCAAGGGGGGAGCATCATAGACAATGGTTGAAAAACTGGTGAATATGGGGGAATGAGTTAAAAAGTAAATACGTAACCTTTGCGATAAGGAGGGAAAATTATCCAACTGCCACACTTAACAATGTTAATAATACCATGGTATTCCCTTGGATAGACGTCGTACTTGGCGTCGTCATATAGAAGCCACATGATGTTAAAAGCCTCTAGCTTTCACTGGTTAATCACTGACCATTCAATACTAAATCCCGAATATAAATGATGGGTGCATCATGGTACATAAGAAATGATATCATCCACAGGGACCTGAAAGTACCACTAGTGAAAGATGAGTATAAGAAAGTCTGTGATAAATAAATATACTGAAACCACAATGCCACCCGAAGCCGCTTCCTAGGCTTCTTAGAGACGATCCACCACCCCGCTATTATGAGGTATATCAATGCTCTCATTAGAGATTAAAATACTTATTGTTAGGACTAATTACATCATTAGTCCTAACAATAAGTATTTTATTCAAGAAATAAATATTAAGAAAAAAAAATCCGGAATACTTACTTAGTCATTAAAAGAAGTTGATTTTTTGAAAAAATAACGTGGGTCCACATACAGTGAAAGTGAGCTGTTACATGACCCGAAAAATTCAATATATAACTTACATCGGAGTCAAATAGCAAGACTGATGAAACTGATGAAAGCGGACCAAAGATCCAAGAGTTTGAACTTGAAAAATTAAGAACCGTGAAATAGAAATTGCTAACCGATCGCATTATATTCCAGAAATAACATTTCAGGAATATAATAAACAAATATTCCTATTACTCCATTGTCTTAAAAATAAAATTAGTTATTCTTTTATAATTCTAAAGTCATTTAGTGACACTGTACAAAGACGTGATTGTGGCCTTTATACACGAAAATTTAGTACAAACTAAAAATAATTTGCGGAATATTTTCTTTTCAAGTTTATTTCATTTCTCTTCGCAATTCCAGTCTCTGTTGTAGTTTTTATAATAGATTTTGATTGGTTACAATTTTTGATCATAAAACTCCTACACACGTACTTGTTTAACAAGTGCAATGGAAATGGAAGAATCTTGTAAGAATTGAAATTATTTAAATTTATATTAAAGCAAAAAAACAACTAAAACACAACTTAAACAAGCAATATGACTAAAAGAACCTTAGAAAGGCAGTTGTCCACGAACAAAAACAGCACAAAAAATGACAAGAGGCAATGAACACAAACAACAAACAATTGTAACAACAACATCCAGCCGATGTTGCAACATTTGTTAATTGGTAATGTTAAGCAAATAAAAAAAAAAAAAAATTATAGAGCAAATAAGCAATGTGGTATG
Organism: Calliphora vomitoria; assembly: GCA_942486065.2. Taxonomy (NCBI): domain Eukaryota; kingdom Metazoa; phylum Arthropoda; class Insecta; order Diptera; family Calliphoridae; genus Calliphora; species Calliphora vomitoria. Next base: position 69,022,683 of record OW818030.2, on the reverse strand, counting down.
CAATAAATACATACGCAATAATGATCAGAAAAACCTGTAGTATTTTATTTATTTTATTCTGTCTATAATCGTTTTACTCGTACAATATTCTATTTTCAAATAGAACCAAATACATATAAGTAATAGAAAATTAAGCAGAGTATTGATTGAAATGAAATAAATTTAATAAATCCACCAACAAGACAACAACCAACTACACAACCACCACAGCTACTTATCGTCTGGTGGCACCAATCTATTCATCAATTTCTATTGATTAGTCTCTCCATACCACTTTTTCTATTAGTTTAGTCGCCACTTTTACAATATTTCACCTGAATATAGTACAACAAATTTTTCACATTCTTTATGTTTTTCAATTCCAAATCTAAACACAATCAATTAGTGTCAAGTCAAGTAGCAACAAGACAAAAAATTTCAACCTCAACTAACTAATTTATTTTAATGTACTCTCCTCTCTCTCTCACTTCTTTAAGTGTATTCGATGGGCTGTGTCAGATCCGTCCCAGACACGGAGTGTAAATATTGAAGCATTTAAAAAACACTTTATTAAATATGTATCATGTTAAAACATGATCATTTTCATAAAACATGTGTAACAGATTTTGAGGGTGGTGGGTGATAGTCGCCTATAAGGTGCCATACATGCATAAAGATAATGAAGCTGGTTAAGATTTTTGCAAAACATTTAGCAAACTAGCTCAGGTATTATGGGATAATGATGATGGTTCGACATAGCTCCTACGGTTTTATTGTAAACAACTGAATAATATGATGACAATGAACACTGTAATTTCGGCACTCATGGAAACAATCTCAAACTAGATTTAACTTCTGTAGATAGTGTCGTGAGAAATTAACTGTGTCAGTAAATCTATTAATATTGTTCTAAAATGTAAATTTGAAAATTTTCGTGGATAATTTTTCTGAATTTCCAAAATTGGGGAAACTTTACGTGGTCCAAAATTGGACGAGCTCAGTATCATTACTGCCAACTTACTTACAACTCCAAATCCATATCGTGAACTATATTAGTGGCAGGCAGTCGTTTGTTTATATATCTACTTGGAGACATACACAGCTCACATATACTATGCCGACCGCAACATACCCCCGAATATATATTAGGTAAAAGTACGAGGAGATCCGATGTCAGAACGTATGACACTTTCAAATATGTAAGAGGATTTTAAGTAAAAAGTTTAAATGGATCAAGGAAACTATCGAGGACAGCTAATACTTTTTACGATTATATCCTGTAAATTAAGTCGGTCTTTTATTGTATTTACCCAGCTAATGACTTGAAATTGATCAATAACTTAGTTTCCAATGACAACTTTATACCGTTCGTACTACTTAGTAGTAGTGGTATAATGATTTATTTATGTTCTGTTATATAACTTGTTCTATATTGTCATTGCCATCAGCACATTCTGTTTTTACAGTTATGACAAATTTCTACACAGAGAAAACAGATTCGTGATAGCAACCGAATTTGTTGCCAATCGAATAATTCTACCTTAGTGATCGAATCTTATAGTTGTGGCTTCAAAATTTTAAAAGAAGTAACAAAAATTCGGTTGCTTTGACCGAAATTATTCTTTGTCAACTGAATTTCTGTTGATAGAACCGAAAAATTCTATGTGTGCAACTGAATCATTCGATTGGCAACAAATTCGGTTGCTATCACGAATCTGTTATCTCTGTGTACACATTTGGGTTTTACTGTAAAATTTAATAGCGTGAAATCACATGAACGAGGTGGCTAGTTAGCAGTCCATTTCTTGAAATTATTTGTTCGCCAAATGTTTCTCTCAAAAAATTGATTGTATCGCGAACAGTTTGACATATTGCTATACTATCGCCTTCCCAACAAGTTAGTAAGCATGTATATATACCGGTCTCCGTTGACTGTAACGTTCTGACCATTGTTATTTGTGAAGACATATGGACCAATGATTCCACCGGCCCAAAAAGCTCAACAAACAGTAAGTTTATTTGAATGTAATGGTATTTCGACAGTGGCTTAATGCAACAATTCTGTTTATTGAAATTGATATTAATTCAAAAGTGAGCTTCATCGCTAAACACAATATGAAAATGAAGTGTATGTAAAAATTGGACCTCCAGGTTACGCCACGTATACGCTAGCTCCAGCTGCTACATGCCCACACGCCCCGAATTTTTATGGCATTAAAAATTAATAAGATAAAACTGAAACTGAATTTTTTTGTCAATCGAATGAATGTTTTTACATTATATAAATATTGACAGATGAGTTGAGCTTCTCTTAACATGCTTCGCTAACAAAGTAGCTTGTTAAAATTTAGTTACTTAGATAAAATATTATATTTCTTCCTCCAAAAACACTGTTTTATTTTTTATTTGTGAGTTGGAGAAATAAGCATGTACACTAGACCGTACCTCAACAATAAATTTCCCCGAACACCTGCTAAAAGTTTAATGATTTCTTGCGAGCTTTAATTTTCTGACATTAGGGTGGTATATTAGGTTGGTAGGAACACAGATCTGGTGGATAAATACTAAAACGAGATACTTAAGGTCAATGGCTCTTAGAGTAAAATATTGGTTTGCCCAAGACAAAATCATTGATATATCATACTTTAAGATCCGATTGTAAATGGGAAAGATATAATGAAACGTTCGGCAAAAAAACGTAACTGCCTTACAAAAATACGTTTTTTTAGAGTGTGTACGGCGCACTTTTGTTATGCTTGTAAGGTGGTACGCTCTAATGTACACGCAGTAAAAAATAAAGTTGTGCATTGTTACTGTAACCATTTCAAAATTTTTAACAATATTATAGCCAAAAAATAATTGCGCAAACTTGTTTTCTTGTTCCTGAAAATAGAGATTTAAAATTTTATTAAGGTTTATAGCAGTTTTTGTGCATTTGCCACTGTCACCTTTACAAAGCTAACGTTTTTTTTTTTTTTTTTTTTTGTAAAAAAAAGTGTGACTTTTTTTTTAATTTTTGAATGAATTGTTCCAGCATGAATATTTAAAATAATGAAAATATCTGTTGATCAAGTCTTCCAGACAAAAAATCAATGTAAAACCTCCATTTGTTTATCCACAATAAAATATTATATAAACCTCTTAAAACCGAAAAAATTACATAACAAAAGTCAAATTTTTCGCTTTTTGAGTTATCTAAAACATTTATAAGGAGTTAATACTTTCAAAAAGCTAAGCGAAAAAATTTTAATTTTGTATATCTATTTTTATGTAAAATTCAACTTTAGAGCAAACATTCTCAATTCGCATAGTCGATATCAAAACATGGTAACCTATTATAGATGATCCAATATGTTCTTAAATACTTTGTTAATGGTTCCGATAACCCCGCCATGGTATGGATATTATAGACAATTGCTGATATAAAATTTCAAAATTTATTCTCATTTTTCCATTTTTAATAGAAAATTCTCTTTAACTGTAAAATTTCATTAATAATATTCATAAATAAACATTCAACTTCAATTTGAAAAATTCGTATTTTCGCAAAAACTCATAAAAAGCTTTTTTTGTCATATTTAAAAAAAAATATATTCCACGAAGGAAATATATAGTATTTTTTTTTTTTTTTTTTTTTGAAATCGGAACACTAACAAAAAAGTAAATTCGATTTAAAAAGGTTCCTACATTGGGGACCCCTGTCCGTGCCTCTGGTGTGCCCATGAGGTCCAAACTATGTGTTCGTGTACATAAGTGATTTTCGGAAGAGGACTCGAAACTAATTTTTGATTAATTTTCTATTGATAATAAAATGTAATATTTCTGGCATTTCCCCTAATGAATTTACCCAAAGTAACGAAATGCATGTGAAAATTATAAAATTTTTTGGAGGATGTCTTACATTTTGGTCCGTAAGCCTGGTTCAACTATTTCGATTTTGCTGATTTTCAATACCATACTGCTTAGACAAATTATAAACATTTTAGTAATACTTAAGTATTTTCCACAGAGAGACGGACATCGCTCTTTTTTTCAATCGACTTAGAATTTCATAAGGATGAATAATATATGCATTTTCTTTGTTGGGTCTTGGATGAATATTTACATGTATTTTTTATTACGTAGCGTACACTAAATAAAACCAACAGTGTGAAAAATTTACAAATTTACAAATTAATGTAAGTGTTGAAAATTATTTTTCAAAAATATCAGCTGCAATCACCAAAACATTGTATAGAATTATACAAGCGGCAACAGCAGAAGTGGCAGCATTAATAACAATATTAACATAAAATATCAGCAACTTGGCTTTAACAAATATCTTTAACAGCATTAAGATCATAAAATAAATACACTTGTCGTCTATTAAAGAAACAAACACCAACAACAAAAAAAAAAACATGAAAAATGCAGTCATCATCATAATCTTCCTAATGTGTTCATTTAGAATGTGTGTGCGCCCTGTCAGCACCATGTCTATGCCCAAGATCTGGTACAGAGGCAACCACAACTCTTTAAGATGCATCAACTATGAAGGGTGTGTGTGGCCCTTAAATAAATGAAGATGATGATGTTTGGTTTATACTAGAGAATTATGACAGACTTTGGTGTAATTTTTCTTATTATCTAAACCATGACTGTTAAATGATTTCATAAAATAAAAAAGAAAACAAAAGTGGGAAAAAATATGTCTGGAGAAAAAACTCTTGTTGTTATGGTGGAATTGTGTGAAATAAATTCATTTAACCAACAATGATAATGATTAATAGGGCTAGACAGATTGTGGTAAAAATTTGTAGATGGCAAATTTGTTTATATTTTTCTAAATTAATATTAATTTGAAAAGTTTTAGAAGTTTTGTTGGAGATTTTTGAACTTATACTCTATTAATCTTTTTTGTTATTAGAATGTAAGAATTGTTTACTAAGACAAATCCAAAGTAAAAAATGTTTACAGATCCTTTAAAAATAATTTGATCGCCGGAAAAACTTAAACGTTTATAAATTAAACATACAAATAAACAACACTTCTACTTCTCCCAATTTATTGTCCGAATTTTAGATGCCCTTAACAACAGCAGAACTTGATTTTGATCTTCATAGTGAAAATTTAAAAAGAATTAATAATTTAAAGCTACATATTTCTTTGCACGTACTAATATTTTATAGATATTTTTACTACTTATTACAAAACAAATATAAAATATACATACCAACATTTCGCCATAAAGATATTCATAAAATTTAACCAAAATTTGCTTGATATTTTTTGTACTTAAAACAATATGATTTTATTTGATTTGGTTTTTTGCTTTTATCGTAACATTGATTTTATTAATGTCTTGGGATCTGAACATAAAACTCAACAATGTTGTATAGAGTGTAAATGAAGTTGTCAGTGTTGGTCATAAAATAAAAGTTATGCATATGTTTGAATCTATATCTATATACAAGCTCTATATCTACGAATTCCCTTTCATACCTGAGAGAACGTAAAACAATATTTATTAAAATGAAGGAAAATCAAAGGCCACTTACACAACCAGCCATAATTTTCCATACAACAAAGGTCAGCAAAAATTATAAATAAGCAAAACTGTGTTGTTTTTCTTTACGTTCATAACCAACAAACAAAAATTAAACTATAATACGAATAATAAACAATCCTCCCTTGCTAGAACAAATATCCTTTGCCAGTTATACTTTACTTTATCTCTAAGGAAGCATAAAAAATATATTGACCCTTCTCCAACTATCACTGCTTGGTAAACCCTTGTGTAATATTTGCAATATGTTTGTTTTTCTTACTTCTTTTTTGGGCAAAATTTATTGCAAAAAATATCAAAAAATATTACTCTACCCAGAGCAAAAAAAAAAAAAAAAATAAAGTTACCTTTAAAGGATTTTTTCTTTATTATTTTATAAGAAATATAGTTATAAAAGTTATTGAACTGTCTTAACAATAGACTTACGATAATTATTTCTATGTCATACTTTTTCTATGCCAAAAGATAGATATTCAACTAGAAGTACACCACTACCCCTTAATACGTTGTAAAGTTCTGTTAAAATAATATTTAAAAAATCGGGGTTGCTCTATGAATTTTTTTCGTTATTATTATTATATATACACAAACAAAATCATTACCTAGAAAATAAGTCGAAAGAAAATCCCTTAAAAATGAATGCAGTTTTTTAGTAAAATTTGTTCTGTCTCCTGCTAACAAAATCGTACTTTTAGTATTAAGTAGTGAGATCGAAAAAACCTTAACACACGTTTTTCCTTAAAACTTCTAATTATGTTCATTTGTTGTTAATCTGATTAAAATGAGTGACGAAAAAAAAGTGCGTACTAAAATTATTAAATATTTTCAATAAAACCCAACATGGACCTACAAAAATATGGCCAAACAATCAAAGGTCTACCGTCAAAGTGATTTAAATGTTATTAAACAGTATCGGGAGAACTTGCACGTTGATACAAAACCTGGTACAGGGAGAAGGAATAGTCCACATAATGTTTCTAAAGCCAGTAATAGAAAACATTTTCAAAAGAGCTCTCAACACATCCGGTAGGAAAGCAGTCCGGTTAGCACTGCACTCGGACTATTTGGTACAAAATGTTAAAGCCAATGCATTTTTAAAAACATACGAGGCTCAAGAAGTTCATGAAAGGAACTCTGCTAAACTCTGCCAAAGACAGAGCACGGAAATTGAAGTAAAATTTTATAAAAAAAATATACTTGCTGCATAATGGATGAGGAAACGTATGTTCTGGAAATTTTTTCGCAGCTTCCGGGTCAATATTTTTATGCTGCGATGTTCGCGGAAATGTTGTAAAATAGTTTAGACCCACAAGCAAATATTTTTATAGTTCTAATCACTAATGAAGAAATTTTGAACCTTTTTCGAAAATCCTTCCATTATGGTTTTTATAGTGATTTCTGTCACTTTGTTCGTTTTAGAAAGGGCATCTACGTCTAGAGTCGCAGAAACGGGAAGAGAACGAGAATCACGGCTTCAGCAAATGCGTAGCATTGCATCTTCATCGAGTGCTGCAGAGACAACTCAACAGCATATCGCAAGACTAGAAGCCAATCGCTCTCGAATGGCTCGATCAAGAGAAGGAATCGATTTAAAGTGGCCGGTATTTTATTACAATAAGTATGATGACTACATGAATCACAAGGACGTACTGATTGCCGCAATGGACAAACATTGCTTACATCGCCGCGTTTTGAAGTTCCCTAAGGAATCCCCGGGAATGTGCTGTTCGAACGGTAAAGTTATTCTGCCACCAGTTATTGAGCCGCCTAAGTTGCTTCTAAGTTACATTTCCGGTGTCAATCCTATTTCCAAGCACTTCATTCAAAATATCCTAAAGTACAACTCATGATTTCAAATGAAGTCGGCTTCATGCCCACCTTTAAAGTTCAAGGCCAAATGTACCACAGAATTGGATCATTGCTTCCCAATGTTGATGCGAAGTACCTTCAAATTTGTTTCACAGGAAACGAAGCTACAGAAGCCGAACGCTATAATTTGCTGCAATACCCTTCTGCCGAAACATTCTCAAAACAATTGTTGGACATCAGAAATGGAAAAATTTCAATTGATCTCGCCACAAATGAGATTTCGTTGTTGACAAGGTATTCCCAAGTCTTACAACCAACTACAAAAATTCGGATTGGCTGTGGGAATATGCATGCAACTGCCTGGCGAAACAATAAAATGCAAATCGATTGACACAGTAATGAACGAAGAACAAGCCGTCGATTATCCTACTGAATTTTTGAATTCATTGGAACCAGCCAGACTGCCACCACATGTATTAAAATTTAAGGTTGGATCACCGACTTTGTCCGACACTGTATATTAAAATCGAGATCGAGATGCAATATAAAACAGATGTTTTCTAAGGGCCAGCAACGCGGACCGGGTTCAGCTAGTTTTTATATATATAGATAGAAGATTAATTCCAGAGTTTTAGATATACCATTTTACGCCCTTAAAATTAGAATTTCCAAAAATCCCTTCTTAGTGGATCTACACATAGTGAGAGGTACATTCGTACAAAATTTCAAGATATACAAATTTTCAAGAGTTCAAATTTGGCAAAAATGTTAGACCGAATAGACCTAATGTGGTATTTTAGGTGTCCAAAACCATCTTCAAAAAATTTTCTGAAACCGGTTTGGAGCTAATCGGATAGTTTCTATAACGGACATAGGTCGAAACATTTTTTGTATTTTATATATATAGATAGTGTTAATTATATTATTTGTATGATTTCAACTCGTAAAACTGAATAAAATACTTATCTGATATGCACAAAAAGACATTAATATTTATTCAAACCGTACAATAAGTCTTCAGTGTGTTGATAAATTCATATTTATTTTGGCACTTTACCAGGCAAAACAATAAATACTCATATGTATTTGCCTTTTCGTGATTGCATGGGTGTGAGTGGCCAAGTGTATAAGTGTGTGTATTGAGTGTGTGTTCGTGTATAAAAACAAAAGTATTCCCTGCAACAGCATGGAAAATTATTATGTTTTTCTTTTTCTTGACCAGTTGGTTTTATGACTTTTGCTGATTGGAATATGATATGAATTGAATTGAATGGTTTGGAAATTGATGTAGGTTTTATTACACAAACAACCAAGCATACAAACAAACATACAACTTTATACACCGCACCAAGTTTATTGTACGTCTACCCCGTGTTCTGTATTTGAACAATATTTATCATTGTATCAGTATTTATGGTTTATAGTTTTATTATTGGGGATTTACTTATATTTTTTGCGTTATACTTTTTTCTTTTTGCTAAAAGTTTGAAAATTATGAGCCTCAGTGGACATTGTATTTTGGTTGTGTTTTTTGTGCTCCAAGTTTGTCTAGTCATAAGACCGGCCATAACTTTTAAGTAATTGTTTGGGTGTTAGCAAATTATAGATAAATTGATATGATTTCATTTCAGTTTTGAAGCCTTAAATAATTGAAAAATTATTACGTCTTACATATGAAGTGTGTTTATGAAAGATTTCGTGATAAGAATTTAGAACATTTTGCGATGTTAGAATTTTAAGAGGTTTTAAAAATATTATAAAGTAAAATATGTACATTTAATATGTTTATTAAGTATTATGTTAGGTTCTTATCTAGATCTAGATTTTTGAATAAATCGTCTCTAAATTCCCCAAACATTGTCAGTTCTTATTAACCAAACATCTTAATGCAAATTTATATTCACGCTTGTTTCAGCACTTCATATTTAATAAAATTGATAAATCGTTTTCATAAAAATATTTGTCTACAACGCAACCATGTCAAACTATAAAATAAAAATAAATTTTTTCTTAAACAGAACATTTAACCATTTAACATCTGTCTGCATTCCCATAATTTACATGTGTAGAACGACACAAACTGAAATGCGTTTGTGAATTTGTGACGAGAATTTCATTTTCGATTTTCCACTAGTATGCATATTTCCCGAGAAATGCAATTAATATAATCATCATATTTCATAATGCATATAGAAAGCATAGACCATTTAATAAAAATGCGATGCAATCACACTGCAACGGCATATAAACTTAATATTTTGTAAGACACACGATGTTAAGGAAAAATAGAATTCGTTGCAACAAAAAAATTAATTCAATTACAGCACCACAGCAGAAATATTGTCGTCTAATAATGCAAATTCTTGCACTGATAATAATTACAATCGTGACGGTAATTATGATGATTAAAATAATGATTCTGTTGCTGATGATGATGATGTAGAAATGATGGTAAAACAAGGAAATTTACACTGCAGACATGGTAATTGTACGCTACACTAGGTTCTATTCCAGTCTATAAGAAGGTCTGATACTTCTGAACAAATTATCAGTCTATTCAATGTAATTTACTATACCTTGTATTGGCTCAATTTTGCATATGTTCCTGAGGGATTAACATTCTGTATTGTAATTGCTCATGACATTGTTAGGATATGGGTCAAGTATTGATATACGAAGATTCAAAGCATCCCTCGAACCAAACGTTGGTTTCCCGTACTCAAAAGCAACAGCAACAAAGATCCTAACATGCTAATAAAAGCAAATGACATTATTACATAATCATAACGTAATTAAAAGAGTGGTCAGAACTTCAACCGGTTGTTTGGTTTACGTGGTAGGATGCTTCCGACAAGCAATCAAATGGAATCTATATTAGTGGTGTAAAAAAATTCAGTAATTTTGAAATCCATAACTTAACAACTGAAGAACCGGACAAGCGGGGAAAATATTTTTACGTTTTAACCTTTTTAAAATGTTGGGTTTATTTCCTTTAAATAAACCGGATACTTTTGATTGCAAATAAAAGCAGTTTTAGTAGTTTAAAATTGTAACAACTCTTTATTTATTTAAAATGTACAACAACAACAAGAGTCTAAATAGTCACTCAGTGTCTTTATACACGTTTATCAATTTGCAGAAATGCACACACACTTTATAATGTAGAAACTTAAATGTACAAAGCAATTGGTGATAACTCTAACAGTGTCTATGATAAACTCAACTCACGACTGCAACCTTTGCCACTATTTATACACACGCCATCTTTCATGAATCTTCTACAATGATCTTAACGGACAAACTAGTACATTCGAATTCTAGAGCTTTCGATATCAATGTTAGCAGTTTAAACATTTAGTGTTGCCATACTTACAAACAATGCTAATAACCGCATGCTATCAACATTGTTGATAACTAGAAGCTTCTACTGATGGACGTGCTTATAAATACGATGAATGTTGCAGGTAGTCGTCACAGACCGTTAAATTCAAATCGCTATTGCACATTCGTAACAATATGTTTCCACCTTTCCTCGAACCCGACAGCTGAGTACCGTTAGCCTTTAATGACATTCCAGATCCTATTCAGGAGTTGTACATGGCGCGTCACATCGTCGAAAGACCACATTTTCGTCAACCTTGGAAGTTTCCACTTGGTACATCCAATTCCAGCCTTTTAAAGATAGTTTTTGAAGATTTCGCTTTTAATAATTCCAAGTAGTACTACCACCGATATTGCCTGAGATATTTAAAATCCTTCCCTGACCAGCTCGTTCACTTGCTCATTACCTTAATATACACAGGTACCCAGACTAAGGTTATGTGTGATAGAAGCCCTAGCCTGGTTAGCTCTTCTTTATACTGGATTTTAAATTAAGAAGATTTTAGTGACATAAGAGCTGCCTGACTGTTGTAAAATATGCTTTTGCTTCCACGAATTCCTATTTCGCATAGATAGCCCTACCTAGATGATATATTAAGAGCTTTAAACCTAATTCATCACAGAAGGCACCAGATCCTACTCCACAGCTTGTATATCATATCAATTCATTATGTATTGTTCCAGAACACCAATTCAGATTTAGACACTAGCATGGAACAGCTGAGCAATCCCTTCGGATTGTGAATGTGGTCAGAAACGCCTTAGAAAATAAACAATACTGCTTTGCAGTGTTTTTAGACTTTGAGCAAGCGTTTGATAGAGTTTGGCATCCTGGTCTTCTATATAAACTAAAACAACAACTTTCAGCGCCTTTCTATTTGGTTCTCTCTTCCTACTTACGTGATCGACATTTTTATGTTCAGGTCAATAGAAAAATTTCAGAGAATCATGAAATCAAAACTGGCATTCCTCAGGGTTGCGTACTGGCTCCTGTACTATACACAATTTACACTTCGGATATGCCTGGAACTGAAGATGTGACCGTTGCCACGGCTTTAACAGCAATTTACGAATCAAAAAAGAAAGCCTCAAAACTAATTCAAACCTTTTTCAATCATATATCTGTATGTTTGATAAACTGGAATATTTGTGTAAATGCTGAATAGTCTAGGCATACTACATTTGCGCTTAGACAAGGAAAGTCTTTTTAAATAATGAGATAATTCCCAGCTCAGACTGCGTGAAATGCACTTAGATAGGAGATTAAAGCATAAAACAACACTTAGATCTCAAAACTAAACGTATGTATTGGCTATTTGGTAAAAACTCTACGCTAAGTCTAGAAAACAAAGTTTTAGGTTAGGTTAGGAAGGGGTGTATACACTGTATACTTCCACTCGGAGACCATAAGGTCAATTGTGATTGCCTCCAATAGGTTGTTAAGTTGATGGAGCAGAGTGGAGTCCACAAACCGCCTAGTGAGAGAAAAAGAAAGAAAAAGGATCCTTAAATAGCCACACTATTCCCTTAATGAAACCCAGTATGTTGCACAGTTCACAGCCAGCAACATTACTGAGTTCGTCCATTTAAGTCTAAGACTCTGTAACCTAGGGCAGTTGCACATTAGGGATATAACTATTGACATTTTTTGCAAAAATGCAAATTGGCATAGCATAGTCGAATAGAGCATTAAAAAATATGAAAAACCACGGTATTATTTTTTCGCGGTTGTTAAAAAAGTTCACGCACCATTTTTAAATTATTAATATAATTTTTCAGAGAAAAAAAATGTTTGGTATATCTTAGAAATTGATGTTGGTGCGTGATGTTTTTGATTCCAAATGACCTAAAAAAATGATTTTCATTACTTTTACAACACCGGCCATCACGTGGTGGTATGCCAAAAATTTAGCCAAAATTAGTTATATACCTATTGCACATGATGTGTTCCACTGTCTCTAGCTCCTCTACATCCCCACACACCTTACAAAAATCCTGTGTGTCGTTATCCTATTTGCCTTTGAAGGCCCCAATTGCACAATGGCCGGTTATCACTAGAATTATATCTATCCAACTCTAATAGTGCTCTGGTTGCTGTCCTACTGCTCCAGGATTGGTTGGTATAATTCCGGAATTTTTCATAAATTGACCTGTAGTAGTGACAAATAGGTGGTTTAACACACCTTTTCCTGTTATCATGATCTAGATCAGAACCATGTCTAGCCAATTCATCCACTACCTCATTTCCCTGTATATCACAGTGCCCCGGCACCCAACACAATCTTATTGAGTAGTGTACCCATAACTCCTCAAGAGCTCTCCTACAGTCCTCCACTAGGCTGGAATGAATTAAATGACATTCCAGAGCCTTTAGTGGCGCCTGACTGCCCACGTATATATTTACCGTAGACCTTACCTATACGTGTGCCCTTATCAACTCTGTGGCTTTCCAGATCGCGAAGACCTCTGCCTGGAAGACGCTGCAGTCGTTAGAGAGTCTATATCAGTGCTTGATATCAGTATCGACCAGATAAACTCCGGTCACTGTACAGGAGTCGATCTTGGATCCGTCAGTGAAAATTGCAGACCCACCGAACAGTTGAGCGGATCCAACCCAGTTATATCTACTGGGGAACTCTACTGGGGGTGTTGTCCCGAAGTTGAAGGTCGCGCCCTATAGTCAGAGATTCCAGATAGAATTCTTTCCTGATCGATAAGGCCTACCTCATACAATATCTTAACGTGACCTACCCGCAAGGGTTTTACTAAGGAAGACTCGAGTAGTCTAAGTAAGTGCCTTGCTGCCACATTCTCAATATAGTTTTCAATGGGTAGTAGTTTTAAGATTATATCCAAGGCCTCCTGCGGGGTACTTACAATGGCACCTGTGATGCCCAGACATGCACACCTTTGAGCTTTCTTGAGTATAACCTTAAAGCTACGTTTATTCATTACCTCCCTCCATACCGTACAACCATAAGTAATAATAGGTCTAACCACCGATGTGTAGATCCAATTAACCATACTTGGTCGCAGACCCCAATTTTTGCCAATTCATTTCCTGCATGTATAGTAGGCATTGAGGCCCTTCTTTAATCTTTTCTGAGTATTTATTTTCCAAGTCAATTTACTGTTAAAAAAAAATAATGTTTTACTTTACAAAACTATACTGAAGCATATATGGACTTATGGAATACAACTTAGGGACACTGAAAGTAACTCCAATATTGAAAGTTGGTAACGATATGAATCCAAAACCCTCAGAATGATTGGTAATCCTCAATAGTACAATAATTCCACTGAAAAAACGTTAACATTTTTGAAAGGGGGCAAGGTTTGTGGAATTTCTGAAAAGGTTTTTTATATAAAAACTTATTTGATATTGGTGAAAACCTTAGCACTTGAAGATTGATATTTTAGTAAAATTACAATATCTCCAATAGTCCCCGAGATACCGAATACTCTGAACAAACGAAAACTAAAGATATATAAGAAACAATAGATAGAGTACTCTATGAATAGTGATTGCAGTCAATACCAACCTCATTACTAGACTGATGGTCCTCTAAAATACCGATATACGTGCAAGAAAAATATAATTTTCACCAAATATAGTTTGGATCAAATTGTACTTATACCGCAAAAAGTTTATTGAGTGTAGAGTAAAACTCAATCGTCTCAAATGAAATACACTTGTCGTACGCATTTTCAAAATAAAATATAGAGCGTATTTAGAAATAACCTCCTGGAAAGATATGACAGATTTAATAAACCGTGCATTTAAATGTCTGGCAAAGTGTCTGGGACTTGTTTCTTCTTTTCATTTTTTTTTTTCACTTTTTCATCACGCAAAACTTTGCGGTTACATTTTAGTGCCATATTCGTGGTATAATGATGTGGTTTGATTAAAATACAAAATAAATAAAAATTGAAAATTGTATAAAATTAAAAAGTGTTTTTTTGTTCGGTTCGGTTTGTCTGGTTTTTGCAATTCTGAGTTTCATATTTATGTTGCATGCAATTTGTTTGATGTATATGAATAATTAACAATGTCGTCTGTTGTTCAAAATTCTAATGCCTCTTTTTGTTTGTGCCACATAGAATTATGAAGAATCATTTGTAATTATTTTTGTTTTTTTGTTTTTTGTATGTTTTATGATTTTTTGTTAATATGAATTTGTGAATTTTTAAAATTGATGCTGTTTATTATACATGAGTGCACTTGAAATAGTATTCATGTGACGCCTGTTTTTCTTTTGGGATGCATCTCCTTTTTAGCGGTACCTTTTGAAGTTTGGCTAATTGGTTAACAGGCAGGCGCTAAGAAGTTTTAACATAAATCAAATCAAATGCATATTTGCAAGTTTGCAGCTTCTTTTTACTTCATTTTCTCATAAATATGTCAAACGCCACTAAATTATGTTTAAAATATTTGCACATTTTGCCAAGACCTAATGAGGCACTTAAGTTTGAAAGTTGAGATAAAATATGCAAATATTTGAATCTGCAAATATTTGAATTTAAATGCCCTATATATCATCCTGATTATCTGAAGACCACAGATTTCCTGCTCTGAGGGAATCCCCCTTATAGTCGTAATCAATACAATATTTTCTACCAGACGTTTTGTAATTTAGAAAAGTTTTACTGAACTAACCCAGCGAGAAAAATATGCTGTAAAAAGGCCTTCCTAAAGATCTTATTTTGCAAACAAAAAGATTACCAGCGACATTGCAAAATCGTTTTAATTTTAAACGACATGTCATTGCACAGTGGTTTAGAAACGTTCTTTTTTTGGAATATAATTCGGTATCTCGGGAACTATTGGAGATATTGTTACGAAATGTTACACGGTTGAAGTTGAGGTGCTTTTGAGTAAACCTGCGTTTGTTCAGCTTTCTAGCACTAACAGGGGCCAGTGTGTGGCCCCTGAAAGTTGGTCACCTCGGGTCTAAAAAAAAAAATCGTCAAAAATCCATTTATGATCCAAATGAGCTGAAATTTTGAATATAAATGGTCCTTCAGAAGATCTACAAAAAATACACTTACACATGTAGGTTATTTCTATCAGTTGAAGAGATATTTAGGTTTATTGTTCTATTTTTTTAATTTTGTTCGATCTTTTTATGGTTTTTTGGAGACGACAGGCCTACGGATTGTCGAAAATTATTTTTGAAATATCAGCTATATTGGTGATAAAATTCTAAATAAAATAGAAACAACTTTCTAACAGTTATCTTGTCCCTATAAAAAGTTACACGCATCCAAAGTTGTAACATATAAAAAGGGCCGTATTTTTTATGTTTTTTCCCAAAAAAGCCCATATATTTTTTCTTTTGTAGAAAAAATTTCTCTTCTGGACTATACACAAGTTTTATATGATCCGAAAAGAGAACTTAATGCTAAAGCGTGTAAAGTAGAATTTGGCTCACTCAAGCGAACACAACACCCCCCAGGCCTATCCAAACTTGGTCAATTTTAACAAATAATTTTAGGTTTGAGTAAAAAATTCTAAAAAGGCAATGCACCGATCCACGAAGATGTTCCATATTTGTATAACCCTATATGTTACTTAAACACTTACAAAGTTTTTTTTACTATCACGCGGTAAATTACGTCACAGTAGGTACTTTTCTAAAAAAAACTCAGTTTTTGGAACACATTTTTCCCGGTTTAGAAATTTTGTTATTTTAAAATAAAAAATGTTAAAAACTATAATACCGTTGATTTAAGGACATTTGGGTATATATTATTTCCAAATTTTGTTATGTTAGCTTTATCCGTTAAAATTTTACATTAATTAAAATTTTATATTTTTCTTCATAGAAAATCACCATATTATATTTTTTTTAGTTTTTAAGGTAAGTGAGGTCCCAAAAATTTATAGAATTATTTAATTTTACTAAAATATCAATCTTCAAGTCCTAAGGTTTTCAACAATATCAAATACTTATATAAAAAGTCTTTATTTACTCTTCACAAGTTCCACAAACCTTGCCCCCTTTGAAAAATTTTTATGTTTTTTCATATATTGCATGCTAAAAAAAAGTTCTTCCCTTGAAGGCCAGTAAGTACCTGCCGCGTAATGCCTAATAGAATGTCTATTAAACGGAATTAAAATAAAAGCCTAACTGAAGGTTCGCTGAAGCAAGCCTTAAAAGAGTGTTATTAGGAAACCTATTCATAATGAATTCAGCATAAAGCCTAAAGAATTGACTTTAGAGTATCACGTGTGTACTACTACTTCAGAAGATCTTCACAACACCAGATGTTTATGAAAGGCTAAATATTTCAAAAGATTATGTAACTTCTTTTGGTTTCATGTATCGGTTTATAATAAAGATAGCTAAATTAATATTTTTATAGAGAGAAAACACGAAAACCAATAAATACCAACAAATTAAGGTTTGCTAGACCTTATTTTGTAATGTAGTTTTGAGCATATTCTGCGAGAAGGGAGAGTATAATGAGTATTGCATCTTTTACATTGTGTAAATAGGTCTTTAGAAGTGAAGATCTAGAATTTTTCTCATTGGGAGCGTAAATAATGCCGCTGTAAAAATTCTAAGATTCTAATTTCTTAAATATATTTTCTGAATTGCCTTTATCATAGAGAATTATATATAGAGACCAAACACTTCGATTTGTCAAACAAAAATACAACAAATAATATATCTGATACAACAACAAAATACATTGACTAGCATGTATTTTGTTGTTGCAAGAGTTAGGTTTTTGACGACAGACTTTTTTTGTCAATTACGTCTCGTCTCTTTATTTTTAAAAACCCTTTGCTATCTCGTATTCCCGTATAAACTGTAAATCGAAAACTTATTTAAAATTCTAATCAAATGTGAGACCAAAACATATTTCAAATATAGTTTTGTAAAACAGAAATTTCCGTGAATTCAGATTAAAGTTATTTGCATTCATTACTATTGAAGTTTTCAATATCATCATGAATATATTTATAATAAACACAACAGTTTAATGTATTCAAATTTTAATAACAAAAACAACAAGAACAAAAAACATGTAATTTTAATTATTTTAATTTACGCATTTAGCATTTTGCTGCGGTCTAGAAATAAATGTAATTAATTTTATCTGCCGCCCCTCCTCCGCTGATATAAAAATGAAAATTGTGTTTTAAATCATAAATACAACTCGTAAGAGACAATTACAAGTAGAGTTTTATTTATGAAAATGACAAGTGTGTATGCTGGTGGCGTTTTTATTTATTGTATGTATTTTACACACTTATTTTTCTCCTTTTTTTTTATTTAGTTTTTGCTCTTTTTCGACTTTGTACAACTCGAGACTGTGACATAAACATTGGGAAAATTAAAATGAAATAAAAATTGTATTCAGTGTCGCTGGTTTGGTGTAAAAGTATGTATATTGTCGTTTATTGTATTAAAACATCTGGTAAAAGAGACGCGCCAACGCAAAAATATGTACTACAAAGTCTGCAGTACTCTAGGACAAGTAACAAGGCTGACAAAAATTATACCCTACATTATACTATAAAGTAAATGTTGAAAGTATTTATTAGAGAACAAGATTATGGTGAAAAATTAAAGAAGATACAAACACTACTTACATTTTTAGAGTTACACCAAATTGACGAACGAAAACCTATGAATTCTGCTTCGAAATAAACTCCCATTACTTAATGGCATCCTCTAATGCCGAAAAGTAATTATTGTCATCAGAACATATAAATATGTTTTTATACTGTCAAAAGTAGCCCCGTATTACAATGGGCACATCTGATGACCTACCACAACTTCAGTACAACACGCGGAGAAGTTTATATGTTTTATTTAAATTCAACCGTTCACAAACAAAAAAATCCGTCATATTTGATTGAATATTTTACACCTTCCATAAATAACACTATCGTGAAATGATGGGTATTTCATCGACAAAAATGTTGTACCATCACAGGTCCGCTATAATTGTACAATGGGAAAGTATGTACGTATCGGGAACTGATGTTTGAGAACGTTGTTCTCAGTGAACTGGATTTATAAATCACAGCTCTTTTAAACAATGACTGTAATTACGTGTTTTCTCTGTTATGGAAAATAACAACAATGTTAAGAAGAATATATTTTGTATTATTTTCATTTTTAAATCTGCTCCTATGTTATCTAATATTTTCTGATTTAAAAAACTACTGTTAATAAAAACATAGGAAAATAACAGAATTAAGCAAAGACAAACAATTTTAAAAGACCTGATATGTTACTTAACATTTCATACAGTGCACAGTGGTTAAGAAAGGTTTTTTTTTGGAAAATAATTCGGTATCTCGGTAACTATGATTGGAGCTGAGGTATTTTCGAGTAAATTTGCTTTTGTTCAGCTTCCTAGAGCTAATGGGTCCTTCAAATTTGGTCACCTCGGGTCTCAATTCCTTAAAAAAATCTCCAAAAATCCATTTATCATCCGAATGAGCTGAAATTTAAAATATAAATAGTATTTAAGAATATCTACAAAAAATATGATGATATGTGTTGGTTATCTCTATTAGTTGAAGAGATATTTAGGTTTATTGATCTATTTTTTTAATTTTGCTCGATCTTTCAATGCTTTTTATATATGGCGGGCCTACGCACTAGCGCTAGGAAGCTTAACAAATGTAAATCAACTCCAAAATACCCCAGCTCCAACGATGTAATATTTCGTAACAACATCTCCAATAGTTCCCGACATTTAGAATAATTTTCAAAACTGTGAACGACTTAAATGTACCTGTTACTTGCTAAGTATATTTATTAACAGTTGTTACCATTGATTTTTCAATCAAGGTGATTAAATCACAGGCATGGAAATGTAACTCATCTCTACCACTTAGTGGGGTGGATATTATGGATTTAAGCTGTTGTTTTCAACGACCAATACTAATGTTCAATCTTAAATCATGACCGTCCATACGTCTGGATGTAATTTAGCAGAGAATTTAATAAAATTTTACAAATGTAATTTTTTAGTCACAAAAACTACCAAAATGTATTTAAAATATCGCCATTAATACAAAAATCATCACAAACAAGTTATACAAAATTTAAAACGGATCGATGCACAATTGAACACAGTTCCCATAAAAAGACCATTTCAAAGATCACTTTAACGATACACAGTGGGGCAGAATCAACATTTTTTGGAAATAAAACTGGCATTTCTAAACGGCTGTTCCCGACGGGATGAAATTTGACGTGGGCGTAGCCAAGGAGCATTTGAGTTCAAGTTATTAAAATGGAACCTACATATGCTCCAGGCGCGGCGCTATGGGGGCTCAAAGTAGGGTACCTTCGAAATGTAAAATTTTTAAACACGAGCCATTTTTTGTTTCCCATTCGATTTCAAAGATATTTAATATAAGCGCTCGGCTAGATCTTGAAAAAACATGCTTGTATGTGCTATTTATCTCTTATAATTAACGAGTCATAAGCATTTTAGTATTGAAATTTTAAAATTTTGCCGTACCTTTGTCAGCTCTTTTAAAAATATAGGGCGTACTTTTGAACCGAATAGACTCGAATTTTTTTCGTTAGTTAGACAACTAAATTACCAATAATATGCAAAATATTTCAAAGCAATATCGATTACGGATTCAAAAATAAACAATTTTCAATTTAAAAATTAAAAAAATAGTAGATTTATGCTGTTTTTTGGGAGAAAAGATGACTTCACACTTTTTTTATTAAAAAAATAACTTTCTTTAAGAACATATAACAATTTTATGTTTTTCTGTAAGATTTCTTTACGGAGAACATTCTGGTATAAAAAAATGTCGCCACTACGACCTTCGGAATTTCAATAATTTTTTATTCAAATTTCAACTTTGGGCCACATGTTCTAAAATTTCAAAGCTGGGATCAGAAAACGGAAAACAGCCTTGGAAATCTTGATGTGATCCCTATTCATTCCCAAAGTATTTTCCCAGCCCCAATGAAAATTTCGACCCTATGGGTAAATTAGTAAAACATACAAATTTTGGGATTTTCGCTCCAATTTTTAAGTATTGTGGGATTCCCTTAGACCTTTTGACAATTTTTGACAAATTTAAAAAACGTTGAAAATTTCATTGAGTTTTGTTAATAAATAAAGATTTGATTACATATTACATATTTATTGACTTTTTAAAACTAATATTTGTATCAAAACTTGTTAGATAAGTTAAGTTTTGGTCTTACAAAAAAAAAATTCAAGTCAATAACTCAATTATATTCAAAAAAATGCCACTTTAAACTCCATTTCTTCAAAAATATTGCATTTTTTCATACTAAAAAAATGTAATAAATTTTCTTAATATTTTCTTCAACAACAAGTCAATTGCTCTGACTTAGCCACATTCAAATATGTGTAAAAAAAATTAAGAGCCAAAAATTTCGAAATTTTTATAAAAAATTATTTTTTTTTTGTCAAAAAATAATTTGTATTTCTAAAACGACTGCAAGTATTATAAACATGTAAAGCTTTGCTTAAAGGAATTTCGGTTTTTTCAGTTTATTCAATAAACGCGAATATGTGTTGTTCAACTTACTCCATTTTCGAAATAACGGTATATCTCGAAAATACAAGCTAACCTAAAAAAAAAACGGTTAGCACCACTGAATTCAGCGTACCCGAATTACTTAGTTTAGGTGCCCCGCTTAACAGTTTTTTCTGTAGTGATTTAATAGGGTCGTTATTGTTTACTATAAAGTTTAAATAATATCAAATTTTCGAACGTACAATATGCATGTGCCGGGGAGGGGGAGAACCAAAGAATATTGTCAGCGTGATTTTTGGGTGGCAAATGCGTAAAATATTTAACAAATATGTTAAAATGTAAAAATATACAACATATTCGTAAGGGACGGGCGTGAGTATGAGTGTGTGTAAATGTATTTAATATGCATATGAATATTTTGTGTTTAAATATGAATTATTTTAATAGTGAGAGGCAACAGATGGAATGGACTAACAGTAAGACGGACAGGCAACAAGTCTAACACAATGAGGTATTTTACAACATTCACAACATCCTCATCATACATACATATATGACACCAAATGAAAGAACTGGCGTAAGAATGGACGGACGGTTGGAGCGACATACAGATAGACCGACAGAAACAAGTAGCAAGTGCTTTATTTGTGTCTGCCACAAAAATATTAACATGATCATTAATACATACACACACATGCATCCAACAATTCACATTAAGGTCGTATTTTTATCACAACAACTACTGCTGCTGCTGCTACTTTAGTTGCTATTGTTGCAACTTGTGATAGTGCTACATTATGATGCTGCTGTATATTTAAGATGATAAATGTTTGGCTTGTGGTATGTTCATAAATTGTACAATTGAGTGTGCATGTGTTTGCAGCATTTATAAAATTATAAAATTTATATAAATTTTTTTTTTTTTAAAGTGCAGTTAAAATATTTGAAATAGTTTCCTTTTCTTCTTAAAAACTCCCCAAAATAAAACACTTTAATAGGAAGTTTAATTCCATTTCATTTTCTCTGGTGTTTTTTTTAATATCCACACATTTATGTTATTTTAAAATTGAATTTAGTATATATTTGTTTGGGGAGGAAGTCTAAAGTGGGTGTGATTGAATGTGATAAGTGGTTTAATTAAAACACATGTTTATTCCATTGATTTACAACTTACCCTTCCTTCTATAACTGCGAAGTCTGCGGCCTCGATTTTTATTTCTTTGGAACGTGCCAATTTTTTTTTTTTAGTTAATATAATAAATTTTAATCATTTCCATGGGGGGATAATAAGTAATGTTCGCTTTTTTGGTAGTTTTTAAATGAAAAATTGACAAGGCTTTTAATTTTAAATATTAAATGAGTCATTTAGTGAAGATTGATAATTATACTCTTTAACACGAGTGTTAGGGGTATATATAGGTAGTCTGACAATTAAAAAAACCACGACGCTCGAAATTGCTTGAAATATTTTTTAATATATCCCGGGTACTAAGTCTTTTAGGTTAGCATTACCAGCTCACTTGGGTCCATGAATTGGTTCCATTGTGATACCCTAAAGGATAATATTCAAGTCTCCAAGAGCTCCTTCCGATGTCGGAAAAGGGTTTGATGCCGAACCAACCTGATACACGAATAAACGAATCCACTTTCCTAACATCTACTCTCGATAGATCCCCGGCATAAAAGAACTATCCATTTTAGAGCATTGTAATGACAGAGGAGATGTTCAATCGTTTCGTCTTCGTCATAACAACTTCTACAGAAATCATTATAAGGAGTTTTCAGTCTCCTTGCATGCGCACAAATTAAGCTGTGACATGTAAGCACGGCTATAAAAATTCGCAGCCGAGCACGTCATATCCCCGTAAGGGACATTGACCCATGATGGTCGTAAACAGGTCATGTAAGCCTCGATACCCAGCAATTAAACCATCTGAGCTGAGCAGACTCAAACATTTTACGCTGTATGAGTGATTTACAACAGAAGAGCGCGCGCGAGCGGTAATCCGACAAAAATATCTATCTCGTCGACTTGCAGACGTGAGCCTGTTTTGGCCAGTTTATCCTCAATAGTATTGCCGAGTACACCAGAGTGACCCGCCACCCAGAATAACTCCAGGTTAGAATGTCTCGCCATCTTGTTTAGAGACACCCGGAATTCAGAAGGATTTGATAGCAGGTTTGCTGTAAGTACAAATTCGGATATTCACACCAAATAACCTATAGTACTTCATCCAGTGTACCGCTCAGCTTGAATAACACTACATTGATCATGTAGTCTTAAACATACCCCTTTCTGAAAACAGGGAATAAAGAAGCACCCACTCACCTCAGTTCTGTCCATAGGTAATATGTATATTAATTGGAGGTATTTAAAAAATTATTTTCAAGAATGAGCTCCCTATTCCATTCACGAACTTGATTTATTATTGTCCATTCAGAGGGAGGAAACATATGCTATTCTCTGGCTTTCGGTACACAGAGAATCCAAATTCGTGATAGCAACCGAATTTGTTGCAAATCGAATGATTCTACCTTAGTGACCGAGTTTTACATTGGTGACTACAAAATTTTAGAAGGAGTAACAAAACTTTGGTTGCTTCAACCGAAATTCTTCTTTTGCAACTGACTTTGATAGAACCGAAAAATTATATATGTGCAACCAAATCATTCGATTGGCAACAAATTTGGTTGCTAGCACGAATTTGTTTTCTCTGTGTAGAAACTTGATTATCTATCTTACTTACTGGAATTGTACGAATGGAAGCATTTCGAATGAGGAATATAAGGCTAATGATCTTGTTCATTAAATTTGATTTACAATGTGTTATTATAAATTGAATCTCATCTTTTATAAACTTATAAATGGTGTACTTTGAAATTACAAACTATTGCAACATCATGCTCTGGAAGTAATTAGAATAGTCCGAAAAGTTAGGCTAAACTGGGTTTTTGGAGAGATCTTAAATATGCATCATATATAATAGAATGTTTGTTGTACAATAAATCGCTAAGAAATGTTTAATGTACGTAGACTTTGTAAAACTAAATATTAAATAAATATAGATTTAAACATTTTATGGCAAAATAATCCCAGCATTAAAAAAAAATCCCAAAAATTGGAATTTTAAGAATTTCGCCTTTTTGGACCACATTTGTTACGATGCCGGTGAGGTGATTTGTCACAGCTCCGTTTCTAAGGGATCTTTGGGTTACATCGTCAAAAAATTAACTCGAATGATCCTCTCTTACGACTATGTGAAATTTCATGCTCCACTGTGTGATGGGCCATCAGGTATAATGGATAATTGTAAACATATCCTGAGACTAATCGTACTACTACTGAGCTTGTCAAAAACAACTGACTACCAAGGCGACTTTATAGAAAGTGATGACAGAACTACAACAAATACAACATGTACAAAAACAAGAGGTACTTTGTTTTTGTTAAAAGATAAGTGAACTGTCAAAGTTTTTTCGCCGCAAAAAACACAAGTGAATTGACAGTTTACTTGTCTTAACAACTGAATAAAAAAAATAATCAGCTGTTCTTCTGAGGTCACCTTCTATAAATTCGGATTGCTGACTACAATACCAAGCCAAACGTACACTTCAAGGCGAATTCACCATAAGGTGATGTCGATAGCACAGCTGATTAGTTTTTCTTCATCTTTATAATGCTCAAAAATTTGTTGTTACGAATACCAAAACAAACGTAAAAGCGACAAAAATAAAAGCCAGACTTTGGTAGCTCCAGCCCAAGGCGAATTCATATAAGGTGTACTCGTTAGCCCAGCTGATCATCAGCTGTTTAACCCCAACTGTCAAAATTTGTGTTGGTGCGCGTCATATACATGTGTGTGTTTGTATGTTTTGATGCGTCCACTTTTTGCCTATTGTTTTATATTCAACTAGCTTGACCCGGTGCGCTTCGCAACCCCTGTCGTAGTAAACAAAAATATGTAAGGATTTTATTTAAAAAAATCGGTTTTCCCGCTGTTTATCCCTTTCTGGTCCAAGTATTGAAAAAAGTTATAGCCTATTGACGCTTCCAAGTAAGGATCTACCTACGTTCCAAATTTCAATAAAATCGGTTCAGCCATTTAGGCGAGATGCTCAAACAAACAAACTTACAAAGACATTTATATATTTACTAGCTTGACCCGGTGCGCTTCGCTACCCCTGTCGTAGTCTATGTTGGAAATTTCAATAAAATCGTTTCGGCCGTTTAGTATTTATCGTTTAGGAACTAAAGGTACCAATTTTACCGGGTTTCCCCCTGTTTACCCCTTTCTGGTCCAAGTATTGAAAAAAGTTATAGCCTATTGACGCTTCCAAGTAAGGATCTATCTACGTTCCAAATTCCAATAAAATCGATTCAGCCGTTTAGGCGTGATGCTCAAACAAACAAACAAATAAACAAACAATCTTACAAAGACATTTATATATTTATATACATAGATATAGATTTCTTCTGTTTCTCCACGCGTTTGAACTCTTCATCGAACCTTTTATACATCCTCCACATGAAATAAAGCAATAAATATAAAACTTACACTGGTTTGTTGTTAAATTCCAGTTTAATATTGAATTCGCCGTACTTTTGTTTTTTGACAGATGGGGTGAAAAACAAAAACAAAATGTATATTGTTTTTGTATTGTTGTATTTGTTGTAGGGACGAGTACACCTTATATGAATTCGCCTTGCTCCAGCCAGCATAAACCAAAATTTTGACAAGCAATGTATGTAACCTGATTAGTTGAACATATATTATTAATGAACCTTGATTACTGCATTTAATAATCAACTAGCTTGACCCGGTGCGCTTCGCTACCCCTGTCGATGTAAAAATCGGTTCAGCCGTTTAGTAATTATTGTTTAAAAACTAAAGGTACCAATTTCACCCGTTTTTCCCCCTTTTTATCCCTTTCTGGTCCAAGTATTGAAAAAATTTATAGCCTATTGACGCTTCCAAGTAAGGATCTATCTACGTTCCAAATTTCAATAAAATCGGTTCAGCCGTTTAGGCGTGATGCTCAAACAAACAAACAAATAAACAAACAAACAAACAAACAAACAAACAAACAAACAAACAAACAAACAAACAAACAAACAAACAAACAAACAAACAAACAAACAAACAAACAAACAAACAAACAAACAAACAAACAAACAAATAAACAAACAAACTTACAAAGACATTTATATATTTATATAGATTATCTTGTTTCAATACTGGTGTTTTTGAATTTATGCAGTGATTTGGGTTTTGCCTTACATAACTGTGCAAGAGTGGTGGCGATGAGAGAATAACATATTGATCAGCTTTTTTGGCTCTGATGTTTTTGCCTATTGTCCTTTATTTAATTTAGGTAATATCCTAAGCTCCATTCTTACAAAGTATATAACCTTTACTCACCTTCTTTATAAATTCCGTTTCATTTACTAAATCTTTACACACATTTTATTTCAAATAATTATATTTCTTTATTTTTATTTATTTTATTTCTTTTTAATTTTTGTTTTATATGCAACTACCACAGTTTACTATGTATTTATGTATATATCATCGTATCGTAATAATATTCATATTTTTGTTTCTTTGTTTTAAATTATAATAATTTAGGGGCCATGTAATATTTAAATTTTTTATAATATTTATAACTACATCAGTTTATAATATATATTATTTATTATTATTATAGAAATCAAAGGGATCCTTATTCTTTATAATTCTTAAAGGATCTTTTACAAACTACTTGAACTTTTTACAGCTTAAAAGCTACAAAATTTAAAATAAATAAGTATAACTTAAACACTTAAGAAAGAACAAAAAAAAAAGAAAAATAAATAAAAGAATGCATTTAAATGCCTTAAGAATGCAGACACTTTTTAGAAATAATTTAATAATTTGTTGTGGTTTGAAATAAATATTTTTTTATTTAGACAATATTTAAGCCTATTTATTTAATATAATTTTTAAATTTATGCTTTAAGATATGTACTCCTTAAAAACCATGATTTTCAATCATTTTCACTTATTTATATAGATTTCTTTTAACGTTAATGTTACTGGTATATCTGTCTCTCTTTTTCTTTAAATTTATTTATATATCGTTTTAAATTTGATTCGTTACTACTTATTTATTTATGTATAATTAGTTTTAGTTTTTATTTAAGTATGTAATTGTTTTATTTATTTAGTTGTTGCTAAACTAATCTTGATTACTACACTCTGCATTATGATCTACAAGATGATTAATATCATTTTGATTGTTTTCAGTTTTAATTTTTATCATTGGATTCCAGGCCGATGCGATCGGTGGAGAATCTTCTTTGTCTGCTGACATGTGTGTGTTGTGATGTTTGGGCGATGGATGATGTGTTGGGTTCTTTGGTTCTTCTTCGTCACGCTCCACACTCAGAGGTGTTTTCGCATTCGTTTGTCGTTCTAAAGATGATGATGATGTGGATGATTGAGTTAGCATTGGGTTAAAATTGTAGGGAGGCTGTAGAAACGGTGGAAATCCCATGGGTAAACCAGGAGGGTATTTGGGAGGTCCGGCAGAGCCATTGGCTAAGTGTTGAGGCGTTATATGGGGTGGAAATGGCGGTGTAGAATTCAAGTCGCCAGGCTGTAGAAGAGAAGAAATCAAATAGTGTTGTTGAAGAAATTAAAGAGATGTTGTGAAGAATATGAATATGTCATTGAAGAGG
Organism: Calliphora vomitoria; assembly: GCA_942486065.2. Taxonomy (NCBI): domain Eukaryota; kingdom Metazoa; phylum Arthropoda; class Insecta; order Diptera; family Calliphoridae; genus Calliphora; species Calliphora vomitoria. The sequence goes on along the minus strand of OW818030.2, from coordinate 68,994,747 downwards.
TCAAAAATTTATGTAATCTAAATCCTTGTCTTCGATACCCGGGTTTATTTTATTTAGTCCGTATAATTAAGCAAATGATTTGCTTTATTTTAACTTACCTTTGGTGGCAAGCCATTAAAAAATGGCGGTAGATATGGAAAGAATATATCCGGTCGTCTGGGTAAAAAATCCGATTCTGAAGCTAAACTTCCACCAGGTCTATGCATAGGCAATTCCAAAGACATTCGTCGGCCCCTACGAGATGTCGGATTCGACCACATATGAGTGCCCATATGAACCTAAAAGTAAATAACACAAACACCAAAACAAAACGTAAAGCACCTCTCTCATCCCTTCATCCACAAGAAAATGTTTGTTGGAAACTATTCAGTTGTAAAAATGCGATTTTATCGACAATAGGTACATAATTTCTATTTAAGAACAATCTTATGTAAAAATAACTGAATTGATTACTAAACGAATGATTTAATTTCTATTCTTTATTTATGAAAATCATTCGTTTAGTAATGAATTCTGTTGTGGCAACTAAACTTTCCCTTTACCCTATCAGTTGCTAAAAATCCTTTTGCAAATTACCTTTAAATTTCCTTTGGTAGTGAAAGCTTTCTGGCACACATTACACTGAAACGGTTTGTCACCCGTGTGTGTGCGCATGTGTATCTGCAGTGCAGAACTGGAGCTGAAATTACGCCGGCATATATGACAGAAATGTTTATTATTAACAGGAGGATCTAGGCTAGATGTGGGTGGGCCCACAGACATCAGAGCCTGTTGAAAATCGAGCGGAGTGGCTGGAAAACGATGAGCTTCTATGTGGGAGGGCATCGTGGGATGGGAGGTCGAAAATTGATGAGGAATTGTAGTTACTATAATGTTTGCAAAAGTTGATTTTTGGAAGAAATTTAACAAAAAAACAAACAAACCACTTAAGCTAAAAAGAAGAAACTTACGCATTTGCATTTTCATAAGAGAATGCTCTGAATTATCCGCTAGTGGATGATTTAGCGCAGAAGCGTGTGGTGCATAGACAGAAGGCGGTGTAGAGGAATTTCGAAATACATCATCCTCATCGTCCATGTCGTCGATCATGTGAGGAGATTTGGGGGCTGAATCGTCGCCGTCCATAAAAGGTTCGGATTTAATGTGATTTTTAAGAGGTTCCAAGTCTTGCATTTTACTCTGCAGCTCTCGACCATCTTCATTGCTATGGCTGCTTCTGCGCTCAAAAGGGGTTTTGCGGGAATTCTGATCTTCCTCGGAGGGTGTTTGGAATTTATGGAATAAATTGGGATTCAAAGAAAGCTGTAAATTAAAAAAAATATAAAAAATAATACACAATTTAACAGTATTTATACATCTGTATAATAATTTACATCTGTTTCAATTTACAACACACTTTTCATTATAAGTAGGAAAGTGTTTGGGTTTTTTTTTGTTTGTTGTGTTTTAGTTCTAACATTTCCAATTAAATGTGGCGTTAATATTTTAGTTGCGCTAGACAAACTTTTAATAATTTTATTTTCACAAAGACTTTTATTTACTAGCAACAACTACTAAAACAACTGCCTCCGACTGCGGAATAAAAACATAATTTAATTTTTAATGTCAGTGGAAATTTCAATAGAATAAAATAAAACAACTATGAATGACATGTTTATAATTCATCTGTCGCTGCGTCTGTCTGTCTGTCCTTCCTTCTCTTCTGTCTTTATTTTCATATCTTTTACCCCTAATGATGGCCCAGCCAGCCAGCCCATTGCTATTGTAATCTCGTAATGTAGTGTAATGTAAGGACTCATTAGCGTGACAAATATTTGCATTTTGTAGCATCATCTAAATGCATTTTTTGAGTTGTCAACTTTTTGTTTCGTATTTTATATTAATATTTAATCTTTTTTTTAATTTTTTTCATCATCATTATTATAATTATTGTATTGTATTGTATTGTAGTCAGTGTTATTGTTAGGGCTAAAATAATTTTTGTGTATTATAAATTGTGGTAACAATTAGTTTTAATGTACATACAGTGTAATAATACAGGGTATTTAAATTGAAACTTGTTTGTTGAAATAAAAACTCTTTTTGCAATTAAAAAGTTTTAAATTATTAGCCCCTCAAACCTTAGTACATTTTATGATATTTTCCTAAATATTTTGGGTCTAGTGAAATTAACCTTTTTTTAAAGGTTTTTTTTAATATATATTTGTACTTATATTTGTATTTATACCCTTCAACTTCGTGAGAAGGGTATATATAAGTTTGTCATTCCGTTTGTAATTTCCACAATATAATTTTCCGACCCTATAATGTATATATATTATGGATCCTTATAGATAGGGTCGATTACTAAGTCATAAATATAGACAATATGGATATCTAATGATAGATATTTCAAAGTACATGGCAAAGATATATATAAGGCTATAGTAATTTGGACCTTCAATTGGTCAAAATCGGAAAAAATATTTTTTAACCCGAATTTTTTTTTTTCTCAAAAAACATTTTTTTGTCTTAAATTTTTTTCACTAATAAATTAAAAAGAAACAAAATTTTAATTAAAAAAATTTTTGTTTAAAAAATTGGAAAAAATTTTTAGAAAAAAAAAAATTTAATTTTATTTTAAAGTATAATTTGGTGAAGGGTATATAAGATTCGGCACAGCGGAATATAGCTATCTTACTTGTTTTTATTACGGAATATCACAATATTAAGGGCCAGCTTGGACTTGATGTTGCAACGTTGCGTCGTTGTATGCGGATTGAAAAGCCTATGACTGTTGAGAGCGATTAGTGTTATTGAAATGTTTAAGTAATTGGAAACAATGGAGGATGCCTCAAGGCTAAGAAATATTATGGCAAAAAGCCTTCGCCGATAAGCTAGGTTACTCACGTAATTCACAAGATACCAGTAGCAATGTTGGAAAGACTAATTGAAAATTGGACCTTCCGAATGGTCCACCTACATCGCTTGAATGATAATATCATTAAAAAGCAAGGTTGTCTGCCGAGTAACGATAACGCTAAAATGGATTATATAGGAAACGGTAATTATGATAGTGTAAACAACAATTTTTTTTTTTTTTTCGAAATGTCGAATTTTGTACCAAAAAAGCGTCATATGCAGGAAGTTTGACACTACTTCTTTAATTTAAAAAGCAATGCCGATGGAGCACACCGAAGCTTATGGTGAATGGGTTCCATCGGTTTTAATTTGCGGGATATATTTTGAGCGGTTCAGAAGTGGTGAATTTGACACGGAAGATAAAAATCGCCCAGACCAGCCAAAAAAGTTTGAACACCAAGAATTGGATGCATTACTCACTGAAGATTATTGTCAAACTCAACAAGAGCTTACAAAATCATTGGGAGCTACTCAAGCAGCAATTTCAAGACGTTTACGAGCTAAAGGATTCATCCAAAAGCAGGAAAATTGGGTACCATACGCTATGAAGCTGAGAGACCTTGAAAGACGATTTTGTATTTCTGAAATGCTGCTTGAAAGCTATAAAAGAAAATCATTTTTGCACCGAATCAATACTAGCGATACAAAATGGATACATTAAGATAGCCCGAAGCGTAAGAGAACCAGCCGAGTCGACACCAAAGCCAAATATCCATTTGGTACGACAAAACAGGTTCCTATTGTTACGTTTTTACCTTTTAAAAACGGGAGGTTTATTTCCTTTAAATAAACCGGATACTTCTGAGTGCAAATAAAAACAGTTTTAGTAGCTCAAAATTGTAAGAACTCTTTATTAATTCAGATTGTACAACAACAACAGAATTAAATAGTCGCTCAGGGTCTCTATACACGCGCAGCAGTTAAGCAAGTAGTCAATGTATCCCTTATGGACAGTAATCGTCACAAATGTCTTATCACTTGGTTGTCTCCAATTTATATATTTTGGTCATTTGACACGTATGTGCTCTTTGTACTGCAGATAGAAAACAATTGGTTACTTTATACACTCCAGGTAATCTAGCGTGAATACAGTAGTCACTTAAGTGGCTCTAAGTAATCTGGAGTGTAGTCACTTCAAACGTTTTGTGAGTAATTCGTTCAAACTGGTTTTATACAAATTGTGTTGATATAATTCTTATACAGTTAATTTGTATTTGTGCTTAAGTATACTGATATCCCATGAAACAAGCATGAAGTCAATACTCACTTTAGTGTCTTTTAGTAACCTATAATGAAGTCACTTTAAACGTTTATTTGGTACTGCACTTTTGAAAGTAGTTATTTTACCCACCAGAAGCAATCCATTGGAGACTTGTCGAAGAAAGGTTTGTTTACAAGCCATCTCTATTTGAGGCCAATTAGCACTCGTACATGTTAAAATAACTAGTTATGTAGCTGATCAAGTTACCACTTAGAAAGCTAGTAATGTAACTGACGTTTTTTAACCAGTATGTGTATCCAATGCGTTGAATACTTTGGACCAGCTATTAGACAGTGTCATTGAAGTCATAAAGTGTCAATTGACCCCCTGCTTAGGACATGCCCGTGTTAAAATAACTAGTCACGTAGTTATTGAAGTAATTAGTTCCCACCCTAAATGATGGGTAAAATTACTAGTCCGTGACTGTCTCCTACAACTGCTGGGCGTCTATAAATTCGCAGAAATACACACACACACACTTTATAATGTACAAGTATACACGTATAAGCCAGTTGATGTTAACTCTAACAGCGGCAATGATCAACTCAACTCATGACTGCCACCTCTGCCACTATTTATGCACACTGCCATCGAGATTGTTCTTAACGGACAACTAGAACATTCAAATTCTAGAGCTTTCGATGTTAATGTTAGCAGCTTAAACATTTAGTGTTGCCACACTTATAAACAATGCTACTAACCGCATGCTATCAACATTGTTGATAAGTAGAAGCTTCTACTAATGGACGTGTTTATAAACATGATGAATGTTGCAGACAGTCGTTACAGACCGTTAAATTCAAATCGCTATTGCACATTCGTAATACTATTTATTAAGAGCTGTTAAAATCTGGCCAGATCATCACATAATATGCGGCCAGACATGAAACCTTAAAATTCCAATACCTGTTAAAAACGATATAGAAAGAAGTGGTTGGGAAGTTTTGCCTCTCCTGCCATATAGTCCAGAGTTTGCTCAGTCCTCTGGGATACGCTTTAATTTGGAACGGAGTATCCGATATTGGATTGATACGTTCTTGGCCTCAAAAGACAATCTGTTCTTTTGGCTCGGAATCCATATGTTGCATATGGATAGATTTTTTATACAATATCGGTAATGATAATTGTAGTTATTTCGGTAATGATAGTTTAGCGGTATATGAGCTGAAAGGGTATTTTGGGGTAACGGTTGCTTAGCGGTAACTGTAGTCATCGTTTTAAAAAGTAAATATCAGAGATTGTTCTTTAATAATGATTCGGATATCCAATTCCATTTATATTTCATCCTTTATGAGTAAACCAGAGTTGAGGATGCATATATGGATTATTATAGAACATCATAAATACTTCTGAATGTAATGAGGAAGAGAATGACCTGCACTATCACACAATCTGCCTTAATATTTTGTCTCTTGTGTAGAATCCAGAGACTTGAAGTTTATCGAGGATTCATTGGGTATAGTAATTTAGAGGATGCTGGTAATATGAACTGTCTGGTTTATATATACAATTAGGGTGGCACAAACAAATGTTTCCTTAAACATTTTTTTTGCAGATACAGGTTCTTTCTACTAAGGTAAAGGGCAAGATTCCGCACGTCTGAATATGGCACACTAACTCATTTTATCTAAATTCACTGTCCTATAAATGTAATGTAACATTTTCAAAAAAAGTATTGCATGATTGGAAATGTAGCAATAATGTATCATACCAATTTTCCCATTAACACCCTGTATGATTTCCATGGAAAAAAAACTTATTTCATACATATTCCTATTTAAATTTTATAATTTAGTTCATTTTTTCTACAGTTCTTTTTTTCGTTCATAAAGCATAACATAATTTATGTGCATGTGGCACATACACTCACATTTTTAATAATATGCTAAATTTTGTGTAAATTTACAGCCAACATAATTCCAATTTAATGACCAGTAACTAGTGGAAATATAAAACAGCAACACTAAATGTATTTGGTTTTCCTCGCTTCTTTAGTATTCCATACTAATTGTATGATTTGAATATTTTAAGTTTTTGTGTGTTTTTTTTTTTTTAATTTCACAGATACCAACAAATACTTGTACGAATATGTAGATAATACAGATAGATTATTAACAGGTCTTTCTTAAATGCTAGACGCCAAATAAAACAGCAAAAAAAAAAATCTTTGGAATAACTCCAAGTGTGTTGTAGCAGAGATCATAAAATAAACATTGTCATTAGTCAAAGATGACAATGTGTGTAGACACAACTTGAAGACATGCAGACAGTGTTCATACTGTAGCATGAAGATGATGACGAAGAGGATCATAATAATGATGCTGATGTTCCATGGATTGTTCTATGCTGTTGGTTTAGAGTGAAACATTGTAGACGATAATATGACAAATATTCATAATAGTCAGCAAACAAATTTGCATTAATTAATTAAAACACCCAGAGAAGTGTATTTAATAGCTTGAGGCATGATTTTGCCTGTACGTAAGGTATGACTAGAGAAATGTAAAACAAAACAGGTGACTTTACGTTTAAGAACAAAAATGAACATTTAGTAGCTACTCGTAGATATAGATTATTTGTGATTAGCCCTTACTTTTCTTTAACTCTACAAAAAAAAAAAAACTAAATTTCCTTGAAATCCGCCAAATTCCAATCGGTCCATGTGCCATAATAGGTAGAACCGTTAAAACTTCCATTTTTAATCCTCATTTTGAATCGTTAGGTTTTCGATGTCAGTAAATGTTTATATTTTATATTCATACATCAAGGTATAGTGTAAGTCTGTTGTTATAAACCTAACTCTTTCAACAACAAAATAAATGTAAGTCAATGTATCGGCCCAAAACTCTCAACTTTAAATAAAATGTGCCAACTCTAATCATTATTCGAGTTTGCTTAATTTTTCAGCATTTGATTTTTAGATGACGGAGATCAATTTTAGTCCTTGGGAGCCTAGAAAAACCAAAAAGTACCAATTGGGGCCTCCCTACTAACACATACTACTTGTATTGTTATAACATCATATTCTTACATCATTTAATGATAAATGTCATGGATTAATTAATATGTTATTAGTTATTGCTTTAACTACAAATATTTATTTTTTTTTATTTCTATTTCTCACATACTCGTAACAATTCAAATAAATACAACAAATATACTATTTTAAGCTAGAAAATATGGTTTGCTACTCATTAGCCATCATCGTCGACATCATCATTTCAGAAATACTTAGTAAATGTGAGAGTTAAGTTAAGACCATACTGTCTTTCAAGCCATATAAGGGCTGCCTACTCCACAAGTTAACGATGAAAAAAAGTCTTCTCGTAATATAAAGACGTAACCACAAACTATGTGGCATTGAGTTACGCGTAATCGTAGTACATAGATACGAATACTTACTTACTTACGTTCGAACGTACAAATATGGTTCTTACAATAACAAATTATGATGAGATTATTAATTACATTTTATGTTGCAACACACGCACACACTCCCATACTAATGACATATGGAAAGATTCATTTGTCTTTTACAGAGCCACACACACAAACTCATACAAATAGGATGTAAAAATGTATAGTAAGTAGTAGAGTAGTTGCCAAATTAGGTAGGATTATTATTTGTATTAAGTGGCATCATTAAGCACAAGTCTTTTTTTTAGCTTTTTTTCGCCTTTTTTGCTATCTACAGTATCGGTCAAAAAATATTGGATAAAATTCGCTTTATAACTTATTTTATAATTTCAAAGTATGTAAAGATTTTAGAAACAACAAATGCACTCTAAAATTAAAAATACATCCTCAGTGTTATTAACAATGAAATTTGATTTCAGTATTTCTTATGATATTATTAAAACATTTAATAAATTTTTTAATTAGATTGAGATAGATGACATTCTCTCATTTATAGCTTGACAGAATTTGTTTATATCTCGATGCGCCAATGCCTGATTTACTATGTCCAAAAAATTAACTGCATTACATTAACCAGACTTGGGTAGTTCATGAATGAACTAGTTCCATTGAACGATCCAGTTATTTGAACTAAAATAACTAGTTCAAATCGTTTGCTCACTTAGATCAATTTGTACTAAGAACTAAAAAGAACATATCGCACTGATTCCTCTAAACAGAGTCAATTCAAAATTTAAACAATTTTAGTAGAGGCTAAAAACTGTTTTTTTTTTTTTTTTTTTTTTGTAATACAATTAAAATTGAAGTAGGGTAAAACTGTATTTTTTGGCGAAAGAGTAGAGAAAATGATGTAAGATTTTTACAGTGGGTAGATATGACCAGTGTACATCGATTTCTTGCAAAATGTGAAAATTGAAAAATTTTGATTTGACCAGTGCGATATGTAAGCTGTGAACTAAATGCGTGTTCTCCTTGTTTTTCCAGCTTATTTTTTACGAATTCTGAAAATATGTAAGGATTTTATAAAAAAAATGCATGAATATAATTAATACCGGAATTACTTGTTTGTAATTAATTGCATACCATGCCTTTGAATGTATAAAACATATCATGCGATTTTAAAAAATCTTGGGTGGTATCACACCCCCTGTTTCGATCCGTCCCGTTTTCGGTTAAACATCATAAAGTGATAAGAAATCAACCTATAAAGTTTGAATATTGTCACAATTATAGTTCTGCTGATATTCCAAAATACCTATTTGCTTTGTATGGGTGGTGCCACGCCCATTTATACAATCTCGCCCATGTTTTCCTTTTAAACAAATTTTCAATGTTTAAAAACCAAAGGTACTATTTTTCCCGTTGTTTCCCCTTTTATACCTTTTACCGTTTAGTATTTATTGTTTAAGAACTAAAGGTACCAATTTTACCAGTTTTCCCCCTGTTTATCCCTTTCTCGTCAAAGTATTGAAAAAAGTTATAGCCTATTGACGCTTTCAAGTAAGTATCTATCTACGTTCCAAAATTCAATAAAATCGATTTAGCCGTTTAGGCGTGATGCTCAAACAAACAAACCAACAAACTTACAAAGACATTTATATATTTATATGGATTTTGTGTTTTTAGTTAAATCAGGTTTAGAAATTTTCATCTCATACTTTTTTTTCTTTTTAAAAACAAAACAAATTAGTTTTTCCTATAGAAATATTATAGAAGTAATATTTTGTCCAATGTGTTTTGATCGACACTGTATCTGGTGTGTGTTCATTTTCTCGCTACATCTATTAATTACTGTGAATTTTAGTTAACCATAGTTGAGATGGCAAAGCTGTGTTGTGGTTTTTAACAGGAATTTTTCTTGGATTTCTTAAAGGAATTCGTTCACTCGTTTCAACTTGATGTGGCAGCTTGAGTGGGAGGTAAAAATTATGCAATTTGATAATGGTTTAATCGGAATACGAGTAGGTAGGTATAAGAATGTTCTTATTATTTTTTGGCTGCATTTAAAATGTTGAAAATTGTTATATATACAAAATTGTTTGACAATGTATCGTACATTACCACTTCAAAATTTATTATTAATTTTTATATTTGCTATAGTTTAGATTCGAACGATGTTCAAAGTTCACATTTTTTATAAAATTGTGTAACTTCAATTGCATATAACTTATCTAATTTTTAAAATTTCATATCATATATATAATTTTCATTTGAACACAGAGTTGTTTTTTACTTCCTTTCAAATTTCGAGGAGAACTGGTTTAGTGTGACACTTTGCAAAACTATACAACGTTGAATTCGAATAGTTTTGATCCGAGCCACATCGGCTGTGAAGTTTGGAAAAGCGGAAAAAATATGTTTTTACGATTTTGCAGAAAATTTGTAATTATTGTTAAATTCGCATGTGGTTTTAATGGAATTTTAATCTATACAGTATTATCTTCCTAAAACTATATAAAAGTGTAAAGTACTTAGATTGGAAAATGTCTTAGCTATTAAAATGTCTCTACAGACGGCTATAAAATGAACTGTGGTGCTCGATCTGTTGTATTCTGTTGCTATAAATCGCGTCTACATGGTGAATTTAATACCTTTCCCTTTAGCATACATTATGATACAACTGACGAGTGACGTAGTTTTGTCAAAAATGTGTCCTTTCGACTCTACTTGACTGATAACCGATCAACCAACACGTAAAGGAAAATGCAGGCAACATTTTAATATTTTTGTTAATTAGGATAACATTTGTCATCAAACTGAGATTTCGCCCTGTTAGACTTATTCTGTGAAACTAAATTTCGTCGATGTGCGGATAATCCAGCAGCGACCTAACGATCAACGATTCTCTTTTTGAAATAAAGTTAATTTCAAAGCTCACAGGACTCACTGTTGTATTTTAATACAAAAACGCGCGCCAGATTGTTTTACTTATCGGTATTATATGGAAGCATGTTCTGGGCATGAGAAATACAATGTCAACTTCGATGGACTTCATGTGTCTAAAATAACATTCAAGTGCCTCGATTTTTTAAACATCATAGGAAATACTTCACTCCATCTTATCTTCCTCCTGTTTACACCATCTGTATCTGTCCAAAAATGGAATACAACTCCCATGAACCGGTGCTTTAAATTATATCCTGCATTGGTGACAATGAGGATTGTGTTTCTCAACAGCGCAATGTTTTTTATTGATTTTTATATAATAGACGTGTTTCAACCTCAACTCATCCATCTGTGATCAAGAAATTTGTTCTTTAACCGAACTGTCCGTATATATGCAGAAGGCATTCCTGTCACTTTTAACGTAGGAAAGTTCAAATCGAACGTTAATAAACACTAGTCACTCTATTCTCCCTCGTACAACCTATTTTAAGTGCTGGTCACTAGCTCTGTAACATGTGAATAGTTTACTTATCACTTAACTTGTCTAACTGTTGGTAAATTTTGACAATTTGTAAATAACATTTAAACAAATTTGGTGAAAAATAATTATCAATTAATCTCTAATAATTTAATCGTAACCAGTATTGTAATATTCAAAACAGAGCTGGTCGTTTGGGTTGGTTTCGTGACCTGTCAGTAGGGACAAAAGGTTTAAATTTTCCATGTTCTAGGCCAAGTAAAGTATATATAAAGTCTTAGAACTAGCACTAATCCCTCCTTTTGTCTAGAAATATAACTATAGAAAATATAAGACATAATATAGGACATAATATTGTTACGAATGAGCAATAGCGATTTGAATTTAACGGTCCGTAACGACTGCCTGCAACATTCATCATATTTATAAACACGTCCATCAGTAGAAGTTTCTACTTACCATCATTGTTTGTAAGTATGGCACACTTAATGTTTAAGCTGCTAACATTAACATCGAAAGCTCTAGAATTCGAATGTCCTAGTATGTCCGTTGAGAGCATTGTAGAATATTCCCGATAGATGGCGCGTGTATAAATAGTGGCAGACCTGGCAGTCGTGAGTGAGTTGATCATTGTCGCTGTTAGAGTTAACATCAACTGTCTTGTGCATATGAGGTTGTTCGTAATAGAGTGTGTGTGCATTTCAGCGAATTAATAAACGTGTATAAAGACACTGAGTGACTATTTAGCCTGTTGTTGTTGTACATTCTAAATAAATAAAGAGTTGTTACAATTTTAAACCACTAAAACTGCTTTTATTTGCAATCAAAAGTATCCGGTTTATTTAAAGGAAATAAACCCCGTTAAAAGGTAAAAACGTAACAATATAATAAAGTTATTTTATTAGTGTGTTAATTTCCTTAGGAAATCAACGATAGGGCCCACACGAAAGGAGCTAGCTGGCTGAAATACTCTCGTTGATAAGGCTTGTTTGGCATTGAAAATAGTCAATATCGGTCCATGATTGCCCCCATAAAAATGTCTACCCCGAATATTGTTTGAGCAGTCACTAATATGTTGATTATGCGGCAATCCTGATAAAAGTTTGCACAAATTAGACCTCTGAAATTATACTGTAAAGTTCCCCCTAAGAAAATGACTTGAACATTCATAATTTTCTTAAAATAACTAATATCGTGATGAAATTTTACATAAACAAGTATGAACCAACATCTTCGGTCCATAATTGACCCTATACCCCATATATGTTGTTGTCACATGGCCGAATATAACACTCTTACTTATTTTAGTTACTTTCACAACTTCTGATCTAATTCTCCAATGGAATCTAAATTAAATAATGCGAATTCAATTACCACTTACCTTATTATTGAAGGGCATTGATGCCGCCGCTGTCTCAGCTATTGTATCACAATTTTTATCAAAATTCTCAATTGCCATTGAATCGGTAGCACTGCCGTCATTAGCATTCGCGGCTGACGTAATCGCTGAGGATGAGTTTGTGGCTAGTGATATTGATGATGACGATGATAATGATGTTGGCACCGCAGCCGTATTATCAGCAGCAGCATCTTTGGTGTGATCATTTTGAAAATGTGTTTCCAATGCCGAGGGACTCGGAAATAATTTAAAGCACAATTGGCAGATATGGGCCTGAGGTGGTAAACCTTTAACAGAAATCAAACAAAAGAGAGCAAAACCGTTTAAGAGTCATTATATGAAATGACTAAAGATTTAACAAAAAAAAAATCCCTTTAATTACTTAATGTCTTTAAGAAAATCGTACTGCTGGGTTATTGAACATAAATTTTGTATTAAATAAAATGTTGTGACATAATGACGCCTAGAGTAAGAACAAAAAAAATACACACATAACAAAAAATTGTATAAAGAAATCAAGTCAAAGCAATGATCTATGTGTATGCTAAAAAATACGATTTTTAAAACAATAAAAAAAATATCGCGTAACTCATATAGAGTGTATACGATTTTTTAGAATGAAAAGATACATGTGTATAGTGTGTGACATTCGTTTAGGGGGGCTAATTGATTCATTTAAAAATATCGGGATCGATAACATTTTAACTGAGGGCCTGATCCAGAACACAACCGGAAACAATTTCTACACAGAGAAAACAGATTCATGGTGGCTGCAAAATTTTAGAAGGGGTTACAAAAGTTTGGTTGCTTCAACCGACATTCTTCTTTAGCAACTGACTTTCTGTTGATAGAACCGTGTGCAACCGAATCATTCGATTGATAACAAATTCGGTTGCTACCACGAATCTGTTTTCTCTGTGCAAGCTTGTGTATGAGAAACACTCAGCAACTATTAGACAACTGCTTTTCATACAAACATTTTAAAACAATTTTTCAGTTGTGTTTCTGAAAATGGTCGATTCAAATTAGCCTATCTTTAACAATTTTATATTATGGAACCATTAAATCTAAAAAAATTGTATACAAATCTTTGTGCCACTAAACAATTGCTTTTAACTGTTGGATACTGACGTGTATTTTAAGATTTTCGTGCTGGTATAAATAAATTTTATTTGAATTGAAGATTCGAAATCGTAAATATGTATAGAAGAAATTCTTTGTTGTTTGGGTCCAATTGAATTATGTCGCACATTGTTATTTAAGTTTGTCGTTTTTTTTTTTCTGTTGCTGCTACTTTGGGTCAAAGGTGACAGACGGAAAAACTTTGTCATTTTCGAACAACAACAACAAAAACCAGAGCAGACTGCTGCTACTGTAAATGCCTTTTGTGTGTATGTTTGGCTGTAGTATATTGAGGCAGGCAATGTCATGATTATAGTGAAGAAATTACGCTTTAAATAACATGTAGTGACAGTGATGGAAATTTATGCCGGAATAAATTTCGTTTATTCACACATGCTTTATATCTTTTGTGATATTTTTTATTTGGTTTGTTTTGTTTTAATTTTAAGAATGATAAAAGTACAGTAATGAACCAGAGGCATAAGAAAGTTTAAAATTAGATTTAGTAATTGAAAATAATTTTTTAACATAAGAGTATTTAAATCAATATCAAAATTCATAACTTAATTACTCTTTCAATGTTTATATCCATCATGGTTATAATAATTGGTCACAGAACCTAATACATATTCTAAGATAATATGATGTATGTGTATTAGAGTCCGTTCTGTAACATATTAGAATGATGGGATAACGTAATTATCGTTCTAATGAGATACAAAAGATAAAAATTAATTAACAAATTTTAAAGTTATTACGAATTTCCAAGTCAATTAACGTGACTCAGGACACTTGAATAAGAAATATAGGGAAAAATTAACATAACATCATGAAGTTAACCAATTGTCTAGTATGGTCAACAAATTTTGATTATTTTAATGGCAATTTCAAAACAGCACAGAACTACGCTAATATGAAAGTATTTTCACTTTCCAACCTTATAGAGAACTGACTATAGTCGGAATGCATAAAGTATACATTGAACATAGAAACATCAAAATTAAGACATTTTCTTTCAAAGGTTATAACCTTGTTCATTTTCTATTATAATTCACCTAGGAATACGAAGTTAAATACAGATGATTCTGAATGATTGCAAATCCACAAAGGTTACTTCAGTGGTAATTATTCTTCCTTCGAATACTAATATTTGAATTTTTATTTAAAAAAAGTTGTAGAACAAAAGTTACGATAACCACTGGCTAGTTCTAGTTTTCCATTTGTACTTGAATTCAATTTAACCTATTCAGACATCATAGAGAAATAGTTGAGATAGAGAATTGAAAATTTCAGTGTAAGCTAATTTGAGGCTGCTAATTAAGAATATGAAAACTGAAGGTAAATCGTCATACCTGCGTGCCAGGTGATGTCAAATATTTTGAACGAAGTTTCTTTGTTGGGATGTTAGGTTAGGTTACGTGGGTTGCTCGCAAGTTAGCGAGTTCACTCGGAGGCCTTGTGGCCCATTGTGATATCCTTAGAATTACCATTCCCTTATTTTAAAATTTCCTACGTAATAGAATAGTTACCCACCCTAATTTCGTTGACTATGTACTTCTTGTGATCCCCGTAAGAACCAGCCGGTACTTCTAATAAATCTGACCATATTTACTAGTGGCACATCTCTGAGACAGTCCAGATCATGGAAAAGAGCTCCACCTAGATGTAGTAGTCTATGCTCTTGTAAGGCTGGGCAGACACATAGAAGGTGTTGTACCGATTCTTCCTCCTCCTCATCCAAACAACTTCAAAAGTAGCTATAACGTGGGTAACCCATACGTTCTGACATGCGTCCAATCATACAGTGCCCAGTGATTATACCCGTAAGAAGCCTGATCGAATTCCTACTAAGAGACAAAAGAGTCTTAGTCCTATTCTCTGTCAGAGTGGGCCAGAGCAATCTGGATATTCTACAAGTGATGATATTTGACCACCTGAGTTCCGTCTCACTCAAAGCCCATTCATTTTTCAATTTCGATACGTTCACCAAGGGAGTGTGAATATCCCTTTGCGCAAGAGATACGTCCAGGGACGACCCGTTCGTTGCGCATTCGTCGGATACTTCATTTCCTCGGATGCGCTCATGTCCTGAGACCCATATCAACTCGACGTGATGTTGTGTCAGTTGTGCCAGTAATTGGATGCAGTTGAGAAGACATTTCGACATAATAAAGTTGGAGTTAAGAGCCTTGATTGATGCAAGGCTGTCCAAGTAAATATGTATAGTCGAATTTTTGAGATTCAGTTCCCGGATTTTTCTCCCGGCTGTATCGATGGCATATATCTCAGCCTGAAAAACCGTGCAGGTATCCTGTAATCGAAGAGACAGCAAAAGGTCCAGTTCATCGAAGAAAATTCCCGAGCCCGTGCCTCTTTCTTTCTTTGAACCATCAGTGTAGACTGAGATCACGTCGTCGCTTAGGACAGTGTTCGCGGCCCAGTCATCCCTTCTCGGTATCTTGATCCTAAACGTCCTATCAAAATTCGGTGTAGATACCAAGTTATCCGTTTCCTGTCCAATGAATGGCCTCCTATCTTTTGTAGGAAGGTGCCGTTACCAATACGATCATGCTTTAGTCCGCTCGACTGTTTGAGTCGTAGAGTAGACTTAACAGAAATGCATTTGATATATAGTTTAGAGTAGAGAGGTGAGTCTTGGTGTCCAACGCTCTCCACCAAACAAGAGCAACATAGGTCAAAATAGGTATTATGACCGCGGTGTACATCCAGTGTACAATATATGGTTTAAGACCCCATCTCTTCCCAAAGGTTTTCTTACATATATAGAAGGCACATAGTGCCTTCTTCATTCGACTCTCAGCATTACGTTTCCACGAGAGCTTAGAGTCCAAAATTACGCCAAGATATTTGGCTTCGCTTGAAATCTTTAGAAAAGTACCATTCAGTCGTGGAGGTCTGTAGAACGTAGAACGCTGAGAGCTGATTCCATGAGTTCACTTATTGTGGGAAGAAACTTCCCTTGAATAAGAAGCACAACGTCATCAGCATATGCGACTACTTTGGTGCCTGTCCTACTGAGCCTGAAAAGGATTTTATTAACGACAAGATTCCACAGAAGTGGAGAGATGACACCACCTTGTGGTGTGCCCCTTGTCACAACTTTCCTTGTCCTACCAATACCCATATTAGAGTTTATGGCCCTGCTCTTAAGCATATTTTCGGTCCAATTTTGTATCCGCTGATCAACACCTAAGTCAGCCAGTGGATCAACTATTGCGGATATATTCACATTATTAAACGCACCCTCTATATCCAAGAAAGATACCATAACATACTCTTTTTTGTCAAGTGTCCCCTCTATAGTTCCAACAACGTCATGCAAGGCTGTCTCCACCGACCTCCCTTTAAGGTATGCGTGTTGTGCGCTACAGAAATTGTCAGGGAGCATCCACTCTCCTGACATGGATATTTCCAGTGTTTCCTTGGCGGTACTATGGTTTACCTTTCCCGCTTTGGGGATAAATACCACTGTAACCTCTCTCCATTCTTTAGGAATGTATTATGTTTCCAGGCTGTTCCTAAAAATCATAATAAGCCATAGCATGATGGTTGAAATCGATTTCTGGAGTAACGCTGGGAATATGCCATCTGGCCCTGGAGATTTATAGGGCCTGAAAGATGACACCGCCCACGAAATTTTCTCCATGCTAACAATGGAGCCAACTAATGTTGGGATATTTCTCATAAATAAATTTTAAAAAATTAATGTAATTAATTAAAAATAATATACAAATACTTAGCAAATACTGAATTGATATTTAGACGTATTTTTTAGAGTTTAAAATAATGTAATTATTACTTTAAAAAAGCACTGAATATTACTGTGTCTCATACACACTTATAAAATGCTAACAAATTTATGAAAATAACTTAATTTAACAAAAAGTAATGAAAAATTAGATGTTTAAATTACATATATATATAATCTAGTAAACACTCTTTTGATAACGCCATTAACTGTAAAAATCAGTCTATTCGCGTCAACGCTACATGGCTTCAAAAGGAAAAAACTAAATGTCCAATATATTGGACAAAATGTCTGAAAGAGTTAATGCTAAGCTACCCCACTGTAAGTTCAATGATTCTCTTTTTAATTTTCATAATCTACTTTAGGAAAGAAATTAATTTTGTTTGACTCAGAACATCTTTCCAATACTCACCCATAAATCCTAAAGGTCCAAATGGTAATAGTGGAAATTTTCCATGATTTCCTAAATTTTGTATCTCCTCTCTGGCAGCCGCCATTAACCAAAGATTATGAGGCATACCCATTAAATGGGGCAAATGATCTAAAGCTTTTTGTGTCTGTTGAGAACCATTGCGTGCTGTCAAATCGATTGCTTGCGTTACCGACTCTGATCTTTCGCCATCTTGATCTACTTTGTCTTCCCCATCTTCGGAGATTCTTTTGTCCAAAGGCGTTACCGAAGCTGAGTTCTCTCTGGAGTCATCGGTGCTCTCCATTGTCATGTATTCATCAAAATCACCTTGTGATGATTCCGATCTTTGTCCCGAATATTCAGAGGTGGTTGAGAAGTCCAAATTTTCGGAAGCTCCTAGAGATTTATTGGAATTTTGATCTTCCAGTATGGCCGCTTCCATATGAGCGCGCATTCTATTGTTGTGTTCGGCAATAGCGGCGGCCATTTCACTGGATTGACCCACCAATTGGGAACCACAACCACCCGACCCATCATCTATGGTATGTATACGTATGTGTTGTTGCAGTATTATGCCATTGGAAAACTTTTGATGACAAACTGGACACTTGAATTGTGAACGCATTGGAGGCTTTATCTTATGTATGCTCATGTGAGCCTTCAAATTACCCTTCGTTGCAAAAGCCCGGCCACAGATTTTACACCGAAACGGTCTCTCGCCTGTGTGAGTTCGTATATGCATTTGTAATGAGCTGCGGCAAGACATGACTTTCTGGCAAAATATACATTGATTAGGATCTGTTAACTTGTTCTCAATATTATCGACCAACTGCTGCAGTTTGGAAGTCTCTGATGTGGTATCTATTTCTATAAGATCTTCCCATGATTTGTCTACAAATTGCTCAACTTGACAAAAGTCTCCCGATAAATGTTCCAAGCTGCTATTGCGACTTAGGGATGATCTTCTGTAAAGTTTAGATAAATGATGCTCCGGTATATCTGTGTCCATGCTAATTTTTCTCAGCTCATGTGGTGGAGTTCCCGCTGTGGAACTGCGCTTTCTCTGTGAATTAGAACGTTTTGGTGTCACAGACATAGCGGGTCTATCTGGCTTTTCACTGGCCAACTCTGCTGCAGGTTCCATTAAAGCTTGAGGAGTTTTAACTCTAACCAATGGTTTGGGTTTTGGTTCTTCCTCTTTTGTTGGCTTACTCAAATCTTCGGGATGTTCTTCTACAGGTTTAGAGATTTCTGGAGTTGACTCTTTTTCACGATCGTCTATACTAATTTCTATTTCACGTTCTTTGGTATTGATAGGAATTTCATTGTTGTCCTCTGCAGCTTTCGTTAAAGGCTTTTCGTTAAAGGGCAATCTCAAGGGCATATTATTTAAATTGCTCATGGCTGAAGCTGAGGGAGGGGGAGGTGGCAGAGGTGGTGGTTGATGATGGGGATGCTGATGGTGTTGGTGATGGTGATGTTGAGATTGTGGTCCTAAGGGCTCTCTCATTGATGGTGGCATCTCTAAGGGTGGCCCTACACCTGGTGGCATTAAAATGGGCGGGTATATTTGTGTATGTCTTTGATAATGCACCTTTAGATTACCTTTGGTCGTAAATTTACTGCCACATACATTGCACACAAACGGCCTTTCTCCTGTATGCGATCTCAAATGTATTTGCAGGGCGGAAAATGATCCAAATATTTTGCCGCAATATTTACAGCGATGTTTAAATATTTCTCCTCGGCCCTGGCCATCCTTTTGTATGTACTCATATTCCTCTTGCATTTGGGAGGCATGTAAACTCTGGGAGGCTGAATCCAAGACTTCTTCGGTTCGTCTCTGCAACATTTCTAAGCAATTGGGTTCGTGAGGCGGGGGTATAGGATCATGATTGGTTATAATTGTAGAAGCTAACGAAGAACTGATGCCACTTAAAAGGGGCTGATAGTTTGGTGATTGCACTTTGTCCTCTGGTTCTTTTGGACTTTTACTTAAAACATTCTTATCAGTCTTTAATTTCTCTTCTTTTAAAAATTTATTAGACTCTAAACCATTTTTATTTTCGTCATCGGTATTTTTTCTTAGCTCCAACTTTCTTTGACTTAGATCTAATTCTTCTTGCTGCAGATACTCTTCATTGAGGCCATCTTCATCGACCTCTTCATCCATGCCATCTACAATATCTTCTCTCTCCCTGTCGTCTTCCTCTTCCTGACCATCATCCTCGTCAACGCACTCTCTTACCTGATCTCTTCTTTTCAATTGACTTTGTAAATGCTGTATAAATTGTAATTGCATTAAATGCTGCCGTTGTACATTTAATATGGTCGTCAAATCATTGGGTGCCTCACCAAAGTAGGGAGTCTGGGCTAAAGCTGAGGCCGCAAATTGAGCAACCGCTACTTTGGTGTGCTGCAGAGCTTCCAGCGAAACATGACCTTTGGTTGGTAAGCCATTGGGTAACACTGATAAATCCAAGGCTTCATCTTTATTTAATTTCTCCTTCGTTCTTTCCCTGTCCGCTTCCTCATTATCTTTAGATTGTATTCTTTCACCTTCCTCGTTGTCATCTGCATGCTCTTCAACGCATTCATTGTTTTCATGATCTACTTCTGGAGATTTGCTATTGCTTTCCCTAGTTTCTTGTGGACTTTCGAGTTTTCTTGACATTATGTTATTGTCATTATCGTTATTATTACTATCGGCCTCTAAATCTTTGGTTAATATGGGTGGACTACCAGGCGAGTTGCTACTAGGTGTTCCACGGTAATTAATGCGATTACGAAAAATTGAACACATTTTCCAAGTAGGGAACTTTGCAGCATTTAGTACGTAAATCTGAAGTTTTCAAAGACTTTTGCAAAATCTGAAAGAAAACAAAAAATATTTAAAATTATTAGTAAGTAAATGTAATGATAACAAAATTCTATTAAAATGTTTTGAATAATTGTTTTAGGCTCAATTCAATTTCTTTTTTTTACTAAATTAATCTAATATCAATTGAGAAATTCACTATTTTCTGTGTGTACTCGCTAAGTGCATCATCCTTGGTTTCAACATATAATTTATGATCAGTTTTGAAAATGAATATATGAATACTTGGTATTGTAGAGCTGCTCTGATGATAGATGATAGTATGTGAGTATATGCAGCATAGATGGATAGATAGATTATGAATAAATGATTATTTTGCATATTATTAAACTAATGTGAATAACTGAGTGTTTGTGTGTGTTTATGTAATAAATTTATTTGATTTACGAAATTGTAATGGCCGTAATGGGTTCTCTGGGGTTCTTGGTTGGCTGTTCGGCCTGCCGACTGCTTGATTGGGTTGCTTGACTGGCCGTTTGTTTTTTTGGTTTGATTTGTGTTTGGTACGAGAATATTATTATTTTATAGTTTCCTACTCACAAAATTGAATATTGTATTGATGCCAATCTGTTTCATAAGTAATTTATTGATATATTTCTCGGTATAACTTGGAATAGTTGTTTCTAGTATGTATGTTGTGACACATAGTAGATTTGTCGTTTATAGTTTAAACTAATTTATTAATTTATTTTTATATTTATAGAATATATATTTCTTATTGAACCGGCTACTGGTCAAGTTGTAAATAGTAGTTCAATATATATTTCTATATATTTTTCCTTATATTTTTTTACATCACGAATATAACATGATGAGATTGTAAGAACTTCTTTGTGTAAGTGTGGCCAGAGTAAAGTAATTATAATAAATTCTTTGAGGGCGCAATAAGTTAAATTAATTCAATAGCAAGCGCTATTAAAGATATGCATATATTTTCAGTTATAATTAGGCTATGTGCAGCTATGGTTACTTAGTGAAATGAGACAGCAATTTGAGTGGAAAATTCTCTAATCTTCCGATAATTCTTATTAGATATAAATAATTAATAAAATTTATTTTACAAATGTTTGTTTACCTATATTGCATTAACAGTTCTATAAATATTGTTGTTGCCAATATTTTCGCAATTGCAGTGTGATGGATATAACATAAATTTTTCAAATCTTCTTCTAATCTTAGAAAGAAATAGGAAAGCTTCTTAATATAGATCAATAAATTATTTAAAGGCCGCTTACTCACTGCTAACGAAATCAAGGATAAACAAATCTTTAAAATAATTAAATAATCAATCCGAAATTCAATACAAGAATCTGTCAAGCTATTTAAGCATATTCTTATTAAAATTAAGTGTTTAAGAATGGCATAGTTGGACATAATGCTGTTTACCTTAAAATTATAAGATTTATTGGAGCTAAGAAGTGCTATTTGTAATTTCTACAATCTCTGTCAACACGAGATTAACATACAGTGATCCTCTCCTTTTCACAGTGGTTTAAATTTTTTTTTTTGGAAACAATTCGGTATCTCTGAAACTATTGGAGATATTGTTACGAACTGTTTGGAGCTGAGATATTTTCGAGTTGATTTATATTTGTTAAGCTTCCTAGCGCTAATGAAGGCCAGTTGGTTACCTCGAAGTTGGTTACCTCGGGTCTCAAATTTTTTTAAAAAATTGCCAAAAATCCAAATGATCAGAAATTTAAAATGTAAATAGTCTTTGAGAATATCTACAAACAATATGCCTACATGTGTAAGGTATCTCCATTAGTTGAAGAGATATTTAGGTTTATTGATTTATGTGATCCTCTGATTGATACAGTGATCCTCTCCGTTTCACAGTGGTTTAAAAATGTTTTTTTTGGAAATAATTCGGTATCTCAAGAACTATTGGAGATATTGTTACGAAATTTCACATGGTTGGAGCTGAGGTATTTTCGAGTTGATTTACATTTGTTAAGCTTCCTAGCGCTAATGGGAGCCAGTGCGTGGTCCCTCAGAGTTGGTTACCTCGGGTCTCAAATTTTTTAAAAAAACTGCCAAAATTCCAAATGATCAGAAATTTAAAATGTAAATAGTTCTTGAGAAGATCTACAAAAAATATGCCCACATGTGTAAGGTATCTCCATTAGTTGAAGAGATATTTAGGTTCATTGGTTTACTTTTAATTTTGCTCGATCTTTTTATGGTTTTTTAGATATGGCGGGCCTAAGGAGGGTCAAAATTTATTTTTAAAATATGAGCTATATTGGCGATAAAATTCTTAATAAAATAAAAAAACTTGCTAACAGTTATCTCGTCCCTATAAAAAGTAACACGTATCCAAATTTGGAACATGTGAAAAAATTTTTTTCCCAAAAAAGCCCATATACTTTTTCTTTTGTAGAAAAAAATTTTCTTCGGTACTATATACAATTTGTATATGATTCAAAAAGAGAACTTAATGCAAAAGCGTGCAAAGTAAAATTTGGCTCTTTTAATCGGCTATAACACTCCCCAGATCTATCCAAACTTGACCAATTTAAAAAAAAAATTTCAGTTTGAGTAAAAAATTCCATATTCAGTAACAAGATGCTTATGGAGCTACCCCGGATAGCAATAAAAATAATTCTTTTTATTTTTTAATGCTATATTACGCCTTGAATATTATCCTCCAGAATGGAAGGTTTCACTGGTTACCATGATACCTAAGCCGGGAAAAGATCACACAAAAGTAGAATCATATAGACCAATCAGCCTATTGTCTAATATATCAAAGCTATTTGAGAAGATACTCATGAACAAGTTGTACCCGATGTTAATTGAAAACAATTGTATACCGAATCATCAATTTGGATTTAGAAGAAAACACAGTACTATCGAACAAACCCATAGACTTGTAAATATTGTAAGAAAAGCGTTTGAGGAAAAGAAATATTGTTCCGCTCTCTTTATCGACATTTCTCAAGCGTTTGATAAAGTATGGCATGATGGTTTAATATACAAACTGAGTCAAAATTTACCCGCAAACACACATAAGCTATTGAAAAGCTATTTAACTGGTCGAACATTTAAGGTTAAAGAAGGAGACTTTTTAAGTAGTCCCCAACCCATTGAAGCTGGAGTTCCCCAAGGCAGTATCCTGGGACCCTTTTTATATTTGATATATTCGTCTGATATGCCAACTAACAATCGCACGCATACATCAACATTTGCAGATGATACTGCTATTCTAAGCATTCATGAAAACCCTGAAGAAGCGTCTCGTTACTTACAAAATCACATATTTGAATTAGAAAAATGGTTAAAACAATGGAAAATTAAAGTCAACGAGCAAAAATGTACACATATAACATTTACATTACATATCAATAACCAAACAATAATCCAACAATCGGAAGTTAAATACCTCGGAATAGATATCAATCGTCGTCTTACATGGAAAAGTCATATAGATACAAAGTTGACTCAAATGAAATTAAAATCAATTCAAATTAATTGGCTCATTGGCAGAAACTCTACGCTTAGTTTAGATTGTAAACTTCTACTTTATAACATGATCATAAAACCGATATGGTGTTATGGCATACAGCTATGGGGCACGGCCTCAGCGTCAAATGTAGAAAAGATCCAAAGACGCCAAAACAAGTTTTTAAGAATGATTACAGATGCCCCCTGGTATATCAAAAACGCGAATATACACAAAGATCTAAACGTGCCCCTTGTAAAAACTGAGATCACGAAAATTGTGGAAAGATATTTAAAAAAACTTGAAATTCACCCAAACCCACTGGCCCGCAACATATTGAATAACCGTGGCCACACTCGATTAAGAAGGAGGGACACAGCTGACCTAAGACTAGAAGGAAGAATGCCTATTTAATAAAAGCAACAATCAATAAACAATTTTTCGTCCGGCACTGGCTGGACTAATTAATTATAATTATTAGATATAAGATTTGAAATACTTGTTGTTAGTTCATTAAGTAATGAAGATACAATAAATAAAAAATTAAATTGAAAAAAAAAAAAAAAAAAAAATATTTATATAATTTTTGGAACACATTTTCCCCGTTTTAGGAATTTCGGTACTTGAAAATAAAAAATGTCAAAAATTATAATGACCTTGATTTAAGAACATTCGAGTCTTAATTAATTCCATATTTTGTTATGATATCTTCAACAGTTAAAATTTTACATTAATTCAAATTTTATATTTTTCGTCATGGACAAATACCATATTATAATTTTTTTCGTTTTTAAGCTAAATGACGCACCAAAAATGTATAAAATCATTTAATTTTACTAAAATACCAATCTTCAAGTCATAAGGTTTTCATAAATATCAAATACTTATATAAAAATACTTTATGTACTCCTCAGAAGTTCCGCAAACCTTGCCTCCTTTGAAAAATTTTTATGTTTTTTCCTATATTTGATGCAAAATGTTACTAACATATCAAATGTAAATTCTGAATTCAAACACATACTGACTTAACAGAAAGTGTGGTGTAACAAATTTTGCATGCAATATATGAAAAAACGTAAAAATTTTTCAGAGGAAGCATGTATAAACTATAATAATTCCTACAATAGCTAGGTGTGTCAATACAACTGCGATAGGTCCAATGGCTACATGAAATATATTAAGGCCACGAAAAGATATCCATGACGGAATTTGGGGGATACTACTGAGAATACTAAATGCAAGTAGGACACTTCAATCTATGTCAAAAGAATTGTTGACTCCTGATCAGAATCCTCGGAGAAATTTCAGGATGTTTTACTCAATACCAATTTTCCTATGTTTGAATGTTATTGATCCAAACATAGAAAGGTTTTTCAATAATTTTTGTTTATCCCGATAGAATTTCAACAAGTTTTTGATGTTTTTCTTACAATATGATGAAGAAGGGTATATAAAATTCGAATATAGCACTCTATCTTGTTATTTATATTGCTTATATATAACTATCAAAAGAGTATAGGTGCTGATCAACTTTAATAAGTAAAAAGAAGCAAAATTAAAAAAAGAAAGCATTTCTTAGCAAATAGCACTTTCCGAATATATTTTATATTAGTGATATTTTTAACCACGTAAGTGTAAGTGTTTCAAACCCAGCATTACAGAAAAGCCAAATGATGCTTCTGGAATATAGCTGGGCAATTGCAAATTCATTTGCGAACGGCCACCTTCTATTTATGTTAAATATTATAGAATATTATTACAGAAATTTTATATTTTGTTGCAAATTGTTGAACGTAATCAATCATAAGACCAAAATGAAGAAAAACTGCATTTAAAAATCATTTTCAGGATAAGAATCTGCAGCTAATAAACAAATTTTCCAATTTATATCGCTCTGTTTAGAAAAAGTTCATTTTACGAATAATGAATAAATTTTTTATATAAATTTTTGTTGCAACGAAAAAAATTGGCATCCGTTTGTAACAAAGTAAAATTGCAACAATCAATAAGAATAAAAACTCAAGAATTAAAAAACTATAAAAATAAAATAATAAATTAAATTAAATATATAAAAATCAACATGTTATGCTAAATTATTAACAGAACAATAATAAAATTGGGTACAAAAGGACATGAGAGTTCATTCGATTCGGTTTAAGTTGATAACAAAAATAAATCAGAACAAAAAATCAAACTGTGTGGAACTGGTTAAAAAAAGCATTCGATTAGAATGACAATAATGCATATATTATGGCCTAAACTGCTATAATAAGTATTCATCTTAAATGGGTATTCATTTTCGGCTCTGTAGCTGTGCTAATAAGTCTTACGATTTCTTTAAAGTTTTTTTTTTTTGCTTAATCTTTTCCACATTAATTAAAATGCATATTTTTCTGTTGTGTCTTGAGTTGGCTAAAAACGACAAGGACACTCACACACAGCCGTACAATAAAATTATGGCTTTAAATTTGCGTGTATTATTTTTAGCATTAATTATGTTTAGCCAAGTTTACCTCACAACTTGCTATTCAAATGATAAACACACATGCCTGTTGTTGCTTGCAACTGTTCGTATATAGAATGCATGTACTATGTGTGTATGTATGTATGTTGGCACGTTGCACATACATCACACGTATATCATCAACAACTAACACTGTTGCATATTTATTGATCATGTTGCATGTATGTTTGTTATAACCTACACCGCCATAGTGAGAAGGGTATTATGCGTTTATGCTGATGTTTGTAACGTACAAAAATACTAGTCTAACATCTAGCTTAAAGTTTACCGATCGACTCAGAATATTACCTATACAAATATCCTCCCAAAATAGCACTATATCGCTCAAAAATGCTTGATTTATATAGATTACCACACAATCCCTCACAATAACAAATTATTGAAATTTTAAAAGTTAAATGTTTTTCCTCATTTACTCAGTGAAGGGTATTATATGGTCGGGTTTGACCGACAATACTTTCTTACTTGTTGGTTTATAAATATGTACATATTTGCAAATTGTTGCCTGGTTGGTTAAAGATACACATACGTACTTATGTATGTGTTGTGTAAAGGAGACTCTTTGTTGTTGTTGTCGTTAAAATTTCAAGAAAAATCTTTACAATTTTCTGTTTTTGTTGCTGTTGTACATTTCAAAAAGGAACATAACTCTACTTTGTTTTGATACGCCAACTCATTTTGTTTAACAACCGGGTACCGGTTTTACATTTCACCGATACGAGTTGAGAATTTTATTTCCGAAAATAGAGTTGCCAAGCTTTTTAATGATAATGTTTTTTTTTTTTAAATATCAAGGCTACACAAAGAAAACAAATATATACTTAATACGTTTCAGGAACCAAAGTTTAGTTTATGGTAGAAAAGTTAATAAAACATACATATTTTATTTATCTGAACATTTGGTGTACCCTAATAAAGGCTAAGGTAGGTAGGTCACTCCCCATGGTGTAATTCGGAAATCCCTAAACTGTGTTAAGAAGCATGCGATAGGCCCAATGCCTACATGAAAGGTATTAAGGCCACGAAAAGATATTCATGACGGAATTTGGGGGAAACTACTGAGAATACTAAATGCAAGTAGGATACTTCAATATATGTCAAAAGGATTGTTGACTCCTGATCAGAATCCTCGGAGAAATTTCAGGATGTTTTACTCAATACCAATTTCCTAGGCACCAAATACGTAAATTGTCTCATTTAGAAACCAATAAAAACTTATTCTATCTGGACAGCATTTCATGGTTTAAATTCTTCTCCAAATAAGTCACAGGGGTCTGATGGCATTCATTCCATGGCTCCATAAAATATATTAACTTTGCTTCATTCTCAACTATATTCCATATGGTTGAAGATGGAAAATGTTATTTTTATTTCCATGAAAGCTAAAAGAAAGCACGAGAATGCGAATGAATAAAAATCTTAAAAGGATACACCGTAAATGAGGTTTAATTACCATTGAAATCAATTGAGTTTAAGCAATAATGTTCTCTTCAACGTCATAACCACTATCGCAATTGTACGTGCTCTAGACGATCTTGATCTTACTTTTAGTTAAAGACAGTGATCATGTTGAAAACGAGAGTTATAACTGCTAGTCTTGAGAAGAGCGAGAAGACCAAAGGTAGGGTGATCTGTTCTCTACTATAGCTGATTCTTATTGATTTGAACAATAAGTGAATTAAGACTTTTGTTTAATGATGGTTTCAGAAATGTTTCTGGATGTGCACTGCGATATCATAATCAATTCCGAGGGAATGCTCAGCAACTGGGAATAAATCAGGCTGAATCTGACTAATGGCATGCGCTATGTTGGCTTTGAGGGCCGCTATGGTTTGTGGCTTATTCACTTAAGAACGATCTCGGTGGCCAGTTCACATCACCTCCACGTGAAATTACACGTAGGGACGTCCTGTTGGAGCTACATGTCATATCATGATCATGTCATATCATCAAATTGAGGCAAAAATGAATTGGTAATATTCGACCTTTGCACTCATCATAGACGGTGACGGCTAATCACGATCTCAGATAGACCAATGACGCCGCCAGAGAATCAACACCAAAAATTGACTTTTGTGGGTTGTATTGGACGCTCTGGAATATCATGGTTTGTGGCTTATTCACTTAAGAACGATCTCGGTGGCCAGTTCACATCACCTCCACGTGAAATTACACGTAGGGACGTCCTGTTGGAGCTTCATGTCATATCATCAAATTGAGGCCAAAATGAATTGGTAATATTCGACCTTTGCACTCGTCATAGACGGTGATAGCTAATGACGTTCTCAGATAGACCAATGACGCCACCAGCAGAAAATCCACACCAAAAAGTTGCAAGTTTTTGGGTTGCATTGGACGCTCTGGGATATCATGAGAATTGACAATTTTGTTTGTTGACATCAAACAAAAATGGGCTTCACCGATGAAGCTAATTTTTTCCAACTTCTCCCATTCAGCTGTTGTTGTTGAACGCTATATCTGTCCATGGATATTTGGCAAAACAAACTTAATAATAGACAGCCAATTCGACAGATGAAGCTTCAAGTCCCTATTGAAAGACCCTATACAAAAACAATTTTTAATTGGATACTTGGTCAACATTTAATTTGTTAAATTTTATTTTTGGAGCATCGAAAATACAAAAAGTGATTGTCACTAATTGTTCTAAGGTGAGCTGTGTTGTAAGAAATACTGATTTCTGAGATGAACTAGGGTTAAATTTATTAGTATGTATTCCAAATAAGGATAGTCTTTTAAGGCCGATACATTCGGGATCATAGCAATAAAACGTTTGTCTGACTGTAACAAGCCGGAGGACGATCAGCTTTAAATTTCTCAGATGCAGTATCTGTCGCAATATAGCTTGGCATAATTAAAAGTAAAATCTTCAGAAACTATCTTCAGAAACATTAAAAGTTGCCAGGAAAATGTGAACAAGAAGACATTTCATGACTAATTGGTGGACCGGTAAGTATGCAAGTAGTCTTGGACTACTACAATAGTTAAAAGCGCAGCTGCCGGTACCACGGAAAGCAAGAAATAGTTTTTCACCGTATCTCTAAATCTGCTGCTCTTAATTTGTTAAGACATTAATATTTGGGCGAAAATATGCTAAACGATCGAGCTAAGGTATCGGGAGTCAGACTTTGTGTGAATGCTACAGGTTGAATCATTTTTAGTAGTATTGATCTATTTCATCGATCTTATTCAGTAGTATGGTCTTGTCAAAACAGAGTCGACTTGATCACTTAAAGGCAGCGAACTAAAATGTAAACCAGTCAACTTCTTAAATCCCTAAAAACTCTGTGGCAACTCTATTTTCATTTGCAATTTATGAGAAAAAAACTCTTACCAATAAAGTGTAGTTTTATAAAAAACAAAAAAAAAATGCTTCATCTTTTCCTGAAGAGTATTTTCAAGATTGTTTTATTTGTATGCACACAAAGTCATCGCTGGTGATAATTTTATGTCAGGAATAGATTCCGCTTTAGTTTTATTTTTATTATTTTTTTTTTTTTTTGCAAACACAATTAGGGTATTCATATACGACATAGATGAATTGAAGACTTCAAATTAGTAAATTTAATGCACTCAATTAACGGAATTCAAGTTAACAATAAATCTGAATGCCCCTAATGTGTAGTTTCCAAAGAGTGCATACATTGTTCATACATTATCAGTTAAATGCGAAGGTGGTAGTAAATATAAATTGACCAGTTTTATGTGTTATGGATCGTCTCTTAAATACTAAATTAATCTGGGGTTAATTATTTAGTCGGCACAGTTGTAAGAAATACTTTTCTAGTGATGCTTTGGTAGCAAATAGTTGTATTAATTTAAAGTTTCTAAACTGAAGAAAACATTTTGTTAAATTAATAAGAGTAAGTTCTTGAAAAATGAGCAAACGTTTGAAATTTTAGATTTATTCGAAATATAGCACAATGCGATACATATTTTTTTGTGTCAGTGATCATTTTTTTCAATGTCTTTCCAGAGTTCTCGTGTACAACTTAATAATACGAGATTTTTTAAAATTTTTAGCTTTTATTTTTAAATATTTGTACAATATAAATATATTCAAAGTATTGGCCATTGTTAGCTATGACCTTTTCCCATCTTTCTGTCAACATATGGATTCCAAGCTAACAGAACTACTCATCAAGATGGAATCGAGCAAGTTTCGGATACTCTGTTCGGAGTGAATCGTATCTCAGAGAGAGCGTTCTGTATCGTAAGAAACATGAAGTGGTAGGACGGGGCAAGGTCTGGAATATAAGGCGGGTGAGCCAAAACTCCCCAACCACTTCATTCTAAATAGTTTTTAACAGGTAATTGTAACATGTGGCCGAGCGTTGTCATGATGGAATATTAAGGAGTCATTTCATGCGCATATGACTCTTTGTTGGCACTAAATTCGACATTTTCGAAGCAAAACAAAAAAAAAATTGTTGTTTGCACTATAATGTTCACTACCTAAGTGAGAATATATGACAGATGGGTACTCTTCAAAATGACAAATAAGTTATTAAAGGAAAAAACCGAGTTCAAAACATACGCCATCTCTTTTTTTTATCCCGCATTTTTAAGCTATACACCCAATATACATACTTAAATTTCGTACATTATTTTTTTTTAATAATAGACCATCATCATTACCATTACACATATTTTTAATTATGACAGTAAAATTCAACTACTCTTCTAGCTGCTAAGGACTGAGATCGAAAAAATCTTAAAATACATAAATGCTAATTAAAAAGAAACCACAAAAGCTACAGTTTTGATTTTTTTTATATGATTTAAATTATTATTCAAATTTACAAAAAATATTATTTCTATAATTCTAGTCAATAGTAATGAATTTATGAACCTTTTCAGTAAACCCTTAAATTAAGGTTTTAATATCTACCACACTTTTGATCATTTTTTTGTGTTCTTTAATTCTCTTTTAACAAGAGCCCAATATCTCCCCACTGGTTTGAAGGATTTGCCTCTCGTACTACTCAAGACCTTACAATAGTAAGAGGATGCCAAATCGGGCAAAAAATAAGTGGTCAAGTTAATAAGTCTTATAAATGGTAGCATCGTCTTTTGTAAACATTCTTTGATGAAGCCCCTTTTAACAAATGTTTGGCTTCTTTTACCGCAACTCTTTGGAAAAATTTGCTGCTTTTGGATCCTAAACTTTTCTACAACATTCCCTTGAGCATCTGCAACATAAAAATATTGACCCGGAAGCTATGAACAATTTTCCATACTTACGTTTCGTCATTCATTATGGAGCAGGTATATTTTTTTTATAAAATTTGACTGCAATATCCGTGCTATGTCTTTGGCCTCTAAATTTTTAGAAGAGTTCCTATAGGTAACTTTTTGGGCATTAACTTTTCGTATCAATTAGTCTGAGTACTAAGCTAACCGAACTGCTTTCCTACTTGATGTGTTGGGAGCTCCTTCGAAAAAGCTTTCTATTTACTGGCTTTAGAAATACCATGTGGACCATCCCTTCTATATGAATCAGGTTTTCTATCAACGGACAAGTTCACCCGCTACTGTTTATTAACATTGGAATCGGTTTGACGGCAGACCTTTGATTGTTTAGCCAACTTTTTGTAGAACCAAGTTGGGTTTTGATGAAAATATTTAATAATTTTAGTACGGACTTTTTTCTCGTCCCTCATTTTAATCAGATTAACAACAAATGAACATAATTGACATCAAACATAAAAACTGACATGCTTTATAAAGGTAACTAGATAAAATAATACTTGGGTTAAAAGTTTTAATAACAAAACGTGTGTTAAGGGTTTTTCGATCTCAGTCCTTATACTTTCAAAATAGTTTTCGTTAACAATGAACCATTAATTTGACAAACCTTCTCCAAACAGAATATCGTAGTGAAGATTGTATAAAATGTACTACATACAAATTAATATTTTTTTGGGGCCTTTTTAAATTCTTTATGTTAGTACCAAAAATTGCACTAAATTTTCGTGTTGTAGTACTCTGTGTAATTAGTTTGGTGTTTTTTTCGTTGTTCACTTTTGGGCTTATAATAATAAATATATGGACATTTACATTATTTTTTTAATTTTTATTTAATTCAATTTTTAATTCCAACTACATTCTTTGTAGGTTGTTAAAAATACGAGTATTTAGTATTCAAAAAAACAATAAAATATGTTTTTATTTATAATATTTATTACTTACATGACTTTAGTAATTTTTTTACAATGAATCTAAGACAAGAATTATTAAATTGACTTTCTACTAGGGTATTCAATTAATCGGGTTTCTGGTTTCGGGGTTTAGATTTAATCGGTTAATAATCGATTAGTTTTAAATTAATTGACTAACCGAATAATTTCAATATTAATTTTAAATTGAAAATAAAACCACGAAAAACATAAAACATAAAAAACAAACAAAACATATCAATTCAACTAAAAAATAAACATTTACATCAGCGAGAGAGTTTTTTCCAAGTCAAACTTAATTAAAAATATTCTGGGATGTCAAAGATTTCAATCATTGTCGGAATCCGTTTTGAAAACGACAGAAAAAGTACATTGGTCTCCTGAAATTAAAAGTTATCGGTTTTATATTCGATCTAGAATTAAATTCTTTATCGATTAAACAAAAAAATTAATTGGATTTCATATTTTGTCCTTTTCAAACCCGATTCCGACAATGATTGGATTCTATGACATCCCCGAATAGTTATAATTAAACTTGACTTGGAAAAAACTCCCTCCCTGATTGTAGATGTTAGAGAAATCGAAATTAAGGCATGATAAAAAGTATCCAATATCTCAGTTCTTTTTTTAGTTTTTTCTAAGCATATAAATCCTTAATTATACCTTTGGAGTTCTTTTGGATTTTTTTAGATTTTGAATAATTTTAATAGTTCCGTTAAGTTCGAATAAAAGACTCGTTTGAGTAATGTCACCAGTTTCGTCTATACATGTCAGTTGTTATACTCACTAAATGTATGTTCTTGGATGTTCGAAAAAATATGTAATTTTTCTTTGATATTTGAATTACTTAAAACTGAAAAATAAATACAAAAAAGTGTAAAAAAAAGAAATGTCGGTTATTCGGTTAATCGACACAAATTAGTCGGTTTATTTGTTATTTGAAAATCGACAATTTTAAATTAATCGAACAGTTAACCGACCGATTAACGGTTAATCTATTGAATACCCTACTATTTACATAATAAAACTTGATCTTTATTTCAATAATACATAAAACAGTTGACTAACAGTTTTACAAAACATCCGCTAAAAATCACAACAGATGATTAACAAAAAATCAAAAAGACTGTTAATGTCTTGAATTTACCAAGTAAGTATTTAGTAGAAGTACACGCAGAGTAAAAACATGTCACAATATATTGTTGTCCTACACAAATAATTGTTATTTAAATTTAATATCAATAATATTTTAGTCACTGTAAATATTTTATCACAATTGTAAAGTTCACTGAAACAAAATTATTTTTCAAAAAACTAAAGAATGATAAACAGTCAAACCTTTTGTATTATGTACAACCATTTCAACTTACAATTAACCATTTAATGTTAAGTTGCTATATGAGTAGTCATAGTGTATTTAAGATGCAAGCAAAATATGTTTACTTTTAATAATATTTAGCTCTCATCATTTGTAGAATGCTTTTGTATTAGTGTCTTTTGTTGGTGTTTGTCTAAGCTTTGATATGTTTATAAGTAAAGTTTGAGAGCATGTTATTGTCATCCGCTCTATAGTTTTATTTGTATATTGTTACGAATTTGCAATAGCGATTTGAATTTAACACGTCCATCAGTAGCATGTGGTTATTAGCATTGTTTGTAAGTATGGCAACACTAAATGTTTAAGCTGCTAACATTAATATTGAAAGCTATAGAATTCGAATGTACTAGTTTGTCCGTTAAGATCATTGTAGAAGATTCACGAAAGATGGCGTTTGTATAAATAGTGGCAGAGGTGGCAGTCGTGTGTCAGTTCATCATAGGCGCTGTTAGAGTTAACATCAACTGTCGTGTACATTTGAGTTTGTACATTATAAAGTGTGTGTCCATTTATGCGAATTAATAAACGTGTATAAAGACACTGAGTTAAAATAAATAAAGAGTTGTTACAAATTTTAAACTACTAAACGGCTTTTATTTGCAATCAAAAGTATCCGGTTTATTTAAAGGAAATAAACCAACATTTTAAAAAGGTTAAAACGTAACAATATTATTTTTAGCTTTCCTTAAGTGAACATCAATAAATTTCAGTGAATTTATTAATAATATTTCAATTGGAAATTTAGCATATAAAAACTAAAATATATTAAAATTAAATTTTGTATTCCCAAAAATTACTTTAAATGATAACGTGATTACTTTGGATCATATTATCTTTTGGGAAAAAGGGTTTCTGATGATCTGTCCTAAGCAAATAAAATAAATGACAGTGAATTTATCAATAATTAAATTGAGAATTTAGCACATAAAAACTAAATTTTAATAAAAAATTAATTTTGTATTTCCAGAAATAAATTGTTGATGATAATATGATCACTGTGGATCATACTATGATTGATTTGGATACTAATATAATTACTTCAGAAAATAAAAAGATGTAATACTACGACTATATTTGATCTTAATATGATATCTTGCCATACTAATAATGATCATAATATGTTTGGAGTACAATCATATATTATCTTTATATATTGCTCTTAGATTATGTTTACCACAACCATGTTTTTTCTCTGCGTGTAGCTGTCTCCCCTTCTTAAGATGATTAGTTTTTATATAGAAAAAAACTTAACAATAAATATTTATATTTGAATAGAGATATTTAAAGATACTTGTACTTAGTGTATACAACAATATTCACAAGTATACATACATCGCATTTGTTAACAACATAAATTTCAAATTAAAGACTTGAAAATCATTAACCAGAGTGAGGAAAATAAAGAAATGAATAGAACAAAAAACTGCAGCATTTTTTAATTTATTTGTAACAATAAGCATACAGATAGCTACAGATACAAATAAATACTTGTTAAGAACGTTTTTAAAATACATATTTCGATACAATTACACACATGTCTATATCCATACATACACTGTTTGCATACATACATACATACATAGATGTATTTAAATAATTATATGCAGAAAATACTTAAAGTGAAGAAAAAAAAGATGTAAATTTGTATAGAAAAGTATAAATGACTAGAATATTTCGTAAATAAATGTTACAAACGGATTGTTTTATGATTATTTCCCGTCAATTAAGCGAATTTATTGGCAACACAAGTAAACAACACAACAGCAACAACATCAACATGACCAAGTGAAATGTATTGAAAAAGAATCGAATGATAAAGACAACAGAATTTCTTTTATTTCAATTGAAAATCTTAAAAAGCTTACGACTACAATCTACATACTATTTATCTATGTAAATGAAAATACGACATGAAGTTCTGGTGCGAACATCTTTGTGTCAGCTGGCTGAATGAAGTTGATGAAGAAGATGTTCGTATTCTTTCAAATGTGTTTTTTGGCTATACAATATCATTATTTGTAAGTATAAATGATAGGGTGTCCTCTGGCACTAGTTACATTATGTTCGATAGAATACTTTTTGTTGGATTTTATAGAAATAGTAAAAATTTATTGTAGTTTATATACATATTTCAAAGATTCTCAAAATAAAGTCTCAACCACAAAACCAAAACTACAGATCATTTTATGCATAACAGTATGTTCTACAGAAAATTCTGTATTTTCTATAGAACATTATAACATATTCTATACAAATTTTGAGTATAGGTAGGAAACAACTTTTTTCGAATGATTTCTACTTCCAAATTTGTTGGAATCAGGTTCACAAATTCTCTGTGTACAAAATTGTAGTTTTCTTAAAAAGTTTAAATTTGCATGGTTTGGACTCCATTGAGGTTCAAAGCCCAAATTTTATATAAGTACTAGCTGAACCCGGTCCGCGTTGCTGGCCCTTAAAACACATATGTTTTATATTGCATCTTGATTTTAATATACAGTGACGGACCCCCGACCTTACTTCGAACCCGGAGCCCCTTGAATTCAAATGGTAAATCATTGGAAATCATCGGTATGCGTGGAATCTGTACATCTTCGCCTTTGAATCTGCCACCGATGATTGTTGCTTCAATTAAATTTGCTGAACATTTCTTGATGTTCCGTTGCATAATTTTAAAGTGTGTTAATTGCGAAGAAGCATTATTGATGATCCCACCTACAATGTTAATACATGTGATGGCATTCCGGCTGGTTGCAATAAATTCAAAAATTCATTAGGATAAATGACCGCTTGTTCTTCTTTCATTACTGTGTCAATCGATTTCGCCAGGCAGTTTCAATTGAATTCATTTTGGTGCCAAAATTTCACGATCCCACAGCCAATCCGAATTTTTGAAGTTGGTTGTAAGACTTGGGAATACTTTGTCGACAACTGCTTGAATATTCATTTGCATTTGGCAGACATTCGGCGGGAACGAAATCTCATGTGGGGGGATCTATTGGAACTTTTTCATTTCCGATGTCTAATGCACACATATGTTCGTCGATAGCGTTCGACCAGTGAAATAAATTTGAAGGATCGCATCATCATTGGGAAGCGAGAGCAATGTTCCAATTCTTTGATACATTTGGCCTTGAACTTTAAAAGTGGGCATGAAACCGATGTTGTTTACGATATAAGTTGCTTGAATGTAACTTAGAAGCGGCTCAGGCGGCTCAATAATTGGTGACAGAACAACTTTACCGTTTTAATACCATATTCCCTGATATTCCTTAAGGATCTTCAAAACCTCCTTAGTGCAGCTGTTTCAGCTGCTCTACTTTCCCTGATCTTCCCTGATTTGGTTGTGTTTTTACCAATGCCTGTGTTTTTTATTTGTGCTTTTTTGTTAACTTACACTTAAAATAATTTGTAAACCAATTTTATTCTTACAAAAAGAGGTGTTATTTTGAATCACCCGGTATTTCGGTAGCTGTCACTTTTGAAGCTTTTATTCTTTGATATTTGACAACATCATTACTAAAAATTGAACGATACACGCTTCAACAACGCATTGAAAATATTAAAATTCTCTACAAAAATGGTGAAAATCTTGTAGTCACAGTTCGCAAAACTAAAGCATTTTTGGGTCGTCGTGAAGCACCTTGTCGGACCGCAATACAGAAATTGGTTGAAAAATTCAAGCTGTTGGGACAAGTTAGTAATGTAATGAATAAAACCCGTGCATGTAGCTCAAGAACAACTAAGAATATTGCTGCTGTAGCCCAAAGTGTTGAAGAAAACCCAGGTTTGTCCATTCCTCATCGTTGTTTGGAATTGGTCACTCCACAAACGTCATTACACCGTATTTTGCATAAAGACTTGGGTCTTAAGGCTTATAAAGTTCAGTTAACACAAGAACTCAAGCCGGCCGATCATAAACAACATCGTGTCTTTGCTATTGGGTCCTTTAAATGCATGAAATTGTTATCTCTCGAAGAGGTGATCACAATTGACCACCGAGATCTTGTAATTTAACACCTTGCGATTTCTTCCATTGGGGCCACGTGAAAGATAAGGTCTACGCCAACAGCCCAACGTCGATTCAAGACCTCAAAGATAGAATTCGTAAAGCTATCAAGGACATAGGGCAGCCACTTTGCGATTTGGTTATGGAAAATTTCATGAAAAGGATATGGTCCTGTAAGCGTGGTCGTGGTGGCCATTTGGTTGTTTTTCATTATTAACGCCATACCTTCCTCTTTATTATGAAATAAACATCCGATTTATCTCAAAAAATTCCATTTTTTTTAGAATTCCAAAATAACACCTCTTGTTGGAAACCCGTAAAACTAATTTTTGTATGCAAATTCTGTAATTTTTTTTTTAATAACAAATTATATATAAGGGTGTTTAACTTTTAAGTTAGACATACATATCGAGCCATAACCGCAAAAAAGACGTAAGCTCCAAAAACCACTTCATGTTCACAAAATATTAAAAAAAACAATAAATTGTACATACGTCTAAATTTCTTTTGCGCTTAAATCGTAACGGTACATTATACAACGATGGTATTTTGTGAGATAATGGGAATGATCGAGAACTATCTCTGTTTATCAAAAAATGAAGGTCGATAATCATGGCACTTACGTCTTTTTGGCAGTTTAGGTTCAATTTCCAATTTCATAGCGATATTAATAATTATAAGACAGATCGGAAAAATGTTGCCAAATTCGACATACTTTACAGTATAATTTCAGAGTGTGTACTAAGAAATAATTTGTGCAAAATTGTATATATGTTCTAATGTGGGTCTGCGACAAGTATTTGGATGTGTTACAAACGGAATGACAAATTCAATATACCCACATCTTTTTTGATGGCGGCTATTAAAATTGATTATGAACAAGTAACAGATCTATATTCGGCTGTGCCAAATAGTATATATCCTTCACCAAATTATACTTTAAAATAAAAATTTAAAAAATTTTTTTAACAAAAATTTTCAAACTTTTTTTTCTAAATTTTTTTAAAGAATTTTTTTCGTTTTTGCAAAATATTGTCTGTATTAATTACAGTGAGACCTCGATTATCCGTAATGGTCGGGTCCGGGAGCATTCTGGATAATCAATTTTCCCGGTTAATTGAGTACCAATTTTTAGTAGTTTTTTAATAATGACAGTTTTTCGATAATGACATTTCTCACTGATCCATCGGTTGGATCAAAGTCGTCCAATTTGGTGGGAAAAATTTCACAATAACGTTTTCAGCATTGAAATCCTACACGTCTGTATGTTGTCCAATGGCAGAATTATTTTACTATCATCTTTTAGACCGATTTTCTTAAAGTTCTCAGTCACTTCTGGTACTAAGTTATTGTTAAACCATTCTCATGGACATTTTTTAAAGCTCTTTCCAATAATGCTTTGCACTTGTGTGTACCAGCAGCATTAACGCAAACTAATGAGGTTAGTCTCTCCTTTGAGACCTTTTGTCATTCTATGAAATTTTCATTATGGCAAGCCAAACTTCTCTCAAGTAAACACTTTCCATTTTCCATTATCTCATTGCAGAATTTTTTTTATTGATTTGAATTCATTTAATTTTTCCTCAAAAATTGTGGCAGCTAATCAGCTGAATATTTTTCTCCTGCAGCATTAAGTTGTGAATACAATGTCGTTTTTTTCTTAAATTTTGAGTGGAATATTTTAGACTTTCCTTCACTGTTAAATCAGAAATTGGAGTTCCTTTAAATCTATCCTTCCGGAACCATTCTTAAACAGCAGTTTTTAAAGTTTTTCGGTTTCCGAAGCCAATAATAGAATAGAATCACTCCTACCGCCAAATGCTATCGAAAAATCGATGGAACAATATCAAAAACTTTTGGCTTTACAAATCGATCGAGGGAATTCCCCTTTTTCGTTTTATTCACATTGTGTTTAATTGTTCAAAAATAATCGAAAAAAAAATTATAATCGCGGATAATAGAGGTAATTACGGTCAATCGATGCAAAAAAATTTAAATCGATCCAAAAACATTTTCCTTTTCTTTCCCGGATAATTGATGTTGCCGGTTAATCGAATCACGGATAATCGAGGCCTCACTGTACTTAGTAATCCAGATATAGATCAAAAATCGAGGATGTCCTGGTTTTTCCTTATATCTCAGCTATTTGTGGGCCGATTTTCTCGATTTTAAATAGCAACAGAGCCGGAAGAATTCCCGATATATTGATGTAACAATTATGTTTGTAAGTTATTTGGGGGCTACGGAAAGTTGATTTCAACATACAGACGGACAGACTGACATGGCTATATCGACTTCGCAATCTATAACGATCCAGAATAAATATACTTGTGGGGTCACAAATGAGATATGTAGAAATTACAAACGGAATGACAAACTTATATATACCCTTGCCACTCATGGTTAAGAGTTTAATAAAGCTGTAAATGTTTCTGGAAATTTAGCTTTTGTTCAATGCTTTTATAGAACAATGTTTTATCGCCTATTTTATATTGCAGATTTTATATCAACACTTGAATGAAATTTTTTTAATAAGTGAAATGACAATTTTGGACAAGATTTTCTTTACATAAAACTTTCTCAATACGATAATAACAAAGTTAAAGAGTAATTGAACGATATCTGTACTTTTATATATGGAAATTTTTTTGGATTTTTTAAAATTTTGCTCAATACCAACCCTTATTTTACAAGTTATAAAGAAATGTATTTAAGGGACACCCACTGTATCAGTTTTCTATAAATACGTATTAGCTTAAGACAACTCATTCTTTTATACATCTCCTTAGATATTTTGGTTTAATTTCATGTTTTCTCTATAAAAGCTAAACAAAAAAAAAAAATACAATTTATTAAATTGCAATGTGAAGAGATTCCCACAGAAATGAAAATAAATATGTACACAATGACTCCCACTCCATCAATATGAAAAAGGAATAATTAAAGCAGTCCCCATTAAGTTCCCATTTAAACAAATCTTACGTTTTGCAAAAACTTTAATAAAAAAAAAACTCATCAAAATTTATATAAAATTGTGTTCCCCCTTCGTACAACATTTACATCCTTCAATTTTGCATAATCTTACAGGGCCAACCAACAGCCAACCATGTTTCTTGCCACATTCAACATTTATAACACTCACACAAAAACAAAATGTCTACAAAATGAATTTATTAAGCAGAGACTTTAAGTTTGCAAAAAGAAACTGAAAAAGAAAAATATTTAACTGAAAAACTACAAAATGTTTATGAGTAGTTTAGTACGAGTATAATTTTCATATACATAGATATTGTTAGTTGGTTTTTGTTTTTTCATGCTTGGATGTGTGTTTATAATTTTAAATATTAACTAGAAGTAAGTTACTGAGCACCAACTACTGTGGCAGTATAGGAACTTGTACTATCGTCTGTTCTCGTTTATAAAATGACTATTGGTCATTCCATGATAAAGTTGATGTTGGCGACTACGTCAACAACTTTGTAAATTGTATTTTTATTTCCATAAGCGCCACACTTTATTATAGAAGCAGAAAATGAAGGGACACACACCATCGTCATCATCAGCAGCCAACGTTTAGACCACATGCTTAGTTGGTCAAAAATATAGAATTATTCATTTTGTAAAATACTTACAAACACAAAGATTGACAGACAGACATACTTACAGAAAGATAGACAAACTTACAAACTACTATTTTAGCAAATGAAAAAGGAATTAAAAATATTAAGGGAGTGGGGGAAGTATAGCGTCT
Organism: Calliphora vomitoria; assembly: GCA_942486065.2. NCBI lineage: Eukaryota > Metazoa > Arthropoda > Insecta > Diptera > Calliphoridae > Calliphora > Calliphora vomitoria. Next base: position 68,952,923 of record OW818030.2, on the reverse strand, counting down.
GAGAATGTCTGCCAAATTCTATACATTTTAAGAAACTCTTCTTATCTTTTATTCGACCATGAGTGGTGCTTACATAGCAATTTAAATTCTGAATTGGTATGTAAGCTTTACTCAAGAACCTTCTTGAACCCCTCAATATCCGTTTAATCTTGGCTTACCATATTGCACTATTTCCTTCTTACAAAGCTGAGGTTTTCCTTTATTCCTCGAAATGTATCATAAGAAATCAGACTCAAATTGCAGGATTCACAACAGATGGCATATCTTTTGATAATAATAACTTTTTTAATACTTTTGTTTCTAAAATTTCGAAACTTGTCTCAACAAAGCTTCATATGAGGAAATTTGAAAAAAACTGCCGCTCAAGCACATCGATTGCTCACCCAAGTTTATGGTAAATGTGTTTCATCAGTTTTAACGTGCGAGAGATGGTTTGTGCGATTCTAATGTGGTGATTTTGACATTGAAGGCCAGCCAAAGAAGTTTGAAGACTGAAAGTGAAGACAAAAATCATTAGGAGCTACTCAAGAACAAAACGTTTGCGAGCAGCAAGATTCATCCAAAAGCAGGCAACTTGGGTACCATATGAATTGAAGCCGAGAGACCTTCAAAAATTTATTATTTTGCATGACCGAAATGATGCTTGAACGCTATAAAAGAAATTAAATTCTGCACCGAATCATTACTTGCGACGAAAAATGGATCTATTACGATAACCTAAAGCGTAAGAGATCGTATGTGAAGCCCGACAAAAGAGCCGAATCGACACTAAAGCCAAATATACATGGCGCCCAGGTAATGCTCTGTATTTGGTTAGAGTAAAAGGGTCCTATCTGTTATGAGCTGCTGAAATCTGGCCAGCCCATCACAGGGAACCTCTATCGAACGCAACTGATTCGTTTAAAGCGAGAATTTTCGGAAAACCTCCAAGAATATGAGGCCAGACATGAAACAGTAATATTCCATCATAACAACGCTCGGCCACATATTGCAATACCTGTTAAAACTATTTAGAAAGCAGTGCTTGGGAAGTTTTGCTTCACCCGCATTATATTCCAGACCTTGTCCAGTCCGACTACTACTTGTTTCAATCGATATATATTGCTTGGCTTCCTTCCCAACATCTTATCATAACAAAAAGTATGATACGTTTATAAAAATCTATTAAAATGGACGTTGGGTTTATATTTAATCTTTATATGTATGTTTTGGTTTTTATACCCTGTCGGTATGTTAATTTAATCATCACTTTCGTAGAAAATACATATTATATATTCAAGAAGTATAGATTAAGTTCGGGTAGTATGGTATAGGTGTATATGCATAGGAGTAACCCTACCAAACTTAATAGTTTTATGATCTCAGAACAGTGCGTGAGTGTATTTCATTTTTGCAGGTCATGAAAATAGTCAGTTGTGAAAATAGCTAAAGTGGTATCACATTAACCTTTCAAGAAAATAATATGCCAAAGAAAGTTCAAGTTAGAAAATGGCCAGCAGAAGATATGAAGAAAGCTATCCGAGTTGTTAAAAACAACGAGATGGGCATTCTTTTAGTATCCGTTGAAGATGATTTAGTCAAGTATTTACTTGAAATGAAACACACGCTGTCGTACGGTCTTTGAAATTCCAAATTGCAAAACTAAACAATATTCAAAATAATTTTTCATTAAGGGCTGAGATCGAAAAATGTTTAACATTCAAATATGTTAATAAAAATTAAACCACTAAACTTACAGTTTTTAATCTATTTTTATTTGATTGAAATTATTGTTGCAATTTACAAAAAAAAAAAAAAAATATTTTTATAGATCTAATCACGAATGATGAAATTTTGAGCCTTTTTCGAAAACCCTTCCATTATGGTTTTTATAGTGCTTTATGTCACTTTGTTCGAACAGGTTGTCCATCTCCGTTTAAAATCTACCACACTTTTGGACACCTTTTTTGTGCTCTTCAATTCACTTTTAACAAGAGCCCAATATCTATACACTGGACTCAGCTCCAGGCATTTAGGAGGAATTGCTTCTATTGGTATAAATACCATATTATTGGTCTTGTACCACTCAAAACCTTTCCTACCATAGTGACATTTTTAGCAGAGTTCCTGTCAGGAACTTTTTGGGCCTTGTATGCTTTTAAATCTGTATTGGCTTTAACTTTTCGTACCAAATAATCCGAGTACTGACCTAACCGGGGTGCTTTCCTACCGGAAGTGTTGGGAACTCTTTTGAAAAAATGTGGACCATTCATTCTACCTGAACCAGGTTTTATATCAAAGGACAAGTTCTCCCGGTACTGTTTAATAACATTGGAAAAAGTTTGATAGCAGACCTTTGATTGTTTGGCCAACTTTTTGTAGGACCAAGTTGGGGTTTGTTGAAAATATTTTTTCTGGTCACTCATTTTAATCAGATTAACAACAAATGAATATAATTGACATTAAACATAATAACTGACATACTTTACAAAGGTAACTTGATCAAAAAATCAAATAATACTTGGGTTAAAAGTTTTAATGAAAAACGTGTGTTAAGAATTTGACGATCTCAGTCCTTAGTAAGAGAATGTGCAGGAAAGGATTGGCTGCATGGATTTTGCAAACGTCATCGAAATATTTTAAGGTTTCGGAATCACAAGTGCAGACCGATTTCGTGGATATATACAAAGGACAATTTCCCGCCCACACGTATTTGGAATGTGGATGAAACTGGAATATCAGCCTCACATAATCGCCAGAAAAGGCAAACAACAAATTGATACAATAACCAGAGATCATTAAAATGATATTTTATTTATATAAATTTAAACTAGTTCAACTAGATTCACGGAACATTGTCATAATGAACATGGGATACTTGAAATCATAACGTTAATGATATGATTTGATCGACGAGTCCACTAGCACAACGACCCAAAGGATATTTTGTACAGTCCTACAGTTCAGGAATGAAGCTTGGAACCAATATGGCTACTCCAAGAAATTTCGTTCCGTAGTGAGGAAATTACAGATTACATGTTCTGAAGTTTCGTCCAACAACCCACGCAATCTACACAGTCCCTATGCAGCATTATCGAGAACGTACTGGTGATATCTAAGTATCTTAAGGTCGTCCTTATCCAATAGTAACTTCTGAATAGCGACATAAATCCATAAGATTGATAGCTTGAAGATTGACGAATATTTTCCATTTAAAAATTTGGTCCACAAACACCAGCTCCAGTTTCACCATTTAGCTGTATGGATCCGTCTGTGAACGGCGCTATGAACTAAGTCCAAAATTTGTATTTGTTTTGTTTTTTTCCTCTATATACAATTTTGGTGCATTAATTCATTTTCTTGGCGAGAAACTTCGGTTTCTCAATTCCGTATAACACGGAAGCAATGGACGGACCTTTATTTGAGGCAACGGGTCTCTCAGTCTATACAGACGGTTCTATTAAAGGAGATCGAGTTGGCGCAGGTGTCTACATTCGGGAACTCGACATTAGGCTATCTTTTAGACTTCCAAATGAATGTAGCATAATTCAGGCTGAAGTATCAGCCATCAAAAGGGCGGCTAATTGGATCAGTTATAACAAGATATCAGGCAGGGATATTCGTATATATACTGACAGTCAGGCCGCAATTAAATCTCTAACAGGTGTATATACAACATCTAATTTGGTCCAGGTATGCCGGGCATCCTTAAATAGGATGGCGAGACATTCAACAGTCGTACTCATATGGGTACGGGGACATGGAGATAATACAGGCAACTGCATTGCTGATAATTTGGCGAAAAAAGGAGCCATGTTACCTGACGAACACATAGACCTCCTATGTGGAATTCAGCTATCCAAGTGCAAGCTACAAATTAGTAATTTCTACTATGAGCTTGCTCAGACAAGATGGGCTTGTGAACCCACATGCACTATAACCAGAATGATATGGCCCCAACTGAATCGTGGGCGAACAACATATCTTCTTGGCTTGTCACGCTCACAATTGCGTGGCGTAGTGGCGGTCATTACCGGACACTGCACTTTCGGCAACCATGCGAGGAGACTTGGCTTGCCCTACAACGACTTCTGTAGAAGTTGTCAAAACGAGGAGGAGGATGAAACCATCTTTCATCTTCTTTGTCACTGTCCGGCATTAGGAGATCTACGCTTACGGTTTCTGGGACACCGTTCCATAAATAGTCTTTCTGAGCTCTCGAATATGAGGCTTGAGGGCATCAACGCTTTTATAAGGAGTAGTAACTGGTTAATAGGACCAGATATGGGAAGCTCTCGGGTGTAACCCAACAACCGCTATCTTACTGATATGCAACTGCTTGCAAATCTCCTACTCTCTTCCTTCTTCTTAACTACTCAATCTTCCACTTCTTTCTTTTTCATTTCTATCTGTCCCTCTTTCTTTCTAACTTCTAATTTCAGGTAACACAAAGGGATCATTTCTTGGACCCAAGTGAGCTGTTCTTCTACTTTCCAACTTCGCGGCTGCCTGGAAACCTAACCTAACCTAAATAACTCACACGTGACATATGTTGCAATACCGCTTAGGTCTACTTATAGTGGAATCTTCAGACACTCAAAACTAAACAATTTATAGAGTCCCGTAAAGTCGATTCTTACCAGGCATCATACATTTTTCGCTTTTGTTGTTTTAATTTCTGTTATGAAGTCTTTTGTAGTTAAAAGTTATTGTTGAAGTCAGTTGTTTTTTTTTTCCTCCATGCTACAAACATTGAGGGAACTCTTTTGCATAAATTCATACTTGTATTAAAACAAAAAAGTTTTATAGTGGTCAGTTTTTTGTTCTTACAGCCGAAGCAACTTGACATGGACAGAAGAATTTAAGGCAGCCAGTGTAGATGCAAATTCAAATAAAAAAAAACTAACTGGAAAAAAATGGCCACATATTGATTATAGCCCGTTGTTGTACGAGTAGTTGCAGTGGTATGTGGCAAGTTTGTAAGTGTATTTGTGTGTTATATGTAGCGTATATGTATGAAACGTTGCCATTGCAAACAATTAAAATCATATGAAATGTACATAAATTATTCATGCCCTCTCCATACTCTTAATATGTTCGACTTTATATATGTATGTACATTCATTCATACGTCCATGTACTCGTATGTAAGTCAAGTAAATACTCTTAATCTTAAGTGGACAATCTATGCAAAAACAAACTAAAAGACAATAACAACAATAGCAGCAGCAGCAGCAAACCAAAAAACCAACAGCAATTTTAATATATTGTATATGAATAAATATAAAAGATAAGATAAAAGAATAATAAAATATACTAAAATAAATTATTTATAATAAAAAAACAAAAACTTAACAAATAATAACAAAAAAAAAACACTGAAGCAATTAAGGAATACACAATTCGATTGATCACTTCTTGTAAAATTGTAACAAAAAAAAAAATAAATAACATATTTTAAGGCGCTTGAACTGAACTGCTTCTATAGTAATTAATTTAGGGATATTAGCTACAGGAGTTAATTTTTAATAATGAGTAAGGTTGAATGTCTTAGTATTAATATGCACAAAACCCTAAGCTGGAATAGTCTTATGTCCTGCACTCTATGCCTATCAACGGCTCTTTGGTAGGACTTGGGGTCTAAAACCTAGAATGGACTACTGGATTATAAAGCACATACTCAATTACGCCCCCTTGATATGATAGCAAAGGTGCAACAGGTCATTACTAGGTCTTCAGTGGCTTTTCAAACACTGGACCATGAGAACATGTCCTACATATGCCATGAGCGTTATTTTACACATTTCACTTTAACAAATCTTGGTAAATTGGCTGGCTTACCGGGGATATCTGGCATAAATTCAGGTGATCTGGTGGGGCATATATATATTCACAAAATATATGAGAATGCCACTTATATCAAGTAGCCTGACAGCATGCTATCTCTTTTGGCATTCCACAATACCTTTGATGTCTTTTTACCAAATATAGACTGGTCTTGGTAGATGATGTGGCAGAACAAGAACATATTTATCCATTCCCATGGATAAATATGCTTCAATATTTCCGGAGAGATTTACGTCTTCATTTGAGATAGAAAGTAATTGAGCAGAGGGTTAAGGGTAAAAGCCGAGATTTGCTCGATAGCTGTCATGGACTGTCATTAACTAGTTAGGCGTAACATGGTTAGCATTGGATTTCGAGCTAAGAGGCCCACTTTGGTTTAGTCAATAGTAGTTTGTTTGGAGTTTGTTCGCCAATGAGCTGCAAGATATGAACTGAGACAAGCTATTTAAAACGCTATCCAGGGGTTAATTCCAGAAGCTACTATTGCTCGATAAGAGCGACTTAAGAAGAAATTCTGGTCTTTGATACCACCATTACACTCTGTAAAATACCTGGTGTACAGGTAGCCACGGGTCTGTGTTTTATACTGTGGGTTCCAGACCTTGTAAGCTATGACTGTAATGTAAAATTAAATTTGTTGGCGGTCCTTATTGGCTCCATTGTCCTAGCGAGATATTCTAAAGTTAGCATCACCAAACAAGCAAAAAATAACAGTTAATGAATTCTATATGTTACAAACGATATGACAAAATGTATATAATCTCAACTTTTCACTAAACAAAAGGCTAAACAAATTAACTTTAGTACTAAAAACAAATAATAAAAGAAAATACTTTCAATCACTTCAAATCATTAACATACTCGAAACGAATTTGTCTACTTCAAACTTTAGCACATTCCAATAGAAGAATATATATTTATACATAATTTCATTTGAAAGAAAACTTCAATAGATTTCCTGTCAGCAGGTGGTCTCTTCAAACACTCAACTTGTGCCAAACTGACTTAATGCCTTTATATCCGTCCGTCTGGTGTTTATGAAGTAATTTTTATAATTTGTGTAAATGAAAAGGAGAGAAAAAAATGTAAGTTTATATTGTTTTTTAATTCATTTTCACTGCCAGACATAAATATTATGTATTCGCCAATAAACGTCGATTTTAAATTCTTTGTATCTGTGGTGTGCAAGTTTTGGCGATTTCTAAGGGGCCGTTATATTATACAAGGAGTAAGTATTTCCAAAATGCATCGCATGTTATATGAAAATAGCTTCATTATTATTTATAAATATTAGGACAGTATTTAAAACTAGTCTTCAAATTGTTTTTCTTCTTGGTGTACAGATAGTCTAGGTACAACATGATCCATGTATATAAAGATTTGGAACTAAAAGGCTAGTTAGAGTTTAAAACAAGTAAGATTGCAAAGCAATGAAGCCAACACACATCCAAACATATGTACGTGTTGTTGCTTTTTTGTCAAAGCATGCAATAAATTGTCTTTTTTTGATGAAATTTTCATAGGTTGTCTCGAAAGACGTCTGACAGAATTATTGAAGATTTGGATCCCCAAGATATCTAAGGTCTTCAGAAAATTGATTTCAACAGACGGACATGGCTTAATCGACTTCGCTATCTATAAGGATCCAGAATATATATACTTTATAGGGTCGGAAAATTATATTGTGGAAATTGCAAACGGAATTATAAATTTATATATACCCTTCTCACGAAAGTGAAGGGTATAAAAACTAGTCTCTTATAGTTCCCCTCCAGCAACAAGGCACTCAATAACACAAGTATGGTCATGACAGGAGATTTGTTGAAGAACGATACGGATAAAATTTTAAGCAGATCAATATGAACTGTCGAAATTATGATACTATAGTTGTTGTAAGTAAGCTCATAGTTCAAGGGTAGAACGATCTCCTTCTGCAACTGAGACCAGAGTATATCAAGGGTGAAATATGGCATCTACATAAGCTTGTATATCTGACATTGAACATGTGAAGGTTTTTATGCAAGATGCAGAGACGTTTTTACATTCATTTCATAAAACTCGTAGATGAGAAATTCGAATTTATTACTCCATTTTCCAATAAAGCAACAGTATGACAAATATCTCAATATCCTGCGCACATATATATTTATGATAAGTCAGTGCCGAGGTGTTTTTGAGTTTATTTTTATTTACATAGGCTGGTTCCTCGAATGGGGACTAGTGAGCGGCCTACAATATTGTAAAAAAACAACAAAATTTCAGTTCTTATCCAAATGTCAAGAACTAAACTGAAATTTTGTAAATTTTTTTTAATTTTGTAGACGCAAAGAGTGCAACTTTAGGGGGCAGCACAATAGCCCTCATTTCAACTACGTACCCGTGTCAAAAAAAAATCGACTCAAAAACTCCTCAGCACTGACATTGTGAAATTCCATTAAAATAACTCCAATCGTGCACAAGCTACACAGAGAAAACAGATTCGTGATAGCAACCGAATTTGTTGACCGAATTTTACAGTTGTTGCTATAAAATTTTGGAAAGAATAACAAAACTTTGATTGCTTCAACCGAAATTCTTCTTTATCAACTGACTTTCTGTTGATAGAACCGAAAAATTCTATGTGTGCAACCGAATCATTCGATTGACAACAAATTCGGTTGCTATCACGAATCTGTTTTCTCTGTGTACAGAATTATGTATTTCCAAAACAAGTAAGAAATTATGGTCGGTCAAGTCCGACTATATAATACCCTATACTAAGTAATTGAGCAAAACATTTTTCTTTTAAAATTTCAATAATTTATATTCGTGAGAGATTTTTGGAAGTGGACCTTATATGGGAGCTATGACCAATAATGGACCGATCACTATGAAATTAGCTCATGCGATTTATGTCTACATCAATGTTATTTATGTTGAATTTTATGTATACACCAACATTTTTAAGAGATTTATGTGAGTTAAAGTGATTTTCGGAAGCGGGTCTTATATGCGAGCTATGACTAATTATGGTCCGATTATAATAAAATTTGGTGACATGAATTCTGTATATATAAAACTTATTTGGAGCAAAATTTGTGTCGATACCTATATAAATTAAACATTTGTGACCTACAAAGTGCAATTTCGGGTAGACATTTGTATGGGGGGTAGGTGAAATAATGGACTGATTTCAGCCAGTTTCAATAGGCTTTGTCCTTGGGCCGAAAAAATGATATGTTCCAAATTTTATCAAAATATCTTAAAAATTGCAACCTTTACTTTGCGCACAATGTTTACGTGGGCAGCCAGCCAGTCAGCCAGCCAGACGGACGGACATCGTTTAATCGACACAGAAAGTGATTCTGAGTCGATATGTATACTTTTAGGTTGGCGTTACAAACATCTGCACATATCCAATATACCCTCTCCACTATGATGGTGTAGGGTATAATAAAAAGTTTCTAAACTATAAACGCGCGGAGTACTTACGTTTGTTTCTTCCTGCTTTATGAACTGTACATGTAGGTACTTTCAGTAATTGTGCGAGTGTGAGTGAGCGTTTTGTTTTTTTTTTTTTTTTTTGCTATTGTAAAGTTTGTCTAATATCCACTTAACACAAGTCAATCATTTGTTATTCAAATTGTAATTTATTGATATTTTTGTGTTTAGATTTAAATTTTGTTTGAATTTAGTCGATTTTAAACATTCGTTTTATTTAATTTTTTATTTTTTTTTCTTCATCCTATTTTTATTTAAATTTTCATTTTCATTGAATACTTTTACTAATGAATTAAATTACTTTGGCATGATTTTATTTGAGTGCGGATATTGAACAAAAATCTATGCAATTTTCTTTCGTTTTTTTTTTTATAAATATTTTGTATGTATGTATAGTTTTTCTTCTATGTTGGAATAAGTGTATGAGTGTGTGAATGATTGATTGATGTGTATGTTTGTTCATTTCATTAATTTTCTATGTACAATAATGTTTTTTTATACAAAATTGTTATTTGGCTTATTTATATATAAAGTTTATAAATGTATATTAAGAATGCTCCAAAAAAGAAAAAAATTAAATTGCGAATTTTTACGTACAATTCCAGAAGGGAGGACCTTCTGGAATTGTACGTTCAGTAAAATATTGGGATGATAGAATAACTTTAACTGTTGGCCCAACAGCTCTGATCAAATCAAATAAAATTTTATTTAGCTCTATTCAAAGTTTGGGGTTTAAAGGATAATTTCGATAATTTAAGTATTATAGTAAATATAGGACTTTTCATAAGTTTCATAAAAATCTTTCGATATCTTAGAAATTCCAAATATTGCCAGATTTGACCTTCATGATTTAAGGGTTAACGTTGTCCGATTTTAGTAAAACATTCGGGGTATATTTAAAATTCTCTAGACAATAATATTCTGAATAAGTTGTATTTAAAATTAATAAAAGCAAAGAATTCTCTTAAATATTGTTATATTCAATTCTAAGAAGGTAGCTGTAGCTTGACATTTGTTTGTGGCCATACAATCTTGGAGCACTCTAATGTACATATGTATATGCTAAATTGTATCATTTAAATGTATATATGTAGATATGTTTGTATGTAAGTATGTATTAGTATTGAGTATTTGTTTAATTTAGTTAAAAACTTGATTATTTAATTTCATTTGGTTTATTCATTAAATACAAATTTGTTTTTTTTTAAAGACTTTTTTAAAAAATGGCAAATAAGAACTTATATATATATAATTTTGAAAGTATAAATACTATTATTTGTAATAAGTTCTTTTAAATTTTGTTGTTTAATAACAACATTTACTCTAAAAGTCGATTTATTAGTTTTTACAAACGAAAGTGGTGAAACAGTTGTTGGTTTCAGCAAATCAATTATAGTGTTCATTTATTGTTATTTTAACATTATATTAGGTAAAATAAATTGGTAATAATATGTGATTTCAGATTAACATAATTTGTAATGAGTCCTACATAACTTATATAGGACTCATTACTTAGAAGTAGTTCAGTAATGATTAACCAATGGGAACTTCTACAGAAAAGTCCACCATGACCGGATATAAAAATGTACTAATTGTTACAAAACAAAATAAAAAAAGCAGAACAAAGCTCGATTAAAGGTAAATTTTTCGTCTGATTTTGTTCGCGTTCCGTTACTTAAATCATCGTTTGTTATCAGTACTCCGAGATCGTTCAAATAAAGTGGCTGAAAATTTCAATTCCGTTACCCCTAAAATACCCTTTCAGGTCAACTGCCGTTACCGCTAAGCTACCGTTCCCGAAATAACTGCAATTACGAATTATAACTTGGTCTTATTAACATTTTTCGATATCCTATTTGTAGCACTAACTATGTTTAATGCAAAATATAGGTTTTGTCAATTAGTTTAGGCCTATGTCGAATCTTATATACCCACCACCAACAATACTAACACTTTTTTTGGATAAAAATCAGATATCTTCTTATAAAAACCCAGAGAAAAAATATAGTTGTACATGTTTAATATAAATATTTCAAAATGTTCAAAAGCTTTTTAACAATATGATGGTCACTGTAATTATGTATATGATTTCGGTAACCATAATATGTTTAAGTAACCATTCACATCACTGTAGCACACATATATATGATTGTAGTAAATAAATATATGCTTATGGCAATCATGTTCACTATGAATCATTATATTACTTATATTGTTACGTTTTTACCTTTTAAAAACGGGGTTTATTTCCTTTAAATAAACCAGATATTTTTGATTGCAAATAAAAGCAGTTTTAGTAGTTTAAAATTGTAACAACTCTTTATTTATTTAGAATGTACAACAACAACAGTGTCTTTATACACGTTTATCAATTCGCAGAAATGCACACACACACACTTTATAATGTATAAGCTCAAACGTACACGACAGTTGATGTTAACTCTAACAGCGACAATGTTCAACTCCACTCACGACTGCAGCCTCTGCCACTATTTATACACACGCCATCTCTCGGGAATCTTCTACAATGCTCTTAACGAACAAAACTCGTATGTTCCAATTCCAGAGCCTTCAATGTCATAGCCAGCAGCCCAAACATTTAGTGTTGCCATACTTACAAACAATGCCAATAACCGCATGCTACTGATGGACGTGCCTTCAATCATGATGAATGCCGCAGGCAGTCGTTACAGACTGTTAAATTCAAATCGTCATTGCACATTCGTAACAACATGTTGTTCTCGGAGTATGAAAACTAATGGGCGGATTTTCATGCAATTATTATTGAAAAATATGCCCCTGAAATATGCATTAAAAAAATCAAAATATGACTTAAAAATTTAAAAATATGCTCATATATTTTTGTGCAGAAACATAAAATAATTAGCTATGTCCAAAAAATAAACAACAGTGTTCCCAGGAGTTAGGACTCTATAAATTATACAAGGAATTAAATAGTTAAAGTTTCAAAATTATTATTGCTTTTCTGAGAAAACGATATACATATTAATTATAATATCTTGGTATGCATACTTATTTGAATACATAATCTTTAAAGTTCTATCTTGTGACTTGCCTTTTAAAATCTTATGCTGTAAAGTAGTATACAACCTTAATTTGTATCACGTAATAACCCAGCAGTTAAGGAAATAGTCAAACTAGAGTTTCCAATTCGGTTTTAACCCAAACCGAACCCGACAATTATTCTTCGGTTTTCACTTTTAATCTATTTTCACTAGAAAAATTCAAAATTTTGAAATGAGAAACAAATTTTTTCATCTAATATCTCTAAACACAGATCGGTAAAAATATCTTAAGATTTGTTTATATTTTTTAAATTGCATTACAATAATTGCTTCAGATGATGTAGCAGTCTACATTTCGCAGGCTAAATAATGTAAAATTTTTGTAACAAAGTCTTAGTTATTTACAAATATCCGATATAAGTATGGTGTACTAGCTGACCGGTGCGCTTCGCCACTTCAATTGGAATATAGAAATAGTACTATTAAGTCTCCCTTTGTAAATTAATAATAATTCAGGTCAACATGTCTAATGTTTATTGATTCATTGTAATGTGGATTGTAGCTTATTTTAGACGTATTATTAGAATAAAAACAGTACCATAAGACCCACATTTTTTATTCCTATTCAGCATCATGAATGTTTAATTTCATACTTCTGTGTCCATTATTATAGAAAATACAAAAGAAAGTAATCACCTTTCGTGAATTCTAACTTATTCAGAATCATTTGTACCTAATTTTTCAAGTCCATCGTTATAAAATATTCAAAAAGTACTACTAGTTCGAAAAAGTACCTGCAATTCCCTTTTCTATATACTAACTCAGTCAGTATCATGTGTGTTTAATATCCTGCTTATAGGTTCACTATTATAGAAATTTCAATAATAGTTTCTGTTACCTCAATATCATTATGCCCTCTATCCTTGATTCTTTCTTTACTCCGAACCATATCAGCCAATTATTATTATGTATATACAATAAGTAAAATAATTGAGTATAATAAAAAGTACCATTAGAATAAAAAGCACAAATTTTCCACACTTATACCACTGTCAAGTTTTAAATTTCAAAGTAATTTCCTGATTCTAGGTTCAATATTATAGAAAATTCATTTTGAAGAACGAAAAAGTACTCCTTAGTTTGGTTTAGTTCTACATTTTTGGTATCATAATACAATTGAGCACCCTATTAGCCAACTTTAACTAATTTAATATATTAAAAAGGTACCATTAAAGAAAAAAGTACCAAATTTCCTTTATGCTCGTAAACACTCGTCAAATTTGAACTTTACATTTTTTTAGCAGTTCCTATATTATCAACTGATTTAATAGTTAATAAATTATCACAAAACCGAACCCAAACCGATCGGGTTTCAATTTTTTTAAAACCGAAACCGCGGTTTTGAAATTCTTCGATTCTTTGAAAACTCTAAGTCAAACCTTTAAAGACAGTAATTGTCAGTAATGTCTGATCACTTGGCTGACTCCAATTTATATATTTTGAGTAATTTGACACGTATGTGCTATTCGAAATGCAGCGAAAAGTCAATTGGTTACTTTATACATCCCATGTAATCTAGCGTATAGACAATTTTTTTTTATTGTTTAGGACATGCATGTGTTAAAATAACTAGTCACGTAGCTAGTTATGTAACTAGTTATCACCCTAAATGATGTAAAATCACTTGTACAGTACAGTCTCCTAGAACTACTGGGAAATGACGTCAGGAGTGGTAACTGTGTATGTGAAGTTATAAAATCTTTCGATATCCACATCTCTTATAAATCGAAATTGCAATGACAACAAATATTAATGTTTTCGATGTTTACAAATGATCATTTTCAATTGCTGATAGAGAAATGAAGAATACTTAATGTCAAGAAAGGTTAGTCAATAACATTTAATGCTATTTCTATAACAAATTCCACAACAAATTTTTTCTCAAGACAATATGCTTCCCATTGACGACAAAAAATAATATTTTTTTATTAAAAACTTGGATAAAATGCTTAAATATCCTCCTTGGTCCTTGCGTGCATCCCACTGGACATTTAGCAAACTTCTGCAGACCTGATTGTAAACTATTGTGAAAAAAATTTCATGTAAATTTACAGAGCAATAAATTGTTAATCTGCCTATTGAAAGCGATATTGAAGATGAAGAAAATTAGGTGGAACAAAGCTGTTTGACTTTTGAAGAGGAAAAGCAAGCTTCACATTAGTAACTTCTACTAAGAGCTTGCTCAGACTAGATGGGGTTGTGAACCCACATGTACTATTACCACAATGATATGGCCCCGAGTGAATCGCGGACGAACAACTTATCTTCTTGGCTTGACACGCTCACAATTGAGCGGTATGGTGGCGGTCATTACCGGTCACTGCACTTTTGGCAACCACGCGAGGAGACTTGGCTTGCCCTACAACGACTTCTGCATAAGTTGCCAAAACGAGGAGGAGGATGAGACAATTTTTCATCTTCTTTGTCACTGTCCGGCATTGAAAATTCTACGCTTAAGGTTTCTGGGACATCGTTCCCTAACTAGTCTCTCAGAGCTCTCGAATTTGAGGCTTAAGTGCATTAATGCCTTTGTAAGGAACAGTATTTGGCTAACCAGACCAAATATGGGAATCTCTTACTCTTCAATCTTAACCAAATCTTGACTGTCCCCTTCTATTCCTGGACCCATGTAAGCTGCTCTTCTTCTTCACGCATGGAAACGTAACCTAACCTTATGTCCTCGAACAAACTTTTTATTCTATTGTTTCTTCCAGAAGCATAAAAAAATATTTTCGGTTGGTTTTTCCTTGGGACTGAGGAGGATATAACAAAATATGCATTATCAAAAAAATATGCAAGAATATGCCCTAACAAATCAATGCCATTTTACAGCAAAATGTGCGATTCGGATATATAATTTGTCTGCATTGTATTTGGACGTTAGAGAAAAAACATGCATTTGCATATACTTAAATCCGCCCCCTAATGATAACCATAATCCGAGAACAACACAATATGGTTGCAACAAACATATACTTAATTTCAACAATCATATATATGATAGCTGCGATCATGTGAACAGTAACTTAAGTACATTATGGTTACCGCAAGCAAATACATAATTTCAGTGACCATAATATTGTTAAAAAACTTTTAAACATGTTGAAATGGTTACGGTAACCATGTACTACTATATATAAAATTAAAATATACCCACATAAATAATCCATAAAAAAACAAATTTTTTAGAATACTATTATGTTCCACAAATATTTTTACTAAATATTTATTTGTCAATTTAATAGGTGGTATTTCACACACAGTTTATTTAAAATACATAAAATAAAATCTATATTTATAAAAAAGAACATATTTATCTAACATATATAAATAAATGCAACAAACTATTTTTATTAATTTGTTAAACATCATACTAAAATTTGTAAAACACAAAATTGAATTTAAAAAAAAATAAAACAACTTTGATGATATTACGAACAAGACTGTTTTATTAAAACAATTTTTATTTTATCTACCTAAATTTAGTGACTTTCTTGTTTGTTTTTATTGTATTTTTATTGGAAAGAAGCAATAAAAAACATTTTATTTAAATGTTTAAATTTCTGACGGTTTTAATGAGCTTTTCAAACAAAATATTAAAAAATTTCTAAATTTTTATAAAGAATTGTATACACAATTTAATATACTTAGTTGATTTCCTAGTTTAGAACAAATTTAATATTCATTTGGTATTTAGCAATTTTGTATCAAGCAAATGTTCATTAAAATAGTCTAAGTTATGGATCAACAATTCCTTTTCTAACACCCTCTATAATTTATAGAAATTATTTTGATGATTCACAAAAATAAAAATATGAACATTTTTCATTTTGAAATTTTATAATTTATTTAAATTAATTTTTCAAATAAATTTCGCATTAAAAAAGATTTTCAGCAGACTCAAGAAATTTTCAAAATATTTTTACATTAAAAAATTGGCACGTCCTGAATATTTTTCATAAAATTGCAAACAGAAAAATATTCAAAAAATATGTATGTAAATGACAAGAAAAAACCCAAAAAAAAAAAAATATTATGAATAAATATCAAGAAAATCATCATCTTCATCAAGACATTACATACGAAATTATTTGTAATAAATTTCAGTTTCTAATAAAATATAAAATAATATTGTAGCAACAAATACAATATTTGCTCAAAAAAAAAAAATAAATATTTCATTTCTATTGTGTGCAGCAAAAATTTTGAATTTGTTTTTTCAGCAAATAAATAAATTTTGTGGCGTTTATTTGTTTTGTGTCACAGTCATAAACACACATGAAGAATAAAAATATTTATACTTTCATAAATATTTATAAATTTATTATATTGTATGCATGTACAGGGTTTTCCAACAAGAGGTGTTATTTTGGTATTCAAAGAAAAATGGCATTTTTTGAGATAAATGATCGGATGTTTATTTCATAATAAAGAGGAAGGAATGAAAAACAACATCAGCCAAATGGCCACCACGACCACGCTTACAGGACCATAACCTTTTCATGAAATTTTCCATAACCAAATCTCAAAGTGGCTGCCCTATGTCCTCGATAGCCTCTCGAATTCTATCATTGAGGTCTTGAATTGACGCTGGGCTGTTAGCGTAGACCTTATCTTTCACGTGGCCTCAAAGGAAGAAGTCGCATGGTATTAAATCACAAGATCACGGTGGCCAATTGTGATCACCTCTTCGAGAGATAACAAGGTCCGGAAACTTTTCCCGTAAAAGAGCAATGGTTACGTTGCTTGTGTGGCACGTAGCGCCGTCTTGTTGAAAGTAAACGTTGTTCAGATCAATAGCATCCAAAATACGGTGTAATGACATTTGTGGAATACCCAATTCCAAAGAACGACGAGGAATGGACAAACCAGGGTTTTCTTCAACACTTAGGGCTACAGGAGCAATATTCTCAGTTGTTCTTGAGCGAGGTGCACGGGTTTTATTCTTCGCATCACTAACTCGAATTTTTCCACCAATTTCTGTATTGCGCTCCGACAAGGTGCTTCACGACGACCCAAAAATGCTTTAGTTTTGCGAACTGTGACTCCAAGATTTTCACCATTTTTGTAGTGAATTTTAATATCAATGTGTTGTTAAAGCGTGTATCGTTCCATTTTTACTAATGGTGTAGTTTCTACTTGTCAAATGTCAAAAGTAACAGCTACTGAAATACCGGGTGATTCAAAATAACACATCTTGTTGGAAAACCCTTTATGTGGCGGCCTGTGTGTATTTTTATCTGTAATAAATGTTTTATTGTATATTTCTGCTTATGATTATTTTCGTTGTTAATAAATTAACAAATTTTATCTATCCATCTCGCTATTAGCTGATATATAAATGTGTGTATTTAAAGATGCACGGAGACATGCATCCACATTTTAGTTGAAAGGAATGAATTCTATAGGCATTTGAAATAATTAAGAAAGCAGTTGAAGTAAAAAATTAATTTTTGAACCTTTACTGAAGTCGAATATTTGGTATACATGATTTTCATGAACATGCAACAATTTAAAGTTCTCTAGAATTTTGAAATTAGCTTTAGTTGGGCTTTTATATAGGTTCAAAGTTCATATTTATCCCTATTCACCACCATAGTATGTAGGGTATTATGCGTTTGTGCTCATAAATCTTTTAAGCATAAATCTCTTAAAAATTTTGAAATCCAAATATAATTTAACAAAAGGGACCTTGTATGGAGACTAGGGAAAAATATTGCCCAATTTTCGACATACTTTACAGTATAATTTCAGAGTACTTAGATTAGTGCAACATTTTATCAGGTTGGCCGCATAATTAAGCTATTTATGGCTGTTCAAACAGTATTCCAGGGACATTTGTATGGGGGCAAGGTGAAATAATGGACCTATATTGCCCATTTTAAATACCAAACAAACCTTATCAACAGACAGAGCCAGTTAGCAACTTTCGTTTGGGCACTATCGTGTATCAACAGACAGACAGACGAACAGACGGATGGACATAGCTAGATTGTCTTAGAGTCTTATGATTTCTCATTCTCTCAGAATGCTTAATTTTATATATCTCATTATTAGAAAATAATCATAAAGTACTACCAGTATCATTTTAAGAACGAAAAAGTACCATTATTTCTCTCTATTTGGTACCTTAATACCATTGAGCCTATCTTACATTATTTCTTTACTCAGAAGCATATCAGCAAACTATTATGCTCACTATTGGGTTCACTTATTTAAAGGCACTAAAAATTCCATATTCAGCAGCCTGTATCTTCTGCAATTTTTAACCAATTGCAGAATTTTAAAATAGAAATGGAAGCTAGACATCTTGAGATATAAAAACAGTAACTAAAGAACTTTTTTTTGAGCAATTTATAAAAAAAAGTCAAACAATTTGCTATTTTTTTTTTTTTTTGGTTCACTTGAATAAAGGCACTTTATTATTTTTAAAGTTAGCGATGATTTTTTGTAGCGATTATTTGTTTATTATAATTTAATTATTTTACAAGTCAAAATGGCAAAACAAAAAATTTTAAATCTATCGGAAAAAACTGAAATCGTTCTGAAGGATATTCTAACCGCGCAATAGCTAAAAAAAATTGGACGAATCCCGGGTATGGAAACAATTTTAAAGGAAGGGTTTCCTTGTCTTTATCTACGTAAGAAAATCGTCAGAATTGCTTCTAATTCTGCCTTATCCTTGTCAAAAATAAGAGCTCAAGCTGGAGTGCAAGCGAGCAAGTCATCAATACGCAGAGTAATTAAGAGCTGTGATTATCTTAAATACCTGAAATTACAAGAAAAGCCGCCACTTAATGCTCCTCGTAAGGAAAAGCGGCTTCAATTCGCAAGAGACTACATGGTATGGGATGTGAAACAAAGAGGTCATGTAAATGACTGGTGAACCGTTGTATTTAAGGATGAGATGGCTACAACTATTATTTCCATGATATGTGCAAAGAAAAGCGATTTTTGAACCGACATATGGCACCATCGATCTTGAATTTCAAAGTGCAAAAATGACTGGTGCAAGCTAACGTTATTGGAATCAGCTTTTCCGAAGTTCAGTGAACTATTTGGTCCCATATCTTGGATATTGCAACTGGATATACACACCGCCAGAGTAGTTAATTGCAAGCCAAAATGTTAATATTCTTGATTGGCCAACCTATTCGCCAGATCTAAACATTATCGAAAATGTCTGAGGTTGTTTATCTCGTAAGCTCTATGAAGGAGGTAGACAATTTGATGACAAGCAGTCACTAATTCAGGCCATTAAGGATGCTTGGAATCAAATATCGTTGGATTACATACATTCTCTTTATCTCTCAATGAAAACCAGTATATTTGAAGTTATTAAAAATAAAGGGGGTTGTACCTATTACCAATTTCTTAAATAAAGTAAAATAAATTCAAAAAAAAAAAACAAGACAAACTGCTTTTCATTAAAATTAGTTAGAGTGCCTTTATTCAAGTGAACCAAAAAAAATAGCAAATTTGTTTACTTTTTTTATAAATTGCTCAAAAAAAGATCTTTAGTTATGAAACCACTACTGTCATGATTTTTTTATATCTCAAGATGTCTAGCTTCCATTTCTATTTTAAAATTCTGCAAGTGGTTAAAAATTGCAGAAGATCAAAATTGGCTTTATAGTTTTTAATAAAATGTATTTTCCTGTTTTTACCCCCAAAGGTTTCGAATTTTCAAAAAGTACCAAATTCATATTTGGCATAATTTGATAAGTAAATAAGTAATACGAATTAAAAGGTATTTATGTTTTTATTGGTTTTAAAGATTTATTGGTTGCCAATAAAAGTACCAAAACATACTTTTTACCGGTTTTCTCCCCAAAAAGTTTGAATTTAAAAAAAAAGTACCAAACACGAATTTCCAAAAATCCCTTCTCAGTGGACTTACATAGGAAGAGGGTAACTTATAGTCCAAATTTCATGTCTATACCTTTTGGCGTTTAGGCTAGGCGATACAGATTTTGTCATTCCGTTTGTAACATATCGAAATATTGGTCGTTGAACCAAAAAATATACATATCCTGGGACCTCATAAGATTTTAAAACGACCTAGCTATGTCGCTCAGTCTGTCTGTTGAAAACATGATAGGGCCCAAACGAAAGGAACTAGCTGGCTGAAATTTTCAACAAATACTCTCTGTTGATATGGATTGTTTGGTATTGAAATTGGACAACATCGGTAAAAGATTTCACCTAGTCCCCAAGGAATACTTATTGAGTAGTCATAAATATGTTGATTATGAAGCCATCCTGAAAAATTTTGGACAAATTAGTGTTAAGTACTCAGAAATTATACTGTAAATTAAGTCGAAAATCGGGCAACATTTGTCCCTAGTCCCCATACAAAGTCTCCTTCAGAAAATGACTTGAACATTCATAATTGTCTTAAAATAATTAATATCGTGATGAAATTGGTCATAAACAAGTTTTATATGAACCTAAATTTTTCTACCAACGTTTGGAAGAATCGGTCCATAATTGACCGATTATATATAAATAAAAAATTTATTTAATTTTTAAAGTTTTAAAAAATTAATCACTCAAATCAAATTCTTTACATTTGTGACCATAACAGATTCAAATCCCCATAAAAGGCCATAACTACATATTGATGGTGGGTATACAAGATCCAGCACAGCCGAATATAACACTCTTAGGCCCGTTTTCTCAATGTATCGACAAACTCCCTGTTACTAAATGTCGACATAAATTTATTAGGCCGATAAATTGTCCGTTAACAATTTTGGTTTTCTCAATATACCGACAAAAAACATTATTTTCTGTTGGCAATACCTCTCAAAATAGATGTGAAAGTTGGGAACACTGCCTTCAAGTGACAACATGTTTACATAAATCAGCTGTTTAATGTGGCCATCAACAGCGGAATCTTTTGAAAAATGCATTATCCTCCATGTCTGCCAGGTAGTTAGGCCTGGCATGATAAACTCTTTTAGCATTCACTTGGAACTCATGTTCTTTAAGTTCATCATCCATCAAATTAAGGTTATTAAACATTTTTTATAAAATCTATTTAATTTTAAGTTTACAAAAACACAAACACATAAAAACTATGAACAGCAGTCACTGTTATTTATTTATCTGTACGATAAATAAATAATTGGCAGATGAGGTCGGGTTAGCTTTGCGACAGAATAGAAGCAAATGAGACATTGAGAAAACCAAATTTCTTTAATCTGCAGTTTTTCGTTGGGAAAAAAGATAATCACGTAATGAGAAAACGGCCCTTAGTTGTTTAATTTTGTTTTTTTTTTTTAATTTGTTTATACGGTTGGAAAAAACATTCCAAAAATTGGAAATGGGATTCTACGGATGTCATAAGATAATATATAGATTCAATTCTCTTTAGGGTCGCTACGTTTCATAGCTGTAAGTAAAGTGGAAAAGTATGCAGAACTAAATGGTAGAAGAAATTGCAAATGAACTGCATTTTCGACAATATTTTATTGGTGTCCTTTAACATATAATATAAGTTGGCTTTTTCACTAGTTATGTAAGATACCAGACGAATAACTATATACTGGGCTACTGCAAATTCAAATTCTCGACCTTAAATATAGAACAAAAGAAAAACAAATGTACTCTATAAAACTGAAATGTATTTTTACATACATAGCTCAAAAAAAGTTTATGTTTCGATGAACCAAATTTCAAATTTAATAAAATAATTTCCTTGTTAAAAATACGCATCCATTACCAATAGAAACTGAAGAAAACAGGTTCTCCCTACAATTTAAACATTTATAAAAGTCCTTTAAAACTCTGGTCAAAATAGAAATAAATTCATTATATGTGAAGCGTAGCGCCACGACAAATAAACAATCAAACAAAATGACTAAAAGACAGTTTGTCCGTCATTTATGTACAAACAAATATATAAACAACATTAAGATGGTCCAACAAAAAATTCGACCAAAAAAAAACTTGTTAAGATTCCATATTGATGTAAACTAGGAAAGCAAATGTCGATTTTTCAGAATTTTCTACTATTTGTACTTAAGGACCAATAGCCATAATTGCTTTCATATAAACGTTTGCGACCCCACAAAGTATATATATATATTATGGATCGTAATAGATAACGAAGTCGATGTCAACCTAAAAAAATATTTAACTTTTTTTAAAGTATAACTTGGTGAATGGTATATAAGATTCGGCATTATTGATATAAAATGTTTCAAAATCCCCAAATTATTTCAAAGCTACATTAATTTTAAATTTAGTTATTTCCAGGAAAAAATTAAAAATTTCGCGAGAATTCCGAACTCCAAACCCTAGTTATATGCCCAAAAAGAAGAATTTCGGTTATGCATCAAGATCTTAGCATGTGTTATATAATCCATTAGATTTGCCGTATGATTTGTTTTTATAATTTTTTAATAATAACATAAGAAATACTAAATTAAGGGTATTGTATTATTATCTAAATAATAGAGAAAACAAAACCAAAATATCAAAATTTAAAAAATTTGTTAAAAAGGCAACAAACTTAAACAAAAATACTACTTGATACCGGGATTTAAAAAATAAGGCCATAAATTTCGTTGTTAGTAATAATGAGGATGTATTTTTATATTAGAGTGCATTTGTTGTTTCTAAAATCTTTATTTTCTTTGGAATTGGAAAAATGTTATAACTCGAATTTTGTCAATATGTTTTGACCAATACTGTAAGTACATACAAAGAAACAAATGTGTAAATATATGTACATTAGGCCTTACGATACATAGAACTTATGATAAGATTAACTGTCAAACGAACTGTCATACTGCGCACACTTTTTGACATTTATGATCAAATCATCGTTTGAACAACGCTACCAAATTATAGAAATTTACTTTGAAAATCAGTCATCGATTCGCGCAATTTATAGACCATGTTTTATCGCAAAGTTACGTTCAGCGATGAGTATCATTTTTTGCTTAACGGGTTTGTTTTTTGCTTAGCCGTATATGGAGTAAGAGCAATCCACAACAGACCCTAAAGACTCCATTACATCATCGGACCGCACCATCGATTTACTGAAATCAAAATTTATTTGTTTTTTAAACGCTTTATTAATTTATTGAATCTACCTTTTATAGGCCTAACAATAAGTATTTAAATCTTATAACTAAAATTAAAACCAGTTGCTGTCCAACAAGAGAGCCTTAATGGTTAACTGGCACTCATCTTATCGGGGTGGTAGATCTGCTCTTCGGAGCCTTGATCAGGTTTGGATCTGCACAAGTTGTCTTGCAAGCGTATTGGGATGGTTTTGCAGCTTAACAATATATTTCTCACGGACTTTCTTGAACTCTTCCTTTACCAATGTCACTTCTAAGTCCCTGTAGATGTTTTCATTTCTTATATACCATGGTGCTCCCGACATGGTCCTAAGATTTTTAGATTGGGCCAAGGCGAATTCATATAAGGTGTACTCGTCCCTACAACAAATACAACAATACAAAAACAACATACATTTTTGTTTTTGCTTTTCATCCCATCTGCCAAAAAATACAAGTATGGCGAATTCAATATTAAACTGGAATTTAACAACAAACCAGTGTAAGTTTTATATTTATTGCTTTATTTCATGTGGAAGATGTTAAAATGTTCGATCAAAAGTTCAAACGCGTGGAGAAACAGAAGAAATTGAATATAAAACAATAGCAAAAAAGTGGACGCATCAAAAACACACAAAGCCAAACACACACATATATATGACGCGCACCAATATTAACACAAATTTTGACAGTTGAGATGAAACAGCTGACGATCAGCTGGGCTAACGAGTACAGCTTATATGAATTCGCCTTGGATTGGGCCCTCTGTATAAGATCAATACTGGTGTTGCTAGCCATTCCCCATAATTTAATTCCATATGTTCAAGTTGGTTTTAAAACGGTCTTATACAGGATGACTTTGTATTCAAGGCTTAATTTTGATTGATCACTGATCAGAATTTGGCGATTATATGATTCCGAGATCAATTGGCCTTCAACACCCTGCGATTTTATACCTCTCGATTATTTCCTGTGGATCGACGTGAAGTCACTGGTTTATGCTGATAAACCAGCAACAATTGAAGCCTTGGATGCCAAAATTGTTCGTGTTATTCGGACATATGGCGATATGCTCGAAAAAGTGACCCAAAATTGGACGTCCGAAATGCGCTTCGTCAAGCCGCGGTGGCAAATGTTAATTCCATGTATTGATCTTTCGAATAAAAAAATTGTTTGATTAAAATTTAAATTTGTTTCTTATTTTTTACAATTCAGGTTCTATAGGGCTTAAAAAATACCCTGTATATTTGTAGCTAAAACTAGCCAATGAAAAATATGAGTCCAATCGGATAACGAGAACCCGTGACGGAAATCGATTCAATGTTGTGAAATCGGGTAAAATCTTCAAGAGTGGGTAATATTTTTCAGAAATTTAAAGAAGTAGTATTGATTACCAAAATTAGTAAATCAATTTTTTAAGAGCAGGTCTAATGTACATACATATGTACATTAGGGTGGCCCCAAAATTAAAGTTGCGGATGTTCCCGACTAAAATTAAAATTTGACTCATTCTAAGACTACGTTTTGAAACTTTTTCGTCCTGGGATCAATAGTTGGCGAGCTGGATCAAAGGATAAAAAGGTCCTTTTTTGAGGTTTTTTACATTTTCTCCATATTTCTTCCAAAGGAAGTATATGTAAATTTGGTACCATGTGAAAGGTCTTTGAGAGACGCATTCAATTGGTTATTAGAAATTTAAAAAAAAAGAAATTTTATTTAAAAATTTTAAAAATTTTCGACAAAATTTATTTTTTTTTTAATTTGTTCATAGAATTTATTCAAATATATAGATGAAATTTCTTGATCATAAACATCATGTAATTTCACCGAAACGGTTTTTCTTGTTTTTTAAAATTCAGTCGAGTTCAATGTTTATTCAAATTTGTTTAAACCTAATTTCATACCTATCTGACAATCTCTGTATACTCAATTCTTAGTATATGTAATGGGCATCAAAATAACTCAAATTTTATAAGCTTTCACCATTTCGGTGAAATTACATGATGTTTCTGATCAAGAAATTTCATATATTTATTTGAATAAATTCTATGAAAAAATTAAAAAAAAACTAAAATTTTGTCGAAAATTTTTAAAATTTTTGAATTTTAATTTTTTTTAAAGTTTCTAATAAGCTATTGAATGCGTCTTTTAAAGACCTTTTATATGATATCAAATTTACATATACTTCCTTTGGAAGAAATATGGAAAAATTTAAAAAACCTCAAAAAAGGACCTTTTTATCCTTTGATCCAGCTCGCCAAATATTGACTCCAGGACGAAAAAATTTCAAAGAGTAGTCTTAGAATGAATCAAATTTTCATTTTAGGCGGGAACATCGATACCTTATTTTTTCTCCATACAAACGGGGCCACCCTAATGTACATATGTTTTCATATAAATCGATGTAAGTTGTTGAACTGTATATTGCATTGTTTTTGTATCCATTTCATACAATTTAACAGTTTTTTATGTTTTATTTTGTCTATAATTTAAAAAAAAGTCACCATTTAAAATGCACCAAAAAATTATTACAGCAACGCAATCAGTGTATTACATAGAAGTACATATGAATATGTTTCTCGACGACGACCTCTAGAAGGAAAATGTACAATTTAGAGAAGAATACAAACGACGACAATATCGCACAAATGTTTATGTTTTATTATCGTAGTTGTTGTTGTTTTTGTTATATTCTTCCTCTTAGTTATTCTCCTACCAGTTGATGCCACAGAAGTGACTTATTGTTTGTGACAGTGGCAGTGACTAGATGTGTTTAGTTTTTGGACTTCAGCAATGGAAAAGCATGTGCCAAACAAAAACATACTTTTGTGTGGCACTAACTAAATCCATATGTATGTATGTTTGTATGTAAGCATGATTGTATCTGTGTGAATCTGTGTATGTTTAACATTGTTTGTTTATAATAGACCAAATACAAAACAACAACAACAACAACAAGAGCAATAATAAAAAGCACAATAAGTACAACAAAAAAAAAAAAAATTAAAATGAAATCGAAAAGTGTGACTCTACTATTAAGATCTCAATACATTTTGATAGTATTTTTTTATATATGTAGCTTTTTTTCTACGTAACCAAGAATACGTATGAGTATGAGATGAGTTATGCTTGAATTCCTCATAGATGTCAGTACTAAATGAATAAATTAATACAGGGGTGAACAAACTTCAAAATCAATTGATGATGAGCTTAAAAATTTCTAAATCATACAAATATACTTAAATTTTTTATGGTTTTTAATGGTTTAAAAAAATAAATTAATATTTTATTACAGGCAAATTCCGGTATAACGAATCTGACTTTAACGAAAATCCGATATAACGTACAACCACATTTTTAACACTAACTATTTTTACGTTTCAACAATTTTGCACAAAAATGAACGATCAAATTTTTAACATTGACAATTATATCAATCTATCAAGAATGGCTCAAATAATCATCTATGTATATCCGCTTGTGGAAAAGCAGTTTAATTGTTGATTAATTGACCAGAGGTAAAAACACATTCCATATAAATACAAAAAGTTATTATAATGGTGGATTTTAAGCAAGTGATACCTGTATTGAAAAAAAAAAAAACGGCGTAAGACTTCTTTAAGAATTATAGTTGAGCACAATCTAACTCTTGATGTTATTCTCAATGCGAATAAAACTAATATCTATTGGAAAATGATACCAGATAAAATGTTTGTTCTAGAGAAACTAGTGCTAGAGAAACTAGTGCTCCAGGAAAAAAGTTATCGAAGGAAAGACTAACAATTTTTGTTTGGTCCTATGAATGTGGAAACAAAGAAATAATGGATATTTTAATGGTAGAATCATTTTTACGAACCGAAATCCGTTTCAGTGAATGCTTTATTAATTCTTGGCATTGCCTCAAGTCAAACTACAGAAGAACAATTAATAAAAACTACAAAATATGAAAAAATTTTAGACCATAGTCACGTCGTAATATCTCATCGCTTAAAACTTATTCAAAAAATAAATCTCAATATAACGAATTTCTTGATTTAACGAATGGACCTGACAACATATCGTTCATTATACCGGGATTTGCCTGTATTTATTAAACTTTGCTAAAATAATGGCTATACCTAAAGTTAAGTATGTATTTAATTAGATATGTGCTTTACAGTGCTCAAAAAAAATAAATTTTGAACAGACCAATAAAAATTCCCCAGATCATTAACGTGCCTCACGTCACTTGAATAAGAAATGAAGGTCCAAAATTAAATTATTTTGAGAAATATTCAAAGAAAACCACATTTTAACTTATAATATATCCGTAAATACTTGCATATGACTTTATATCTTCCTAGCATAACGTTTTTTAAGGGCAGTTTTAAAATAGCATTTTCAATTAAAAAAAAAAAAAAAATGGAATTTTAAGGACATATCTTCGGAATTTATTAATGAGAGAATAAAAATATAAAAAATGTCAATACCTCCTAAAGTTTTTTCGTACCAGCGATTTACATTTTGCGGATTTCGGGAGAACTAATTTGTTGCCATATTTTGGCGATTAAGCCCAATTTAAATAAAACCTATACAGAATATTAGTCCAGAGAATTTTAAACATAATCCGAAAGTTTATCTAAAATTGAACAATGTTAATCCTTAAATCGTGAAAGTCAAATGTTGCAGTTTTTTGGGATTTCTAATAAAGACATAGCGAAATATAACATACATATTTTTAGGCTATTTTTATGAAATTTTGGTATATTCTTTAAAATATAAATAAACCTTAAAAACACTTGGAGTCAAAATGACCGCAAACTTTTAAGACCATGAAAAAACACTGTAAATTTGAATAGAGCTAAACAAAACATGATTATTATTGAAAGCTAACTTAGAAATATATATTTGGCCATTTCACAAGGACTCTTATCATGTCATATTGTCATAATGTCCTAATATTTCACAATGGTTTTTATTGCTTTTCGAGCAACGCCGAATGCCTAACCAGGCATTTACACATGCAAGTAATAGTTCGAAAAACTCAACACATTCATACTTTTGCAAACACAATCATTCATGCATGTGTAAATTTACACACGCATGTGTGATTGTGTTAGTGCAAAAGTATCAATGTGTCGTGTTTTTCGAACTGTCACTTGCATGTGTAAATGCTAGGTAAGAGTTGGTTATTTAGGACATTATGACTGATAAGAGACCTTGTGAATTGACCAATTGTGTATTAGAAAATTGTAAATTATACCTTTCTGAACTGAGGAAAAATTTGATAACAATTTTTTTATTTAAAATTCATAACAGTAAAGAAATTGGGCTCATTTGTCAAAATATGTCAAAATTTATTTATACCAAATCCGCAAAATATCAATCGCGCACAAAATCAAAAATTGTATGTGCCCCTAAAGAATATTGAATAAACCTATTTTACAGGAAATTGTCCAACGATTTCAAATATGCTATTCTTATTACAATCAGATTTTTGGTACAGAAGTTGACTGATTTTCAGTTTTCAAAAAAACACACCATTTTTAGGTAATTTGGTCCACTTTCAGATACAATATCTCGAAAGCTGTATAACAGATCGTCATTTTGATTTTGTTGATATACCTATTTATTAAGAAAATAATAAAAACGAAATTGTACTGTTTGCTTTGTATTTGTCCAGGTAAATCGATATTTACCAACTATCCATTTTTTTAATATTTGTCAACTTTGATGGAAAATTAGAAAAAACTCTATCAATTTCTATACATATTTGCCATATTTTCAAAATAAGTTTTTTGATTATTCCTTTACCTAATGCAAAAATGTCCAGCTGCCTGTCCTTGCACCATTTTTTGCTAGAGGTAAAAATTTGTAAAAAGACATGGTTCCAAAAATGTGTTGCATCCATTTTTGGGCAATTTATGATATAAAACCTATTAGATATACCTTTTTTACGGATTGTGACCAATATTTTACAAACAAATTAAAAATAAATTTAAAAAAAAGAAAAAAAAATTAAATTTTTTCTTGTATCATTTTACGAAAAATTAAAAAAAAATTAAATCTATTCTGGAATAATTTTAAGTCATAAAAAGAAACATTAAAAATCTAAAATTTTGATTGATTTTTCCACAAATTTCAACTTTGCTAACTCATAAGTATGCACCTAAAAGGTGGATACTTAGAACACTCATTTCATAGGTTTAACAATTATGTATCATATGCCTTTTAAGTTTTTTGATTATCTCATTTGGTTCAAAAGCTATGAATTTTGCAACGAAATAACTCAAATGGCGCCACTGTGCACTGATACGACAAAAATTTTGAGAGATATTGACGTAATTCGTTGATGCATCTTTTCTCTAATATATCTTCAATAAATCCCAAAGAGTTGTTCTAAAAATTCTAAAATTAGTTTAACCAAATTTAAAAAAATAAAAAATTAAAAAATCAACCTTTTTGTCCATACTAGACAATAAGTTATACTATGCAGACAAAAACTCATATACAAGTAAATAGAAAAAAATGAAATTGGATTTCATAAGTCAAGTGTACCTTTTTTGTCGTTTTCAAAACCGCTTCCGACAATAATTTGATTCTACAACTACTCATTGTTGATAAGGTTTGTTTGGTATTGAAAATGGGCAATTGTGGTCCATGATTGCACCTAGCGCCCATACAAATGTCCTCCCGAAATACTGTTGTACGTAAATATGTTGATTATGCAGAAATCCTGAAAAATTTTTACATACCTGGAGAAAATCCTTCAACATTTTTCCCTAGTCCCCTTTACAAGTTAACTGTCCTGTTTTTAACAACCATTTTGATATTGTTATAGGGTTTAAAATTTAACATTATGTAACGACTGCCTGCAGCATTCATCATGTTTATAAACACGTCCAGTAGCATGCGGTTATTAGAAGATTCACGGAAGATGGCGTATGTATAAATAATGGCAGAGGTGGCAGTCGTCTGTTAGTTGATCATTGGCGCTGTTAGAGTTAACATCAGCTGTACATTTGAGTTTGTACATTATAAAGTCTGTGTGCATTTCTGCGTATTGATAAACGTGTATCTTTATACACGTAAGATCTGTAGTTTAGAAGGATTCTAAATTTCAGTTTAAACAAAATTATTTATATTTTAGCAAGCATTTTCCAACACCCGGGCACCCTATTAAAACAACATTTCCCATCTCTACATTAAATGATTCGCGTCATCATAAATTAATTAAATCAACAGCCACACCACATTACAAACATTTAACAAAAATTCTATTTGGGTTTTCATGCTCTTAAATATCTTTAAGCAAACAAATAATAAAATAAGAAATAAAAGCAGGACATACAAGTATTGCCGTATTTAGTTAATTTATGATTTGTTCACTTAAATAAAAGAATAATAAAAAAATTTATATCTTTTTAATTATTCTTTCTTTTTATCAAAATGCATCAAAAACAAAATAACAGCAAGTTTTTTTTTTCATAAATAATGAAATTTTCATCTAAAATATTTCATGCACTATTAATTGATTTTAGTTTTTTAACAACAAAATTCCTCTGTTTATGTCATTCCATTAGATCAACAGCCACCTCCCTCTCAGCCAGCATCACTTGGTGGTTCAATGTCTATATATTGTTTTTTTTTTTTTTTTTTTTTGTAAATTCTTTCCACCTGCACATTGGCCTGACAATGATGGGCGGATTGTATGTAAATATGTATTTTACTGCTTGTTCGATCGATTTTTCCCTCCAGAGCTTTTTCATTTTTTTTTTTAGTTAATCTCTTAATTTATTTTTATGATTTTTCTTTTGTTTTTCGTGAGTTCTTTATGTTTGTTGACATTGTGTTACGGAAATTGTAGCTAAAAACATTTGTTTATCTAGTCGAATATTATTTGACAAAAATATAAATCAACACACCAACCAACATATACACGTGTATCTATGTGTATATGTAAATAAAAAATACAAATATTTATTGCTACAAACGTATTTATACGAATGAAATGTCATATTTGACATGTTATTAATGTTGATTATAATAATTTATAATATTTTTGTTGGACATGATACAACTAAATACAAAATTATTTATAATTATTTAAAACAAAGAAAGATGTCTTAAAAAAATTAGTTAAAAATTTAAACAAATTCTTTCTCTGGCAAGAATTATGTTTAAATATTGTAGAAAATAAATAAATAATCTGAAAGCAAGTGAAAAAAAGTAAACATTTATGATAAAAAGCCATGCCCACTTCCACGGAATAAAACTCTCACAACTGACCACAGTTTAACTAATAGATCGCTACAAAATATTTAAATTTAAATAAGAAGTCTCGATAGGAAAGAAAATCTATAGGTTGTATATAAGATAAGGCATATAACAGACATCAGACAGCCAAGCTGTAAAGGATAATATGGTAAACAAAATGTTTTAGCGCTAGAGTAAAGTTTAGAGTTGTAATTCGAATAAAAATTTGTTCGAATAATAGAAAAAAATATATATTTTTCATTCTAATGAATACGATTTTTCAATTTGGAATAAAAAATTATTGGATTAATTAAAAAATAGATTACATAAACACAAATTTTGACAAAAATATTTCAATGAGACATTGCAAGTTGATTAAATTTAATATTTTATTAGAAACGATACTCTACATTCATTTTCCAATCGACTTTGGATTAATACACCGATATCAAAATATTCAAACATATCAAACGTTGTGATCGCTATTGTCGAACGTTCTTTCGATTTGTTTATGTTAAAAAATATTTAGTTTAAATTGGAATTAATAATAAAACTGAAAATTTGGTAAATTTTTTTCTAAACAATTTAAGTAGAATACTTAAAATTGTGTATTAAACAAAATAAGGCGAGTAGCTGTGATAAAGAATTCTCCAAAAAAACAATTAATGACCAAAATAAATGATTTTGACATTGAAAATCGTTTGACTCACATGATTCACGTAATTAATACGCCTTGAACTGTACGGAACCTTTAAAAAACTTTGAATTTTGTTTTGGAAAAAAATTTAATTTAATTTGTAAAAAAAAAAAATAATAATTGAAGAAAATTGCAATATAATAAGGGTACTCATTTAAACGCTTAAGTTTACCATTTGTGCAAATTTGCGCGACGTGTTTCATGAACCCACCTTTTAAGTGTTGTGCAATTTTATACAGAAAATGTCTATTTGATAAAAATGTCAAACAAAAATAAATTCAACAAATGCTTAAAAAAAAGTTTTCAAAATTGTATAAGCTTAAATTCTAAAAATTTCTTATGAAAGTGATATCTTTGGAACAAACAATTGTAAACATAGTTTGGAAGATTCTGCTTATATTGTAGCTGTTGGTTAATATTTCCATACACAATGCCATTTGATCCAATAATTCTGTTCCAAAGTCACACAACTTGCACAGGTACAAAATATTTGTATTTTATTTGATTTTTATTTATTATAAATAAAAGTTAACAAAAGCAGCTGATTCATCAAATGCACAATAAATTCAAGTTTGCGAGTCTAAATTGTCGCGCAAACTTATCGTAGTTGTGCAAACGAATTTCCATACAACTTCTGACAGTTCATTTGCGAGAGTGTAAAAATGCACAGATTACACAGTTTGCGAGGCATTTAAGCGTTTACATGAGGACCCTTAATATGTTTTCCTTTAATAACGTTGAACAAAAATTAAACATATGATGGATTTGGATGGATCTATTAATCTAATTACATTAGGTACGTTAGAAAAACTGAAATATTGTGTTCATTGAAAAAAAATTTACATAAAAATAAAAAAATTCCTTAACTGGTTCCCACAACTAGTTCTACTTAATTATAACAATTTCGAATAAAAAACCATTATGGAAGAACTAATTCTAGAACCTTTCTTAAGAAAGCGTGTTAGTTGTATATCGCTTCCGTAGACCTAGTTCTGAGGATGACAATTTTAACCTAAAATCATTGGTCGTAACGCCAAACTAGAATGATTACTGGCTATATGCATGCGTTTTAGAACTAATACAGTTTTTCATGGATATAATAAATTCTACAATAAAATATTTTTGTAGTAAAGGATGTATCAGTACACACAAAAAGAAAATAAAGTTGTGCATGTTTCCTGTAACCATTTCAACATTTTTAACAATATTATATTCACAGTATATGATTGTGATAACAATAATATGGTTCATTTAGGATCCACATGATTGTATCAACCATATATGGATGTCCCAAAAATATACTTGTTTACTGTAACCATACATATGGGTGATACAATCATGTGAATCGTAAATTAACCATATTATTGTTAGCACAATCTTATATATATATAGTTACTGTGACTATAATATTGTTAAAAATGTTGAAATGGTTACAGTACGCATGCACAACTATATTTATATTCTGCGTGTAGAATCGATTCATCTTTTATAAATACAAATGTCATAAATACCTTAGATATTGTTGGCATAAATTCAGCTGTATGTAAACAAATCATATTACCAAATACTGATAAGATTGCGAAACCTATACAGAGTTGGTCCAGATCCCTGGTACTACTCCTATCCGAAGACAATATAAAATTCCTTAGAATTTTGCAATTCATGCACTATTGAAATATGATATTAATATACATATGAGTATAGAGACAAAACCAATACAAATATAATTAGAATTGTTCAATTCACTAGTAATTTATGGTCATAATCCCATGGATTTACTATATGTCGAAAACGTCATGTTGTTCATTTGGTAATTTAGATTTGCGCATCACCTAGTTGGTAGGAGTATCTGAATAAATAAACCAATGATTAGTACAGGCATGTCATAATTAAGGTCCAATATCATAAGTAAATGTATATAGGGTGAGGAACAAGGTTTAAAAATTGGGGACCTTGATTGTGAAAATATCGCGACGAAACACAACTAGGAACACAACTTTTGATTTGAAGAATAGGTATGAAAAAAAAAATATAATTCATCCATACTACTGGGCAAACACAGACTTCAATTCGATTATTATTTCAACGAAAAACCATGTAATCTGGCTGCAGTATGAAGGGTCTATTAACTCCAAATTTTATGGAGTGTCTGCAAAATTCTTTAGTGATATGTATTCAAACTTTTCAAAATGCTTGACAAAAATATAAAATTATAGAGTGGAAAAAATTATGGTGTATATGACTTAAAGATGCGGGATTTACAATGAATGGCGTATCTTCTTAACTTCATTTTTGTTTTTAATAACTTAAATATAATTTTGTAGGGTACATATCTGTTATTTATTCTCATTTAATTATTGAACTTTATAGTCTAAACAACAAAGTTTTTTTAGCTTCGAAAATGTATAATTTTGTACCAACGAATCGTCATATGCGGGAAGTTTTGCTATACTTCTTTAATTTGAAAAAAAGTGCCGCTGAAGCACACCAATTACTCAGCAAAGCTTATGATGAATGTGTTCCATCAGTTTCAACGTGCGAGAGATGGTTTGTGAGGTTCAGAAGTGGTGATTTTTACACGGAAGACAAACATCGCCCAGACCAGCCAAAATTGTTTGAAGATCATCATATACTGATGATCTTCAAACAATGAAGATTGTTGTAAAACTCAATAAGAGCTTGCAAAATCATTGAAAGCTACTCGACCAGCAATTTCAAAACGTTTGCGAGCAGCAGAATTCATCCAAAAGCAGGGAACCTTTGAACATGTTCTATGCGACTGCCCAATGCTGGGAATGTGCCGAACTAAATGGCTCGGAAAGACCATTATGGCCCCTCTCATTAAATATAATTGGCTTCATACGTAGCCTAAATCTCTTGGAATTAAAAACCTAAGGCTGCATTAAAGATCCTATGAGTCGCAGTGCGTAAAGCCTCCCAGGAAACAGGAAAATTGGGTACCATACGAATTGAAGCCGAGAGACCTTGAAAAACGATTTTGCATGTCCGAAAGATGCTTCAACGCTATAAAAGGAAATCATTTTTGCACTGAATCATTACTTGCGATGAAAAATGGATCCATTGCAATAACCCGAAACGTAAGAGATCCAATGTGAAGTCCGACAAACCAGCCGAATCGACACCAAAGCCAATTATCCATAGTGGTAAGGTAATACTGTGTATTTGGTGGGAGCAAAAAGGTCTTAAATACCTTCACACGTAACCTGTACCGAATGCAACTGACTCGTTTAAGCGAGCATTAGCCGAAAACACCCATAATATGCGGCCAAACACGAAACTGTAATATTCCATTATGAGAACGCTCGACCACATGTTGCAATACCTGTTAAAATGTATTTAGAATGAAGTGGCTGGGAAGTTTTGTTTCACCCGCTATATAGTCCAGACTATGCATAACGCTCTCTCTAGGATTTACTTCACTTTGGAACAGAGTATCCGACATTGGCTTGATTGGTTCTTGGCCTCAAAAGATGAGCAGTTTTTTTGGCTCAGTATCCATATGTTGCCAGAAAGATGGGAAAATGTCATAGCTAACAATGGCCAATACTTTGAATAAATATGTATATGTTGTACAAATGTTTCAAAAGAAAAGTTAAAAATTTGAGTTAAGATATTAAGGGTCATTATAACAACTTGCCTTTATGTTTGCAATAGTAAAAGTTAACTTTAAGCAACCTTTTCCTATTACTTAAAGTTACCTTTTACTATTAGGAACTTAAAGGCAAGTTGTAATAATGGTCTGAAATCATACACTTAATATATATTTAATGTTTCTTTCGCATCTATTTAAATATGAGTTGATTGAATTTACACCCAAAAGTGAACAAATAATCAGCCTTATTGCAGACAAAGTAAATAGCATTTTCAATATAAGAGACTAATTAGAAAGTCTGGAAATAAAATTCATAAAAGCAAAATAGTATCATCAGAATTTTGAAACAAAATTCAACAACCCCCCGCCCCCAAATAGTAAAAGATTGTGAAACTGAAGTTGGGAATAAAACTAAATATTTTTCATTGTAACTATCAGTGTTAAACAATTGAACTGATTCCACCATAATTCAGTCTATAATTAGAATATTTTGATAGAATAGGGTTCCTAATTTCCCTGTCTTTTTCCATTCCCAGGAAATTATAACAAAATCATTTAATTACCGGGAATTTTTTAATACTTTATTAAGCCAAAAACCAGCTAAATTTTTCAAATAATCGGTAAATATTCAATAACAAAAGTATACATTTATTAAAAGATTTATGAGGTCCGACTAAGTTTTCAAATCATTATTTCCTCTAAATATGTTAAGTATTTGATAGTTTCTTTAAGTCGACCTATTAGAAGGTATATTTTCCTGTTTTAAATAAACATTTCTCTTTTGTTGTCTTACAGAGAAAATAGTTTTGGTTGTGATAACCGAATTTATTGCTAATCAAGTGATTCAGTCTAAATTATGGAATTTTTCTGTTGTGGCTGAACATTTTTAACTGGGTTTGACAAAAATTAGGTTATTTAAATTGTAATTCTTCTGGGTCTTCTAATTTTCTGTTGCTTGTATCAAAAATATCTATGAATATTGGGAACAAATCACAACAAACCTGTTAAATCTGTGCAGAAATAATACTGTAACTTTAAGAAGACAACTTATAGAGAATTTGTCCGATTAGGAACATTAAAATATAATCATTCTCTATATAATCAGTAGATATTATAATCATGTTCTACGGTAAAGATTTAAATATGAACTAAATAATTGTTTAAATTATTTAAAATTTATCTTTATCTAGTAAATTCTTTGTGTTCTTTAATTAACTTGGAACTGATTAAAAATTTTGATTTAATTAGACTTAAAGCAAAACATTTTTTTTATTTATACATTAAATTGCATAAATTTATTTTGCTTTTATTTAACTTTAAACTACATACAATTTAATTAATTGTTTAACAACTATGACAACAACAGCAAAAAAAAAAAAGAAAATGATATGATACACTCGAAATATTTGCCACATTAAACAATTGTTTTAATTGTCACTTGAAATAATTTGAAATTTTTTATTACAATTTTTATATATTTTTGAACTCATACAAAAACAAACGCTTGTGAGTGTAGAACAAGTTGTTAAAAAATATAAATAAAGTACTCACCTGTATTTCAAAGTGAGACAGGTATCCATTTGTAAAACATTAACATTTGTAATCATCATTTATGCAAAATGAGCAACAAAATAAATAAAACTTTATGTACAACTGAGTAAAAATTCAATAATTTGCAATGCAAAAAGCCACCAACCAATTTACCGACGGCTTTTAAATTTCGTTGTTTATTTTTTTTTTTTATTTGTTGTAGAATATTTTTGTATTTATTATTTCCTTTTTTTGTGAATTTATTTTTTTTAAATGCACCATCAAATTAGCACCATTATTTTTGAGACATTTATTTAATTTTTTATTTTTTTTTTAACTAAATTTTAAATGCAGATTTATTTTTATTTTATTTTGAAATTAAAACGTTTTTTGTGAAAAGTAAAGGGGAGGGTTTTGACTATAAATTATTGCACTTTAATGGCTCATTACACATCCATACACAAATAGTAATGCAGACATGTGTAAGTGTAGAACACACACATACACTCACACACACACACTCACGCGTGCTTTACGCACTCCCAGGCCTGGTACAACATTTGTATTTGCCTGTATTTAAACGGACGTTTAACGTTAATTTACACGTACACGCACTTTTTTTGTGATAAATTTTTGAATTATTTTGTTTAAAAAGGGATTTTGTTTTCGTGGAACTTTTAACACTTTTATTGATTATTTTCTTTATTTTTGTATTTTTTTTTATTATTTTTCAGAATTTTTAACGATTTTATTTAGAAATTCTATAGCTTTTGGCTTGTTACTGACGCTGGCTGGCCTGTGTGTAGAGTTTAAACCGTTTTTTCGTGCTGTACTGAGATTCGTTAGATGCAAAATTATCCTTTATGGCCATAAAACTGCTGCTTGCTTTCCTTGCTTACGTTTTATTTCATTTCATTTTGTATTTTACTTTTGCATTTTTTACTTTTATGAGCTCCTTAAAATCATTTTATTTTTTTTTTTAACTTTTTTTTCTGGTGTATAAGGATTTCTTTTTATTTGATTATTTTCTATATAAAAAAAAAACTCTTTTTATGCTGGCAAATTTTTATTCCTGCTGATGACGAAAACGATGAAAATTGTACAATGAAGTAGAAGATACACAGAAACATTGAAAAGAACGCACACAAACATAAAAAATATTAAAGAACAGTAAGAACCAAATAAAAAAAAAAAATATATAAAATTATATATAAAAATTATAGACACAAGAAATCGAGTCAAATAGTTGTATTTTGTTGTATTTTATTTTTTTTTTTGTTATTTGAGGTGTTTTTTTTTTTCTCGTATTTTTTTCGTTTACTTTTCTTCGATGTACTCAAAATACAATAAAAATTTTTGAATACTTTGTCGTAGTCGACGTTGTAGTCGTCGATGTTATATTTTTTGACGTCGTTCGAAAAACGGTCGTCTGTTGTGTGTAAGTTTTCAAGTAAAGTTAAGTGTATCCAAAAAAATTTATAATACTAAGTAGAAGTACAAGAATACAACAAACCAAATACCAACTAAAGCAACACCAACAACAACAACAACATGAGCAGCACCAACAACATGAGCAAATACAATAATAAAAACGCTTTTTTTTTTTTGCTGGTCGTCGTCGTAGTTTTGTATTTTATAAGAAGGCAAAAGAGTATAAAATGCTTTTCGTTCTTTGCTGCTGCTGTAGTAGTAGTAGATGTTCTTATTGTCGTTGTTGCTGTTATTGTTGTTATTGTTGTAAAAATACAATTATTATATTTGTATCAAATGAAATGAAATGAAAAAAGTCCTGGCGCAACGTTATACGCCAAGATTCGAACTAGAGCATAAAAGTTTTGGTGCTGCGCACCACCATCATCTAAAAAGCAACAAACAAACAGATACAAACCAAACAACAACAAAAAAAGAAATATATACAGAAATTTGTTCGTTATATGGCTGGCTGGCTGGCTGACTTGCTGGCTAACTCATCGTAAACGTAGTATAGAGTGGTAGAGTGTATCTTTGCGATACTCGTCTCGTGTACTCGCACTCTACACACAACTTTGCCTCTATACACACTGTGCACTGTGGCAAAATGTTAAAATATTTTGTATACGAGAAGAAAACCAAAAAAAAAACACACAACACAGAAAAACAAACAAACCCTCATCATCGATTGCTGCTGCGACTATAGGACTGGCTGGCTGGATGTTGTATGATAATGTTGTTGAGATACATTTTCGGTTTCAATTGCTGTTGCTAACAAACATTGAGCAAAAATACTCAGACAGCAGACACACATTTACAGCCATACAGGCCAGGCCAACTTTGTTTCGCTCTGGCCAAAAACGCAAAAGTACACATTCACAAATACTCAGCACAAGCATTTGCTCTTTCTTTGCCACTACATACAATTTAGAAGTTTAGTGTTTGCTCTTCCTCGGCCAACAACTAGAGTATACTCCCTTGGCAGGAGAGTTAAATGCATTTCCATCTCATGGTTGTTCTTTGAAATTGTCTTACATTACAACAAAAACCCATAATTTTATAACAAATACAACTCATTTGATTAAACAGTTGCTTAAGTTTGGACCACTCCACGACTAAAGCTCATGGCAAAAGGAGTTCTTTTTTAAAAAAAAAAAAAAAAAAAAACATTGAAAGTAAACTAAAATATCTATTAACAACAAAGCAAAGTGATTGGATATAAATATTGAAATACATAATTATAAATATAATAATTGTTATTAAATTCATAACATATTAAAACAAATTAAATTATATCCGAAACATTTTCTAAGTAAATTAAATACATACATATTTATTTTACGCAAAACATTTTCAAAATCCAGTAACATTTTCGAAATTGTTTACACATGTAACAAGTGCATGATGACCAACAAGACTGGTACTGTTACATGTGCTAAATTAACATGTCTTCTCTAAATGTCAATGTTTTAATTGTTGTTTATTACTAATATGCATATGAATACTTTACAGAGAACTTTAAATCGGTATAGGCAAATGCCATCTTTTTTTATGGGGATTTTCATTATTGAAAGTAAAGATTTTTGCACTTTGAAATTTCTTATAAAAGTTTTCCTTAGAGAAAACAATACATTTCTTTCAACAGTCCTAAGTCAACATTATAACTATACAATTTATCATATTAGAAATTTTCCCTGGAAACATGCCAGTAGTGAATTTGTGGTGATTTACTAGTGACATTGTCAGTGGAACTACTACCATATGTACCCCAGCCAATGTAATCTTCTATTGACATTTAACATTAGCTTGTCATTTGAAATCCACCAGTAGACTGCATCGCTAATGACTAGGAAGTTATTATCTATACCAATTGACTGCATAGCATAAAAAACCAAACTATTGACGGGTTCGTTGACAATGTCCCAATAAATACACTAGAACTGTTGTCTCTAACGTATTTCTACTGACACTTGAAGGAAATTCTTCGACATTTTAACTACTGCAATTGTCAATATAGAGTGTTGATATAGAGACATATGATCCTAGGTTGACTACAGGCTCATTACAAACCAATATATATTAGTCGTGTTTACAGATCGATCTTTCCATAACCAAAACTAAGACTGCAATAACTTTTCTTCATAAGTACACAAACATTTATTGTTTCGAAGCTATTTTTATTCAGCATAATTTCATTAAGAGCTTCGGATTCATGTTTCTTGAAACAATTTTCTACATGATTTGAAATCTTTGTGTTTTGCTGCAATAATTATTTCTAGTATCTTATTTTAGCACCTTTGTTTTTTTAAATATATTCCCATAATAAAAACATATGTTCCCACGAGATCCTGTTTTACTTGCTAAAATGACCCGTGTTGACTCAACCAAGGGCTGTCAACTCAGCCACCATTGCTGCTACAACAACAATAAATTGATTTGTATATCAAATTATAAAGTAAAAGCTTGAAAACTAAGCTTAGAATAGATTTTCTACCAAAAAGATTTTCCATGTCAGGCAATGATCGAAAAGTACACAGAGATATTTAATCTTCAAATGGAAATTTGAATAGTGGGACATGAATCTTTACGTAATATAAATGTGAACACAGTTCTGATCATTAACCTTTATTTTCCATTTTTCAACTAAAGTATGTATTGAGATGCTTATTGGGGTAAATGTTGATGTGAGAGTATTGGTGTCATATTATAGGTACCCAGGAAAAACTGCACTTACAATTTTAAATGTAACTACAAATTAATACGTTAAGAAATGCAATATTTTTAAACTAATAAAACCGTTGGTTATTGATAAGCGAAGGTAAATGATTACTGAATTGAAAAAATTCTTAATTTATGTTTGAAATATAAAAATACAAGTAAGAGTTTTATATTCGCCTGTGCCGAATCTTGTATACCCACCATCTTGAGACAATAAATTATGAAACAATCCTCACAAAAGTTAGTAGAAAGATTTAGGTTCATACTAAACATGTTTATGTCAAATTTCATCACTATATTTATTATTTACTAGCCTGACCCGGTGCGCTTCGCTACCCCTGTTTTTAGCCTATTGACGCTTTCAAGTAAGGATCTATCTACGTTCCAAATTTCAATAAAATCAGTTCAGCATTTTAGCCGTGATGCTCAAACAAA
This sequence comes from Calliphora vomitoria, assembly GCA_942486065.2. Taxonomy (NCBI): domain Eukaryota; kingdom Metazoa; phylum Arthropoda; class Insecta; order Diptera; family Calliphoridae; genus Calliphora; species Calliphora vomitoria. Next base: position 68,910,758 of record OW818030.2, on the reverse strand, counting down.
CAAACTTACAAAGACATTTATATATTTATATAGATTATAAGAAAATTATGAATGTTCAAGTCATTTTTTGAGAAGGACATTGTATTTTACAGTTGTAGAAAGTCAACTGACTTTCTGTTGATAGAACCGAAAAATTGTATGTGTGCAACCGAATCATTCGATTGTCAAAAAATTCGGTTGCTAACACGAAGTTGTTTTCTCTTTGTAGCAAACAAATGTGGTATCTGAGATTATTTTTTATACACATGTGAGTTTTTTTAGGATTTTAGGAATAAGCTTTTAAAAAAATAATATAATTGAAATGTTTTCCTTTTAAACGATTTTTTTCATTAGTTTTAATAAAACTTGTCTTGGAGAGAACTCTCTCACTGATTAGATGTTGGAGAAATCTAAAGTTAGGAATTATAAAGAATATCCAATTTCTTATATGAAATCCTCAATTATACCATTGGAGTCCTTTATCGAGTTTTTATAGCCTACACCACCATAGTGGGGAGGGTATATTGGATTTGTGAAGATGTTTGTAACGCCCAAAAATATTAGTCTAACACCCACATTAAAGTATACCGATCGACTCAGAATCACTTTCTAAACGATGTCCGTCCGTCCGTCCGTCTGACTAGCTGGCTGGTTGTCCATGTAAACCTTGTGCGCAGAGTTGAAGGTATTTCGATAAAATTTGGTAAATGTCAATTTTTTGGCCCAAGTACCAAGCCTATTGAAACTGGCTGAAATCGGTCCGTTATTTCACCTAGCCCCCATACAAATGTCCTCCCGAAATTGGACTTTATCGGTCATAAATGTTTAATTTATATAGGTATCTACACAAGTTTTTCTCCAAATAAGTTTTATATATACGGAATTCATTTAACCAAATTTTATTATGATCAGTCCATAATTAGTCATAGCTCCCATATAAGGACTACTTCCGATAATCACTTTAACGAGCATAAATCTCCTAAAAATGTTAGTATACACATAAAATGCAACATAAATTACTTTCATATAGACATTAATCACATGACCAAATTTCATGGTGATCGGTCCATTATTTGTCATAGCTCCCATATAAGGCCCACTTCCGAAAATCACTCACGAATATAAATTATTGAAATTTTGAAAGAAAAATGTTTTTGCTCATTTACTTAGTGTAGGGTATTATAAGGTCGGGCTTGACCGACCATACTTTCTTACTTGTTTAGATTGTGAATACGTTTAATAGTATCTGATGAAAGACTTGTTTCAGTTATGTCAATTATCAATTATCATGTCGTCCTCCGACTCATTAGGGTAAAGTTAATCATAGTACATTCTAGAAAGAAGTTCATTTCCAAATTATTTGTTTCAATTTGTGTGCTATACTTCTAAAACCCTTGACATATTAAGTAAATTTTCTGAATAATTTACTTAAAAAATGTTGTCAAATAAAAATTGAAATTTATTTATAAAGTAACTAATTTCGAACTTAATTTTTATAAAGATCTAAGATAATCATAAGAATTTTGTAATTATTAAATAAGTTTTTGTTTTTATAGAGATCGATTAAACACTGTGATGCATAACGGGGTTAATTTTTTTTTCAAGAGCTGCTTCTTATAAACATTCAGAACTGGAAGCAAGTATTCGAATAATTTAGTACTATTAAAAAGTAATATTTTGGTTACAGTTCAGTTTCTTTTCAAAATTTCAATTTCCAAAGCCTGGCATATACATTCTTGAACATCATTTAAATGTTTTACAAAATAAAATTATAGAAATTTATTAAAGGAATTTCAAGAACCATTTTTTTAAATCCCGAAACTTTTCAGTTTGAAAAATAAAACTGCCAATCCTAATTTACGGTTATATTTTGCATTAATTTATTTAGTAAAGGCCTTACAAATTTTGTATGGAAATTTTGTTTTATAAACCTTTTATAAAATTTAAAATTGTTTATGACATACATTATCAAAAACTTGAGAAACGTCGATGAAGAAAGCATAACAATATTTTTTCTTAAAATATTTTACTTTATAATTTTTACAATTCTGTGGGTTTTTTTCATTTACTTATTATATCTTCATTTTAATGAACTAACAATAAATATTTCATATTTTTTATATAATAACCAGGGCAAGTTTTTCAAACTTTTTGCTTGGAAAGTAAGCTTTTGCATATTTTACTAATTTTAAGAAAAAATAAATTTCTGTGCTTATTTTCCTGATTTTTTTAGCTTTTTTGCTTTGTTTGTACATATTTAAACTTATCCTGCTAATAACTATTATTTATTTAGTCCAGCCAGTGCCGAATGAAAGCATTTGTATCCATTGTATCCATCCTTAAAAGGCCTCTTGTCTGAACATCAGACATTTTCTGTCAAGCAATAGGCCAATAGAAATCATATTTACGCGTTATCACATTCAAGTCCATTCTAGAAAGATATATTAAACATGACATGTTATTCAGATTACGACTATAACATTTATTGACTACTTTATAAGTACAGGCAAATCCCGGTATAACGTATCTTACTTTAACAAAAATCTGATAAAACGTACAGCCACATTTTAAACATTAACTACCTTATATAATGAACGTATCGACAATTTTGTACTCGATTTAACGAATGTTGAGAAATCTAAAACAAAATCAAACGAACAATCAAATTTTTAACATTGACAATTATATCAATATATCAAGAATGACTCTAATAATTATCGATCTGCAGAGAATGATGTGTATCCTTGTGGAAAAGGAGTCTAATTGTTGATTACTCGAGCAGAGGTGAAAACACACTCCAGTTAATAGAATTTCTTTAGTATCTAGAGCCCTAGAAATACAAAAAGGCATTAAATAGTGGATTTCATGCAAGAGATATCTGTATTCAACAAATATGTTGTAGAACCGTATACAATTAAAGTTGAACACAATCTTACTCCTGATGTTATTCTTAATGTGAATAAAACTGATACCCAGGAATAAAGTAATCGAAGGATAGACTTACAATTTTGGTTTGCACTAATGAATGTGGAACAACGAATATTAAATATTTTCTTGTTTGAAAGGCAAAGAAACGCCGATCGTTTCATTACAAAGTGTTGTAAAATATCTTTACTGAAATAAATGTATTTTTTTAATGGTAGAATCATTTTTTGAACAGAAATCCCTTTCTGTGAAGGCTTTTAATCCTTGGTAATGCCTCAAGTCAACCTACTGAAGAACAATTAATAAAAACTACAAAATATGGAAACATTTTGGACGATAGTCATCTCTCCAAATGTCACTCCGCTTGAATCTTATTCAAAAAATAAATCACGACACGGTTTCGCAATGTTATGTCACTTCGAAAAATTGTTTGACATTTGTTTAACATAATTTGCTTTTTTATTAAATTTTTTTTTTTAAATATATTTGAAGTATCTGCACGAATATTTCATTAAAATGTATCATATTTGTTTACTTCTAAATTGAACATCATAGTGTTTTGAGTAGCACCAAATATAAAAAAGGATTTTGTTTTAATTATTGTTTTATTAAAATATCGTTGTTCAAGTACCAAATTCTGTATGAAAAACACTAAATAAGTATGTACTTAATTTATTTAACTCTGCAATATGTTGTAGTACTTTATAAACACTTTTAGCTAAGTCCGATGTACTTGTTTTAAGATCACAATGATTATAGGTATTTATTATATAATAATAAAATTATTATATAATAAAATTTAGTTAAATCTAAATGTAATAACTATTGGTGTTTACATATTTCAGTAATTTATAATTTGACATTATTGATGAATATTTCCACCTTCCTCCACATGAAGTTTGTTCTACACAATATATTCAATAGATCTCTGAAGATCGTTGTTGTTTCCATGATTACATCCCTTCAATACAAAAAAAAAAGATTCAAAAAAGTACCTAAACTTCTCAACAGCTTTACTTAAGTTGTTAGCAGTTAAATTCTAAACATAATATCCTTATATAGCATTAATGTTATTATTTTCAACTGTTATTTAAAGTTTAACATACGACTGTAAATAATTTCCCCAACTATATAATTTATTTGTATAAGACTTTTAAATTCGAAATGTTAAATAACCAATAACATTTGTCTTTAAACTGTTAACAGAAAACGTTTCCCCTCTGTTAAAATATTTAATAACAGTGATAAGGAACATTTTATATAAAACAACAATTAAAACCAAATATAAAAAGGGTATATACAGCTAAACTCTTCTAACCCATCAGCAATAAAGGCCACTGTTAAAAAAAGATTAACAGACATTCGTACCCATGAAATTTATGATTAAACAATAATAAAAGCACACACATGCTCAAATATAAACAGAGAGTAAAACACAAACAATAAAATTATACCATAAATCAAATTAACACACACATACAAAACAGAAACTGAGTTTGAGTAGCTTGAATTACAGAGAGAAAGAGAATATTCTAAAATGAGAAGTATTTCTGGGTAATGTAAATGAGTGAAATGATTTTTGTTAAAGAGGGGAGTCTTTTATAAAAACTCTTTTATAATCTTTATCAGTGATATGAGTATTATTAAAGGTACTAGATGTTGTTGTAAAAGCGCATAGTAAACGAGAAAAATTACCAACCAGGAAAAAAAAATCAAGCAAATGAGCAAAGTAATTCCTTTATTTCTCTTGTGTGTGTTTTTTATTAGTGCTACAGCAGTTGTTGTTGTATATGGAGGAAATATGAAAGAAAAAAAACTGGTCGTATATCGGCAACAGCAACAACAACTACACGAGCTAACAAGAAAACATAACAAATTATGACAAGGTTAGGCGGAGCGAAAAAATTTCATCTTTATTTTTTCCTTCTTGTCGTCGTTGGTTTGGCTGACAGAATTATATTTTGTTGTTGTTTTCATAGTGCTCTCATACATATTCAATCATATTTTTATTCTTTATTCATATGTATGAGTGAGAGTGTTGTTGCTTTTGCCTTTGGAGTTTATTTATTATGAAAATATATTCTTTATATCACATTATATACATATGTATTGTGAAAAAGTTCTATGTGCTAAAATAAAAAAATATGTACGTACATAGGTACAACTTTGTAATAATAAAGGTGTTAGTTAAGTTAAAATATTTGTAGCTTTTTTACAAAGTACATACATAATTTCAACTGCCGACGCCTTTTTTTTATAAAATAAGCTAATTATTAAAAACTTTTATTTCAAAAGATTTATTATTGTATAATTTATTTAACTTATCCTTATTAGTATTTTATTAATACTAATTTCAATAAATCAAGCACCAACATTTGCCGTCGGCATTTCAAATACATACTAGCTACCTATCTATGTGTGTTATTTGTTTGAAATTAATTTAATGAAAAACAAAACTCATTTAAATAAAAATTAAATTTTCAATTAAATTTTTTGATTAATGTGTTGTTTTAACCATCGTTTATTGATAATGTGGGATATTTTGAAACCATTAAACAATATTCAAATTAAAATCAAATAAATTGTTTATTTGTTTTTAATTTTGCTATAATAATGACAGCAATACAAACTTTTAAAATTAATGGCCCATAATCATAGTCAAAAATAAAGTATATTTTAAGAGAAATAAAGTCGTCTTTTCTTAAGAGTGGACTTTTAGGTCTACCATAGACAAGTTAAAGTATACTTCTGACGTTAAAGTCGACTGTAAATATAAAACTAGCTGAAGTTGTTTTTAACTCATTTAACAACAGCATCAGCTGTTCTTCGCCATATAAAAAAGTTCGACAAAAAGTCAAAAATGTTTAAGTTGCAAGATATGGCAGAGATTTTGCAATTATTGAATATTGAATCAATAAAATTAGTACCAAAATAGAATACATTTGATATTAATCCCTCCTTTTCTATTTTTCCACCACAAACTGTTTTTTTCTTTGGTTTCTCGGTTACATTTATTGTTTGTCACTTTTTTTTTTTTTTTAAATTTCTAAGTCAGCTGTTCAGAGATGCCACTGGTCTATATTTTGTTGTATATTGTATGAAAACATTTGCTACATTAGAGGTGACACCCAGTTAAAGTCGGTTCAATTTAAAACATACTTTAATTTTGTCTATAGTTGGAGAATAATAAAAAGCGGGTTTTTATTTTAAAGTAGTTTTTAGAAAGAACCGACTTTATTGTTTGACTATAATTATGGGCCAATGTCTTCCAATAATGTGGTTTAACTTTATAATACTTCAATTTGTAATTAAATTATTTTAAAAATATGTATTAAATAAATAAATATGTATTCGAAATTATAAATGTTTTCCAAAGGTTTTTCAAGGGAAAATTACTTGAAATAAAATAAAATAAGACTTAGGGCCATTATTACAACTTGCCTCTAAGTTCGTAATAGTAAAAGTTATCTTTAAGGGTACCTTTTTCTATTGCTTAAAGTTAACTTTTACTATTAGAAACTTAAAGGCAAGTTGTAATAATGGCCCTAAGATTGTTGTCATTTAAATGATTCTATCCAAAAGATTAAAAATACTAAAGTATTTGAACCTATACATGGAATGAGTTTTTTATTTTGAAAATCTGGTGTATTTAAAAATGTCTGTTAATTTTTACTGAAACATTTTAAGTCGAGGAGGGATTTTAGAGATATATGGTTAACGTTCAGTCGGCAAATATTTCAAAATTGACCAAATGTTTGCTAAGAAAAAAATGTTTGCAACAATCGGCCCTTTTATAAGACATGTAGGTATAAAACTTTTCCAAAACACTTCATAAAAACAATCAATTTACCCTGGAACAGCTCCCTATTGCCAAATTAGGAAATGCTTTCTAATAATTGTTTCTTAAATTTATTTAATAGTTTTCAAGTTAAATGCAGTATTTTATTCAATTTAATATTTCTAATGTTGTAAAGTAAGTTCAAAATAAATTGTTCTTTAATAACATAAAATAGTGGCACAGTGTCCCGCTCGGGGATAGCAAGTTGCTACATCTACAATACGCTAACTTACTTTTGTTGTTTTATTAAGTTGTTTGTTAAAAATTTAATAAAAACTTAATTTTTAATTGGATTTATTAACATTATTTTTCTGCTGATTTAACTAAAAATGTTTTCCAAATTTAATACTAATAGGTAATCCGTACCTTAGTATGCTAAAACTGTTCGCGTTAATAATTTTTCTTATTGCGCGCATAAGTTATGTTGGTTTTAAGTTGAAAAAGTCTTAAAAACAAAGCATAGTGAAATGAAACTGATGCCAATTAATACTCTCTCGGTACTATCAGCTTATGTTAAAATATTTATTACTAGGGGGTGGATTTTCACTCATTTATTTAGAAACAAAACAAAATATTTCCTAAAAATTTAAAAAATTTTCTGAAGAAATATATAATAAATATGGATCCTTCAATATCAAACAGAGTTCCCAACAATTAGACTTTCCCAGATAAGTCTCTTTAAATTATATTAAACAGTTTTGATACTATAATTGCTCGTCTGAGAAAACGATGGATGGATATATTAATTCTTATATTTTGGGACTGTATGTGAAGTTACAAAAAAGTAGATCAAAATTAAAAACAAAAAAGTTTTTTGTCACATTTAATAAATTTTGAATTTAAACCAAATCTAATATTTTTTTGTAGCAAATGGTAATATTGAATTGCTAATAGAAAAATGAAAGAAACTTACTGCCAGTTTGTTGATTTTGAGAGAAGTTAGTCTACCAATTATTTATAAAAAAACTTACAGTTTTTAATAGTCAGTTTTTATGCATCTTTCGAATGCTATTTCTTTAAGAAATTAGCAAAACTTAAATATTAAAAATATATTTAATATTTATGTTTGGCAACATGTGTTTATCCCTCAAGTATAGGGTTGTGTCGCATCTTTTAATCACATCTGTAATTTGCTTGCAGTTTATTGCCTTGACATTGGATCGTCTATAAATGTGGTATAATACCGGAATGCCCATATTGTTTTTGAATACATCCTTGTTTATCTAGCTATAAAAAAGCTTCCTATAGCACATATTCCTTTTTTCGTGTAACCTCGTTGTATTCTTCACATATAAAGGGGCCATAAAAAGGTTAATTAACTTGAATTCGACGGTTTTGATTTCTTATTAGAGAATTATCTATTCTTCTTATTTATGAAACACCATATAGTCTCCGGTTGGAGATGTATTTTTGGTGAACTGAAGAGTGAAGTGCATGCTGTAAGGCATTTCCGTTCGAAAACTCTAATTTGTTGGTGCAATAATGTACCGAATTTGGTAGCCATATATTAGTATTGATCTAATTAAGGATTGGCATACGATTATTTTAACCGAAGGGTTTATGTACATAAACAAGTAAGAGTGCTATATTCGGCTATGCCGAATCTTATATACCCTTCACCTTTGTTGTGGATGCATTACTTGCCTATTTTCAGCGTATATCATCCTAAATATATCAAGAAAACTTTTAAAAATTTTACATTTCATTGCTATTGCTATATTGTGGAAGTTACAAACGAAACAACAATCTTATATATACCCTTCTCAAAAATAACAACGCCAAACGAAACGAAACACCAAAAAACAAAAAAAACAAAATACGCAAAGCAGTGAAACCAACTCACATCCAAACATACATATATACGTTTTGTTGCTTTTTTGTCAAACACCAAAAAAAAAAAAAACAAAAACAAAATAATGAAGCCAACCATCCAAACATATGCACGTTTTGTTGCTTTTTTGTGAAACACCAAAAAAAAAAAAAACAAAAACAAAATACACAAAGCATGAAGCCAACACACAATGAATCCAACACACATAGGTTTTGTGGCTTTTTTGTCAAAGCATGCAATAAATTGTCTTTTTTTGATGAAATTTTCAGAGGTTGTCTCGGATTTTTGCTCATATCTCCGTTATTTATGGACGGATTTTGCTGATTTTAAATAGCAAAATTCTCGAAAGCATGTCTGACAGAATTATTGAAGATTTGGATCCCGAGGATATCTGGGGTCTTCAGAAAATTGATATCAACAGACAGACGGACAGACAGACAGACGGACATGGCTTAATCGACTCCGCTATCTATAAGGATCCAGAATATATATACTTTATAGGGTCGGAAAATTATATTGTGGAAATTACAAACGGAATGACAAATTTATATATACCATTCTCACGAAGGTGAAGGGTATAAAAATGGTTTTCTTGCCTTTGTTATTTGTAAATCTATGTTGTAATATAGAAATTTATCACGACAAATGCCTAAATATTTTACCATTTGCTTACTTACAATGTTAATACTAGAGCCTGTTTTAACATCAAATTCTTTCCAGTGTTTTCTTATATGTATTATAATTGCACTTTCCAACAGTTGTGCGCAATAAAATAGTCCCGACTTTTATTTATTTTCATTATCCAGTCATTGGCATATTTTTCTACTATTTGAACAAAGTCTCGTAACATTTCATTAATTTTTCAAATTTTATCGCAAAAATGAAAAATTGTACAGATGCAACAATGTTTTAAAAGATCCAAAATATATAAATTGAAAAGAATTGGAGCGTTTACTGTTCCTTGTGGTAGGCCATTAACAATAGTTAATTTTCTTTTACTTATTTGGTTCTTATTTGATAAAAGGTTTTCCAACAAGAGATGTTATTTTGAATCACACGGTATTTCGGTAGCTGTCACTTATGAAGCTTTTATTCTTTGACATTTGACAAGTAGAAACTACGCCATTACTAAAAATGGAACAATACACGCTTCAACAATGCATTGAAGTTATTAAAATTCACTACAAAAATGGTGAAAATCTTGCACTCACAGTTCACAAAACTAAAGGATTTTTGGGTAGTCGCGAAGCACTTTGTCTGACAGCAATACAGAAATTGGTGGAAAAATTCGAGCTGTTGGGACAATTAGTGATGTGAAGAACCAAACCGTACACGTCGCTCAAGAACAACTGAGAATATTGCTGCTGTAGCCCAGTGTTGAAGAAAACCCAGGTTTGTCCATTCCTTGTCGTTCTTTGGAATTGGACATTCCACAGACGTCATTACACCGTATTTTGGATGATATTGATCTGAACAACGTTTACTTTAAACAAGACGGCGCTACGTGCCACACAAGCAACGAAACTCTTTTACGGGAAAAGTTTCCGGACCGTCACATCTATCGAGAGGTGATCACAATTGGCCACCGAGATCTTGTGACTTCTTCCTTTGGGGCCACGTGAAAGATAAGCTCTACGCCATCAGCCCAGCGTCGATTCAAGACCTCAAAGATCAAATTCGTGAGGCTATCGAGGACATTGGGCAGTCACTTTGCGACTTGGTTATTGAAAATTTCATTAAAAGGATATGGTCCTGAAAACGTGGTCGTGGTGGCCATTTGGCTGATGTTGTCTTTCATTATTAACGGCATATCTTCTCCTCTTTATTATGAAATAAACATTCGATCATTTATCTCAAAAAATGCCATTTTTCTTTGAATACCAAAATAACACCTCTTGTTGGAAAACCCTGTATAAGAACATTTTTGTTACTTAGCATATTGTGTATTAAAATAATTTGATGACAAGGCATTCTATATTTCGTAAGTTTATATTTATATGTATTAATCCTGGAATCCATATATTGTCAAAAGCTTTTTAAAAATCTATGAGGCGAGAACATGGGGATTTATTCCAATTCCAGTTAATATTTGATACTAGAAGTGAGCCGCATGCACAGTGGAATGCTGAAATTTGAACCCGAACTGCCGATCGTCAATTAACACACATACACACACATTTCGGATACTTCACTAATGTTTGGAAGCAGACCTATTGGTCGAAGAGCTGTTAAATAGTGTACAGTATACGAATATTATTTCATTTGGGACGTTAAAAAAAAAAATGTTTCCATATATTATTAAATATATGGGGCATTTCATGTCAAGTGAACCAACCAACTTTTGAAATCGATGTCTTCCGATTGGGATGAAATTTGCCCCATGGATAGTTCTACAATAGTAAGTTTTTGATTTTGGAAAAAAAATTACAAAATTTTGTAATTTTTTTTCCGATAGCTTTCTAAACTATTTGGGACAACTATTAAACACAATAATTTTAGACGAAATTTTCTTTTAAATATAAATATTTGTGTTTACAATTATATACTGCTTTTATTACACAGTGTTTCCTTATGATTTTAAATCATACAAAAAGCCTTCTAATATAGATAGTGGCAGATCAGAAAATAAAAAAAAAAACATTAAGTTAGTATTTAAAATTAAGTGCAACATTAAAGCTACATAACATTGAATTTTAAAAATAAATTTATTTTCTTTATATAAATTTAATATTTCCAAGAATTTTTGTGGGAGTTCGTTATTTTTATTGAAAATCTATTTAAATAACATTTCAGGTTGTTCATCATTAAGCAATTAAAATAAATTAAATAGAATAAAACACCTAAACCATTAAAATAATTTAAACACTTACTTACTTATATGTATATTTGTTTGTAAGTTTGAATTTTTATTTGGTTTTTATTTAAACTGTAATTATATAATGAGTCTAAAAAAAAAGAAGACAAACATAAATTGTTTAGAATACAAAATTTTCCCAAAAAATTGGAAAAAAAAAAACGGAGTTTCAAACTAAAGCCGCTCTTTAGAACACAAATGAGGAAAATGAGTTTGAAAAGAAAAAGAAATAAATCTAAATTTAAATAAATATATTTACGTGCATTTTCTATTTTATGACACACAACTAAATGCCCACAAAATTGGGAAATTGAATGTATGTATTTGATTATTTTTCTCTTTTTTCGAATTTAAATTAAACATACTGACCTTTTCCAATATGTGGAGTATCATTTATGATGACACCGGCAAAGGCGACCTTTAGAATACACGAAATTTTGTTATATTTGTTGTGGATTCATTTATGAGCAGTTTATAAAAATATTTTGTTTGAGTTTTCTGACACACACATGTTCTGTATGTAGATTTTGTTTTTTTTTATTAAACATTTGTTATCTTTATATTAGAATCTACCTTTTTTTACGAAAAGAAATAAATATATTTATACCAATATAAATACATATATGTATAAGTAAGAATATTTGTGTTATTTGAAACCCTTTAGATTTTGTATTCTTTCTTTCCTCTTCCTACGTAAAACAAAAACTATTTGAAAAAAAAAGAAAAAAATTTAATGAATTTTTATATGATGTTTGTTAGTTTCTTAAATGCCATTTATAAAACACAAAATGTTTTTCTTTTATAATTTATTTGAATTCTACGTTAAATGTTGTATAAATTTTGTAATAAAATTATATCGATTCTAAAGTGTACCCTACAATACAATACATTAAGTTTCGTTGACATTTCCAATTGGTGTTTTATTGGTTAACAAATATTTGGAATTATTGTTGGTTTCCAAACCAACTGTTTGAATAAAATCTCGAACAAATGATTCATATCAACTGTTTCTAATTTTGATTTTTTTTCAGAAGATATGAACAAATCAAAGATTGTTTTGTTTGTGCCAAATCTTATATTTTCTTTATCTCCATTACCACTCTTGGGAGCATATGGCTTTCACAAAGCATTTCCATCTTACCTTTCAATGTAAAATTGCAGTGTCTTAGTTCTTGGTGTATAGTGTGTTTCCAGATGTTCTTGGGTGTACTACGGCTTCTTGAGTTTTGAGGATTCCATTCTAGCGCCATCCTTGTAATATTATCGGTCATCTTTCTGATAGTATGACCGATCCATATCCATTTTCTGCATTTCATTTGTTTCAGTATGGGTTCCTCATTGGTTCCAGAGATCCGTGTTGCTGATGGTGTTGGGCCAGAATTATTCTGAGGCACTTATTAATGAATTCCATGTAATTTTTGCGAGATTGTGTTCGATATTATCTACATTTAACTTCCGTATAACAGAGAAAACTTTACACATGCATTGAATATTTTGGGCATGTTTTGTCTGGACATTTGCGAGTTTCTTCATACTGAATGCAGTTGCCCGAATGTCGTGCTTGCTCTGTTGAGCCGAGAACGGCTACTAGATTGCAGAATCCATCTTCGTATTCAACTGGTTGGCCTTGTACAGGGTTCCCAGATATTTTTCGAGACTTTTCCCCAAATTTAAATTTTTCATCCCCGAAATTCCCCAAAAAACTGTTTTTGCTATCCCCAAAAATCCCCAGTAAAAATAATAGTCTAATTTTAATTCATACATACATTATTTGCACTACAATTAATTTTATTTATGTACGCATGTAAAATAATTTAAAAAATAAAACTTATAAATTAAAATTTCTGATTTCATTCCATAAGAAATACAATTTTATATTTACTAAGCCATTCAGATATTGTTTTTTTAATTCTAGAGTTTGTTAGTTTTTTAACTTTTAAAAAGAGAAAATACTTTAACCCCCAGTAACACGAAGTCTGTTAACTAATATTTATACTGACAGTATAACTATTAGTTAACGCCTAACCAGGATTCGTGTTAATGGGGGTAATTTTTGAAAATTAAAACTCCTTATCAAATCATTTTTTTAGGAATAAAATATCTATTGGTAATACATAATAACAAGGATTGCCAGTATAAAATGTCAAATAGCATATTGTTGCAATTTGAAGACTTACCAGACTTAAATTTGTATTCGATTTAAAACAAACTCTTACATAAATTAAATACTTAGAACAATTCCATAAATACGAAAACTAAAACAAAAAAATAAAAAGTAAAATAAAAATCCCCAAAAATATTCAAAAAATCCCCAAAGCATACAATATTGCCCCAACTGTGCCCCATATCCCCAAACCCAATTATTTATCCCCATTTACAAAATAAAATCCCCAATTTGGGGAAAAATCCCCTAATCTGACAACACTGGCCTTGTAGCATGATGTTCTCTGTGCTAACAATATTAATTCTCATGGCTTTGGTTTTCTTGATATTTATCTCAAGTCCAACATTACACGCTAATCTTTCCAAATCTAGTAGTTTCGTTTTGTGCGAGAGTAGACAAACATCATCCGCATAATCAAAATCTTCGAGTTGGCGTGAGAGATTCCATGTAATTCCTCTTCTCTCCAACTAGACTTCGCTCATTATATCATCCAGCATGATGATGAACGGTTGAGGTGATAAAACGCGTCCTTGTTCTACTTCAGCGTTAGTATGAAATAGTTGACTGATTTTCCAATTGTGAAGAACTGTGAGTTCTGCATCATTGTATATAGCTCTGATGATTCCAATTATTTTTTGGGGTACTCCTTTCCTACTCAATGCTTTCTATATGGCACTTCATCTAATGGTATCGAAGGCTTCCTTGAAGTCTACGCCATTCTATACATTGCTCTATTATAATGCGTAGAGTATTGGCCTGATTTAAGCAGCTTCTAATTGGCCGAAAACCTGCCTTTTCATTTCGCAGATTGTTTTCTATTTTGTTTTCGATTCTTCCTTGTACTATGACTGCCAGTATCTTGTGTATGGTGTTAAGCTGAGTAATTCCTCTCCAATGGTTGCAATCTTTCAAATCGCCACTTTTCGGTAACTTTACAAGCAGCCTCTCTTCCTCCCAGACTGATATGATGTAAAGCTGTTGAAGTTCAGTTGTGGTTTAGATGTAAACAAAAGGGATTTCTGAAAGACAGAAAGAAAGAAAGAAAGAAAGAGAGAGAGATATATGAAATTTGTCTTATTCTGCCTCGTTACCAGGCCAGCCCGATTTTTGGCAAATACCGTTAACCCTTTGACGACCACGGGGGCACCGGTGTCCCAACAAAAAAACATAACTAAATAAACAAATAACGAAAAAAAGAATGGGTTCCATTTTAATTAGTTCAAAAACGTGTCTCTTATTAATGTATTTAGATTAAAACAAGTTGTATTTTTTATTGTCTTTGAAAATTTACAGTTTTATTGATACTGTGTTCAAGAATTGTTCAAAAATTAGTCTTATGATCGTGAAAGGGTTAAAAGATATTTAGTATAAATTTCATTTAATAAGGACGGTTTTAGTGTAATATGTACAAGTATATTAAAATAAGTTTTAAATTGATTGCAAGGCTTCTTTTTTTCTTATATTATTAATTTTTTAGAAATGACTCCTTTGTGAAAATAATGAAATAACTCCCTATTTTTGCAACTGCATTAAAAAGCACGAATTTAAATTCAGAATTATAATTTAAACATTTTGGAAGAAATTTTTCATTTGAGTGAATTTTCTTGCCAAATCACTAAAATAGTGCTACATACTTCGGCAAATTTCGAAAACAAATTAATTTAAATTAATCCTTGAAAATGGAATTTGTAGTTAAATTTCTTAGAATTTTTATGTCCTTCATCTTCGTGAGAAGGGTATATATAAATTTGTCATTCCGTTTGTAATTTCCACAATATAATTTTCCGTACTTATAAAGTATATATATTCTGGATCCTTATAGATAGCGGAGTGATTAAACCATGTCCGTCTGTCTGTCTGTCCGTCTGTTGAAATCAATTTTCTAAAGACTCCAGACATCTGCGGGATCCAAATCTTTAATAGTTCTGTCAGACATGCTTTCGAGAAGTTTCCTATTTATAATCAGCAAAATCCGTCCATAAATAACGGATATATGAGCAAAAATCCGAGACAACCTCTATTTTTAGATTTTTTTTTATCTATATCTCGATTACTAAGTCATAAATATACACAATATGGATATCTAATGATAGATATTTCAAAGTCCATTGCAACGATGTATATAAGGCTATACAAAGTTGCACCTACAATGGGTAAAAATCGGGAAAAATATTTTTATACCCGAATTTTTTTCATCAAAAAATTTTTTTTAGTCATAAATGTTTTTATTAATAAACTAAAAAATTTTTAATTAAAAAAAAATTGTTTTTAAAAATTGGAAAAAACTTTAAAAAAATTGTAAAAAAAATTAAAAAATTTTTTTTTTTAAATTTTATTTTAAAGTATAATTTAGCTCTCTTACTCTTGTTTTTTTCATTTCTGATTTCTTAAAATGAAAGTTTCGATTATGCCGATATTTTCGGAAACCACCGGTCAATATAAATCTGATTGATGATTATTTATCATCGAATCTCGCTATTGTTGATGATAGTCATATGATTTCAATACTATTAACTAGTTTCAAAATTTGTTTATCAATTCAAATACTTTATTTTTAATGCTGTAGCTTTTTGTCGAAGTCGACCTAAACCGTCATTAATTTTAACATTACAATTTCCTTATTTATTTACAAATTAATATTTATAAATATTTTTGTTGGAAATAAAGGTTGTCCACGTATAGTTAGTTTTGTTTTTGTTGCGCTTGGGTATTTGGTTGCACATTAAAGAGACAAATCGGCGTCATCAAAAAGTTTAGTTTTTTTTCTTTTTGTGGTAATTTTCAAAATGTTTCTAACGATTTTCTGTTTTATTATTAATTATGCTGTAATGGAAAAGGGTTTTTGAAATATTTCAATGGGTTTTTCAACATGATTTTTTGTTAAGCAACAAAAAAAGTAAACATATCAAATATTATCTTGGTGGAAAATGAAAACCAGAAAATAATATTTGTATTTTTTTCTAACCAATAAATGTTAGACATTATGACTATGAGTTTTGAATATTATAGACATTTAGTTTCTTTTTATGTGAACTAGGTATACACATAAAATATTCTCATTAGTAGTTTTATTAAGAAAAGAAAAAAAAATAATAATTTTATGTTGTGGCTTTTATCAAATATGTTATTATAAATTTTTCAAGTCTGGTGACGCAAGTCCAAACACACACATTTTGATCTTAAATTCGAATATGAAATGTGAATATTCATTGATGAGTAAGTAACTGGCTGCTCGTGTCCATCAAAATTTTATTTATGAATTTTAATATTTCATTTCAGCATATTTGTTAAACTATAAGAAATGATAAGATGTTTTAATTATTAACATTTGTATTTGTTGCTTTATATTAAGAAAAATAACATTTTATTTTGCAATAAAAAAAATTTAAATTAGCTGAAATACTTAAGAGCTTCATTATTTGGTTGATTGGCTTTAATAGACTTTCCGTTATGAGTATTTTATAGTTTTTTTTTTTTTTTTTATTTTTATTTGTTGATAAAAACTAATTCATTCATATAAAATTCTGTATTTTGTATGCAAGAAAATATTGAAAATGTTAATAATACATAAATATTTCAGGCATGTGCTGGGGTTTTTAACACCTTAACACAACTTTTTGTCACTGAGTGGCGACCTTAACATATGCCGCAGATCAAATTGAAATGCGAATAAACGGTAAAAGTAAAATTTCAAACTTAATAAGTAGTAAATAACCGCATAAAAAACTCAATTAATATTACATAAATTAGCAATAAAACTTTACTGATTTTGGCAAATACCACTAATGTCTTCGTTCGCATTGGCGCCTTACTATTTAAATTAAATTATTATAATCAATTTCTGATTAATTGCTCATTTACATAGAAATGTTAAAAATTCAAACCAAAATAAAGTAAAATGTAAAACAGACTACTTTATAGTCAAGAGCAGTAATATAACGCGTGGCCCCCTAACCGTATTACTAGCACTCCAGTTAATCGTTAAGAATTCCTGTTTTAAAACCTAATATTGTTAAAATTTTACTGTTTTTAAGATATTTAAAACATGTTTGACAATTTGGAAATAAATTTCGAAAATATGATTTTTATGCCAAATTGAAGATAATATGAAATTTACACTAAAAGGTATTAGAAATCCCTTTAAATCATATCTTAGTATAATGAGTTAAATTAAAAATTCTTAATGATTTTGATTTCCTGTAACCCAGACATTAGTCATTTCCGAATATTACAATTTTTAAGTTGAAAAACCATTTTGAAATTCTATTACATTTGACATTTACATATGAGCAGTTGTTAAAAACATTGTTTACAGCACCTTATAAATATGTATATATGTATCACACACATACATATAGATACAAACATACATATGTACGTTAGGGTGGCCCCAAAAAAATATAACCACAATAAAAGTTTAATTCATTCTTAGATAACGAGTCTCAAAATGTTTGTCCTGGTTGGTGTATTAGGTGAGCTGGATCAAAGAATTATTATAAGTGTATATGAAATTCAAAAATATTCATATATTTTTAAAAGTTGTAAAAATTTAAAGTTTTTAAAATTTTTACATATTGGGTGTCTGACTTAAAAATGTGGGATTTACAATAGATGACGTATCTTTTGAACGCTGTTTTTGTTTTTAATAACTTATATTTTATTTTGAACGGTACATATCTGTCATTTATTCTCACTCACTGATTAAACGTTATAATGTAAACGTTTTTTTTTTTTGCTTCGATAATGACGAACTTTGAGCAACAAAGCGTTATATGCTGGAAGTTTTGCTTTAAATCTCTAATTTGAAAAAAAAGTCCAGCTGAAGCACACTGATTGCTCACCAAAGCTTATGGTAAATGTGTTCCATCAATTTTAATGTGCGAGAGATGGTTTGTGCGGATCAGAAGTGGTGATTTTTACACAGAAGACAAATATCGTCCAGGTCAGCCAAAAAAAAAACTTTGGAAACCAAGAATTGGAGGCATTACTCCATGAAGATTGTTGTAAAACTTAACAAGAGCTTGCAAAATCATTGGGAGCTATTCAAGCAGCAGTTTCAAAACGTTTGCGAGCAGCAGGATTCATCCAAACGCAGGCAAATTTGGTACCATACGAATTGAAGCCGAGAGATCTTGAGAGACAATTTTGCGTGTCCGAATTTATGCTTGAACGGTTTAAAAGAAAGTCAGATTTGCACCGAATCTTTAATTGAAAAGAAAAATGGATTCATTACAATAACCCAAAGCGTAAGAGATCGTGTGTGAAGACCGGCCAACCAACAGAATAGACACCAAATAGCCATAGTGCTAAGGTATTGATCCCTATTTGGTGGGAGCAAAAGGGTCATATCTATTATGAACTGCTGAAATTTGATCAGACCATCACACGTTCGTTTGAAGTGAACCTGTTCATTTGAAGTGAGCATTGGCCGAAAAACGCCCAGAATATGCGACCAGGTATCAAACCGTAATATTCCATTATGACAACGGTCGTCTAAATATTGCAATACCTGTTAGAAGCTTTTTAGAATGAAGTGGCTGGAAAGTTATGCCTCACCCGCTTTATAGTCCAGACAGTGCCCCATCTGACTACTATTTGTTTCGATCGATGCAGAACACTCTCTCTGGGATACGCTTCACTTCAGCAGAGAGTATATTAAATTGGCTTGATTCGTTCTTGGCTTCAAAAGATGAGCAGTTCTTTTGGCTCAGAATCCATATGTTGCTAGAATGATGTGAAAAGGTCATAGCTAACAAACATATATTGTACAAAGGTTTCAACATAAAAGCTAACAATTTTAAAAATTCCTCATTTTTAAGTAATACACCCAATAAATAAAATGATTTGCCTGAAATGTTGCAAGTATTTTGTTTAAATTAAAATATTTCTTTATAATCCAATAAATTATAAAGTCGTATATATATACCAATGGAAGGCTTATGATATTACGCTTATTTTGATATCCATATTGCTAAGAAATAGCTAACATTAGATGAGGAAGAAAATAGGTGTCGAAAAATTCAAATAAAATTCCAACTAGATTGTATATCGAAAATCGGAAAACACTGTTTCCATGAATTTATATGAGTTTTGTAACATATTAAATTATGTAATCAATTACTTAAAATAATTTGTATGTCAAAATTTAAAAAAAAAACTGAAATTTTTAAAAATACAAAAGTTCGAATAAATTTGTACTTACGCCGAACCTCGGATGCTCCTTTTAAACTGCTTTCACTTGATATCAGTTTTTCATATGTTTCCTTTGCATGGAATATAAAAAACTAAAAAGGACTTGATCCAAATACTGATTCGAGGACAAACATTTGGGAGAAATGATATTCTCAAACCAACTACACTTTCATTTCATACCTTATTTTTCCTTCATACAAAAGCGGCCACCCTAATGTACATACATATGTATAAACTCACTCTCATAAATGTATTTAATTTCAAGAATATAAATCTATGAATTATTGTATGAATGAATTAGGGCCTGTATGCCCATCGTCATTGTCATTCATCCATCTAACATCTGACAGTTAGAAAAAAGGGTTGAAATATTTTGTTGTATTATTTTGAGATATGAAAACATTGTCATACATACATATGTATATTCATCATCATCATCATTCATCTTTTGCGTTTTTTTTTTTTTTTTTGTCTACTTCTTATAACAAAAATGGTAGCAACCATATTTTTTATTACGAATATACATATATACTTACATATAGTCGTATATAATCGTACCCATGTAGATAAATACAGTTTATGTTTTGTATATTAAGTAATATGATTAAAAATTCATACTCTTCTATGCATATCATCATATACAATATCTACATACATACTTACAGTATATCCATGTATTATTTATTCGTATCAACAATGTGATATGAAGCAGATGTCACATTTTAAAACAAACACATGCTACACACTTTCGAAAAAGATGAGATTTAAAATGTTTAAATAAATAAAAACAAAACTTAAATTAAAGCGTTTATTGAAATAAATACAGCTAGCATATGTTTGGTGAAGTTTGACAATTATTTACATAGACTCAGTCAACAATGAAAAATTTTAGATTTGGATGAAATTCTAGTAAATAAAAGCAATATTGAGGACCGAATGAAGTTTTTAGTATTTTCAGTTGTATTTTAGAATTTTTAAATGGAAACTGGAAATTTTTGAAATACAACTGGATTTTTTGAATACATTTGGAATCTGCCTTTACAGCCAAGGTCTAGCATTATGTCTTAATGTCCTATCTATAGACAAATCAGAGGTTATAGCCTAAGTGTTGGTCCGGGAACACTTTGAAAGCCAGCTTTGATTTCACAAAAATTTATTTATTATCTGAAAGTCAAGAAATGTTAATATCTAGATGTAACTTTTTAGAAAATATCTACAAAATATTCGCTACATTTGTGCGTTATTTCTTTTAGTTTAACAGATGTTCTTATCTCTCCAGATCGATAGTTCCACGAAAACCAAATAGATGAACGGGGTTTGGTCATACTAAAATAAACATGTTTGCAAATAGTTTTGAAACAAATTGGATAATTGATCTATGGGAATTTTTTAGTGTTAAGATTACATTAAATAATACTCTTAGATCAATAATTACTACATAAGGATGGTGTTGTTAAATCATAGTCATTCTTATACAGAGAAAACAGATTCGTAGTTGCAACCAAATTTGTTGCCAATCGAATGATTCGGTTGCACACAAAGAATATTTTGGTTCTATCAACAGAAAGTATGTTTATAAAGAAGAATTTCGGTCGAAGCAACCAAACTTTTGTTACCCCTTCTAAAATTTTGTAGCCATAATTAAAAAATTCGGTCACTAAGGTAGTATCATTCTCATTGCTATTACACAGAGAAAACATATTCGTGATAGCAACCGAATTTGTTGCCAATCGAATGATTCGGTTGAGCACATATACATTTTCGGTTCTATCAACAGAAAGTCAGTTGATAAAGAAGAATTTCGGTTGAAGCAATCAAACTTTTGTTACCCCTTCCAAAATTTTATATCCACAACTGTAAAATTGGGTCACTAACGTAGAATCATTCGATTGGAAACAAATTCGGTAGCAATCACGAATATGTTTTCTCTGTATAGGTTAAAACTGTTCCAAACAATACAAAGTTATTTGTGGATGGTTTGATTGAAATATGTATATTCTATAGCTAAGATCACTTCTTAGTCTCTTAGAAATTTTCAGCTTTGCAGCAGAAAATCTGTTTTTTTACTCTCTTCGTTACCTGTGTTATAAATATTCATATTAGATTTTGAAGGAATTTCGTAATTATAGAGTTCCAAATCCAAAAAATTGAGGACTTGAAGCTACTGATACAATTATCGATATATTCCTCACACTGTAAATAAGTTATTTCTCCTGCATATTTCCAATTGTAAATGCATTTCCAAACTTCAGGCCGATGAAATATGATTTTCCAAAAAAGCGCCAATAATGTAAATTATTGTGATCGCGTTTCAGCTCATAAGATAACCGATAAGTGTGCTTCTCATCAAATATTTTTCATAAATACAAGTTATTTTTTAAGCCAGTTTTCAATTGCAGTATGTATTGTCAATTATAATTCCCTAACAAAAGACTAAAAACTAAGTTTCCTTCAAATAAGTATTTTTGTATGAACAAATATCTCTCTTTAATTTCTCTACAATTTAAAATATGTATTGTATTTATATGTAGACAAACATATCTCTTTAATTTCCTTACAATTTAAAATATCGATTACAAATGTCCCCTTTTCTCAAAACGATGCAAAAACAAAAAGAAATCAAACACGAAACTAAAATTCAAGCACAAAAACACTTACATACATACAAAAGCACATACTAACTTTAGTAGGAAGGAGTAAAGAGGCCCTTTAAATGACCTTATTTAATAGATACAAGAAATCTAAGTTATATTTAATATTCGTATTACTCTAACAGTTGACGTGTATGGATCTTTTTTGAACTCTCTCGCAATCGGTGCGAGAGAGTTCATAATAATTTTATAAATTTTGTTAAGGGTTCAACTCGTAATGATAACTTCTCTCCAGATTCTTTAAGAAGTCTTACACATTATATTTTCTTGTATCTAGACAGCCAACCATTACTTGCATGGAGTCCACCATTATAAAGCCTATTTTGTATTACTATAACTTTTGTTTATAAAGCAATTCTATTAACTGGAATATGTTTTTCCTCTAGTCGAAAAAACAACAATAAAGCTCCTTTCCATTGGGGAAATTCACCATTCTTTAGTGATCGACGATTTTTTGAAACATTCTTGGTAGTTTTTAAATTCGATAAAATTTTTGATTTCGTTTTCTTTACTAGTTTTGTTAAACCCTTCACCTTCTAGAGAAGGGTATATAAAGTTTGTCATTCCGTTTGTAATTTCCACAATATAATTTTCCGACCCTATAAAGAATATATATTCTGGATCCTTATAGATAGCCCTGTCTGTCTGTCTGTCCGTCTGTCTGTTGAAATCAATTTTCTGAAGACCACAGATATTTGGTTTCTTGTTTTTTATTTTGGTGTTTTGTTTCGTTTGGCGTTCTTGTTTTTATACCCATCACCTTCGTGAGAAGGGTATATATAAGATTGTCATTTCGTTAAAAATTTGATCGTTTGTTTGATTTTGTTTGTTTTTTCTCCACATTCGTTATATCTGATTTAGCATTATTTTTGATACTGTTTTCAACACTCTTACAGGCTTCTACTAAGTAGTACTCATTTCAACTAGTACTCATGATGTGTTCTTGTCGAAACGGTGTCATATACATTTACTTTATTGCTTGATAGAATTAAGCTACCACGTAAACCAATCATTTATGAAACATAGTTCGGGGCCTACATAAAGGACTGCCAAATGAGGGCCTTTCACTATTTCCCGCTGGTTACGAATATATCTACTATTAAACATTTAACTTTAAAGAGATTGACACAAAAAATTTAAACAACTCTAGCAACAGAAATAATAGAGACAAAAAATATATAAAAAAAAACAACTAAAGTAAATTGCTTAAATTGTAAACGACACAAAACGAATGAATTGCAACAAAACACACACACACACACTCTTATACTAACTAAGTAACTAACACACACGCATGTATTTACATTTATTTACACACAGATACAAACAGAGAAACGGAAGTAAATTGTAGTAAATGTCTTTTAACTACTTGTAGAACGAAAAATCTAGTATATATATATACACAATATGTATATACTTTTACTATATACATATGATATATACAACATCTACATAAAAATTGGTACATAAAGACAATTTGGTTGCTCGATTTGGTTTTTTGTATGTGTTGTAGTTGCACAAAAACAAATGAAAACATGAACAACAGCAACCAAATCAGCAACATTAATGTTGTTGCTGGCATATAGTTACTTGTATCTATAAGTACATGAGTAAACTGAAAAGTTCTTTAAACATTAAATTTTTTTAACTAATTGGCAAGGTTGGCTACTGTTATCTATAAAATATCCTTTCAGCTCAACTACCTTTATAGAAATTATGCTATAAATAATTTG
Organism: Calliphora vomitoria; assembly: GCA_942486065.2. Classification (NCBI taxonomy): domain Eukaryota; kingdom Metazoa; phylum Arthropoda; class Insecta; order Diptera; family Calliphoridae; genus Calliphora; species Calliphora vomitoria. Next base: position 68,886,591 of record OW818030.2, on the reverse strand, counting down.
AAATTATAAAAATAAACGTTACATATTCTCAATAATTAAGTTAATTACAATCTGCAAACATTCATATTTGATATAATTTGCAGAGGTGGTTCCAAATTAAAAACTAGCTGGAAAGAATTATTTAGTAGCTCTTTTATATGAATTCTCTGAACCCAAAAAAAACTTAAAAATTACGTACTTTTCAAGTTACACAGTAGGGTATATAAAGAGGGAGTAAAAAAAACGTATACACGTTATTCCAGTCAAAACTTTCCCTTGGTTCAACAAATTATTTTTATACCCTTCATCTTCGTGATAAGGGTATATATAAGTTTGTCATTCCGTTTGTAATTTCCACAATATAATTTTCCGATCCTATAAAGTATATATATTCTGGATCCTTATAGATAGCGGAGTCGATTAAGCCATGTCCGTCAGTCTGTCTGTTGAAATCAATTTTCTGAAGACCCCAGATATCTACGGGATCCAAATTTTCAATAATTCTGTCAGACATGCTTTCGAGAAGTTTCCTATTTAAAATCAGCAAAATCCGTCCATAAATAACGGAGATATACGCAAAAATTTGAGACAACCTCTGAAAATTTCATAAAAAAAGACAATTTATTGCATGCTTTGACAAAAAAGCAAATGTGTGTTGGCTTCATTGCTTTGCGTATTTTGTTTTTGTTTTTGGTGTTTGACGAAAAAGCTACAAAACGTATGTTTGGATGTGTGTTGGTTTCATTATTTTGCGTATTTTGTTTTTTTTTGGGGTTTCGTTTCGTTTGGCGGCGTTGTTGTTTTTATACCCTTCACCTTAAGATAGGGTCACACATGGCAAATATTTGACGAAAAAGACGTAACCACTAAATAAAATATATTTTAATTCTTATATTTATTGAGAAAAACTCCTTTTACTTAGGACAATTCAAAGCAAATATTCAGTTTTATTTTATTTGATGGTGTTTGATATTACAAAACACTTGTAAGAGTAAACAACGTCAAACAAATTTGTACTAAAATAAGTGGTTACGCTTTTTTGAGTAAATATTTGCCGTGTGTGACCGTACCTTTAGTGAAAAGGGTATATATAAGATTATCATTTCGTTTGTAACTTCTACAATATAATCTGTTCGTCAGCAATTAAATGTAAAATTTTTAAAAGTTTTCTTGATATATTTAGGATGCTATACCCTGAAAGTGGGCAATTAATCCATCCACAACGAATATAGCATTCTTATTTGGTTTTTCAATCAGGTTAGCTTTTAAAAATATGTCCGAGATTATCTTTTTTATATCATTTATTAACAGGTATTATTATGGTCAAAATGATCTCCGAAAAAAGCACTTATACAAATAATTACAACTTTTCAAAAAATCCAATATGGACTTTAAAATAGCAAAAGATTTGAAGATTCATCGTCACACAGTTTCAAAAGCCATTAAATAGTATAAGGAAGAATTTGAACATTGAAAGGAAATCTAGATCAGGAAGACAAAAAGGCCTAACAGATATTGGTAAGGCAAAGAAGTCGAACAACTCATTCGAAGAGCACCGAACACTTCTATCAGAAAGGCAGCTCGTAAAGTTAAATGCTATGATTCTTTTGTGCTCAGAGCCAAAGCTAATGCTGAGTTGAAGTCGTATAAAGCTCAGAAAGTTCCAGATCGCAATGTGTTAAAGAACTTAGAAGCTAAAGAAGGAGCGAAAAAATTTTAGTAAAATTTTATAAAAAATACATGTGTTGTGTGCTATATGATGAAGCTTATATACTGGCAGACTTTTCTCAACTTCCTGGTCAAGATTTTTATGTGGCTGATGGACGAGGTAATGTTCACGAACAATACCGGACAAAAACACAAACAAAATTCCCCAAGAAGTTTTTTTATGTGGCAAGCCATTTGCAGTTGTGACAAAAGAATCCAATCATTTGTGACATCAGCACGATAAACACAGATATAAGTTTCTTAAAACAGCACGGAGTGCCTTCATATTTCTAGCTTGATTTGGCATCATGTCACTATAGAAAAAAGGACTTTGAGTGGAATTCAAACAATGTCAATTATGTAACATGGGAGGCAAATCCAACCAACTATCCAGAACTTCGACCTCTGGAAAGGTATTGGGTTCTTGTAAAAAGATTATGCAAGAATACAGGAAAGGAGGATTTCCGGAAAAAGTGGATAAATTTAAAAATACCGACTAATATACCAGAATTTTATTGTTTAATGATTTCATACAATATTTGAATAAGTTTTTTCTGTCTCACTCTTTATATAAAGAACTTCAAAATTTAAAATAAAAGGTTGTTGCAAAACTACTTAGTTTAAAAAATACTGAGACACAATAGGACCAATGAAGTAGAATATTAATTTAATAAAAGCTAATTTTAGATTCTATGTGATAAAACAAATGAACTCTAGTGCAAATTACTTCTCAAATGCTCGTTTGATAAGCCTGAAAATGCGCTGGCTGAATCCGAATAAATTTTTGAGCCATTTCGTAATCGTGTATGAAAAATGGACTCTTCATACCAGTGAAAATAAATTTGATTCGAGTAGCAGAGGAGCATACGAGTTTATTTTTTTAAGACGGCCCCAATTACTTTTTAAACTTTTGCGAATTTTTAGTGTTTTTTATTTTTAATTTTAATATATTCTTAAAGTCCTTGATTAGGACTATAAAATATAGCGACTTGTTCTATATTTTATAGTTATTGAGTTATACGCATTTGAAAATTCAAATTTCACCCAAATGATTTTCTTATTTATTGTTTAATTAACAAAAAAAAAAAAATCGGTCATACATGAATGATATTATGATATTTTGGATGTGTATAACTCAATAACTATTAGAGATAAATGGCAGAAACCACTATGCTTTTATAGGAATAATTGAGGGCTTTAAGATTTTTAGACATACCGAAGCATTTAAAATTTTAGAATGTCTGAGGTGAACTACTTTAAAACCACATATCGGTTTAATAGTCAATTGTTCAATACATTTGTCGAGTAATGTTTCCATAACAATATCTGCTACAATTGGAAAAGATGGAGATCCCTTTATTACATTGAAAATATTGGTTCTAAAACATTTTAAAATACGTAACAATAGATCCTTTCACACATCCGTGTGTTCTTCTAAGGACTGAGATCGAACAATTTTTAACATACATATATGTTAATAAAAATGAAAACACTAAACTTACAGTTTTAAATTTTTTTTATTTGATTGAAATTATTGTTACATTTACAAAAAAAAAATTATTTTTATAGTTCTAATCACTAAATTTTGAACCTTTTTCGAAAACCCTTCCATTATGGTTTTTATAGTGCTTTAGGTCACTTTGTTCGAACAGGTTGTCCATTTCCATTTAAAATCTACCAAACTTTTGGAAACCTTTTTGTGCTCTTCAATTCCCTTTTAACAAGAGCCCATTATCTATCCACTGAACTCAGCTTCAGGCAGTTTGGAAGAATAGCCTATCTTGGTACAAATACCACATTATTGGTCTAGTACAGAAGTGCGCAAAAGTAAATTCTCTCACCAATACACTTACTCGTACCAACACATTCAATTCTTTATTTTGTTCAGTGTACCTACAAACAAACAAATACAAAAACTGAAAAAATAAAGAAAAAGTCAAGGCGAATTCATATAAGGTTACTCGTTAGCCCAGCTGATCATCAGCTTTTTCATCTCAATTGTCAAAATTTGTGTTAATATTGGTGCGCGTCATATATATGTGTGTGTTTGTGTGTTTTTGATGCGTCGTCCACTTTTTTCCTATTGTTTTATATTCAATTTCTTCTGTTTCTCCACGCGTTTGAGCTTTCATCGAACATTTTAACATCCTCCACATGAAATAAAGCAATAAATGTAAAACTTACACTGGTTTGTTGTTAAATTCCAGTTTAATATTGAATTCGCCGTACTTGTATTTTTTGACAGATGGGATGAAAAGCGAAAACAAAAATGTATGTTGTTTTTGTATTGTTGTAGGGACGAGAACACCTTATATGAATTCGCCTTGGAAAAAGTCATACACCCATGCTCATGCGCTTTTGTAGTTGTCTCGTTGAGTGGACAACGACTACTAAATTGTAAGAGCATAAGAATACGTGTGATTTGAATGGAAGTCTTATGAATGGAAGCAGCCTTTTTTGTAAACATTTCTTGATGTACATTTCGGTATTTATAGAGCCCTTTGTAACAAATGTTTAGCTTTTTTGCCGCAACTGCATATTGCTTGCCATACCAAGAACTTTTTTGGGAAATTTTGTCTGCTTTTGGTTCCTAAACTTTTCTTCAACATTCCCATGAGCATCAGTAACATAAAATTTTTGACCAGGAAGTTGGGAAAAATCTTCCAGAACATACGTTTCGTCATCCATTATGCAATAAGAATATTTTATTATAAAACTTGACTTCAATTTCCGTGCTCTGTTTTTGGCCTCTGTCAGGAAAATTTTGAGCCTTGTATGTTTCTAAATAGTCCGAGAACCGAGCTAACCGGTTTGCTTTCCTACCGGATGTGTTGGGAGCTCTTTTGAAAATGCTTTCTATTTTTTGGCTTTAGAAACATCATGTGGACCATTCCTTCTACCTGAACCAGGTTTTCTATTAACAAACAAGTTCTCCCCGAACTGTTTAATAACATTGGAAACAGTCAAATTAACAACAAATGAATATAATTGACATTAAACATAATAACTGACATGTTTTACAAAGGAAAATTGATCAAAAAAAAAAAAAAAAAAAAAAATCAAATGATACTTGGGTTAAAAGTTTTAATGAAAAAACGTGTGTTAAGAATTTTACGATCTCACTCCTTATTCCATTCCATTTGTCATCTATAAAGCTTATATGTATGTATATTTATTTCCAAAATATTTTAATTTTGCCCCACTGTGTGTCTGTTCGTGATCAATTGTTGGTTTTGACTTATGGAAGTACAGATAGTTTTATATAAATATGTCGATAACAATTATATTAATAGCTTCAACGCTTTAGAGTTAGTATCAACCAAAGTATTCGAATTACATTTCAATTATTTCTTCTTGTAATATATCAGGTTTTTCATCATCATTAACATAGATTCTGAATATTACTGCAGATATATCAATAACCTTCGCAGTTAGTTTTTTTTAAGTCCCATTGAAACTGTTTCCTGCTAGTAGTTATAAGTGCTATAAGTCCATTTTTAAAGGCCCTGCAATATAATTTTATTTATAAATTAAGAAAAATTGGTCCTATTTTATATAATGTTAAAACACTTTTCCGCCAGTCTTTTATAGTTATATAAAAGTGTGTGCTCCTCTCTTGCAAGCAGAAGAGTAAGAAGTAACAATTTTTAGATTCAAAATATTTGTCGTATAAACTCATCATCGGTGTGTGTTGTAATTGTAGTCTGGAAAAGGAGCAAAAAGGAAAAAAAAAACGGCTGTAAAGGACTATGGGTTTAATACTTGTTGTCGTAGTTGTTGCTGTAACAATATTTGTTTGGATACATATAGTCTGGTTAAAACTGGTAGACAATTTTATACAAAACCATACACACTGGCAGACAGACTATCTCACACTCACACTCAACAACAAACGGAAGTCTAAAGTTTCAATTGTATGGATGTGAATTACACAAACTAAAACATGTACATATGTATGTATCTATGTATGAATGTGTGTAGACAGCTTTATATATATATATACACATTTGCGTATATACATAGATTTTCTTTTTCTATTATATATATGTATATGCTCGCTATATACTATAGATGTATGTATAGGACTAGTATCTTTTAGTTTGTATATTTTATGTAAACGTTTGAAGTCAAGTTTTTTTTGTTTGTTCTGGTGTAGTTGTCGTCATCGTTTATGTTTTTGTTGTTGTGTTTTTGTTTGTATATAAATAAATGGGCTGGTTGTTGACATTGGTTTCGTATTTACAAAGAAATCGATTAAATTTAATCGAAATGGCGTGAAAATCTCCTAAAGACAATTTTACATAGACATTCATTCATTCATTTCATTTAGTTAGCTACTACTCACACTCTCATTCACTCAGTTATTTACTTGTATTTGCAAAAGACTTCCTATTTCTAAAACAGCAAGGTCAATGACTAAAAAACATTCAACAAAATTTAATCAAATGGAAAATTTCAGTTTTCTTTTAAAGTTAATTTAAATTTTCATTTCGAAAGTGTTTAGAAATTTAAGTTGTTTTTGTGGAAGAATTCTGTGTTTTTTGCAATGAAGAAACCAATTGTGGAATTTAAATCGATTTTTGAGACTTCTTAATGTTGTCTGTTTTTATGCTTTAAATTTAAAAGGAGACAGAGTGGAAATGAAAGAGAATATAGTAGATTCATGGGAAAAGTTTCACTTAACATCAATTCTCTAGCAATTCAATTTAAGTTAGGGAAAAAGCTTAGTAACTTTTAAATATACATACTTTTCCTGAAGAGCTGCATTTGAGCAAAATTTTTAAAGTTCTTCCGAAACAACTTCTTCATTTGTCTAAAATAGCTGATCTTTAACTTTAGTCTTGGATGCACTTTGATAACTACTATTGATCAAACACACGACTGTTAAACTGGCCGCCTTACTGTAATGTATGGAAATTTGATGCAGCCCTTAAAAACCATGTCTGCAATTTCGCCGAAATAACGACGTTATGTCTAGGTAAATTTTGAAATATGTTCAAGATACGATGCAGAATTCATATTAAAGATATATTTCAATTTTGCCAGTTTCCAACTCTTTATTGTTTTAAATTAATGATCTCAGCGCTTAGTTGAAAAATCTTGGTGATCTGTTCGACAAATCGCTCTATAGATAACATGAATGAGCAGTATCTTATTGTTTCACACCACCTAAGCAATTAAACATCTGTATAGAGAATTTTTTCTGGGACTTTTTTCCCAATATGAATCTAATTCCGTTAGGCTCAATTTTAGCCCACCGACTGCCACGTTCTTTTGTCCATAAAATTCATTGGATTCTTTCTTCCCCGGTACCCTTCTAAGTATGTATCAGTGATGCCGTTTGAATACATTTCTCTACGTAACAAGTAAATTCTTTTAATTTTATTTTACTAACTTTTCAGCCCTGCTGTTAACCCTTTGACGACCACGGGGACACCGGTGTCCCAACACAAAACTATTGAATAACTAAATAACGAAAAAAAGAATGGATTCCATTTTAATTTAAATTAGTTCGTAAACGTGTCTCTTATTAATATGTCTAGATTAAAACAAGTTCGGTTATAACTTTTATTTTTTACTGTCTTTGAAAATTAAATGTACTGTGTTCAAGAATTGTTCAAAAATAATTCTTATGGTCGTGAAAGGGTTAAATGAAGTACTATGTGAACAAGTAGAAGCAATTTTTAGTATTTTAAATGCATGTCATGTCGCGGATGTGTGTCTTATGTGTAATTTATTACCGCCTAGAAAATCCTAGATCTAAGTACATATATAATGAATATTGAGCTGGCTATAATCCAATTTTGTGTATTTGAACGATTTCGTCGGGTTTTCGTCGGACACAACAAATAGGGACTTCCAAAATTTGACAGTTGATAGCGGATATATTGTTAAAGTTACATCTGTCAAATTGTCTGTCATTTATTCAGTTTGAGTTAGCAAATCACTATAGCGTTCAAGATGGTGAGGTGCATTTCTGGATGCATGGGTACGTCAACAAAAAAATTATGGCATTTCGGACGATACTATTGACATGAGTTCCAACATCGTCCAATGCTTCTAATGTCATTGGTCCATATTTCTTTGAGAACGACATTGACCAGACCAATACCTTCAACGGCGAGCGATATAGGTCGATGGTTACCAACATCTTTTGGTCTAATATTGGATGATGACATGTGGTTGGAAATGGTGTAGACTAACACATATCTTTAAATTAATATTTTCGCTTAGAAATGACATCCTCAAATGCCACAGAGAATTGATTGTTTAAATAATAAAACAAAATCAGACAAAAAAACTTACTCCTCGACCATGAGTCCCTAGAGTTATATTCAATCTAATGAATGCTGTTTAAAAATATTTATCTAACTGAAACATATAAAAAAACCGTGGCGGAATTACCGTATTCGTGATGGAATAAACTATCGCATTGAAAAATGATTTCGATATCGAAATTATAATAAAAAAAACCCTTCACCAAATTATACTTTAAAATAAAATGTTTAAATATTTTTAGGTAAACAAAATCAAAGTCTGTCTGTCTGTCTGTCTTTTTTTTATGATGGGGTGTGGAATCTTCATAGATATGAATCAGGATTCATTATGTGAGATTCAGCTGCTTTGCCACCTACTCACTAAACCGCCTTCCCATTCGTCAACCGCACACCCCGCGGCACTGCCCAAGGTATTACATCGAGGGGCTGGTTTGCATCTAAGCTAACTCCATGTTTGTTTCAATTTCAATTTGCTCTTTGCGTCTCCTTTCTTCGATTCGCAGCAACGCGTTTATCTCACTTATAAAGTTCGATATTAAAAGCCACTTTCCTTCTGAACCTAACATGACCTCAATTATGTTTTCTGGAGAAATTGTGTGTCCTATATCAGCCTCGATTCTACGTCTGCTGTCCTCGAATCTAGTGCATTTGAAAACAACATGCTCTGCGTTTTCAATCTCCAAGCATGTTGGGCAATTCGGTGAATCATCATGGCCACATTTAAACAGATAGCCTCTATATCCCCCTTGGCCTGTCAGGAACTGGGTGAGGTGATAGTTAATCTCCCCGTGTTTTCGCTCAATCCATTTCTTTATTACTGGGATAATCCTATACGTCCATCGACCTTTTTGTGAGCTCTCCCATCTTCTTTGCCATGTTGTCAAGGTTTTGTTTCGCTCCACAGTCTTTCTTTCCCGTCTATTCTCTTCTATGTTTGTTTCCTTCGAAGAATACACTCTATAAAGCTCTTCGGCTGCCAGGTCCAGTGGAATGATTCCGGCTATTACGCATATTGCATCCAATGATATGGTTCTGTAACCACTACACACTCGAAGACAGCTCTGCCGAAATAGAGACATTACATTTTTCCGAGATGTACTTCTAATTGATTTTGCCCATATAGGTGCACCATACAGTAAGATAGACATCGTTACTCTCGATAAAAGAATCCTTCGAGTTTGTCTGGGACCCCCAACGTTCGGCATAATCCTGCCTAATGCATTGCCTACTCCTGCTGCCTCTCGCAGGCGTACTCCATGTGTTTCTTGAAGTTGAGTCTATCATCAATCATGACTCCCAGGTATTTTATTGATTCTGTCGATTTAATATCTACTGCACCTACTTTGATACTAATTGTCTCCTTCTTTCTTCGACTGCTTATGAGTACTGCTTTGTTAGTTCCAGACCTGTCTGTCTGTCTGTCAGGCATGCTTTCGAGCAGTTTCCTATTTGAAATCAGCAAAATCCATCCATAAATAAAATCCGAGACAATGACGGCATAGTCGCATATATACATACTTGTTTTTTTTTTTAAATTTATTACTGAAAAAATATTATGAAAAAATTTATATTTTATCCAAGGTTCGCTACATTGGTTTTATATGATTAAAAGGAAATTTATCTACAATCTTCTAACTTCATCCAGTAAAAAATCCTTTAACATTCGCTGATGGATATACCAGCAAGAATAATTGTTACCTATATTCTCCTTCGGACTTAGGAACTTTTTAATTAATATTGTATAATTCGTAATGTAAAAGATTCATATAGAAATATTTGCAAACAGCTAAAAGGTCATTAGCATTCTGAAATTATTTGTTTAAGGATATGTTCGGTAAAGCAAATTACTGAACAAATTTGCTCGTAAATTAAATAAGGAATAAGAGATAAACATTCAAATGTATTCATTAAATACATGTAAAACGTATAAGTAAGTCCTGTATGTTTTATTACATTTAAACAAAATATAACGAATGAAATCATATTTAATACTAAGTTAAATACTCACACTTGAATGCATTCACACTTTATTTTAATGGGATGATCATATAAAAAATACCCTGAAATATATTAAAAATATACGAGTGTCCTTTCAAAAACATTTATTTGTTGGTCTTCATTTGCTTGTACATGGTAAAAAAATTTAATTAGAAAAAATACACATACATATACATCCACATGTATTTTAATTTCATTTGTTTTATCAATATGTTTGTATGTATATGATTTTTTTAGATCTATTGTGTGTTTTTTTTTTTTGTAAATCTAAATAATCGTCCATATTTGATATTAAAAAGTAATACTCGTAGACTCAGTAACAGTAGTAGCGATCGTGATTTTGGAGGGTTGAAATTTTGAAAACAGTAATCCATCCATATATTTTAATTCCCTACAAAGAAATAAAATTCAATTATTGTTTTTTCATTTATTTCATTTTTATCACAACATGATGTTTTTTATGCGAATGTTTCATTTTTAAGGATTCCACCATGTTGTTTGTTTAGGTAGAGATTTAAAATGTTTTTTTTTTTTCTAATTTCAGTACAGACAAACATACATAAAAACATACATAATTTTAATATTTTCTTTTTTAAATTTGTCAACTGCTGACGATAAACTTCTGTTCTTTTTGTTCTTTTAAATGTATTTACATGTTGTTTATGTGTATTTTGTGATCTTTATATTTGTGTTTCATTTGCTGCAAAATATTTTAGCGGCACAAATAAATCCCTTTGGCAGGATTTTGTGTGTGATTATTAGGGATTTAGTTTGTTTTTGATGTGGGAAATATTTTGATATAATTCCATGTTATTACACAATTTTTGATGTTATTTTAAATCGAAAATTTTGTTTATACATACATAGATTCGATTTTTGAATATTTAGTTATAGTATAAAAGAAAAACATCTTTTTATAATTCCCAAAGATTCAGAAAGTAGCATTTATTTGAGGTATTGGAAGCCAGTGTGTGTTATTGTCTCCACTGAATATTATAACAATTATAGTATTGGACTCCAATATTGAATTTGTAGGTGAATTTTCTAAGTTTAAATCAGCAACATTTAGCGATTGGCCTTGATCCTTCGATTGTTGAACTGTAATCGAAGGGTAAGTCGGTTGAAATCATGGGATTTCTTGGTACCAAGACATATTCTGCTTAACATTTGCCGCTGATGATTATGACTGCAGGTAAATTTGACTATAGTTTTTTAGCAGCAAGTCTTGATACGTTGCATAATTTGGGTGGATTTAAGTTTGAAAATGAGCGTCAATGGTGAGCCAATTTTTAAAGTTAAGATGTGTGGTGGAATTCAAGATGGTTCCAAAGAGTTAAGAAACTCGAAGTGTGTCAATCGATTTGTATTTGACAACTTCACCGGGTAGCTTCAATCGAATTTGATTGTTTATTTTGTTGACATCACCATTTTACGGAGTCAAAAAAAGTTTTTGCACAACATTTTGAATTGAAAAGTTATTTTACGTGTAGTCAGATCAAACGGAAGTTTTCCAGCGCACATATCCAAAAGCTGTTTGGCGAATATTTGCGCAGCATCATATCTTCAAAGATATGACGCTTTCAAACATGTATTTAGTTCATAGGCTGGTGTTGATATTGGAATCATTGGAAAAGTTTGTCGAAAATCACCAGCAAGAATCAATACCCATTGGTCGGTCATTTTCTCTGAAATCTTTGAGAGTACGGTCAAGAGCTTCAAGAGATATTTTGTGTGCCATAGTGCATTCATCCCATACAATAAGTGAGCTTGTTTTTAATACTGGGGTGTATCAAAATCTGGCTTCACTCAGAAAAGATTTCTTTCATTGCAGAAAGGTTTTATAATATTCCAGAAAGCCGATGTTCATTTCGCACTAGATTAAGAAATCGTTGCGAGCTGACAAAGGCCGATAATGCAAAAATAATATTTTCTGAACGAAGCCGGTTTTTGATACGCCCCAGAGGAGAAAATCTTAGCGCCTGGCCGAAGTCCTGCAATGCAAAATGTTTATAGTATGCGAAGCCGGTTTTTAATACACTTCAAAAATTAAATAACTCCCAATACAGTGAAATTACTCCCAATTCCCAAAGTAAAATGAAATAAAACCCAATAAAACCGAATTATATTGCTGTTCACGTACCAAATCTCTGCCGAGAACACTGTTATGATCACGTATCGGTGATGGTAGTTCAAGATGGCTAATAATGTTATTGTTGATCTAAATACATATATCCTCAAGTAGTATGAGTGCCGAAACTGGATTTCCACATTGGGATTCGTTGTACGTGCTTGGCTTAGTATATCATGCATTCTTTGTGCTTTTCCCTAAGATTTTTTGGATCAGAAGACAAGTCGTTAAAATAATTTAAAACAACGTGCAAAATTGTGGTGTAAGACACGTGAGAGCTCCTTCTGCCAATATCGTGTGCCAATGCTGATCGTTTTAAAGTAAGCCGAGTCGATAACATGCTTCTAAGTATGTATGTTTCATATATTTCTTCATTAACCATTTTCAAAGCTTGGAATGATCTTAAACCTTTGACTGTGTTATTTGGATTAAAAATTAAAAAAATATAGCAGATATCCGGCGTGTGTTAATACGCTAAAAATAATAAAATTTTTTTTAGCATACATAAAAAAAAAGTACCAAAAAGAGGAATCAATTTCACTCCTTATGTTCAGATTTCAAAAAAGTGCCTAAATACATTTAAATTTTTTTCTTGGACATGGGATACAAAAAAGTACTAAAACTTGGTTCTCGCCCGTTTTATCCCCTTAAAAGTACAAAAACCAAAAAGTACCACACACCTGTCCACTTATTTTTTTCATAAATTGCGATTTAGATCGACTTTTAGTGCTAGCTGTATTAGTTCGGGAGATTTTTACTCCCTTAAAATTTACATCGTGTGAGGTACCTACATACAACATTTCAAGACATACATATTTTTTTGAAAGTTAAAATTTGGGAAAATTCAAAAATTGGGTTTAAGAATAAGCCGAATGAATCGAATGTAGTATTTTAGGTTTCTAAAACCATATTCAGAAAATTTCCTTTCCAATGAAACCGGTTTGGAGCTAATCGATTGGATAGTTTCAGAGTCTATAACGGATATAGGTAGAAACATTTTTTGTATATATACACAGAGAAAACAGATTCATGATAGCAACCGAATTTGTTGCCAATCGAATGATTCTACCTTAGTGACCGAATTTTACAGTTGTGGCTACAAAATTGTAAGAGGGGTAACAAAAGTTTGGTTGCTTTAACCGAAACTCTTCTTTTGTTGATAGAACCGAAAAATTCTATGCGTGCAACCGAATCATTCGATTGGCAACAAATTCGGTTGCTATCACGAATCTGTTTTCTCTGTGTAGATTTAAATCTGATGTAGAGGACATGAATGAATACAAAATTCTATTATCTATCGTTTTTTCTGTATATAAGTTATTCTACATTCTTATGTTATTTTTATAATTGAACCAAACAAACAGAAAAAGTATCCCAACTGCTTCGTAGAACTGGTTCCAAGCTTGACAATTTCAAATCGAATTACTGATGAAAGAACTAGTTATAGAAGAATTCCTGAGAAGGTGTGTTTGTTCAGTTTGTTAGTTCTTAGTTTTAAGAATTAACTTTTGAATATACACAGAAAAAAGTTTCAACATAAATAGTATGATTTGATTTCATTGATTTCAATGCATAAAATTTATAAATAATTTCTTAAATAGTATGATTTTGTTCATATTTTTTGTTTTTAAATAAAATCTAGGAGGCTTGAAAAATAATGTTTCAATTTTCATTTATATTTTTATTTTGTTTGAAAATGTTTGAAATTTTCCTTAGAAAATTTTTATGTTTTTTATGATTTTCAGCTTTAAAATGAGCAAATATGCGTGAAATTGACTGCATTTTTTGAAGCAGATGAAATGCTTTAATATTAATGGAAGCAAAATGATGTTTAATGATATTTTTTTACTTTTCAGACTTTTTTGATTCATCTTGAATAATTGGTAATATAGGGCTATTTTACAAAAATATTCAAACTAAACCATTAGGTAATGCAATTGTAGTGCAATTTATTATAAAATATCTAGAAATTTATGCAAAAAAAGCCAAAAATTCCATCATGTACACTTTTATAATATTTATGAACATGTTCTTATTTTGAATGAAAAAAGTTTGGGAAAAAAAAAGTCATGTTCGATTAATAATATTTATTAAAAAATTCATTCCAATTATGAATTTCTTTTTTCTGTGTAATAAGTTTAAAAAATTAACTTGAATTTTATTTTTTTATTATTTGTTTTGGCACTTTTAAACTTTTTTTTTTCAAAATAATCTAGCACTTTTTTGTAATAAAGTTTTGAAAACACTGGCCACCACAACCATGTTTTTTTCTTTGTTTGATACTTTGTGTGGAGAAACGAAACGAGCTCTCGCAATTGAGTCGCTGGATAACCAATTGTATTCTTGGTGCTAATCCTCATGGATATGGTTTTATTCACAAAAAGAGAAAATCTGTAATACTGTCAAAAGAATCGAAGTAGCTAGTGTTTGTCAAAATTTATTGACTTTGTCATTGTAAATAAATATTTTGCTAAAATATTTCATCACAAAATTACTTATTATGATTTAGGGTGACAAATTCTAACATAACTACGTGACTAGTTATTTTAACGCTTACATGTCCTAAGAAGGGCGTCATTTACCATTTTTTTTATTAAAACCGTCATTGGATTCACATACTGGTTGCATAGCGTCAGTTACATTACTAGCTAACTAACTAGTTACTTGATCTGCTACATACGGGTGCAAACAGAAACTAATTGATCTCAAATAGTCAGTTAAAAAGCAATATCAGTCCAATAACCAATTGTAAACAAACTTTCCGCCGACAAGTCTCCAATATAATACTTCTGTTGGGTAAAATAACTAACTAACCTGCGTTGGACTGTAGACGCACTTCATATATACTTCGACTACAACGAACACGACTCAGCAATATGGTGGGGATGATCACCGGTCATTGCACTTTCGATCTCCATGCTGCAAGACTTGGGTTACCTTATAACGACTTCTGCAGAAGTTGAAACTATTCTGCACTTATTTTGTAATTGTCCGGCACTTGGCGATCTACGGCCAGACTTTTAGGTGAGAAATCCCTTGGTACTCTCTCCGGGCAATCTGTGAAGGAACTAAGGTGCATAAACGCCTTTATTAGGGAAAGCAGGTGGTTGATAAGACCGGACTTGCAAATTGCACCTCATGGCGACTCGGCAACTGTCCCATGATGGTCTGCGCTACTTGACTCAACATTTTCTCCTCTTCCTCCTCCCATTTCTTTAAATTTTCTCCTCTTGCCTACTAAATCTATACAATTCCTTTCTTCTACTTCTATTTCTCTCCTCTCTCTATTTTCATTTCTTTCAGGTAACACAAAGGGAACGATTATTGGACCCAAGTGAGCTGTACCAACGGAGGTTTTGGACGGCTGCCTGATAATCTAACCTAAAATAACTTTTTTCTAAAGTGCAGTGCAAAATAAATGTTTAAATTGACTTCACTGTAGGCTACATAGAGGCTTTTAAGTAACAATTCACTTCACGCTAGGTTACATGGGATGTTAGTATACTTAAGCAAAACGAAAATTAAATGTATGAGAATTATACCAACACAATTTGTATAAAACCAGGGGCCCAATTACCGCATTCGTGATCGAATGAACTATCGTATCGAAAAATATCGTAATATCGTAATTATAACAAAATGTACTTCATTCTCGATATCGAATGCCGTAAACTCAAATAATAAAATTACGATAGATTTTACTCGATATCGAATGCCGTAATTCGGCCCCAGTTTGTACGAATTACTCACAAAAAAGGGCAGTACAAAATAAATGTTTAAAGTTACTACACTCTATATTACTTAGAGACACTTAAGTGACAATTGACTTCACACTAGATTACCTGGGATGTATAAAGTAGACACTCTGACTTCACTCTGCACTAAAAATAGCACAGACGAGTCAATTGACCAAAAATATATCAATTGGAGTTAGTCAAGTGATCAGACATTAGTGACAATTATTATCTATAAGGGATACATTGACAATTTGCTTAACTGCTGGGTACTCATTGACACACAAACATAAATATAACAAAGATTTTAAGTAAAATTACGTGTTAGAATGTTAGTAATATGAAGAGTAATGAGATGCAATTATTTATACGCACATTTCCTTCTTACTTTAAACCTTAATGTATTTCTAATTTGCAGTTTTAATAATAAGAACATAAAAATATGACAATAAATACGCCATTCAAAATTAAATATAAAAAAATTCATAAAATTTCTTCAAAAAATATCAAATTACCAAATTTTAATATCCTGCCCAGTCAAAAACTCCTAAAAACCTCAACGCCATTGTCATAAATTTTTATTCACAAGACATCATTGTAGTGGAGACGTCATACAAATTTATGTCTGTCATCAACTAAAAATTAAATATTTTTAATGCAATTTTGTTGTTGGTTGATTCATTTCATTTTATTTTTGAGGTTTGAACAAAAATATTGAATCATAACAAAGATGATAAGAAATTATAATAACTAACCACAAAATGGAAATAAATACACACATACTTACAATGAATGATGGAAATTAAGAAATAAATCTAAGTGCGTTTTGAACAATACCTTACCAAATAATAATAATAAAAATAAAATAATTGATATGTAAAATAATATTTCACTTAACAAAAACAATACAATACACAGACGCACACACTCACTCTCTATAAAGAAATGAATTCTTAAAAATTTATGATATTTTTACTATAAACGGTCTGGTTGACAAATTGTTGAGTCTACAAATTCTATTGTCTCCAAAAGAATTATAATTTTTTTGTTTTTTTTTTGTTTGTTTCAGAATTTGTCAACCTTTTGTTGCTGTTGTATTAAGGCAAACAGGACTTAAGTACACATAGGGACACACACTTACATTTGTTTCTTGAAAATCTCTAAAAATGAGAAAATATTTGTATGTAGAAAGAAAAATGTGATTAGTTTTTATTTAGGCCTGCTGTGTTTTTAATATAATAATCATAATAAATCCTTAATAATTTTATTTTCTCATTCTTTGCTTCAGTTTTCTCGTCAAAGAATAATCATCAAAAGAAAGCGACATTATTGTTTCTGATTTTCTCTCTTTTGTAGGGATATTAACGTCTGTATATTGTGTTGTAATATCGGTAGATGCCTGAACAATGGCAAAGAAATGGAAAGAGGATGAGATGATGACGAAGACGAAGAAGAAAAGGACTCAAACGGGTGACACATTGTGTAATTAAATGCCAGCTTAATGATTGTCATCATATTGCGGCTGCCTTTTTTCTTTATACAATGTCAATATTTATACGAGTACGATTTATGTGATCTATATTAAATTGAATTGTAGGGTATTATAAGACATTGTGTAATGTTGGTAACATTAGAGTGCTCCTAGTTGAAATGGAGGAAAACAACTGGTTGTTGCTATTGGCTGTAACTATAGAATTGTTCTTAGATTGTTAAAAATATGTTTACCATGAGCTGATATCAACAATTTATCAAAAAGTGGCTTCACTAAGTAAGAATTCTTGCCTGCGTAAAGTTTTCTCATTTTGGGTGTATCAAAAACCGACTACGTGAAGATTTCTTACATTGCTGGGTGAAATGTTTTCTGAAGTATTTTGAAACATATCTGCAGTAAAGTAAATGTTTACTGGGCAAAGCGTTGATTCATTTTAACTTCATATCCGAGAGTTCAGAAAGACTATTAAAGGAACGATGTCCTAGAAAAGTAATGCATAATCTCCTAATGCCCGGCAGTCATAAAGAAGATGACAAATGGTCCCATACTCCTCTTCATTCTGACAGCTTATACAGAAGTCATTATATGGCAGGCCAAGTCATTATGTCATTATAACAAGCAATTTTTGGCGGCTTAATTTATTTAGAACATTGTAATTTAATTCATAATGATTGTTTGGGAAATAAGTTTTAGCACCACATATATTGAATCCCGCTAGCTCCGCGATAAATTTTTTTCTTCACTTTATTAAAATTTCCAGGAGTGCGGTGGTATTAGTGTATTAATTCGTGTACAACTACAATATTGAAAATTTGAATGAAATCGTGTAAGTTAACAAGGCCGATGCGGGCTTTGAAGTTTGGAAATGAGTTTACAAGAAGATAAATAAAATTTTTTCAGTTTTTCCAAAATATTGGAATTTCCAAATATGTAATTGGAACGGAATCGTTATCGATACATAATTATCTTCCTAAAAAGATATAAAAGTCTAAATTGGGTAGGAGAATGTTTGAGTTATAAAACTTATCCCGGCCATTATGTGTCCCACCTCATATGTATAGAAAATTGATGGAAACAATCTATATATATAACAAGTAAGAAAGTATGGTCGGTCAAGCCCGACCTACACTAAGTAAATGAGCAAAATCATTATTCTTTCAAAATTTCAATAATTTATATTCGTGAGTGATTTTCGAAAGTGGGCCTTATATGGGAGCTATGAAAAATTATGGACCGATTACCATGAAATTTGGTCATGTGATTAATGTTTATATGAAAGTTATTTATGTTGCATTTTATGTATATACCAACATTTTAAGGAGATTTATGTTAAAGTGATTATCGGAAGCAGGTCTTATATGGGAGCTATGACTAATTATGGACCGATCATAACAAAATTTGGTGACATAAATTCGGTATATATAAAACTTATTTGGAGAAAAAATTGTGTAGAAACCTATATAAATTAAACATTTATGACCGATAAAGTCCAATTTTGTGAGGACATTTGTATGGGGGCTAGGTGAAATAATGGACCGATTTCAGTCAATTTCAATAGGCTTGGTCCTTGGGCAGAAAAAATTATATGTACTAAATGTTATCGAAATATCTTCAAAATTGCAACCTGTATTCTGCGCACAAGGTTTACATGGACAATTAGCCAGCCAGACGGACAGACGGACGGACGGACGGACATTGTTTAATCGACTCAGAAAGTGATTCTGAGTCGATCGGTATACTGGGCATTACAAACATCTGCACAAATCCATTATACTATGGTGGTGTAGGGTATAAAAATGGTGTAAAAAATGTAGATTCATAAAATGAGAACGGCTGGGCCGATTATTGTAAATTTATTTGTCAATTGTTCGTATTTTCGAGGAGAAGGTTTTTACGGAAGAAAATTTTGCAAAATCTCTCCGGAAAAGTCGGAAAATTGGAAAACATCTAAAATCGAGTTTTACTCTGATGTTTGTCTGAAGGCTTAAAATTGGGGCAAGGCGAAGTTCGCTGGGTCCGCTAGTTTCGTATAAAAACTTATGTAGAGTATTATTAGATAAGCCATACAACATATGTACTGACGATTTTATTTAAAAATTAACGCATTATTTTGTATAATCTGATTTTTATTCAAAGTTAGCCGTTTCTTGTACTTGGGGTCAAAATAAGCTCAATTTTTTAAACGCTTAAAAACACTGTCTGATTGAAATGCTTGGAAGATGAACTTTATAACATTTTATTACCGATTTTAAAGGTAAATATTAAATTAATAATTTTGTGCACTTAATATCATAATTGTTCTAATTTTTTCGCGAAATTATGTTTCCATTGGCATAAAAGTATTACTTTCCGTTTTCCAGTTTCATTTCTAAATCTAGTTATCTATTTCTCTACAGTTTAATCAAAATCCACCAATAAATACAAAATATTTTGGTGTATTTTGATAAAAAAAAATTCCTAATACTCAAAGTTTTGAATCCAATTTCAGTAAAGCTTCCAGCATTTATTATATATAATAATAATCTATATGTTATATGGTTTTATTAAAAGTGACCAACATCATAAAAATAACATTTTGATCAAAATAATGAAAAAATTTCGTTTTCTCGAAATGCTTCATGTTAAAATCGCAAAATTGCTTTAAGCTTTAATTCTAGTATAAGTTTTTAAAAAAAGTGTTAAAAAGTTTGAAATTGGAGTTTTGAAAATGGTGTAAAGAAATCTAACATTAAAGAAAATATTGAACGTTATCCTAGTCAGTCAAAATATAGGAAGGTCTTGTGTTATAAAATTTCCCAAAACGTAAACTTGTGTGTAGCATTTCCATATACATGATGGTTACACATAATTATCGGGGGACATTTTAATAACATGCCTGTTATGTTTTTAAATAGAAGATTAATTTAACATTTAATAACCTATTTTTTGCAAAAACTTAATACAAATTTTTAAAGAGAACATTTATTTTCGTTTCCATTTTCAACCAATGTCGCAATGACTAGATCAGGGCTTTTATGACCTCTCGTCATTGTGTAAATATTTAGGTACGTATGATGTAGAATTTAACTGTCTCTGGGTTAAGTTAGAAATCAGTAGAAAAATTGGTGTCGTTCCATACTCCGTTTTGGCAAAAGTAAAGTAGTGGCTATAGATATTTCTAAAGCGTTATTAGAGTATGGCATGGTGTGATTTTAACAAAACTTATTGCATATGTTGTCCGTAATAACTACTCTCGATTTATATCGAGCTTTCTCAGAGATAGCACTATACGAGTTGTTATAGATGGAATCTCATCAAACGAGTTCAAGATCAATTCAGGGGTACCACAAGGCTGCGTCCTTTCTCTTACTCTATTTCTTATCTTTATAAACGACCTTAAACGTCAAACATCCAACCATATCTATTCTTTTGCAGATGACAGCAATATTTGCCATTCATATGCATTCAATTATAGACCAATCCTGTCGGAGATTGGGACAATCAGGCAAAACATGAATGATACGCTTAACCAAGATCTTGTGACAATCTCTGAATGGGGTTATGCGAATAAAGTCCATTTTAATGCACGCAAGACTCAATGTTGTATGTTAACATACAACAGATCATGTTGCTCCATCTGGTTTTATGGGTGATGTATTCAGTGCGATGTCCACTGTACAAAACACATTTTTCGAGTGTCGAAAGAAGCATTCAATTGCCTTGGTTTTCTAAAACGGTGTAGGAAAACTTCTCTCGATCTGATGTCTTTGCTATTTACACCACTTACATCCGACCTAAAATGGAATACAACTCTCATGTGTGGGTCGGTGCTTCGAAGCCTATTTTGGAGTTACGCGACCGCGTACAGGAAAGAGCGAAGGTACTTCTCAGTAACAGTAGGGTATCCAGCACTATTGACTCACTGGAACATCGTCGCAATGTGGGTTGTGTTTCACTGTTCCATCGATACTACAATGGTATGTGCTCTGCTGAAATTAGGGAACTTGTTCCCGAAACCAGTAGATTTTTACGCAACACACGTTCATAGGCAAGGGCTCATCAATTCGTTGTCGAGTGGACAGTGGACCGCACAACACATTACAGAGAAAATTCGTTCTTTAGTCGTACTGTCCGTATGTGGAATAAGCTTCCTCCTGATGTCTTTCCTGTTACTTTTAATATAGGAAAATTCAAACCAAATATCCACAAACACTACTGCCTCTATCGTCCCCTCCATAACCTATTTTCCTAGTTCCAACACAATGCTTTGGATGAGTAGGGTCATCACCTAAGTGCTGGTCCAAGAAAAAAAAATAAAAAAAGTAGCAATTTGCTATTTAACACTTCGGGAGAAAATGATCTTGTACATATGAAAAATTTTGGTAAAATGTTCAGCATATAACCGCAGAATTAAAATCGCCTTTAGGGCTTGAGAGATTTAAAAATAATAACTAAAATAATCTAGTTTTTTATATGTTTAATTAAATTATAAACCAGCTTTTTGTCACCAAATTGCCAGCATTGAAATTCCTTTATTTTATTCTTTAAAATTTAGTAGTAGTACATAGTTTTTTAAGTTGTTTGCAGTAGGTATTAAAATTACTCTTTTATAGAGCCATAATACAAATAAACTTCAATAGATTATTATTTTTGCTTTAGTTGTTATTATCGTAATAATACAAAACATATGCATTGTATTACGAGTACGAATTAATACAAAAAATAAAACTAAAAAAAAGTACTCGTACATATATTTGAAACAAAAAGCTTAAATGAAAATCCTCTGCATAATGCGATTAAGTTTTGTTTTTTGTGTTTGTTATTCGTTTTTTTTTTTTTTGATATTTATTTTATTTCCAGTTTGCCATTTGTTTTTGTTATTGCTTTATTATTGTTATTTCTTGCTATTTTTTCACGACTTATAAAAAAATGTGTTGTTTTTTTTTTGCCATTTAATTTTATTTTAATTTTCAAAAATCCTACAAATAAGTAACAAACAAAAGCCCTCTCAATATAATACGAGTACTAGTAGCATTCAACATACATAGTTAATCATTGATGATGATGAAAAAAATGTGCCTTCAATGGAAAATAATGGCAAAATAAAAACATTGCAAAAAAAAATAAAAATATATCTATATAACAAAAAACTTATTGATTTTTAATTTTCTAGATTATCTTCTTTATACATAGGGACACAAATAATTAATTTACTTGCACATACAAACCATATGCCGACATAATCACTTAAACAGTGTCGTGGAAGGAAAAAAAAACAGTTTTTCTTTCGCTTGCGACTATAAAGCTCAAGTAAGGGATTTATCTTTAATTTTCATACATAAGTTTTTTTTTGCATGAAAATTGTTCCAATTGGTCTATGTTTTCATTTTGCCACTATACAAATAGGATTCTCCTTCTGAAAAGATAGGTATATAAAATAATATAAAGGGTGTTTTTTAAGCCTGATATTACTTATGTTAACTGTCAAACGAACTGTTAAACTGCGCTCACTTTTTGACATTTTTGATCAGTATACTCTGTAAAATCATCATGAAAAGATTGTCGCTCGAACAGCGTGATCCACATCATACAATACAAACTTCATTGCATCCAGAAAAATGCATCGTTTGGTGCGGTTTAACGCAGGTGCCCTTACTTAATTACTTAGGTCGGAGCTGGTGTTACGCTAATGGAGATCGTTACCGCAACATGATCAATGATTTATTGTTTGAAAATATGAATGACATTGATCCGCGCGAGACATGGTTTTAACAGGGTTAAACTACATGCAATACGGCGACCACAACCAACCATCGATTTATAGAAATCAATATTTGGTGATAACTTGATTTCGAGAAATGGACCTGTCAAAAGTATACCAAAACTTACCGATTTTTAAAATTTCTAATTCTTTTTAATAGATCGTGTGCGCGCATTATATGAAATTTTGACAATAGTATGTAAAAAATGGTTGATGGCTGAGCATTAGGTATGTAATATGGACCTTCTCAAATTTTTTTTAAAAATTGTCGTAAATTTTTGGAAAATATATGATAATCGCGAGCGCCATTCACAGATATTTTATAATTTCGCTATGACATCCGACACCTCCGAGTCGGACGGGCGTTAAAAAATGCAAAAGTTTTTGAAAATTTTGCGAATTTTTTTTCATCACTCTTTAGTAAAAGTCGTGATATGAGAATAGTCACAATAAATACAATTTATGTTATGAAAAAAAAAAAAAATTGGTATACCAACTACCAAAGAGTATATTGTGTACTAGCTGACCCGGTGCGCTTCGCCACCCCAATTGGATGAAGTAAATAGTACTATTAAGTCTCCCTTTGTGAATTAATACTATTTCAGGATAACATGTCTCTAGTTTCATGTTTATTAATTCATTACAAAAAGTACCATTCGAATAAAGATAAGGTACCAAAAAGTCCCCCCTTAGAATTCTCACTCACTTAGGTCCATATATGCTTAATTTCATGTTTCTAAGTCCATTGTTATAGAAAATTCAAAAAGTACCATTAGAACAATTAAAAAGTACCTATAGATCAGTTCTCACATTTTGGTACCTAAATATTATCTCCTATTCCTAACACTACCTTTTTTATCCCCATTGGGGTGGTAAAATTTTATTCAAATAAACATCTGCATCGTGGTGGGAGTTCATAATAAAATATTCATATGTCTATGTCAAATTGTAGAAAAACATATTTTATGAAAAATAAACCAAAAATAAACACAATTTTTATCCCTTAAGGGTTCGAATTTCCAACAAGTACCAAACTTATAATTTTTATTTTTTTATAAGTAAAGAATACGATTTAAAATTTGTTTCTATGTTTATTGGTTTAAAAGATACATAGGGTGCCAAAAAAAGTACCAAAATACAGTTTTTACCCGTTTTCACCCCTAAAAAGTTGGAATTTCGAAAAAGTACGAAACACTTGTCAGCTTATTTTATAAATGGAGTAACATTAAATTTTAAGTTTTTTTGTATATATATTAGTTTTGAAGATATAACGTTACTTAATTTACACGTTTTTACCCTTTTTACCCCCTAAACGTAAACAATAATCACCGCACCTAGTTTTATAAGGACCACATCAGAAAAGCATTAACCTACATAATATATTTTAAATATCGATATCTAAGTATTGGTTTTTGTGACGATCAGTTCATAATTGCCCATATCTCCCATATAAGATACAGACACAGTGGTTTAGAAACGTTTTTTTTTTACAAATATTTCGGTATCTCGGGAACAATTGCAGATATTGTTCATATGGTTGGAGCTGAGCTGTTTTCGAGTTGGTTTACATTTTCTCAGTTTCCTAGCGATAATGGAGGCCAATGCTGGTCCCTCAAAGTTGGTCACCTCGGGTCTAAAATTTTTTAAAAAAATCAGCAAAAATCCATTTACGATCCGAATGAGCTGAAATTTAAAATATAAATAGTCCTGAAAAAGATCTACAACAAATACCCATATATGTGTACAGTGCATTCGCGGTAACATGAAAACCGTCTAACGTGAACACCGCCTAACGAGAACAAACTCAGAAAGCTCTATAACGTGAACAATTTATTTCACTGCATTTGTTTTCTAAGCATGTAGACAACACTGAAATACATACATTAAATTCGTTTTTTAAACTTTAGGGAATCTTCTTATATTAAAAATCTGTTTGTATCCTCTAAATTAATATTTTTTGTATGGCAACGAATGAGTAATTTTATTTCAATGTATTTTTTCTCGTGATCTCGTTTTGTAATGCATTTTAATCAATAATTTTTGTTTTATATATTAATAATGAAAATAATAATAAAAGAATTTCACCTTTAAGCGTGTAAAACACAGCTTTATATTATAAAATTTTATATTTTTTCCATGAAATTCGACAATCGCTAACGTGAACAATTTCACTTACATGAACTCCCTTGGTTTTAATTAGTTCACGTTACCGCGAGGTCACTGTAGTTTATCTCTATTAGTTGAAGAGATATTTAGGTTTATTTGTTTGTTTTTTTAATTTTGCTCGATCTTTTAATGATTTTTCAGATATGGCGGGCCTACGGAAATTTATTTTTAAAATATCAGCTATATTGGCGATAATATTCAAAATTAAAAGTTACACGCATCCAAAGTTGGAACATGAAAAATGGGTCGTATTTTTTACGTTTTTTTTTTCAAAAAAAGCCCATATATTTTTTTTGTCTTTTGGAGAAAATTTTTTTCTTTGGGACTATACAAAAGCGTGTAAAGTAAAATTTGGGTGACTTAAGCGGACATAAACCCCCCATACCTATCCAAACTTTACCAATTTAAAAAAAATTGTTCAGTTTGAGTAAAAAATGCTAAAAATGCAAAACAGCGATCCTCCAAAAAACCCCATATTTGTATAACCCTATATGTTTTTTAAATAGGTACAAAGTTTTCCTTTACTATAATACAATAAATAACGTCACAGTAGGCACTTTTCTAAAAAAACCTCAGTTTTTGGAACACATTTTCCCCGTTTTAGGAATTTCGGTATTTGAAAATAAAAAATGTTAAAAATTAGAATGCCATTGATTTAAGGTCATCTGAGCCAATATTAGTTCCAAATTTTGTTATGATATTGTTACGAATTTGTAATAGCGATTTGAATTAAACAGTCTGTAACGACTGCCTGCAGCATTCATCATGTTTATAAACACGTCCATCAGTAGAAGCTTCTACTTATCAACAATGTTGATATCATGCGGTTATTGGCATTGTTTATAAGTATGGCAACAATAAATGTTTAAGCTGCTAACATTGACATCGAAAGCTCTAGAGTCTAGAGCATTGTAGAAGATTCACGATAGATGACGCGTGTATAAATAATGGCAGAGGTTGCAGTAGTGAGTTGAGTTGATCATCGGCGCTGTTAGAGTTAACAGCAACTGTCTTGTACATTTAAGTTCGTGCATTATAAACGTCTGTGTGTGTATTAAGAACACATAGTGACTATTTACACTGTTATTGTTGTTATACATTTAAATAAATAAAGAGTTGCTACAATTTTGAACTACTAAAACTGCTTTTATTTGCAATAAAAGTATCCGGTTTATTTAAAAGAAATAAACCAACGTTTTGAAAAGGTTAAAACGTAACAATATCTTTAACCGTTAACATTTTACATTAACTTAAATTTTATATGTTTCTTCATAGAAAATCATCATATTATAATTTTTTAGTTTTTAAGGTAAATTATGTCTCAAAAATTCATAAAATTACTTAATTTTACTAAAATATTAATTTTCCTAAGGTTTTCACCAATATCAAATACTTTTATAAAAAGCCTTTATTTATTCCTCTGAATTTCCACAAACCTTGACCCCTTTTCAAAATTTTAACGTTTGTTCATATACTGCATGCAAATGTGTTACACCAAACTTTCTTTTAAGAAGTTAGAATGTGTTTGAATTCAAAAGTTATATTTGATATGTAAGTATATACATTTTTCCAGTTAATTTTTAATTCCTTTCTCTCTTTAAACATTGTGGTTTAAAGATCACGTATCCCCATGAAAAAACATAGGCTGGATTGTATTAATCTTCAATATTCTTCGTCCTTGATCCAAAGTGACCCCCCCGACTATGAGGCACCTCTGTTAAACTTTACTAATATTTAATACACAACAAAATAAGTACGTAAGTATATTTGCATGAATTTGTAATACTATACACGGGTACATATACAAATGTACGTACTTAGAAATGTATGGATGTACATATGTTTAAGTATATTGTTTATTGTATTTTAGTTTATAAAATTAAAATAAAGAATAATGTAATTTAATCCAGTTTCAATTTGTTACGTTTTTGTTTTTAATACATTTATTCCATTCCATAGTGTATCGCTGTCTTTTTGTTTTTTTTTTTTATTTTTTTTTTTGCATTTTAAGCAAGGTTTTTGTTTTTAGTCATTTTGTTATTGTGTTATTTTAGTTTTCAGTTATTTGTACAATACAATAATAGTATGTATTTTCTATTTTCAAATATTTAATACCATTAAAATACAATTATGGATGGATGAATGAATGAACGAATGAATGTCGTTGTTGTTAGAAGCCATAAATATGTAAATTTCTATTAAATTATACTGTATTGTGCTCGTGTATTGTATGAGCGTTATCTATTCTCTATATTTTTGCAAAAAAAAAAAAAAAAAAAAAAAAAAAAAAAAAATACTGAAAAAAACTAATAAGAACTACAATTAATTGGATTATTAAATAATAAATATCTACATAGAGGAAAATTCAATAGCACATGGTTTTAATTAAAAAGCATATAATGGCGAAATTACAAACATACAACTTAATTCAATTTAAAGTGTATAAATTGGTTACAGATATTAAGCACTTTACGATACAGATATTTGTTTCATAAATTGGTGAAATAATTTTACATTTACATTTTACTCAAAAATAAATTTTTTGAAAACCATATGACCATAGAATAAAATATACATAGAATCGTTACTGGTAGGCAAAAAACCTAAGACTGTTGTCAAAAACCGAAGTCCTGCAACAACAAAATACTCTCAGTTGCGCCCTTAGTTCTACCCTATGCATATGACATTTTCATTTTACAAAACTAAAGGTATGTCCCATTGTTCATATATTACACGAAATAAGACAGATAATTATATATATACTAGCTTGACCCGGTGCGCTTCGCTACCCCTGTCGATGTAAAAATCGGATCAGCCGTTTAGTAATTATTGTTTAAAAACTAAAGGTACCAATTTTACCCGTTTTTCCCCCTTTTTATACCTTTCTGGTCCAAGTATTGAAAAAATTTATAGCCTATTGACGCTTCCAAGTAAGGATCTATCTACGTTCCAAATTTCAATAAAATCGGCTCAGCCGTTTAGGCGTGATGCTCAAACAAACAAACAAACAAATAAACAAACAAACAAACAAACAAACAAACAAACAAACTTACAAAGACATTTATATATTTATATATATATAGATGGGGATATAGATATCCCACTAAGCGACAAAAAAGGTGTTAAAGGAAAACACATAAGCTTTCTTCTGAGCAAAAAAAAAAAAATTAAAAAATGGGTCCATTTTTTTAAAAAAAGTCAACAAAGTTTTTGATTTTGCAAAAAAAGTCAAAAAATTTCATATCTTGAGTTACAAAATATTTTTTTTGATAGATATCCCACTCGCATCCCACTAAGCGACCATATAGGTCGCTTAGGAAAAGACCTAAGCTTTCTTAAAAAAAATAAAAAAAAAAAATAAAAAGGGCCCATTTTGAAAAAAAAGTCAAAAATGTTTTTGATTTTTAAAAAAAAAAGTCAAAAATATTTTATTAATTTTTTTTAATTTTTTTTTTCCAAAGATTGCATAAATAGCTATCTAAACTATTTGGGACACATTTTGCTAAGAACAATAGGTAATAAGTTATATGGATAAGAAAAAACACCTGTTTGGTGTCAAATTCTGACCTCCTATAACTCAGAGAGTTCTTGACCGATCTTGTTGAAAAATTGTGTCCGAATTACTATCCAATAGAACTAACATTGGTGCAAATTTCATCCCGATCGGAAGACATCGATTTCAAAAGTTGGTTCACTTGACGTGAAATGCCCCATATATTAATTCCTATGGTTCCAAGTTGGAACAAAGGGCCAACACGAAATTCTTCCATTGGGATCTGTCCTGCGCCATTAGTTTTATCTCAGACCAAGTCTTTTCTGTTCTGCTAGTTTCGGATTCTAATTTCCTTCTCCAAGTGTTATCCAGTCAATTGCCATCTTTGATGTATCATCATGAGGTCTTCTCAAAATATGGCCAACACAGCTCCATTTCCTCTTTGCAATTTCAATACGGATTGGTGTTTCACCAGCTCTTTGCCAGAGGTCTTTGTTGGAAACTGCATTCGGCCATAATATTCGCAATATTTTTCGCAATCAGCAATTAATAAATACTTCCAAGGATTGAATGTCGCTTATAGTAGAGTTCCAGGACTCACATCCATATAGCAGGGTGGAGCGAACATTTGAGGAGAAAAGGCGGAGCTAAGTCTTCATATGTATTTGTGATGACTTCCACACTCTTTGTAATGCACCAAATGACTGTTTTGCCTTTCCTATGCGATATGAAATAACATCACGTGAGCCGCTTGTGGTGGATATGATGCTATGTAAGTAGTAAAACGATTGCTCATCCTCGAGCTCTATGTTGCTAACCTTGAATATAGAGAGATTATCTGGTCCAATTTGGCTGATATGTCGGTAAAGTCGAGTGCGAGCAGGCAAATATCATCAGCATAATCAAGATCTTCCAGTCGACCATTCATACCCCATATAATGCCTCTTCTAATGCGGGTGGATTGCTGCATAATTGAGTTCAATACAATATTAAATAACAGCGGAGATAGGATACATCCCTGTCGTACCCCAGTGCTTACACCATGCAGTACTCGACTTGTCGAGTTCCCATTCACCAAATTATACTTTTAAATAAAATTAAAAAATTCTTATTTTTTTAAAAAAAAATTTTTAAAAGTTTTTTCCAATTTTTTTAATTTAAAAATTTATTTTTTAATTTATTAGTGAAAAAAGAGTTTTTTGTGAAAAAAATTCGAGTTAAAAAATATTTTTCCCGATTTTGACCCATTGTAGGTCCAACTTACTATAGCCTTATTTACATCGTTGCAATGGACTTTGAAATGTCTATCATTAGATATCCATATTGTCTATATTTATGACTTAGTAATCGAGATATAGAACAAAAATATGCAAAAAAAATAGAGGTTGTCTCAGATTTTTGCTCATATCTCCGTTATATATGAACGGATTTTGCTGATTTTAAATAGGAAACTTCTCGAAAGCATGTCTGACAGAATTATTGAAGATTTGGATCCCGAAGATATCTGGGGTCTTCAGAAAATTGATTTAAACAGACAGACAGACGGACATGGCTAAATCGACTCCAATATCTATAAGGATCCAGACTATATATACTTTTTAGGGTCGGAAAATTATATTGTGGAAATTACAAACGGAATGACAAATTTATCACACGAAGGTGAAGGTACAAAAAAGTGGATATTTCACTTCCCTTTGCAAATATGTATTAACATAATTAAAAATCTTTTATTTATAAGATGTTTTTCGATCTTGATATAATGAATATACGATCAAATATACATTTGCTGTAATAAGTGGTAGCGTTTATTTCGTAAAACATTTAAATAATGTGAACCTAACTTTGGAATGTTATAACACCGGTTAAAAAAGGTACATATGTGACACTCATATTCATTTAACTACAACAAATACTTTGCTTTATAATCCAAAATGCTTTCATTTATCTAAAAAAAAATGTCGTACATTATTTTGTAACTCTTCCAAATACTTGATTTCATTTAGGACTATATATTTTTAAATCAAAATTTCTATTATGACAAAATCTTTTCTTCACACACAATAGCATAGAAAAACAAAATTATAATCATTATTAAATTTGTATTGAATGAATAGCCCAGTGTAATGTAAAAGAAACCGCTTTTGATCTTTATTCTCTGCCGAAGGATCAGAAATGAAAAAGTTATTATCCCCTTCCATTTCAAAAGATTATTCTTCACTGTAAACAGTAGCAAAATAAAAAAACAAAAAAATCTACAATAGAACAGAATACAAGTATTTTGTATTCAATAAATATATGAAAGGACTTCTTTCATCTTGTGTTTTTCTTAAAGAATTTTAAATTGTGTGCAATCAACCACAAGTGATTTACTTTAAAAGATCGGGATCATAATGGAGATGATGATGTTGCTACTGGTTGGTGGCTTTGATGCTGCTGATATAAAGATTGATGATGTCAATGCTGATGATTTTAACTTCAGGCATCATAATTTTAAACTAATGAATTTTGGGACTTAAGTGATATTGTAACAAAAGTACATTGTTTTCTTTATAAAAAATCTATAAGAGATTGTTTATAATTTATTGTGTATGTGTGTGTGTGTGTAAATTGTTTAAAAACTGTCACCGAAAATTAATACTACAATGAGCCCAGCAGTTCTAGGAGAAATATTACCTATAATTTCAGTTGACAACATATCCTAAGCATTTTTGATTACAATAGACTGTCTGATAGATGGTCCAAAGTAGTCAACGCATTGGATTCGCATACATAAATTCAGTTACCTTACTAGTTTGATTACAATAGACTGTCTGATAGCTGGTCCAAAGTAGTCAACGCATTGGATTCACATACCGGTTACATAAATTCAGTTACTAGCTTCTAGAGTGTCCAAAAAAACGGCAGATTCAAAAAACCGGTTTCCGGTTTAACCGAAAACAGTGTTTTATAAAAAACTGGTTTAAAAAAAATAAATGAATATTTTTAAAAAGGTTATCAAAATATTTTTAAGTTATATGTTCGAATAAGTTTTACAAAGTATTTCGCTAAAACCGGTTAACCGTTTTCAAAAAACCGGTTTGTTAAAAAACCGAAAAGTTAAAGAAAACCGAAACCGGTCGGTTTTACAAAGATGAAAAATCCGGTTGACCGGTTTTCGGTTTTGATACTCTACTAGCTACCCAACTGCCATTTTACTGGATTTCATGTTGATTTTTCCATATTTTGCAAGGCTTGTGATCAAAACACAGGAATGAATCTACTAAATTGTATTTAACTGGTCCCTGATTTCAGCCCACCTTCTTACAACACATGACCTCCGGTAATGTGATTTAAGCCCGATAGAACTTCAAATTGTAAAAAGTAACACAAAAAAATAAATTTTAATGACATTTGGTTTTCATTCGAAAAATCAATACCACCTGTTCTTGACGAGTATTGCGGGCCATATGTCACGAATAACACGAACAATGTTGGCCTCAAAGGCATCACTTGTTGCTGGTTCATCAGCATAAACCAGTGACTTTACATGGCCCTACAGGAAATAAACGAGAGGTGTCAAAACGCATGAACTTGGCGGCCAATTGACAGGTCCATTTCTCGAAATCAAGTTATCGTCAAATTTTGATTTTAATAAATCATTGGTTAGGGTTGCCGTATGGCACGTAGCGCCATCCTGTTGAAACTACATCTCGTCATTGATCATAGTGCATGAAGCTCCAGCTTGATTTTTGAAGAAATAAGGTCCGATGATGCTACTAGGGTGTAAACCGCACCATACGGTGCATTTTGCCGGTTGTAGTGGAGTCTGTAGGGTGTGTTGTGGTTTGGTCTCACTCCATATGCGGCAATAACAAACCCAATTTTTCGATAAAAGAGTCGTTTATAAGTTGCGTGAATCGATGACTGATTTTCAAAGTAAATTTGGATCATTTGGTAGAGTTGTTCAAGTGTCAATATATTCATGCTGGTTTCCCAGAGTATGCAGATCATAAATGTCACAAAGTGAGCGCAGTATGACAGTTAAAGTACCTTGGCATCATGCTAGATAAAATATTATCCTGGAATCTGAATATTCAATACAGGATTAATGAGGCTTATGTGGCCATCTACTCCTGTAAAAAGGAAATTGGTACTAACTGGGGTATTATTATGCCGAAGGGTATCAATTGGATCTTTAAAGCAGTTGTTACACCCATCTTTTTCTATGGAGTGTTGGTGTGGTGACACGCCTTGGACAATGCTACTCACCGGAAGGCCGTTGAACGAGTTCTCAGGACTATCGCGATACTGATTTCAGGCGCTATAAAGTCTATTCCCTCTAAGGCACTTTTTACTATTTTAAAGTCGTTACCAGTTGATTTGATGGTGATAATGCTGGCTGTTCGTGATCTGGTAAGTACCATGGGCACTCTAAGATACTGAACTTCTATGTACACTTACATAGTAATGTCGACTACTGCATCGCAAAACCTTTTTTATAGGCATTTCCATATTATAATCCCGAATAGGGACTCTTCCCCCCTTACGATGTCATAAGGGTATATACTGATGGTTCAAAAGGAGACAGTAGGGTCGGTGGAGGTTTATTTATTGATATCTTTGGTATTAAATCCTACTTCAGGCTACCTTACTTCTGTACGGCTCTTCAGGCGGAAGTTACGGCCATTAAACGTGCATCCAACTGAGGTTTTATCGAATATCTGTTGATATTCGATAAAACCTTCTGCCGTTAACGGAATAGCTGGTGTATTCACGACATCTAGGTTAACCGAGGAATGTTGGGTATTCCTTAATGATATAGTGAGACTAAAGGGGTGCGATGATGGATGACGAGGAGATCGACCCCTTTTCTGGTATTTCCTTTGTTAAATGCAAGATGGCTGTACAGCAGCTGCTATATAAGTCTGCACAATGCAGGTGTACCAAAGAAACTTCTTGTGTTATAACGAGGTCTACTTAGCCCGTATATGATGCCAGCAGGACGAATCTACTTATGGAATTTCGTCGTGAGAAGATAAGACTAATTGTTTCCTTCATTACAGGACACTGTATAATTGGGGCACATGCTAGTAGATTGGGCTTACGGTACAATGACTACTGTAGGAGCTGTCGTAATGAAGAAGAGGAGGAGACGCTGTCCCACCTATTCTGCCAATGGCCGGCTCTGATAAACCTGAGGGAACGCATCTTCGAAATTCCATTCCTGTCATGCTTACATGAGTTATCAAGGATGAGTATTAGACGAATCTACTCCTTCATCAGGGAATCTGGTTGGTTTAGCCTGGAAACTACGGACGTATAATAAATACCCAGATGTTTACCTTTTGGGTATCACAATGGGATCAGTTTTGAATAGTGGCTACCCATAGAACATAACCTAACCATGACAGTTAACCCTTTCGTAAGTTCTATAGGGCTTAAAAAACACCCTTTACTAAACAGATTTAACAATAATCGATTCGTTTAATTATTTCGCTAAATCAGCTAATGTTATTAGCTTAACATCAGAAAACATCTTTTGGATACTCGGGAATCAGTGCTTGTGAACATTAATCCAACATCATGGTTGCCACGGTTGTCCTACAGTTACGTATTTTATGGGCAGTATCCAAATTTAGCTATTGTGTTTTGCCCTGCATGATATCATTTCATGTCTCCGGCAACATGATGTAGATATTATTGTATTATAACTGTCAGGACTATTAACATCAAGTCTATTAGCATGTTATATGCTAATGACTTGGCGTTGGTTCTTAATGGTGTTCATAATGAAGGTCGGTGGCAAATGGAAGGCAAGCATATCTGAGGATGGACCCAATTCACCGTTTCCAATTTGCCTACCACCCAGGCAAATCAACGATGACTAATATTCATCATATTACGACTGTAATAAAAAAACTCTGGGTTCGAATCAAATACCCTCATGGAAGCCTTTGGTAATGCGATATTAAAAAAAACAAGTTCCGGTTGTTGTTAGGAAATGGACGCAAAAGATGCTAACTTCAATAAGTTTAACCTATGTGGAATATCGACAACCAGAAGATATCTACATATGGCGTATTATCGCCTCTACTTTGTACCCTGATGTTCGATAGTCTGCTGGGTAGCATAATGATTTGGGTTTCTGATTACGCCGACGATATAATTATGAATTTGTTCAGCTTTGACGATGTAAACATATTGAAAATTATGCGGCATGGTCCGAATCTAATAGGGTAGTCAATTCATCGGGTTTCTGATTTAATCGGTTAATCGAGCAAATAATTAATCGGGGTTTAGATTTAATCGGTTATTAATCGGTTTATTTTGAATTATTCGATTAACCGAGTAATTTCTATTTTAATTTTAAATTGAGAATAAAACAACGAATTTTGTGTACCTATTTAAGAATTTTATTAATAAAAAGATCAAAAACATAAAAAACAAATAAAACATAACAATTCAACAAAACCAAATAAGTAATAGCAAAACAAAAATATGGTATCTGAGACCTTTTTTATGCACATGTGAGTTTTTTAGGATTTTAGGGAGATCTTCTGAAATAAGCTTTTTAAAAAAAGAATATAATTGAAATGTTTTCCTTTTAAACGATTTTTTTCATTAGAATTAAAAAACTTGACTTGGAAAGAACTCTCTCACTGATTAGATGTTGGAGAAATCAAAAGTATGGCATGGTAAAGAATATCCAATTTCTCATATAAAATCCTCATATATATATTTGGAGTCCTTTTTGTATTTTTTTAGATTATGAATACTTTTAATAGTTTCTGATAAAAGACTAGTTTCAGTTATGTCTTTAGATTCATCTATTATCAAGTCATCCTCCGACTCATTAGGACAAAGATATTCATAGTACATTCTAGAAAAAAGTTCATTTCCAGATTCCTTAGTTTCAATTTTTGTGCTATACTTCTAAAAAACTATTGCTACAAGTTAATGGTCATGAGTTAATACATAAAATTAGTGTGCTTAAAACTATATTTCTATATAAGTGCAAAAAAGAAGAAATTTCGGTTAATCGGTTAATCGACACAAATTAATCGGTTTATTAGTTATTTGAAAATCGCCAATTTTTAATTATTCGAACAGTTAACCAACCAAAAGTAATCGGTTAACCGATTGGCGGTTAATCGCTTGAATACCCTAGAATATAACCTTCAAATGGTGAGAGGTTAGAGAGCTGGAAATCAACTCGCCTTGTGCCATTTTCAAGACGAATATCTATGAGACTTATCAGTACGATTTTAAACGGCTGGACTATTGAGTTCTCGGAGGAGTCCTTGGTATTATTCTGAGCATATGTCCTGCACTATCAGAAAGTTGTGCTGCCTCTGTGCCTGTCAATGGCTCATTGATCTACTGATAGTTTGATACATATGGTCAAGCTGGAACAGCTAGGTCTTTTCTGGATTACTAAGTCCATGAGAGCCTCTCTCACATATATCATAGATACTATTTTGTACATTTCACCTTTGCATAGCTTGATAAAGATAAATTTGAGCATCTCGCTCAGCGGTGAGCGTGGTGTGTTGCACATAAGTGTCTCTTGTATCAGGGTGCCAGACTGCATACTATCTGTTTCTGTATTGCGCTAGACTTTTGATATCTATTACCGAATAGCGAGCGGTTGTCCAACAATACTTAGTGACACAAAGTGACTGATCAAATATGGTTCACAGACGCATCCAAAAAGGTAACCGCAGCGTGCATCAAATTTTGAAAGAAACATTAACATGGGAAAATATTCTTTAATATTTTTAACATCTTAATTTTAGGTAACGAATCCTCTTCATAAGGGTGAAGGGATATAAGCATTCTTGTGATGTCGAATAGCCTGGCTTCGATCAAATCCTTATCGTTGTATTAGACAAGTACGCTCTGGGTAATGCTGTCATGGTTTGTGTGGATTCTGTAGGTTGCAGGACGAAAATTTAGAGCATATACTCTGTGACTACCCCGAATAATTCTCTATAATTTTTCGAAGGGTAATTGTAGAGAATATTTCAAAAATATGGAATCGTTGTAATAGTAAACAAAACTCTATTGATATTGCTGATGATACGTTATTGATATCGTTCTCGAACCATCGAAAATAATGGTTTTGCTGATACAAAATGAGCTACAGATGAAGATTCTTCGATTTGTTTGCTATACTCTTTCTTAAATGTTTGTGAGAGAAACGTCCTCATGGAGTGGAGATTTATTGAATGGCACTACTATGAGTTACGGAAAATGTTCTTGATCCACTCTTGGTGAAATAATTTAATAATTAAAAGTTGGAAAAAATATTTGTTTGCATTGTTTAGCATTTAAAAAAAGTTTAATATGAAATCAATTTATTTTCATTTACTTACCCCGATTAGTTTTCATATAATATTGTCTTTATATTTTTATTGCAAATCTTTAATTTATTACGCTCTATAGCCATTATCCACATCATGGTCCCATTATCACATTAAAAATATAAATTATTTTTTTTAACAAAATAAATAAATAAAATTTATCTTAACGAATAAAAAAATCATTCATTTATATTGAAATGTTTATGGTTTTTAATAAAAAAAAAATTGAATTCTTTCCCTTTATACATAATAGTGTATGGTTTTATTATTAAATTTTAGTTTCGTTTTCCAATTAATTAATGTTTATGACTTTTACCACGCATTTTCATTATAAAATCGTTAGCGATACAATATCGAATGTACATTTGAGTGTGTGTGTGAGCGTACAAATGTAATGCAAACCGCCAATATGACCGCATCTGTTTGTTTCAAATTTATAAATATTACTGCAACAACAAAAACAATAATCGAATAAAATTCATATTATCGAAATTTACTACCGAAAATAATAAAATAAAACCGGGGGAAAAAAAAGATGAGCTTGAATGGTTTCATTTTTTTTTTTTATAATTTTTCACTCATACTTTGGGAATAAAAACAACAGAAGAGTGAATGTTGGTTGGTTGGCTGCTCAATGAACCCTAAAATTTTATTTGAAATTGAATATTAAGCAATATTTGGTTGTTTGTTTAAGGTCTTCTTTCTGTCTTTACTAATCGTTACTTTGATAATCACTCAGTGAATTAATAGTCATAAATTAAAGTTAAAGAATATTTTTTGTTTGTTTGTTATCACTTATTGTTTTAGTTGTTTTTTTGTTTTATATTGTATTTTGAGTAGACATTAACCATATCTTTCAAATTACATATTCAACGGAGAAATGTCATTAATTTTTTTTGGGGTAATTTTTAGTTAAAAGTCAACTGTCACGCCATCTGATTACCGAGATGATGTTTAATTGTATGGTTTATATGGTTTGGTTGTTATTAATTTATATGCCAGCAATTTCTTTTGACAAATTTGTTGATGGGCAATTGTTGTTGCTGCTCTACTCTGCCACTAAATAATGAGTATATGTTTAGTAATGTAACCCCATTTGTATGGAGGAAAGATAAGGTTCGATGTTCCCAACTATAATGAAAGTTTAGATTGTTAGAGTAGAACATTTCTCAAAATGTTAGTCCTGGTGAGCTGGATCAAAGAATAAAAAGTTAATTTTTAAAGGCTTTTATGATTTTTTCACAATCCTTGCAAAGAAAACATATGAAATATTGGTATCATGTGAAAAGTCTTTGAAATGCGCTTTCAATGCCGTAGCTGATTTCTCGTTATAATCTCAAAATATGCAAAGATTTCTAATTTTTTGGAAAAATTTTAACTTTTTTAAATTGTGATAAATAGTTAGATAAATAGCATTATTTTCGATGGTGGTAGTTCCAGAAACATTTTTTTATCAAATTGACAGCATAAAACCAGGTCTCATTTTGAACAAACGACTTGGGTGTCACATTTTTTGCACCTTGTTTTTGGCTTTTCTCTCCACCCATACAGCATCGAACTGAACATCAGCAACTTGCTGAGCAGCAATTTTTTCAACACCTGATATGCCAGGCTGTAATGATAAAGGCTCACCGAGATTTGGAACAGATGGTCGTCCTACAGACCGTATATTTTTGAAGGAAACAAGTCCAGCAGCTATTTCATCACGCAAATCTGGAAGCTGTAAAAGCAGTTCTTTAATCGGACACATTGTTGGTAGCATTGGCTTCATCGGCCTGTAGACGTTTGAATAAAATGAATGCATTTGTAAAGACATTGTTCACAAAGTGGTAGAACAACCTAATCGTAATATTGCGAGTCTTAACTCAAATATGGTATCGACCCTGGAGACCATCCATGAGATCTACTCCACCCATGCGATCATTGTATTTTCTTATAATTTGAGGACAGTTGTTTTTGATGAATTTCTTTTGCTTTCTATCATACCGAGGAACCTTTGATTGCTGTTGGTCAGGATTGATTCTTCTGAATCGTGCAATACCTACATACGTCGATGATGGAATGACATATTTGTTATCCTTCCATAATACAGTATTCACATCGCATACATGTATTGAGGTCATATATTCTACGCAAAGTCATCTCTGCTCTTGGTTTATTTCACAGCTTACACAAAAGCAAATCATGATCAACAAGAAATATGACAAAACAAAATTAGTACCTCTCATTGTGGCCAAACCATAAATTTCTCTGGCTCGTAAATAGACTAACAGCGACTTGGATTTGTAAAAGTTATCAAAATACAGGATGTGATGTATGAACTTAGGAATATCCAATCATTTAAGGTAGCTCCAATGTCCGTTCTAACAGGTAAAATTATATTATCTCCGGGCCCATTGTAGATTTAAAAACAGTAGGCAAAATCATTTGAATTACAAAGCACGAACAATTTGATCCACCTTTTATGCTCCTTATTGGGCATGTATTTTCGGAAATTGTGTTTCGTCTTTGAAACATAAGTGGAATCAGCAACACTGTCATCGCTATCAATACTTTCATCTGTGCTGTCTACAGAACTCTACACAGAGAAAACAGATTCCTGATAGCAAACGAATTTGTTGCCAATCGAATGATTCGGTTGCACACATAGAATTTTTCGGTTCCATCAACAGAAAGTCAGTTGACATAGAAGAATTTCGGTTAAAGCAACGAAACTTTTGTTACTCCTTTTTATATTTTGTAGACACAACTGTAAAATTCAGTCACTGAAGTAGAATCATTCGATTGGCAACAAATTCGGTTGCTATCGAATCTGTTTTCTCTGTGTACAAAATCGATAAACTCGAGAAATTTTTCATCAGACATTTGCTCCAAATTGATATTTTTCGTATAAGGACGTTTAGTAATATCCATCTTTAACACAATAGTAAAATAAAAGGATGCACATAATAGAACCATAAGCAAACAACAGAGTTTTATGAAGAAAAGGTGAAAACAACAATGTAAGAGAGGAGGACATTTTTGTACACACAAACCGGCAAGACCGCCTTGAGGAGGCCTTTACTATTTCGTTTAAAAAAGAAAAATTTATTTTTTTCACTTCAAATACGTTTTAAAACTTAAATATAAAATGTTATCTACTTACCGTAAAATTTTGATGTCGATAATTATATTATAAATGTTGTTTTTAATAGTTAAATTTTTAAAATAATTTTCATTGCTAATTTGATGACTTTTTGTACTTGATTGATTATAGCTGACAAACGAATTGTCAAAATATATTGGGAGGTATACAAAAAATGTAAAAAATTGTTGTCTAAAGACAGTTTTTACTATTTGAAAGCAAAAAAATGTTTGGGTCCCAAAAATCGAAGACCGCCTTAAAGCGTTCTTACCAGTTAAGACATATAACTTAGATAAATTAACAGTATTTTTGTATTATCCTAAAAACGTATGTCCTCCTTTACTTTTCCTTTTTCCCAAAGTAAGACGGCCGAAAAAAACAAACTCATATATGTTTCTCATCATGGACAAAAACCATGTAAACTAGTGACATTTCTAAAAATTTAAAAAACATAAAATTGTTGCGAAAAATTACAAAAGTTTGAATATTTTTGGACTTACACTATAATTTTAGATACGGCAATGAAAGCTCCAAAGACCTTTCACTAACATTTCATATGTTTTCTCTGCGAGAAATAAGATAAGAAATAAGAAATTCTAACATTTAATCTAGCCACCAAATACTTCACCCATGACAAACGTTTTGAGAAACGTTATCTTACAATTAATAAACTTTTATTTTAGTTGGTAACATGCATTACTTTTTTGTAGAGCCACCTTAATGTACAGTGGAAATAATTCATTACTAGACTTACATATCTTAAGGATTGACGACTTTGATGTCGACCTATACAATACGCACGTATTGGTAAAAGTTGTCATCATATTAATTGAAATAATTCTAATTCTTTTTTTATAAAATTACAAAATTTAATCACTTATGTCTCATTAATTCCCTATTCTCTCTTTAGAATTTTAATAAGTATATATGTACTTTGGCGGTGTTTTCAAATAATTTGTTATAATTTTTATTAGTTTTCATATAGCCTTTAATAACTTTATTAAAATTACTAACAGATCTTTTAATATTCTTATAACACACCTTAAAACATAAATTCTTACATAAAATCTATAAAATCGAGAATCTTTGAAAGTCCATTTATTCCGACACACACTCTAAAAAAAAGTATCAAAAGAAAGCCCTCAACTTAATGGTCACACCACATGCTCGTTAAAATAAAAAATTCATGATTTGTACTAATTTTAATTAGAACATTTAAAAAGAAATCAAATTTTTCATTTTTGAAAGCAACACACCACAACACAGCAAACAAATCTACCTGGTGAAATGAAAGAAACCTCATTTGCTACTCAAAAATGCAAAGCATGTCGTAAACTTTTGTTATATTTTTCAGTAGTAAAATGTAAAATAAAATCAAACGAACAAATAAATGCTCATTTATCAGTTGAATAGAATAGAAAAAAATTTCTCAAAAATTTATGCCAGGCACATAATTTAGAAAATATAAAATTTAAAACTAATAATGGTGGTGTGAAATGAAAAATTAACTACTTTCAATGACCAAGTATGGTGTGTTGGAAAAGAAAATATTGCTGTTGCAGTACGAGTAATAATGCTGATGAGTGTATGAGTATTGATTTGGTTAGAATTTTTAATAATTTTCAGTATTTCTGTTATTGTAGAGATTGTTAAGAAGGGAAATTCCTTTTCATTAAGTCTAAAATAATTATATTAGGGACAGATAATTAAATCAATTACATACAAATAAGTTATGCATTGTGTAACCTAATGAACATCTTAACCCATTATTCTCACTATTTTCTTCATATAAATAAATATGACATGCCAGGAGGAATTGATTTGTCAACATTACATTATTGTCCATGACTAGGAGAACCTATGTTTTCTCTTTTGAGGGTTTTCCGATGTAAATTTGAATGTAGGCAATGAGAGCCCATTTTGGCGTATTTTCCACTTCGGGAATATTTCATCAATATTGCTCAATTTAAACCAATGTATTTCAACGCTGACTGTTGTTAGCTAACAAGGTTTCTTTATTTATTACCCAAGTGCTGTCGGCTTGAACTTTGAGACCCTTGTTTCTGCTTCGCCATTTGTGAGAGATTGTATGAGCTATGGAGGCTTTGAGGACATTGTTTCTGATTCGGAATTTGTAAGTGATTGCATGAGTTGTAGAGGCTGTTCAATAAGCGAGAAACAGGAAAAATTATATTTAAACAAGTAAGAGTGCTATATTCGGCTATGCCGAATCTTATATACCCTTCACCTTTGTTGTGGATGCATTAATTACCCATATTCAGCGTATAGCACCCTAAATATATCAAGAAAACTTTTAAAAATTATACATTATATTGTAGAAGTTACAAACGAAATAACAATCTTATTATACTCTTCTCACAAAGGTGAAGAGTATAAAAACAACAAGGCCAAACGAAACAAAACAAGAAAAAAAAAAAAACACAATATGCAAAGCAATGAAACCAACACACATCCAAACATACATATGTGCGTTTTGTTGATTTTTTGTTATACACCAAAAAAAAAAAAAAAACAAAAACAAAATACGCAAAGCCATGAAGCCAACACACATCCAATCATATGTATGTACGTTTTGTTGCTTTTTTGTCAAAGCATGCAATAAATTGTCTTTTTTGATGAAATTTTCAGAGGTTGTCTCGGATTTTTACTCATATCTCCGTTATTTATGGACGGATTTTGTTGATTTTAAATAGGAAACTTCTCGAAAGCATGTCTGACAGAATTATTGAAGATTTGGATCCCCAAGATATCTGGGGTCTTCTGAAAATTGATTTCAACAGACAGACAGGCGGATATGGCTTAAATAACTCCGCTATCTATAAGGATCCAGAATATATATACTTTCTAGGGTCGGAAAATTATATTGTGGAAATTACAAACGGAATGACAAACTTATATGTACCCTTCTCACGAAGGTGAAGGGTATAAAAAGGAAAATTAACATTTCTAGTAGGAAATAAAGACAAATTTTTCCAGATTTAACTGGACTTATTAACAAGTTTAATAAAACTACATATACATTAACGAATGTAGACAGCTACTTAAAAAATTTGTCTAGTTTTTGGCTTAATTTAGCATTAAAAAAATAGAAGAAGTCTAGGAAAACTCCAGTTGTGATCGCCCGCATATGAAATCACATCTTCTCCTTGCGGAAGTAAGTCCCCAATACTTGCCTAACTCAATGGTGTTTCATAATTTACGATCTATCTCTTCATGATTTTGGGCTTGTGGATATTCTAGAAGACAATAGCGTGAGTGAAGGACTTTGAAAAGTGCAGCGACACAAAGATCGTCCATTTACAAGGCCTGTGAGCGAATATTTGCAGTGAGGGTTAATACTGGGAATTCCACATGCTGGTGACGTGCTGCTTGTAGAGTTGCAACTTCAGTTAGCATCTTAATTTGTGGTATGGCCGAGAGTAAAAAGTCTGCCTATCTCAAGGCGCTTAATAAGAAGTCGGTAAAATTCCCGTTCAGGCTCGGATCTGGAGGTATTGCAAACTTAAGCTCGACTCGTATCATTCTTCTTCGTCGGGTTGGGAAGAGGCCTAACTTTCCTATTTTAGAACTTATGTTAAATTTCTTTAAATGATGTACCCATTTGTCTCGCTTGTCATCATTTACTAATGATTTAGCTGGGTGATCTTTTCGGC
Organism: Calliphora vomitoria; assembly: GCA_942486065.2. Taxonomy (NCBI): domain Eukaryota; kingdom Metazoa; phylum Arthropoda; class Insecta; order Diptera; family Calliphoridae; genus Calliphora; species Calliphora vomitoria. Next base: position 68,842,736 of record OW818030.2, on the reverse strand, counting down.
TCACATTGGGTTCAAATGTGTACAAAGTGGCTGAATTTAATTTAAAGAATTAAGTATTGGGCATAATAACTGGTATTGACAAACACTAAATAAAATTCTACATCACTGTTCGAAATTTCAATCAAGTAAGTTGTTGACTCATTCCGTAGTTAGCTGCCAATATTAGCTATTTTTTATTTAAATTCGATTTAATAGTGTTTCGCTTGTTATTCCAAAGTTACAGCTAGAATTGTGTATCAATTCTAGAAACTGCCTCCAAATAAATGGGTTCAAGAAATAGAACTTGTTCTGTTATAAATGCTTGTTTTATATAGATACCCAGACAAATGTTTCTACAAATAAGTTTTTTATAAAAATAAATCACCCCTACAAATTTTATGAGGATCGATTCATAATTTACCATAGCTTCCATATAAAGCCCACTTCCGAAAACTACTGTAACGAGCATAAAACTCTTAAAAATCTTGGTATCCAGCGAAAATTTAACACAACTAAATTTCATAATTGGTCATAGCTCCCATACAAGGCCGACTTCCGAAAATAACTTTAGTGAGCATAAATCTCATACAAATTTTGATATCCAAAAAACATTTTACAAAAATTTATTTCATATAGAAATAAATCACGCGACCTAATTTCAAGCTAATCAGTCCATAATTGCTCATAGCACCCATACAAGGATAACTTCCGAAAATGAGCATGAAACTCTAAAAAATGTTGGTATGCAAATAAAATTCAACAGAAATAAATTTCATATAGATATTAATCACATGACTTAATTTGATTGAAATTTTTAAAGAAAAATGATTTTGCATTTACTCAGTGTAGGATTATGTTATTATTCACCATGAGTGGCAAGGGTATATATAAGTTTGTCATTCCGATTGTAATTTCCACATTTTTCATTTGCGACCCCACAAGGTACATATATTCTGGATCGTTATAGATAGCGAAGTCGATATAGCCATGTCCGTCTGTATGTTGAAATCAACTTTCCGTAGCCCCCAAATAACTTATAAACATTATTGATACATCAATATATCGCTATTTAAAATCAAGAAAATCGTCCCACAAATGGCTGAGATATAAGAAAAAAACCGGGACAACCTCGATTTTTGGCCTATTTTTGATCTATATCTGGATTACTAAGTCATTAATATAGACAATATGGATATCTAATGATAGATATTTCAAAGTCCATTACAACGATGTATTTAAGGCTATAGTAATTTGGACCTACAATGGGTCAAAATCAGTAAAAATAGTTTTTATCCCAATTTTTACCAAAAAAATGTTTTTACTTAAAAAAATTTAAAAAAACTCAAAAACAAAAAATTGGAAAAAAATTTAAAAAAACAATTTTGAAATAAAGCGATTTGAAATTTTTTATTTTTTTGAAATTTTGAAAACAAAAAAATTAATTTTGTTAACCTAAAAATATTTAAAATTGTTATTTTAAAGTATAATTTGGTGAAGAGTATATAAGATTCGACACAGCCGAATATAGTTCTCTTACTTGTTTTTTTGTAAAACGCTTTCTATTTAACTATTTCATAATTATTCATCAATAAAAAATATTATATTTCATCCGTGACTTTTTTGAGATAAATTTGTATAATCATACTTTAAATTTATATTATTCGGTGTATGCCTTAATAATGTGGGATTTACAATAGGTGGCGTATCTTTTGACTTAACTGATTTTGACACAGAAGACAAAGATCGCCCAGGCCAGTTTGAAGACCAAGAATTAGAGGCATTACTTCATGAAAATTGTTGTAAAACTCAACAAAAGCTTGCAAAATTATTGCAAGCTACTAAAGCAGCAATTTCAAAAAGTTTGCGAGCAGCAGGATTCATCCAAAAGCAGGGAAATTGGTTACCATACGAATTAAAGCCGAGAGACCTTGAAAGACAATTTTCCACGTCCGAAATAATGCTGGAGCGTTATAAAAGAACTTCTATTTTGTACAGAATCATTACATGGGATGAAAAATGAATCCATTACGATAACCCGAAGCGTAAGAGCACGTCCAAACAGCCGAATCGCCACCAAAGCCAAATATCCATGGCGCTAAGTTAATTCTCTGTAATTGGTGGAAGCAAAAGGGTCCTCTCTATTATGAAGTTCTGAAATCTGACCATACCATCACAAGGAACCTGTACCGAACGCAACTGATTCGTTTGAAGCGAGCATTGGCTGAAAAACGCCCAGAATATGCGGCCAGACATGAAACCGTAATATTACATCATGACAACGCTCGGCCACATGTTGCAGTACCTGTTAAAAAGTATTTTGAATGAAATGGTTGGGAAGTTTTTCCTCACCCACTTTATAGTTCAGACCGTATCCAGCTTAAGTTTGGAACAGAGTATTCCGTATTCCAGATAAAACGCTCTATCTCGAGATAAGCTTCAGTTTGGAACAGAGTATCCGTTATTGGCTTGATTTGTTCTTCGCCTCAAAAAATAAGCAGTTCTTTTAGCTCGGAATTCATATGTTCCCACAACGATGGGAAAATGTCATAGCTAACAATAACCAATACTTTGAATAAATTAATATTGTACAAATGTTTCAAAATAAAAGCTAAAAATTTAAAAGAAACCTGCAATTTTAAGTCATACACCCAATAAATAATGGTAATACATATACATACATATGTATTACTATTAAAATACCACCACAACCATCTTTCGAATAATTTGTCTGACGCATCATTTAACAAAACATTTATTTCAATATTATTTATTTAACAACAGCAACACAAAAAATGGTTTTAACTTTCGCTGAAGCTTATGAAAATTGTTTAATTCAATTAAATAATTATGCATGTGTTTCTATTCTGCACGCAAGCTTAACAATTTTATTTTTCCTTCCATTTTTTTTTGTTAGTAATTTTATGACAACGTGTGTATTTTTTTTATACAGAACAAGTAAATTCTTACAAAGAATGGTAATTGAAATTAAAAGGGAATAAAAAAAAAAAAACATACGCACATTAAACTTAAAAATAAATGCACACATACCTACATACATATAAAATTGAAAAAATAATTTTTATGATGAAAATACTCGTAACACCCTTATAATCATCATTATCCTTCACACATACATGTACAACCCCCACGCAGTCATACACACTCTCACTTTTTCCATCGACACAATATGCAAAACAGGAGCATGAAATCCCGCTTCTATTCGCTGTTCGGTAGTGGCACCAGAAGTCGCGTGTAACGAAGAGTGTTAAATAAATGTTGGCTTTTTGTGGAACTGCCAGTGTATTTTGAATGTTGGTGAGGGTGACGATAAATGTTGGAGAGAGGGGGCAAAAACAAACATTAAATATTTGATTGTATGCGTAGCTAATATTGTAAGTGTGTGTGAATAATATGCATGCTTTTGTTTATATTGCGTATTATTCTGAAGTAATGCGAAACTCATTTGTATCCCTTATAGACAGTAGTTGTCACTAATGCCTGATCACTTGGCTAACTCCAATTGATATATTTTATGCATTCCAGGTAATCTAGTGTGAAGTCAATCGTCACTTAAGTGTATCTAAGTAATCTAGAGTGTAGTGACTTTAAACATTTAATTTTTACTGTAATTTTTTGTGAGTAATTTGTACTAACTGTTCTTACACAAGTATACTGACATTCCATGTAATCTATCGTGGAGTAAAGTGTGTCTCTAAGTAGCCTAGAGTGTAGTCACTTTAAACGTTTATTTTGTACTGCACTTTAGAAAGTACATGGTTATTTAATCCATCAGAAGTAATCTATTGGAGAGTTGTCGGAGGAAGATTTATTTACAAGCAATCGATTATTGGTCTAGCTATAAAATCACTAGTTCTCCTAGAACTGCTGGGTACCTATACTTTAAACTAGCTATCAGACAGCATATTTGTAATCAAAACGAAGGGGTTCATTCCTATGACAGATGTTTGTATCGCCCAAAAATATTAGACTAACACAAGTTAAAATAACTAGTCTTGCAGCTATTTATTCAACCAGCTGTCAACCTAAATGATAGGTAAAATCATTAGTTCGGGACAGCTTCTTAGAACTGCTGGGTATTTATGAAAGTTGCAAAATAAAATATATATTGTACATATACTTATGTAATTGAAGAAATGTAATGTAAACAAAAATTCAGTTTCTGTTCGTGAGATTAATAATGATTTAACATTAAAAATGGAATCTAGCTTGGAATTTCAATCTATCATGATTGACAGCTTAACCTGAGATCACTTGTCCGGTACTCGGTTCATGCTTTTTAAATATCTGTCATAAATGTTTGTCTTGCCTGAGGCTGAAACGCCGCATTCGTTTTCGATATAGAAATTATAATCAAATGTACTAATGCTCGTAATTTCAACAAATAGATATCTATGAGTGCTTAGTTACTCATGGTTTAAAAATATTTGGTAATTTTTACCCGTAGATATTGATTTGAAATTTATGTCGAATTAGCTTTTAGGTAAATTTATCTGCTGTGTATTTTATACGGTTGTTGAAATTGCGAGCATTAATTTCAAATAAGTCCCTGGTAAGACAAACATTTACGTAAGTTTTTTAAGTAATAAATAGACCCATAAGATGATCATCCTTCTTTCTAAAGTTTAGATTGGAAGGTTCGTCCCTATTTATACTCTACACCACCATAGTGGGTAGGGTATATTGAATTTGTGCAGATGTGCAGACTTAAAGTATACCGATCGACTCAGACTCACTTTCTGAGTCGGTTATTAGATTTCTTTGCTTCTATTGCTGGGCCATGAGCTCCGGTCCTCTCTCAAATATTTTTGTAAAAGGTACGTGCGTTTATATTACGTTTCAGGAGTAGATTTGTGCCATCATCATTTGGATTGCAGTGTTTATTTGAGGAGTCTGAGGATCATTGTGATGTCGGCTAGCCAGAGAGCACTTGAGGCCTTAGACTTTACTGATATTAGGTATCGAGTGTTGCCATTTACTCCGTTACATCTCTGTTACATAAGGGCCATGACATTAGACATGGGAACGAACGGGACAATTGTTTGGCTAACAGAGGGTCCTGCCCACTTTCATAGAACCGGAATCTTTCCTTGTCAAAGAAATTATTAATTTTTGGCTTGAATACACTGGTCAACAACATTTTGTAACAAGAGATGTACATACTAATTTTGAATAACCTACCTATAAGCATTCAAACACCATATTTATTTTGATTTGATCTGGTCTAGTTTTTGTGTTACAGCCAGTGCTGCCATTTAAGAAGATTTTAAATTCTCCCACATGTACAAGCCGAAAAAAGGAATAAAAGCAAAAGCAAAAAACTATGTTTTTTCTATGCATCAAATTTTAGATTGACCGTTTTTATGATTTATTTTCACATTCATTTTTATACTTTACTATATATAATAATATTTAATCTAGTTTTACTTTGTTTCTTATGTTTTGAGATACCAAATAGAAAATGTTGCCTTTCACTATTCAATAATTCAGAGTATTTAAATTCGGATCGGTCCGCTACGCCAGAAGCAATTGAAAACGATTCATTAGATACTGACTTTCAAGAAACTTTCTCATCTAATGAGTCACAACTACTATTTCAAAAAGATCTCAATGATTTGGTACGCGACTTAAAATTGTCCAAACAACAGGCAGAACTTTTGGCCACTCGATTTAAGGGGTGAAATTTATTACAAACCGAAACAAGAATATGCTATTATCGAGATGAAGAGCTAAAAGGTTTTTCTTTCACAAGATGGTCAGTTAGTATTTTGTAATAATGTTTATGACGTAATGACTGCCTTGGGTATAGAATATATAGATGGTTCCAAAGTAAGTTTAAAGGCTGTTCTTTTACATATCGACAATGATCTTCCCTCTATACCATTAGGTGAAGCTTCTAACATGAAAGATTCTTTTGAAAATATTAAATTTATCTTGGATAATATTCAATACAACAAACACACCTGGAAAGTTTTTTAGGTTATTCCCCTAATTTTAGTGTTACAACTAGGATATACAAAATACTGTTGTTTTCTTTGTGGCCAAGCAAATGTTAAAAATACTACATTAGTCCTGCCTGATAATATATTTTTACCACCTTTACATATAAAGCTTTGGCTTATGAAAAACTTCGTGAAAGCCATGGATAAGAGTGGTGATGGCTTTTTATATTTGAAAGAAAAATTTCCTTAAATGAGTGATGCAAAAATTAAAGTAGGCATATTTGTTGGTACTTAACCCTTTGACGACCACAGGGACACCGGTGTCCCAACACAAAAATATTGAACAACTAAATAACGAAAAATTTAATGGGTGCCATTTTAATTTTATTTATTTCGTAAACGTGTCTCTTATTAATATGTTTGGATTAAAACAAGTTCGGTTATAGCCTTTAGTTTTTATTGTCTTTGAAAATTTACAGTTTTATTTTGGTACTGTGTTCAAGAATTGTGCCCAAGTCTTTTTAAGTGTAAAACTGATTTTTTAAGTTTTATATTGTGATATATATTAGGCTTTGTAAGTGCATTATTGTTATAAAAAGTTATAAAATCATTATTCATGTTCCGTTCATTGATATGTAGTCCATAAACATGAGTATGTAGAACGGACATTTGCACTTTACGACCAAAATTCCATTAAATCCGATAAAATTTTTTTTGTTTTAATTTCAAAATATGTTTTCTTGGCGCTAACTGATTCACATTAAATAGAAAAAATTATTACTTTTATCAAAATAGTCTTATGGTCGTTAAAGGGTTAAATCAGGCAGTTGATGAATGATGAATTATTTAAAGAAAAACTTAGTGCTTTAGAAAAATCAGCCTGGGAATCCTTAATAAATGTAACTTTAAATTTTCTGGAAAATCACCGATCAAGTGACTATAAAATAATTGTCACGGAGCTGTTATCCACTTATAAGGATTTGGGATGTAATATGTCGTTAAAAATACATTTCTTACATTCACACTTAGACTTCTTTCCTAATAATTTGGGAGCCGTAAGCGATGAACACGTTGAAAGATTCCATCAATACATTTCTACAATATAAAACCGATATCTGGGCAAGTGGGGTCCACAAATGCTGGCGGACTACTGTTGGGCATTACAAAGAGACATTCCTGAAGCAAAATACAGACGAAAGTCATAAGGATACATTCACGTATTATACAAAATAACGTCATTTTGTTGATAAAACTGAGATTTTTCTAAAATATTATAAAATCAAATTACGAAAAAACTATTCGTATTTAAAACATTCTAGTTTTTGCGGAAGAAAATTTTGGAAAATACCTCCGGAAAAGTCGAAAAATTGAAAAAATCGAAAATCGAGTTTTACTCTAAAATTTGTCTGAAGGCTTCAAATTGGGGCGAGACGAAATTCGCCGGGTCCACTAGTAATCTATATATTTTAAATATATTACTTTGGTACTGGTAATTGTGGGAAAATTACTGGTTACCCATTTCGAGACCAATCTCTGTATTTTTTTATATCAAACATAAAGTGAAGATCACCAAATGCTATCTTCTCATATTTACCTATGACACTGAACTTAGAAGACAACTGACTTTACGAAATTATACCGTCGAACATGGTTACGACAACTGTACTATGTTTGTTGTAACAATATGTTGTTGTAGTAAACAAATAATTGTCGTTTTAGTTTAATTTCAACAATATTTTAGTTACTGTAAACGTTTATATTTCCATCGCTATTATAAATATGAATATTGTTCACCGAATCATAATTATTTTTCGAACAACTAAATAATGACCATTAAATTTTAAGTAACTGTACGCGTAGTCATAATATGTTTAAGATGCAAACAAAATATGTTTACTTTTAATAGTCTTTTGTTCTCACCATTTGTGAGTGTTGGTGTTTGTCTAAGCTATGCTATTTTCACAAATATATTTCGAGTGTCTGCAATTCTCATTCGCTCTATAATTGTAATAGTACATATAACATCTTTAACTTTCCTAGAGCGAATAACAATACATTTCAGTGAATTTATCAATAATATTTTAATTGGAAATTTAGTACAGTAAAACCTTGATAATCCGGACGCCGTTAATCCGGATTATTCGGTAATTCGTACATAATTTTTCATTACATTTTGTACTCTATAATCCGGTTTGATTGCATCTTGATAACTTTTTAATCCGTATTTCATACAAACTTCGGAAAAAAGTTTGAACAGACCTCGACTAACAAAATTGAATGGTTATTTTACCAAGCAAAATAAATAGCTTTAATATTTTTATTGTTGTTTTCATGACTTGTGTAATTGAAATATGTTAATACTTTTTTTATAAAATGTACATACATACTATAAATGTTCTTTTGAAATCATTTTTAGATATGTGTTTTAAAAGTATTTTTAATACAAGAACAATGTTTTAAGTTTTTATTTAATAGTCCGGATTAGGGTCTGCAATCAATTATCCGGATTATCAAGGTTTTACTGTACATTTAAACTAACACCTATTAAAATAAAATTTTGTATATCCAAAAACAAATTTGAATAATAATTTGATTACTTTGGATCATAATATGATTTAATTTGGTCAAAATTATTATTACTTTGGGTCACATTATGATTGATTTATATCATAATATGATTATTTCAGAAATAATGATATTTTATCATACTGATAATAATATGTTTGGACTGCAATCATACATCTTATAATATGTTGCTCTTAGATTATGTTTATCACAACCATGTTTTTTCTCTGCGTGTACATCCTCGTGGAGATAACAACTTAATTTTTCTGGGTTCAATGACTAGGTCGGATCTCTGTTTAATGCTCCTTATAGAGAAGAGAGCTAGCTGTTGACCGCCAACCCAACATCATCAGCATAGGCAACTACTTCTTAAAAGGGCTCCTGGGATGTGGAACGAAGAACTCAACAGTTATATATAAAAATGATTAAGCTTAATCATATAATATCATTTAGCGAGTTCATGAAGAAGTTTTCTTTTAAAATTTATATGAGTTTTTTTCAAGGTTATTTTGAATCACTTTGTGGAAGGAGACAAAAGTTATATTGTTACGAATTTGCAATAGGGATTTGAATTTAACAGTCTGTAACAACTGCCTGCAGCATTCATCATGTTTATAAACACGTCCATCAGTAGAAGCTTCGAATGTACTAGTTTGTCAGTTAAGAGCATTGTAGAAGATTCCCGAAAGATGGCGTGTGTATAAATAGTGGCAGAGGTTGCAGTCGTCAGTGAGTTTATCATAGGTGCTGTTAGAGTCAACATCAACTGTCTTGTACATTTAAGTTTATACATTATAAAGTGTTTGTGCATTTCTGCGAATTAATAAACAAGTATAAATACACTGAGTAACTATTTGAACTGTTGTTGTTGTACATTTTAAATAAATAAAGAGTTGTTACAATTTTAAACTACTAAAAATAAGCTTTTATTTGCAATCAAAAGTATCCGGTTTTTTTAAAGGAAATAAACCAACGTTTTAAAAAGGTTAAAACGTAACAATATTAATTTAAAATTTGATCACTTTTTTAAAATGTAAAAGATGTTGACTTGGGAAGTGAAGCTGAAGATCGCCAGTATGTCAGTGGAAATTAGTTTCAAGTTTGTTGATACACATTATCTTGGAAAACACTTAGTAAGGCCCTGTTTCTGTTATCGTTGTAACAGCTCTGATAAAAGTTCTTCCTTCGGAAACTACAGGTTGATGCGTTCTTATTCGTAAACAAAAGTTGTAATTTTTTCGTCACTTTTTTTACTAAATCTTATTGTTGGTACCATAATGAATATAACTTGTTGATATATTTGGTACTAAATTAAAGGTATGTGAAAGACCTGACTAATAAGTATTGTATAAATATTTGAATTCAAATTATACTTTCAACCAAATTGTAAAATTCTATAATGTTTTTCATTATTTATTAAATTTACAAATATATATAGTAAGTATATTGTGATTGTTATTAAAAAACGTTCAATTTGATATCCTATAGGTCCAGATTCATCACCCAGTACTTTACATATAAACTTTTTTGAAAAATAATGCAGAAAAAGGTTAAAAACTTTTCATAGAAAATACAACATCATAGTTGATAATCGCTGATGCACTGTAATGGTAACCTTACACGATCATTAATATTATTTAAATTCAAAACAATGACAATTGAAAATAATTTATGAATGAACAAATCTCGAAGTTCAAATCATAGAGAAAATATACATAGAGCGGAAACTCTCCTGTCAAAGACCTAACTCAGTTGTCAAAAACCTAAGTTGTGAGAATGTATTAGTAAAAAAAAGTATGTGAAAACAAAAACAACACTCGTATGTGTAACTATTTTGAGTAATTTTTTTGTTTGAGTTTTTTTCTAGTTTCCGCTCTATGTATATTTTCTCTATGGTTCAAATACCCAAAAGTTCATAAAGCTTATTAAAAACATAGACAAACTTAAGTTTTCTAAATACATATCATTTAACTACATCATCTAATCTTGTCCAATAAAATGTTACCAATTTGTCTAACAAATTAGTTTCAAATGAATCTGAATGAAACACTGAAGAATCAAAAAACACGAACAAAAACAACATACTCAATCCAAATTGTATGGAATTGTATATTTCGAGAAGAATTGAGCGTGTAAAACAAGAAAATTACCAGATCTTTAACACTTTTAATAGACAGCAGCAAATCACAATCACATACAGACACTCATACATTTATTCATACACATATGTATGTATTTATGAACGAGTATTTACTTGAAAGACATGTCTATGGAAATTGATGTTGATCTAATAGGTACAATCGCGTATGGATATGCTTCTATGGAGAGTATTAAGCTTTTACACGTTAATGTTTATGAAGGCATTGAAAGGAATTAATTCATTAATGAGTGGATTATAACGATTTTGAATTATTTTTAGTTTCCTTTTGCCGATAATAGAATTCTGAGACAATTTACTGCAATTGTTAGACTTATTTTCTTAAACAAATTATTAATAACATTTAATCTAATTCATTTTCAGTGATATATCCGTTTTTATATAAAGCGTTAGGATTGGAATAGGTCTGTACCCGTAGAACCAATAATGGGGCCAGTTCGGTGTCGTTTCCCTTCCCTCCAGGGTACTACATTTATATAATACTAGCTTGACCCGGTGCGCTTCGCTACCCCTGTCGTAGTCTATGTTGGAAATTTCAATAAAATCGTTTCGGCCGTTTAGTATTTATTTGTTAAGAACTAAAGGTACCAATTTTACCGGTTTTCCCCCTGTTTACCCCTTTCTGGTCCAAGTATTGAAAAAAGTTATAGCCTATTGACGCTTCCAAGTAAGGAAGCGATAAAATCGATTCAGCCGTTTAGGCGTGACGCTTCCAAGTAAGGAAGCAATAAAATCGATTCAGCCGTTTAGGCGTGATGCTCAAACAAACAAACAAACAAACTTACAAAGACATTTATATATTTATATAGATTGTTGCGCCTTTAAGGAATTAGCTAGTTTAATTATGGAGCCATTCTTATCAAATATTGTATTGTAATATTTTATGCTCTATGATGATCAAAAATATATGCTGAATCGATTTGAGAATGTCCTTCTCTCCATCAGTCCGTCCATCTGAATAAGTAAATCACGCAACTTAATTTCATGGCGATCGGTCCATAATTGGTCATTACTCCAGTATAAGGCCCACTCGACCCTCATTCCGAAAATTACTTTAACATGAGTTAAGGAAATCATGCACCTTTATTTCATGAAGATTAATCACGAAAAAAAATTGATTGAAATTTTAAAAGATAAATGTTTTTGCTTATATACTCAGTCTAGGGTATTACATGGTCAAGCTTAACCGACTGTACTGTGCTACTTGTTTCCTATTGCCATAAGCCTGAAAACCACACAACTATGTCCGCAAAATTTGTATTAGTGATTTCACATCTAAATTTCTAAGATTGTCATGATAGGACATTGGAAAATGTAATGTTACAGCGTTTTGTTCTCTGTAGATCGTATTGACCTATACGAGCCACGAGCTTCTACTCCGTGTGTTTAGTTAAAACATTAACAAGTCTTCTTAGTATTGACCTATATATGTAGGTTCACATTTTTCTTTGCTCTCTTTAATCTTGGGAATGCCTATAGTTTGTCGGTCGTTCTGTCGAATGTAGAGTTCTTCTAGTTTTTGACATGCTCAGTCATTGCACATTCCATAAGTTCTTCGGTACCATTGTGATACCTGAAAGAATGTGTTGAGGTTATGAGTACAAAATCAGTACACTCTTCAACCACATTGAGTCCTTAACCAAACCATTCAGTTGCAATTTTCTGATTCTCAGAAATGCAACATTTTACCAAATTAATATGAAGCGTAGGAGTTAAAATGCTGAATAAAAATATTTACATTTTAAGTCTGATTGTAACTATTAAAAAATAAAGGAGACAGTTGTAGATTTTACAAATGATGACGCGTTGGATCTCGGATTTCACAAAACTTAAAAAAAAGGAGTTGACATCAGAATTTCTTGAGATAATTTGTTCTGGAACTCGTTGCTGCCAAAAACCGATTATTGAAACCACATGCCGTCCAGTAGAGGCCACAAGAACTCCTTTATCATGTTCCTATAACGAATGCCATTCACAGTCACTGTTAATTCGGCCTCATCTTCAAAAAAGTAAGGTCCAATGACGCCGCCTGACCAATATCTGCACCAGACAGTTGCTCGTTGTGGGGGCATTTGTTTTGTATGCGGATTCCCTGAGCCCCAAATTCGAAATTTTTGTGTATTCACGAAGCCATTCAGATGGAAATGCACGTAATCAGAGAAGATAACTTCTTTCAAAAAATTAGCATTAACTTCACTTTGTTCCATTACGAGCTGCTGAGTAAGATGAATTTTGTACGCATGAAGGTGAAGGTCTTTTGTAAAAATTCGCAGCATAGTGCTTCGTGAAATTTGAAATTGTTGATAAAGATGCCGAATTGATGTTTTCGGGTTTTCGAAGACACTCTCCTTTAGAGCAGCAATCTTTTCAAGAGACCGACCGGTACTTTGACGCACAGGAATCTTAATGTTCATAACCGACCCACTTTCTTAAAATTTGTGTACCACGCTTCGAATGGTTTACACATAAGTTAATAATCTCAATAAACATATGTGAAGCTGCAAAATTTCAGAGTTTCCACTACAAAAATTACACTAAATTTAAAAAGTGCACAGCAACGTTTTTTTGGAAAAATATATGGAATTATGAAAATGGAAGCAGTTTTCTAATTTTTTGTACCTTGTATGTTTGGAAAATTCCTCCATTTTTTACCTATTTTGAAAATTGTCGAACTTTTAGCAAAAATAAAACTGGGAATCCTTCTGTGGACTCACATTATCTCAAGGTTTGAAGTAAGTATTTATTTCATTCTTATATTGCAAAATGTTCCTAGATTTAAAACTATAATTTTAATAACCTATTGGCTATCCATTTCAACCATTTAATATTTAACATCATTAAATTGTATCAGTAAGTGATTCTTAGTCGACTTAATATGAGTGGGGAACTATTAATATTGAGTGTTACAAACATCAGTGCAAATGCAAGGGATCAAGTATAAAATGAATTTCCATTAAATATAAACTATTTTTTTTTTTTTTTTTGGTATAATGTTGTTAATTCATCATGAATAAATACCTTTGAAATTCTGCTCATACAAACACATACGTGTAAAAAAGATGAGAAAAGCATTCAAATTCATTACAATGATCATTATCAACTTAATGATGAAGACTTAAATAATGCTGATGGTGATGGCGACGATGACAGCTACCAAACAACTTAAATGTATATTTCAAATATGAATGATCATTCAAATCCGCCAGAAAAAGGGGGGAATCACTTACATGCTCTTCACTCTGAAAGCGCTAATAAACTGAAGATGTTCGATGATTAATCGTTTTGTAAATGTTTTGTTTTCATAAACATTTTTTATATTTAAGTTTTATTTCAGTTGTTTTATTTTTTTTTCAGAAGATGATCTTCTGGAAGATGTTTTCATTTTCAAAATTAATTTCTTTTACTCAATTTTGTTGCGTGTTAAAGGTGGGTGTGCGAGCGAGTGAGCGCTGGGTTAATAAGCCAAAATAATCAAAATATTTCTAATGATTTTGTTTATTCCTTGTACGGAAATGTTTGTTTGTGTTATGAGTTAATGTTTTTCACGTTTTTTTTTTTACAAATATTTATTTGTTTATAGAAAAACATATTTCGGGGGGTAAGAAATGTTAAGTGTTTGTTTGTTTGTTTTGTTTGAGGGCAAGAGGAATTTTGATTAATTTGTTGATATTTCAAAAATGTTAAAAGAGTTTATAAATCAAAAACATAATGGAGTTTTATTAAGCACACAAATGATTTTTTAAATATCTGATCATTTTAAATTAAGTGCATATTAGTGAATTTTAAAATGTTACAATATACAACTGTCGATTTTCTTTCAATATTTTTGTTTTTAATTATTTTTATATTGTATATTTTTTTTTAAATATTCTTATTAAATAGTAATAAAGATATAATATCATATTCATAAATGCATAATTTATGACAAATACAACAATTCCACATGCCATTAAAGTAACAATTTGTCAACACATTACAGGACAGGCCGTCTCATAACTAAACAAGCCACTTGAAAAGGGATCCTTATTGTTTGTCTCTCTGCTTTTTTATTTTTTAAACAGGAGTCATAAATTACAAAGATTTTTTTCAAAACAAAGGAAGTGACAAATGGAACAACCCACAAACAAATAAATAAAAAATAAAAGATTAAACAAAAAATGCAATTTAAACCAAAATAAACAGAAGGATGTAACGGAAAAATATGACAATAGAAAATAATTAATGACAAACAAATCGAAAATATGTTTAATAAATATTGAAACAAATATGTATGTATGTACATTATATTATATTCATAAAAAAATAAATTCCAAATATTTTTATATAGAAAATAGTTTTTGTATTAAAAACATTTTTTTAATTATTGAAACAAATAAAAGTGAAACTAAGTAGAACATATTTTCAAATAAGCGGGTGTTTAATGTTTTGGAAAACCTAAAAATTCTTCACATTGACTGACAACCAGTCACTGATAAATAAACACAATATAAATGGACATATTTCAATATTTATTTTTTTCTCTTTTGTAAATTCAATGACATTTATTGGTTTCCAACTCGAAAAACTCACCATAACAATTGTGAAAATGTCATTTTTAATATCGACGACTTTAATTGTGAACAATTCGTGAATAAAAGGGGAATTCTATGGAATATTTTTACAGATGACCATCTAAAGTAGTCATAAAGAGAGGGTGGATTTTAATAAATACACCATTTTAAATAGAAATTTTAAATAGTTGACAGGGTGTTATGGAAATATTTTGTTTAGTAAAGATCATATAAAATTAAGAAGAAAAAAGAACCGATTCGTATGAACCAATTTTGAAGATTAAGTCCTGATCGTCTGATCAAATCGCTTATTACCCATCATAAAAGGCATGTCCTCCACTAAATAGAGCCATTTCGTAAAGGGTGTCAAAAAATTTAAGCAAGATTTAATTTAAATAGAAAACACAGATTCTTTCTCAACATTGTTATATATTTTATTTAATCATAAAGTTATAAAGGGCACATGGCACAGTATGGGGTTAAATATGGAATAGTATATAGCAGGATGCACTAAGTAAGGTGAAATCAACAACACAGCTGATTTTTATTTATTTATTTTGAAAATGCTTGGGTTTTGTCAAACTGAATTTATTTTGAAAAAATAAAACATTTTATTTTCAAGGAAAAAAATTTTTAAATCAAAAAACATGAATGAAAATGTGAATAAAAAGATTTCATATAATGAAATTTGGATAAAGCATTATTAAACCGTTGTTTTTCTTTAAATATAATTTAAATTTAACGGCCGTTTTTTAGTTAATATGCTAAAATAAAATTTGTTTATTTTTTATTTGACAAATTCAATTTTGACAAATCCTATGCTCTTGTCAGCAAGAAATATTGTGTTTGTTGTGTTTGTTGTCGAAACGCTCTCACCTTATTTATTACATCATGAGTATATAGAGAAAATGGGTTCCTAGACATTTCCGGAACAACGTTAAATTTCCTCATTTATTGTCCGGATGGTTGTGGGATTGTTGGAATATACCTTTGACTTTAAACAACCCATACTCATACGATCTAAGGGGTCAATTCTGATCATCTAAACAAGAGAATACACGCATTCGATATGTCTCAATCATCAATTGAATTCTTTCAAGGTAAGTGGTACCACCGTCTTGTTGAATCAACATATGGTCCACATCAATATTGTCCATTTTATGTAGAAAGAACTCTGTCATTCACTGCTTGACCAGACTCTAGTTTGATGAATTAAAGTCCAATAAATCTTCCAGCCCAAATCAGGAAATTACAATTGTTAATCGACGTAAGTTTTAGGAGAAAATGTTCTTCACTGCTAAGGATGATTATTTTTGAAATACTATTCAACAATGAAAAAGATTTTTTCTCTCGAGTAATGTTCCATTTTTACTAACTGTATAATGTTTAGTTGTCAATTGCATGAATTTTGGGATACCCTTTAGTTTTTATTTAAGCCCATCTTAGGTACCATCTATTAGGTTCTTTATCCAATTATGTTTGCAGTTTTAACGTATCCCTTATAATTTAGGTGTTGCTTCCGAAACAATTCAGTTTCTTGGAATTAATGTTATTCATATTTAATACAATAGTTAAATATCAGAAATAGTATGGTGAACTGCTTTTGGGTAGGTTACAACTATTATACCATGGCATCCAATGAACTAAAATGTCATTCTCAACAAGAGTTGATAATGAATGGATTCATCTTTCTAAAATGTATTGTCCAAGTGAACAAAACGCAAAATACTACTTCATAAGAAGCAATTACATACATATAATTTGAAGAAATATTTCTTCTTTGAATTATATCTTGTAACCCTTTAATCTTCTGATCTATGTCTCAGTTTATATATATATCTTCACCATATTTGGTCAATTCACAAGGTCTCTTATCATGTCATATTGTCGTAATGTCCTAATATTTCACAATAGTTTTTACTGCTTTTCAAGCAAAAAATGTCCTAAAATAATACTACTTTCTATACTATGTTTGTGTTATTGTAAAAAAACAGCAGAGACCAACGCCGAATGCCTAAGAGTCGGTTAAGCCGAGCCCTCGAATCGTGATATATTAGAAAATTATGACAATATGACTGATAAGAGACCTTGTGAATTGACCAATTGTATTTTCACAGTTAATTAAATACTAGAGTACATTTTGAAGAATATTGCACATGAATTTCCGTCTTGGGTCTAGGTCAGCTTTTTGCACCCCAATTATATAATAACTGGTTTGGTTTATAGTTCAAGATGTTGAATTTTTCTAATAAAAAAAGTTCAAAAAGGAAAAACCGATAACCAAACAACAATTGTCGGTTTTCGGTTTGGTTAAAACCGATCACGAAACTCTAGATAATCCTTTTTGGTCCTAGCAAATGGCTTTACGTCCAATTAATCCAACGTTTAATTTAATCCAAAAGAAAAGTACAATTTCGTTATGTATTCTGAAAAAAAAAGCGATTTGTGAGCCATAACATTTCCATGATTAAAAACAGTTTGTTTCCTCATTTATTCTTATGCTTCAATTAATTCTGCCTTTGATGATGACACTGCCAGTCTTAGATCACACGTGGGCCCAAGCATAGTATCACATGTGCCATTCACTTGTAGAGAAATCTTCCTTGTCGTCACCACAAGATCACAATTATTATCATTATTTCATTATGATATGAATATACTTTGAAATTGCTGCTTAAAGATTAATTTAGGAAATTTAAATATCAGTTTGTATTACAAAAAATTCGATTATTTTAACCATAAGATTCTTTAGCTACTAAAATATCTATATATATAATGAAATCAATTGATCAGCAATAAATTTGCTCATTACAATGATTCTAAATATTGTAACTATTAAAAGAAATACTCCAAAATTGTACGTGCATGAACTCTACTCACTTCTCTTTCGACATTGTGACACTGCTCTTTAACATTTATTCCACAGTCACTTTGTATTAAACTGTTTTAAAATCAATTTCAACAGAATTCAGACAATTGCTATTCAAAGTTATTGAGTTTTTCATGGTTATAAAAGTGTGGAATTAATATGGATCCAGGTGCGTTTCTGGGTGATATTCGGTTTTTTGGCAGTTATAGTAAATGCTGAACCATTTTTTTTTTTATTTTCCAAAAAATATATATTCCGCTATGTTTCCATTAGAATATTATTCTACAAACATATTCTAATTTCTTTTATTACCCCCATATACATAAAAAATGTTTAAGTTTATAAAAGGTTTATAAAACAAAATTTCCATACAAAATTTGATTTATAAACCTTTGATAAATTTAAAAATTTTTTATGCATATGGGGGTTAATATTTATGGCAATATAACTGGCAATACCGTACAAATTATCCGATGAAGCCAATAAAGTTAAAAATAACATTATTTTCGAAGTGGAAGTTCCAGAAACAATTTTTATCGAATTGGAACAAACGACTTGGGCGTCACATTTCTTGCAATGTTTGCACCTTTTTTTTGGTTTTTCTCTCCACCCAAGCAAGAAAATGATCGTCAGTATCGAACTGAACATCAGCAACTATTTTCCCAACACCTAATTTGCCACCGAGATTTGGAACAGATGGTCGTCCTACAGACCGTATATTTTTTAAGGAAACAAGTCCAGCAGCTATTTCCTCACACAAATCCGGAAGCTGTAAAAGCAGTTCTTTATTCAGACACATTATTGGAGGCATTGGCCTAATCGGCCTCTAGACGTTTGTATAAAATGAATGCAGTTGTAAAGACCATGTTCACAAAATGGTAGAACAACCTAATCATAATATTGCGAGTCTTAATTCAAATATGGTATCGACCTTAGAGACCATCCATGAGATCTACTCCACCCATGCGACCATTGTATTCTCGAATAATTTGAGGGCAGTTGCATTTGATGAATTTCTTCTGCTTTCTATCATATGATTGTTGTTCACCAGGATTGGTTCTTCTGAAACGTTCAATACCTACATATGTGGATGATGGGCGGACATATTTGTTATCCTTCTATAATACAGTATTCACATCGATTCATTGGATTGAGGTCATGTATTCTACGCAATATCATCTCTGCTCTTGGTTTATTTCGCAGCTAACACAAACAAATAGTACCATAAATTCCACTGGCTCATAAATAGACAAACAGCGGCTTATATTTGTAAAAGTTATCAAAATACAGGATCTGATGCATGAAATTAGGAATCTCCAAACATTTAAGGTAACCAGCTCCAATGTCCGGTGTAACAGGTAAAATGATATTATCTTCGGACCCATTGTAGATTTAAAAACGGTAGGCAAAACCGCTTGAATCACAAAGCAAGAACAATTTGATCTATATTTTATGTGGCTTATTTTCGGAGATGGTGTTTCGTCTTTGGAACACTGTCATCGCTATCAATACTTTCATCAGTGCTGTCTACAAAACTCTACAGAATCGATGAACTCGAGAAAAAATAGTAAATTTTTGCAGTTTTTTAGACGAAAAGGTGACTTAACTCTTTTTCTATTAATATAAAACTTTATTTAAGGACATATAACAATTTTATGCATTTCCGTAAGGTATCTTTACGGAAAATATTTTGGAATAAAAAACATGTCTTATTTATCGAATATGTCGGCCCTACGCCCTTCGGAATTTGACCCATTTTTTATCAAAATTTCAAATTTGGACCACATGTTCTAAAATTCCAAAGCCCGGATCAAAAAACGGAAAGCAGATTTGGAAACTCTGATGTGATCCCTATTTATTCCCAAAGTATTTTCCAGCCCCGAAGGAAATGCGAACCCTATGAGCAAAATTGTAAAAAATACCATTTTTGGGATTTTCGCTCCAATTTTTAGGAATTGCGGGATGCCCTTTGACCTTTTAACAAGTTTTTTTACATTTTGTTATTTAGAATGACAAGTTTAAAAGACGTTGAAAATTTCATTGAGTTTTGTCAATAAATAAAGATTTTATTGCATATTGCATATTTACTGAGTTTCTAAAAATAAAAATTGTATCAAAATTTGAATAGGATTGCGAATATTAGGAACAATTTGATCCACATTTATTCCGAACTAATTTTTTTTTGTTTAGACAAGTTAATTTTTGGTCTTGCGAAAAAATTTTCAAATCAATATCTCAAGATCTAGCCAAGCGCTTTTCAAAAATATACAAATCTTTGAAATCGGATGGAAAACAAAAAAATGGCACGTGTTTAAATATTTTACATGTCGAAGGTACCCTTATTTGAGCCCCTGGAGCATTTGTAGGGTCCATTTTAATAACTTAAACTCGAATGGTCCTTGGCTACGCCCATGTCAAATTTTATCCCGATTGGACTAGCCGTTTAGAAATGCTAGATTTATTTCCAAAAAATTTTGATTCTGCCCCACTGTGCTGTGATAAAAAATGCATAATTCTGAAAACATCCTTTAATATTAAACTTAACATGGCACTTAATCAGGAGCTCAACTTCTTTTGATTTTAAACCAGCGATAGGCATTTTAATACTACCAAACTTTGTAAATTTGTCATTGTGTGAGTTATTTATTGCGCTCTGCTACTCTCTATGCACTGAGCGAAATGGATGTAAAAGTTTGAAGTGGTATTTGTTGAATAAAAAGTGTACGTGAAGTTATTTATTTATTTTCTTTCACTGAAGCCGAGTGAAAAACAAAAACAATAGCTGAAAAAACAAGCAAAAACCCGCAACACAACCCATCTGTATCAAAGCTCATACGAGACTGACTAGTTTGATTTGTATTTTACAAAATAAAAACAACAACAATTGCTGAAAAAAACAAGCATAAAAGCGTACACGACCAACCTGCATCAAAGCTCATACGAGACTGATGGGTTTTCATACAATGTGTGTGCTTGCGTACGTGTGAAAACAAAGAGAAGAGAGCTCATTTGAGAGCTCAATGCCTTTCGCGGTTTTAAACCCATAAACACTTTTTAATATTTTCAATTAAATTTCTCATTCCTGAGATAAAACTTCTAAAAAGCACAGCTTTTAGTGAAAATCAAAAAGTGAAAAACTGCACGTACGATTGAAATTTTTTTTCCCCATATTTATATTCTGCGTGCCAAAATTATAAAAAATATGTTATGCAAGAGGATACCTTTTTGGCTGCCGAATAGTGAAACCATTTCAAAATAAAACAATTATTTCATTCTGGCACTTGCAACACAGAAAATAAAGTCGTTAAATTTGGATAAGTTAAAGCTGAATTTCCACACTAAATTAGGAGATATATTTATAATTTGGTTACCAGGTCACTGGAAAATTGGATACCAGGTCATGGGAAATCATAAGTACCATCAATCTTAAAAACAATAATCTATTTCAGAAGTTTCAAGAAAGAATTCGAAACAATGGCCATTTGATGAGCATGTTAAACATTGGCTGGATAAATAATGAGTCCATATCCTGCGTATAGGTGTATTAGAAACAAATTCGAATTTGATAATCTTGAAGTATTACATAGAGGAAACAATATGCCGAGATTGTAAATGGATATCGACAAAGTCACCTCTCTGATCAACATAAGCTAACCTAAGATTATCCCAGCAAAATTTCAGCCTTCAACTTTGTAAGAATGACAGGTGAACACTTGCACAAAGGTCATTTCGCTCATTTGCTGCAACAACGTCATAATACAAAAAAAGTAGTTTCGAGAAAAACGGCTTTGAATGTTTTATGACATTTGACTATTTCTTAAATAAATGTTCAACAAATCATGAGATTTTAGAAATATAACCTGATTTGAATAGTAGATGTTAATATCCTTCTAATCTGTATTTAACCCAGATTTTTTCATGTCAAATATACGAGAAAACATTTATTTTAGTTTTGAGGTTTACAACAAAAAACACTCTCACGGAAAAAATTATTGACTTTTTTGAAAACTGATAAAACTATATGAAAGACTATAGAACGGCGCATATTTCGTATTACTCAGTTCAAAACACACGGATTTTGAATTATGTCGTTGTTGCAGCAAATGAGCGATTTATCTAACAATTTCTTTAAATCTTTTTCGGTTAGTTTTATTTTAAAAGCTACAAAAACTCCACAATATCTTAGCATGAAACTGATTAAATAGTACATTAACATCCAGAACACATCACTTTTGCTCTTATAAAAATTAAAAAAATAACTTAAAAATTCCATTTGGAAATGGTGTACATACATATATAAAAATATTTACAACAAAATAAATTTTAAAATCAAAAACTAATGATTATTTTTAAACTCAAAAACATTAACAGGATGCAATACTGCACAACTAACGCGTGTCAATGGCAAACAAAAGGATGAAAAGCCATAAAAATCGGTAAAAACTACAAAAACAAATAAATATAAAATTGAGAAATATTCGTATCAACATTCGCACTACTCCGCTAGTTTGCTGTGAAACTACGAGTATGAACTAATAAAAATAACAATAAATAAAAGACAATAAAGAAAACCAGAAGAGAGGTCACCAGCGTCAATGAAAAATGTTGTAGAAAAAGGACCCTCAGGATAATAATATGATTTAATGAAAGGGGGTGTTGATCATCAACCAGAAATATAACATAACAATACTATACAATACAACAATGATGCCACTGACAATGAGCGGCTGTGGCACGGTGACAAAACAGACTGACCTGAGGTCATTTTCCCTTTAAAGTGTAGGGAGGGAGTTTGACTAAAGGGGGATGTGTATAGGTTAAATTGTCAAAAATTGAAATATAACACTCTCACATACAGTTTTATTACCGCTTCATAAAAATGTCTAGTTTTTAGTTCTTGGAGAATTTGACACATGGCAGTTAAAAATAGTTTTTCATTTTTCCAATGAAAAATTAATGTTTTCACTAAAAATTGTACTTAGTTTTAAAATATTTAGCACACAAATGCATACATTTACAAATAAGGATACACACTAAAGTGTATTCGAGTATAAGGACTCAAGTGTGTTTTGATGTACATACATACATTCTATTATTAATGTATATAGATACTGGTATATTTTAGTAGATGTATGGTTTATTGATTATTTTTAAAAAGGGGATTTTATGAAATTTGATATTTTATGTCTTTGTTTTGTTATTATTGTTTGCATTAAATGACCCAATAACCATTTCCTATAAAACTCACACACATTTACTTTTACAATGACACAGGACACAGGACCAGTCAGTCAGTAGTTGGTTGTATTTGTATTAAATTCAATAATGATTCAAGTTTAGAGTGTATTTTCCAATAAAAAAGGATTTGTAAAGAAAATAGTAGCCACTGGCATTTACTTTCAAGTAGTTTTTGTTAAAAATAGCTTAAAGGCACGTGCCGTCAAAGTTATGGTTGGTTTTCTTATTTCTTTGAAAGAATAATATTGACATATTGGGAAAAACTAATAATAGTCATGTAATTAAATAGTGGAGTTTAAGCTTCGATATAAACGGTGTGTTTATATTTAAAGACGTTTTAAACTGAGCACATTAGGTTTTATCTTTCCTTCAGGATAATTTTATTTAGATGGATTGAATGATTCTATTTAATAAGTGAATATTTCTTTCTACTTAAAAACTGATCACTTAGAGCAGATATGAAATTTATGTTATGTATATTTTATATAAAATCACTTTTTGAACATTAACAAATCGCATCATAAAATATTCCATCAAATAAATTTTATTCCAAGTAAAATTTATTACAAATGCACCTTCTTAAATAAAACAAAGAAGATGCCTCTCAATTCTATTTAAAACACTCAACAGAATAATTTTTAATAAGAACCAAAAACAGAAAATAACAGAATTCTTTGTATCATGAAATAAATTCATTCGGTTAACCATTAATCCCCCTGTCATGATCCACAAAGACATGTCATTATGCACGCGCCAAACATTTTGATTTAACAACCAAAAACATCATCAATTCATAAAATGAACAACAAGTTGTAATTTTAAAGAAAAATTATAATGAAATGAAAATAGAAACAAAATCAAAAATATACAAACATCAACGTATGTATGAACACATGCACAAATACGGAGAGGAATAAACAAATATTAAAAATAAAAATGCGTTTTTGACAACATGCCTATTAGGGTAGGTGGGGTATTGAATTTATTAACAGAAACTTAAACTTCCCCCCTCTTACTCATTTAGAAACCTACACAATATAATATGTTTATTCATCAATTTTTAAGTTCCATTTCTATTCTAGTGTTTAGAAATGAAGTTTTTAAAATAGAACCAACCACTTGAGTGAAATTTTATAATGAAAGAAACAAAATGACAACTATTAACTAAACAGTAGGTTCATAATATCATAATTTATATTCATATGTATACATAAGTATGTATGTATATTACATTTACATTTGTACAAATCCATCTACATAAAAACACATTTGCATATGTCCAGCTAAAGTAGTAGCAATATATTGCCATGTATAGAAAACTTCAACTTTACTTTAGTGTGAAAATATTAGGGAACATAAAACATAATTGGTCAATGCACAAGGTCTCTTATCATGTCATAATGTCCTAATATTTCACAATGGTTTTTATTGCTTTTCAAACAAAAAATGTCCTTAAATAATACTACTTTCTATGCTATGTTTATTGTGTTATAGTAACGAACCAGCAGAGACCAACGCCGGATGCCTAAGAGTCGGTTAAGCCGAGCCGACGAGTCGTGATATATTAGGACATTATGACAATATGACTGATAAGAGACCTCGTGAATTGACCAAATAAAAAAAAATTTAAAACATTATTTTATTTAAATATATGATATCAAAGCTTGTAGCATATTTTAAAATACTTTAATATTCAAAATGTTTATGTTTGAAATTTAAAAACTTTATGTGCTTATTTTCTGCTTGCTTTGTTATTGTAATAAAAACAAAATGCATGTAAAACGTTAAAAGTACAGCTTGTAAGCACATACAATTTTGGAAAATTGGCGAATTCACTTAATTGTGAATAAATTCGAAAATAATAATTCGATTTTTATAATCGATATCTCATTTTGTTCCTATTACATGTGGCTTTGCGATAAAGCCATAAATCTAAACAATTTCTGCCGTTTTCGATTTTTCATGATTTTTTTAAAACAAAAAAGTTTGTTATATTCACGCAAAAAATTTATTTTCTGCTTCAATTTGTTATTATAACACAGAAACTACTGAGCCGATTGAAACGCAATATATATGTGAAAATTTGTACATGGCATGGGAAAAATGTTTTCAAAATTCAATCAATCGAAAGAGGAACATTAACTACAACATTTTATGTACATGAAACAAAAAACTAAAATTTTGTGAAAATGAGCGAATTCACTTAATTGTGATTAAATTCGAAAATAATTAATGGATTTTTATGATAGATTATTAATTTTGTTGCCATTATATGTAGCTTTGCGATAAAGTAATAAATCTGAACAATTTCTGCCGTTTTCATTTTTCATGATTTTTTAAAAAAAATCCTATTTTCAAGTAAAAATATATTATTTGATTCAATTTGTTATTAAAACTCCAAAAGTACTGAACTAATTAAAACGCAATATATATAAGAATGTGTACATAACATGTGGAAAATGTTTTCAAAATTCAATCCATCGAAAGAACAATACTAACTACTCAATTCAATTGTAATCAAACCAAAAACTAAAATTTGGGAAAATGAGCGAATTCACTTAATTGAGAGTAAATTCCAAAATAATTAATAAATTTTTATGATCGATAACTCATTTTGTTGTCATTATATGTGGCTTTGCGATTAAGTAATAAGCCTGAACAATTTTTGCCGTTTTCGATTTTTCATGATTTTTTTTTTAAATAAAAAAAATTTGCTATTTTCACATAAAAAATAAGTTTTTTTCTTCAATTAGTTATTATAACTCCGAAACTACTGAGCCGATTGAAAATTTGTACATGCCATGGTAAAAATGCTTTCAAAATTCAATTAATCGAAAGAAGAACATTCAATACTAAATTTTTTGTACATCAAACAAAAAACTAAAATTTTGTGAAAATGAGCGAATTCACTTAATTGTGATTAAATTCGAAAATAATTAATGGATTTTTATGATCGTTCCCTCATTTTGTTGCTATTATATGTGACTTTGCGATAAAGTAATAAATCTGAATATTTTCTGCCGTTTTCGATTTTTTAACGATTTTTTTAAAACAAAAAAATTTGCTATTTTCACGTAAAAAATATATTTTTGCTTTTATTTGTTATTATAACTCCAAAACTACTGAGCCAAATAAAACGCAATATATAAACGGATTAAAGGCTATGTAAATTTCAACTTTTCTAAGTTTATTTTAATAATATCGTACTAACAGTTTTTGAATTATGATTATGCGGAGAAACGTCTAAAAAAATTCACAATTTTACTAAAACAATTTTTAAAACACTTTTCCATAGAATTTAAAATTTGTACTACTGGAACCACAATAGATCAAAATTGTGTAGTGATTTAAAAGACCTCTAATTTTTTTTTTCGATTTTGTTATATAAATTTTTTTTCGAAATTAAGTTCACATTTTCGAACTAAAATTTTTTTCTTCTAACGTTATATTGCATTGTCTCAGGTGAAAATCTTGAAATTATTTTACCTGCTTTAATTTTTTTGGAAAATTTGAAATCAAATTCGAAGTTATTCGAACATAATCTTGCATTGTCATCAGCTGTTAGCATGAATGCCAAATTTCAGTGAGAAAAAATAGCATAGGGAAATGATTCCAGTTAAATCTTCGCTAGAATTATATTCAGATTAATCACCCACTATTGTTATCTTATTGAGCCCCTGAGAAATTGTATCGCCGACTGGTGTTAAGCGATGACAGACTCAACAATATACGTTGTTCGCAAAACATACCGCTATGAACATCAGGAAATATCCATTTCTTTTTAATCAATTTCAAAAAAAAAAAATCTCAAACCAGATGCTCAACATGTTACCCCAAGCCCGAAACTACTCTGCCATAATACAATTTAATACGCAAATAAGGAAAAAAAATACTGTAATAATTCTGTGATTGAGTAACTCAGTCTCACATTTGGTCCTTAAAGATCTATTTATTTGTTGTTTATAACATTTTTAAAAATCTACTAATAAATAAATTAATCTACTTTTCCCCAATTAAAAATGGATATTTACACTAAATTACCACTGCTAATGCCCGTAATTTCAACAAATAATTTCCGCTTAGTTGCTTAATGTATACAAATATTTTCAACACTTTGATGCCTACGGGATACCGGTGTCCCTAAGGTTGAAATATTTTTATTTTCCTAATAGATCGTTATTTTGAGTTGTCAGTTAATCTAACCAAATAAGGAGTGAGATCAAAAAATATCTTAACATATAACATATTGAAATATAAATGTTAATAAAAAAGAAACCTACAGTTTTTTATTTATTTTATTGAAATTATTATTACAACTTACAAAAAATATTATTTTTATAGTTCTAATCAATAGTGATGAATTTAGAAACCATTTCCGGAAACCCCTCCATTAAGGTTTTTATAGTGCTTTCTGTCACTTTGTTCGAACAGGTAGTCCATCTCTTTTTTAAATCTACCACACTTTTGGACATATTTCTTGTGCTCTTCAATTCTCTTTTAACAAGAGCCCAATATCTCTCCACTGGCCTTAGCTCCAGGCAGCTTGGTACAAATACCACACTATTGTTCTTGTACCACTCAAGATCTTGCTTAGCATAATGACAGGATGCCAACTCAGACCAAAAATAAGTGGACACATTAAGAAGTTTTATGAATGAAAATATCCTCTTTTGTAAACATTCCTTGTTGTAACAAATGTTTGGCTTCATTTGCCGCAACTGCATATTGCATGCCATTCCAAGAACTTGTTGGGAACATTTTCTGCATTTCAAGCATAAATCAGCAACATAAAAATATTGAACCGGAAGCTGCGAAAAATTTTCCAGAACATACGTTTCGTCATCCATTTTGCAGCAGGTATATTTAGACTTATATATAATTAGACTTCAATTTCCGTGCTCTGTCTTTGGCCTTTAAATTTTTAGCAGACTTCCTGTTAGGAACTTTTTGAGCCTTGTATGTTTTTAAACCTGCATTGGCTTTAACTTTTCTTACCCAATAGTCCGAGTACTGAGCAAACCGGACTATTTATTGGCTTTAGAAACATAATTTGGACCATTCCTTCTACCTGAACCAGGTTTTCTTCGGACAAGTTCTACCGATACTGTTTAATGACATTGGAATCAGTTTGACGGCAGACCATTGGTTGTTAGGCCAACTTTTTGTAGGACCAAGTTGGGATTTGTTGAAAATATTTAATAATTTTATTACGCACTTTTTTCTCGTCACTCATTTTAATCAGATTAACAACAAATGAGCATAATTCACATTAATCATAATAACTGACATAATTTTCATATGTAAAAAACTCAATAATACTTGGGTTATAAGTTTTAAGGAAAATCGTTTGTTAAGGTTTTTTCGATCTCACTCCTTAGGTACAAACAAAACTTAAGTTTTTTTGATTTTGGTTGCAGTGCATGCTTTAAAAATCTAGTAAATCCCTATATTTATCTGAAACTTCGCACACTCCCCTTTTTTAAAAGTGATAGAATATTTTTAAGGTATATTGGGACACACTTATCCCAAGCTATTTCTAATAGTTTACTGATTTTTTATTTGTTCTTAATAAATATTTTTAAAATACCCATAAATACAGTGTGCAGTTTATGCATATCCATAAAAATCTCAGCGGTTTGGTTTTGTGCTTGAAAGGGTTAATATCCTCCTTAACTTCTGCTTAAGGCTAGGATTGGTAACTCTCTTCGATAAACCCGTAATTATGTGGGATTTCTAGGACATTCCTATCAGGATTTCATATGCTAATGCCTTTACATGGCATCTCATTACTTTAATTAGAGATCATATGTATTTAGCATATTTCTAAAACCATATACAACTACATATACATACCTATACATTAGTAACGTAAACAATAAGTATGTGTTTGTGTGATTCTTAAATATCTATTGAGGAAATGATATAATAATTTATTAGATTTTAAACAAATACACATAAACGCCTATTTATGCACACTCCGACAGACATATTAAACATTTCAAAATTAATATTCATACACACAGAAAGAAACATATACAAATGCAAGTATCTATGTATCCATGTATGAATATTTACATATGCATACAAATAGAAGTAATAGAATTGAATTCCTCCCTCAATATGTAAAATTATCATCTGTCCCTCTTGTGTTTTGTATATGTAACTAAAGTTGTCTATTACAAAAAAGGTCAGCACACTTAAGGTTAATTGTAGGCATTAGTTTGAGAGTCGACCTTTGCAGTTACCTGTGGACAGTGTGTCACAATTTGCTTTTAAATTATTGCAATTTTATCTCTTCATTCATTACTATAATGCATATTCAATTTATTTGCATTATCATACTCATTTAAAAAAAAAATCCCCATAATTTAAGTGGTAATTTTGCCATTTCTTGTTTAAATTTTCCCCTAAAATTTGATTTGTTTAATGTGCTCGTGTGTAAAATATTTATCTTAGGACATTTATCGTTCTAATTATGTAGTTTGCATTCTGCCTCGAGTATTTTCAAATATTTGTTAATCATTAATTCATTTGAATGGAAAAACTCTCGCTCTCTCTCGGTTTATCGGTTTTCATTGAGTGATAATTTATGGATGACATTATTATGGCTTCAATTCGGTTATGCCACATTAAAATTTTAGAATATTGAATTTTTAATCATTCATTTATTTTCCGATGTTCAATAAGATTTATGAGTTAAAGGTGTGGCTGGTGGAAAAGAAAAAAACTAATTTAGAACAAACATACGCATTTGGAAAGGAAGTAGACTGGAAGAAAATTTAAATGAATGTATATTTTTGAGAAATTATCAGAGAGCAAAGTTTGTGATTGATTTTTATAAGAAAATGCGTGGGTTGTATGATGTGATATATTTATTGCTTGTAAACGGAAATTTTAGCTTGCAGCAAATCAATTTAAAATTATTTGTTAGATTTATTTTTATTAATGTACAGCGATGGTTATTTAAAGCACAAATTATGTACTTGGTTTGAAAAATCCCTTTCCACATATTTCGGGGGCATTTTTTGTATCTCAGACAAGGAAGGGTTAACCTATTTCCTTATATATCTTTGATTATTAAATTGTACTCATCATATACGTTGAGTTTTTCATAGGGTCCGGGGCAATAACACGATTCAAAATTGGTTCACGTTGTTGTTGTAAAATCATTTTAAATAATTTTACAATATTTGATGCATCAAATCCATGAAATTGTGCTACTACGACAGGAAGAGTCCATAAATCCTGTGGACATAGTGAAGTAGGGGTGGCTGGTAAGTTGAATATGTGGTGGTTGTCATGAGACAAATTAGTTGGGGATGGCACGATTTATGCGGGACCAAATAGGCACTAATCCTATTGCTCCATCCTGGTCATAGTTGTTCCAGAACTACTCGGAGGTGGGTGACCACCATGTGCGACATTCATACGGTATCTTGCTACCATTGAAAGCTGTCATATACGAGCTGTGTTCAAATGGATCCTGGGGTAGAAGTTTAACAGGGTTTTGAGCATATGTCTCCAAACTCCACTAACGACTGCCTGTCAGTCAGATGATTCACTCTTCATTACTTCATATTGCTGGGCATTGTGGACTCAAGGATTTTCTGGGAGAGTGTGGCCTTCGACTGGCCAAATGCCACGAGGATAGTCCGTTCACAGAACCTCTGCTGGTGTTTTTGGCGGATAATACTGTGGTGAAATCTATGCTGGTGATGAGCTGCTAGTAGTTGAGGGGTCAGCTGAGGAAAGAGCTTCGAGTGTCTTCGCTAATGGTGACAGGAGTAATACCGGGCTCTACGATTGACCCTCACTCGTGATTTTCCATAGTTTTAACAACGGGATCACTCGAGTGTGCAGCCAGCTTATTATAAAAACCGTTGCCACATACTGGACTCCCTGGTCGCGAAGGTGTTTCAATACCAGCATGAATAATCAGTTTAATCATATGGCATTTGAAGGCTTGGTTGTTGTGATGGCTTCTGCAACTTCATTTGGCGTATAATGTGATGGTGTGTCCGAGACTGGGAGTTCATGTAGTTTTAGAACAATACTTCTTTTCGCCTTGTATCTCAGGGGTGTCGGCAAAAAGTATGCGCGCACCGTTTCGTGATGGATATGGTGATATCATCCTTCTTTATCGGGATGTAAAGAGACCGAATTGTAAATCACATTATGCCAACTCAAGTTGCACTTCCTGAAATGATCCAACCATTTTTTCCACAGGTTCTCGTGTGGATTCATGAAGCGTCAGGGTTGGTACGTCTGATGTCTTCACTATCATCTGCGAGTCCCGCTGCTTATGATGGGAATTGTGGCCGCACTATGGATATTCCACCGGCGGGTTGAAGCGAGTACAGATTCGTCAACCTGTCCCGACTGCGATGCTTCTCTCAGGTCTTTCCCAAGACTTGGGTGTCATTGCTGATTGTAAGTATTCAGATTAAGTAAAAGAGCTCTATAGTGCACGGTGTTTTTTGTATGATTAATACGATGCCTCCACTTTGGTTCACGTGATTAGTCTTGTCACACATGGGGATTTGTATTCAAATTTGGGGATTTTCAAAGGTGTTTTTTCCAAATTTTATGACAAATGTGGCTTGTTTCTTAGAACAAGTTTTTACAATAAAAGGAACAACTACGATCTGTAGATGAAGTATTTCAATAATATTTGCAGTAATCTGGTTCTACGTATTGTAAAAATGCACCTCTAGATTCTAATATTAACGCTCAATCAAACCATTTAACTACTTATTCTTATTTTCTTAATGACTTTTCCCAATTACTTTGTATTGTATTATAACCTCTGTTTCCGAAAACAATACTTTCATTAATTGATTTGTACAATGATCGGAAAACATTTAAAAAACATTAAAATTATGAACAATAACATTTAAACAAAAGTGTAACAATAGACTTTAGACCTTAGCCCAACACTAAATACCGGAGATAAAATACAGACATAAAAATTCTTAACAGCAACTAACGCCAGAAGCTGCATCAGTTGCAGCAGCAACACCAGCAGCCCTTTACTTAAAAAAAAAACAAATGCACCAAAACACATATACTATAGATAGATTTAAAAAGGGAAGAGACCAGACCAGGCCAGGCACACTTATGGCATGTGTCCATTATGGAAATAAAAAGTAAATATTATTGATTTTGTTTGTTCAAACAATTGTTATTGTTAAAAATCATGGACATGAACATGGACACAAAATAAATACAATATATGTATAACAGAAATACTAAAAGTTGATAAAGATGATAAACATACATACATATGTGTGTGTCTGCATGAATGTGTTTGATGTGGATGCCCTATTGTATTGGTAGGAACTGAAAGGAGAACTGCATTTTAACACCTTGACTATTATTATTATTAAATGCAACTAATGCACATGTACACTCAGCTACCAACTCAAACAATAGAAATCATGAAGATCTAAAAATATTCGAATATAAATAAATAAATACCATATAGAACAATATAGAAATCAATTGAGACATTTAACACCGTAGTATTTACGTGTAATGGGCAAAACAATGGTTTTGGTTGGTTATTCTTATTTTGGTTAGTTTTGGAAACAGACATAGAAAGAAAATAGTGAACAAAAAAAGAAAAAAAATAGGAATAAAACAGCATGTGTTAATCCCTTCATATATAGAATTCATTTGCATTGGACACGAGCTAGAATACTTATGTTGCTGTATGCAACAGAACTTTACAAGGATGTTTTCTTATTATTTTAACACGTTAAAGCCTTTTATTGGTTATTACTTATACATTGTATTGCACAGTGTTAAATACTTTTCTGAAAAGTAGTCAAAAACATTTTTTCTTTAAAATGTTAAGTTTTAAAGTTTTGAATAATAACTAATACATGTAAAAACTACCTACATCTACTTTCCAGGAGACTCAAAAATCTAGACTTCCCTTGAAATTTTGTTGACTTCTTTCCAGGAGACTCACAAATGTAGTCTTTCCTTGAAATTTTGTTGATATTTGGATAATTGTCCGAATAAAATCACCTCTGACTGTGTTAAGTTTCATTAAGATTTTTCTTATCGTTCACAGGATGGTAGGAGTACTACTAGTGGACTTGATACACTAGAAGTGCTAATCGACGCACATTTTCAGGACAACCTGCCATTAACTACGCCTGGTAGATCCCATCTTTATAGTAAGATAAATACCTCAATTGAAATTAACGAGAATAAGGTAAATTGGGACATACATATTTTCGATCCCAAGAAGTCTTCGATCCCGGATAATATAATACCGGCTGATCTGGAGAACAGTGTAGATCTGGCCACTCCTTGGTTGATTGGAATCTATCAAGCCTTTATTTAATGGATGGAACGATGTACGGTTACTTTATTCCTAAGGGAGGGAAAGCATTACACACTACGAAACGGATTTCCTATCACACTAGTGGTCTTTCCGGAGATGGAATATGCTTTCTACAACGCGGAATTGGAACCATACAAACACCCCTACATGATTTGGGGTTGGATTTATAAATTTTTATAAGATCATCGGATCTCAAGACTTGCTAAAAGGGGTGTCCTATCTGCATCTCCGGGGAATTTGGACATAAACTGTCTGCTCAGGAAACTGGATTCCATAAACCATAAAAACTGTCTCCTATACGAACAATGTAGCGGTGGCAATTTCAGAGATACATTTGGGAATTATCAATGAAGGCGAAACTTAAAATATTGTTACGTTTTTACCTTTTTAAAACGATGGTTTATTTCCTTTAAATAAACCGGATACTTTTGATTGCAAATAAAAGCTGTAGTAGTTTAAAATGTCTTTATTTATATAAAATGCGCAACAACAACAGTTGTAATAGCCATTCAGTGTCTTTATACACATTTATCAATTCTCAAAAATGCACACACTCTTTACAATGTACAAACTTAAATGTACAAGGCAGTTGGTGTTAACTCTAACAGCACCTATGATCAACTCACTCACGACTGCATCCTCTGCCACTATTTATACACACGCAATCTTTCGGGAATCTTCTACAATGCTCTTAACAGACAAACTTGTATCTTTGACTTCTAGAGCTTTCGATGTCAATGTTAGCAGTTTAAACATTAAGTGTTGCTAAACTTACAAACAATGCTAATAACCGCATGCTATCAACATTGTTGATAAGTAGAAGCTTCTACTGATGGACGTGTTTATAAACATGATGATTGCTATAGGCAGTCGTTACAAACCATTAAATTCAAATCGCTATTGCAAATTCGTAACAATATTAAGTGGATTGAGCATCAAAGGTGTACAGAGTTTGAATCCCAGCAATACTGAACTCTAGCAAGAAAATCATAAGCTATGACAACTATGTATATCTTCAGGAAGCCATAGGCATGCGATGGGAATTAGAGAGAATGATAGTCCTGATAACAGAAGCTTAGTGTACGACTCCAAAAAAAGTCTCTTTTTACGTATTTAGGCTTAATGTCATCGGCTCATGGGTACATATATCGTATGGTCTTGTCAGCATTATTGGAAGTGTAAAGAATCTTCCCGAACATATTGATTATTCCACGGTTTTTCAATTTCGGACAACAGGGGATCAGAAGAGTTTCTTGTAATACTGATACTTAGCTCTATTCTTCATCTGTTAGGGATATTCGTTTACTTATATACTGACAGCTAAATTATGTTAAAATCCCAGGTTGGTGTATACACAACATTAAGTTTGACCCAAGAATGTTGCTGATGTCTGATATGTAAATCGCGGTAATGCTGTCTTTGAATCCATCGTCTTTTCTACAACCTTTTGACACTATATCTAAACTAGACTATCTTCCAATAAACCGAGTTTCCTCTCCACTCACTTTCTCTTTACCTCTCTCTTCATTTATTTTCAAGTATCACAAAAGGACCAAGCAAATGGACCCAAGTTAGCTGTGCAAACTGAACTAAACAACTGGTGGGGATTTCACAATATTCTCTCTGTAGGTATAAGCTTTCAGTACAGATGTCGCTACAGTGTGCCAAAATTAGTCAAAGTTGAAAAATATTTCCGACATTGTAACTTTTTCAAACATGAACCGATTATAGTTTATTTCATAAATGAATGAATCGTATCTTTTACACCCTGGTCATAGTAAGGGTATGTATGTATATAAAGTAAATGCCTACATATGTATTATTAGGTTCACACATTTGTAGGGGGATCCTTTTAAACACACTGTAACAATAATACCTACCAACGAAATAGAAAAAACAACAATGCTAGGAACTACATAAACAATCAATACAATATTGATTGTTGTCGATGACCGTTACAAATTGTTGTGGGCGTTAAAAATCCGCTTATATCTTTTCATTTAATTGAATTTGATTTTCATCAGCATCCTGATGATTTAGAATTTCTAAAATTTTATTGTTTTAATTTTTTTTTTCTTTTCATTTTGGTAGCATTGTGGAGATTTTTGTTTAAAAAAATATTTGAAAAATTTAATTCTATTGTTCTAAAAGAGACGTCTCAAATCTCTCATCAATTGTAACATTTGCAATAATTTTTAACACTTTATATTGTGTTTTGTGAGCAGTTTTTGAAACATCAATAAAAATTTATTTCATTTGTGGAAATCATTGGCAAAATGAGGGTGTGCTGACATATGTCAGCTTTTCATTCATTTATACACTTAAACGTGTGCCAATTGACCACTGGTCATACATAGCATTCGGTGTTGCTTTTTTTTTTATTTCAGACAATTTTGGGGGTAGAATATGTTGGGAAATTAAATCGTTTGAAATTCAAAGGGTACATTGTTGTTTTTACACAAACTACTCGTACGCGTATTATTTTATTTGTCTTTGCTTTTATTAATGTGTTTAATCTCAAAAATTAGTTCAATTGTTTAAATATCTTACGAGTTCTTTTTCAATATCGGGGGAATTTCTTTCCTTTTCGTTTGATAGTTTGTATGAAACAATTTCTTTATTGGTTTTTCAAATGAAAACCGTGAAAAATAAGGGCAATTTTATCAAATTTGTTACAATAGTAATTTCGTTGATTAAATTCTTTAAAATAATACTCATTTATAACGGAAATAAGTTTAAATTAAAAGATCTCAGCAAATAGATAATGATGGCTGCTGATTTGTTTGTACATACATATTTCAATTTAGCAATTTCTTTTGATGTTTAAAACTATTTTGAATTTAACTACATATTTGCTTGCAAAGTTTTTTGAACTTTAAGCTTAGATATTGTAATTGGTTATCGTTTAAACAACTTTCATTTATTTTACATAAAATAAATTTAATAAGTACAGAAGTAATACTTTTTTGAAATAAGTTTTGAATTCTTTTTAAAGCTTCTGTTGCTAAATGGAACAACTTAAAAAATATTAATATCAACGTTTATATAGGATGGCCCGTATTTTGAACCGGTGGGAACATGATGTGAAAAGAAGAAATGAAATTGGAGAGAAAAAGATAGAAGTCAGGTGGCAGAGATAAATAAAGTAAAAAACCCAGACCATAGAGAAATAAGAAAAAGAACAGGATATAAGAATAGACTGGGATTCACAAAGTCCCATTACCTAAAAATAGCCAGGCTATTCCCTTGATAAAGCCTAGGTCATGTCTAGCTATATCCCCCAGTTAATCATGGAATATTTTGCCTAGCATTTTTTGTCTGAGACCCTGTTATCTGGGACTGTTACACAGAATGTTTCTAGTTCTTCAATATCCTCGCACAACCTATAGATGTCCTGTGAGTCCAGGCTCCAATTGAGCAGTACCTATCCAACCCTGGTTGCCTTTGCATCCAAATTTGGCTAAATAGCCTTGGACACCCTGCAATCAGTCCTACTACACCAGGATTGGTTTGTAGAGTCCTAGAATTTTTCGAAGATCAACCTCTAATAGCAGCATATAGGAGGTTTAACCTTCCAGTCCCTATTAATATAGTCCAACTCCGAACCCAGTCTGATCAGTTCATTTGCAGTCTCATTTCCCTGTATGTTACAGTGTTCTGGTACACAACACAATCTGGTTGTGTATAGTTTCAACAATCGATTGTACCATATGGAATTTCAAAGCCCTCAGTGCTGCCTGACTATCTAAATAAATTGTCACTACAGACCCTTCTGTTATCAAGCCAATGGATCGCTAGGATCTATGCCTGGAAGATGATGCATTCGTCTGGGAGTCTGTATGACACTTGGATGTACTCATCTACTACATAAACACCGGCTCCCGTGCCAGATTCAATTATGGATCCATCAGTATTCAAACAGCTGTTCAGAACGAGACTAAACTAGTTCCTAGCCGCCACACTTGCCACATAGTCTTTAATTGGCAGTAAGTTAACGATTATATCCAATGCTGCCTGAAGTGTGCTACATATCTAAACTTTACTGAGTATCTTCCTTTAACTACTTTCGTTCATTGCTTTCCACCACACCGTGCAACCATAGGTAATAATGGGCATTACAACCGATGTGTAAATCCAATTTAACATGGCTGGTCATAGTCCCCAATTCTTACCAAAAGATTTCCTGCAAGTGTAATAGCAGTGAAACCAATTTTAAACCTTTCCTAAGTATTCCTCTTCCATGAGAAAATATGCCACCTAGCGCATATTTTGCCGATTGTCGAGAGAAACTTTATCAGAATCACAACATCGTTCGCATTCGCAACTATCTTGCTACCCTTCGATTTAAAGATCATGAGAATAAAGTTCACCGCTTGTAACCATAACATTGAAGACAATGCTCCACTTTGCGGTGTACCCTGGTAACACATCTTCTAATCCTGTCATCCCCTAGGCTTGAGTTAATAATCCTGCTGCCAAGCATCGAAACAATCCAACTCACCAGGAACTCCTTAACATCGAGTTCAACTAACGACTCTCTTATTGACTTTATCCTAATGTTATTAAAGGTTCCCTCTATATCCAAAAACGCAGCTAAAGTTTATTCCCTATGCTCTAAGCCGTGCTCTATGTAACCTCATGCAGCGCACTCTTCACAGACTTACTCTTGAGGTAGGCGTGCTGAGTATTGCTAATGAGGTATGTAAATATATTGCTCTTAAAATAAAGATCTATCAGTAGCTCAAGTGTCTTCAACAGAAGAGACGACAGGCTGATAGGTCTAAAATCATTTGGCTTCGAATGGCACGCCTTACCGGCTTTGGGTATAAAGATTACCATTACCTCTCTCCACCGTCTAGACAGATACTCCCTACTAAGACAATTCCTGAAGATATCATCCAATAGAAATAATGCGTCCTGTGGAAAATCCCTGTCCGGGATTTCAATCGATTAATTTTGGTCGGTTAACTGTTCGAATAATTTAAAATAGCCGATTTTAAAATAACAAATAAACCGATTAATTTGTGTCGATTAACCGAAACTTCTTTTTTTTGTATTTTATATAGAAATACGGTTTCAAACACAAATATTTTATTTCTAAATCATGAACATTCCCTGCTAGAAAAAGGTTTTTGAAGTATAGTTCAGAAACTGAAACTTTCTAGAATATTACATGATGAACTGAAGACATTACTGAAACGAGTCTCTTATCAGAACTTAGCAAAACTATTAAAAATCTAAAATCCCAAAAGGACTCTAATGGTATAATGGAGGATTTTATATGCTTAAAAAACTGAATAAATAACTGAGAAATTGGATAGTATTTCTCATGCCTTACTTTCGATTTCTCCAACATCTACAATCAATGATGAATTTTTTCTAAGTCAAGTTTTAATAAAACTAAAGAAAAATCGTTTAAAAGGAAACCCTTTAAATTATATTATTTTCTTAAAAGATATTTCAGAAAATCTCACTAAAGTCCTAAAATACCATATTTTTTTCTTATTATTTATTTTTTTTGTGAATTTTTTATATATTGTTATTTCTTCAATACAATCTAAATTTTAAAATGTTTTGGGTAAGCAACTCTTTCATATAATTGAATATTTTTGCAAATATTCTGATAATTTAGGAGTAAGAATCATACTTTGCCTTTAAGTTAATACATTTTCATAAATTATATTCTTCTCTTAAAAGATATTTCAGAAAATTTCACTAATGTCCTAAAAAAACTCACATGTATATATAAAAAGGATCTCAAATACCATATTTTTTTGTTGAAATGCTTAAATAAGTACACAAAATGCATGATTTTATTTTCAATTAAAAATTAAATTAGAAATTATTCGGTTAATCGAATAATTTAAATTTAACCGATTAAATCTAAACCCCGATTAATTATTTGCTCGATTAACCGATTAAATTAGGAACCCGATTAATTGAATACCCTAGTATTTTGATACAATTGGCCGGAACCTGGACAACTCATTGACGTTATCAACGGATTCGCAGTATGATACCCATTTTAACTCATTATTTAAACACGATGATGTGATTGAAGGCAAGTACTTAAAGCAACTGCTTATAAATATGTCAGTCATTGCTTTAATACTCAAGTATTAAAGCAATGACATACAAGTAATGACTTAAATTACACATTGATGGTTAGGTCTCACAAAAGCCGTTATCAGTGTAAACCGAATGTGCTCATGTAAATGACTAGAAATAAAACAGTAAAATAACAGTTATATAACAGATAATAAATAAGTCATTATATGACTACTTCTAAGTAATGCACATAGTATTTATTAGTCACTGAAAAGTAAGTTGTTGAATAATTGCAAGTCATTACCAAGTTATTGCTGAGCAGGCTTCTTAATTTAGAATGGGAAATTCCACGGGAATGAAAAACAATCAGCAAAATTAGTAGCTCTATTAATAATACACAAAGGTGGCCTTCGATATAAATATTGAGGTACTAATTTAGATATGAATTAAATGATCATTACTCAAACATTGTAATAACTTAAACATGAATTTCCTTACAATTAAATAACATTAAATACTATTTTCCCACTGTTTTTTTATTTCAATGTAAATAAGAAAGTTCAGCGTCTATTAATTTATCATGTAAACTTTGGTAATTTACTATTATTGTATAATACTTTGTAAATATTTATTTATTTAAAAAAAATTTCTACCGCATTATTGTTAATTGAATTCATAGCACGTCTTATAATTTACAAAAGGTAGCAACAAATTTATATAAATATTTTATTATATAGTTCATATAGCGATACAGGCATATTTAAACTTTTATCTATTTCAGTTATAAATTAACCAAGAAAACAAAAGGTAAACTAAAAAAATAAATTAAAACTCGAAAAAAAAAACAATAAACTATTGTAATTGTTCGTTTACCGTAGTTTTTTTTTTAAAAAAAAAACGTACAACAAATTCTCATGGTAATAATTTTAACATTAAACTCTTTTTTTGTTTTTTGTGATATAAAAAACTGAACTTAAACATTTGGTAATTTTATTATAATTATTTTGTAGACTTTGTTTGAAATTATTGTAAATGAATATGGGCTTTCTTTATAATAAAGTTCCTAAATAAATTGTACAATATACTTACATATAAATTTAATGTTAAAGTGTGACATTTACTTTAAATAAAGTCTATAATTAATTTAAAATTGTTGTTTTTTTTTTTGGTTTTAAATAATGAAGCGATAAAGTACAACATTATTTCAAATTATTTATTTTTATTTTTTTCATTTAGATAACAGAATATTTTGTTTTGAGTTTGGAATTTAAATGAAGTTGAAGGTAAGTAAGTCAGTCAGTCAGTCCAACAGCCGATTGCTGAGCCATGTATGATTTCTGATATAATAACAAATTTAAAGAAAAAAATGGAACTAAAAGTGTTTGTATTTTATTTAAACCGTGTGAAATTTTGACATTTAATGTGTTTAATAAAAATAATGTAATTAAACATACATATGTTGTATATTATGGGAATTAAATTTTTTTCCTATTATATTTTGCCTCTTTTTTGTTAAAATTATTGTTGGTTTTAGGCAAAATATTGAGTAAAAAATGTGATTAACTGAAGACGATAAAAAAGCGGTAATTAAAATTTAATTTGAACAAATTGTACTGATTTTATTATTGACTGTTGAAATTATAAAAAAAGTCTTAATAAAAAAATGTTAATTTGTTGAATGACACAAACAAAAATATTTCTACTAGCTGTGATTTAAGATTGTTTTTAATGAAACTG
The DNA here is from genome assembly GCA_942486065.2 of Calliphora vomitoria. Taxonomy (NCBI): domain Eukaryota; kingdom Metazoa; phylum Arthropoda; class Insecta; order Diptera; family Calliphoridae; genus Calliphora; species Calliphora vomitoria. The sequence goes on along the minus strand of OW818030.2, from coordinate 68,801,278 downwards.
TTTCTAATGTGATATATACACAGATAAACTTAATTTTAATTAAAAAATTCTTAAGTGAATGAACTTATTAAATTGTTATTAATAATTACATCTCAATTGTAAAGTAAGTAATGTAAAATATGCTTGCTGGCATTTTGTAAACAATGTAAAATTTGTTGTAAATAAAACTACAAGTATTTTATTATGTATTTAATTATTTTTGGTGTCATTTAAACACATTAGTTAAATATCAAATTTTTGTTGATATAATTATTGATATTTTGTAAACAATGTAAATTATTGGGTAAACAATAAAATATTTTCTTTATAATTCATATATGATATTTTGTTAGCAATATATAAAATACTTGAAACTTTTGTCTTTCATATTTAAAACAAGTAAAAGAGCTATATTCGGCTGTGCCGAATCTTATATACTCTTCACCAAAAATTAATTTTATTTTCAATATTTAAAAAAAAAAAATTTCAAAATTGTTTTTCAAAATTTAAAAATAATTTTTTTCAAAAATTTTTTTTTTTATCTTTTTTCAAAAATGTTTAAATTATATTTTTATGACAAAAAAATTATAACAAAAAATTTTTTTGTTAAAAAAAAAAAAATTCGGGTTAAAAATGTTTTTTCCCGATTTTGACCTATTGTAGGTCCAAATTACTATATATAGATCGTTGCAATGGACTTTAAAATATCTATCATTAGATATCCATATTGTCTATATTAATAACTTAGTAATCCAGATATAGATAAAAAAAATAGGCCAAAAATCGAGTTTGGCCCGGTTTTTCCTTATATCTCAGCCATTTGTGGTCCGATTTTCTCGATTTTAAATAGCAACCGAGCCGGAAGAATTCCCGATATATTAATGTATGAATCAATTTTGTAAGTTATTTAGGGTCTTTAGAAAATTGATTTCAACAGACAGACAGACGGACATGGATTAATCGACTCTGCTATATATAAGGATCCAGAATATATATACTTTTTAGGGTCGGAAAATTATATTGTGGAAATTACAAACGGAATGACAAACTTATATATACCCTACTCTCGAAGGTGAAGGGTATACAAATATTTTCTATTCATTGAATTTTATTCAATAAGGAATTTAAATTTTTTGTTATAATTATTGTCTATATATCGCTCTGGTTCCTCTGAAGATAGTCAACTCATATCTGGAAGGACTAATGAGCTACTTTTTATTTAGGCGTAGGCGTGGTAGGCGTGGTAAATAGTTTTTGTGGAATATTTGAAGAAAGGTTCGCGGAATTTACTTAGGTACCATTGTGCACATTTTGGCTAAAAATGGGCTCAATTGGATAAATAGGCTTGGGAGATTTGTATAAATTATTTTCGAATATCTGGAGAACTATAATCGTTAAAGTAGCTAAACTTTGTACAATTCAATTTCTTGTCACTGTTTGGAATTTGGCTGAAAATGGGCGGGATTGGATTAGTAGACGTGGCACATTCCATACCTATCATACAAAGTAAATAGTTATTTTCGAATATCTGGAGTACTATAATTGTGAATGTCTTCAAACTTTACATGAATCAATTTTATATCACGACATGAAGTTTAACCAAAAATCGGAATATCATGAGAATAGCTCTCTTATCAGTGTACAGAGTTTGGCGAAAAAGGTCGGAATGGGATTAGTGGGCGTGGGACCTCCCGTAGAAAGTAAATTGTTAATTTAAAATATCTAGAGAACTATAATCGCAAAGAATTTACAGTTTGAATGAATCAATTTCTTATCAGACAAGCAGAAAATGAAAAAAAGTTAATTTCGTGGGCTTATTATACATTATTTATTGCGGAAAAACCCATTACTCAAAGGTAAGATAAATACTACGGTAACTCTGCACCATCAATTTGAATGGTAAAAATGTTGTTTGGCCGATCGGTGATTGAAAGTACGAGAGATTTTGAAAGCCATAGGCATCTCATATGGCTGAGTGGTTTCAATTTTGAATGGTCACTTGGGTATGAGAAAGCTTTCGGCAGGATGGGTGCCGCGTTTGCTCACAATTCACCACAAACACAATTGTGTGAGAACTTCGCAGGAGTGTTTGGCGTTGTTCAACTGTAATAAGACGTGTCTGGACGCGTGGACGCGCCGTTTCGTAACCTTGGACGAAACGTGAATCCACCGCAACACACTTGAGACCAAACAGCAGTCAAAACAGTGGGTTTCTCAGGGTGAATAGGCGCCAAAGAAGGTCAAGGTGGGTTTGTCTGCCAAAAAAGTGATTTTTTTGGATGCACGCAATGTAATCCACATTGACTACCTTCAAGAGGGTAAAACAATCAATGCAGAATATTATGCCAAATTATTTTGTTGATTCAATAAGGATTTGAAAAAAGATGACCGTATTTGGCCACGAAAAAAGTTCCTTTTCACCAGGACGCTGCAAGGCTGCACACATGTGCAGTTTCCATGGCAAAGATTCATGAATTAGGCTACGAATTCCTCCGTCATCCACCCTATTCTCCGGATTTAGACCCTAGTGACTACTGCATGTTTCCAAACCTGAAGATATGGCAAGGCGGAAAGAGATTTAACTCCAACAATGAAATCATCTCACAAACAAATACCTATTTTGGTGACCTCGACATAACATATATTTTTGAAGGTATAAAAACATTCGAGAAACGTTGGACAAAGTGTATAGAGCTCAAAAGAGACTGAATATGTTTATGAATAAATTTATTGTTTATCCAAAAACATATGTTTCATTAAAAATCTACGGACTTATTGACCAGCCCTCGTATGTCTTTAAAACCATGGAGCATAATCATAGTCCAAAATAAAGTATATTTTAAGAGAAACAAAGTCGTCTTTATTGAAGAGTGTACTTTAAAGAGGACTGTAAATATATAACTAGCTGAAGCAGTTTTAACTCATTTAACAACAGCATCAGCTGTTCTTCTCGATATAAAATAAGTTCGACAAAAAGTCAAAAATGTTTATGTTACAAGATTTTGCAATTATTGAATATTGAATAAATAAATAAGTGATAAAATACCATAAATTTGATATTAATCTTTCCTTTTCTCTTTTTCTACCACAAACTACTTTTTTCTTTAGATTCCCGGTTACATTTATTGTCTGTCACTTTTTTTTAATTTCTTAGCCAGCTGTTCAGCAATGCCACTTGTCGACATTTTGTTGTATATTGTATGAAGACATTTTCTACATTAGAGGTGATACCCAGTTAAAGTCGGTTCAATTTAAAACATACTTTAATTTTGACTATACACGCAGAAAAAAAATATAGTTGTGCATGGTTACTGTAACCATCAACATTTGTGCATGTTTACTGTAACCATATCAATATTTTTAACAATATTATAGTCACAGTAACTATATATATGATTGTGGTAACAATAATATAATTAATTTACGGTTCACATGATTATTTCAACCATATGGTCACAGTAAATATGTATATGTTTGTGACAACCATTTATATGATGAAGAACTTACCATATTATGTTGCTCTCGGATTATGGATATCATAATCTGAGAACAACATATTATGATAAAATTATTCGTCATAATCTGATCATGTTTACTGTAACCATATATATGGTTGATACAATCATGTGAATCGTAAATTAACCATATTATTGTTATTGTGACTATAATATTTTTAAAAATGTTGAAATGGTTACAGTAACAATGCACAACTATATTTTTTTTCTGCCTGTAGTTGATAAATAATAAAATGCGGGTTTTTAATTTAAATATGTTTTTAAAAAGAACCAACTTTATTGTTTGACTATGATTATGGGCCCATATATCTATTTAAACTGGAAAAATACTTTGAAAAAGCATCTCTAAACTTCAGCGTCGTTATTCAATAATCATAGTATTATAACGAATGTGTTTTTGCAATCAAAATTCACAACATCACATAGTTAGAGGCAGTTTAAATTAGGATAAACTCTCCGATAACAGTTCAGAGGAACTGCTGAGTCAACAGAAAGTTATAGTGTTCAGTGGATGTTTAGAGGTGGTCTGTGACGAATGTTATTATGTTGCAGAAGCATAACTGATAAATAAGGCTTCTTTATTCATACCCGAGGTACGGCCGGCAGGCTAGCACTTTGAGGACCTTGTTTATATTCAGCAATGTGTGTGTGATTGCTGTGAATACGAGCTTGAGTTTTACCTCCTTTGTTCAGTATTTATCGGAGATATCCGCCAATATTGCGAAGTAACTAATAGTAGTTTTAATTCACCAACTCGGAACTAATTTCATAAGCGATACATATCTGATATTAAAATATAAGTATACAATGAGCCATATTTGAAGAAGTCTCAATATTTTAACACTCTTTATTGCATATGCAAATATTCTATTGTCTAGCAATTCATCTTTAACACAACAGCTGGTTATTTAACATAATATTTTTAATACCAAACAAAGCAATAATTATGGATGAAACCAATTGGGCGTGTGTTGCATGCACCTTTATCACTTTTTTTGTTCATTCAAATGACCTTAAGATTTTAGTTCATTCCCTAGTAAATGTTAAACTGCACATTATCAGTGTATGAGAAACATTAATAAATACTTATTTAGTTCATTCTTGTTGTGTTCTTTTTGTTTTGAAAACAATAAAAAAATATTATTTATGAGTTTAACAAAACGGCCTCACTAAAAACTCAGATTTTGTGACTGATCTCTTTCAACGTGAGTTGTATCTATGTGTGTGTGTGTGCTAAATAGTCATAAATTTATAAAAATCTTTAAAGACAATCGTAAATATGTCTAAACTGTATTTCATAACAACAACTAGTCAGTAATAAAATCTATAAATCTTAAATAGATTTTGGTTAGAACAAAAAAATTATATTTAGTATGTAAGCAAGTAAGTACTGCTACAAGACTCTTTGGCCTACAGTCTGTTGTAGTTGCTGAGTCTGGTTTAGGATGTTGCCTCAGTTAAGCAACTGCGTGTGGTAAGTTGCATGTGTGTGTGTGTTTGTGCTTCAAACGATTTGTCTTGTAAAGGAATGTGGTCAAGGTGAATGATTGTTAAAGAACCTTGTTTTAGTTTTTAATATTTTTAGCCACTATGAAATATGAAATTCTTTTGTTTTTCGTTTGTAAAGACTATTGTAGTAATTTTATGATAATTATTAATTTTAATAATTCTTAAAGACTTTAATTCTTACCGAAATTTGTTACGCTCTATGGTGGGAAGTTGAATAAAAGAACTAGAACTAGATTTTGGAACATTTTAAATTTGTTCACAGGTAAAAATTAAAAAGTGTCCTTATTATGTAATATTTTCTTGTTGTAACATGTTGGAGGAATAATTTTTATGGTAATTAAATTTTTATTTACATTACCTGACCATCCTGAGTACGGTGGTTGCAATTAAATTTTTATTTTAGCAAATTTTTTTTGTAATTGTTTAAATATAAAAAAAAATTATTTGTTTTTTCCTGTGCTTCGTATTTTCATTAACATCAACACTCTGGTTAGCCAAAGTAAATATTGTCAATTGTTAAACAAAAGTGTTAAAATAAATGTGGTATAAAAAACTCTTTTCTAGGATCTGACTAAACATTAAATGCAACAAAAGGCAGAAAAAAAAAACAAAATTGGTCAACACGATTGTGGCCGAATGAGGGTGTAAAAAACATACACACACACACTCCAGCGAACAAGTGCAACAACACAGCCAACAAAAAACTACATATGTACACTCGTCTACAACAAGCGCCAGTAAAAATATAAAGAGGGGCGTAAATAGGCGTAACTCTAACCAATTTGTTGTTTTAATAAAACAAAAAACACTATAGCACAACAACAATGTGGGCATAGGTGTTAAAAAAATTGTAATTTGTTGTTGGTGTTGTTTGTTAAAACAATCAACAGGACAGTTTGTGCAACAACAAAACTCAACCACAAAATCAATTGACAATTGACGCCGTGCAATGCAACAAAAAAACAAAAAGAAATGTGGTGCATGTAAGTGCGGGTAATACAATTATTATAACTATTTTTGAGGTATAGAATAGTGTTGTAAGTTTTATTTTTCAAAAAACCAGGACAAATTTTAAATTAATTAGGAAATAGCGGGATTTTGAAAATTTACGCGGGGCGAATGAAATTAAATAGGGAATTGGTGTTATTGTCTTTTGGTGAATCTGAATAATATAAATCAAAGTTAATTTTTGCCTTAAAATTATAAGTCTTAGAGGAATTGGACAAATTCCCCTGAGTCGGATTAGAGATAAAGTTTCTAAGAATCAGCCCTCCTAACCAAGGTTGTCACTTCTTTAGCTCAGAAAATTACCAAAACACGAAGTCTGATTATATGTTAACTAATAATTATACTGTCGGTTAAAATTATTATACCCTACACCACCATAGTGGGGAGGGTATATTGGATTTGTGCAGATGTTTGTAAAGCCCAAAAATATTAGTCAAAATCACTTTCTGAGTCAACTAAACGATGTACGTCCGTCTGGCTGGCAGGTCGGCTGGCTGTCCATGTAAACCTTGTGCGCAAAGTACAGGTCGCAATTTTGAAGATATTTCAATAACATTTGGCACATATTTTTTTTTTCGGCCCAAGGACCAAGCCTATCGAAACTGGCCATTATTTCACCTAGCACCCATACAAATGTCCTCCCGATATTGGAACTTATCGGTTATAAATATTAAATTTATATAGGTATCTACACAAGTTTTTCTCTAAATAAATTTTATATATACAAAATTAATGTCACCAAATTTTGTTATGATCGGTCCATAATTAGTCATAGCTCCCATATAAGGCCTGCTTCCTATAATAACTTTAACGACCTTAAAATGTTGGTATACACATAAAATTCAACATAAATGACTTTCATATAGACTTTAATCACATGACCAAATTCCATGGTGATCGGCCCATAAGTTGTCATAGCTCCCATATAAGCCCCACTTCCGAAAATCGCTCACGAATATAAAGTATTGAAATTTTGAAAGAAAAATGTTTTTGCTCATTTACTTAGTGTAGGGTATTATATGGTCGGGCTTGACCGACCATACTTTCTTACTTGTTTTTGTATGAAAACTGTTGGTATAAATATTAGTTAACACATGACCAGACTACGTGTTAATGATGGTTAGCACATTAAAAAAATTGTAATTGTAAACTATTTTGAAAAATCAATATGTCTAGTTCCCTAATAAGTTTTAGTTGGATTTTAAACAAATTTGGTAAAAACCTATTATCAATTAATTTTGTGATCAGAATTATTAACAAAAACCATATAAAGTTCGTTTGGATTAGTTACGTGATCTGTCACAATATGTCAATTTAATATAAATTTCATATGAAATTGATAATGATATTAAACAGGTTAGACACCACAAAAAGACAACCACATGACCAGTCCGGTGGCGCTTATCTTCCCTCTAGTGTTGTTAATTATATTAATATATTTTAAATTTTATTTGGCAATATTTTTTAAAAGTAAATAATTAAGAAAAGTTACTAAATATGTCGTGGAAGTTTGTAATATTTTTAGATGTCAATAAGTACAATAGCACTGAATTTTGCATTTTGTCTTTCAATATTGTGGTATGCATATAAGGCTCAAAAAGTTCCTGACAGGAATTCTACTAAAAATTTAGAGCCCAAAGACAGAGCAGGAAAATTTAAGTCAAAAATATACCTGCTGCGTAATGGATGACGAAATGTACGTATGAACAATTTTTCGCAGCTTCTGGGTCAATTTTGTTTATGTTGCAGATGCTTGAGGGAATGTTGAAGAAAAGTTTAGGACCCAATAGCAGACAAAATTTCCACAAAAAGTTCTTGGTATGGCAAGCTATATACAGTTGCGGCAAAAAAGCCAAACATTTGTTACAAAGGGCTCTATAAATACCGAAATTTACATCAAGGAATGTTTACAAAAAAGAATGTTTCCATTCATAAGACTTCTTAATGTGTCCACTTATTTTTGGCCTGATTTGCATCTGTCACTATGGTAAGAAAGGTCTTGAGTGGTAAAAGAACAATAATGTGGTATTTGTAGCAAGAGAGGCAATTTCTCCAAACTGCCTGGAGCTGAGTCCAGTGGAGAGATATTGGGCTCTTGTTAAAAGAGAATTGAAGAGCACAAAAAGGTGGTAGATTTTAAACGGAGATGGACAGCCTGTTCGAACAAAGTGACATAAAGCTCAATAAATACCATAATGGAAGGGTTTTCGAAAAAGGTTCAAAATTTCATCATTAGTGATTAGAACTATAAAGATATATTTTTTTGTAAATTGTAACAATAATTTCAATCAAATAAAAGAAGATGCAAAACTGTAAGTTTAGTGGTTTCACTTTTATTAACATATATGTATGTTAAAAATTTTTCGATCTCAGTCCTTATATAGCGGAGTTGATATAGCCATGTCCGTCTGTATGTTGAAATCAACTTGCCGAAGCCACCAAATAACTTACATGATTGATACACCAATATGTACGCTATACTCCAACTAATATCGAGAAAATCGGCCCACAAATGTCTGAGATATTAGCAAAAAAATAGTCGCCGTTTTTTCACCTATTTTAATTTAATACTGATCGGTTCATAATGTTCCATAGTTCCTATATAAGTACCCTTCTCGAAAATTTCATTATATCGCATAAATCTCTGAAATATCTTAGTATCCAAATAAAATTCAACACAAATATGTTTCATATATACGATAATCATCCCACAAAATTGTGTGACGATCGATCCATAATTAGTTAGAGCTCCCATATAAGTTCCACTTCCGAAAATCACTTTATCGAGCGTAAATATCCTAAACATTTTGGTATTCAAATAATATTCAAAACAAATAAGTTTTATATCAAAAGAAAACTGTTTATAATCATATACACGGTGTAGGGTATCATATGGTCGGGCTTGCCAAACTATATTTTCGTACTTGATTTGTATTTTAATTTAACATTAGCTTTGCAGCACTATTTGTTTGACTTAATAATTCATCTTTGTAGAATTAAGCAGTTAATGGTTGTCATATAGACTTATTTATTATGGAATTTATTATTGAATCTAATGTTGCCTCAAATCTAAACAATATCAACATAATTTTTTTAGATATCTTTACAATAAGGGTACTCCTTAAAACGCTTAAGTTTACCATTTGTGCAAATTTGCGCGACGTGTGTCATGAACCCACCTTTTAAATTTTGTGCAATTTTATACAGAAAATGTCTATTTGATAAAAATTATAGAAATTTAAGTTCTAAAAATTTCTAACGAAAGTGAAATCATTGGAACAAACAATGGTAAATATAGTTTGGAAGATTTTCCTTTAGTTCTAGCTGTTGGTTAAAATTTCCATACACAATGTCATTCAATCCAATAATTCTGTTCCAAACTCACACAATTTTCACATGTACAAAATATTTGTATTTTATTTGATTTTTATTTCTTATAAATAAAAATAAACAAAAGCAGCTGATTCATCAAATGCACAATAAATTCAAGTTTGCGAGTCTAAATTGTCGCGCAAACTTATCGGAGTTGTGCAAACGAATTTCCATACAATTTTAGAGAGTTTATGTGCGAGAGTGTAAAAATGCACAGATTGCACAGTTTGTGAGGGATTTAAGCGTTTACATGAGGACCCTTATTATATTTCAATATACATACAAATTTGTATATTAAGGCGTTTCACTAGAAACTTATTTGTATTGCTTCAACATAATAAAACAAAAAATTTAAATTTGTAAAACTACACATTGTCAATAATTTGTATCGTGTAACAATTTTAGTAGGCACTCACGCTTCTAAAATACTTTATATTAGAGGGTTTATGGGATTTTTTAATTTACGGTCTAGTGTGCACCCTTGCATTGTCCTGGTGAAAAAGAACTTTTTTCGTGGCCAAATGTGGTCGCTTTTTTGAAATCCTCATAAAATCGACCCAATAACTTGGCAGATGCCTATGGTTTCCACAATCTCTCGCACTTTCAATCTGGGCGTCCAGAACTTTAAGCACCTTCTGTGCTAGTACGACCACCACGAAATTCAGTAAGCTACTTTTTTGCCATTTAAATTGATCGTGCAAAGTTCCCATAGTGTTTATCAAGCTTAGCCTTGGTTTCCGTGATGATTTTTTTTTCCGCAAAAAATAATGCTTAATGAGCACAGTAATTCAAATATTGAGGAGTCAACTGACAGACCCCTTTTGTAGGAGCAGTGTTGGTTTTAAGTTAAGAGGCGGGAAATTCAAAAAGTCACGGACTTATTGATCCTCTCTAGTAGGTACGTATCATAATGGGCCAGAGTCATAATATTTTTGAAATACTTAGATCTTCCATTTCTAACTGGCTAATCCGATTTACATAAAATTTACATAGGCGTTGCACGCGTATCAGAACAGTATTTGAGTTTAAGTTTTGAAGATGGACCTTACACTTCCCTAGGTACATTTGTAAACGAAACCCAAGCATTTTTTCAAATTGCGAATTACTTCATGTATAACTATGATATTACGACTATATTTGATAATAATATTATATTTTATGTTACTAATAATGATCATAATATATTTGGACTACAATCATGTACCTTACCATAACATGTTGCTCTTAGATTATGTTTACCACAACCATATTTTTTTCTCTGCGTGCAAATGTTCATTATTTTCTTACAGAGATTATTCTAACATAAGAAATGTGTCCAATTTTATTAGAGATCCTTCACAGATAAGTCCTTCCAAATTTGATAACACGTTTTGTGAACAACACCAACACAAACCTCCCCCAAAAAGTGTAAAATAGTGCCGCATAAATAATTAAAGAGAATTCAAAAATTGTTTGTGTTAAAAATGTAATCATATACTAATTTTCATTTATTTTATTAAATAAAAGGTGTTAAATTTCACTTCAGAAAAAACTAAAACATTTGTACTATTCCCAATATTAATCAGGGTTGTCTTCTAATGTTTGTTTTAGTTATTTTTTCCACAGTTTTTGTTATGGGCCAGTGTCCAGTAGTTTTTCCCAAATAGTTTTTCTTTTGTGTTCATTTTCAAATCAGCGGGTGTTATGGCACTTTTAAAAATTTATGGTTTCATTTTAAACAATAGTTATATTTTAACGCTGGCTTATCATATCAGTTTTGGAATTTTCCCCTTCGAAATGGGAAGAAATTAAGTGAAATTGAATTAAGTTGTAGTTTGTAGGGGTGTTAAATTAATGGATTAACCTTATTCTCCTTTCAATATTTAGCTATTGTTCTTTTATTGTCTACATAGCCCTGGTCAAATATGTCATTTTTAAATCTACTTTATTAACATGCTATTGTTGTCGTAGAAATGGAATACTTATTACTAAGACTTTTTTATTCAAAGGTTCAATAATATTTAACTTTGTGTCTAAAGTTTAAGAAAGTGTCTGTAAAGCTATGGATATGGAATAGTTTTGAACTTAAATATGAATTTAAATCCATAAAATTGTTCATGTTAATATGAAGTTTGTCACTATATTCGGGTGTTAAAGAAGAATATCAGATGAAAAAAAATATTCTTTTGTTGAGATTATTTTTATATTTAATCAAAAATAAAGAGTCTTAAGTCGATAACCGAGTGAAACATCTAAATATAAATGTACTTCTTTATTTTGTTAAGAAACATTTTATATTTAATAAAAATATTTTTCAGCTTTTAACCGCGGTTTTGTTTTTAATGTACAAGGTGAATTCCAATTGTCTTTTTTTCGATTAATTCAACTCTTTCGATCAGCACACATGTTTGTTTTATACATATTTTCAAAATTACATTCTTAATACCCTGAGGTTGTCACCTGCTTTTTATAAATTCAAAACTAAGAAAAGGTCAAGTGGTTGGTTGTTAATAAGAAAGAAACAATATAAAGGATTTTAAGTATTTGTTTGGGTAATAAACACTTCCTGAATATGAAACACAACCGCTATTTATTAAAAAAATAAAATAAAAACAACAGCAACCAAAACTAAAACACATGTAAGACTCCCTCTTCACATTACAATTGGAATAAAAGACACCTTAGGCGATCACACACAAATACCAGAGAATATTGAATAATTTGAAAAACTCCTACATAATAACTAAAAACCCTAAAAGAAATTGTAATAAAAAAAGATGTGTATTAAGCATGCGCGCGCATTCGCATAAATTTCAAATAAATTTTCCTTAAATAAGTAGAAAAAAATACAAATAAATATGAAGAAAAAAACTAGTAAAATGAATGAATAATAGGGGTAAACAAAAATAATGTGAATGAAATAAAAAACAAAAACTATTCAAATTTAATGTTTTTAACTTGAAGGAGCGTTACATGGCAGCAAATGTGTTTATTTGTGTTTTAGTTTATAAAGGCAGTTAACCGGCATAAAATTATATTATTTATACTTATGTATTACAAACGAATACTACACCGTTTAGCTTTGTAAACAAAATTTTTTATTGAAAAATAACTCGGGCTAAAAAACATTTTTCCCAATTTTGACCCATTCAAGGTCCTATTAATGAAATATCTACCACAAGATATCCTATATATTGTCTATATTAATGACTTAGTAATCCATATATGTATTAAGAAGTAAGATAACTATATTCGGCTGTGTCGAATCTTATATACCCGTCACCAAACTATACTTTAAAATAAAAATTTTTATATATTTTTAGGTAAACAAAATTAATTTCTTTTTTTTAAAATTTAAAAATTTTTTTTTTTGGAAATTGTTTTTTTTTAATTTTTTTCCAATTTTTTTTTTTTTTTGAATTTTTTAAAATTTTTTTTTTTAAATTTATTAGGAAAAAAAATTTAAGAAAAAAAATTTTTTTGCTAAAAAAAAATTCTGGTTGAAAACTATTTTTTCCGATTTTGACCCATTATATGTCCGAATTATGAAAAATGTGGAAATTACAGAACGGAATGACAAACTTCTATATACCCTTGCGACTCATGGCGAAGGGTATAGAAATAGGAAAAATAAACTCGAGGTAGTAGTAGTTTTTTGCTTATATCTCTGCCATTTATAGGCCGATTTACTCGATTTTAAATACCAAACGAAACGGGACTATAGCGGATATATTAATGTATGAATCATGTGTGCAAATTGTTCGGGGGCTACGGAAAGTTGATTTCAACATACAGATGGAAATGGCTATATCGACTTCGCTATCTATAATGATCCTGAATATATATACTTTATGGGATCGCAAATGAGACATGTAGAAATTACAAATGGATAGACAAACTTATATATACCCTTGCCACTCATGGTGAAGTGTATAAAAATTAACTTAAAAAAATCAATGTCCAAATTTGTATACCCTTCACCATGTGTGGTTAGGCAATATTTATGAATGTCGTGCCTTTTGTAATGTCCACATTTTTTATTTGTGACCCCATATAGTATATACAGTGGTGGCCATGAGGTTAGCACACTAGCTACTTGCTATTTTTAAACTCAAATATTTCCTATATTTCTTAATTTTTTTATGATATCTTTTGCATGCGTGTTACTTGTCCTTCTAAGATCACGTCCCATCATGTCCAGCATTATTCCTTTATATATATTTTGCGTTTTTCTATCCAGAATAGAATAACCTCAAAAAAACACTGGACAGTATTTTAGCACAAAATAAAAAAGTTTATTCATATTGAAAAAGTAACAAAACAAAAAAAACTTATTTCACTAAAAACTTAGTACTTAGTTGGATACCCTTTATTTTTGATCACAGCTGCTAGTCTCCTTGGCATACTTTCTACAAGGGCCATACAGCGATCCACTGAAATATCATTCCAAGCTTTTTCTACTTCTTTCCATAAATCGGCCAAATTTTTAGGCTTTTCTCTTATTACATGCTGCTCCACATCATTCCAAAGGTTCTCAATAGGATTGAGATCCGGAGATTGGGCTGGCCATTTTAACACGTCGATATTGTTCGATTCCAAGCAACACCTCACTAAACGTGAGGTGTGTTTTGGATCATTATCTTGCATAAATCGCCACCTAAGTGGCATGTTGTCCTCTGCATAAGGTATCATTGTATTTAGAAGTATATTCTGGTATACATACTGGTCCATACGAGTATCAATATTTTTTATAGGACCAACACCATACCCAGAAAATGCTGCCCACACCATCACATTACCCCCACCGTGTTTTATTGTTTTACTGGTGTACTTTGGATTATGTTGCATGTTCGGAGGACGCCATACATACCTCTTACCATCCGATCCGAATCTACAAAATTTAGATTCATCACTCCAAAGGACATTTTTCCAAAAAATTAACGGCTTTTCCAAATGCTCACGAGCAAAGGACAACCGAGCTTGTATGTTCTTTTTTGAAACATGTGGCTTATGCTGAGAAATGCATCCACGTAAATTTTTTTCATTAAGTCTTCTTCTTATCGTTCTGCTGGACACGTTGATACCATATTTTCCTGAAATTTCTCTCTGGATTACGGTGGAGCTCTTAAAAGGATCTTCGACAGAGGCTCTGTATATTAAAGAGTCCTCTTTACGTGAAGTTTTTCTGGGCCGAGGAGCCTGTGTAACATTTTTAGATGTTTTATATTTCTGAATATGTCTTAATGCATTATAAACCATCTTCCTGGAACATTCCAAAGTATAAGCAATCTCACTTATACTTGTTCCTCTCGAGTTCATTTGTTGAATAATCTTTCGTTGTTCCTCTGTACACCACTTTTTTTTAGCCATATCTAAATAATGTTTATTAAGTCAGTTTGTCTTCCTCATTGATTAAATAATACCTAAACTTACCAATTAATATTTATACCCTCAAAAAACTTTTAAAAAATTTAATTATACTTATATGTGCTAAAATTGTGTCCAGCTTATTTTACATATTACTGCACTAAAATGCAAATTTGAAAGAGAATAGCGATAGAATGCAAAAAAAAAGTAACGGGACTTATTGATCACACCATAAACAACACTAATTACCAAAAACTTTAGTTTATAATTGCAATGAAATGAAATAATTTGCTTTAGAAAACAGCAAGTATGAAGTGTGCTAATCTCATGGCCACCACTGTATAGTAAATTAATGCGATATAGCCATGTCAATCTGTCCGTCTGTATGTTAAAATCAATTTTCCGTAGCTTTATTCTTTATTTATTTATTTATATATTTACGAATTTGCAAAAGCGATTTGAATTTAACGGTCTGTAACGACTGCCTGCAACATTCATCATGTTTATAAGCACGTCCATCAGTAGAAGTTTCTACTTATCAACAATGTTGATAGCATGCGGTTATTAGCATTGTTTGTAAGTATGGCAACACTGCATGTTTGAGCTGCTAACATTGACATCGAAAGCTCTAGAATTCGAATGTAATAGTATGTCCGTTGAGAGCATTGTAGAAGATTCCCGATAGATGGCGCGTGTATAAATCGTGGCAGAGCTGGCAGTCGTGAGCTGAGTTGGTCATTAGCGGTGTTAGAGTTAACATCAACTGTCTTGTACATGTATACTTGTACATTATAAAGTGTGTGTGTTTATTTCTGCGAATTGATATACGTGTATAAAGACACTGAGTGACTTTTTAATTCTGTTGTTGTTGTACATTCTAAATAAATAAAGAGTTGTTACAATTTTAAACTACTAGAACTGCTTTTTATTTACAATCAACAGTATCCGGTTTATTTAAAGGAAATAAACCTCGATTTTAAAAGGTAAAAACGTAACAATATATATATATATTTTTAAATATTTCTTGGCAAATACATTAATAATTTTTTGACTTTGTATTTTAATGAATTATATTCTTTATTTCAATTGCCAATGGTGTAAAATATACAGTGTAATGGTGTTAAAAACTTAATATAATAAAGTGAACAGTTAACACATGCTCATACATTTTAAAACAAAATACAAATAGATTACACAGATATTAAGGTAAAAACATTTTATTATATTCAAATGGCTTTATGGCCGACATGTCGCACTAACAATATTTCAGCGGGACATTCTAATTTGAAAATACTATTTTTAGTTATATGATCAATATTTTTCCTCATACAACTTTTTTAATTACTCCTAATTATTATTATTAGCAACAATATTCCATTATAAAGCTTAGTCCAGAACTTGAGGAAATCTAGATTGTAATGAATTTTTGTTAATTTAACAGAACATATAATGTCGAGACTGATCACTTGGGTCCGGTTTTATTATCATTGACAAAAAGAGTACAAATTTAAAAAAAAAATATATATATATTTTTTTATAAAGACAGAAAATTAACTGAGAATCGTTGAAACACAATTTCAAATTAACGTATGAGGAAAAAAATTGTTGACGAGGGCCAAATAATACTTGAAATAATTTTGTCATAATACTTAAAAAAACTATTTGAATATCTGGTTTTTAGTTATTTCCTTAAACAAATAATTGAAATTTTTCAATAAAATAAAATATTCAAAAAGTACCTTTACAATAAAGAAATAATAAAAATAATTATCCGTTTTGAATTCGCGATACTAGTTCGAAAAAGTACCTGCAATTCCCTTTTTTATATTCTATCTCAGTCAAGTTCATGTGTGTTTAATATCCTGCTTATAGGTTCATTATTATAATAATTTCAATAATAGTTTCTGTTACCTCAATATCATTTTGACCTCTATCCTTGATTTTTTCTTTACTCAGAAGCATATATCAGCCAACTATTATGTATATACAATAAGTAAAATAATTTATTATAATAAAAAGTACCATTAGAAGAAACAGTAAAAACTTTCCACACTTAAACAACTATCCAGTTTGAAAATTCAAAGTAATTTCCTGATTCTAGGTTCAATATTATAGAAAATTCATTTTGAAGAACGAGAAAGTACTCCTTAGTTTGGTTTAGTTCTCCATCTTTGGTATCATAATACAATTGAGCACCCTATTCTTGATTATTTCTTTACTGAGAAGCATATTAGCCAACTATAAGTAATTTAATATATTAAAAAGGTACCATTAAAAGAAAAAGTACCAATTTTCCTTTATCCTCGTAAACACTCGTCAAATTTGAACTTAAGATTTGTTTAGCAGTTCCCATACTATCAACTGATTTAATAGTTAATAAATAATCACAAAACCGAACCGAAACCGATCGGTTTTCAATTTTTTAAAACTGAAACCGCGGTTTTGAAATTCTTCGGTTTTTTGGATACTCTACATTAAACTATATTATACAGCTTTTATATAATACTTAGTTTAAATTTAGAAAGAAAAAAATAAGGTTTTATATATTGTAGGAATTTTTTAATGTACACCTTCATATTGTTACGAATTTTCACTAGCGATTTGAATTGTGTTTATAAATATTTTCATCAGTAGAAGCTTCTACAAGAATGTTGATAGCATTAGCATTGTTTATAAGTACATAGAAGCAACACTAAATGTTTAAGCTGCTAACATTAACATCGAAAGCTCTAGAATTCGAAGATACTAGTTTTGACCATTAAGAACAATCTAGGCTACTCGGATGAAGATGGCAGTGTGTATAAATTGTGAGTGCGGTTTCAGTACTCAGTGAGTTTATCATAGGCGCTGTTAGAGTTAACATCAACTGTCTTGTACATATAAGTTTGTGCATTATTAAAGTGTGTGTGTGTATTAAAAACCCATAGTGACTATTTATTCTGTCGTAGTTGTATGTTTGAAAATAAAGAGTTGTTACAATTTTAAACTACTAAAACTGCTTTTATTTGCAATCAAAAATATCCGGTTCATTTAAAGGAAATAAACCACCTTTTAAAAAGGTAAAAACATAACAATATTTATCATGCTGTAAATTTGCATCCAAGCTTGATTTGCATCTTGTAATGAACGGCTGTGAATAGTGGAAAATGAGGAAATTGCGCAGTTCTTAGGATAAAAACTCTTTTATATACGAAATTACAAAGATAAATAATAATTATGAATGTTTTTTCCACAGTTATTATTCGGATTTGTGACTACAATCGGAGGCCTGTTGGGCCATTGTGATACCTTTAAAAACTCTTGATACCTTTAAAAATTCAGGTGAATATAAGTACATGAATTCTAAAAATCTTCTTCCCCAATTCAAACGGCTTTGTAATTCTTATTGACTTTATGAGAACCCGTACTTATGACATATTTGATCAGTTACTCATCTTTTAACTGATCCTTTATCTTGAGTCAGAAAGTACATGCGATTGAGAAACCATTTCGAAATTATTATGTGTGTATGACGAAAAAATCCGGGAACTACAGTAGATGGCGTATCTTTTGAACGCAGTTTTTTTGTTTTTAATAACTTATATGTCATTTTGAAGGGTACATGTCTGTCATTTATTCTCACTTAGTTATTGAATATTATAGTGTAAACAACAAAGTTTTTTTTTGCTTCGAAAATGTCGGATTTTTGGTGAAAAAAGTACCACTGAAGCACACCGATTGCTCTTCAAATCGTATGGTAAATGTGTTTCATCGGTGTCAACATGTGAGAGATGGCGGTTCAAAAGTGGTGATTTTCACACGGAAGACAAAGATCGCCCAAACCAGCTAAACAAGTCTGAAGACCAAGAATTGAAAGTATTACTCCATGAAGATTGTTGTCAAGCTCACCAAAATCAAGCAACAATTTCCAAACGTTTGCCAGCAGCAGGATTCATCCAAAAGCAGGGAAATTGGTTGGAAACCATATGAATTAAAGCCGAGAGACCTTGAAGGACAATTTTCCATGTCCGAAATTATGTTTGAACTCTATAAAAAAAAAATAATTTTTGCACCAAATCAACCCGAAGTGTAAGAAGCGTAAGATATCGTACGTAAAAGGGTCCATTATGCAATACCTGGTAAAAACAATTTAGGATGAAGTATTCCAGACCTTTTCCCGTCCGAATTATATTTGTTTCGATCGATACAGAAAACTCTCTGTGGGATACGCTTCACTTTGGAACAGATACGCTTCACTTCAGGTCCATATAAGGTATTACGCATGGAATATGGCATCGTTTCAATGACTTTCGTGAATATGTCGCATTGATCCGGCTGAATTTGAGCGATGTCTTTGGTAATGTTGACATTGAAGGCATCGGTCAATTGCTGTGTACATTGGACATGCGACTTCAGAAAAAGTGTATTGGGGTAAAATCGCAGGATCGTGATGGCTATAACCATGCATAATATCAATGGTTCGTCACTTGGCATCATTCTGCTTAATATCGTTAAATTCGAAATAAAAGAAAATAGAAATAATTGATCGTAGGGCTTTTTGTTGAAGGTGACGGCTTCACCAAAGTTTTTAAAGAAGTACACAATAACAACCTGACCGACATAGACTATCAACATCAAACTGCCCTTATTGGAAAACCCATTCCAAATAAGAACAAATTTTGATCTTTCAAAAATATCAAAAAGGTTGTTCCTATCTGGCATGCGGATGTACAACAAATTCATTGTATTGTTGTGTTAAAATTATAATTTAGTTTTTTTTTTTTTCACAACATTTTAATTTAATTTTTGTAGCTTTTATGTTGATTTCATAGTTGAGTTTTAGTTAATTTTTCTTCTGTGTTTTTTTTTTTTTCTGTTTCATTCTTCCGCTATAATCAACCATGTCAGCCATTTAAAATAGTTTGTGTTACCAATCTCTAACCATGTTATAAGAGTAATAATCATCCAACCAACCACAGTGGATTTTTAACGTTATTATTGCTGATGTTGCGTTGTGTGTTGGTTTCTTTTAGACCCTCTAGGCTCTCAAGTCGTTATTTATTTTGTTTTTTAACTGTCAAAATAAAAGATTATGCCTGAAGACCTAAAGTTGTTGTTACGTTTGCTGCTTTATTTAGATTTCTGCCATAGTAAAAAAGTTAGAAGAAGCAGCAAGCAGTGTTTCTTTTCTACAATTTCTATATTTTATTTAAATTTTTTCTCTGTGGTTTTATTGCAATGAAACAGAAAGACAAATTACCTAAAATACGACTCTGTTTAAGTGAGTTTGATGATGAGGTTGTGTTTTCATAGGCAAGCGGGTGTGAGTGGTGGGAGTGTTTGTGGTGGGTCTCTTTAGTCGGGAGTTGTTTTGGTTCGCGAATGCGTGAATCTAAATAAATTGTGGGTTTTGTTGGCTTCGTTTCATTCTTTGATACAATTTGCCATTTTTTCAAATTACATTTTTGTTAGATAAACATTTTAATTAATTATAGTTTTAGTTTTTATTGTTTAGATCTTATGTAAATTTTTAGTTTTTCTTTCGTTTTTTCCACCATCATTTGTTTTCTCTACTTTTTTTGTTTCGTCCATTTTTTTATATAATTTTATTATGTCGGTTTCAGGTGATGAGTTGCTTTTTGGATGTGATACGCGTAATAGTGTTTGTATCTGGTTGTTTATTTTGTATGATAAATATGTATATTTATTATTTAATTAATGATGAACTTGTTGAGAAAAATTAAGTCTAAGTATGTATGTAGATTTCTAGGGACTATTCAAATTAAGTTATACACTACAGTGTCGGTCAGAACACAATGAACAAAGATTGCTTTTTCTATTATATTTCTATAGGGAAAACAAAATTTAGGATTTTTTTAAAACAATAAATATATGATACGATAACCTCCAACTCAGTTTTAACTAAAAACACAAAATTATCAATAGTTGTGTACTTCAAATTAAAAGCGGTCGAACAAAATTAACTACAGCTAAGGAAGATGCACGGATTGTGAGAGCGTTCAAAAAAGATCCATACACGTCAGCTTCTAGAGTAATAGATTCTCCCAATCTAGAGTTAAGTGTACGGACCGTTAAAAGACTCAAAAGCTATAGATCTGAGAAGATACCATTTATATCGCAGAAACATCGTCTTAAATAATCCTCATGTACACAAGAATCACAGCACCTAATTTTATAAAGATCGACCCATAATGGGTCATAGGTCATATAAGCACATATTACCTACACATTAGCCTATATACAGTGGTGGCCATGAGGTTAGCACACTTCATACTTGCTGTTTTCTAAAGTAAATTATTTCATTTCATTGCAATTATAAACTAAAGTTTTTGGTAATTAGTGTTGTTTATGGTGTGATCAATAAGTCCCGTTACTTTTTTTTTGCATTCTATCGCTATTCTCTTTCAAATTTGCATTTTAGTGCAGTAATATGTAAAATAAGCTGGACACAATTTTAGCACATATAAGTATAATTAAATTTTTTAAAAGTTTTTTGAGGGTATAAATATTATTTGGTAAGTTTAGGTATTATTTAATCAATGAGGAAGACAAACTGACTTAATAAACATTATTTAGATATGGCTAAAAAAAGTGGTGTACAGAGGAACAACGAAAGATTATTCAACAAATGAACTCGAGAGGAACAAGTATAAGTGAGATTGCTTATACTTTGGAATGCTCCAGGAAGATGGTTTATAATGC
This sequence comes from Calliphora vomitoria, assembly GCA_942486065.2. Lineage (NCBI taxonomy): Eukaryota > Metazoa > Arthropoda > Insecta > Diptera > Calliphoridae > Calliphora > Calliphora vomitoria. The sequence goes on along the minus strand of OW818030.2, from coordinate 68,779,847 downwards.
ATTAAGACATATTCAGAAATATAAAACATCTAAAAATGTTACACAGGCTCCTCGGCCCAGAAAAACTTCACGTAAAGAGGACTCTTTAATATACAGAGCCTCTGTCGAAGATCCTTTTAAGAGCTCCACCGTAATCCAGAGAGAAATTTCAGGAAAATATGGTATCAACGTGTCCAGCAGAACGATAAGAAGAAGACTTAATGAAAAAAATTTACGTGGATGCATTTCTCAGCATAAGCCACATGTTTCAAAAAAGAACATACAAGCACGGTTGTCCTTTGCTCGTGAGCATTTGGAAAAGCCGTTAATTTTTTGGAAAAATGTCCTTTGGAGTGATGAATCTAAATTTTGTAGATTCGGATCGGATGGTAAGAGGTATGTATGGCGTCCTCCGAACATGCAACATAATCCAAAGTACACCAGTAAAACAATAAAACACGGTGGGGGTAATGTGATGGTGTGGGCAGCATTTTCTGGGTATGGTGTTGGTCCTATAAAAAAGATTGATACTCGTATGGACCAGTATGTATACCAGAATATACTTCTAAATACAATGATACCTTATGCAGAGGACAACATGCCACTTAGGTGGCGATTTATGCAAGATAATGATCCAAAACACACCTCACGCTTAGTGAGGTGTTGCTTGGAATCGAACAATATCGACGTGTTAAAATGGCCAGCCCAATCTCCGGATCTCAATCCTATTGAGAACCTTTGGAATGATGTGGAGCAGCATGTAATAAGAAAAAAGCCTAAAAATTTGGCCGATTTATGGAAAGAAGTAGAAAAAGCTTGGAATGATATTTCAGTGGATCGCTGTATGGCCCTTGTAGAAAGTATGCCAAGGAGACTAGCAGCTGTGATCAAAAATAAAGGGTATCCAACTAAGTACTAAGTTTTTAGTGAAATAAGTTTTTTTGTTTTGCTACTTTTTTAATATGAATAAACTTTTTTATTTTGTGCTAAAATACTGTCCAGTGTTTTTTTGAGGTTATTCTATTCTGGATAGAAAAACGCAAAATATTTTTTTTTTTTTTTTTTATTATAACGTTTATTTATTTATCGAATCTGCCTTACTTAGGCCTAACAATAAGTATTAAAATCTTATAACTAAAATTAAAACTAAATGCTCTCTAACAAGAGCGTTGATGGACATATGGGCCACATCTTAGCGGGGTGGTAGATCGACTCTACGAAGCCTTGATCGTGTTTGGGTCTGTGCGAGAAGTCTTGCAAGCGGGTTTGGGTGATTCCGTAATTTCATGATGTATTTCTCACGGACATTCCTGAACTCATCCTTAACCAACGGTACTTGTAGATCTCTATGGATGTTCTCATTTCTTATGTACCATGGTGCACCCGTCATGGTCCTAAGAATTTTCGATTGTGCCCTCTGTATAAGATCAATACTGGAATTACTCGCCATTCCCCACAATTGGATTCCATATGTCCAGATTGGTTTTAAAACACATTTATACAGGATGACTTTATAGTCAAGGCTTAATTTTGATTGGTCATTGATTAACCAGTGAAGGCTAGAGGCTCTTAACTTCATGTGAAGTCTCTTGGCTTCTATATGACGACGCCAAGTTAGTCGTCTATCCAAGTGAATACCAAGGTATGTAACAGTATCTGTCTGTGGAATGTTTATGTTATTTAGTGTGATAGGTGGACAGTCACCCCTTCTGAGAGTAAATGTGATGTGTTTGCTTTTGAGTTCGTTTACTCGTATTCTCCAGTTATTCAACCATTTCTCCACGAGTCTGAGATAATTGGCCAATTCCGTAGAAGCTACCTGCGGATCTGCATGGGAGCTAAGTATTGCCGTATCATCAGCGAATGTCGATATGGTAACTCTATCACACACAGGCAAATCAGAAGTATATATCAAATAAAGTGTTGGTCCGAGAACACTTCCCTGTGGAACACCAGCCTTAATTTCATAATTTCCTGTTACATAATCGTAATATTTCACTCTAAAAACTCTGTCTGATATGTATGACTCCAGCAATCTATGCGTACTTGGTGGTAGTAGACACTTAATTTTGAAAATTAACCCTTTATGCCATACCTTGTCAAAGGCCTGGGCGATATCCAAAAAGATAGCACAACAGTATTTTTTATTTTCAAAAGATTTTCTTATCTCTCCAGTCAATCGATTTACTTGTTCAATGGTTCCATGTTGTTCACGAAAACCAAATTGATGAACTGGGATTATATTTTGGTTATTTAAGTATGGCATAATTTTACATTGCAATATTTTCTCAAATAACTTTGATATGCAGGGCAGAAGACTTATAGGTCTGTATGAAGACGGCATTGTTAAATCTTTTCCTGGCTTAGGTATCATAATGATCTGTGCAATTTTCCAATTAGTTGGGAAAACGCCTAGTCTGATGATCGCAGAAAACAGTACAGATAACACGATTATAGCTATATTCGGTAGGTTTTTAATCATGGATGGCGTAATTTTGTCATATCCTGGAGATTTTTTCGTATTCATGTTATTTTTGATAACTTTTCGAACGTCCTCGGGACTTACTCTGATATGATCATCCGCTGTCTCATGAACAGGAGGATTTTCCAGTACAAAATTATTATTGGGTGGATTTGGCTTAAATACATTACGTAGGTGCTCAGCAAAAATTAATGCTTTGTCCTTAGCATTTCTTGCCCAATTACCATCAGCTTTTCTCAACGGAGTCTTTCCCTCTACCGGTGGTTTGATGTTACGTGTGGCTTTCCAAAGAGAAAAGTTCGTATGTTTAGAATTCGTCAAACTCTCAATGTATCTTCTGTTTCTGCGATCCTCCTCTAAATTAAGGGCTCTCTTCAGTCTTTTAGTAGCGATGGACAGCCTCTGCTTTGCAGCAGGTGATCTATTTTGTTGCCACTCTCTTCTAAGCTTTCTCTTTTCGAGAAGTAATCGTTCAATATCTGAATTGGAAATTTGCATTTTTGGCTTTGTAGAGATCAAAATATATATAAAGGAATAATGCTGGACATGATGGGACGTGATCTTAGAAGGACAAGTAACACGCATGCAAAATATATCATAAAAAAATTAAGAAATATAGGAAATATTTGCGTTTAAAAATAGCAAGTAGCTAGTGTGCTAACCTCATGGCCACCACTGTACACGCAGAGAAAGAGCATGGTTGTGGTAACATCATTCAAAAATTTCAGATGTAGTCCAAACATATTATGATCATTATTAGTAGCATAAAATATCATATTCTTGTCAAATATAGTCGTAATATCATTGTCATACATGATCATAATATGTTCTGAAGTCATCATATTATGATCCAAAGCAATCATAATATGAATGAGAATTAGACGTTCAAAATTTATTTTTAAAAATATCATAGCTTAGATAAACACCATCAATAAACACTAATGCGAAAGCATTCTACAAATTGTGAGAACAAATTGTCATACATGATCATAATATGTTCTGAAGTCATCATATTATGATCCAAAGCAATCATAATATGAATGAGAATTAGACGCTCAAAATTTATTTTTAAAAATATCATAGCTTAGATCAACACCATCAATAAACACTAATGCGAAAGCATTCTACAAATTGTGAGAACAAATTACTAATAGCGATGAAAAATTATATGTGTTCGGCGACAACATCTTTTCAAAGAACATAGTATAGTTGTTGTAAAATGTCGAGTAAAATGTTGTTGTAAAATTATAGAGTGACACAAGTTTAAATCATAATAAAACTAGACAATATATTTTTAATATCAATGAAACTAGAGTTTTCAATTCGGTTTTAACCGAAAGCGAAACCGTGGGTTTTCAGGCCTAAAATCGAAACCGAAACCGTCAATTATTCTTCGGTTTTTACTTTTAATCTATTTTCAGTAGAAAAATTCAAAATTTAGAAATGAGAAACAAACTTTTTCATCCAATATCTCTAAAAACAGATCGGTAAAAATATCTTAAGATTTGTTAAAATTTTTTAAATTGTATTACAATAATTGCTTCAGATGATGTAGCAGGCTACCTATCGGAGGATCGGCAAGGAAACCTGTTAATAAAGAATGACACTAAATATTGACCTACGAGTATTTCCTGACAATTAAACTTTAAATGACTGTTTATTTATTTAATTAAAAAAAGAAAAAAATTCAACATTTTTATAACATTTTGATGAATCTGGCAACACTATGCCTGAATAGACGTTTATTTTGTTATACAGCTGATCATTTTCTATTTTTTTAATTTTAATTTGTTCTAACATTAAAATAAATATAATTTTGAATTTCAATTGAGTTTTTGGAAACGTATTCTTCAAAATATAATTGAATTATTATCAATATCCTGGATTTCCAAGTGGTGTTAAAAGTTTATTGCTGTTTGCTACTGTTTGCTGCTGTTTGCTGTTGTTGTATTTTACCGCCATATTAACTATTGAAAAATTATGCCACCAACCAAAGTATTTAAATGTAGTGGCTGCGGGGAAAATATTGGTAAATCTCAAGCCAGTATTCAATGTAGTGCTTGCAAGTTATGGCTTCATGTTCCATGCTCTGGTGTCACTGAAAAGGACCTTGCAGTTCTAAAAGGCATTAAACAGTTTTCATTTTCTTGCTCCACTTGCTGTATGTATTCACGAGCACCAGGAACTGATACAACAGTTAATAATGAAATAAGTTCACTTAGGAGTGTTATTGATACTTTCATAAACAAAGTTGAGACTGATCAAGCATCTGCCAAAAATGATTTGAGTAATCTGAATTTTAAAATTGATCAATTCATTACTAAGGTCGATAATGAGCAGTGCTCTATTAAACAGGCATTGGCGGACACTGCTGCAAGCTTCAGATCGGACATGGCATCTTGTCTAAAGGAAATGAAATCTGAAATAATTGACTGTAATAAGCTAATTATGCATGTTGACAATTCTACTACAGCTAAAATCATTGCTTTAGAAGATCAAAACTACGTATTACACCGGCGTTTGAATCGAGCAGATATTGTCATTAGTGGTCTACTTATTGGCATTGAAAACTTAATTGATCCCATAATTAAAATTGGTTCTTACCACAATATACCCATAACCAACAATGATATAAATCATGTTTGCTACATAAATAAGCGGCGATCTGTTCTTGTCAAATTTAATAGTGTGTTCCTTAGGGACAATATTATGAATGCTTATTTCAAATCACGTTCACTTAAAGTTCGAGACGTTGTTGAAGGAAATATCGATTTGAGGATTTATTTAAATGATCACTATGGGCCTGCTGCTGGGAAATTAAATGCGATTTGTAGGAAACTGCTGGAGAGGAAAGTCATAACCAAATACCGGATCTTAAATGGTGATAAATTGCAAGTAAAACTAACAAAAACTGATGGAAATGATGTGGTTCATAGCATCGCTGAATGTAATTCTTTGCTTAATAGTAATGTTTAAATTTTACTTTTATTATATCATTTTAATCTACTCTTTAACAACAAAAATTTACCTCTTTGTGACTTAAATTTTTCAGTATTTCTTTTTAATCACTTGGCTAATGTAATTTAAAGTTATGTTATCAAATCTAAGTTAACAGTTTGGTTTTTTTAAAAAAATGAACATACAAATTTTATAAGTTTCAAATGAAATTCCTTAACAGATTCTTTTATTTTACCGAATTTGTTACGTGTCATTTGTGTTTGATTCATTTGTTTATAGTTTCATTAATTTTATAAAAGCAGACTGTTCATTTTATAGTATCTTTGGAGATTGTTATATTTGGGGTAATACTTTGTTGTTAATGGGTTTTTTTTTATTTTAGTCGTATATTTATTAGTGAACTTTTAATTATTCTTTCTTTTTTGATCTCATATTTTTTATGATTAGCTGTATGCAATAAGTAATTATAATTTGTTTGCATTAATAATAATGTTTTTTATAAATAATTTTTATTCCTTCCTTTATTCTCGTTGGTTCCCCACATTAACTTTTTTCTATGAGTCATATGGCTTTTGACCTAAGTAATAGTCCTTCTTTCAGTAGTAATTCCTATTTGAAAGATTCATTACAACCTCATATTCGAAATTTTAATGTTGCTCATCTTAATTGTCAGAGCATTAAGACTTCAGGTAATTATTCAAAGATTGATGAGTTAAGATCTATCGTGAGTAATTCCTTTTTAGATTTGTTTGCTGTTACGGAAACCTGGCTAAAACCCTATATTTCTAGTAGCTCCGTTGAAATTCCTGGTTTTAGGTTTTGTAGAAATGATCGCTTGGCTTCAAGGGGTGGTGGTGTTGGCATTTATGTCTCTAAGAAAATTAAGTATAAGAAAGTGATGCAGACATCTGAGTTAGGAGTTTGTGAGTCTTTATTTATTGAGATTCGCTTTAATGATAGCATTTATCTTTTTGGTGTAGTTTATTTACCTCATGGTGATATTTTATCATTTGAGAATTTTCATCATGAACTTTTTTCTTCTTACTCTAACATAATTGTCGTTGGAGACTTCAATTGCAACATGTTTGATATTAACAAATCTAATTCCATGCGTTCGCTATGTTCTAGATGTAATTTGTCTGTGGTTCATAATTCTCGGCCTTCACATTTTGATGTTTCTCACGGATCTAGTTCTTTAATTGACTACTGGTTAGTTAGTGATATGTCTATAGTTTATATATCTGATCAGATGCAATGTCCATCTATTTCTCATCATGAATTGATATTTTCCTCTTTTCTTATTAGGGTTGAGCACTTGGTGGAATATTATGAATACCGTGATTTTAACTCCATTGACTGGAATGATATACATTTATGTTTGTCAAATTTCGATTTTTCTCAATTTTATTCTGGTGATGTCAATGATCAATGCTCTTCAATTTCTAATCTTATTAACTTGCTTTTTACATGTGTTCCCATTGTAAGGAAGAGAGTTTGTTACACCAATGATAGTTGGATGAATTCGAGAGAAATTAAGCTTGCTCGGTCTGTTAGAGACTTGTCTTACCGTGCATATGTGTCTGATCGTTCTGTAGTAAATTGGAAAATTTTTTGTAGACTTCGCAATAAGGCTAAGACTGTGATACGTAGGGCAAAAAGAAGATATTTTTCTAGATTATTTCATGGGTTAGATTCCGCGGGATTATGGAGGATATTAAGGGGGGCTGGGTGTATTGGGGACAATTTCTTATCCTATGAGGGAGATGCTGATCAATTGAATGACTTTTTTGTATCAAGGAGTTCTTTACCTTCTCATGATAGTTTTAACTTTGATGATGTTGGTAATACTTTTTCTTTTCGTTGTATAGATGAACCTGAATTGTATGATGCTTTGTACAATATTAGGTCAAGGTCTGTTGGCTTTGATGGTATTTCTATTCGATTTATCAAATTGATTTATCCATTTATATCTGAATACATTTTATTTTTGGTTAACACTATTCTGACTACATCAAAATTTCCTTCATATTGGAAAATTGCTAGGATTGTTCCTATACCGAAGACTAATGTTGTTCATGGTCCTGATGATCTTCGGCCTATCTCTATTCTCCCAGCTTTGTCTAAGGTTGTGGAGTATATTATGAAGAGTCAGATACTTTCTTTAGTTTCTGATGATATTTATGAGAAGCAATATGCATTTCGAAAGGGTTTTAACACCACATCCTTACTTCTTACATTGACTGATGGTATTCGACAGAATGTAAATAATGATAACTTTAGTGTTCTTATTTCCCTAGATCTCTCAAAGGCATTTGATTCGGTTGACCACTATAAACTAATTGCAAAACTTAGGAATGAGTTTAATTTTTCGGGATCAGCATGTAAGCTTATATTTTCTTATTTGTCTGATAGATCACAATTTGTGGTTTTGAATGGAATTAGTTCTGGTTTACGTTCGCTCTCGTCTGGAGTTCCTCAAGGATCTGTTTTAGGCCCTCTTTTATTCATGTTGTATATTAACAGTTTACCTTATTTTGTTAACTCTACAATGTGTGATACTTTTTTATTTGCTGATGACGTTTTCTTCTTGTTTAGAGGATCTTTTGATTTTGAAGATGTATTGGTGAATAATATTAACTTTTGCTTGGAACGAGTCCTTGAGTGGACTTCTTGTAACTACTTGACAATTAACCCTTCCAAAACCAAGGCGGTCATGTTTGGTCCTACTAATCGTTTTATGCTGGACTTGGATCTGTTTTTAGGTGGAGTTCGTATTGATTTTGTGGACCATTTTAAATGTTTAGGTGTCATATTGGATGCTAAACTATCATTTACTTATCATATTAATTTGATTAGTTCTCGAATATTTGGGGTACTACGCAAGATTTATTCGGTGAATATGTATCTTCCCTATCGTGTTAAATTGCGATTGTCATGGGCTTTGCTAATGCCACATATCTTATACGGTTTTGAAGTTTTTTCTGGCACATGTGCTATGCATTTAGGAAGAGTTAATCGTTTGATTAATATGGTGGTACGTTTTATTTATAATGTTCGACGTCGTGAGCACATTTCTCAATACTTTGTACGTTTTCTTGGATGCACTTTTGCAGAATTTGTTAAGTATCGTAATTTAATTTTATTTTACAAAGTCATTAGGGGTTGTAGACCATTGCCAATATATAGATCTTTCTTATTTTCACGCTCAACCAGGAACCCGCAACTATATATACCAAGAATTTCTTCATCTTTTTTTGAGAAATCATTTGTTGTGCGGATTGCTCGTTGGTGGAATCATTTACCGTTTTTATTACGCATATTTTCTCATTCTAATAATGCATTCCGATTAAAACTTTTGCAATCATTTCAAAATCCTTAGTTTGTTAAATTAATTTTATCATGTTTTTACGATTTTAACTTATGTTTTTGCTTTGCTACTGAATGGGACTGTATTACTTTGCTAATCTTTTATAAATATATATGTTTTTTTTTGGCTGGGGAGCCGATGAATATGAATTTTAATAATTAATTAAATCCTACTTTTTAATGAATTTATTATAATGATGTTGTTATAATGTATTTATATACACGTATAAATGTATTAATACTGTATATTTCAGGTATTACTGTTACTGCTATGTAATATTATTATTTTGGCCTCTTTGGCTTTATATTACATGTTTTGAAATAAATAAATAAATAAATAAATAAATAAATAAATAACAAAGTCTTAGTTATTTTCAAATATCCGATCAAATTATGGAGTACTTGTTGACCCGGTGCGCTTCGCCACCCCAATTGGAAGAAACAAATAGTACTATTAAGTCTCCCTTTGTGAATTAATACTAATTCAGGAAAACATGTCTCTAGTTTCATGTTTATTGATTCATTGTAATGTGTATTCTAGCTCATTCTAAGCGTATTATTAGAATAAAAACAGTACCATAAAGACCCACATTTTGTATTCCTACTCAGCATTATGAATGTTTAATTTCATATTTCTGTGTCCATTATTATAGAAAATACAAAAGAAAGGTAAGACTATAATCACCTTTCGTGAATTGTAACTCATTCAGAATCATTTGTGCTTAATTTTCAATTTCAAGGTTTATTTACAGTAAAGAAATAGTAACGTGTTCCTAGGTCCATCGTTATAAAATATTCAAAAAGTTCTATTAGTTGGAAAACGTACCTGCAAGTCCCTTTTTTATATTCTAACTCAGTCAGGATCATGTGTGTTTTATTTCCTGCTTATTGTTCATTATTATAAGGAAATGTACCAATTTTTTTTTTTTTTTATCTTCTTGAACACTCGTCAAGTTTGAAGTTTAAATTTGTATAGCATTTCCTGTATTATAAACTGATTTAATAGTTAATGAATGATCACAAATCCGGACCGAATTTTTTAAAACCGAAACTATGGTTTTGAAATTTTTAGGTTTTTTGAAATTAATGTTTAATGCGTGTAGAAGGCGCAATATGAAACACCATTTGCAGCCATATTTCGCCGATAACTCTTCAAATGCAATGTGATAAATTTCCATAGTTATTTTTTAGTAATAGAAAATATAAAACTAACCAAATCGGAAGAATTAGATAAGTTTTGGTGGGACGTATATAATATTAGTCACATGCGAATAATATCATTAGATATACTGAAATCAAATTTCGTTGTTAATAATACTGATGATGTAGGGTAGAAGGGGGATCATTCGCCATAGGAGCACATCTGCCAACACCGAATAATTTAAGAACCGAGTAATCGATTTTGTTACATTATCAAGTTATGTTTTCGTTTATCGAATAGTTACCATTTTAGAATGTTGGAAAGTTTAATTTTACATAGTGTGTTGTGAGGCAGCCGCGATTAATTGTTTTTCCAAAAGCTGTGAAAATATTTCAGAGTTTGAATTTTTGTGCTAACTTCTTTAGTTTTTGTGCTACAAAAAATATATTGGTTGGTGATAGAATTTCAATAATACTGACCAATAAGTGACAAAACTTTTTTCCATCATTTAATTGGAAGTACGAAAAAAATGTATATCAAACCTAAAAACTCCCCCTGGGGCACATACGCCAGTTACAAGGAATCTCTGTGATATAGAGCAAAATGTTGATAAAATATAGAAAACATCAGTCACAATTTGTTTAAATTTGTTTTGTTAAGTTATTTGAAACAAACCATTAATATCTAGTTTATTATACATTGTTTTGTGAATTAAGGTATAAAATAGTAAAATACGTTTATATTTTTGGATTTTTTTGTTTTAGTTTACAAATGACAAATATGCCCCATCCCTTTTCCGTATTTACCGCATGGGTGGGGTGGTTTCGCACTTTTTGGTCAGTCTAGAAATGTAAGAAAAATATTTATATTAAGATGAGATAGACAAGATTGAAATGAATAAAACTATAACCAACATATCATAGTATCCGAAACAAGAAAAAATGTGAGAATATCTATTGTGATTGTAATATGAGATCGCCTCAAAAAAAGTGGCTATGGTCCCCCTTTTACCCTACTTTTGTTTTTTCTAAAAGCTTTACCTTCTTGGAAGTGGAAACAAAGTTATAACGCGAATTTTCTCCAATATATTGTGACCGATTCTGTCTGTGTATATTAAACTTCTCCAACATTTGTTGTTCCTCAATAAAGACTCAGTTTATACAAATCATGATAATCTTATATGTGGTAATACTTTTTCCAATTCTTTATGCCTTCTTATACTATGACGACTTACATTGTTCATTGCTATTCCAACTCAAACACTTTGCCTTGCCATTGCTGTGCTTTGTCATGAATAATTCTAGCTTTTATAGAATTGCGTTCTCCATATATACAAACGCTTTTGGGCTTTGGAGGTACTTTAGGCATGATACTTTTTTAGGAAAATATTATCTGTTGAGCTGAAATGTTTGACATTGAAAATGGGTAACAGCGGTTAAGCAGAAAAACGTTTTAAAACAATAATTACAGTGAACCAATAAAGTTTACGTTAATATTTACCAAACTTCTCTTAATCAAATCAGTTACTTTTGCCTTAATATTGTTTAAAGAATACTTTATTTTCATAATGAATCTTTTTTTTTTTGTTCTCGTTGCTTTCTCGAGTAGAGTGAAATCTTGCAATGACTGAAAATGATACCAAAATAATATTCGTATTTACATCAACTTCTCTTAGAACATTTGACTTACTGTTACAAACTATTACTAAATTATATTTAAAAAATGGAAACTTGCTGAAAAAATCATGATCTTGTTTTCCAAAAAAGCTTTCAAAACAAGATGAACACTATATTGTTAACACTTTTAAAGCTGATCAAAAGAAATCGGCATCTAATATACGAGACGAATTGTTACAAAACTCAAACTCAAGCGTGCACCCATAAACTATTAGAAATGTACTCCATAGAGATGGTTACAATTACCGATTCCCCCGATTTCAAGGGAGAGCATTTGAAGAAGCCAGATTCCTATTGAACCGGGTATGGGGAAAATATGTATTTGTTTTCATTGATATTAGGTGTACTTAAACTTCATTGGTTCACAGTACATCCGTCAGACCGTCCAGCAACATTTAAAACACAATTGGCCTCAAACGATAAAACTTGTAACTGCTTATTGGCAATGCGAAAATTATGACTCCAAAACTTATATCGTTAAACATTTTTAAATCAAAATACACTAAAACCGTTGTTCGCAATTACAACGGTAACGTTTAATGCGAGGTAAATTTCTAAACCTAATTTTAAGTAACAGATATTAAATGAGTTTGTTTTTCTAATAAATTCTTATATTATTGTATTATCAAACTATACTACGTGGTCATAACATTTCTTATTTATTACTGTATGAATAAGAACATGTATTTAAAAAGCATTTTTCAATTGGATTTGGCACTCGTATTTTCCATTTAATAAATTATTCATTTGGATGGGAAAAATCCTCCAAGCGCAATTCAATTTAACTAAAATCATACAAAATAAATTTGAAATTTTTATGATCATAGAAAATATTAACGAAATATTGGTGGCTGCCTTAAGTGAATTTATGGACATAATGCAAAAAATAAAAGCTTTAGAAATAACAAACAAACAAACAACATACAACATTTAAAGCTAAAAATACGTGATGGGAAAAACCACCTCGTATGATTTCAAATTAACGTTGCCTTAACATAAAGAATAGTATAAAAATATTTGCTTTTAAGTAAAAAAGGAAAAATGAAAAATTCATATGAATTTTAAATTCAGCTTTTAGAAAATCTCTTGCACAAAATAAAAAATACAAACTACAGGCTTTTAACTTAAGTGATTTTCACCCTTATCCTCTTTGAAGGGATACCAATATCAAAGATATCAATTGATTTAGGGTTTTGTTCCATAAAAATATATATTTATGTATGTATTTGGTGTTTAAAATAGCCAAATGAAATCATATTGATGTTTTTATTATTTTCTCGTGTATTCTCAAGTGATTCATAAGAAATTTCACATGAAAAATTACAAAATAATCGAAGAATTGCAGCATTTTTTATCTTTATTTTTTTTTTTGAAATTCTTAAATTGTTTTTAATCTATTTATTTATTTTTTGTTACAAATCAATCAGTTGACATTTTCAAATTGTTAATTTTTTTAAATTTATTTATTTATTTTTGTTGTTGTAGTTTTTGTTAGACAACCATTTTTTAGCAAACAACTATAAAAAAATTTTCCTATAATTGTTTGCAAATTAATTGTTATATTTTTAGGTTTGTATTGAGTTTAGTATTTATTTTCTTTTTTAATTATGTATAGCAATACTAAATGAAAATTTTTCCTTGGTATCGATTATTTTGCACATTCAAAAGTAAAAATAATTCAAAAAAATAAATGAATTTTTTATTTTTTTATTTGTAATTTACCACTTTGTATGGGAGAAATGGGGAATTGCGGGAGAAGTGGTGGACGTCTTGAACAGCAATGATCTTTTAATACAATAAATATAATATTGCAGCAATATTTTCAGCATGTCTGGAAAATATGTACAATATAATAGTAATAATGGTGAAAAGAACTCATTTCACATAACTGGTAAGGAGCTACTCTATTTATATCTTGTTTGAATGAAGAAATTTTTACTATCTTTAGAAATGTAAAGAAAAAAAAACTGTTGAAAAAACTGTTATATAACTTAAAGCTGTCTTTTGTATGGAACAACCTGGATATGTGTAGTCTTTTTATGTGTGTCAGAATTGATCAGTGTTATGACACAAAATTCCCGTACGCTGGCCAATATCATTAAATGTTACATTACACCTTTGGTTATCTGTGCTGACGCTAACTCGCACCACATTATATGGGGTAGCAATGACACCAATACAAGAGGTGAGAGTCTTTTCAGTTTCGTTCTTAATAGTAGTTTGGATGTAGTTAATAGAGGTTCAGAACCTACCTTCATTGTTTCGAACAGACTTGAGGTACTAGACTTAACACTTGTGAGTGCTGAACACCACAGTATGATAAATAATTGGGCTGTCTCCAGCGACTGCTTTTTTTCTGATCACCAATATATTGATTTCAGTATTGGTGTAACTTATAGGAATGTTGATACCAGTCTAAATAGGAGGAAGACCAATTGGGAGTTGCAAAGTAATGTACTTTCTCGGTCTTTACCAGACCCGCCATCTACTGAAAGTAGGGAAGATGTTGAGTTAGCAGTTGGGACACTTACAGAAGCGTTCCAATCCGCTACTAATTCGGCCTGTAAGCCAAATATTCTCAGGGGTAGGAACAAGCCTCCCTGGTGGAATCCTGAGATGACACACACCAGAAGGACGTGCCGTAAATTGTTCAACGAGGCAAAGAGGCTGGGTAACTGGCCGGCATACAAGTCCTCTGTGAATCACTTTAAGAACCTTACGAGGAACGCGAAAAGGAAAGCTTGGAGGGACTTCTGTAGCGGCTTGGAAGGATCCTCTGAGACTAACCGATTACGTAAAATTCTATCAACCTCACCGGTTGTACCAAGCTATATTCAGAGACCCTGTGGTAGATGGACTCTGAATAGTAAGGAAACTTTTGAGGTCCTATTGAACACTCACTTCCCAGGCTACCTCCCAGTCGATGATGAGAGTGTTAATGGGGCTGCTGATTATGTTGCTCCGTGTGATAACTCTGTTCCAGTGAACAGGGGAAGAATCCAGTGGCCAATCAAAAGCTTCGGCCCGTTTAAGTCCCCTGGGCCGGATGGCATCATTTCTGCTGATCTTCAGAAAAATGAAGTAATAGTTATACCATGGCTCATTAATATATATACAGCGTGTATCATATGGACCTATATTCCTACGTGGTGGACGAGGTGTAGAGTAGTCTTCATTCCTAAAGGTGCTAAGGCAACTCATACCAAACCAAAGGATTACAGATTATTAGTCTTGAATACTTTTTGCTGAAAACCATAGAAAGGGTAATTGACGTATACTTGAGAATGACCATTCCGACGGAACTCATCTCTAAATCCCAGCTCTACATTCGTTAGTTGGCTCCATTGAAGAGTTGCTATCACATAAAGAGTATTCACTTGTTGCCTTTCTCGATATTGAAGGAGCTTTTAACAATGTCAGGCCCGACGCCATCCTATCTGCGATAGATGAACTTGGGATTGATCTGTGTGTACGCTGAATAGTCGGAAAGATACTCGGTTATAGAGTCATATGTGCTACCCTAGTTTGCATAAATGTTTCAAGAGTGGCCAATCGTGGTACCCCGCAGGGTGGTGTACTATCCCCACTTCTGTGGAATCTGGCTATGAATACCCTGTTGGTCAGGATGGACAACAGAAGGATGAAAACATTCGCGTATGCAATATTTATATCTGGTAAATTTCTGGATACAATATCCAGTTGTATGGAGTCGGTATTAAGTACACTGAGTGAGTGGAGTATATTGAATATACTTAGTGTGAACCCCCAAAAAACGGAATTGGTTCTCTTCAATAGGAGGTATAAGATCGATGACTTTAGACCACCTAGACTGAATGAAATCAGTCTTGATATGAGAGATAGTGCGAAGTATCTTGGCATCATTCTGGATAATAGACTGTCCTGGAATCTAAACATTCAGAACATGATTAATAAGGTCTATGTGGCCATCTAATCCTGCAAAAAAGCAATTGGTACTAACTGGGGTATTATGCCGAGGTACCAATTGGATCTTTAAATCAGTTGTTAAACCCATCTTGTTCTATGGAGTATTAGTGTGGTGGCATGCTTTGGATAATGCTACTCACCGGAAGGCCGTCGAACGGGTACTACGGACTGTCGCGATACTGATTACAGGCGCTATAAGTTCAAAGGCACTTTTTACTATCTTAAACTGGTTACCAGTGGATTTGATGGTGATACAAATGGCTCTCAACTCTGCTGTGATGCTAAATGCTCGATGTTCGTGGTCTGGTAAGGATCTTGGACACTCTAGTATACTAAATTACTATGGGCACATACATGGTAATGTTGATTACTGCATCGCAAAACCTTTTTTCGATAGGGATTTCCATATTATAATCCCGAATAGGGATTTATGGCATAGCGGACTCTTTCCCCCTAATGATATCATAAGGATATACACTGACAGCTCTAATAGAGGAAACAGGGTCGATGGAGGTTTCTATATTGACGTTTAGGCTACCTAACTTCAGTACTGCTCTTCAGGGCAAATTACTGCCATTAAACGTGCATCCAACAGGCTGAGATATTATAGAATATCTGATGATAAATGTATATTTACTGACATCAAGGATGACGTTAACGGAATAGCGGGTGTCCTAACGACATCTAGATTAACCGAGGAATGCCGGGTATCCCTAAATGAGAGAGCGAGACATTCTAGGATAACGCTTATATGGGTCCCTGGACACGATTGAAATCAGGGTAATTGTATAGCAGATGTATTGGCCAAAAGGGTTGCGATGATGAATGAGGAGGCGATCGACCCCTTTTCTGGTATTTCCCTTGTTAAATGCAAGATGGCTGTTCACCTAGTATCTGGTATGAGGCTGCACAAAACAGGTGGACTAATGAACCTTCCCGTGCTACAGCGAGATCGACCTGGCCCACAAGACGAATCTACTTATAGATTACCGTCGTGAGCAAATAAGGCTAGTTGTCTCCTTTATTACAGGACACTGTTTAGTTGGGGCACATGCTAGAAGAATGGTCCTACGGTACAATGATTACTGTAGAAGCTGCCATAATGAAGAAGAGGAAGAGACTGTGTATCACCTTTTCTGCCAATGTCCGGCTCTGACAAACCTGAGGGAACGCATCCTCGGATTTCCATTCCTATCATGGTTGGATGAGCTATCAAGGATGAATCTTAGAATTTACTCCTTGATCCGGGAATCTGGCTGGTTTAACCTGGAGGCAACGGTAGATAGCAGAAGCTTTCTACGTATTCAACTGGTTGGTCTTGTAGCATGACGTTATCAGTGCTAACGTTGTTAAATCTCATAGCTTTGGTTGATATTCATCTCAAGTCCACCATTGCATGTTAATCTTTACAAATCGTCTACTTATGCTTGCAAGTTGGAGATCTTGTGCGAGAGTAGACGGATATCATCCACATAATCCAAATCCCCGAGTTGGCGTGAGAGACTCCATGTCGATTTCTCTTTGAATCGACTTCATGATGTCATTCAGCATTGCAGCATATTTATGCATTCAAATTTAAAAAAAAACGCTTGCTGAAAATGAAAACTATTTATTCATTGCAATTAATCATTATACTTACTAAGTTTATTCACTTTAAGATGATTTAAAACATTGTAAACAATTATTATTATACCAACCACCAAAAAGATGAGACTATAAACATTTTGTTATTCCGTTCGTAACTCATCAAAATATTGGTAGTAGGTCTTCGGCCAAGATTTCGTAACATTTTGTAGAATTATTGAATTCAGATGGCATTTATTTCTTTGGGGTCTCGAAACGAAGAAAATCGGTTTCATACATCCGAATTTTAAGGTTACAATCTTTCATCTCTTAAAGTTATCATGTAAATGTTAAAAATCTAAAAATATGCTTTGGAACTAACAAGACTTTTTCCATTAATTTGATATCAGTACTTAAAGTTTACATCCAACCATTATCTATAAATAATTGTGGTAATACTTCTTGGCGAACAGTTTTATCATGCTTAAGTGTTGGCCTATACAACAACAGAATAACGTTCGTGTCATAAGAAAACAATTTTGAATAATATTTTTCGTTATTTATGCCATTTTTTCTGAGTTCATATAAAATTCTAAGGAATGAAATTTTCCTCAAATATTCTTAAATTAACAAACTAGGTTGAACCGGAAAGGAATGTTTGGATTAAAATATATGAAAAGCGTTACAGCAGCTTGACATCCATAGTATAAATATTAAATGATCTAAACCACGGTTTAACTTAGGCGAAGTGCATAAACTATCCTTTATTTCCCTCCCAGAATCATCTTCATCGTTTTCATGTGTAATAAAACAAAATACACAAAAATAAAAAAATAAATAAAAAGAATGATTTTCAGAATTGAATACAAAAAAATAAAAAAAATCGAATAAAATAAATAAGTGCATAACTGAAAAAAAGAATTTTTCGGTATTTTATTTGTTAAATACATATGTACAATAATAATGCAGTTAATTTTATTTTTTATTTTTTAATGTGCTGATTAAAAAAGAAAATTCTGTTGGATATTGGCCAAAATATGTTTATAATGCAGAAAAGCAAAATCGTGAAATTATCGAGAAAATTGTAAATTTTCATTTATTTTTATTGATGTTGTTGCTGTTTGTGGATGCATATTTTTATTTCGATTGTTCTTGTTCTTATTGTGGTTGCTGTTGTTGTTGTTGTTGTTATTTTACAGTTATATTTAAATGCAATTCGCTTTTCATTGCATTTGCCGTTGCTATTGCTGTTGTTGTTAATTGTAATGACATGTCATTGGTGAGTATAATTTTGTTGTTGCTGCTGCCACCGATACTACTTGATGCTGTAAGAGTAGATGTTGTTCTTGTTGCTGTTGTTCCTTTTGTTTTTGTTGCCGTTTAATTTTCTTCTCATTGACTACAAAGGTATGCTGCTGTACATGCATTTTGAGCATATTCACACACATGCACACTGGCGCACACACAGGCATGAAAACATACATGTATCATTCAACATTGTTGACTTTATTGACAACAACTGCAACAACAGCAGCGGCAACAGCAGCAGCAACAACAACAACAAGAAAGATTTCAGTAATATTGCAATTAAGTGTTTTAAAAATATAATTATTGTCAGTGTAAATGAGTTGTGTTGTTTGTATGTAAACAAACATACGCACGAATCTATATTCCCTCTTTGATTCCTGCACACTGCACCATCATTCTCACTATTGCAGTGGCATTATTTGAAAATAAACAACAATAACAACTCTAATAGGCATATCATTGACGAATATATGTATAAAATATGTATGTATAAAATATATTTTCGTATATTTTTTTTGTCTCAAATTTTGCAAAAATAAAAAAAAACGAAAAAAAAAAATCATTTAATTTAATGGTTTAAGTAAATTTTAAATAGTGAAATATTTTTTATTTTGACTACAACGAAACGAAAACAATTCTGGCATAAATCACTTTAAAGTGCTAGTGACAAATGTCAATTCCTGAGTACAGAGAAATAATTAAACATCAATTTAACTTTCGTTTTTTTTTTTTCTCGCAGATTTTTCGTTTTTCATTTATTTTGTCTCAATTTTAATAGACTGTTTCAAAAGACATTGTGTGCAAATAAATCAATTGAAATGATTTTATTTTGTTGCATTTAAGCATTTTTCATACAGATGCAGATGTTTTGAAATCGTATAAAAAAAATGTATGTATGTATTTGAAATATTATTTACTTCCTAGGCTAATTATATTTTATACCCAGTTGGAAATTTATTATTAAGGTGTAATAAGAAACTCAACTCAAAATTTTTAAATTTTCACTTTTTGCAAGAAATCGATGTACAGTGATCATAAATACCCACTGTAAAAATCTTACATCATTTTCTCTACTTTTTCATCAACTTTCATTGTATGTAATGTATTAAAAAAAAAACAGATTTTTGCCTCTACTGAAAATATTTAAATTTTGAGTTGACTCTATTTAGAGGAACCAGTGCCAGTCAACAAATTATTATTGGTTTTGAGGTTGAATGAGCCGTTTGAAAAGTTGCTATAATTTAAAATGTTTGGGTTGGCATTCAACAATATGAAAAACACTGAGAATTATTACATTTGTTGCGCCCAAATTATGGAAAAAATATGTTTGTTGTAATCTGACAGTCACGTATTATGATGTAATTCTTTATCTACTATATACTTGATTACAATATACATAATATGGTTTCGACAATCATGTAAACGATTACAATGGCTATAAAATTGTTGAATAGCTTAGCTTAGGATGTGTACTTTAAGTACATTCAGTTAATACTTTCTAATTAAGTTCATATACCTTAGAGAAAATCCTAAAAAGGGAAATGCTATCAATCATAGAAATCACTGAATACTTTGTTTCACTTTTAATTGAATTTACCGTCGGTATTAACTTCAAACCTCCATACTTTCCAATAACATTTGAGTAGGAATTTCTGAAAAATGCTCATAAGTGCTAATAAATCTTGTATTTGAGGAATACATTTAATGCTGAAATACAAAAATATAAGGAATAAATAATACAGCACAACAAAATGTATGTATTAGTTTTTACCTACCAGCTCTAGTTTAAAAGATATAGTGACATTAATTATTTGCAGAATTTACACCATTTAATATATTATTCGGTCAGTACTTCCCGATCGGTGCTCGAAACCTTAAAATACGTTCAGGATTATTATCTCCTCAAAAAAGTCTTTCAGTTGAGTGGAGTCAAATTATTGAATATATCATGATATCTTACTGTTATTGCAAGAATATTAAAATTCTTGTGTTCTTTTGGTTTAGTCCTTAAATTTTTTTTTTGTAAATTTTCGCAAATCAAAATAACTGATCCTTATGTGTTTTTGTCATAAATAAACTTAAGGTTTTTTCTACCACCTCTAGTTTTATAGATATTGTTAACAATATTTTATGTGAAGAGAAACATTTATGGTACTATTTAAAACATGTAGAAAATTAAATAAAATGTGAAGTTGTTGTCTAAATATTTCAGGACACTTTTAATGGATTTAAAAGTTTTTACTAAAAAAATAGTTCTTTAAAATATCTATTTTGTGCATACATTGAAAAAATGTGTGAAAAATTTCAAAGTTTTAAGGACTAACCTAAAAAAACATAATTTTGAACATCCTTGCATTACAAATATTTAAAGGTTTAGATTGTCGTTCGTGAAATATTAAGCGAATAATACAGAAAATGGTGTAAATTACACAAATATTATATGTCACTTTAATTAAACCTAGAGCTGCTAGAAAAAAACTTATGACGCCATCATAATCAGCATTCTAAATTTAACCAAAAATAATGGAAAGAAGTCTGGAAAATTTTGGTTTGGTTTGTAACTAAAACGTCTTAAAATAATTGAAGATTATTGAGAACAATCGTGTTAAACTCTATATTATTGTATTGATGAAAGATTTCACCGATTTTTATTACTTTTTTGGTACCTAAGTACTTTAACATTTTGGAACCGAAACTTTTATTAAAATATTTTTTATTCACGCGAAATTATTTGTTTTCATTACTGTGATAAAACGAATGTCTAACTAAATATACTGAAAATTTTACAAAAGCTAACATATTTCCTATAAAATTTATAACCAAATCATAATGATAAACAAATATAAGCAATTTTAAAAAACATTTTATGTGCGTTCAAACGAGTGTCTACACTGTATAATTTTCATGTATGAGCCGGTTATCGATCTTTAGGACAGCATACATTAGTGATTTAAGGTGTTTACCAATGAATGTAAAGAGTCCAACATTACTGATTTACATACGGGAACTATTTTTCCGTATGTAATCGATTTAATCGCTTACTGCATCTCTGTCACTTGCCAAACATATAAATAACGTCACAACAATTCTTCATACTTCTCCTACTTATGTCCTTCCTTTGGATAAAAAATCATTTAATTTTTATACCCCTCACCATCGTGAGAAGGGTATATATAAGTTTGTCATTCCGTTTGTAATTTCCACAATATAATTTTCCGACCCTATAAAGTATATATATTCTGGATCCTTATAGATAGCGGAGTCGATTTAGCCATGTCCGTCTGTTTGTTTGTCTGTTGAAATCAATTTTCTGAAAACCCCAGATATCTTCGGGATCCAAATCTTCAGACATGCTTTCGAGAAGTTTCCCATTTAAAATCAGCAAAATCCGTCCATAAATAACGGAGATATGAGAAAAAATCCGAGACAACCTCTATTTTCGGCCAATTTTTGATATATATCTCGATTACTAAATCATAAATATAGACAATATGGATATCTAATGATAGATATTTCAAAGTCCTTTGCAACGATTTATGTAAGGCTATAGTAAGTTCCGACCTACAATGGGTAAAAATCGGGAAAAATATTTTTTAACCCGATTTTTTTTTTT
The DNA here is from genome assembly GCA_942486065.2 of Calliphora vomitoria. Lineage (NCBI taxonomy): Eukaryota > Metazoa > Arthropoda > Insecta > Diptera > Calliphoridae > Calliphora > Calliphora vomitoria. The sequence continues at coordinate 68,757,816 of OW818030.2, read as the reverse complement.
ACAAAAAACATTTTTTTGTCATACATTTTTTCACAATAAATTAAAAAAAAATTTTTAAAATATTAAAAAAATTTTTTTAAAAAAAATTGGAAAAAATTTTAAAAAACAATTTCGAAATAAAAATATTTTAATTTTATTTCAAAGTATAATTTGGTGAAGGGTATATAAGATTAGGCACATCCGAATATAGCTCTCTTACTAGTTTAATATTGTCTCCTTTGTCCAACGTATCTCCAATATAGTTATCCCTTTCTAAAAATAAGATTTGTTTTTGGTAGAGCAAAGTCCGGAGAATAGGGCGGATAAGGGAGCAATTCGTAGCCTAATTCATGGACTTTTGCCATGGAAACTGCACGTGCGAGACGTGGCGCCCATCTTGCGGAAAGCTTTTTCATACCTACAATCTCTCGCATTTTCAATCTCCGATTGGCCAACATCATATCGTTTTTCCTAGACTGGGTATCCAGAACGATCGGCATCTTACGTGCTTGTACGGCCACAACGAAATTCAGTAAACCCCTTTTTACCATTGAAATTGATGGTGGAGAGTTCCCATAGTATTTATCATGCTTAGCTTTGGTTTGGTTTGAGTGATGGTGTTTTTCCGCAAAAAATAATGCCTAATGAGCCCATAATTTTTTTGCATTTTCTCCTCAAGTAAATGGGTGTCAAGCACAAACTAAATGGAGCGGTTGTTTGAAAAAAAAATTTTGAAAAGAGGCAACTGACAGATGCCTGTTGACAGAAGCAGTGTTGCCCTTTCGGTTGGTTTCCGGGAAATTCAAAAAGTCAGTGACTTATTGACCTAATCTCGTATGCCTTTTATACCCACCATCATAAAAGTAGGGGAGTATATTGATTTTGTCATTCCGTTTGTAATATATCGAAATATTCATCGCAGACCTACACAACTTTTTGGGTCCTTCTGATGAAAATTCGATAGGGTCCAAACGAAAGGAGCTAACTGTCTGAAATTTTGTACAAATAATCTATGTTGATAAGGTTTGTTTGGTATTGAAAATGGGCAATTTCACCTTGCTCCTATACAAATGACCCCCGGAATTGTAGATTTCATAATCATATTGATTTTGCCGCAATCCAGGTAAAATTTTGCACAAATTAGTTCCCAGTACTCTAAAATTATCCTGTAAAATATGGCGAAAATCGAGCAACATTTGTCCCTAATCCACATACAAGGTTATCTTCAGAAAATGACTTGAGCATTCATAATTGTCTTATAATAACTAATATCGTGCTGAAACAAGTTTTATATGAACCTAAATCTTTATTTCAACCCCTGTATCATAAATATATTTTTCTGTTACATATTGATGGTGGGTATACAAGATTCTACATAGCGGAATATAACACTCTTACTTTTTTTAAATGTTTTATTTTAAAAATCACTACACTATTGACAGACTTCTGAAATATTACAAAACAGTGCTAATAACAAACACTTTAAATTTAATTTTTAATCAATTTATTTAACACTTTTATCTAATATTTTCAGTTAACTTTCTACGTAAGAATGTTACTATTTAAATTGTTTTTATTTCAGATGTACCGTTATAAATAATCCAAATAAGCCCAGATTTGAAAATTGACCTTAGCGAATATTTATTACTCTACAAAATCAATAAAGAAGCATACAATTTTGTATTTTTGCATATGGGTGCAACCACTGTGCAATGAGTAGGTTCTTGAATTTGTATAACTCTCTTCTTTTCGATATACTAAATGTAAGAGAAAACTATAGAAGAAGTTAGTATTTATGTTACTACTTTAACTAAAGTTACTTAAACAAACCTTACACAAGCATATGAAAACACAAGCCACTAAAATACTTTATAAGATTATTTCCCCTTTCAATAATAATAACAATAATAACATGTTTATAAACATTATTAAGATTTTGCGGTTTAACTTCTAACCCTGCTAAGAAAGTTTATAAAACACAGAAGAAAATCCGAAAACTCCATCAAAATTCTGGCCACAAAATTTTCGCGCATAAATGGAACTAGATAGAGCACGTTCATAATACATGTTTACACTGTAATACGACTTTAAAATAACAAATGAAGAATTTCACAACAAAAACGTAAAAGTGCCAAACAAAATACACAACAAAAAAAATATGAATTTTGTCCTCAAGGGAATTTGTGGATGCCGATGGAATGACGACGACGACGAAGAAGGAGACCAAATAATAGAGTCAAGCGAAAGGATTGTCACGATGTTGGTTTTGTTGACATACCAGAGCTAAAGCAAAAGAAGTTTAACTTTAAGTTTGCCAGCTAGCAGACAACAATAAACTTATCAGAAAGGAAAAAAAAAACATTGTGTACAAAACGCAAAACGCGTAAAAGTTAAACCCCAAAAAATATTTATGCAAAAGGATAATAAACCAACAGCAACAAACCCCAACCACCTTTATGTTTTTTTGAACCCTTTCCAATGCTATGCCATGTTTACATTCCCAAAACCATAAGACGCTGGAAGAGACGAGAAAGGAAACATGCCTTAAGCTAAAATTACAAACATATTTTCATTTAGATTTTCGGGATTTTCTGTGCACTCTACAATAGAAAGTGGTAGAGAGGTATCAAACTTTCACATGTCTGCTGAGTCATCATATATGGTTTTATCAATAGAGTATATAGAGTAAAGAACAGCAGAAATCCACTTCGGAAAACAAATAGTTCTAAAATGTTAGGTTCTTGTTACGGCAAAATTATTTGTCACTATGAACAATATTGAGTAAACATTTGTTAGGGCATCATTATGTCTACTTCAGCTTCAGGCATGATGTTTGCCATCAGAAACGGTTGAAGAGATTCATAAATATTAGCGCTACGTGTAAAAGAGATTTAAAGTTAATAAACTTGTCAAAAAAAAAAAGTGTAGAAGAAAGTTTCAATGTCTACATATTTTTTTCTTAGCTGTACAAATATTTACATTCAGGTTATAATATATATTATTCATGCCATTAAAGACTTATAATAAAATGTAATTTTGTTTACCTTGGGACTTCAGACGTTGTTCAAATTTTGGACACATATAATCTATGGCGCTATCTACACCTTTCCATTTTTGTATTGTCATTCCGGTTGTAACATATCGAAATATTGGTCGTAGAACCAAAAAGTATATACAAGGTGGCGCAATAGTAATCCTCCTATCAGAAAATGCTATAAATTTTGTGATTGGCCCCTAATGTCAGTTCTGTTTTGACATTTGTGTAGTAAACACATGCGAAATACACGTTAATAAACAATGTTACGCTACACTGCTCCAGAACGCGGAATATTGCTGACTATTTATTTGACCAATAATCGGTCGGTGACTTTGGCACAACGTGAATTTCGTCGCAGATTTCCTGGCCGTCCAACGCCTACTGGTGAAACACTGCGACGTTTAGCCACTCGCCTCGAAGAGACTGGCACAACACAAGATGCTGCCAGGCGTGGCAGACCCTGGAGTAGCCGTTCTGCAGAGAATATTGCTGCTGTAGCCGAGGATGTCGTGGAAGCGCCGTCGACATTGACCAGACGACGTGCCACGCAAATGGGTATCAGTCGACGGTCTTTACGGCGAATTTTGGTACAAGATTTGAAGATGTTTCCGTACAAAGTCCAGACGGTGCATCAGCTGTTAGCTGCTGACCGCCAATCGCGTCTAACATACGCTCAAGCCATCCTTAATCACCATCAAGAGGAAGATGATTTTTCATCAAAAATAATCATGAGTGATGAGGCCCATTTCCATCTTAGCGGGTACGTAAATAAGCAAAATTTACGCTTCTGGGGCACTGAAAATCCGCTTGTAACCCACGAACCCACACCCGCTCAAAGTCACTGTATGGTGTGCTGATTTCGCTAGAGGAGTCATCGGACCTTTTTTCTTCGAAGACGTCGCGGGCCAAACGGTTACTGTGAATGGTAAGCGCTACAGAGCAATGATCAACGAGTTCTTTTTGCCGCAACTTGATGAATTGGGATTGCAAAACATGTGGTTCCAACAGGACGGTGCAACGGCACACACAGCACGTCCCACAACCGATATGCTTAAGGATGCATTTCCCGGGCGCCTAATCTCCCTGATTTGATCGCTCCAGACTTCTGTTTGTGGGGCTTTTTGAAGTCGCGAGTTTATGTCAACAAGCCCTAGACTCTTGCAGCTCTTAAAGACAATATCCGTCAAGAATGTGAGGACCTATCGCCGGAAGTTTTGGCCAAAGTGATGGAAAATGCCATATAAAGGGCTCAAATGGCAATCAACTGTGGCGGCGGCCATTTACATGACATCATATTCTAGACTTGAGTAAAAAAAATTAGAGGACCAAATAAAAATAATCCACAAGAGGAATCAAAGTTTTTCATTTATTTTTTAATTACAGCCAAAAAACAGCGGGAGTTTACTTTTGCGCCACCTTGTAGATCGGAAGTCCTCATACGATTCTATGACGCTGTAGTTATGCCCTTGTCTGTCTGTTAAAAACACGTCCCTATCGTGTTTTTAACAGACAGACAAGGACATAACTACAGCGTCATAGAACAAACAAAAGGTGCTAGCTGGCGTATTTTTCCTGCTAAATTTAAATAGATCATAATAGCCTTTCATATGGTTTCTAAATAAACATAATCCGACCACAGCTATATAAGATAAGCTTTCACACTTTGAAGAATTTATGATATCTTTTAGATTTGCAAAGTTTTGCTTATTTTCATAGTTCTCAAATGGATTTTCGAAGTTTTTATTACATTTGCAGGATATAATGATTTACAGGATGTTACTGAAAATTCTGCATTTTTTCTGTCTTGGAATTTGGTAATTGTCACAACGAATATAATATCTTTGTGCATAGATCATTGATTCTTTTAAATGTCTGCATATTTATGAGAGTTCAAATAAATACTACTGCTACAATGTTGAAACTCATTGTAGGGTTCACTTTTAAATTAATTCATATACGAATTTATATTCAAATTCCGGCAAGCGAAAGAATAAATATTTTAGTTTTTAAGTATTTCCCAATTGTAATAATGTTTTTAATGTTTAATTATTATGCATTCGTGTGTCATTTTATTATAGAATTTTATAAAACGAAATAAAAAAAAAACAATTTATGCAGGTATGAATAAATTTCATTCTCTAGTTTGGCATTTTGGTAATTGTGTGTTGACGTAATCGGTCGGAGTTCGTAAATTTCTTGGAAAATTTCAAGTTGATAGAAACAAAAAATTGTAATATCATTAAACAACGACTTCAAGAAATGGTTTTTATGTTTTTTAAAAAAACATCAAATCAATATAACATTTTATTAATAGCATAACTTTCGATTCCATGAATAAAAAAAAATAGAAGAACATTTAATCTAGGACAACCTGTAAAATTCATAAGTAATTAAGGTATGTATAATGAAATTGCAACAAAAATTCCATACATAATGGCATCGATATACCTTTTAGAAGATATTACGTATCCATACGCTGAGGAAAATATGAACCTAGTTTGGACCTTGAACCTGAACAAACATCTAGGGTTTTATATCTTGATGATGGTCGGTCATCAGGAATATAACTCGACCTCCTCATATCGCGTAAACACAATTTCTTTATAAAATACACCTAGAGGTCGATTCTGGTTCTGTGTAAAGGTGAAATGAAAAGTCTGATGGTCGTTAAGCAAATTGGACCATTTGATATTCTTTCAAGTATGTATTTATTTCTAATTTATATCAAGGCTCAAAAAGAATCGTTATTCATTAATTTTTAAAGTAAAAATTCCATTTCATAAATATAAATAAATGTATTGATTTATTTTTGTATTCCTATAAACTTTTAAAATTCTTCAAACAAAAATAGCAATTTCTATTCAAACACGTACAGTTATACACATACAAGCACGTTTATCTAATATAAACAAGGATATAAAGTGAAAACGTGACACAAAATTGTGCTGATATTTGGGAAAAATATAATATTTGAAATAGTAAATTTGAAAGTTCATACTAAGCAAATAATATTGGATTTAAGCAGTAGATATTTTTTTTATAATCATTGTTATTAAAAAACTAAACTTCCAAAATTAGATTTTTGTACTTTAAAGATGATTTTAAAAGTATTTGCCTTAATAATTAAAGCCATTTTGAAATGAAGTACTTCAATGCGATGTATTTCATTAAGCCTGTAACAAATAATTTAATGCAATGATTTACACAATATATCAAAATCTCTTTTTCTGGAGTTATATTTTCTAATTTGGAAACAAAATGTAGTCATAGGTGTAATATCTGGATAATATGAAAAGTGGAAACGTTATTGCTAATGTAAGGTGCTCAGCTTGAAATCGCTATTTATTTATTTCTTATATACAGTGTTGGAAAAAATAATAGAAACGAGAGTTTTTTTTCACAAATTTTGTAACTTTATTCAAGTTTAGTTTTGTAAAAAAAAATTTATATGCAGTTTTGTTTATCAGACATACAACATAAGAAAAAACATAATCATTCCTCTTTCAATTTATATTTTAATACATTATATGACTAACAATGTAAAGAGTCAATATTTCTTTACTGGAAAAAATAATAGAAACGCGTAAAAGGATTCAAATTTTTATTAAACAATTATTTTATTTTAATATTTCGAAGCTATACCTGTGTTTTTCACAACTTCATTTTATCTGCGACTCATGTAGTCAACCATTTTTTTTTGCAAACGTCGTTGTCAATAGAAAACCATTCTTCCAGAATTTTTTCCCACAAGGTGTCCTTATTTTTCAGACTTAAACCCTCCAGCTTCCTCTTGAGCACTTCCCAAAGGTGTTCTATTGGGTTAAGTTACGGTGACTGCGAAGGCCATTCCATAAGAGGTATTTTGTTGACAGCAAACCAGTCTTTTGCTAATTTTGAAGAGTGGTTCGAATCATTGTCTTGCTGAAACTCCTATCTCAAGGGCATCTCTTTCTCAGAAAATGAAAGCATTATGCTTTGCAATATATTTACGTAGTTCGGGGCGCATATTTTGTTCTTTATCGAATATATGGGACCGACATCAGAAGAAGAAAAACAACCCCATATCATGATGGATCCACCGCCGTGTTTTACGGTCCTCTTGGTGTATTTTGAATCATATGCCTTATTATCTGGGCTATTAATATAAACTTTCCCATCGGACCCAAAAAACTGCTGAATTATTTCAGAATAGCTAGAAAGTAATCGTTTCTAAAGAATGAAAAGCTTAAACACAAATAAACTTCATCAAAACCTAATAAATATAAACAAGTAAAAGTGTTACATTCGGCTGTGACGAATCTGCTATACCCACCATCAATATGTGACATTTAGCATCCTTAATGCTGGAGATTTATAATAAACATTTTTTACCGTATTAAAGTACATAAAAAATATTTTTGTAAAAAAAAGTACCAAAAAGAGGGATCAATTTGACCTTATACATTCAAATTTCAGAAAAGTGACAAAAAGCATTTGACATTTTTAGATAACTACAATATTTAAATTTAATTTCTGGGATATGAGATACCAAAAATGCCAAAAACTCGGTTTTCTATCGTTTTGTCCCTTTAATCAAAAAGTACCACACACCTTTCCACTTATTTTTTGCATAAATTTAGATTAAGTTGGATTTTTGGTGCTAGTTTTATTAGTTCCGGAGATATAGAGATACCGATATCGAAAAGCCCTTCTTAGTAGATCTACTCATCGGGATAGGTGCATACTAGGTTATTCAATTAATCGGGTTTCTGGTTTAATCGGTTAATCAAGCGAATAATTAATTGGGGTTTAGATTTAATCGGTTAATAATCGGTTAATTTTAAATTATCCGACTAACCGACTAATTTCTATTTTCATTTTAAATTGAAAATATAAACATGAATTTTGTGTACTTATTTAAGCATTTCGAAAAATAAAAATAAATAATAGCACAAAAATATGGTATTTGAAATCATTTTTATATACACATTTGAGTTTTTTTTTAAAGATTTTAGTGAGATCTTCTGAAATAATCTCTAAAGAAAAGAATATAACTTAAAAGGTTTCCATGTAAACAATTTTTCTTTACTTTTAATACAACTTGACTTGGAAGAAACTCTCTCACTGATTGCAGATGTTGGAGAAATCGACTGTAAGGGATGACAAAGACTATCTAATTTCTCAGTTTTTTGTTCAGTATTTTTTAAGCATATAAAATCCTCCATTATACCATTGGAGTCCTTTTTGGATTTTGAATACTTTTAATAGTTTGGTTAAGTTTTGATAAAATACTCGTTTCTGTAATGTCTTCAGTTTCGTCTATTATCATGCAAATACAAAGAACAAAGTTCATCATGGAACATTCTAGAATAAAGGCCATTTCGAAATTCGTTAGTATCAGTTTCTGAGCTATACTTCAAAAAACTATTGTTAAAAGCGAATGTTCAGGAGTTAAGAATTAAAATTTGTGTATTTAAAAATACATTTCTATATAAGTACAAAAAAAAAGAAATTTCGGTTAATCGGTTCGACACAAATTAATCGGTTTATTTGTTATTTGAAATCGGCAATTTTAAATTATTCGAACAGTTAACCGATTAACGGTTAATCGATTGAATACCATAGTTCCTACATACAAATTTTCAAAACTTCAAAATTATGAAAAATGTTTGTGTGGGAAAATTAGAAAATCAGCTTTACGGATGGACCGAATATATCCAATACAGTCTTTTAAAACCATCTTTACAAAATAGCCTTTGTTTGAGCTCTTCGGTTTCAGAGTCTATAACGGACATAGGAAGAAACATTTTTTGTGTTTTATATATGGACATTTCCAGCGAAAAGTCCACCCAGACCAAAAGTTAAAAGTTAATCAATTCAAATCAATTTTCGCTCCAAATAAGTTTTTTCCATACGGTAATCATGGCAGCTAATTTTATGATGATCGGTCCATAATTAGTCATAGGTCCTATATAAGACCCGCTTCCGAATATAATTTTAACTAGCATAAATCTCATAAAAATACTGGTATCTTCATAAAATTCAACATATGTATATACAAAATGTTTCGATTATAAAATTAATTACAAATTGATTTATGTACATTTTTACCATGAAGCATTTTCAAGTTATAATGCGAATTTGAATGTAAGGATTGAGATCGAAAAAGTCTTAACATACAAATATGTTAATTAAAATGAGACTACTAAACTTACAGTTTTGATTTTGTTTTTATTAAAATTATTATTACAATTTACAAAAAATATAGTTTTTATAGTTCTAATGAATAGTGATGAACTTAGGAACCTCTTCCGGAAACCTTCCATTATGGTTTTTATAGTGCATTATGTCACTTTTTTCGAACAAGTAATCCATCTCCTTTAAAATCTACCACCCTTTTGGACACCTTTTTTGTGCTCTTCAGTTCTTGCTTAACAAGATCCCAATATGTGGCCTTATCTCCCGGCAGTTTGGAGAATTTGACTCTCTTGGTACAAATAACACATTATTGTTCTTGTACCACTCAACCCCTTTCTTACCATAGTGACATATGCCAAATCAGGACAAAAATATGTGGACACATTAAGAAGTCTTATGAATGGAAGCATCGTCTTCTGTAAACATTCCTTGATGAAAGTATTTATAGAGCCTTTTGAGCCTTGTATGTTTTTAAACCTGCATTGGCTTTAACTTTTCGTACCAAAAAGTCCGATTACTGAGCTAACCGGACTGCTCTCCTACCGGATGTGTTGGGAGCTCTTTTGAAAATGTTTTATATTTATTGGCTTTAGAAATATTATGAACGGAGAAGTTTTTCCGATACTGTTTAGTAACATTGAATAAGTTTGACGGCAGACCTTTGATTGCATGGGCAACTTTTTGTAGGACCAAGTTGGGTTTTTGTTGAAAATATTTAATAATTTTAGAACACACTTTTTCTCGTCACTCATTTTATTCAAATTAACATAATTGACATGCTTTATAAAGGTAACTTGATAAAAAAAATAAAATTTAAATAATACTTGGGTTAAAAGTTTTAATAAAAAATGTGTGTTAAGGTTTTTTCGATCTCAGTTAATTAATCGCTAATGTAATAATATATGTTAAACGGATTAATATAATTTGAAGATGATACCAAACGGATTGAAATTAAGTAATTAGTTGTATATATTTAAGTCTCCAAATACGTTATTGCAGATTATCAATGCTAGTTTTAGCTATACGATCTGGTCATAACACGAAAATTTATCTGTTTGGATTAAGTTTAAATAATAGAGACTCTCGATCCATATCCCAGGTATCAGGTTTTTTAAAACACTGACAGTTAAAATAATTAAGACTTGAATCCTTGTATTTTATAGAGCGCTGTTGTCGTTATGCATACTGTATTAGAGCCATTGATCTGATCAGCATGGAAATGCTATCAGAAATACTTTTTAATGGCTTATACTATAAATGCAGTCCAAGTAGTGGATAATAGGATTTTCAGCATAATTTATCTAAAATGTAATAGTTGTACTAAATTCGTTTTGTAATAATACTTATATTAAATTAAAGTTATATACTGCTTTTCGTATGGGAGTCATTGAACCTTCTAATCCATATTTGGAAACATGTCAATAAAAAATATTACCAATTTAATATCTTGACTCCCTACAACTAAACTTCAATTTGATATATGACTGTCACAAATGTGGCAGTGATAACTTTGATATTTAATGCGATCCATTTAAAATTTTTGTTGAGAATAGACAAATTTATTTGCAGAACCCATTCTTTCCCGTGTTAAAATGTAGATCTTAAAGTGTTAAATTTCATTGGTATTTCTATTTTATCAATTAAAAAAGAATCTAAAATGAATCGAATGCTTTAGAGTTATTATTTAGTTGTTTTTAAACTCATAACAGTAATTCATTTAAACTGACATGCAATTACTGTTAAACATTGTTAACAAACAGCACAAAATTAGCTTTTTAACTTTAATTCGTGTAATTCAATTTTTTTCTATTTTTTTTTTTTGTTAAATTTCTTATAGAAATTGTTAAAAGTGTTATTGACAATTATCAAGAAAACAGCGCCTTGTGCATACTAATTGGATTTCATTATTATTGTGGCTTGTCTTGCGATAACAGCACTAAATGTACTCTAAATAGTACTAAACAGTACGAATACAAAGACGGACGGACGGAGGGACGAACAAATACGCGGTAGTAGTTGTTGGTATTAAAAATACATTTTGTCATAATGATAGACAATCATTCAAAATAAATAACTGGGCTAAAAGAAGAAAAATAAAAATAAAACATTGACGTAAATAAAAAAAGTATTGTGAATAGTACTTGCGTACATACATACGGTTTGATAAATTTTGAACTAAATACATAAATTTTCAAACGAAGTAAATTAGGGTTTATTTAAGTAAAAGAAATAAATATAAATAAATAAATAAGTAAAATAAAACTAATTGAAATTGTGGTAAATAATGTGGTGGCATGTGTGTATTCGTGTGTTGTATATTTTACTTAGTACATACTCGAATGTATGTATTACCAAGTAATTGTAATTAAAATAGTTTATAACTTTTTATGGGAAAAATAGAAAGAAAAAAAGATTTGAAATAAAAACTCTTTTATTTTTTCTAAATTAAGGAGGTTTTGTTGCGTTTTTTTTTAGTACGTGTACACGTTTAAATCATAAAATCAAGCAACTACTCGTACAATTTAAATTGAAATCTTATTTGTAATCTAATCTAGATCAAAATTAAGTTGGCATTAGTGGTTAAATACAATCGTAATGAATATTTTGTTATTTTATATACTTATTTGTTTTTACTTATAAAAAACTAAGTAAGTAAGTAAGTGTACGAGTATTTCAAATGTGATTTTATTTATGTATTTAATTTTGGTTTTTATTAGTCACTCCATCAGTTAGTCTGCGTAATGAAGTTCAGGTTTAAGGTAGAAAAATGAATTACTTTTTGGCCATAAAATTAATAGCGTGTGAAAATTGTCGATTAAATTTTTAAAATAGAAACGCAAATATAAAAATTAATGATTTTTTTTTTCTGATTTTAGTTCAAGTTTTTATCATTATCATACACGTACGTCTATATCATCGTGTTTCAACATCAATCAATGTGACGGATAAAATCTCCAACTACTGACTGCTTCTGTACTACTTAGCATACAATGTTGAAAGTTTCTTTGAAATAATGAAATTATTTTCGTTATATTTTGTTATTTTGCAAAATGATAAAAGCTGTAGTTAAAAACTATAGATGATTTAGGTTTTCCTCCAATAGAAATCCTTATATATGTAATGTTTAGAATTTGAAGGTTTTCAAATTCATATTGTATGCCCGAAAGAAATATTAAGCTACTGGCCCTTCCCCCTGCTAGAATTGAGCTAGGGAAAAATAGTAGAATAATAGGATAACGTTAACAGGTGTCACAAGGGCTCTGAAATTTGAAGATACATTTTTTGCCATCAAATAATTATTTTTTCGTTTAAATGTAAAAGAATCGTACTATTGACGTAATGATCATTTTAACAAAATACTAAAAAAAAAATTATAAAGTTATTGAAAATTTCCCAGGCCCATAGAGAATTATACATAGAGATGAGACATTTCGATTTGTCAAACCAAAATACAAGAATGTCTGATACAACAACAAAATACATTGACTAGCATGTATTTTGTTGTAGCAAGAGTTAGGTTTTTGACAATTATGTCTCGTCTCTATGTTACCCTATGCCCAGGCCATTAACCTATATCAGACCACTTAAGTAAGAAATGTAGAAAACAAATTAACATATTGTGAGAAATATTCTTCTTTAAATATTTCAATATTCAGAATGGAATAAGAAACGTGGTGTCTTTTGAAAGGACTCAGTTTTATAAATTTAAATATTTTATAATATCTTCTTAGCAAAAGGAAATTCTGAAAATATCTTTTATCCTTTGATATATCAAAAACGGGTATTTTTGTTTTCAAAAATCCATTTTTGGCGGTCCTTTTGCTAAGAAGATATGTACTTTTCATAAAATGTTTATAAATAAAGAACTGAGACACCACCTTTGTTAAAGTCGAATGACGGGATTCAAAGTTATTCAATCATGAAAATTACAAATTTTTCACATAAATTTCCAGATGTCCAACTTTAGAGAACTATAAAATATGAACCATTGTTTATACATAACAAAATGCACATTTAAATAGAAGTAGAATGTATACTTTGAATTTATATAAAATGGAAGATGATAAAAATCCAATATTGGTCGAAATAAAATGGATTTACCCAATAAGTTTTTGTCTTATTGACTTTTAACGGCAGTCTCAAAATACCATTTTAAAACTTTTGTTAAACTAATTTTAGAATTGTCTCTCTCTTTAGGATTTATTAAGATATACTCTAAAGTCATACCAGCGATTTTAATTTTGCAGATTTCGGAAAAATTAATTTTATTTTCAAATTTGTTTGGTGAATTTTAAGAAAAATAATTCTATTAAATTAAGAAGTCAAGATTCTTTTATTACTGGTTTTAAAAAATCATTGTTGTGGCATTGTTTTTGTTTTACAAGCTCTTAATAACAATCTAAACGTCTATAAGTGATCGATGCAGAAAACTTTGTAATATATAAACCAAAAGTTATCGATTTCAACTGACTCAAAATCCAATTCAGCTCATTAGTTACATTTAAGGACTGAGATCGTAAAATTCTTAACACACGTTTTTCATTAAAACTTTTAACCCAAGTATTATTTGATTTTTTTATCAAGTTACCTTTGTAAAGCATGTCAGTTATTATGTTTAATGTTAATTATGTTCATTTGTTGTTAAATTGATTAAAATGAGTAACGAGAAAAAAGTGCAAACTAAAATTATTAAATATTTTCAACAAAACCAAACTTGGTCCTACAAAAAGTTGGCCAAACAATCGAAGGTCTGACGTCAAACTGGTATTAAACAGTATCGGGAGAACTTCTCCGTTGATATAAAACCTGGTTCATGCAGAAAGAATGGTCCACATGATGTTTCTAAAGCCCAAAAAATAGAAAGCATTTTCTAAAGAGCTCCCAACACATCCGGTAGGAAAGCTGCCCGTTTAGGTCAGTACTCGGAATATTTGGTACGAAAAGTTAAAGCCAATGCAGGTTTAAAAGCCTACAAGGCTCAAAAAGATCCTGACAGGAACGTGCTAAAAATTTAGAGGCCAAAAACAGAGCACTGAAATTGAGGTCAAATTTTATACAAAAAATATACCTGCTGCATAATGGATGACGAAATGTACGTATGGAAAATTTTTCGCAGCTTCTGGGTCAATTTTTTTATGTTGCAGATGCTCGAGGGAATGTTAAAGAAAAGTTTAAGACCCAAAAGCAGACAAAATTTCCCAAAAAGTTCTATAGCAACCAATATGCAGTTGCGGCAAAAAAGCCAAACATTTTTTACAAAGGGCTCCATAAATACCGAAATTTACATGTTTACAAAAAAGGATCTTTCCATTCATATGACTTCTTAATGTGTCCACTTATTTTTGGCCTGATTTGGCATCTGTCACTATGAAAGAAAGGTCTTGAGTGGTACAAGAACAATAATATGGTACTTGTACCAAAAGAGGCAATTCCTCAAAACTGCCTGGAGCTAACGCCAGTGGAGAGATATTGGGCTCTTGTTAAAAGAGAATTGAAGAGCACAAAAATGGTGTCCAAAAGTGTGGTAGATTTTAAACGGAGATGGATAGTGCAAAAATTGGTTAAGCTGATCAAAAGATACATATATACATATTAAGCTACAACATTTTACACTAACTATTCTTCTATAAAATTTAAACTTTGATCCTCGAATCCAAACCATAGCAAATTTAAACATTTTACGAAACTTCAAATTTTGTATTAACATAGAGATCTTGTGCACAAAATTTCAAAGAATTTGAAGTACAATCGAATTAAACCTATGAATTAATTCATAATGAATTCATTGGCGGAAGGTTAAGAGATAACATTTACACTCACCGTTGACTGTAACTTTCGGTTTAAGTGAAGACAAATGGACCAATTATTGCACCGGTCATTAAGCAAATCAAACAGTGAGTGTTTTATACCCTTCACCTTCGTGAGAAGGGTATATATAAATTTGTCATTCCGTTTGTAATTTCTACAATATAATTTTCCGACCCTATAAAGTATATATATTCTGGATCCTTATATATAGCGGAGTCGATTTAGCCATGTCCGTCTGTCTGTCTGTCTGTCTGTCTGTCTGTCTGTCCGTCTGTCTGTCTGTCTGTTGAAATCAATTTTCTGAAGACCCCAGATATCTTCGGGATCCAAATCTTCAATAATTCTGTCAGACATGCTTTCGAGAAGTTTGCTATTTAAAATCAGCAAAATCGGTCCACAAATGGCTGAGATATAAGGAAAAAACCAGGACAACCTCGATTTTTTACCTATTTTTTTACCTATATCTGGATTACTAAGTCATTAATATAGACAATATGGATATCTAATGATAGATATTTCAAAGACCTTTGCAACGACGTATATAAGACCATAGTAAGTTGGACCTACAATGGGTCAAAATCGGGAAAAAATTTTGAACCCGAATTTTTTTTCACCAAAAGTTTTTTTTGGCTAAATATTAAAAAAAAAAAAATTTTTAAATTTAAAAAACTTTTTTTTTAAATTTAAAAATTTAAAAATCGAAAAAAAAATTTTTTCAAAAAATTAAAAAAAAAACAACTGGAAAAAAAATTAATTTTGTTTGCCTAAAAATATTTATTTTGAAGTATAGTTTGGTGAAGGGTATATAAGATTCGGCTCAGCAGAATATATCTCTCTTACTTGTTTTAATGTAATGATGCTTCGACAATGGCTTGAGGATTACATAGGAGAACAAAATTGAGATTTTGGTTTGGTGCAGCGAAAAATGTTTTTGATAAAACATATAAGTAATATTTCATTATCAAAACTATCTTTAGTTTTTTTGGGACAGCTATTGTTTTTAAAATATCGCGGTTTTAATTTTTTTTGGTTATTCTGTATTTTTATTTTTGTTATTGGTTGAATATTGCATTTTTGTACTAGTATTCTACACAAAATTATCTTTTCTTTCACATTAATTTTGTTTATCTAAATTAAAGGATACATTACTTATATCGCAAGGATGTTGAAAATTAACTTTTGTCAAATGTTTTTCGTATTAAAAAAATTTACAAAAGTTCGTAACTTGAATGTTTAACACCTACATGATTATACTTAAACTAAATATTTATGTTTACGTAGACCTGTTTCATGCTAAACAAATTTCACATTCTAAGCTGCATTATGGAAAATTTTGAAGAAAACCCCCAAAAAATAAGGTATTTAATGAAAATATAAAATATATATTACGTAATCGACTGGAAAAAACAAGTATAACATAGTAATGAGGATTCGTCAACTTGTACAAATGAAGTTCAAATGTCAGAGACCAAAATGTTTGTTCAGCTGTGTTATCACCGCTCCAAATGCAGCAATTCTGTTTATTGACATAACCATGTAATCAAAACACTTTTTTTTAAATACGAAAAATATTTTTTTAATTTTTCGCAAAATAATTAACTAATGTTCAAACATTTATTTTTAAAACAGTTGAAACCCCGGGAATTGTTAATAATATTTAGGAAAAATATTTTAGTTCCACAACTAATTCTATAAGGCATTCATATCACAGAAAAAATTATTGTAAAGAATTTTGTGATTAAAACTTTTGTTGGTTTTGGTTTTGTTTTCAATTAAATTTTTAATTCCAATAATTATTTGTTTTTATTAAATAGGATATTTTGAAAAAAAAAATATTAAAAATTTGTTTTTCAATATATGTATGTAATTAATTTTCATAAATTTCTTCACATGTTAACGTATAAATCTTTAAAATCAGTATTTGTTCCTGTCCCGATAACCGAGCGTTTTAGAATTTAATCATGAGTATTACGAGAGCTAAGTAATGTTAGTGGTTGTAATTTGATTTCGACAGTTTCTTTATTACTTTTTTTACAGATTTGATTTTTCCAATGGCCATTTAATTTTCATCCACATTTCTTCGAACTCTCTTCATTATCTTTGGTGAATATGTAAATAATACTTTTAAAGGTTTAATTCAAAAAGACCACAATTTCCGCTTCCAGCTCCTATTTATGTATACGGAATAACATAAGCTGCACTTTTGAAAGAACGACTTCAATAAAAAACCGGAAGCCAAATTTCTATGGACGACAAAGGGAATTAAACATGCATTCACATAATATATAGGTTTTTCTAATAAGGACACTTTACATTACATACATTACATATATTACATACATTACATACATTACATACATTACATACATTACATACATTACATACATTACATACATTACATACATTACATACATTACATACATTACATACATTACATACATTACATACATTACATACATTACATACATTACATACATTACATACATTACATACATTACATACATTACATACATTACATACATTACATACATTACATACATTACATACATTACATACATTACATACATTACATACATTACATACATTACATACATTACATACATTACATACATTACATACATTACATACATTACATACATTACATACATTACATACATTACATACATTACATACATTACATACATTACATACATTACATACATTACATACATTACATACATTACATACATTACATACATTACATACATTACATACATTACATACATTACATACATTACATACATTACATACATTACATACATTACATACATTACATACATTACATACATTACATACATTACATACATTACATACATTACATACATTACATACATTACATACATTACATACATTACATACATTACATACATTACATACATTACATACATTACATACATTACATACATTACATACATTACATACATTACATACATTACATACATTACATACATTACATACATTACATACATTACATACATTACATACATTACATACATTACATACATTACATACATTACATACATTACATACATTACATACATTACATACATTAAAATGTTTAATTTGAATTTAATTAATAGTATCATCAATTTCGTAATTGAAACTAATTTTAATTTTTTTCTGTGTGTAGAGGCAACTTGTTCCAGTTTGGCGTTGATCTTCTTAGGAATCATTCGATAACTAGTTCTTTCACCAGGGATTTTGATTTAAAGTTCTTAAACTTTTAAATATTTCGAAGAACCAGTTTGGAAATTGATATCGTTTGTTCGGGTCAAGTTAGAACTAGCGCCAAATACTTACTCAATATTGTTTACTCTTACGAGTGTTTTGTAAGCTCAAACAGCATGAAATAAAACAAGTAAGAGTGCTATATTCGGCTATGCCGAATCTTATATACCCTTCACCTTTGTTTTGGATGCATTACATGCCCATTTTCAGCGTATATCATCCTAAATATATCAAGAAAACTTTTAAAAATTTTACATTTAATTGCTATTGCTATATTGTAGAAGTTACAAACGAAACAATAATTTTATATATACCCTTCTCAAAAACAACAACGCCAAACGAAACGAAACACCAAAAAAAAAAAACAAAATATGCAAGGCAGTGAAACCAACTCACATCCAAATATACATATGTAGGTTTTGTTGCATTTTTGTCAAACACCAAAAAAAAAAAAAACAAAATAATGAAGCCAACAAACATCCAAACATATGCACGTTTTGTTGCTTTTTTGTGAAACACAAAAAAAAAAAAACAAAAACAAAAAACACAAAGCATGAAGCATGAAGCCAACACACATACGTTTTGTTGTTTTTTTGTCAAAGCATGCAATAAATTGTCTTTTTTTGATGAAATTTTCAGAGGTTGTCTCGGATTTTTGCTCATATCTCCGTTATTTATGGACGGATTTTGCTGATTTTAAATAGGAAAATTCTCGAAAGCATGTCTGACAGGATTATTGAAGATTTGGATCCCGAAGATATCTGGGGTCTTCAGAAAATTGATTTCAACAGACAGACATACAGACAGACAGACAGACGGACATGGCTTAATCGACTCCGCTATCTATAAGGATCCAGAATATATATACTTTATAGGGTCGGAAAATTATATTGTGGAAATTACAAACGGAATGACAAATTTATATATACCCTTCTCACGAAGGTGAAGGGTATAATAAAACTGAATATATCTTTAGAATCATCCTAAATTAGATACGTTTTTGAAATAAATAAAAGAATTCAAATACATTTTATTTAGTGGTTACGTATTTTTCGTCAAATATTTGCCATGTGTGGCCCAACCTTAAGAGACAAAAACACATGTTAATCAATGTTTGTATTTATGTTGGGTTCATTGATCATTAGCTTGGTGTGCAATAGTGATAAGTCCCTTATTACAAATTTTACAGGATTCAAAAAAAAAACATAAATAATAATCCTTTGTTTTAAATGTAAAAAATGGACTTAGTACTTTTCCATCCCAAAGTATACAACGGAATAAAAGCTAAATAATAATTCAAACGTTTTGTATAAAAATATAAATTTTCACAAAAGGTTGACTTATCACATATTTTATTTTAGGGCCTGGCTCACTAAATGCGAACGAACATTTTCTTTCTTATTTTATATTGAAAACAATAAAAAAAATTCAAATTTATTTTTTGTTTTTAATGTAAAATAAGAAAGAAAATGTTCGTTCGCATTTAGTGAGCCAGGCCCTTAATTTTGTATTTTTCCCACAAACAAAAGCATTTCAACCAGATCAATTCAGTTGTTTTGCTAAAAAAATCTATGTGCTAAATCTAGCACTAAAAATGCTAAATAGACAACACTGGTTACCTAAATAAGTATGTAAAAATTAAAAATGTCTACATACGTTCTAATGAAATACTCTAACTTTCAACAAGTTTATATTAAAATACTGGTATCAATATTAAACATTTCTGTTTATCCTCCCAGAACAACTGATCTCCAATTAAGAAGAAAAACAATTCGCCTTTTCTACAGAAAAATTCCTTGACGTTGCAAATTCAAAATAGTAAGACATCAACAGAATTGTTGTAATAAATCTAAAAACAAACATTTGTTGTTACAACATTGCCGCTGTCAATTCATTATGAACGTGATTTGTTAAGCTTTTTTAGTTTCGTTTTCCCAACAAACCCAGCTTTTTTATGAATTTTTAATATTTTTTTTCCCATTTTTTTTGCAAAATATTCGCATATTTTTATTTTGTAGGCGTTAATGCGGCTTCTTTATTGTCACTTTATGAATTGCATTATTTATTGTTGCTGCTGCTGTTGTTTTAGTTGTTGTTAAGTGCAGTTAAAACTTAAACTGAATATAGATGATAATTCGCATAATATAGATAAAAATATTACGACTTTTTGCTAAACAGAAGGAGAAATACTTGTAATTCAATATGCCGGATACTTTGGTGTACTTAATCATTTTAACCCATTTTACTATTATTCAACTGACAGATGTCATCGTTTAAATTGTACACATGAGTGTAAGTATGCCTTTGACTTACATACACTTAACAAAATAGCAAAAGAGTAAAAGTTATACATATTTAAACAGAGGTACTTAGTATGTATCTGAATTGCGTTCTTATAATTAGTTTGCGGAGGAGGTAGAAAACGAGCATCAACTAAGTTTTCAAAGTAGTGCCGGAATACTTGAATTGAACAACATATGTTGCGAATACTTTGCTAAACACACGAATTAAGGAGTTACAACCGACATTAAAGCCTTAAAAACTAGTTTTTTTGTCATGTGATCAGATCACTAGACCTCGGCACCATAAACCAAATTTCATTTCAAAATAATATTTAGAGTGTTGGGACCTTCAACAAAAAATACATATGAATTAGGAGACACATGTCTTAGTTCTGTGCTAGCTCTTTAATGTACAGTAAATTTTGATTGGCCCACTGTAAATTTTAATCTTTTATTGTAATGAGTTTCTTAAATCCCAAATAACATTCCATAATCTCAATTCATTACAAAATATTCTTCCTTGACATGTGAAAATTAACACTTCTACGCACTGCTCTATAAACCACCCAATTAGACATGCATTTAATACACAACAATATGCACTTTTCTCAACTGGCAAACCTGAAATTATTTGTGCTTACACTTAATTGGCTTAAATGAAGATTTAATAACTCATAACTAGGCGTAACTTTTGACACTCGTAAAAACCAACTTTACGATCGCACTTAAAGCTGAGAGATATGAATGCAACCACCACGATCTATCTATGTGTACAGCAGTCAACTCTTTAAGAACTCCACACAGTAGAGAAGACAGAAGTCTAATGTTTTGTGTTACTTTTGAAATAAAGTCTCAAGAATTCTTTTAACAACCGATTGTGGTCGACTATGTAAATCGTTATTTGCAAGGAAAAAAAAGATCTTAAATCTCACAATATTTGTTGAAAAATGTGGATAAACATTAGACTTACCTCTGTGTTGACAGAACTCACTGTAGGGTAAAACCACAAAATTACATTGATGAGAACCTGAAAACATGATCATGATGGTGGCAGGAAAACTATTGTGCTGAAGGTAATGAATCATTCAAGTTTTTAGCCTTAAGGTGTTTTATTTTAACTCTAAGTGGAGGAAAATTAAAAAATAAAAACGACTTTATTTTGCATATTTTTATTTCTGTAAAGATGGTTGGTAAGAATACTATACTATACCACTGGATCTTTGGATAATTAAACAAAATATAAGAAGTGCTTTTAAGCCAACTTTTTCTTTATATTTGCTTGTTTCTTTTTATTTGTCATTTGACACAAAGTTAATGTGTAAGTTTTTGTTTTTCATTTTACACAGTGGTTTGAATAACCTATTGATGATAGACGCTGTATTAAAAGGATGTGAATGTTGCATCGGGCCACATATTCGTCCAAGGAGTATCAGTTTATTGCATATTCAGTCCCACTAATGATTTCATGTCCTGGCACCCATCATTCTAACGGGTTAATTTTCTATTTTAAACTAAAAGAAATATCACATAATACAGAGGCAATCAATGGCTACATATTCATTGAGTTACCTTCTTAAAGATGGTAAAAGAAGAAGAAATCCTTTTTGGATTGACAACCCTGTAATTGCGCGTTTGTTATTACAATAGATTGTAGCGCCTCTAGTGGTGAGTAGGAACATTATTCATAGCTATTTTATAACTATTATTTATTTATTTTACTTTGGAAAAGTTTCAATAATATAACGCCGAAGGCTATCTTATATTGGTGATATCTAAGCTGAATTAGGAAATTTGTACAATCCAATAGACATTTCGATTTCACCACAAAGGAACTGAGATTTCTGAAAAAATTGTCGATCAAGTACCTTTTTCCGTATTTGAACCATCACTGTAGATTGAAATTGTATAAATCCGAAGGACAGAGTTTTTGGTCCTGGTTATTCACGTCTTAGTTCCTTATAAATTCGGTATGGGTAACACATAATATGAGTCCTATTTGTATTGAGTCTTCAAAAGACAACTGCACCATAGATAAGGATAGGTATAAAGACCGTTGTGTTCATACAGTGTATAAAATACAGTTTAACACCTTATCTTTTAAAAACGGTATTCTTAAAAGTGTGTAAAAGGCGCAAATGGCCGCCCTTTTACACATATAAGCATTACATTCGCATTACATTTCAGTAGAGTTAAGAGTACAAAACTATACCAAGATATTTGTCTTCTTTCGAAAATTCCAGACTAATACAATCAAACTGATAAGGACTGGTAGCTGCAATTTTGCATTTGATTGCAAAAAGATCTGCCCACTTCGGATTGAGGCGCTGATTATTTATATGATCAGCATATGCAACTGCCTTGATGCCTTAATCACTGAGACAGAATATAATTCTACATATTTACGAATTTATGGTACTGCACTTGAGCATTTAAACCGTCCAGTTCGTTGTTCATTCATTCCTAATACCTAATCCACTCAAGTGTTGAGGATATATTCACATTGATAAAATTAGAGTTTCCAAAAAATCGAAGAATTTCTGTTTTAAAAAATGAAAACTCATCGGACCTAACTCAGTTGTCAAAAACCTAAGTGCTGAGAATGTATTAGTAAAAAAAACTATGTGAAAACAAAAACAACACTCGTATGTGTGATTATTTTGAGTAAAATTTTTGTTAGAGTTTCCGCTCTTGTTGTTTCTCTGTGTATTGAACATAGAATTTGGAAATTAATTTGAAATTTCAAACTGAAGTGTGGAAAATTGGTACTTTTTATTATATTAAATTATTTTACTTATTGTATATACAAAATAGTTAGCTGATATGCTTCTAAGTAAAGAAAGAATCAAGGATAAAAGATTAATGATATTGAGGTAACAAAAACTATTAGTAATTTTTCCTTCTTCTAATGTATTTTTTGAAATTTCTCTAATAATGAACCCATAAGCACGAAATGAGTGAAGTGAGTGAGTTAGAATATAAAGAAAGGAGTTATACTTAGTTACATTTTTCCAAAGAATAGTACTTTATGAATATTTAATAACGATGGACCTAGGAACACGAAATAAAGCATTCATAGTTTAGTGAATGCGAATTCAAAAATGATAATAAGTCGTACTATTTCTTTATTGTGAAGGTACTTTATGAATATTTTATAATAATAAACCTAAAAATTGCCCGGCTGGCGTAATACCCTCCGATCTACAAAATAATATAGATCTAGTCACTCCTTGGCTGATAAATATTTATCAAGCCTGTCCTGTATAGTCGTACTTACCAAAACGGTGGACCGAATGTACGGTGACATTCATTCCGAAAGGAAAGAAAGCGGCAAACACAAAAAAAAAAAAGATTTCAGACCAATAAGTCTATCATCATTTTTGCTGAAAACCCTTGAAAGAATCATAGACCTCCACATACGAGCGTCTTTGAAACAAGGCTTATTATCTCCCTCTCAACACGCCTACATGAAGGGCAAATCTGTTGAGATAGCACTTCACTCCTTAGTGGGATATATAGAGAAATCCCTTGAATTCAATAATTTCTCATCCCTTGAATTCGATAATTTCTCATTACTGGCCTTTTTGGCCTAATGTAGAATCTGCAACTATAGTTTCAGCTAGACTATAGTTGCAGACCTTGGCCTGGTCCAATCAACTGTAAGGTTCATCATGAACCTTCTACGATATAGGATCATTCGTTCCAAAAAGGGAACGGCGGTGATCACGAGAATGGCCACTAGGGGTACGCCTCAAGGAGGCGTCTTGTCATCACTCCTGTGGAATCTGGCCATAAATTGTCTGCTCAGAAAATTGGATCTCATGGGTTATAAAACTGTCGGGTACGCGGATGACGTCGCAGTGGCAGACTCTGGGATCCACTTGGGCATGATATCACAACGCCTGGAATATGCACTCAGTGTACTAAGTCGGTGGATTACAGACAGGAGATTGAGTGTCAACCCAAGCAAAACCGAGCTTGTACAGTTCACAAGAAAGTACAAGACTCCTTATTTCTCGCTTCCCCTATTAAATGGTGTTGAACTAACACTATCGGATAATGCAAAATACTTAGGAGTTATTCTGGATAGTAAACTATCCTGGATACCCAATACCCTTTCAAAGATGTCAAAAGCCTTGACGGCTATGTACTTCTGTCATTAAGCCGACACTATTCTATGGAGTTTCTGTCTGGCAATGGCTCAATTTACATGCTATTCGAGAGGGTTATGAGAAGAATGGCAATCCTTATAACAGGAGCTCTAAGAACGACCGCAACAAAGTCGCTCCTTACTATATTGAACTGGATCCCCGTGGATCTAATGGCAAGAAAAATGGCATTTACCTCTGCCTTTAGGCTAAACGCGATAGGGGCTTGGAAACATGCTTCATACGGTCACGCCAGCATAAAAGGTAGTATTCAGACTCTTCCGGATAATATCGATTATTGCATTCCGTATAAATCGGAAGCAATTGACGGATCTTTACTTGATACAACGGGTCTCAGTCTATATAGACGATTCTATGAAGGGAGATCAACAGGAGGCGTAGGTGTCTACATTCGGGAATTCGACATTAGGTTATCTTTTAGACTTCCAAGTGAATGTAGCATAAATCAGGCTGAAATATCAGCCATCAAAAGGGTGGCTAACTGGCTCAGTTATAACAAGATATCAGGCAGAGATATTCGTATGTATATATACCGCAATAAAATCTGTAACAGGTATATACAGAACATCTAATTTGGTCCAGGAATGCCGGGCATCCTTAAACAGGATGGCGAGACATTAAATAGTCATACTCAAGTGGGTATGGTGCACGGAATACTACAGGCAACTGCGCTGCTGATGATTTGGCGAAAAAAGGCGTCATGTTACCTGACGGAAACATAGATTTCCAATGTGGAATTCCGTTATCCAAATGCAAGCTACAAATTAGTAATTTCTACTATGAGCTCGCTCAGACAAGATGGGGTTGTGAACCCACATGTACTTTAACCAGAATGATATGGCCCCGACTGAATCGTCGGCGAACAACATATCTTCTTGGCTTGTCAAGCTCACAATTGCGTGGCGAAGTGGCGGTCATTACCGGACACTGTACTTTTGGCAACCACGCGAGGTTACTTGGCTTGCCCTACAACAATTCAATAAATTTAAAGAAATCTAAAGATATTTTTTTCATCGATTTGTTTTTAGAGAAATTGAATGATTAAAAGTAAAAACCGTTTTTCGGTTTTAGGCCTTGAAAGGCCGTGGTTTCGGTTAAAACTCTAGTTAACAGCACCTGATATATAAACCCAGATGACAGCTCTTTATTTTCGAGTATATTCTCTATTGTAACAATAATTTATCAATGGTTGCCTGTAAAAGGTTATTTCAATCAAGAAATGCATTTAAATAAATCACATTCTAATTTCTACTAAAAAATTAGCCCCCACAAACCACTGTCCATCATATGAATTTGGTTCTTTGTAAATGAAGAAGTTCCACATTATATTGGTGGTGTAAAAACGATTTGTTTCGATTATGGAAAGTTGTTGATTTGGAACAAATTGCATTCAGACATTAACAAAAATGTTGCTTTACTAAAAACAAAAAAAAAAGGAATCACAAGTAATAAGACAACGACAACGTTCTCAACAACACATTTCGACAAACTGCAATATTTAAATTCGTTACAGTTATAAAAAACAAAACGTTTTAAATAGTAAATTTTCAAATTAATGTTTTTTCAACAACTATAAAATATGATTTTAAATGAGAATTTACAGACACATGGAATCACATTAAATAATAAGAAGAAGGCAAAAAAATGTATTCAATTTGTTTGAGTACCAGAGTTTGCCAACTTATAGGAATTAAATAAATTAAATTAAGTACGAATTTTATTAGAGGTTCTTTTTTCTTAGTTTTATTTTTTTTTTTCTTTATTTTTTGCCCCTACGTTGAGTATTACAGCACAGACATGATTCAGGTCATTATATGAAAATGTTTTATAAAAACCAGTAAATTTAAAATGTTACTGTATTTTATTTAATTCTTTTTCTTTCATATACATATTTGGTATAAATTAGAGGGTGGTAGTATTAAATTGTTTTGTAGTTTGTAACACATTTTAATTTGTAATAAAAATAGAATTAAGTTATAAATACTTGTGAGCTTGGCTGCCGATTCAAAATGGTCAAACGGCTAATTTGGATTATTTGGTAAACGGTAGCTTAGTGGTAATTTTGTTTTCTGTTATTTAGGTAACGGTATTTTAAAAATAACGGTAATTTCATCCTGAATTAAATTATTGTTAAAAATGTGTATTTTTATAATTTAAATAATTTATGGAATATCGGCAACGGTAATTGCAGTTATTTCGGTAACGATAACTTATCGGTTAAGCTGAAAGGGTAGAGGAAGCCATCCTTGGTTATTCGATTCAAATTGGTTAACTAACAGTTTGAATGCAAGCTTTCCTGACCGATGAAGCAAATACATCGGTCAGGAAAGATTCGGGTTTTTGTAAGAACCGTAGTAGAGTTGTAAGTACTCTTAAGTTCCACTAAAGGTGTATTAAATTCGACCTTGCCACAAGAAAACTGTTTCAATGTTTTCTTCAACAAAGTATCGTCACTCTATGCGTCGTATTTATTGTCAAGAATATTTTCACTTTATTTTTTTCCACAACAAATCTACAATTTATTAATTATTCTAAACATGGTCTTTTTCATGTTGAATGAAAAAAAAAAAAAAAAAGTTGCAATATGAAAAATTTGCATTTATATTTTATAAATAAAAACGTTCTTCATACAAGAATTATAATTCTTGCTTACAATATTTTCTATTAATTATTTTCTTTTGTTTTTTATTTTCTTTGGGTGCGTTTTATCGGTCACTAGGTATGAACGCATGGAACTAACTACATGATTTTTATGCGAATTTTGTATTTTTTTTTATTTTATTTTTATTACTTATTATTATTTTGAAATGAAGTGAATGTTTTCATTTCGCCTGAATCTAGACATGGTCTTCGTTTTAACATTTTGTAGACATTTGTGACAGTTTTCATTGGAAAGAAATTAATTTCATTATAAATATTTGCTAATTCCATAATAATTTCATGTACGAGCATAATGGTAATAAATAAACTAGAAAAAAATCTATACTTTCTTTTAATAAAAAAATTAATAATGGACTAAAGGCAAAATTTTATTGGGAAATTGAACTTCAACTAGTGTTAATTCATTACAATAATACAGTGGCAGGATCGATTTTCGCGACTAATTAAAAACCAGACCTGTCGCGAAAACTGAATTTTTGCGAAAACAGAACACAAAACTTTATTGAAAAACTGTATGTAATTTTTATACCCTTCACCATGTGTGGCAAGGGTATATACAAGTTTGTCATTCCGTTTATAATTTCTAAATTTTTCATTTGCGAGCCCATAAAGTATATATATTCTGGATCGTTATAGATAGCAAAGTCGCTATATCCATGTCCGTCTGTATGTTGAAATCAACTTTCCGAAGCCCCCAAATAACTTAGAAATATAATTGATACATCAGTATATCGGGAATTCTCGGCTCGCTCGCTATTTTAAATCGAGAAAATCGGCCCACAAATGGCTGAAATATAAGGGAAAACCCGGGACAACCATGATTTGTGGCCTATTTTTGATCTATATCTGGATTACTAAGTCATTAATATAGACAATATGGATATCTAATGATAGATACTTCAAAGTCCATTGCAACGATTTATATAAAGCTATAGTAATTTTGACTTACAATGGGTCGAAATCAGGAAAAATATTTTTTAGGCCGAATTTTTTTTCTTAAATTTTGTTTCACTAATAAATTTCAAAAAAATTTTAAAATATTAAAAATAAAATTGAAAAAAAATTCGAAAAAAATTAAAAAAAAAATTTTAAATTTTGAAAACAATTTAGAAAATTTATTTTTAAATTTTGAAAAAAAAAATTTAGTTTTGTTTCCCTAAAAATGTTTACCTAAATGTAAGAGAAAAATATTCAGCACAGCCGAGTAGTGTTCTCTTACTTGTTATATTTTAAACATTTCTAAAGAAATTGGAGATTTTGAGTTTTTTTCAAATTATTTTTTAAAATAACAGCTGAATCGCATAGTTCATTACTGCTGTTTTATTACTTTCCACATGAAATTCTTACTGAATCCGGTTGTTTATGTCAGCATTCGTTAAAAGATGTTACGTACCAATTTGAGCTTCAGCTGTATTAATATTTGAAGCACCTTCGTTGTCTTCCTGAATTATATTTTTTAAAATATTTAAAGGCATGTATCCTCTTCACTCCATTCAGTATCGAATTCGAGCATGGTGTTCCAGGATTTTCGGATATTGGACATTGATATTTTATCCCAGGACGTAGCTAGAATCAGAACTGCATTTTTGAGATTGAAGTTTTTTAGTTTGAGCTCCAGATTTGATCCCTTCTCACCGAGCAAGTTGTATTTTATAATTTAATTTGACCAAGTTGATAACGTTTGGGTAACACGTCGCGTTATTTAAAAGTAAAACTGCTTTTTGCAGCAGACTTTTGAAGCCAAAAATTCTCGGACCTAAAAAATATTTGATTATGAACAACATACTTTTACTAATTGGTGAAAATTAACTTAGGTGGGTAACAAATTCGTGATGGAACCAGTTTTTGATTATAAATGATGTCATCCTGGAGTTGTATATTACAGGATTATTGAAAAAGCCTTTAAAGGCGCATGGGTTTTTCGATTTTCCAACAACCAACAGTTTCAGTTTGTCTGCGCCATTTGAACAGGGCAAAAAAGTTATTCATATTTTTCTTCCGCGATACCTTTTTTTCATTACATGTGATTACAAGAGTGTGATTTGGAAGCATCCTATAATATAAACCAGATTCGTCGGAATTGTAGATTTGGTGTAGAGTCAAGCCATGCTCATAAACGTAATCCTTAAACTCTTTCACAAATGAATCAATAATATGAGGTTTCGAAGACAACGACTCACCAGTAATTTTTAAAAATCTAATTCCATGTTGACGCTTAAATTTCTTCAACCATCCTTCACTGGTATTAAAACCTGAAATGATTTCATAAATTTTGGAATACAAATGAATGACTTTTGATCGTCAAATCGCTGCTGATATTGGCACATTTGTTCTCCTTTGTTTTACAAACCATTCTTGGGTACTCAGCTTTCTTTAAGGTGCAACGTTTGCCATGGCCACTTTCTGTTGTACGTACGAACTTTCTTAATGAATTTTCTTGCTTTATCATCCAAGAAGGTTAATATACCAAAAGACGGAGATTTACCATTTTTGATTGTAATCAAATTGAAAAAAAAGTCGTGAAAATAGAACACGTTTTTCGTAAACTGTCGCGATTACAGAACCTGATATTTTAACAACTAAGAGAGCTATATTCGGCTGTGCCGAATCTTATATACCCTTCACCAAATTATACTTTAAAATAAAAATTTTTTTTTTTTTAATTTTTTAAAACTTTTTTTCAAAATTGTTTTTAAAAATTTTTTCTCAATTTTTTTAAAAAAGATATTTTTAATTTAAACATTTTTTTCAATATATTTGTGAAAAAAATGTATGGCAAAAAAATGTTTTTTGTGAAAAAAAATTCGGATTAAAAAATATTTTTCCCGATTTTTACCCATTGTAGGTCCAACTTACTATAGCCTTATATACATCGTTGCAATGGACTTTGAAATATCTATCATTAGATATCCATATTTATGACTTAGTAATCGAGTTATAGATCAAAAATAGGCCAAAAATAGAGGTTGTCTCGGATTTTTGCTCATCTCTGTTAATTATGGACGGATTTTGCTGATTTTAAATAGGAAACTTCTCGAATGCATGTCTGACAGAATTATTGAAGATTTGGATCCCGAAGATATCTGGTGTCTTTAGAAAATTGATTTCAACAAACAGACGGACATTGCTAAATCGACTCCGCTATCTATAAGGATCCAGAATATATATACTTTATAGGGTCGGAAAATTATATTGTGGAAATTTCAAACGGAATGGAAAACATATATACCCTTCTCACGAAGGTGAAGGGTATACAAATTAAGACGTCGCGATAATAGGTAGTCGCGAATACCGAGCTTGGACTGTGTCAGCATATTTTACTGTTTGAACAAATTCTACCAGTTCAAGACCCTGATGAGTGTACAATTTTCTATTCCTCATACATTTTTTAAAATGTCAGTAGAACATAAATAATTAACAAATTGTCCTATGAACAACTTGCTGATTTTTTCCTACTGACATTTGACAAAATGTAAGAGAGAGTCACTGGGATCTGGGAAAGTTGACAAAATCAGCCAATATGAAAAATTTCTAACTGGATACTATTATATCAAATAAAATTTTAAACAGAATTCAAAACAAATCACATTTTGTTATAGACATATTAAGACCATTAATTTAACCAGCTGAGCGGTATATTTTCATCCCTGAGCGTTAATGAAATCATAATAACTAAAAGAAGTGGCATTCATTAATCACTGCGATTGCAGCAAAATCATTAATAATAATTAACACTTTAATGCAATCATTTCTTTGTTATATTTAGATGAATCAAAAATAAGTAATAAAATGTCAGACGTACAAATGTCAAATTGTATTCTAAAGATTAATGATTGTTGTGATCAGCACATACAAAGAATTTTCGGTTTTATTTTAAAACAAATATTAAACATTAATGTTTTATGTAAATAATACAAACCCTTTCTTTTGAATTTGTCAACACAGTATTTTTTTTTTTTTTTTATTAACATGTTCCACTTTTTGAATTTAATTTGTCAAATGTGTTGTTTTTCGCAAAATTATTCATTAAATTATCGTTATACAAATTTTATATCTACCTAGAATAATAACATCCCGCTGGGTATGTTAAACATTAGTGTTTTAAGCGTTTTTTTCTAAGTAGAGTATGAAACATTGACATCATTAATTACAATTTCACATTTTAGTATTTTTCATAGTGACATAAAGATTTCATCACTTATGTTTGAGTTTTTAGAAAATTTAACACTTTTCACCTCAATTGAAATTAAATCAATTTGAATTCTAAATCTAATCGTAGGCAGTTGCTTTTAAAATATAACGTTCTGGTTCCTCTAAAGAGAGGCAACTCAAAATTTAAAAATAAAGCAGTGCGACAATTAGATTTAAATAAATCTGCAAATTGATGTGATGCTTATTTCCTCTACGATGGGTAGTCATATTGACGCGATGTAGAGGCTTAAATGCAATGATTCGTGTTGGTCATGCTGGAGGGAGTTTAACTTGAGTTGGCTGTTTCTGGTAGGGTCTCCCATTCCAGACAGGCACATGTTGAGCATGATACTAAGAACTACCCTCTCCCTCTGTCTGGTAGCAGATATTTTCCATCGAACCATTTTCCACTCACTGAGAGGGGTGGTTCTGTTGGTGGTCCGGTTGGTCCGTAAGTGCTCTTTTTAATGTCCGTCCGAAATCCACCAGCGTCTGTTTCCCAGATTGGGCGGCTGGTGGTCTGCGTCTGTTTTCCCAAGTGCGGCGGCAGTAATTCAACACCTGGCAGCAGGTATAAAATGCACCAAATATTGTCCATTAGGACACGTGGAAGGTCGCGAGTCACGCCCCATGTACCCGGTCGGGGGCATCATAATCTCCGGGGACCCTACTCCCACAGTGATGGTAACGGGCTGTGGAGAGTCGAATGTTACTGGGACCCAGGCTAGTCAGGTGATCACTCCGGGCCAGACTAGTCTGCATGCTACTGGTGTCGCAGGAGGTCAATCTGGTACACAAGCCTCGGGTGTCTCTAAAGGGGAAGAGACAAAGTAGCCCCTCTTAGATGTCTCCCACATGCCAATTGTGCGATCAGGTCTAGTGATGGAATCCTCCTGTCCTGAAGCCGTATAACCCATGACCAACACCGGCTCTGAATCTAATCCCAGGCATAAAAACCAAAATTCTGGGTATAAGTTCATTTCATATGAAATTACGAAATCTTAATGTGTGATGTTTATGAATATTATATTCAATTTGCTACGATATTTTTTGAAGATTTTCATAAAATATTTGTGATTGTAGTTATTTTAAACTAGCTGACCCGGTTCGCTTCGCCACCACAATTGTAATTACAAATGGTTCAATAAAGTAACAAAGTTACTCACACATGTCTAGATTCATAAACAAAGGCATTTAAAAAGATACCTTTAGAGTTAAGTAAACATACTATCAGTCCCCCATAAGTTATTTGATTAAATCAATGTGTATGTGTAATTTTAACTTTTTTTAATTTCTGGTTAATTTTTATTTATATTTTTTTAAATTCCACCCACAAAAATTTGTTCCGTGAGCTGCCACTCTTCAAGCAGCTTACTTGGATCCATTCATAAAGCTAATCTCGTTGTAATCGACACTTGTTATTTCCATATTGAACCATTTCCCTTATGAAAGAGGTATGTTTTCCCACTTCATCGTCGAACAGTCCTCTAAACACGATGGGAAAAGGATTGTAAGCTGCCTCATATTGGCCAGAGACGGTCAATAGCAGAACATGTGGAATACAGTCTCCTCATATAAAGTAATCATTTATACAAGCATGTTTTCCAAGTTTTTGCTCACGACGGAATACTGTATATAGATTCGTTCAGACGGCATCATATATGAGCCAGGTCGACCTCCCAACAACGCAGGTGACTTCATTGGCCCCTTTGTTCTATTCAGTCTCATATAGTTTCTGCTGACAAGCGCCTTGCCGTTTGAAGGTAACTACCAGAAAAGGGGTTAATCTTCTCCTCCTCCGTTATCTCAACCCTTCTCATTTATAAATTCACTTGATATACAAATACCCTGCCTATCACTGTCTCCAGGGTTTCTTAATGTAACCTGGTACAACCGGAGAGAACGATAATATTTTTCATAATCGGTTAGTCTTCCACGGCGCTACAGAAGTTTCTCCAGGCTTTCCTTTTTGCATTTCTCGTTAAATTTTTGAAGTGATTAACGACACGTCGTTCTGACATGTGCTATTTCAGTGTTCTTCCATGGAGGCTTATTCCTACTTCTATGTATAATAGGCCAACAATAGTTTCTACACTCGATAACGCTAATAAAAACTGAGTGAGTGCATCATATTGGATCTTCTTATTGGGTTAGAATGGTATTTTTACCCATATCATATACACCAATATTAAAACCAACATATTGTAACGTATTTACCTTTTAAAAACGGGGTTTATTTCCTTTAAATAAACCGGATACTTTTGATTGCAAATAAAAAACAGTTTTAGTAGTTTAAAATTTGTAACAACTCTTTATTTATTTAAATGTACACCAACAACAGTTTAAATATTCACTCAGTGTCTCTATACACCTCTATTAATTCGCAGAAATACACACACAAACACTCTATAATGTACAAGTATACACGTACAAGACAGTTGATGTTAACTCTAACAGCGACAATGATCAACTAAACTCACGACTGCCAGCTCTGCCACTATTTATACATGCGCCATCTATCGGGAATCTTCTACAATGCTCTTAACGGACATACTAGTACATTCGAATTCTAGAGCTTTCGATGTTAATGTTAGCAGCTTAAACATTTAGTGTTGCCATACTTAAAAACAATGCTAATAACCGCATGCTATCAACATTGTTATAAACATGATGAATGTTGCAGGCAGTCGTTACGGACCGTTAAATTCAAATCGCATTCGTAACAATATCATGTAGAACAATATTAAAATCATTATATTGATGATTATAAAAAGGGCAGTTACTAGAGACAACCCAATTGGTAACCATACTGTGGAGCTCAGCACTCGCAAGCGTTAAATCGAGTAGCTGACTTCTATTTGAAACAATGAAAGTGGGTTCTGAATCCCCATTTACTACTTCCAAAGTGCTATTAAGTAGGAAATTAAAGATATTCTCACCTCTTGTATTTATGTCGCTGCTACCCAATATAATGTGGTGCTAGTTGGCGTCTGCACAGATCATCCGCGGTGATCTGAACACACTCGCCTTTTTCACTACGCTGCGGACGTTACCATTTGGTGGTTGGTCTCCGTGGTCGTCCACCATGTAGCTGGAAACCAGCCATAACAAGCGGTCATCACTCGTTTCCCATGACATAATTAAGATATTCAAAGAGCTCTTAGCCGGAACACAGGATCTAAATGTACGTGCAGGACGATCGTGTCAAATCCACAGTAGACCATCTCTTGTATCGTCCTCAGCGGCTTCAAAGAGTCCTTATTAAATCTTGAGTTGGCAGAGGTGGGTTACAGCACTGAAGAATCTCTAAGATCCTATCTAGGCTTGATAGAGCAGCAGCTAGTTTAGCTATGAATCAGTCTGGGTTTTCTTTGAGAAATTTCCAGAACACCCTTACAAGTTTTTGCTTCACCATATCAACATGAGAGGGATATGGATCCACCACTGAAACTGCTGTCAATAACTGCCCTAATGCGATTGTCTTTGTGTGTATCGACAAAGTGTTGTCTAAGTTGGGCCAGTGGGTAAATGCAATAGCAAAGACCTTATTAGGTTGGAGTAGATATTTATGGTTGAAGGTTCGCAGACCTCTGACCGTTAGAAATAGAAATTACCGAACCACTGACCGTTTCCATTTATAATGGTAAATAAATCCCATTGGCATTGAAATAAATGAGCAATGGGACATTTTGTGCATAACGGTTCGTATTTGATCATTGGTCCCATATATGACCTACTCCTGAAAATAATTCGTATGGCCATAGATCGCATAAATATGCTGCTATCGAAAAAAATAAATAAGTTTTCTATAAACAAAATCCACATTTCTGATTACTATGAGGAAGAGAACATAATTGGTCCATCTTTCATATAAAGACAATACCAAAAATCTGCTATCGTTTAAATTATTTCATATTGATATAACTACTTATATGGTTTTATTAGCGTTAAAGGGGATGTAAATTTGTATGGGACTTGGTGGTATTAGGGAAAGAACACATATCCTCCCAACTCATCAAAGAAACTAAAAGATTGCATTGAAAACTTAAACGGTTATTGAAATATGGAAAGTTTTGTTCATTTAATTAATATCTGGAAAATCTGAATGCAAATCCACAATCGGATTACTCACTATGGCGAGTTGTTCCCTTCCCTTATATAAATATTTATAATAAAATGCCATTTGGAATTATTAATTAATTATATGTTTTTGGAAATTACAAAAATACTGGGCCTACCTTTTTTCCTGCTAATGTAACAAACAAAATATTTTGTTACACTGAGACGTTTATTAGTAATCGTCATATTATTTTACTATTATAATACAATTATATATAAAGAAAATTATTTACTGATTGTTGGAATACACAAATTTATTACAAAAGCAAATATCTATATTATTATGAAATCAATTGCTATTGACATTTCATACTTTATTCGCATATTCAATTATCTCCAATTTAAATTAACGATCACAGCAAGATGACATTAATCTTATTAAAATTTATTAATAAAATTCCTAATAAATCAGCATTTAACATGTAATAAATTTATAATTTTTTTTTGCAGTTAATTTCCACTTTATTTCACTAAATGCAAAATATTCACTGTTTTAATAATAAAACAACTTAAACAAAAAAATTATTATAAATTTATGCATAATGATAATAATTATTCACATTTTTTATTCATCTACAATAAACGATGTCATAGCATTTAATAATCATGATTATTGTTATTAATATAACAAACAAACAATCACCACTACTACTGCTATTAATCCCATTGGGAAAAATATTCAGTAAACAGGCCTTTCTAAAGGCCTTAATTTGCAGTCACAAGGACAACCAGCTGCATTGCAAAATCGTTTCATATTTACACGATATATCATTGCACAATGGGGCAGAATCAAAATTTTTTGGAAATAAATCTGGCATTTCTTAACCGCTGGTCCGATCGGAATATAATTTGATATTGGTGTAGCCAAGGAGTATTCGAGTTTAAGTTATTAAAATGGACCATACAATTGCTCCAGGCGCGGACTATGGGGGCTCAAAGTAGGGTACCTTTGATATGTAAAATGTTTAACACGTGCCATTTTTTTGTTTCCCATCCGATTTCAAAGATTTTTGGAAAGCTCTCGAAAAAAAAACATGCTTGCGTGTTAGGCATTTAAAAATTGAAATTTTAAAATTTTGCCATACCTTGGTCCACTTTTTTAAAAATATATGGCCTACTTTTGAACCGAATGAATTCAAATTTTTTTCGTTAGTTAGACAATTAAATTATCAATAATATTCTAAAGATTTCAGAGTAAAATCGATTACGTATTCAAAAATAAGCAATTTTCAATTTAAAAATTCAAAAAAAAGTAGATTTATGCTGTTTTTTGGGCGAAAAGGTGACTTAACTCTTTTTTATTAAAAAAAACTTTCTATAAGGACATATAACAATTGTATGTTTTTCTGTGAGATATCTTTACAGAGAACATTTTGGTATAAAAAACTTGTCATAGTTTTCGAATATGTCGTCCCTACGCCTTATTGAATTTGACCTATTTTTTTATTAAAATTTCAAATTTGGGCCACATGTTCTAAAATCCGAAAGCTGGGACCAGAAAATGGAAAGCAGTTTTGGAAACCCTGATGTGATCCCTATTTATTCCCAAAGTATTTTTCCAGCCCCGAAGAAAATGTGGGCCCTATGGGTAAAATAGTAAAAAATATAATTTTTGGGATTTTCGCTTAAATTTTTAGGAATTGTGGTATTCCCTTTGACCTTTTGACAATTTTTTTTACCTTTTATTATTTAGAATGAACAATTTAAAAAACGTTGAAAATTTCATTGAGTTTCGTTAATAAATAAAGATTTTATTACATATCAATTGAGCTAAGACCTAGTCGAGCGCTTTCCAAAAATATAAAAATTTTAAAATCGGATGGGAAACACAAAAATGGCACATGTTTAAAAAGTTTACATGTCAAAGGTACCCTTTGAGCCCTCATAGCTCCGCGCCTGGAGCAGTTGTATGGTCCATTTTAATAACTTAAACTCGAATACTCCTTGGCTACAATATCAAATTTTATCTCTATCGGACCAGGCGTTTTGAAATGCCAGATTTATTTTCAAAAAATTTTGATTCTGCCCCACTGTGCATTGGGAGCCATGGCCTTGTATACACGGTTCTGTTGGAAGACTACTTATGAAGGGATATTGAATGGTCTTCCGTTGAAGACTTCTAAGGAGTCCTGTAGCGTAATGCCATATAGGAACTTTTATTAAAAGATTTCATTCAGCCTTTAAAGAGGGCTATTAGGGAAAATATTCGTAATGTATTTAACATAAAGCCTATAGAATGAACTTAAAAGAATCACGACATTAAATTTTATAAGACTTCATTTTGTACCTTCTTCTGGTTTCATGTAATGGTTTATAATAAATAGAGCAACATAAATTTTATTATAGAGAGACAACATCATCTTTGAATTTTATAAAAAGGTTTATTAGAGCATATTTTGTACTGCAATTTGGAATGTGTATGAAATTTGTTAGAAGGAGACGAAAAGTTCTTCTAGAACATCTGTCTTTTAGAAGGCCTACAAAGTGAAGACCTAAATTTGTTTAACGCTAGGAGCTATTAAAATTAAATATTACTACATTTAATATTACTACTACATAAATATTTTCTATAAGAACATTTACTGCAATTGAGGGACAAGTGCATTCAAAACGGCCAGGAGTTTGAATACGTCTAGTATTCAACGTTAAAAGAAAAGTTGAATATTGAATTATTATTATTATGGCTTGTATTCGTATTGTTGTACAACAATTGTATAAAAAAAAATTATTATAATTCCAAGAAACTGGCTGTGTTGTTTTTGTTTTAACTCTGTCAATTGCGAACAACAAACAACAACTACATACTTCAACCGCAATAATTCATTAATGTTATAAACAAGTCATAATTTTTTAAGATCGAACGAGGATTGCTAAACGGCAGCACAGCACAGCACCACCACCACCATCAGCGCTATCAGGTGCTACAGCAGAAAACCTGTAACCCCCACTAAATATTTTGTACCTACTGATCATTTTGCAATTGTCAATAAATATTTATCTTCTGTATTTGTAATGTTTGTTGTTTGTTATATTTTGTACTAAGTAACCTTACATAAATATTAAAATTAACAATGATAATATTTTTTGCATTTTTATTTATATTTTTTTTGCTGGGTTTTTAAACGTGTACAAGTGATATTTTGTTGTACGATTGCCAATTGTCATTTCTTGTATTAAAGCGTCATAATTTTTAAGTGTAACTTGCTGTTGCGGTTTTTGTAGGATTGCCAACATCACATGAAAGTCTAAATCGCCATTGAGGGTGGTGCTATTAAAAGATTGGTAAAGTAAATTTAATGAAATTAGATTAGAATTAGATGTTAAGCATTAATTTTACTTCAACGAATTATGATTTAAATGAAATTTGAAGTCAGAAATATTTGGCTTGGTACTTGGTAACTTGTTTCAAAATGTTTTTTTATGCATTTCCTCCTGTACACACAGAAAAAAATCCATTGGAAATCGGTTGTCATTATAAAGAATTGATATCATGAACAGAATCTATATTATTGTATCTTTTGAACGGGGTTTTTCTTTTTAATAATTCATATGTTATTTTGAATGGTATATATCTGTCATTAATTCTCACTTGGTTATTTAACATTATAGTGTAAATTTTTTTTTTTCCATCGAAAATGTCGAATTTTGTACCAGCGAATCGTCATATGCGGGAAGTTTTGCTTTACTTCTTTAATTTAAAAAAAGTGCACATAATACAAAGATCCCCCAGGCCAGTCAAAAAAGTGTGTAGACCAAAAATTGGAAGCATTACTCCATGAAGATTGTTGTGAAACTCTCTTTTTGGAAACCAATGAATCAGCAATTTCAAAAGATTTGAGAGCAGCAGGATTCATCTAATAGCAGGGAAATTAGTTACTAATTGAAGTCGAGATCCGAAATGATGCTTGAACGCTATAAAAGAAAATCAGTTTTGCACCGAATCATTACTAGCGATAAAAAATGGATCCAAAGCCAAATATCAATGGCGCTAAGGTAATTCTATACATTTGGTGGGAGCAAAAGTGTAGTACTTATCTATTACGAGCAGGCCAGACCATCACAGGGAACCTGTAACGAATGCAACTGATTCGTTTGAAGCGAGCATTTGCCAAACAAAAATGCCCAGAATATGCTCGGAATCCATTGGCTAACAATGGCTAATAGTTTAAATAAATTTATGTTGTACAAATGTTTCAAAATAATATATAAAAATTTTAAAAAATACCGCATATAAGACAATCAGTAACATATGTACCTAGTATCTTGTTGTCACTTATGGTTATTGTGTACTCGAAAGGAAAATTATATATGGAAATTCGAAAATGTTTTTTTTCGAATCGATTTACACAACTACCCTACTGGATTGGTTTCTGTAGGCAAATCTATATGAGAAAACTAAATGCTTTGTTCTAGTAGAAAGTAATTTTTGATATACTCTTATATTTCAATACGTCTGGATGTGCCTTAGATTTCTTTTTTTTTTTACTGGGACCAGCACTCAGGGGATGACCCCTACTCATGCAATGCATTGTGTTGGAACTAGGAAAATAGGTTATGGGAAGGAGGATAGAGAGAGTAGTGTTTGTGGATATTTGATTTGAATTTTCCTATATTAAAAGTGACAGGAAATACTTCGACAGGAAGCTTATTCCACATACGGACGGTACGGCTAAAAAACGAATTTTCTCTGTAGTGTGTTGTGCGATCCACTGACCAATCGACCACGAATGGATGAGCCCCCGATGATGAACGCGTATTTCGTAAGAAACTGCGGGTTTCGGGAACGAGTCTTAATTTCATCAGAACACATTCCATTGTAGTAACGATGGAACAATGAAACACAACCCACATTGCGACGATGCTCCAAAAATCAACAGAGATGGATACCCTACTGTCACCGATAAGCACCTTCGCCCTCTCCTGTACGCGGTCAAGTAACTCCAAAATAGACTTTGAAGCACCGGCCCATACATGAGAGTTGTATTCCATTTTGGGTCGGATATAAGTGGTGTAAATAGCAAAGACATCAGATGAAGTGAAGTATTTCTTACACCGTCTTAGAAAACCGAGGCAATTGAATGCTTCTTTCGACACTTGAAAAATGTGTTTTGTCCAGCGAACATCACACTGATTTTTCATGCCTAGAACATCGAGAGCTTCTGATTCCTTAATATTTAAACCTCCCATAGAAACAGATGAAGCAACATGATCTGTCGTGCGCTTATGTGTTAAGTTTGTGTTATGTGCGTTTATGTGAAGTTTGACTAGAAGGTCATTTAGAAAAATAAGGAATAGAGTAGGAGAAAGAACGGAGCCTTGCGGTACCTATTTATTTCTTGCAAATAAATTGTAGAAAAACTAAAATTAGCGTTTAATTTAATGCATAAATGAAACACAATATATTAAATATTCGTACTAGAGATTTTGATCTTTTCACCGAATTATTCAGGGTTATTCCTGTTCTCACTTTCACCATTCACCGTATTTTTGAGGCATAATTACAACAATATTTATATTAAATTAAGTTTCTTAAATTATATAATTAAGGTTAAAAAAATCACGTGTTAATATTTATAATTAGAAATGCTGAGGAAAATCCACAATATTGTTGTAATTATGCTTCCAAAAATAAGGTGAATGGTGAAAGTGAGAACAGGAATAGCCCTGAAATTTTTTTAACAGTTGCTTGAACCATTAATTCAGCTGTTGAATTATATGTGTACCATATATTCAGTTATTTCAATCGAATTTAGTGATAATACGTGGAACCGACAATATACGATTGGTGACCAATTCGGTTGTGAGTATGAATCTGTTATCTCTGTGTACAATTGTGGTTTCAAATTCAAATCTAGCAGGACAAAATTTTTTATATAGAAAACAAAACATTATTTGTTAAAATCGGTTTATATTTGTAAAAGTTATAAAAACTTTTTCGAAAAATCACTTTAAAAACTATAAACAAATGTTTTGTATTAACTGCATTTAATATTTTATAAATAAAATAGTTTTGTATAAAAAAAAGTCAAATTAATCCAACAAAATTCGAAAAAGTCGGTCAATAATTGATCATAGTCTCCTAAATCAGATAGAAATATTAATATCGAAATAAAATTCGTCACAAATATGTCTTATATAAACACAAATCTAAATTGGTCCTAGCCTCATAAAAAGCTGTTTCCCGTAAGATACTTTATCTGACAAATTTTGGTATCAATTTAAAATTTGGCACAAATAAGCTTCTTGAAAACGCAAATTGTTCAACCTTGTAATCAATATCTCATAATATCTCTGAATATAGTTAATATCTCATAAATTCAGTACAAATAAGTTTTATATAAGTTAAACTCACTCTACCAAATTTGGTAACGATCGGTCTATAATTTACCATAAAAGTGACAGAGTCACTTTTTTTCGACACCGTACGTTTATAATTTGCTATTCTGACGAAGAATTGGTATTTATCATTATGTTTTTTGTTATTTAGTACGAAAAAGTACAAATTACACAGTCTAACAAAATGATACTTTTTGATTGGAACAGAACTGCGATCCTATAATTCTGAAAGGGCATGTTGAGTAGATAACTTTTGTAGAATAAACTTATAGTCCAGTAAACTTACAGTCCTGACAAAACTGTTGTAAGTTAATGTCTGAGAGAATTTTTATTGTCAGAGTTATATTGTCGAATTTTATGGGGATCATGTTTGTGGAAGATCTAAACCCTCTATCTCCTCCCTTTAGGGGTCAATTTGACCCTTTTTTTCGAGAAAATTAAAAAAGTCCTTTCAAAAGTTACATTTAAGGATTAAAATATTCCATGAACATTTTTGATGAAAAAATTCAGAGTAAAGACACAAAATTTGTAAATACGCTTAATTAGCAAAAATACACGCTACCTCGGGTGTCACATTTAAAAAAAAATCGCCAAAAATTCAAGTATGATCCGAATGAGCTGAAATTTAAAATATAAATAGTCCTTATAAAAAATTAGCATACGTAAGTATATATGTTATCTCTTTAATTTCTATATATATTTAGGTTTATTTATTTATTTTTTTAAATTCTGCTCGATAATTTTTTGGTTTTTTTTAGATATGGAGGGCCTATGGACGGTCGATTTTTTTTTTTTTTTAATTTCAGCTATTTTTGCTATGAAATTCGGTATAAAATCAAAATAACTTGCTGATAGTTATCTCGTTACTATAAAAAGTTACATTCATAATTAGGAACATCTAAAAATTACCATATTTTTTACTTTTTTCCCAAAAAGTCCCTATATTTTTTCCTTTGTAGGAAAAAATTTTCTTCGGGGCTTTAAAAAATTGGTATATGATCCGAAAAGAGATCCTAATGCGAAAGCATGTAAAATAAATCCTGGCTCACTTAAGCGGACGTAGTCGCCCCCAAACCAATACAAATTTTGCAAATTTAAAAAAAAATTTTAGGTAAAAAAAATTCAGACCAGCTGGACTATAAGTTTATTCTGCAAAAATGATCTACTCAACATGCCCTTCCAGAATTATTGGGTTGCTTTTCTGTTCCAAAAATTATGTTGGACAGTGTTATTTAATAAGTGCTAAACTAATTATGTTTTGTGAACAGAAGTGAACAAAATAAAAGCCGTGCAATAAAGTGAAAAAAAAAAAAAAAAAACAAAAACAGGCGGTGTAAAGTCGACAATGGATGGAGTCAAATCTGCGTTTCTTCGTTGTCAAATTGATACAGTTCGTGTACGATTTGTGTGCATAAGTTGGAATTTACACCAATTAAGTTTCTTTTAAAGATAAATCACTTGTTGCTATCAAAATAACAATATGCTCAGATATGCTTATTTGTTAGCCAATCACATACGTTTTTCGCAATGAAGATTTATCACCAGATAAATAAATATACTCGTAGTTATGATTTTTAATACTTACTCTAGAGCGTCTACACCCAAAAATTACTTTAATGTACATAATTGGGCAATTCACAAGGTCTCTTATCAGTCATATTGTCAGAATGTCCTAATATATCACGACTCGGCGGCTCGGCTTAACCGACTCTTAGGCATTCGGGGTTGGTCTCTGCTGGTTGGTTACGATAACACAATAAACATAGCATAGAAAGTAGTATTATTTTAGCACATTTCTGGCTTGAAAAACAATTAAAACCATTGTGAAATATTAGGACATTATGACAATATGACATGATAAGAGACCTTGTGAATTGACCAAATATTTTCTTATAAAGTAATGAAATAAATCTAAGAACTATTTTGTTTAATTATTATTATTTTCACATGCCAGTGTACTTGATTAAAATAAGTTTCCTTTTATGAACTTAATGTACCTAACGACTAAATAAACTAATACAATGCTCGTAGATATTATGGAGCTTGGAAGTACTTTGTAATGAAAGGAACTTAATTTGTTGGTAGTTAAAACAAATCAATGTACTGAAGAGTCGGAATTCGAGTATTTGCG
Source organism: Calliphora vomitoria (assembly GCA_942486065.2). NCBI lineage: Eukaryota > Metazoa > Arthropoda > Insecta > Diptera > Calliphoridae > Calliphora > Calliphora vomitoria. Next base: position 68,713,662 of record OW818030.2, on the reverse strand, counting down.
CATATTTATCAACTAGTTCCACTCTGCAGTCTGTTAATCGAAATAGAAAAGAAAAACTTTCAGAATTTTATCTATAATATTTAGATGATGAATGGGAGCATCATGGATTCATTTATTCTGTAAAAATCGTGGTTAATAGGCAGAAACAAGCAAGAAGCCTACGTTATCAAATTTTATGTTTGTTGTGAAATATTCGGGCAATATCAATCAATGTGTTTGTATAAAATTGCTACACTAAACTAAAGTTCATTATTCAATGTAATACGTCCTGTCATTATCATTCTACTCATTTAATTACTTGGCAATCCTTAATAAGTACAACCGCAGCAACAATAATTTCTCAGTATCGTGTGAGGTTTATTAAATTTATTAGAGTGTTGCATGTTCATATCAACTGACTATTGTCAAAGTCATGATGGACTTTGTGTTGTACGGCTTTTGTTGTTACAACTGCAGTTGTTGTTGTTGCTGCAATAGACGTCAATAACTTTTAATATTTTTACATGTCGTGCTTTTAACAATCGATCTGTTCAAATTATCAATTGATCGATCAATAAATGCAAACGAAACTCACAAACAATCTGGCGAACGGGAAGGGGTAATCATTTTGCCAATATAAGAAATAAATACAACCTACTGTTTTTTTCTATATTTCTGTTCGAATAGCAACAACAATAACAATAAAAATACAACAAAATATTATAAAAATAATATTCATAATGTAAAACGAGTACATGTGACGACAAGTTATGAATTTCAACAGAAATTGCAAACAAAAAAAATAGGAAAACTACAATATCGAGACCTAAAAAAATATTTTATGCATATAAAATATTGTTATTTTGTTGTCACATGTTGCCAAGAAACTGCATAAACTCAAACAACAAAAATAATAATCTAAACATTTAATATAAAATATGTTTCTTTTTTTTTTTTGTTTGTTTTATAAAATTTTGTACAACTAATAATTCAATTGTAAATTATATTCTGTTTATTCTAAAGCTGAAGTTACCGTCATTCATACGACTACAAAACAAAAGTAAACTGAGCCAGCCAACAGACATGAACATGTAATGTGATCGTATGAACATACAAAATATTTTTATGCATGTTTTTACTTCTCACTTGCCCAGTGGTACAAAGAAATGTTCAGTAAACACAATATAAATTGTACTCAAAATAAGTATACAGACAAATGTTGTCAAAATCATAGATAAATACACATGGATCGGAAACTCTCCTGTCAAAGACCTAACTCAGTCGTCAAAAACCTAACTGGTGAGAATGTATTAGTGAAAAAAATATATTTGAAAACAAAAACATCATTATTTTGAGTAATTTTCTAGTTTCCGCTCCATAGAGAAATGGTTAAAATATTTTATATAAACTAAAATCGAATCCCTACTTTCATGTGACATGTTATGGCAAAGTACCTATCGGAGGATTCCAGTCGTATTGTATAATATCAGGACTTTTAGTCATACGTTATCTTCAGCTAATTTCGTATATTCTATAGAAATGCTAAGACAGTAATTAGCTATTACATGTGATCTTTAGGAATGCTATTTAATAATTTTAGTTTCAAATATTTGTAAAATTTGGCATTTTGAAATTAATTCTGCTTGTGAGAATTTATAGGAATTAAAAATTTCGTTAGAGTGCTCAGGTAGGATAGTTGGTAGGGGTTCAGTCTGGGGGTTGCGAGTTCGATTCGCTCCAAATACTCTCTTCCCTTTTATTAATAAATTCACCAAGTTCAAATAAAATATACATAGGTAGTTTTAGCAAAATGGTTTAAAATGTCTGAAAGATTCGTCTGGGGATTTGAGTACTATTTTGTGAATCTGATGAAAACTTGAATTTGATTTTACCAATCAGTGTTCTAATATATTGTTTGATGTTTCTTGCTTTTCAGCGTAAAGAGCCTTACGTAACAATGCTACCAATAGATCTATTAAAATAAGTCTTAATTTACCATTTTTTTGGTAAATATTATATTGACGTTGTCATTCCCTACGTAACATATCAATATATTGGACATAGAACCAAACAGTATACATATTTTGGGTCCTTATAAAAATCTAAGACGATATAGTAATGTCCATGCGTCTGCCTGTTGAAGGACCGATAGGGCCTACAGCGATTGATTTAGGGGGACAAAATGTTCCTCAAATATTCTTAGTTGATCAGTTTGGTGTGGAAAGTGGTTGATATTGCCACTAATACCATGAAATTTTGTACACGTTGTTTCTGAAATTAAAGGCCAAAAATTAGGTCGACTTTCCATCACTTAAATACGGATAAATATCTCATGAATATCATAATAAAAAAAAAAAAAAATTCGACATCAATAATCAACATGTACATAAAAATCTCCGTACCTAATTTTATGAAGATAGACCCATAATTAGTCAAAGCTCCCATATAATGACCACTTTCGAAAACTACAAGGTGGCGCAAAAGTAATCCTCCTATCAGAAAATGCTATAAATTTTGCGATTGGCCCCTAATGTCAGTTCTGTTTTGACATTTGTGTATTAAACACATGCGAAATACACGTTAATAAACAATGTTACTCTACACTGCTCCAGAACGCGGAATATTGCTGACTATTTATTTGACCAATAATCGGTCGGTGACTTTGGCACAACGTGAATTTCGTCGCAGATTTCCTGGCCGTCCAACGCCTACTGGTGAAACACTGCGACGTTTAGCCGCTCGCCTAGAAGAGACTGGCACAACACGAGATGCTGCCAGGCGTGGCAGACCCCGGAGTAGCCGTTCTGCAGAGAATATTGCTGCTGTAGCAGAGGATGTCATGGAAGTGCCGTCGACATCGACCAGACGACGTGCCACGCAAATGGGTATCAGTCGACGGTCTTTACAGCGAATTTTGGTACAAGATTTGAAGATGTTTCCATACAAAGTCCAGACGGTGCATCAGCTGTTAGCTGCTGACCGCCAATCGCGTCTAACATACGCTTAAGCCATCCTTAATCACCACCAAGAGGAAGATGATTTTTTATCAAAAATAATCATGAGTGATGAGGCCCATTTCCATCTTAGCGGGTACGTAAATAAGCAAAATTTACGCTTCTGGGGCACTGAAAATCCGCGTGTAACCCACGAAGAGCCATTATACCCGCTCAAAGTCACTGTATGGTGTGCTGTTTTCGCTGGAGGAGTCATCGGACCTTGTTTCTTCGAAAACGTCGCGGGCCAAACGGTTACTGTGAATGATGAGCGCTACAGAGCAATAGATCAACGAGTTCTTTTTGCCGCAACTTGATGAATTGGGATTGGAAAACATGTGGTTCCAACAGGACGGTGCAACGACACACACTGCACGTGCCACAACCGATATGCTGAAGGATGCATTTCCCGGGCGCCTAATCACCCGTATTGGCGATTTGCACTGGACAGCAAGATCGCCTGATTTGACCGCTCCAGACTTCTTTTTGTGGGGTTTTTGAAGTCGCGGGTTTATGTCAACAAGCCTCAGACTCTTGCAGTTCTTAAAGACAATATCCGTCAAGAAAGCGAGGACCTATCGCCGGAAGTTTTGGCCAAAGTGATGGAAACTGCCATAAAAATGGCTCAAATGACAATCAACTGTGGTGGCGGCCAATTACATGACATCATATTCTCGACTTGATGTAAAAAAATTAAAAGACCAAATAAAAATAATCCACAAGAAGAATCAAAGATTTTCAGTTTTTTTTTTAATTACAGCCAAAAAACATCGGAAGTTTACTTTTGCGGAGTATTCAACAAGCACAAAATGGCGTTCGTGTCATAATAAACAAATTTGGAAAAATATGCTTAGTAAAATTCAAAATAAGGAACATAAGAATTTATTTTAGAGGTATGGTTCCTTGGGCAAAGTTTCTTATTTCTGATCCCTAGAATACAATTTTCCTTGTCACTTGGCCGATTTTTTTGCGTCTCTAAAATTCGACTCGCCCTAGTACACCGATCAGTTGTACGTATGCAAACATTATTTTACTGGATTTTGTGACGATTAGTCCTTAACTGGCCATAGCTCCCACATAAGATCCACTTTCGAGACTAACTTTATAGCGATAGGGCTGGACGTTGTTGATCAGAAATGTTTTATGTTGAAAATGGGCAAAATAAGTCCATCTGAAAAAATTTCAGAATAAAATGTCCGTCCGTTGTTTAAATTGTATGAACTAACAATAAACATTTCATATATTTGGTCAATTCACAAGGTCTCTTATCAGTCATAATGTCCTAATATATCACGACTCGGCGGCTCGGCTTAACCGACTCTTAGGCATTCGGCGTTGGTCTCTGCTAGTTGGTTACGATAACACAATAAACATGGCATAGAAAGTAGTAGTATTGTTGTATATTTTTTGCTTGAAAATCAATAAAAACTATTGTGAAATATTAGGATAAGAGACCTTGTGAATTGACCAATTATATGTAAAAAGTTGTATTTATCAAGTCCAACCAGTGCTGAACGAAAAAGTTGTATTCATAGACGTGTATATTAACTTGGTGTCCCTCTTTCTTAATCGATTGTGGTTAATACTACTTAAGATATTACGGGCTAATAGTTTCTTAAAAGAATTCAAGTTATTTCAAATATGTTTTCACATGTATTGTGTTTTCCATAACACCATATTTATGTTATTATTGAGTTGTAAAGCAGGAGTTTACAGTCTAAACTACTAGATCAAAATTGATGATTACTTTTGATTTAAAAATGGTGTCAACTTGTTCATTAAAAGATTCCCAAAGAAACTTTTAACAGCAGGCTAATAGGTCTATATGATTACACTTTTGTGTGATCAGTGAAACTTTCCATTCTGAGGAAAAAGTTTCAATGGGTAAAATAGCATTAAAAATTTCAAGAAATGTTTTCTTTGCTACTTTGCTGATTCAATCTCATGAATTTAAAAATGATTTGCTCTAATCGGGGTAGCATGTTGAACAGTTTAATATTTTGTTTTTCAAAATTGCAAATGGAATGATCGATTTCTTGTGGTATACTTATTTAAAGACATTAATTTCTAACAATAATTTTTTACCATTTTAAGTTCATTTGTGTTCCACTGTAACTCATTCATTCTACTATATATCGAACATACTTATATATGAGTGCTACACATATTCGCCTTATTATCTCAGATCAATACAGGGAGTTAAAGTTTCTATAAACGTTTTCATTCTTCTATGAGCCCCGACCTACGCTAACAAATTGAAAGTGTGTGTGCATGTGTGACTGTGTGTTCGTTCATAATCGTCTGTGCTTGACTTGACTTGGTTTTGGTCTATAATGGCAATATGTCTGTATGTCTGTCCGTTTGCCTATTGACTTCAATTCAATTTTTGAACTAAAGCTTATTTGGTGTTTAACATTAAGATATTGAAGTTTTTTTTGTTTTGTTTTTGTATTTTGTTATCCCAATAGCTTACTACCAGCTATGAAAGATCGCTGGTATTGTCTTATAGTTGTAGTTGTTGGTTACAAGACTCTGCACAGTCTTCCATGGAGCTGTGTATGTGAACTAGTTGTGTCGTGCGCTTAGAGTGTGTGTTATATGTCGATATTTATATCGATATTCCACCATCGTCGTAGTCATCGTCAGCATCATCATCATTGCCACCACCACTACACTACCGCTCCACCATTATTTGGTATCAAAATAACAACAACAGCATCACCAAAGAAGTCAATGTTTTGGCTTTTTAGTTGATTTTGCTTTTGTTTTTAGTTTTCTAGTAGTAGACCACCTTAATAGAGTCTCTATTTCGGTGTTTGTCAGTGTGAAGGCACCACATATGAACTTATTTTTCAGCTTTTTGGCTGCTTCGTTTCTTTGGTTTTTTTGTTTTTTCGTAAGCCGTCGGATAATTTGTTGTGTCATACAAATCACTGATATTTTAGGTGTGATTGTTTGTTGCATGACTATTTAGAGGAGCATGAGTACGTTGGTGTGCGATAAGAGATCTTTGAATTACAGGAATTTATATTAAATCATGACGTAAAAGTTAAAATTGATTCATAAAAATGTATAAACCCAATTGACTCCAATGGCCAAATATTGAACTTTGTCTTTGAAGTAGCAAGATCAATGGTAATGGTTAATGGGTTCTGCGTTAGCAAAGTTTTTATATTCATTAGAAATGCTTAAGATGTATTAAGTGTATGTAAAGGATATTCATTAAGAGAAGCGGATATGCAAATACATGTAGACAGATTACACTGTGCGACAAATTTCGGGTCATCTTTTTTAGTCTTAATGATTCCAATACGAAATTAAAGTGGACGAAACATATGCTGATGATGTCATTATGTTAGCTAATGGAAAATTCCCCGTGACTTTCTCTGGAGTAATGAAATGTGTTCTCAAACAATGAAAACTGTGAACCATCAGTTGTGGTCTTACTGTAACTCCTCAGAAAACGGAGGCGGTTCTATTTAAAAGTAGTAGAATACTGAACTACAGGGTTCCTAAAAAAATGTATTGCTGTTAAAAGATGCGAAGTTTATAGGTGTGATTTTTGATTGTAAACTTAAATGGACTCCTAACCTGAAGAGAGGGTTATCGAAGAGTATGCGCCAATGTATTGCTGTCGAATAATTTATTGGATACATTCCTCGATAATTAGACTAATATTGGCACATATTTTACTTGTATGGTTCATGCATGGACGAACGTACTCACACTCTATTCGTGGAACGAGTGAATAGAATAGAATACCAGCGCCGAATGTTACTGGAGCTCGGGTTTATAATACAGTGCACTCGCGGTAACGTGAACTAATTAAAACCAAGGGAGTTGAAGTTAGTGAAATTGTTCACGTTAGCGATTGTCGAATATCATAGAATAAATATAAAATTTTATAATATAAACCTGTGTTTTACACGCTTGAACCTGAAATTCTTTTATTATTATTTTCATTATTAAAAAATAAACAAAAATTATTGATTAAAATGAATTACAAAGCAAAACGAGATCACGACATAAAATTACTCATTCGTTGTCATACAAAAAATATTAATTTAGAGGATACAAACACATTTTTAATATAATATAACTTTAAACATCGAAATTAATGTATGTATTTCAGTGTTGTCTACATGCATCGAAAACAAATGCAGTGAAAAAAATTGTTCACGTTATAGAGCTTTCTGAGTTTGTTCACGTTACAGAGTAGTCAATGTAAACAAAAGCTTGTTCACGTTAGGCGGTGTTCACGTTAGACGGTGTTCACGTTACCGCGAGTGCACTGTATGTAGAACACTGCAAATCGATCCGTTGCATCTCTACATCTCAGAATGCACTGAGGACAAAAATAGCCTGATACAGAATGATCAACTCAACATGAGAAGAACCGGATACTCTTCTTTGATATGCAGTGATTACAAGGAGAAAACGAAAACTGATTATGTAATGGCGCAAGTTCATTGCCACAAGAAGAAAACTTGAAGAAGTTGACTGTATTTTTCGTGATTTTAAAATTTGAGTGTCATTTTAACCCCAAGTGCCATTAATGGTTAATTTTCATTTTTGTTCTGTTATTATAAATACTAGACTTTATGTTATAGTTTTCTTAAGTTTCAACAAAATCGGCCCAAAACTAAATAACATTTCGCTATCTTTAAATTAGAAATTCCAAATGTTGAAAAATTTGACATTTGAGCTTGCGATTTAAGGTTTAATGATTTACAATTTTAGTAAAACTTTTAGAGTATATTAAGGATTGTCCGTACTATAATATTCTGTATAGGTTTTACTTAAAAATCATAACAGTAAAGAAATAAAGCTAATTCGCCAAAAAATGGCCAAATAATTTGTTTTTCTCGAAAATTTCAAAATTTAAATCGCAGGTATGGAAAAACTATAAGAGATATTTTCATAGTTTTTTCATATTTTTATTCCCTATTATATTCTCAATAAATCCCAATGAGATGATAAAAAAATTCTGAAATTTGTTTAACAAAATTTTTCAAAAATTGAAAATGGAGTTTTGAAATAGCCGTTAAAAAAAAATTATTTTGTTGGTCATACCTGCGAATGGGTTAACGGTATCCTGCGAATACAAAAACTCATATGCAAGTAAATATGGATATATTTTATATAAAAATGAGCTTTTATTTTAATATTTATCAAAACATGTTAATTTCGTTCCTATATTTCATGTTCTAGTGGCCTGAGACACGTTAATGGTCTGGGGAATTTTTAATAACTTTAACATTTTTTTGACCAATTTCTGCTTTTTGTGTCTCATTAAAACGACAATTACGTACACATTTCTATTCTTATAAATTAAATTGCAAAAGTATTTTTTTAATGGCAAAATTTTTACAAAAACTAAAAAAAATGAATTTTTTCCCCTTGTAAATGCATCTCAAAACTTCAGAGGGTTTGCGGCAGGTCTTAACCCTAACCGATTAACCTAAAATTTTTTCAGGATGATTTTTTCCATTGTTTATTAAGGGCCACCCTAATGTGGCCCCACGGGAAATAATTGAGAGGTGTCATATCGCACTACCTTGGAGGCCAACTGACTGGTCCATTTCTCGAAATCAAGTTACCGACAAATTTTGATTTCAATAAATCGATGATTGCGCAGCGCAATCCTGTTCAAACCAAATCTCGGCCGGATCAATATCATTCATATTTTCAAACAAAAAATCATTGATCATGCTGCAGTAACGATCTTCATTATCTGCAACGCAACCTCCGGCTGAAGTTTTCAAGAAATAAGGACCGATGATGCCAACCGAAACGGTGCATATTTCTGGATGTAATGGTATATGTGGATTGGACTCACTTTGTATGCCGCAATTTTGTTTATTAACAAACCCGTTAAGCCAAAAATGAGCATAATCGCTGAACACAATTCTACAGTAAAACAGTAAGTTGCGGGAATCGATGACTGATTTTCCAAGTAAATTTGGATTATTTGGTAACAACGTTAGCGTCAATATATTCATGATGATTTGTAAGAGTGTACTGATCATAAATGTCAAAAAGTGAACGGAGTATGACACCGATAGAACTTTCTTAAAATTCGGAACATCAATAGGGTCTTACACGTACCAAGGATGAGCTCAAGAATGTTCGTGAAAAATAAATTATAAAACTACAAAGCCACCCAAGGATTGATATTTCAAGGATTAATATAAGACTAACTTTATAAAAATTGGATAATTCGTTATAGAAATATACACAAAAACTTAAATTTTTTCATATATAAACCTATATATCAATTATATCGAGAATCCCCATGGTCCCATTCTGAATTATATATTGTTAATCAAGCTATAACTGAATCATTGGAAAATGTAACGATTTTCTATAGTATATTCTGTTTTGATAAGAAACAGGTTACTAGAAAAATATTTTAAAATCTACGATTCATTAGCTTTAATATGAGATGATGACACTGTACAATCTGACTAACAGTTCTAGAGTTATTAACAGTTTTACTGTAGGTATGTGTATATTTGTATAAAACCCACACTAAAGCGAATTTAGAAATTCCGGAAATTTTACAATTTTGTTTGGCCATGGAAACATGTATACGAAAGATTATCGAAATCAGAAAAGTAAAGGTTCAAAAATTCATTATTGTTATCGAATTTTTTCGTTCTGTCCCTAATGATTTACTAAATGTTCACGTTTTCGGCCATTCTAACGTTTCAAACATGAGAAAAAACATGTAGTGCTCAAAAATTGGAATTTTGCAAAATTAATAATGAAATAATGGATATAAAACAACAGTATAAAGGGATATAGAACAGAGATATCCACATATTAACTGATTGCGTGACATACCACTCACTTGCTAGGAGACCATACAAATCTGGCTGAATATGGATAAGCAGAAGCCACGATTTGCGATAAATCTGCTAAGAATCCATCAATCCTTATAACGGTCATAAATGGCCACTGAACTAAGGAGTATCTGACCCAAAAAGCTGGTCAAAACTGCAAACATTAATTTAAAGAAATTTAAAATCCTGAGTACACAGAAAAAATTATTGATACTTTTTATTTAATAAAAAATTGTATTAATTTAAAAATTTAATAGAATAAAAATTGTAATTGATTCAATACTTTTTATAATCAAATATATAAATATATTTCTGGAGAAACAAACGAAACTAAAACAAAATATAAATTTGACAGTTTTTGAAAAATATAAAATAAAAAGCAAAAAATTTCCTAAAAAAAAGTTTATTTTGGAAAAGAAAAAGGGATAAAATATATGTTTATGGGATGGAAAACTAAACAATGATCGGATATAGAATTCCAATTGAGTTCCAATATAATTTCTAGAGGTGAGTATACATGTAATATAATGGTTATATTCTTCAATATTGTATATTACTCGTATTATTTCACATTTTCAAGACAAATCGATGCTTGTGTTAATTGCTTGTAACGCGTTGGTTTTTTAAGGACTTGTGGAGCAATTGCGTTCCAATATAATGTTTAGAGGTGAGTACATTAAATTTAATGGGTTGATTATGGATGGCAACCGAACTTTAGTTGCCATCTGTAATACCATTTAGGCAACTGACTGAAGTTCGGTTGCTATCCATAATCGACCCATAAATTAAATTTTGTATAAAATGTAATTCTAATATTGGTTTCACATTTCTAGTCAAATCGATGTTCATGCTAATTGCCTGGGAGACGACAGATTTTATGGATAGATACATAGATAGATTATAAGTACAATATAAGATTTAATTTATGTAACGTACACTTACATTCATACAATTCATTGAATACAATAGATATTGTGCATTACATTACATACATTACATACATTACATACATTACATACATTACATACATTACATACATTACATACATTACATACATTACATACATTACATACATTACATACATTACATACATTACATACATTACATACATTACATACATTACATACATTACATACATTACATACATTACATACATTACATACATTACATACATTACATACATTACATACATTACATACATTACATACATTACATACATTACATACATTACATACATTACATACATTACATACATTACATACATTACATACATTACATACATTACATACATTACATACATTACATACATTACATACATTACATACATTACATACATTACATACATTACATACATTACATACATTACATACATTACATACATTACATTTACATTTTTTTCTGTGTACACAGCTCGATAGGCAGCATTATACATCACCAAAATTCTGCATCATATTGTAAATTTTCAAGACTTTATGTTTATGGCAGATATGAGACACTGTCAAAGTAAGAAAAGAGAAGAAAATTAAATGATTTTTTATTGTTTTTTTTATACCCTTCATATAATATATAGATTTGTCATTCCGTTTGTAATTTCCACAATAAAATTTTCGACCCAATAAAGTATATATATTCTGGATCCTTATAGATAGCGGAGTCGATTAAGCCATGTCCGTCTGTCTGTCTGTCCATAAATAACGGTGATATGAGCAAAAATCCGAGACAACCTCTAAAAATTTCATTAAAAAAAAAACAATTTATTGCATGCTTTGACAAAAAACCAACTAAACGTTGTTGGGATGTGTGTTGGCTTCATTGCTTTGCGTATTTTGTTTTTGGTGTTTCGTTTCGTTTGGCGTTGTTGTTTTTATACCCATCACCTTCGTGAGAAGGGTATATATAAGATTGTTATTTCATTTGTAACTTCTACAACATAATCTGTTCGTCAGCAATTAAATGTAAAATTTGTAAAAGTTTTCTTGATATATTTAGGATTCTATACGCTGAAAATGGGCAATTAATGCATCCACCACAAAGGTGAAGGGTATATAAGATTCGGCATAGCCGAATATAGCACTCTTACTTGTTTCGATTTTAAGAGGTTTACAGTGGCACAGATAAAAGTACGTACTCCCTCTAAAATTTCGGTTTAAGAATAACCCTGGATTTCTGATCGATATTTTTGCTTGCTTTTGAAAGGCATCGAAACACTGTCAAAAACTAACTACAAAAAGTCCGGTTAACTTTCCGCTTATTGTACTTTTACACATAAAACTTAATATGGCAGCACAGATAATTATACGTACGATGCCAAATAGAAACGGTACTTTTTAAAAATAAGTAGATTTAATAAAAAAAAAATATTATACGGAAAGTGTTAAAAGCTTAGTTTGTAAGCAATTCTTAAAGACTGCAGTAATTTTAGAAAAAAAATTTACTTTTTTGTTAAAATGGGTAAGAAAACAAATGACATTTGTATCGAAATGCGTGAACATATTTTAAAATTGAGGAAAGATGGGAATTCCTTAAGTTCAATTGCTCAAATTGTTGGACGTGCCAAGTCTACGGTGCAGACCGTAATAAAAAACTTTTCTGAATCTCAATTCCTAGCAAGCAAGCCAAAAACTGGACGTCCACCCAAAATTACCCCACGAGTTGAGCGATTTATAAAAAGTGCTGTTAGTAAAAATCCTAAAACAACAGCCGTGGAAATTCGAAATACTTTGGAAAATGACCACAATATTAATGTTCATTCAGAAACAGTGCGAAGTGTTTTGCGAAAAAACGGATTCCATAGCCGCGTACCAAGAAAAAAACCATTAATAAGCGAAATAAACAGAAAAAAGCGGCTCGACTTCGCACTTAAGTATGTGTACAAAACAACAGATTTCTGGGCGAATGTGATTTTTAGTGATGAAAGCAAGTACAATTTATTCGGTTGTGATGGCAAACAAAAAATTTGGCGCAAACCTAATGAAGAGCTGCAGCCGAAGAACCTCATTCCAACAGTTAAGCACGGTGGTGGTTCGGTCATGGTTTGGGGCTGCATGTCGGCGAATGGAGTTGGAAAACTGCGATTTGTGGAAACAAATATGGACCGATTTCTTTATTTAGATATTTTGAAAAGCAGTTTGAAAGATTCCGCAAGTGTTTTGGGTCTTAGTGGCACCTGGTATTTCCAGCAGGACAACGACCCAAAGCACACTTCGCATATTGTCAAAGAATGGCTTCTCTATAATGTCCCGAAACAACTCCATTCGCCTCCCCAATCACCAGACCTGAATCCCATAGAGCATTTATGGGATGAATTGGAACGGCGCATTCGAAAAAAAACTTACAGAAACAAACAACAACTTAAAGATGGCTTGGAATATGAGTGGAATAAAATAACGTCTGAGACAACAAAAAAACTGGTATTTTCAATGAGTAATCGATTGAAAGCAGTAATTGAGGCAAAAGGAGGTCCAACAAAATACTAATGAAATAATATATACCTGAAATTCTTTTTGTACATTAATCTTTTTTAGAGTACGTATAATTATTTGTGATATTAAATAGGCTTTTGTGTTTTTTTTATTAAATTGAAGTTTTTAATTTTAAATTTAAATAATGAAATAAATATTTGTGTTCATTTGAAAATTATTGATTCATTTACTTTTTTTAAATATCACCAATTTTTGGAAAATTAAAGAATTTTTAAGGGGTACGTACTATTATCTGTGTGACTGTATATGATATTTTTTGTGTATAAGCGAATAGAAGTTTGACATTGAATTTGTTTTTTTTAGAAAGACTTATTCAGTTTTTAAACAAAAAATATATCTTAAATATTTATGTTGAAAAAATCCATTCAAGAATTAATGAAAATTGTTGCCAATGTTATATACATATATACCGCAAAAACAATTTGAATTGTCTATTTGAAGAAATAAATTAAAAAAGTTATTCAACTTTGCTCCATTATTTTTGGAGATTTTTTGAAAATTTCAAAATTTTTCTATTTTTGATCATCAGACACTTTTTGTAAAACATATCACTCAGAGGTTAAGCATTACAATGACGAGGAATAAGAGGATAACACAGAATATCTTTTCTGTTATTGTCCGACATCTTCTCTTACTGAACAAATACTTGTTGACAAAACCTGTCTATCCAGAGGCGATTTAAGTAATATCCAGAAATTCATTATAACAACAGTACACCAGAGAAAAAACAACTTAAAATCAATAACAACCCTATTGAATGAATAAGAATCATTAACGAAAGTCTAATAATGTTGAATTTTTTTATTTCAATAAGGAACAATATTAATTTAAAGTTGTAAATTATAGATTTATCGTATTTTTCTTTATAATAAACATTAAGTTGCAGTTTTTCCCTCAGTGTATGACTAGAGAATGACTGAAACATAGGACGAATGCTGCGATGAACACAAGGTAACTCAAATGGACCTACGGTTGGACCCATGTTAGCTATGCTTCAGGTGATTAAACCTAAGCTATATATTTCGTAATGAAGACCAGACTGTGATCTGAAGATATTTGAAGAATGTGTGATGAGGAAGAGGAGAACACACTTTACTTTTAAATGCTATGCATTAGCACACAATCAGCTTAAATGTTTTGTCTCCTTATTCTTTCAGAATCTAAAGGTCTTAAGACACATCAGTAAAAGTAAAATACTCTAAGCTAGCAAAAATTTTCTAAAAATATGACTAACAGGTGGCGCAATCCTCCTATCAGAAAATGCTATAAATTTTGCGAGGCCCCTAATGTCACTTCTGTTTTGACATTTGTGTAGTAAACACATGCGAAATACACGTTAATAAACAATGTTACGCTACACTGCTCCAGAACGCGGAATATTGCTGACTATTTATTTGACCAATAATCGGCAAAATTTATAGCATTTTCTGATAGGAGGATTACTTTTGCGCCACCTTGTAGTTATACTGTTCTTATGAATGCTGTTGACGATAACAAAGCTAACAATTATGGAGGAATCACTATGGATCCATAAAAAATAAGTGTTCCAAACAATTAATGTGTGTAGTTAAAAGTTTAAACCCAAACTAATAGCCTCTTTAATTGGTCCTAATAGTCACCAATGTAGAAAGAAAACAAATAGATGAAATCAAAGGAAGGTCTATAGAAAAACCTCCTCAAATATTCGTTCCCCAAATTCGAGTATCATTTGTCGGTCTAACGATTACAGAATATGGTGATTTTGATCTCTTCTTTCAATACACGGAGAAAACAGATTCATAGTAGCAACCGAATTTGTTGCCATTCGAATGATTCGGTTGCACACATCGAATTTTTCGGTTCTATTAACAGAACTTCAGTTGATAAAGAAGAATTTCGGTGGAAGTTTTCTGAAATTGTGTAGTCGCAACTGTAAAATTCGGTCACTAAGTCAGAATCAAATTCGGTTGCTACTACGAATCTGTTTTCTCTGTGTAGCTTTTTAAAACAATTTGTTCTGAACCGGTGCTTAGGAGCTTGGATTGGTAATATGATGTCCAATGAGTAAATTCTACTGAAAAGCGAAGGTATTCTTAATATTCTATAGACTGATTCAATTAGAGGTTTTTTCAGGCTTGTACAAGTATTTGGTTTTATTGAAAACTTTTGAAGGAATAATATTTTAAATAAACAAACATTTTTGGAACAACATTTACCATAAAAACCTGAAATTTCATGATTTTCAGATTTTCATAAATTCCTTAAAAAATCTTGTTCATAATTTTAAATTACCCAATCTTAGTGAAAAAATCTTTATTATAAAATACCATAATCTAAGAACTTTAAAATTAATATTTTAACATTTGGATTTTTTTTTCTTGTTAAATAAAATAATATATTTCTAATATGTATTTAGTTGTATCACTAGTTGTCGTTGGTTATTGTCATCATTAATCTATTGACTCCCAAAGGTCTCTGCTAATGATTACAAAGAGACCAAATGTCTACCTCTGTATCCCCCAAAACACACACACACACAGAGATACCCTCACCTATACACCAAAACACTCTTAAATAACATTTAAATTTATACTTAAAATGCAATAACAAAAACAACAAAAAGATGAATATTTTTTATCATCTTAACGAAATCAGATATTCTGGAATAATTTAAAGATATTTTTTTTAATATTTCGTTTCGTTTTTTGGTTCTTTGGTTTTTGTTGCTGGCTGATTCTAATACTTCTTGATTCATAGAAATGTAATTTATAGTTTCCTTTTGTTTTCTCATGTGTTTTGTTTTTGTTGCTGTTCATCTTTATGGGTAGAATCAGATGAAATTATGGTGCTGGTAGAGAGAATCTTTGGGATTTTGTGGCAGCCTTTTCTGTTGATGTTTTTGTTGTTGCTAGTATTCAGTTTTTTATTTATCACCACACCACCTATATGGCCTCATTATTGAAAACAAAAAATCAATAAAAATATATTAATTTTTTATATAGAGATTTGTGGGTTTCCATTTTTTTCTTGTTAGAAAATAAATTTTTTTAAAAAAAAATAAAATATCAAAATATTTATCACTGATTTCCTTAATGACGATTTATTTCTCAAGAATTTCATCCATTTTTGTCTCGTTTTGTTCTTGTGTCATCTTCAAATGAATGAAATAAAGAAAAAAATAATATTATGATGGGCAGAGAGCGAGTGTGTGTGAGTTGTCCCTGATGTTAAAACAAGTTTTTTTTTAAATACATTTTTTAGTTGTGTATTCCAATTCCAATAACTAATCTTGAGGTGCTAAGACCAACATCTACTAGTGCTACGCATTAATGTTCACATTATTGAGATCTTAATTGGCTGATAAAGTTAGCTGGAGTAGATGGTAGAGGGTTAAGACAACATTTTTTTCAATATCTTTTATTTCTTATAAAAAATTCTTAATAAATATGAATTGTATTGATAATACTTTAGAGTTATTTTTAAGTTAATTAATGAAATTATGGTTATTTTAAGTTAAAAGACTAATTAAATTTTATTTGCATTTAAGTAATATTATGTAAAAATAACTAATTTGAATTTAAGGCTTACAGTAAATTTAAATGAAATACATATATTTTGATTGAAACTCGTTATTTAGAATGTTTTTTCCAATCAATTCTTACCATAAATTACAAAATTATATATATGGGGCATTTCATTTCAAGTGAACCAAATTTTGAAATCGATGTCTTCCGATTGGGATGAAATTTGCACCATGATTAGTTCTATTGGATAGTAATTCAACAAGATCGGTGGAGAACTTTCTGAGTTAGAGGGGGTCAAAATTTTACATTTTGGCCAAGCAGGTGTTTTTTCTCCTCCATGACTTATTGTTTTTAGCAAAATGTGTCCCAAATAGTTTAGATAGATACTTCTTCAATCTTTCGAAAAATAAAAAAAAATTTATTTTTTTTCCAAAATCAAAAACTTGTTTGACTTTTTTTTCAAAATGGGAGGGTATAATGCGTATGTGCTGATGTTTGTAACGCTTCGTCTAACACCTTAAACGCTATATTCGTCTATCACCTTAAAGTATTGCAATCGACTTAGAATATCTTTTTGAGTCGAAAGTGAAACTGGTCCATAATTTCCCTTGCTCCATATAAAAGTCCTCACGAAATATGATATTATATGTCATAAATGCACAGATTTTTTCAACAAATACATTTTAAATACAAATAAATCAATTTAAAATACAATAAAACAATTTTACCAAAAGAAGTTTCATACGGAAATAAATCGCTCAAACAATTTCGATCGGCTCATAATAGCTCCCATATGAAGTTCACTTCCGAAAATTACTTCCGTAACTCTTAAAAATTATTCAAAACCGCGGTTTCGGTTTTAAAAAATAGAAAACCGATCGGTTTCGGTTCGGTTTTGTGACTATTAAATCGGTTAACTATTAAATCAGTTGATAATATAGGAACTGCTAAACAAATTTAAAGTTCAAACGAGTGTTTACGAGGATATAGGAAAATTTGTACTTTTTCTTTAATATATTAAATTAGTTAATGTTGGCTAATATGCTTCTCAGTAAAGAAATAATCAAGAATAGGGTGCTCAATTGTATTATGATACCAAAAATGAAGAACTAGAACTAAGGAGTACTTTTTCGTTCTTCAAAATGAATTTTCCATAATATATAACCTAGAATCAGGAAATTACTTTGAAATTTCAAAGTTGACAGTGGTTTAAGTGTGGAAAATTTTTACTTTTTCTTCTAATGGTATTTTTTATTATAATAAATATAAGCAAGATATTAAACACACTTGATCCTGACTGAGTTAGAATATAAAAAAGGAAATTGCAGATACTTTTTCGAACTAGTAGTACTTTTTGAATATTTTATAACTATGGACCTAGAATCGCGAATTCAAAACGGATAATTAATATTACTATTTCTTTATTGTAAAGGTACTTTTTGAATATTTTATAATAATAAACCTTAAAATTAGGCACAAATGATTCTGAATGAGTCAGAATTCACGAAAGGTGATTATAGCCTTACCTTTCTTTTGTATTTTCTATAATAATGGAGACCAAAATATGAAATTCATGACATTCATGATGCTGAGTAGGAATACAAAATGTGGGTCTTTATAGTATTGCTTTTGTTCTAATAATACGTCTAGAATGAGCTACAATCCACATTACAATGAATCAATAAACATGAAACTAGAGACATATTTTCCTGAATTGGTATTAATTTACAAAGGGAGACTTAATAGTATTATTTCTTTATTCCAATTGAGGTGGCGAAGCGCACCGGTCAGCTAGTACTCCATACTTTTATCGGATATTTGAAAATAACTAAGACTTTGTTACAAAAATTTTGCATTATTTAGCTTGCGAAAGGTAGCCTGCTACATCATCTGAAGCAATTATTGTAATACAATTTAAAAAATTTAAACAAATCTTAAGATATTTTTACCGATCTGTGTTTACAGATATTGGATGAAAAGTTTGTTTCTCATTTCTAAATTTTGAATTTTTCTAGTGAAGACAGATTAAAAGTGAAAACCAAAGAATAATTGTCGGTTTCGGTTTTAGGCCTTGAAAAACCGCGGTTTCGGTTTCGGTTAAAACCGAATTGGAAACTCTAGTCTAAATGCTCAATCTAGCCGGAAAAAAGTCATAACTCGCTTTTGAAAACCCGTGCCGACATGAAACTTGGTACGTTTATAGATTCCATCAATATAAACAATCTGAGAAAAAAAAAAAAATATCTTTTTTGTGCATGAATGTGTGTTGTTGTATGTAAATTTTTTCTTTGTGGGTTTGTTTGAACCCTATAGACGGCGAAACGGCTAGACCGATTTTCCTGAAATTTTCACACCGCCTTTTTGTATGTGTGGAAGGAATTAAAGGCTACCTTTCATTGAAAAATTTTAAGTGGACGAAATGCCACGCCAACCTTAAAGATAAAAATACAGCTCCTTTTTTGTAATGGACATGTTAAACTCTAAATAAAATAAAAATCGTTGAGGCAAAAAGTGGCAGCTAATTTTTCAAAGATTAGAAAGCTAAATCTATATAAATGACGACAACATAAAAACTAAAGCTTAACTCTGTTAAATTACCATTTGAAACTCTAATAGAATTTGGACATTGAACATAAATTTCACATTTAAAACACACATGTATATAATTGCATTTTTTTCTAAACAAAACATATTTTCTGAAAAATTTAAACAGTAATTTTTACTCTTACCTTTGTTATATAAATTACACCAACAAATTTTTTTTAATTGTTCTTATTATTTTTTGACGACAATTTCCCTGTCGCTTGAGATATTAATTTTTTAACAAAGAAGCAATTACTTGTTTTTGAGGCAATGTATCAATGCTGTGTAGCTATTTAAAGGCAAAAAATATGCCGTTTTGTACTATGGACACTTGTCAACATATTACCATACAAAAAATTTGCTTTTAAAACATTTAAAGAAATTACTTTTTTCCGGCTAGATTGAGCATTTGGACCACTGTGGGCCACTTCAAAACACGTACCTCATTGGATTGTAACCACTTGGTTACCACTCTAGATGTGTGTTTGGGGCCATTGGACTGCTGCAATCTCCAATCTATAAGTATATTTTCCTCATCGTATAGATACATAATAGTGTTTAAAATTGATCTGTATCTGATTACAGTCATAGTTTGTGAAAAACTTAATATTGCATTCTGTTTTGAAAACTTTCACAAACAATCAAGATATGCCTCATTAAAATTGGTGGAACAAAACCTCTGTTCATATTATTTTATAGACCAAAAAACTCAATTCCTACTTTCTATCGAATGGTGATTGAGTAAAAACGCATATAACAATATTGTTCCCAATGTCTCCAGAATATTTCATTTACACAACTCTAAATCCGAAATCGTTTTAATCATTTTGTTTATATTTTTCAACTTAAGGAAACTGTAGTTAATAGACATTGGATTA
This sequence comes from Calliphora vomitoria, assembly GCA_942486065.2. Lineage (NCBI taxonomy): Eukaryota > Metazoa > Arthropoda > Insecta > Diptera > Calliphoridae > Calliphora > Calliphora vomitoria. Next base: position 68,693,399 of record OW818030.2, on the reverse strand, counting down.
TGAAATTTTGCAATTTTGTTGCTAGAAGTGTCATTGACACAAAATTATTTGCAATTTTGTCAAAATCATAATTACGTAAGAAATAATGTACAGTTAAGTTCGTTTTCATAGATTTTTAAAGAAAAGTGATATTGCCTATATATGTTTGGATGTCCTAAGCAGGGCGTCAATTGACCCTTCTTGTTTACAATGCGACTGGTCCAATGTATTCAACGCATTGGTTTCACATACCGTTTACATAGAGTTAGTACACAACTAGCTACCTAATTGGTTACTTGATTATCTACATTACTAGTTATTTTCACATGTACGGGTGCTCATTGACCGTAGTCTGTTAAATATACTTCGGATGTACAGTTCAATAACCGCTTGCTTTTAAACAAACCTTTCTCCGACAATTTTCCAATAGATTACTTCTTGTGGGTAAAATAACTACTTCCTAGAATGCAGTACAAAATAAAGACACTTAAGTGAGAATTTCATTCACGCTAGGTTACGTGGGATGTCATTATACTTAAACGAAAAGCAAATAAAATGTATGAGAATTCTATCAACACAATGTGTATAAAATCAGCTTGCATGAATTACTCACAAACAAGTGCAGTACAAAATAAATGTTTAAAATAACTATACTCTAGATTACTTAGATACACTAAAGTGACAATTGACTTCACGCTAGTTTACATGGAATGTATAACCCAAGATATATAAATTGGAGTAACCCAAGTGCTCAGACATTAGTGACAATCGCTGTCTATAAGGGGTACATTGTGTACTTGCCTAACTACTGGGTATTGTCAAATAAGTGCTTATATATCGCCATTACTAAAGTACTACTAAGTAATTGAAATATGTGTGGTATGTTAAACAGTAATATTAAGTCATTAACCAATTTTTGATTGGCTTATAATAACATTATTTTTGTAATTTATTTACTTTAGACTTTCTATTTATATTCCTTTCCTTAAACAAATATTAAAGAATTTTAAAACTTTTTACAAAATTATCCTTTAAACCATTACTGTTTTTTGATTTTATGAAAACAATTTTATTACTTTTTCGTGTTTTCTATGAATTTGTAAAACAACACAAAACAAATCGTTGAAAATCTCTGAAAGTGTAATAAAAAAAATATGTGCTTTTTGGAAAATCATGACATGCAAATCTAAAACAGTGCAAATATTCTGCATGTTTCTTGTCCGCAATTTCAATCAAAACTAAACTAAAGAAGAAACTTCTAGTGGTTTGTAATAAATAAATAAAATAAATAATACTGTGTGCAAGTGCTTTTAATAGAAAACATGCACGAACGCTAAGAATAACATACATATTTATATGAATTTTTAAACATGAAATTTATATTTAGAAAACACACCCAACTTTTAAACCTAGACACTCTTAAACACTAAAAGTTACTTAAAGTATTGAAAGCAGGGAGGTTTGCAAGGGGACAAAAGCTTTATAGCAGGACCCAAATAGTTATTTCGCTTGGACAGGTGTGGTCTATGTGATCGCTGACCTATTTCAATATGGGCTAGGCTCGGTATATAGTACAACGGATTGTATATCCCATTATATGTCATTGTACATTGATCATTAAGGAAATCAGGAAATAACTTGTAAAGCGAGATTTTATTAAGTGATATTTAATGATATTGTAATGCTGTTTTCTTTTCCTGCCGATATATTTCTCAGAATGTTCAGGTTCGTATTAAACGTAGATCTTTTGATATCATAGCTAAAAAATATCCAATACAGTATATTGAGTGTGTACTTCGGAAACTTCGGTATGGAGTTACTTGAAATTGCTCTGGTATTTGCCTTCTTTGAATAGAGAAACTTCTGTGAGGAAGAAATAAGAAGTACTTATATTCACAATGGACTTCGCCCTTCTTTGAATAGAGGAAATTCTGTGAAGAAGAAATAAGATTATAGATCTACACTGTATTTTTTGAAGCTGCTCGTTAGCTATTCTTTCAACACTAAGTTCGAATATTATAAGCTCAAAACACACTATAATCTTGATACTTACTATCGAATAGTAACAGGTGGCGCAAAAGTAAACTTCCGATGTTTTTTGGCTGTAATTAAAAAAAAAAAATTAAAAACTTTGATTCTTCTTGTGGATTATTTTTATTTGGTCTTTTAGTTTTTTTTTACATCAAGTCGAGAATATGATGTCATGTAAATGGCCGCCGCCACAATTGATAGTCATTTGAGCCCTTTTTATGGCATTTTCCATCACTTTGGCCAAAACTTCCGGCGATAGGTCCTCACATTCTTGACGGATATTGTCTTTAAGAGCTGCAAGAGTCTGAGGCTTGTTGACATAAACCCACGACTTCAAAAAGCCCCACAAAAAGAAGTCTGGAGCGGTCAAATCAGGCGATCTTGCTGGCTAGTGCAAATCGCCAAATCCTCTAGGTGGTGATTAAGGATGGCATGAGCGTATGTTAAACGCGATTGGAGGTCAGCAGCTAACAGTTGATGCACCGTCTGGACTTTGTACAGAAACATCTTCAAATCTTGTACCAAAATACGCTGTAAAGACCGTCGACTGATACTCATTTGAGTGGCACGTCGTCTGGTCGATGTCGACGGCGCTTCCATGACATCCTCGGCTACAGCAGCAATATTCTCTGCAGAACGGCTACTCCGGGGTCTGCCACGCCTGGCAGCATCTCGTGTTGTGCCAGTCTCTTCGAGGCGAGCGGCTAAACGTCGCAGTGTTTCACCAGTAGGCGTTGGACGGCCAGGAAATCTGCGACGAAATTCACGTTGTGCCAAAGTCACCGACCGATTATTGGTCAAATAAATAGTCAGCAATATTCCGCGTTCTGAAGCTGTGTAGCGTAACATTGTTTATTAACGTGTATTTCGCATGTGTTTACTACACAAATGTCAAAACAGAACTGACATTAGGGGCAAATCGCAAAATTTATAGCATTTTCTGATAGGAGGATTACTTTTGCGCCACCTTGTATATGAGGCATATTTTGCAAAATGTCTGTAAAATATGAATCAGAAAAGCTGCAGCAAAATATTACCAGCAATATACTAATTTTGGACCAAGCTTAAATACAATTGAGAGAGACATTTCTACCTGTTTCTCAGCAAACAAGCAATCAAGGTATAATGGAAATTTCAGAGCTTCTAGAGCCGTTAGAGCAAAGATATATACACATGGAGCAATATTAATTAGGCTGACAATTTCCCAATTTTAGATAGCAACCAAAATACAAAAAAGTCAAATAAAGTTCCCTTCCGCACTGACATAACTCATCTACATACACAAGTCTGTATGTATGAGTATTAACAAATGTTGCATCCATGTATAAACCATCTTTAGTACATTTACGAAATGTAATTGTAATAAGAAATCTGATCCTAATATAACTCATGATCATTTCATCTAAACATTAAATCTTCACATTAATGATTTCGTATGCGAGAATGAATTGCAAACAATGTATGTAGGCTGTAAAGAGAGTTTTAAAGAACAGAACTCAAAAAAAACTGCACAAGATTTGCATTTATTGTATTTGCAACACAACGGAACACAGGCAACCAACATGCAACAAACGAAATAACAACAGCATTTATGAATCAATGCCACATTTAGAATTTCATTCAATAAAATTTATTTATTTGTTTTGTTTATTATTCGACCATGTTATTTATTTCAGCATGAAAGACTGAGTGAAGTGAAGTGAGTGAAGGAAGGAAGTGTGGAAAGAAGTATGGAAGGAATGAATGAATGTGTCCCCTTTTAAATCTAGGGTTTGGAAGATTTCTCTTCTGGAAAAAAAGAACTTAATTTGCATAAATATTACGACACGATCATTTTCACAAAAAACTCAACAACAACAACAAAAAGAAACTTTTGAAAAAATATGGCATACAGAAAATAAATGTTAAAATAAACATTCATACATAAATATTTTATAAATCTTGGCTATAAAACCAACAAAAAAAGATGGCTATAATGCTAAACAGCTCCAACCGACACAACTTTTTGGTGAATTTTGTATTTTTTATTTTTTTTTTGTTCTTTAACACTTTCGTGCAATTTTCATTCAACACCTCGTTTAACAAATTCAACCACCAAGCACTCGCCGCTATCAATGTGGCAAGGAACATGCAGCATCATGGCTTAAACAAACATTTGTCGCAAATATGGTCATAATTCATGCAAACAAATAAATTTACATCGTTTTAACCACCAATGTAAACGTTTCCAACAAACCCACGCAGTTTTCTAAAATTGTTTTTTTCTTTCTTTTGATATCTAAAGTGAATTGCCAAAGGATTTGACTTGTATTCATATTTGTAGAGATTTTAAGGAAAAATATTACTTGTAATGTCATCATCAAATTTAGCATATTATCAAACAGGAATCTTTGATTGGTAGGGAAAAGGAAATATGGAAATATATACTTATGTATTGATTCGTCTATTGTATGGTACAGCTTTTGTTTTAAACAAAATCAAACGGAACCTGAAGAAGCTAAAATACAATTGATCGGAATAATAATTACGAACGAAATGTATGACAGGCCATTATTTTTGATATTTTTCATTAAATATGATTTTCTTTATGATACTGTGATTTATTTGACTAAAGTTTTTATTACCACATTTAAACATTTAAAATGTTCCATAATCGGGATTACAAATAAAAAACCTCCGTTCACCGCGATTATTGATTGATCGCAGTTTTTTTTTTAAATTTTATTATAAAAACTAGTAAGAAAGTATAGTCGGTCAAGCCTGACCATATAATAATAAGCAAAGATTTGATGCATATAAGGTTTATACAAATATAATGCATGTGTATAAATTCGAACATAGTCACCCCTATCGCGAATCAATATTTCACATGAAATGTGTTCCCTTTTCCCATTTTACGTTCATCAACTTTGTTCACGTGAAAAAATTCCCCTACATGGGAAATTTTTAGATGGAATTTTCTAAACATTAAACATCTGTTACGAACAAAGTTAACTATTGTGAATGAAAAGTTTAAGGGAATATCACGATAGCAAATTCCCCTTCGAGGGAAATGGATATTTCATGGGAACATAAATTTCACATGTTTTGCCGATAGGGGTGAGTGTTATTCACAATAGTAGTTCGTTACAATTACTTAAGTATAACAGTTTTTGTGTTTAGATCATATTACAAATTTCAGTTATTTTTAAAAATTTTTTCATTTATAATTATACAATTTTTGAAATAAAATAAGTAAAAAAAATTAGTATAATTTTTTGGTATAAAATCGTTCGAATTTATAGAGAATATATCACAGGTATTATAATAAATATGACTTTGGGCAAGAGATATACATACAAGCAAACATCACAATCGGGGTTTCGAGATTTTCGGGAAAATTTAAATCCCGAAAATTATAAGAAAGATACATATACAAGGTGGTGCAAAAGTAATCCTCCTATCAGAAAATGCTATAAATTTTGTGATTGGCCCCTAATGTCAGTTCTGTTTTGACATTTTTGTAGTAAACACATGCGAAATACACGTTAATAAACAATGTTACGCTACACTGCTCCAGAACGCGGAATATTGCTGACTATTTATTTGACCAATAATCGGTTGGTGACTTTGGCACAACGTGAATTTCTTCGCAGATTTCCTGGCCGTCCAACGCCTACTGGTGAAACACTGCGACGTTTAGCCGCTCGCCTCGAAGAGACTGGTACAACACGAGATGCTGCCAGGCGTGGCAGACCCCGGAGTAGCCGTTCTGCAGAGAATATTGCTGCTGTAGCCGAGGATGTCATGGAAACACAAATGGGTATCAGTAGACGATCTTTACAGCGAATTTTGGTACAAGATTTGAAGATGTTTCCGTACAAAGTCCAGACGGTGCATCAGCTGTTAGCTGCTGACCGCCAATCGCGTCTAACATACGCTCAAGCCATCCTTAATCACCACCAAGAGGAAGATGATTTTTCATCAAAAATAACCATGAGTGGTGAGGCCCATTTCCATCTTAGCGGGTACGTAAATAAGCAAAATTTACGCTTCTGGGACACTGAAAATCCGCGTGTAACCCACGAAGAGCCCGGGCGCCTAATCTCCCGATTTGGCGATTTGCACTGGCCAGCAAGATCGCCTGATTTGACCGCTCCAGACTTCTTTTTGTGGGGCTTTTTGAAGTCGCGGGTTTATGTCAACAAGCCTCAGACTCTTGCAGCTCCTTAAGATAATATCCGTCAAGAATGTGCGGACCTATCGCCGGAAGTTTTGGCCAAAGTGATGCCATAAAAAGGGCTCAAATGACAATCAACTGTGGCGGCGGCCATTTACATGACATCATATTCTCACTTGATATAAAAAAAATTAAAAGACCAAATAAAAATAATCCACAAGAAGAATCAAAGTTTTTCATTTTTTTTTTTAATTACAGCCAAAAAAACATCGGAAGTTTACTTTTGCGCCACCTTGTAATTTCAATACTTAGAATTTTGAGATAAATAAATTTGATTTTTGAGACATTTATAGGCTCTTGTATGAAAACTACGATTAATTCGTGACTGATCTTCACAATATATAATGGTGTAATTTATTCTCATTGAATTTTTCGTAAAATATGTGGTCTCAGTAAGTGGATTTAATTCGATTGATACAATTAAAGTTGGCAGTGAGACCAATATATTTGAGCGTTAGAAACATAAACACAAACATCTAACATCCTTCCCATGAATTTTAGTTTAGCAGGTATAATTAGAAACAGATGATTTCTAGAAATTTAATTCTTAGCACTATATAGTGGACCAAAAAACAATTTTGGAAATGATAGAACAAATTATTACAGATGCTACAAATCTACCTTTTGATAAGACACTAAGAATTTGAGTCTTCTTAAGGAATAAAAAGGCTCAAATGTATAAACAATTTATGCGCGTAAAAATTTCATTAAACTTATCACAAAACAAACAACAAAGAAAGAAAAATACAAGAATGAAAGCTAAAGCAGCTTAATTGAAACACATAAATCCAATTAAGAATCTTTCAAAAACTAAATACTCATACTAACAGACAGACAGACAGACAACAGACATACACTTACAAATATACAGATGGATTTAAACACACTTCTTTTTCTACTTACGCACAACATAACTATAATGAAAATGAAGTTTTCTGCTACAAAAATGGATAAATCTTTCAATACAAATAAGTATGAAACAAAGCCAGAGAAAATAAAAGTTAGTTAATCTAAAATAGGCCTGCAAATGAAAAGATAATGATGGAACCCACACTACATATTCGCTCACCAGTCATTCAGTCATTCAACCAAGACATAAATTAATATAAATTCATATAAGGATAAATTGATATGAAACAATACAACCAGCAGAAGAAACATTATTGGAATCACTCAACAATTACACAAGGTTAAACAAAATGAAAAGAAATAAGTAGAAAAAGAAAAAATCAGTAAGTAATACGAATTATTGCGAATACTTAGGAAACATCTATAAATGAGCAAGTATCTTTGAAATAATGGTAACACATCATACCAGATTGGATTTAATAAAACAACAAACAAACAAAAACATTTATACTTGTAGTTATTCGTACTTGTAAGATGCGATATGATACCCCAGGGATGGATTTATTTATTTATTGTACTCATATGTTGCTGCCGACAGAACTTATGATGCATTCATCTCATCATCAGATGGAACTCATGCGTGTGTTGTTACAACACAAAACTTTGCTTTTTCTTATTTTCATTTTTACCATTCGAGGGAAGTGATGATGACGTTTGATAAAAATCTATTTTTTTTTTTTCATTTCATAATACTTGTTCGAGTAAGTAGTTTTTCCACATGTTTGTATTTTATTAAGTACATGAAATTATATCAATGTTTTGGCCAACTTAAGTATGGCAAGAGAATGAAGGAAGACTTCTAATGAATTCAATCAAAAATCGATTTGTTGCTAAAATTACTACATAAATATTTGGCGATTAGGCTGCAACTGGTAAAAACTTAAGTGGGCTAAATCGTGTTCAAAGATGAGTGTTTATGTATTTGTGATGTGTTTCTGTCTGGCTATCTGTCAAAAATTGACGTACGAACATCAAATGGAATTTATGAGTTACAATTAAATAGAAATCAAAGAATGTAAGACGATGAAATTGTCTGCAAAAATATTTACTTTATTTTAATGAAAATTCGTCTCCCCTTTTGGAAGAAATTATATAAAAAAGAAACAAGTAAGAGAGCTATGTTCGTTGTGTCGAATCTTATATACCATTCACCAATTTATACTTTGAAATAAAATTTAAAAATTTTTTTTCGAAATTGTTTTTTAAATGTTTTTTCCAATTTTTTTTTAATTATTAGTGAAAAAAATTTATGACAAAAAAATGTTTTTTGTGAAAAAAAAATTCGGGTTAAAAAATATTTTTCTCGATTTCGACCCATTGTAGGTCCAACTTACTATACCCTAATATACATCGTTGTAATGGACTTTGAAATATTTATCATTAGATATCCATATTGTCTATATTTATGACTTAGTAATCGAGATATAGATCAAAAATAGGCTGATATTTTGCTGATTTTAAATATGAAACTTCTCGAAAGCATGTCTGACAGAATTATTGAAGATTTGGATCCCGAAGATATCTGGGGTCTTCAGAAAATTGATTTCAACAGACACACATACGGACATAGCTTAATCGACTGCGCTATCTATAAGGATCCAGAATATATATACTATATATACTCGGAAAACTATATTGTGGAAATTACAAACGGAATGACAAACTTATATATACCCTTCTCACGAAGGTGAAGGGTATAAAAATAATTGTGAAAGCATTTGTTTTGATTATACATACGTGTGTACCTAAAACATTACTCAAACTACTTATGTATGTTTTCTATAATGTATGTATGCTTAGACAAAATGCTATACTACATTTTAAGGACATTCTTTTATTTGGGATTGGTGTATCAACAGGTAGGAAGTGCTTATTAATATCCTGAGTGATACCCTAAGACAATTTAGGTCTAGAATATGGTATATGTTTCAAATACCACCAAATCTCAGTAAGAATGCACTTTTTCGTTTTAAAATAAAAATACATATTTTTTGAGATAGTTGTGTTTTTTTTTTTACTGGATTGTAAAGAAGACATGTTGCTCATGGACTACATGGCGATTTTATGAGACCCAAATTCGAAATTTTTGTGTAATTTTTGCTTGGCCAATCTAAGGCAAATCAAGTGGAGCTTAACAAGGAGTTGCTCATTGCGAGTCCTGTCGATACTCGAGTAAACGAGGCTAATTTGGTTAGTAGAGTAATGGGTAAGTAATTGATATAACAATATATTCAGACAATGTGTAGGTTAAGGTTCATGACTAACATGATTCCATAACATTGTTTAACCGATTCTTAATGCCATTAGGTTTAGAAGTAAAACAACAACAGTTTTGTAAAATCTAAAACGTTCTGGAATGTTTGGAAATTTGTCAATAAAAACAAAGAGTTAGAGACTATTTGAATTCCGGATCATCACAGCTTGTTGGCAAGATGACAAATATATTATGGTGGCATACCGCAATGGTGAAACTGATAATATTCTAAAACTAAACACAGTGCTTCCTCGGTTAGAGAACCCCTCAATTAACGCAATTCAAGTTTTTTAAATATATTATAGTCGAGTAAACGAGGCTAATTTGGTTAGTAGAGTAATGGGTAAGTAATTGATATAACAATATATTCAGACAATGTGTAGGTTAAGGTTCATGACTAACATGATTCCATAACATTGTTTAACCGATTCTTAATGCCATTAGGTTTAGAAGTAAAACAACAACAGTTTTGTAAAATCTAAAACGTTCTGGAATGTTTGGAAATTTGTCAATAAAAACAAAGAGTTAGAGACTATTTGAATTCCGGATCATCACAGCTTGTTGGCAAGATGACAAATATATTATGGTGGCATACCGCAATGGTGAAACTGATAATATTCTAAAACTAAACACAGTGCTTCCTCGGTTAGAGAACCCCTCAATTAACGCAATTCAAGTTTTTTAAATATATTATAGTCACAGTAACTATTTATATGTTTGTGTTGAAATCATCAAATCTGTTTGTCTGTTTAAATCTTTAAATGCTCTATATTTTTTTAGATTGCCATACTGTAATGCCAAACTCAATACATACATAATTATATTCGAAATTTTGTATATATAAAAAAATCTTACAAGATTTAAAATATTACATTCATTTGATCCTCACGCAATGGACTTACGGCGCCTGGAATTATACTATCACAATCATCATTGACTGTTATAAAACGTTTAAAAAAAAAAATATCGTTCAATTGTGTTTATAGCTTTGAAGCACTATTTATTTTAGCACATATCACATGCGAGAATTTTAAGCATCATTTTTTAAAATAGCTTTATTGTAACACATTAATCTTCTGTAAAAAGTTTGGCCAAAAAATGTACTTATGTTTGGATAAAGCGAATTTGTGCACTTTTTTAATTTAGTGTTGTTTTTATTTTGTGCAAATATGGGCAATTCCATATCATCGTACGTGACATTTGTAAGCCTATAGAGTGGAATAAATTTTGCAAAAATAAGAGTATCTGAAAGATAATTTGGTCTTTATGTTCCATTCAGAGGGTACTATATATTAAAAAAAATAATAAGTTCTTTCGAAATATTGTTGTCCAAAATATCGAGCGAAATAAGGGTATATCGTACATGACATAAAACGGAAGTAATTTTGAGGTACATGTAGGAATATGTGAAAATTTGCGAATCGTCAGAGGCTTAGTGTTTTCTTTTAATTTCTTACACTTAACCAATATTTTGCCTTTACAATCCGAAATTTCTAAATAAAAATAATTTTTGGATGATTTTATAATAAATAAAATTTAATATCGTACGTGACAGATTTTTCTCTTATAGTAAAACAATATATATTCTGTAAATATATGTATACAAAAACTAAAAAAAATAAGTAAACAATTTGGTAATAGCAAAAAAGCAATGAAAGTCAAATTCACTTCATACTACGTGCTAATTGGGAGCTTAGTTTTCGCCACAATCTTAGCCTAAAACATACCAATTAAATTAAAAAATGAAATATTGTCAGTTTAAGCTATTATTTTTGCACTTAAAAGGTTGTAATAAGCTCTAAATACTTTCACATAGTAACATTTTAGTGTTTTCTCCTATCCAAATCATCTTGAAAAAAGTTTTAAGGGTTTTTGATTTTTAAGTCGTGGTAGTCATTCTCGTGGAATTGCCCATATGTTTATTCCGATTACTAAAAATGGAGCGCTTTAAGAATGTACAAGGCGTTATAATTGTGAAAACTTATTACAAAACTTTGGAAAGTTATGCTGAGATCGATCGCTAACTTCAAAAGAATTTTCAGTCGAGAAAGTGCTCTCAATGTGTCAACTATTCGAAAGTGGTTAAAAAAGAAACTGGGTTTGGTTATGGACAGTTAGATTCCTGTACATCAACGTACCTGTCGGTTTCTTGAAAACATTGCTGTTGTAAACGAGAGTGTCGCCGAAAACATCAATTCGGCATCGATCTCAACAACTTCAAATTTCTCAAAGCACTACGCAGCAAATTTTGACAAAATACCTCCACCTTCATGCGTACAAAATTCAGCTTACTCAGAAGCTCAGGCCACCAGACCATGGAAAGCGGCAGCAATTCGTTCAATGGGAAATGGAGAAATGTGAAGTCTACGCCAATTTTTCGAAAAAAGCTATCTTCTCCGATGAAGCGCAGTGCCATCTGAATGGCTTCGTTAATACACAAAAATCCATGAGCAACATGTCTTCTTTACAATCTGTTTGTTTGAACAATTTAGAATTAAAGTAATTATGGTGTTGTGAATTCTATGAATTGCACTAAATATAAGCAGCTTAAGACAATAATAGTCATAAGTGTTTTCGAAACGAAAAAAAAAATTACCAATTTGGAATAAATGGTATTTCACTAAAAACATTCTATCTTTAAATTTGAATAAAGTGTGTGTGAGATATCATTGATATTTTTTATTCGTTGCAAAGGCCAATCGATGCCATTATGTATGGAATATAACATCGTGAAAATGTCCGCATGGCTTCGCTTGGTGGCACTTATCCGAAATGTAAAATTTTCACTGACTCTGGCGCATACATCAGGCTGTAATGGAACGATCGACTTAAATATGGACTACTAAAGCCGCCAGCCCAATATTCATACCAAACAGTTAATTTTTTCTAATTTTTTAAATGCATTGAACGCGTTTGGATCTTTGTACAATTTTGTTTGTTCCAGAACCTATTCAGAACAGAACAGTACACTAATTTTGATAGAACTATATTATCATTTGCACGCCTTGGTGAACGCTAAATCCGTCCATGGTAATTCGACAAAACAAAACAAACTGAATAAATGACTGCCAATTAGGCAGATATAGCCAACAATATGGCCGCTATCAACTTTCAAAATTCGGAACTCACTATTAGAAGACCCTTTACATAATTAGACTTCCCCTTTTCTTGAAGGTAGCTTATTAATATACATTAGGGTTGTACAGTTTGTATGGAGTAAAAATAAGTTATCAATATTCCCAACTAAAATGAAAGCTCAGTTTGTTTGATTAAACTGTTTCTCAAAATATTTGTCCTGGCGTCGGCATTGGTGAGATGGATAAAAAAATTAATTTCGAATATTCGAAGATTTTTAAATTTTGATATAGAATTATTTAAACAAGTTATGTTGAAATACATAATACGTTAAAATCTCATTTATATTCACTAAAGTGGTTTCTTCCGTTTTTCGAATTTCTCTCTAGTTCGAATTCTAGTTGAATTTTTCGAAATCACAACGTGGATAACAAAATAAGCGTCAATTTCATTGTAAGTAATTATAATATCATTGGGATATTTATTTGTCATGTTTTTATACCCTTCACCTTCGTGAGAAGGGTATATATAAGTTTGTCATTCCGTTTGTAATTTCCACAATATAGTTTTCCGACCCTATATAGTATATATATTCTGGATCCTTAAAGATAGCGGAGTCGATTTAGCCATGCGTGTCTGTCTGTCTGTTGAAATCAATTTTCTGAAGACCCCAGATATCTTCGGGATACAAATCTTCAATAACTCTGTCAGAAATGCTTTCGAGAAGTTTCCTATATAAAATCAGCAAAATCCGTTCATAAATAACAGAGATATGAGCCAAAATCCGAGACAACCTCCATTTTTGGCCTATTTTTGATCTATATCTCGATTACTAAGTCATGTACATATATAGACAATATGGATATCTAATGATAGATAGTTCAAAGTCCATTGCAACGATGTATATAAGGCTATAGTAAGTTGGACCTACAATGGATCAAAATCGGGAAAAATATTTTTTAACCCAATTATTTTTTCACAAAAAAATTTTTTTGTCATAAATTTTTTTCACTAATAAATTTAAAAAAAAAAATATTTTTAAATAAAAACAATTTTTTTTAAAAAATTGGAAAAAACTTAAAAAACAATTTCGAAAAAAAAAAAAAATTTTTAAAACTAAAAAAAAAAAAATTTATTTTATTTTAAAGTATAATTTGGTGAAGGGTATATAAGATTCGGCACAGCCAAATATAGCTCTCTTACTTGGTTTTTGATTATTTTATACTCGTAAGATAAATAAAAAATGTGGTTACTACATAATACTTTATAGATATTTTTGATAACAAATGTGTCTCTTGAACATATCAGAATTGCAATACAGTAGATTTCCAAACCCCTTTTCTGTGAAATTTAAAAAACTTAAAATATTTTCAAAAAAAAAAAAAACAACTTCGAATATTTTAGGACTTTTTAAGCGCCTTTCAAATACCCTTTACAAGATAGCAGTATTTCATATGATTCTTTTGACAGAAATATGAAAAAATCATAAAAACCTTAAAAAGGTCCTTTCTATCTTTTGATCCAGCTCAAAAAATACTGAACCCAGGACAAATAAAAATAAACTTTTATTTTAGTTGGGAACATCTTTGGGGCTAACCTAATATACATTAAAAAAATATTATCAGTAATTAACAAAAACAGAAATCAAATATGTACATCAGTATTTCTTACCCAATTAGTAATCATTTTGGAATTCCTAGAAAAGTGAAAGAAATATGTGAACATTTTATAGAATTTCACTTGCTAAATAAACTTTTATTATGCGTAATATTTAGTAATAGTGTCAACGTTTCCTCCATCTCTCTCTCTCTCTATCTCTCTTTTTCCTGGGCACATTCAGCACATCACAATTTCAATTACAATACTTTAGATCGCAGTCAAATTAATGTTCGAATATTAAGAAAATTTTGTCAAGACATTTATTTCGTACGCTTGCTTTTTCCACAACATCATCGTATGTTGATTTACAATATGAGAGGTATTGAGAGAAAAAAAAAAGACACAGGAAAACATTAAACAGAGAAGTACCATGTCACATGTCAAAATTTCATTAGTGGACATAAAAAACATCATATGATTACCACACCACACACTACATGCAACATACAAAAATTAACACTGGCAACAACAACAGCGGCAGCAACACCAACAAAACACCGAGGGATAACAAGGTAAACATTTTTTAACAACAACTTCAACAGCAATTTTAACAGGCCCATTGCAAGCGTCAGACAGACAGACAGACATCAGCAACTGCAAGAACCAGAATTTAACATCTCTTGTATTAATTTCGTTGTTTTGTTTTTGGTCTTTAGTTAATAAATTTTTAAAAACTTAATTTTTTTATTTTATAAGTATTATAATAAAAATCAACAAACATTTCATTTTCGTTCAGACTATTTAGTGCACACGTTCATACATACCCACATCACACATGTTTAAAACAAATCCACCAACAACAGTTTCGCTTCGAAAATGAAGAGAGTAGAGAAAAAAAAAATCATTTAAAAAATATTATCACCATAAAATGATGCAAAGAAGCCGTTAAATATTAAAAAATAAAACCATTTAAATTCATTAATGAGCCATACTTTAAAAAAATATTGTACGTTAAATGGGCAAAATGGACATGTGTGAATGGTTAGAGGGACGTACGAATGTACGGACGGACGTCTGGACAGGCAACTGAGATTCAGTTTTACATGTGCAAATAAAATTGTCTTACATATACGGAGTTAGGGGCCAGAGATTCTTAAATATTAGCACTGACATAATTGCAGTGATTTTGCAACAGCGACTTGACACATAAAAAAACATACATTCCGGTAGTTTTTAAAGGGTAAAATCAATTGGAATATTTGTGTTACCTTTAAAGATAGGGAAAAGTAATTGTTTAGAAGTCACTATTCCTAACATAGGCGTAGAAGTAGTCTAACTCAGTATTTGATAACTCAGAAAGAATGCTGAAGAAACGATGACCCAGAAAGGTACGTAGATTTCCTAGTGCAATACAATGAGTGAGAAGAGATCAGTCTTATTCTGACTACTCCTGCGAAGCCTTTGTATGATAATCCTGGTCTTTCAGAATAATTTCCGTATTTTCTCAGTTGTAAGCATTGTAGTCTCAGGAGATACGCTTTTGGTACAACTTATCATCCTTGCCATTGTGCAATTAGGTTCACTACTCCACTTTATCTTATCGAACTCATAGAAAGCATCACTTTTACGTAATATCTAAGCCAGTTAGCTGCCCTTTTTATAACCGATATCACAGCCTCAAGATTACTTCACCTGTTTGGTTGTAGTAGATAGTAAAAAACTCCATCAACTCGCTCTTCCCAATTACAGTTGTTTTCATGAACGAAACTTCCCACTGTATCAGAGGAGTGGCCTTTTAGTATTACCGTGTCATTTGAGATTGAGAAACCAATGTTTTACGAGAAGAAAAGCATTAAAGTGCAATTGTCAAAGCGATTTGTGAGATTTTTTGTAATCCCAATAATACTAACAGAGCCCTAAGGTTCATGCTTTTATGCGAAAAGTGCGTTAACTCGAACAGCCGTATTCAATTGTTGATCCACCACCATTAAATCCCCGGGAATTCATTTTAACATTGCACACTTCTTCGGAGTAGTTCGTAGGGATCCTGTTTCTAGGATTCTCCTGTTATTAGATTCTCTTAATACTCTTAAAAATAAAGTGCAGTTTGAGATCCTGTCGAGTGCTTTCCACTAGATAGAGACTTTCGTGCAGACATGTCTTGCTGTCATGTTTTTTAAAGTTCTTGCCAGAATGTTGGGTTTCCAGGTCAGTTTATTGTCATAAATAGACTGGTATTTTGCGCTGTTCGAAATTATAAACTCAATACCGATTAATTGCGCCAACTTTAGTTAATGATTTCTAATTAATCCTTAAAAATAATACAAATTCAGTTTTGCTTGGATTGACATTATCTACATAGGCATAGTTTTATACTTCATGTAATCAAATTTTCAGTTAAGTCTCTTGATGGACAAATTCCATAGAAGTGGGGTGGAGTTAAAACCCTCCCTTGAGATATGCCCATTGAGGTCAGGAATGAGACCGATTCCTGAACGTATGAACTTACTACACAATGATTGATTAATCCAACCTACTATCCGATTTCTAAATATATCCTACTTTAAAGTGTAGCTCCGTCTCAGATGACTTTACTTTCATATATGCGTGTTGAGAAGTACCTACATAAGAGTTATTTGTCTTGGTATGTGATGCTTTCCCTCCCATTGAAGTGAATGTTACATTGCACTCCGTCTATAGATTGGAACCATGAAACACAGCCATGATCGATTACATTAGTCACAGAGTAACATCCCCTGTTGATCTATTCCTTCATCAAGGTTTATGACAATGACAACGACACAACCTGGGTAATTCTTATCCAAATTGTGTCATTACTTCTAGTGAATATGAGCTCAGTTACATTAGACAGTCGCCCTTCTAGTTAACTTCGGTTCATCCGTTTCTGATCTCATTGTGTTACTAAAAGGCTAAACAATAGGACCATCAAATGACGAGCGTTGTTTCAATACTAAAGAAAACATAATCTCTAATAATTAAGATAACTTATCTGAATTTATCCTTGATAACACTTCCAAGCAAGGGAGATATCTGAAGCAAATTATGCACTCCCTTGTGTTAGTCAAGACCGGATATAAAGTTTTCATTGATCAGCAGACCTAGTTTCATTGCGTGCGACTCTATGATTATGTGTCCTGTTATAGTTGATACTAACAACTTTATCTGCTTACGACGGAATCTACGAATTAGAAAGCATTGCTTCCCACACTATTGAAATCTCCATTTACCATGTTACTGTTTACTGCGGGAGCTACTGTATAGTGGACGAATTGGCCAAATTGGGATCGATGAGAGTATTAACCAGTTTCTTGTCATTCCTCTTTTATATTGTAAATCGCTAGTCCAAGAGAAATGGTATGGACTTGTTCTATTAAGGTGGTCTAATGAATCCAGTTGAAATATTGCTCGCAAATGATGCTGGAAGAACAAGATTTCTTATTTGATTGAGTCGCGAGCAGCTAATATGGAATTAGTTGATTATGGGTTGGTTATAGGTTGGTTATAGTGGTAGTACACTGCACGCAAAAAGTCTAGTTAAGTCGAAAGGCCCATACCACTAGTCAGATGTATTGTCATGTAAATGTAATGTACAGTATTGGCCATAACTAAAGCACCCCCTCAATGGATTTTTCAATATCATAATTTTTTGGATAAAAAACTTATTTTTGGGATGTATTTTGTATGTATTTTATTAATTTATATTGTTAATGTCCAAATAGTGTTCATTTAGGAAAGGATAATTTTATAAACAACTAATTAAAAATGAAAAAACATACAAAAACACAAAACGCGACGGACAAAACAAAAGCACCCCCTTATAAGATGATTAAAAATTTGACTATGCTACTGCATATTTGCAATGTCAGTTAACGGGACTCACAACGGATGCATCCAGAAGATAAAAATAAAGGAAGGCGTAGTCTGTATAATTTAAGTTCTATACAGTTTATTGTGAAAAAACAATGGATGACAAGGAACAAGTACTCGAGTGAATTTAAAATTAAATTTATTGAAGACTGGAAGCCGGGCTTATCACGGCATGAACTGATTCTGGAGGACGTCCTCATAAAACCACACGATATGATGATTCCTTGATCAAAGGAGCAATGCAAAAAGATACAACATCATCTGCTAGTCAAGTAAGAACAAGTTTATGATTATGCGTTCACGAAAGAACAATCCATAGAAGAACAGTAGAAGCACGATTATTCAGCCGATGACTAGAAAAAAAACCGTTTATATCAGCTAAGAACAAGAAAGCTAGACTGGAGTTTGCCAAAGCCCACATCGACTGGATTGTCCAAAAATGGAAGACAGTACTGTTCTCTGACGAATCCAAATACAAATTAAAAAGTTCTTATGGAATAAGGTGTGTACGCAGACGAAAAGTAGAAAGACTGAATCCTAAGTATTGCAAAGGAACAATTAAACATGGAGGAGGCAATATAATGGTCTGGGGTTGCTTTTCTGGTCAAGGAATTGGGCCAATTCATAAAGTTAATGGGATTATGGATCAGTTCATGTACCGTGATATATGAAAAGATGTAATGTTGCCTTATGCCAGTGAAGAGATTCCTTTTATAGGTAGGTTTCAACAGGATAACGATCCTAAGCACACCTCCAAAGTGTGTAAGACTTGGCTACAGAGCAATAATATTCAAGTTCTTCATTGGCCTGCACAATCTCCCGATCTCAATCCTATTGAGAACTCTTAGGAGATTGATAATATGAAAATAAATCATGAAAATTGCAGAAATAAGGATCGGCATTTCAAGGCGTTATTATAGCCTGGGAAGGAATATCGCAAGACACCATAAAAAACTTAATATCTTCTATGCCTAAGAGATGTGCTTGTGTCATCCAAAACAAAGGATTTGCAACAAAATATAAATTAAAAAATTGTTTATATTATATCCATGAAGGGGTGCTTTAGTTTTGTCCGTTTTATTTTCCAGCTCTAAATATCTTTTGAATTAATGTTACCTTTTATAGAAAGATTACCTTTAAAAGTATTTGTTTATCAATAGTACATATAATTACAATTGCAAATAATACATAATAAAGATTTAAAACTTAGTTTTTATACAAAAAAATATAATATGAAAAAAATTCAGTGAGGGGGTCCTTTAGTTATGGCCGATACTGTATGCTAAGGAGACGGGTATCAGATCCAACATGTAGCTGTGATGTATCTCGGTAGTTGATTGAGTCTGGACCTAGATAATTCATCAAGGTTGGTTAATATGTTATAACCCCGGAATCTGTGTCTCATCTCAGGGCATTCGCAGAGAATGTGGAAAACCGTTTCCTCCTTTTCCCTGTCCTTGCAACTACGACAGTGATCATAGAAAGGGAGTCCGAGTCTTCTTGCATGCTAACCTAACATCCAGTGACCAGTTAATACTGCCAGCAACCTTTATATATCCCTTCTGTTTAAGTTTATAAGTTTCCTAATTAATTTCTCCTTAATAAGGGCCGAAACAACCCTATATGTATTGAAATTACTCAATCTGGTTTCAGCCTTTTAAAGAGATCCCAATCTGGCCATTTCGTCTGCCTCTTAATTAACACAGTGGTCTCTAGACAGGGGAACCCATAATAGAGTAATGTCAGATGAATTACCCAACTATGGTATGATTACTTTTTTTTAGAAAACAAAATAAATTTTAAGTGCTACAAATGCTTTTAATGAACACAAGTTAAATTCTATTACCTGCAATATTTTATTATTAAATTAGCACAAATCCTTTGAATTGTGTGACTCTAAAAAGGACGCCACTTTAGAATCTCTCGCAATCATTTGAGAATCACTGATTCAGAAATGTTACTCATGTGACAAACACGTTTGTTTTTCTTGTGTTGTTGGTGGTAGTGATGTTGTTGTTTTAGCTGTTATTATTGTCTTTAGATGATGATGTTTTTTGTTATTGTCCATAAACACAAACTCTTATAGGTTCTGTTGACAATTTCCATATCTGTTGTTGGTTGATGTCGCTGTTGTTCTTGTTGCTGGTGGTGGCTGTGTTGAATGAATATTGGCGAATATTGTTTAAAAATGTCAATAATTCATTTGTTATGGCTGCTCAATGGTTGTAGGCAACATGAGATATCACCACAACTACCTTTTGATTTTGCATCTTTGCAATGAGAAGAGTCTTCTTTTTTTTGCCGGCCGGATACCTGCGTGTGTACGAGTATCATCTCATTTTAATCCCTAAGATCCTCATACCAATAATAAAATATATTTCGGATGATGTTGATGCTGACGACGACTTGGTGAAGCTGAATGCCAAAACGTAGACGTCGACGATACGTCGTTGTATTATGAAGAAGTGTATGTTGAAAGAATATGCAAATTAAAAATGACATATAATGTATTTTATTTTAGTTTTTATACCCTGCTTGAATCTTTTATTTTTTATTTATTTTTTTTTGCTTCTTTATGTGAGACCTACTTAAAATTGAAATATAAAAAAGTAAAGGTTTAATTAGTTACACTGTATAACATTTTTTAAACATGACAGGATTTATGAAGAAACAAAAAAAAAAAACCTTGTAATATTTAAACAACAATGCTGAATTCTCACTTAGTTGGTTGGATGGAGTCTCTCATATTGCAGGAAGGAGCTTAAGATGTGTGTTTTTTTAAACGAAATTTAGGAGACTTCAGAACAACTTTCAGAAAAGAACTACTCGAAAATTATAAAAATTTACTATTTTTTTAACAACATTACAGTAAATACAATATACTGATATTGCTTTTATAGATTTTGTACGAAAAAATAATTTGAATTATTTTTCTCACTTTTTTGGTTTCTAAGTCCGAATGAAATGAAGATGCTTAGGGTTCCTTTTTCATTTCTGACACACAAAATAATTCACTGATATAATAATAATTAATCTGTAGTTTTCATAAATGGCTCATAAAATCGTCATATATGGTTTCAACGATCATGTACAAAAGTCTCATTATCTGTGTACTTCAATTTCAAATATGGACAGACTTCAATGAATAAAACTTTCTAATAAAGCCACTGGAAAGGTAAAGAAAGGTAATCTTATAAAATTATACCTTTGTTTATCCAAAAATAAAATAATTATTGCTCAAACGCTGTCGTGCTAAGAATCATTTCTTCTCATTTGATTACTGTCAGTTGTTTTTATAATCCAATGTATCTAAAAAGTGCATTTTGAACATTCTGCAATTTTTGAAGGATGACTTG
The DNA here is from genome assembly GCA_942486065.2 of Calliphora vomitoria. NCBI lineage: Eukaryota > Metazoa > Arthropoda > Insecta > Diptera > Calliphoridae > Calliphora > Calliphora vomitoria. The sequence continues at coordinate 68,672,089 of OW818030.2, read as the reverse complement.
GTTTTCTACACTGTTAAAAGAAACTCATTTTTTCTTCACAACTATATGTTTGTGAAGAATCAGAAACATATTACTGTACTTTTTATTATACCCTTCACCTTCGTGAGAAGGGTATATATAAGTTTGTCATTCCGTTTGTAATTTTCCGACCCTATAAAGTATATATATTCTGAATCCTAATAGATAGCGGAGTCGATCTGTCTGTCTGTCTGTCTGTCTGTCTGTCTGTCTGTCTGTCTCTGTCTGTTTGTATGTCCGTCTGTTGAAATCAACTTTCTGAAGACCCCTGATATCTTCGGGATCCTAATCTTCAATAATTCTGTCAGACATGCTTTTGGGAAGTTTCCTATTTAAAATCAGCGGAGATATAAGCAAAAATCCGAGACAACCTCTATTTTTGATCTATATCTCGAGATTACTAATTCATAAATATACACAATATGGGTATCTAATGATAGATATTTCAAAGTCCATTGAAATGATGTATATGACTGTAAGTTGAACCTACAATGGGTCAAAATCGGGAAAAATATTTTTGAACCTAAATTTTTTTTTTCACAAAAAACATTTTTTGTCATCATTTTTTTTCAACAAATTTAAAACAAAAAAAGTTTTTAAAAAACAATTTCGAAAAAAAAAATTTAAAAATTAAAAAAAAAATTATTTTTTTAATTTTATTTTAAAGTATAATTTGGTGAAGGGTATATAAGATTCAGCAGAACCTCTCTTACTTGTTTTTTTCCTGAAACTAGTCTTGTTAAATTTTTGGAAATATAAAAATGGCCATATAGACTAAGGCATTAAAAATCATAAAGAAAAATTTTATTTGCTTTTTGCGGGTGCTAGTAATGGTTTCTATCCCAATGCGTTGAGCAATGCCCAAAATTTTCAATAGCCCTATTGTACAACTTTACCCGATCTTAACATTAATTTTGAATAAAGTAGTATTTAATCCCTTGTGATGTTTTAAATCCGGCGCATTATCATTATAGTTAAATTATCTTAAAGATTATTAATATTTATTTTTTTCCATTTCTTAGCAAGCACATATTTCCCAGCAATCTTCAGTCCAATGCATCACTGACTGACTAAGAGAAAAAAACAATTTACCAAACTTTATTTAAACATCAACAATAAGCATAAAGAAGAGCAATTTTCATATCATACCCAGCGAAAACCGAACAACAATTTAAATTGCACTGACACTGATCATCAAAAGAAGCACAACAATCTAACAATAACAACAAAAACAACAGCAAAAGCAACAACATCTACAACAAAAGCAATAGTAATAATAATAACAACAATCTTCAGTAGAAAAATAAAACTTAAAGGGTAAAAATAATAAAAGAATTAAATGGTGGGTACAATAGGTACAGCCACCAATGGCAAGAAGCTAAAGTTGGCCAAGAAGACGTAGATGAAGACGAATACGAATACGGGTACATACAACAATTTTTTGAATATGGACAAAACTTGACATTTAAATTATGGGAACAAGATAATTTTTGTATAAAGTGAAAAAAAAAAACACAAAAATTAACGGAAAATTATACTTGTAGCAGTTGAACTGAATGCAGGAACATACGGCATGAAAAGGTTGAATGAATTTCTTTTCTCATCTTTTAAATATAGAAAAGAGGTACATAAATAAAATGGTGAGAAGACTGCCGCAAAATGTATGAAATACTCAACGTTTACACGAACGCTTATAACCAGGGCAATCAAAAATATGCTTTAAAGCCAGTTAATAAAGGAAATATGTCCTAAAATTAAAACAAGTCTAAATAACAATTTTTCTTTTGTGAAAATTTAAAATCGTTAAATTCTCTTTTTACAAAATTTCCTAGACTTTCATGAAATTAGCTCTTTCAATCAGTTTTATGCGTATAAGTTTATAATCAAAAGAATTACATTTTTACTTTAATTAGGGTTCATATATTATGAAAAATAAGAAAAAATAAAAATGCAGCTATAGGTTTTTATAGAATAAGGTGGTTAGTTTATTAACCACCATGATAATTTTTTCACTATTTTGGTTCCGCCACATCATTTTGGATAGATAAGTCACAAACAGAAGCATTAGCCAAATTTTATAATATTTTAACATCATATTTTAACTGGAGTCCCGAAGATATGCCACCGATCACCATAATCAGATCAACTTGCTTCTTCGAGACTGCAGACACATTCCTTCGAACAAAATATCTTCAATTTAATGTTAATTGAGTACACGCGGTATTTTTTCATCTAAACATAATATTATGTAGACAAATACATTATATAGAACCTATTTCTGTCACAGTGGTTAGTAATCTATATAGTTTTTCTCCGTATAATAAAAACAATGACATAAAATTACAATTTCCATATATAAACATTTGAGGGGCGTTCTTATTTATATAATTATGGCGTTATATAAATCCATGATTTTGTATACCCTATACCACCATAGTGGGGAGCACATTATGCGCTTGTGCTGATTAGTTTAACACCCAAATCAAAATCACGATAATATAAAAATAGAATAAAAACAATTAAGAGTTATATATTCGGCCTTTGTTGTGGATGCATTTGTTGTGGATGCATTAATTGCTCACTTTCAGCGTATAGCATCCTAAATATATCAAGAAAATTTTTAAAAAATTTACATTTAATTACTGAGGAACAGATTATATTGTAGAAGTTACAAACGAAATGACAATCTTATATATACCCTTCTCATAAAGGTGAAGGAATAAAAACATAACGACAAACGAAATGAAATGAAACACCAAAGAAAAAAAAGTGCAAAGCAATGAAACCAACACACATCCAAACATATGTATGTTTTGTTGCTTTTTTGTCAAAGCATGCAATAAATTGTCTTTTTTTGATGAAATTTTCAGAGGTTATCTCGGATTTTTGCTCATATCTCCGTTATTTATGGACGGATTTTGCTGATTTTAAATAGGAAACTTCTCGAAAGCATGTCTGGCAGAATTATTGAAGATTTGGATCCTGAAGATATCTGGGGTTTTCAGAAAATTGATTTCAACAGACAGACGGATATGGCTTATAAGGATCCAGAATATATATAATTTATGGGGTCGGTAAATTATATTGTGGAAATTACAAACGGAATTACATTCTTATATATACCCTTCTCACGAAGGTGAATGGTATAAAAATTATACTGTTTGCTTTGTGTTTGTACAAGTAATTCGTTACCCAGCAGTTAAGCAAGTAGTCAATGAATGTATCCGTTATAAACAGTAATCGTCACAAATGTCTTATCACTTGGCTGACTCCAACTTATATATTTGGTCATTTGACACGAATGTGCTCTTTGCAGAAAAAAGAGAATTGATTTCTTTATACATCCCAGGTTATCTAGCGTTAAGACAATTCTCACTTAAGTGTCCCTAAGTAATCTGGAGTGTAGTCACATTCAACGATTTGTGAGTAATTCGTTCAAACTGGTTTTATACAAATTGTTTTAATATCCTTGATATCCCATGTAACATAGCATGAAGACACTGTAGTATCTCTATGTAACCTAGAATGTAGTCACTTTAAATGTTTATTTTGTACTGCACTTTAGAAAGTAGTTATTATACCCACCAGAAGCAATCCATTGGAGAGTTGTCATAGAAAGGTTTGTTTACAAGTTAGCGTTTATACCTGATTATTTGAGGTCAATAAATAACTAGTTATGTAGCTGACAAAGTTACCATTTAGGTAGCTGGTAAGGAAATGCGTTGACTACTTTGTACCAGCAATTCGACAGTCTCATTGTAGTCAGGAAGGTGTATAGGACATGCAAGTGTTAAAATAACTAGTCACGTAGCTATTGAAGTAACTAGTTTCCACCCTAAATTATGGGTAAAATCACTAGTTCGGGACTGTCTCCTAGAACTGCTGGGTATTAACCAACTATCCATTTTTCAATATTTCTCAACATTGATGGAAAATAAAAAAAATATAAATTTCTATATTTGACATATTTTCAATATAAGATCTTTGAGTACCATTTTTAGCTAGAAGTAAAATTTTGAAAAAAAGACATGCTTCCAAAAATGTGTTGCATGTATTTTTCAGCGTTTTAGGACACATAACTGTGAAAACCTTCTTTTACGTATTGTAAGCAATATTTTACAAAAAAATTAAAAATAACTAAATACGTTTTAAATATTTTCTAGAATAATTATAAATCATATATGCCTTTAAAAAGAAACACAAAAAAATCAAAAAATTTTAAAAATATTTAATTGATTTTTCCACAAATTTCAACTTTGCCATAAATAGTGTTTACGTTAAACACTCATTTCATAGCTTGATCAATTATCTATCATACGCCTTTTAAATTTTTTGATTATCTCATTTAGTACAAAAGTTATGATTCTTACTTGTTTTACGTTATATTTATTTAGAAAGTTTCAGATTTTACAAAATGTGTTAAAAAAATTGTTCAACTCTATCTGGTTCTAATTAAATAAACAATTAGCTATAATAATTTAAAAAAACTAAACAATATTGGTTAATTTTTGAATTTTCTTTCTGGAGAAGGATCAATACAAGCAACAGAAATATAAAAGTTATAAAAACAGTATATAAAGCAAGAGATAGAAAATACGTTTCAATAGAAAAAATAGAATATAAAGTTAATTTTCGAGAATTATTTCCGTATTTGAGTATATATTATTGAGACATACTTTTTTTTAACAGGAAATTTTGTAAGCTTTCAGAAAAATATGAAATTTTTAATTGAATTTCCTTTATATATAACGAATCACAATTTTATACCGTCCGCCCGTTTACGTTGATAATTCATACCCGTATGGTTACAAAAATTATTACATACTAGCTTGACCCGGTGCGCTTCGCTACCCCTGTCGTAGTAAAAATCGGTTCAGCCGTTTAGTAATTATTGTTTAATAAATAAAGGTACCAATTTTACCAGTTTTTCCTCCAGTTTATCCCTTTTTGGTAAAAGTTTTGAAAAAAGTTATAGCCTATTGACGCTTCCAAGTAAGGATCTATATAGGTTCCAAATTTCAATAAAATCAGTTCAGCCGTTTAGGCGTGATGCTCAAACAAACAAATAAACAAACAAACTTACAAAGACATTTATATATTTATATAGATTTTATACATATAAAAAAATACATGGAGACATATATATTTTTTGCACTCAGTTACCTGTCTATTTCATATATTAAACAATCCCTGCTAGTTAATCGAATTATTCCATTATCTACTACAAGTAATTTCCCCGACGTTTGGCCTCAATATACATACATACATAATAAACAACAATCTTTGAATATTTTATATAAAAAAAATTTTATTCGCTGACTGCTTCTTTTATGCGAATATAAATTTATTTAATTGAAGAAAAACAACCATTAATAATTCTCACCAAAACTTAAAGAAAAGAAAACACCAAAGTTTTATTTTGTAATGAATTGCTTATTGCCATAAATTTAGTATTTAATAAATAAACACTTTGTTATTTCATTTAAAGCACATAAACAAACTTGTGTCAATAATATTTATAATTACTTTTAAAATAAACATTTAGTTATAATTTAAAATCTTTAATAAATATTTCGATGTTTTAAGTTCTACTGATTATTTGTTGTGCTACACTTTGGCTCTGCTTTGAATGTTTAGAAGACAAATACAAAACCGAAGTATTTTGAATCATTTCATTTGACGTTTTATATAGCCACTACCAAAAGTATACATACTTAGGTATACATATTGAGTTTGTCATTCGTTGAACCAAGAAGTAAATATACACTGGATCCTTATTCTAAAACGATCTAGCTATGTCCTCCCGTCTGTTGTTGGCACTTTTGGGAAAGACGTAGGAGGATGAAATTTCCCAAATATCCTTTATTGATCAGAAATACTTTGTATTGAAAATGAACAAAATCGACTACCACCAAAAGAGTTGATATTTTTTAAAAACGTTTTGCTGTTTTCTTCGAATACATACATTACAATTTTCAACTCATTTCTCATTGTGGTAAAAATTCAGCCAGCATAAGTTCTATATTCAAGGAAATCACAAAACTAAATTTCGTTTCGTTTGATTCATATTTGATCATAGTCCACTTCCTAAAATCACTTTAATACGCATAAATTTGTTATCTCTGATCTCGTTATCAGATTGAAATTCGACATAAATAATCCGAGTATATATAGAAATTGCCATACCAAATTTTCTGAATATCGGTCCATAATTGGTCATAGCTTTCATATAAAAACCACTTACGAAAGCACTTAAATACGTATAAATATCTGATAAATAATGGTGTCAGGTTAGAAATCGCCGTAAATAATCTTCATATATATGTATACATTAGCCATCATAAATTTCTTACAAATATCGATTTCGAACTAAATTTTTTTTACTGATAAGTAAGGAGTGAGATCGAAAAATTCTTAACTTCAATTTCCCTGCTCTGTTTTTGGCCTCTTTTTGAGTCTTGTATGTTTTTAAACCTGCATTAGCTTTAACTTTTCGTACCAAATAGACCGAGCACTGAGCTAACCGGACTGCTTTCCTACCGGATATGTTGGGAGCTCTTTTGAAAAGGCTTTCTATTTATTGGCTTTAAAAAACATCTTGTGGATCATTCCTTCTACCTGAACCAGGTTTCTATCAACGGACAAGTTCTCCCGGTACTGTTTTTAATAACATTGGAAACAGTTTGACGGCAGACCTTTGAATGCTTGGCCAACTCTTTGTAGGACTTAGTAAAATGTTTTACAAAGGTAACTTGATCAAAAAAATTAAATAATACTTGGGTTAAAAGTTTTAATAAAAACGTGTGTTAAGAATCTTTCGATCCCACTCCTTAATATCTTTTCAAAAATTAAATAACTGCATTTTGTCAATATCGGTTCATATTAGGTCCACTTTCAAAAATCACTTAAATATACATAAATCTCTTATAAATAGCATAATCCGTTTTAAATTCGACATGCTCATGTACACATGAATCGTCGCTCCTCATTTTATGGAGATCCGAAAAACGCATTTACCAAAATAAAAAAACTTTTAAATACCGAACCAACATTTAACACAGATCACTTATATTTGCTCTCTCGAGGGGTGAAAGAAACATATACACAATCTTACAAAAGTTTACATACGTTTATTTAAAAAAAAAACATAAACTTCTAACGCATCATACAGAACAAATGATCGTCAGATTCGAAAACCGGGATGCAAATATACACAGTTTTACAAAAGTTTACATACGTTTGAAATTTTTCTATTTTTTTGGAAAATATATAATTTTATTAAGAGTTGTAACTACATTTTTGTTTAATGCACTTAAAAAATATATTTCCATCATATTTTATAATATTTTATTGGTATTTTAAATAAATAACAATAAAACACCAGTAATTGGTATCCTTTTAATGTTACATAAGTTTACATACTCTGCAAAAAAATGTTGTATCGTTAAAATTTCCTCTACAATTTTTATGATGCTTTGTATAAAATCAGTGGTAGAAAGTTTACTTTCACTAAAAGTGATCACACTGGCAAAATAAAATCAAAAAGTATTTTTAGTGGAAGAAAATGGGCAAAGGCAAAGAAATTTCTGAGCCAATTCGAAAAACCGTCATTAAGTTGAGAAATGATGGCAAATCTTTTAATGAAATTGGAATTTTATTAAATCTAAGTAAAACCACAGTCCAAACAATAATAAAAAATTTCAAAGAAAATGGAAATTATGAAAGCAAAGCTCGTAGTGGGTTTCCCCGCATTCTCGACAAACGAACAGAATGGTCTATTATACGTTCCATTCAAGAATATCCTAAGCTAAGTGCCGTCAAACTAAATCGGAAAGTGAGAACAAATCTAGAAATTACCGTTTCTGATCAGACTGTTCGCCGATGTATCAAGAGAAATGGGAACAATAGCAGAGTTGCCAGAAAAAAACCATTACTTAGATCTGTGAATATCCAGAAGCGCTTAGAATAGTCTAAAAATACGAAAATGCTCATGTAAATGACCCTATATTTTGGGAGAGGGTAATATTGACTGATGAATGTAAATTTTTGGTTTTTGGAGGAGATGAACAAACAAAAGTTTGGCGAAAGCATAATGCAGAGTTATTACCACAAAATGTTAATTGCACTGTAAAACATGGAGGCGGGTTAGTCATGGTCTGGGGATGTATGGCGTCAAATGGTGTTGGTAAGTTCAGGTTCATCGATGGTACAATGGATAAGGCCATGAATTTCGATATTTTAAAGGATAGCAATCTTCCCAGCGTCCAACTTTTAGATCTCCAGGACAACGATCCGAAGCATTCATCAAAGTTTGTTAAGGAATGGGTTCTATATAACGTTAAAAACAAATAGGAACATCCCCCGCAGTCCCCCGATCTCAATGTTATTGAACATTTATGGAATATTTTAAAATAAGGTGTAAAAAATCGACAAGTAACATCAGTTCCAGCACTCTTTGAGCGTTGATGGAAGAATGGAACAAAATTATTCCAGAAATAACAAAAAAAAATTGGCATTGTCCATGCCAAATAGATTATCTGCTGTAAAAAAAATAAAGTTTTTTTTTATCCCGTATGTAAACTTATGTAAATTTGCTTTATGCCAAAAAATGAATTATTTTATGTTCTTTAGTAGAATTTAATGAAAATAAATTAGTTTTGTGTTTATTTTATTTCAATAAATCCGAAATAGCATAAAAAAAGTAATTAAAGAACTTATCACTAAATATTTATTAATAACGATGAAATATATTAGGGGTATGTAAACTTTTGTAAGACTGTGTATATAGTTGCAAAATAGCTCTAATATAAGATACACTTCCAAGAATAACTGTAACAATAATAATACTATTGTAAATATTCTTGAGACGAAATTGAATCAAAATAAACATTACATACTAGATATCACCATACAACATTGTATGACAATCGCCTCTTAACAAAAATGTAACACAAATTTGTTTCAATTATGCATATATCTTAGAGTTTCCAAAAAATCGAAGAATTTCAAAACCGCGGTTTCGGTTTGAAAAAACTGAAAACCGATCGGTTTCGGTTTTGTGATAATTTATTAACTATTAAATCAGTTGATAATATAGGAAAGGCTATACAAATTTAAAGTTTAAACTTGACGAGTGTTCAAGAGGTTAAAGGAAAATTGGTCCTTTTTCTTTTAATGGTACTTTTTTTATATATTACATTAGTTAGCTTATATAAATTATAGTAGGCTAATATGCTTCTCAGTAAAGAAATAATCAAGAATATTGTGCTCAATTGTATCATGATACTTAAAATGGAGAACTAAAATAAACTAAGGAGTATTTTTTTGTTCTTCGAATAGTACTTTTTGTATTTTCTACAATATTGAACTTAGAATCAGGAAATTATACTGAAATTTCAAACTTGAGAGTGGTTCAAGTGTGGAAAATTGTTACTTTTTCTTCTAATGGTACTTTTTATTATACAAGGTGGCGCAAAAGTAATCCTCCTATCAGAAAATGCTATAAATTTTGCGATTGGCCCCTAATATCAGTTCTGTTTTGACATTTGTGTAGTAAACACATGCGAAATACACGTTAATAAACAATGTTACGCTACACTGCTCCAGAACGCGGAATATTGCTGACTATTTATTTGACCAATAATCGGTCGGTGACTTTGGCACAACGTGAATTTCGTCGCAAATTTCCTGGCCGTTCAACGCCTACTGGTGAAACACTGCGACGTTTAGCCGCTCCCCTCGAAGAGACTGGCACAACACGAGATGCTGCCAGGCGTGGCAGACCCCGGAGTAGCCGTTCTGCAGAGGATATTGCTGCTGTAGCCGAGGATGTCATGGAAGTGCCGTCGACATCGACCAGATGACGTGCCACGCAAATGGGTATCAGTCGACGGTTTTTTTTTGGTACAAGATTTGAAGATGTTTCCGTACAAAGTCCAGACGGTGCATCAACTGTTAGCTGCTGACCGCCAATCGCGTCTAACATACGCTCAAGCCATCCTTAATCAGCATCAAGAGGAAGATGATTTTTCATCAAAAATAATCATGAGTGATGAGGCCCATTTCCATCTCAGCGGGTACGTAAATAAGCAAAATTTACGCTTCTGGGGCACTGAAAATCCGCGTGTAACCCACGAAGAGCCATTACACCCGCTCAAAGTCACTGTATGTTGTGCAGTTTTCGCTGGAGGAGTCATCGGACCTTTTTTCTTCGAAAACGTCGCGGGCCAAACGGTTACTGTGAATGGTGATCGCTACAGAGCAATTGCAGCCACAAAACATCGGATGTTTAGTTTTGCGCCACCTTGTATTAAATTATTTTACTTATATACATAATAGTTGGCTGATATGCTTCTGAGTAAAGAAAGAATGAAGGATATTGAAATAACAGAAACTATGTATTATTGAAATTTCTATAATAATGAACCTATAAGCAGGAAAGTAAACACACATGCTCCTGACTGAGTTAGAATATAAAAAAGGGATTTGCAGGTACTTTCTCCAACTAATAGTACTTTCTGAATATTTTATAACGATGGACCTAGAAACACGAACTGAAAAGGGAAAATTTATGTTATTATTTCTTTATTGTAAAGGTACTTATTGAATATTTTATAAAAATAAACCTTAAAATTGAAAATTAGGCACAAATGATTATGAATGAGTTAGAATTCACAAAAGGTGTTTATAGTGGTAGCTTTCTTTTGTATTTTCTATCATAATGGACACAAAAATATGAAATTAGACATTAATGATGCTGAGTAGGATAGAAAATGTGGGTATTTATGGTACTGTTTTTGTTCTAATAATACGTTTAGAATGAGCTAGAATTCACATTACAATGAATCAATAAACATGAAACTAGAGACATATTTTTCTGAATTAGTATTAATTCACAAAGGGAGACTTAATAGTACTATTTCTTTCTTCCAATTGGGGTGGCGAAGCGCAACGGGTCAGCTAGTGCTCCATACTTTTATCTGATATCGGAAAATAACTAGGACTTTGTTACAACAATTTTGAATTATTTAGCCTGCGAAAGGTAGCCTGCTTCATCTTCTGAAGCAATTATTGCAATACAGATTAAAAAATTTAAACAAATCTTAAGATATTTTTATCGATCTGTTTTTAGAGATATTGGATGAATAATTGAACGAAAAAGTTTGTTTCTCATTTCTAAATTTTGAATTTTTCTACTGAAAATAGATTAAAAGTAAAAACCGAAGATAATTGTCGGTTTTGGTTTTAGGCATAGAAAAACCGCGGTTTCGGTTAAAACCGAACTGGAAACTCTAATATATTTACTATTAGATTTTGTGACTATCGCTCCATAATCGCTCCTAAAGGAGTTATATTGATTTTACAAGTTTTGGATTAAAATATATGAAAAACTTTGTTTGGACTTTCTACGGTACACATTTTGATCCCGATAATAACATTTAAATGCATGAATCTAGCAATGTAAAATTTACCACTCACCAAATCGGGAGAAACAAAAAAAAATATTTGTACAAAACGCACAACAATCGGTGCCCGTATTGTATTGGAGGTAGGTATATAAGAGTCGACACCGCTGAATATATCACTCTTAATTGTTCTTTCTTCTAAGTCAAAATCTAAGTTATTTTTAAATAAAATTTACATATGAATTTGCAATTTGTTCTCTAAAATTGTAAACCATTTGATTTATGTGCCCACGGACCTGTATAAAATAAATTTCTATACTTTTTTTTAGGGTGTTAAATGTGTTTATTTCAGTTTCATGTATATATTTTATTTATTTCTTAATTTCTAAATTAAAAATTCACAGCAATTAAGTGGCATAACAAAAATATTATTTTTTGCTTTTTCCATAAAATAAAAATAAGCTGATCTAAAAAATATTTATGCCCTTAACTGAAAGAAAGATTTATAAATTGTTTTTATTAGTTCACCTTAATGGTTCTCTCGTTCAGTATCGTGCGGTGTTAATCACTTTGGCCAATAAGCCACAGAAAACACAATCACAACTACTGCCACATTTGAAATTTAAACGATCTTTAGACCGCAAAGAGAACAAAAAAACTCTTTAGCTAATTTAAGGCGCCTGATTTTAAAAAATTAAAAAAAACATAACACAAAAATAATTTAAATGTCTTCTTTTTATACTTTCCACAATCGTTTATAAATTATGAAATTATGGATCTCATACTGTGAGCGAAAAGAATGCATCTGCAGAAGACGAGGAAATAAAGAACAGAAAAATGTAAGAAAAGGTGTCAAAGTGGCACCACCTCTGTTTGAGTTCACACATTAAAGCGCCATTGTTTGGACCATAATAATCATTTGTTTGTTCTAAATACTGCTGCAACATGAATATGCGCAACCATTTACTCATGTTTATCATGGATGTTTCCATTATTACAAGAATATAAAACAACAATTGCTGTGATCTCTGTCATCTTGAGCCACTTTATCGGGCTCCAACTTTATTTTGTGTATTGGCTGCATTGTATTTAGACTCGTTAAGTGTGGACGTTGTTATTGTCTGTATACCTTTAATATCCAGCTGTGATAATCACTTGATTAAAGATGTTTTTATCGCTTATTACGCGTCGTGGCATTAAATCGTTTTTATTGTTTTTATTACTTATTTCCTTTTTCTTGTTTAATATTTAACTAAATGCTGTTAGCGTACAAGCATAAATAAATAATCAACAATTTATTACATAAATTTAGATTATTTTATTTATACAAGTGGGATTTATGGCTTAAATGTATTGAAACTTGAATGAATTTCACAATTTTTAATACTATATTTTATTCAGAATTCAAGTGGTATTGAAAAATTAAAATTTTAGAAAAAATATATATGTATATGGGGCATTTCATATCAAGTGAACCAACTTTTGAAATCGATGTCTGCCGATTGGAATGAAATTTGCACCATGGTTAGTTCTATTGGACAGTAATTCAGACACAATTTTTCACAAGATCTTTCGAGAACTTTCTGAGTTAGAGTGGGTAAAAATTTGACATTTTGCTGCTTGACGATTCATGTAACTTATTACCTATTGTTCTTAGCAAAATGTGTCCCAAATAGTTTAGATAGCTATTTCTTCAATATTTCGAAAAAAGAAATTAAATTAAAAAATAAAAAATTTTTTTCCAATTTTTTTTCTTGCTCAAAAGAAAGCTTAGGTCCATTCCTTTAAGAAGTTTTTGGTCGATTAGTGGGATGCGAGTGGGATATATACCAAACAGGTACCGGGGAGCATCAAGAAAGTCCATTTCAAATTCCATCAAAAACCAAATAAGACATAACGTAATGGATAGAAATTTAAGTAACTACTTAGAAATTACCATAGGGTATAACTAGAGGCGCAACTGAGAGTAACAATAATTACTCTCTTCACACGTACTTGTGATATGTGAATTCAACATACTTGTGAGAGAATTAAACACATCAAAATACTTGAAATTTTTACTTCGATTTTCCGACTAAATATAGACCGAACCGCTTTATTACACTTCTACACAATTTTTGTCAAATTTTTTTTACTTGCAGGACACTTTTATTTCCGAAACACTTTAATTTTGCTCAAATGAAAAAATTTATTTTTAATTAATTTTTGACACTTAAATTTATCTGTGGTAGAATTTTATTTATAGAACAGAGTTTAAATTTTTCGTATTGAAAATAGCAGAAAATTTAAATAAATTAAAATCTTAACATTTTTATAGAACTCTGTGTGTCTGGTGAAAATTAAAAAGGCACCAATACAACCTCATAACTATGTACTAATACATTCTCACGACTTAGGTTTTTTCCCTCTCAGTAACGCTTCTATGGATATATTATTCTATGGAAATTACCTTCAATAAATCTCATCTGAACTCATTTTAATATGTCATACAATAAATTGCAATGCGATTTGCGATATATGTATGTACTTTTGTGAGAGCGAAGAGATCATTGATATGTAGAAATTCTCACAACATACAATCCCGGAACCAATATGAATACCTATCGCTCATAATCGAATGACAGAACTGGTCTATGATTTTATTGAAAGCGAAGAAAAGGCAGATAACAATTTGAAATAGGTAAAAAATTGAGCTTCATTCATTCATATTAAAAGAAATATAATTTTGAAAGAGAAACATTGACAGCAAATCTTAACACAATATTCAGGAAGTGTAGGTTACTGTAACAAATATAGAGGTTAGTAGATATTTGAAAAACATTCATAAAACTGTTTCCTCAAAAAAAGAAGAAATATGTAATTGAACGAAATGTCACTGTGTAATGTTGGTAATAGACACCTAAAAAATGAGCTGAAAACTGCTCAATAATTTGGATCATTATTTCGCAATTGTTTCTGATTAGGCTTTATAAGTCGATTCCACAACCTCTATAACAACTCAAGTTTCACAAGGGTAAAACCATCATATTAAATACATAAGTCTAAAATATCAAATAAGAATTAGTTTTCATACCACAACTAGATACTCTTTGATTTTGGACTGTAGCATGAGACAATACCATGTTTCACGAATCCTGAAATATGAATTAAGTAGAATGCAACCAGTCCAAGATTGAATTGCCGGTATTGATAAGATCGAGGAAATATTTAGTAAGTTCATTGACAAGATTTTTGAAATTTCATTGCCCCAAATTTACTACGTAAAGAAGGAAATAGATGTTTGAACTATATATTACTATTATAGGCAATAATGATAGGAAGGCGTGGTAACCTTACCACGTTATGCTCAAGAACTAGTTATAATAAAGTTTTTAAAATCTGGAAAATAAGTTCATAGCGGAATTTCAGCTAATCTATTGAGAATCTGCATGACTTCGTAGCAATGTTCTGTCCAAGGAGAACTCTAATATTATTTATGTCGAGCAGAATCTCTGGATATTCATCTCAATACCCGTTTTTTCAGGCTGCTGGGACGTGGTTAACAATGAATTGCTCCACAATGAGTAACAATTTGTATATCAATGAAAACATAATCTTCCAGGATATGATTATATGGGCGATTTATAATTTTACTCCTTATAAATCACCGGTGATAGGATCCAGCCACGGATGCTGAAGAGTGAAACAGATAACAGAGAAATGATGGAGCGAAATGGAAACATCCGAAGTTTCAAACAGAATTTGACGGAATCGAGGCGACATTTCAATGCCTACAAGAAAGTCAATAAAATCGCGAAAATTAATTCATGTCGAAATTTCTGCAAATCTATTGAGAATCTACAAGACTTCTTATCAAGATTGTGCCCAATACAATTTACAGAATTTTCCTCAAAACCCGATTTTTTTCAGGCCACACTGAGTTACATTTCGTAATCAATGAAAACATAATTTCCCAGGAAAGGATTTATTGGTCGATTCATAATTTCTCTTCTCATAAATCACCGGATCGCGCAGAATGCAACAGAACGCTAACGTAAGATAGCGCAAAATGTAAGGTTGTTAGGAAAATGTTTCTTAAATACGATGTGAAATGCTCCATACAACTTATGAATAGGAACCAAGATAACATTGTAACAGTTACAATTGCAACTTTATCGCATTCGTGATCGAATGAGATTTCGTATCGATAAATAATGTTGATAGCCAAATTATAATGAAACGTCTTGCTCGATATCGAATTCTATAATCTCAAATAAGAAAATTACATACAAATTAATTCGAAAATTTAAACATTTTTTTTGCATTTCATAATATGGAGCACTTGTATATATTGCGGTAATAATATGTAACTTCATAGGTTCTGTATGTGTTCATAGGATCTGTCCTAGTCAATGTATCCCTTATAGACAGTAGTCGTCACAAATGTCTTATCACTTGGCTGACTCCAATTTATATATTTTAGTCATTTGACACGTATGTGCTCTTTGTAGTGCAGAGATAAGACAAATGGTTACTTTATACATCCCAGGTAATCTAGCGTGAAGACAATTGTCACTTAAGTGTCTCTAAGTAATCTGGAGTGTAGTCACTTTAAACGTGTTGTGTGATAATTCCTTCAAACTGGTTTTATGCAAATCGTGTTGATATAATTCTCATACAGTTAATTTTTATTTTTGCTTAAATATACTGATATCCCATGTAACATAGCATGAAGTCAATAGTCACCTTAGTGTCTCTTAGTAACCTATAGTGAAGTCACTTTAATAGTTTATTTTGTACTGCACTTTAGAAATTAGTTATATAACCCACCAGAAGCAATCCATTGGAGAGTTGTCAAAGAAAGGTTTGTTTACAAGCTATCGTTTATTGGACTGCCTATGATATGTCTTTGTGGCTGACTACTTGAGGTCAATTAGCACTCGTACATGTTAAAATAACTAGTTATGTAGCTGATCAAGTTACCACTTAGGTAGCTAGTAAGGTAACTGACGTTTTTAAACCAGTATGTGAATCCAATGCGTTGACTACTTTGGACCAGCTATTAGACAGTCTCATTGTAGTCAATAAGGGTCAATTGATCCCCTGCTTAGAACAAGCACGTGTTAAAATAACTAGTCACGTAGCTATTGAAGTAACTAGTTCCCACCCTAAATGATCTGTAAAATTACTAGTTCGGGACTGTCTCCTAGAACTGCTGGGCTGTTAAATGTGTTTTGTTTTGTCACACACATAAGGGTTAAATACTAGCGGTTGTCAAAAAGAGATGTTTTAAAAGATGCTGGGGATGCTAGTCATTTCTGTAAATATCGCTTATTGTAGATGTCGAACAAACAATACCACGAAAAATATGATTCAATCTGGTACATCTGAATTATGAAAGGTGAAACATACTAAATCATAGCGATAATGTAATAATTGATTCGCTGTACCATGTTGCAACAACTAAATATATTTCTACAAAGATCATTTGAGTAGATCCTAGCATCAACGTGGTTTAAAAATCCTAGTGGCCATAAAATCTAAAGACCACAGTCGCCATAAATGCATCAAAATTATTTACATATTATTAAAAAAATATATATATTTCCCAAAAAAAAAAAAAAAAACTTTAAATGAATAACAAACAAAATAAATTCATACTCGTACATTTCTTACATCAGTTTGATCACAATCATAATTTACATACAATTTTGTTATACAGTTTTTTCCCTTACCGTTCGTTCAACAAGATCAACTTGTATTGAAATTCTAAGATTTCGATCATAATATTCTTGTATTTATTTATGCTGTTTGCATAAAATATTTGAACACAATAAACGTAAAACATCTACTGATTAGATAAAATCCACAAAAGCACCAAAGATACAAAACAAATTCCTCGTTTCTTACTTTGACTTATAAATCGATATGAAAGGTGTTTGAAATCTCACGGAGACGATGGACTAAAATGGATGGACCAGAAAAAAAAACAATCTGCTTACAATTGTTAATAAAAAATGCTAAAGTTTATGTTTAAATCGATTCCCAAGTGTTCTAGACAATGAATGGTGTTGCTGCTACTTCGTATGTATGTTCAAACAAGTACGTTTGATGTAGGATAGATGATGATGGTGATGATGAGCTTGTTATCTGTCCGTCTGCCGATTTGTGTTGAGCTCTGGTAGCTGGTGATGTTTTACACATGAAATAATGGTATTCCCTCTTTCTGCAGGGAATGAACAAGAAAACGAAGGTGACAAGAAATACTAACTACAATAAAGAGGGAAAACTAATACATATAAGTATGAACATAATTGATGGTAAATGATGATCCCAATATGCACTATATTTGTTATGTCTATATTATGGGGCTTTAAAACGATATTAGAATATCTAGAAGCCCCTTGATATTTTCTGGTTGGAACTTTTAAAACTTTTTATTTTCAAAGGTATCAAAGCACAACTATATTAAATATAAATCAGTATGTGTTATCAGAAGAACTTTAGGGAAAAGATCTCGGAAATGTGATTTTTCCAATGTTTGAAATTTTGTTTGATTATGAGATAACATTGTGGTCTATGCTGTACTGTAGGGTGACAAAGAACATTCATTATTTTCACAGTGTAGATGGCCTCTAGACATGTTTGCTACATTGCCAGACAGTATGTCTGTAAAGTTAAGCTGAAGTGGATGGCTGGCTGGTTCTTAAGCATCTTCGCCCCTTTTTTTCAACAACAATAAAACTATGTATTTTTAACACATTTTGTCATTTCATTTATGCAACAGTTTCTTAAAAAAAATCGTTTAGTTTTTTATACTTCGTTCGTTTCATTACTTATTGTTTAAGAAAAAATATAAAAGAAAACAATCGCGAAAGCCTAAAAACATTGTCCTAAAACCCAAAAGGCAAAAAAAACCATAACTGTGTGAAAAAAATGTTTGGTCGGTCAAAGAATCATGTTTTGTATTTATGAATCTTATGTTGTCATATTGTCGGTATTTAAAGGTGCGATAAACGAATATCATCAAAAAAGCGACTGAATCTCTTTTTTCTCTCTGCATAATATTTATGATCATGATGATTTCTTCCTTTTAAAACATTTGTTCTTCTTGTTGCGCATTTTATACATCTTTTTGTTTGGTTTTAATATATTTTCTTACACTGAGAAAAACATAGTTGGTTGCTGTGAGTTTTTGCTATTGTGAGCATTTCAATATTGCCGTATTTATAATGGAAATACAGTCATTTGAGATTCCTAAAATAGGTAAGTTAAGGTGGAAATCCAGATACTTGATTGACATGGGCCAAATCTACATACCTAAATGTACATATCTTTGTTTCCAGATATAACCAACCCAAATTTGTAATAAAGGATATGCAATCAATTCGATATATTAAATAACTAGCTGAACCCGGTCCGCCTTGCTGGCCCTTAGAAAACATCTGTTTTAAATTGCATCTCGATCTCGATTTTAATATACAGTGTCGGACAAAACTAAGCACGGACCTCGATCTTATTTCGCACCCCAAACATTTATTATCTATACCCAGATGTCGGCGGATGAGGTGGCCATATGAAAAAGTTCGTTGGAAATCATCGGTATGCGTTGAATCAGTACGTCTTCGCCTTCGAATCTGCCACCGTTGATTGTTTCCTCAATTAACGCGTTTAAGTTGCGGAGAACCATTATCGCTGATCCAACCTACAATGTGGCATTTGGCTGGTTCCAATGAATTCAAGAATTCAGTGGGACAATTGGCGACTTATTCTTCGTTCATTACTGTATCAATCGATTTGTATTTCATCTTTTCGGCAGGCAGTTACAATTGAATTTGGTCATTCTGCTTGTTGACGCGAATAATTAAAAAAAGAGCTTGGAAAATGTGTGTTCATTACTTCAATCAGTACGTCCTTGTGATTACATCCTTATTGTAATGAAATACCGCCAACTTTAAATCGATTCTTTCTCTTGACCAGTCGCTCGCGAATGGCACGGTCAAGAGAAAGAATCGAAAGAATGACCAAATTCAATTGAAACTGCCTGCCGAAAAGATGAAATACAAATCGATTGATACAGTAATGAACGAAGAATAAGTCTTTCGATAAGCTTTAGGGGTGTCTCTGCAGCTCTCAATGAAGATGAACTGCAACGCATTTGCTGAAGCCGTGATTCGCACTCTCTTTCCGTTTATGCGCCTCTAGACGTTGATGCACATTCGCGATTTTCCCCAAGACGTGATTCACGTTCAACAGCAACGCATTTGCTGAAGTCGTGATTCGCAATCTCTTTCCGTTTATGCGACTTTAGACGTTGATGCACTTTCGCGATTTTCCCCAAAACGTGATTCACGTTCACTTTCTGTTTCCACGTTTCTAGACATAGATTTTTCCCGAAATTTTCACTCAAAAAAGAATTTTAAACCAATTTTAGCTTTTTAACTGATCAACACAAAACTACAATTAACGCAAAGCAAATCAAATGCAGTCAGTGACTAAATGCAAACAAATTTTATTTGAATAAAACCGTTATTTTTTATGAAGGCACTCTTATTTTTAATTAATAGCAAAATGCGGCGAGTTATTCAAAATATTTTTTTTTTTTTGAAATAGATTTCACATAGAAATTTCTTATTCATACATTTAATATGCAAGAGTAAACCAAACCGCATTAACCGCGGCCTACTTGTTTTATCGAACGATATGAAAATTTGGTATATACTCGACATGTGCTGAAATGTATTAATTTCTTCGCTTACACCAAATCATTCGCTTCAGAGTATACCACTGTAAATTAAAATTTTAAAATTACTGACCTTGAAAGCCTTGTATGGGAAAATAAATGTTCTTCATAATTTTTTCGGGAATTTTCTTGGGTATTCTTCTTGTTTGGCCGGCGACAAGTCCGAATTGGTGCGAATCATCGCAATCGGTCTATGCGTTCTTGAGTTATAAGCGTAGTAACTAACGTCACTCTCTTTTATATATATAGATAAAGATTTTTTCGTATGCAACAATAATCAAATGAGTACCAAGAAGTTTATTACCGTTAATGGTCTGCAACATTTGATTTTCGATCTTGTTTAACAAATCGATAATTTAGTTGCTTTTGCCGATGATATTATTTTTTACCACTCCAATAATAAGATTCCTTAAATCAATAAAAAATTGCAAAATTATTTTTATTTGGTTGAATATTATGCAAACAATTGGAAAATGCAGATAAATATCGAAAAATGTGAAATTATACTCCTCGTCTATTCGGCCAGATTTAGGTTACCCCAGATATTTTAATTTCCTAGTACTATATACTATGAATATGATCAACGTCATCAATTTCATGATATAGCATCTAGTTAAAATCACATGGATCTTCAGTACAGAGCAAGCTCGGTTTACGCGACTAATTAAAATTTTATGTAATTTTTAAAATTAGAATCCTTTTTATTGATATACATATTACGTATTAAACATTTTTAAAGAAATTGGAAATTTTGAGTTGCATTTTTGGCAATTATTTTTTAAAACAACAGCTGAATCACTTAGTTCATATAGTGCTGTTGTTGGCTTATCATTTTCCAAAGCCTATTGTATGTATATGGGCAATTCCACGAGAATGACTACCACGACTGAAAACCCAAAAACCCTTGAAACTTTTTTTCAAGATGATTTGAATAGGAGAAAACACAAAAATATTACTATGTGTCAGTATTTAGAGCTTATTACAACATTTTATTGGCAAAAATAATAGTTTAAACTGACTATATTTAATTTTTCAATTTAGGCTAAAATTGGGGTCAAAACTAAGCTCCCAATTAGCATATAGTGTAAAAATAATTTGATTCTGATTGTTTATTTGCTATTATAAAATTGTTTATTGAAAGCGAATGTATATTTTCTATTCATTTTTTTAGTTTTTGTATAGATATATTTACAGAATATACATTGTTTTATTATAAGAGAAAAATCTGTCACTTACGGTATGTCACGTACGATATCAAATTTTATTTATTACAAAATCATCCAATAATTGTTTTTACTTAAATATGACGGACTGTAAAGTTAAAATATGTCGTTTAGTGTAAGAAATTAAAAGAAAACATAACGCCTCTCACGATTCGCAAATTTTCGCATATTTCTACATGTACCTCAAAATTACTTCCGTTTTACGTTTTCTTCATGACCACTATCATATAAATCCTTCGATTCCATATCTGATCATTTTATTTACTCCTCATTACTTTCCACATGAAATTCTTCTTGAATCCAGTTATTTATGTCAGCATTCGTTAAAAGATGTTCCGTATCAATATGAGCTACAAGTGTACCAATAGTTAAAAGATCTTTGTTTTCTTCCTGAATTATATTTTGTAAAATAATTAAGGGCATGTTATCCTCTTCGCTCCATTCAGTACCGAATTCAAGAACGGCGTTCCAGGATTTTCGGATATTGATCCGTGATATTTTATCCCAATACGTAGCTAGAATCTGAAATGCATTTTTGAGATTGAAGTTTTTTAGTTTGTGCTCCAAATTTGTTCCCTTCTGGTCAAGTAAGTGGGTGAGCACTTGTTTTTTATAATTTAACTTGCGGATACCCGGCGTGTGCTATTACGCTAAAATTGTTTATTTCAAAAAAGTGGCAGAGTCCATTTGAAATTTTTTTTTTTTGCATTTAAATTTAATTTCTGGGATATGGGATACAAAAAAGTATTTTATTTTGTCCATTTTATACCCTTAAAAGTACAAAACGTACCACACACCTGTCCACTTATTTCTTGAATAAATTTACATTAAGTTGGATTTATGGTGCTAGCTTTATTAGTTCCGGAGATATAGAGATACCGATTTTTACATGTTTTTACAAAAAGTTACCCCCTTAGTGGATCTACATCGGGAGAGGTGCTTATATACAAAATTTCAAGATAAACAAATTTTAAAATTGGGAAACAATTTTGTGTGAGAAAATTGGACAATCCAATGCATTGTTTTAGGTGTCTAAAACCATCTTCAGAAAATTTCCTTTCCAATGATACCAGTGTGGAGGTAATCGGTTGTATAGTTTCAGAGTCTATAACGGACATAGGTAGAAACATTTTTTGTGTTTTATATATATAGATTTGACCTAGTTGATAACGTGTTGATCTAATGGTTGAATAAGCGCAGTGCAATTGGGTGGTAGATAATTGTGTTATCTAAAAGTAAAACTGCTTTTTGCAGCAGACCTTTTGAAGCCAAAAATTCTCGGACCTAAAAAATGTTTACTTATGAACAACTCATTTTTACTAATTGGTTCAAATTAACTTACATGGGGAATATAAATGATGTCATCCAGGGGTTATTACTGGAGTTGTATATTATAGGATTATTGAAAAAGCCTTTAAAGCCGCGTGGGTTTTTCAATTTTCCAAAAACCAACAAAACAGGGCAAAAAAAATATTCAATCATTACATATTTTCCTTCCGGGAGCCGTTTTCTCATTACATGTGGTGAGAAGAGTGTGATTTGGATAAATCCTATAATAAAAAACCCACTCTTTCACAAATGGATCAATAAGTTGATGTTTCGAAGACAGTTTCTCGCTCGAAATTTTTAAAAATTTAATTCCATGTAGACGCTTAAAATTCTTCAACCATCCTTCACTGGCATTTAAATATCAATTGGTTTGATAAATTTTGGTCTTGTGACTTGTGATCGTATAATCGTTGCTGATATTGACACACTTTTCCCCCTTTGTTTTACAAACCTCCTATAAAGCCAGGGCCACTTTCTGTTGTACATACGAACATTTTTAATGAATTTTCTTGCTTTATAGTGCGGAAAAGCGAAGTCTTATTCAACTTGTAATTCAAGAAAATTTAATTTATTTTTGAGAAATCGCTAGCTTTAAAATATGTTGAACTTTTCCCATATTAAGAGGTGAATTTACACAACAAATAACACAAATAAACTGACAAAATTGAAGATCAAAATCATCCAAGTTAGTTAATATACAAAAAGACGGGGACTTTCTTTTTTGGTTATAGACATTGTATTCAAATTAAAAAAAAACAGATAAAAGTCGAGAAAATAGATCCCGTTTTTCGTAAATGGTCGCGATTATAGAACCTGCAATGTTAAAAATTAAGCCGTTGCGATAACCGGGCTGTCGCGATAATGAGTAGTAGCGAATACCGAGCTTGCACTGTATATCGTTAAGAGTAACTCGGGATTTCTACATTGCGTATTTTCGTGATATTAAGTTATGTCAAGAGGGGAATCAAGAGTAAAATCAAATTTAAAAGAGAATTACGAAAATATCATGACTGAAATCTATCGTATAAATCCAGTGGAATTCTAAAAGTAAACCAATAAAGCGAGTATAACCATGAGAAATTGATCTCAAATGATATTGAGTTACTCAACATTATTTTATAATATAACTAGTAGAAGATTTTACAATATTTTAAATGACTTTTCAGCAATTCTCACTAAATTCATTTTCCATTTAGAAAGCACTCAATACTTAACAATATTTCTTTGAGTGTACCTATACGATCATCTTAACGATCGCATATTTGTTGGAATGTTGTTTAATATTTAAGTTCTTGTTATTGGCTTTTTTCGTGGTTTATACTCAAATCTTTTGGTAAAATTTAAAAAAAACAAAAACAAAAAGCGATTTAGTATACAATGCCATCTTTAGGGAATTGTCACCCATACAAAATATCAACACTTGTCATACATTAATGGCATATTTTTTATATTTGTTCATATAGTTTTTTCTACAGAAAAAAATGAAGAGAAATTATTATGGAACTATAAGGTCAACAGAGTACACTACACTAGATAAGATCATAGCAAATGAGTAAAGACATGCAGTTATATAAACCGATTTCTGTCATAATATGAAAGAGGTTACGAATACATGAACCTATGGATTTGTGGGGAAATAAAGAGGAAAAAGTTTGGTCTTTATAAAGTAAAGAAATGTTTCAAACAAACTCTTCATACTAAATATATATTGCTTTAAAATGCTGTATGTAGGGCATGATTTAAAAACCTCATAAAGATCTTTAACAAAAAATGTTGATATTAAAGTTTTTTTAAGTAATTTTTTGTTTTTTGTTTTAACACATCCTGTTATGAATTTCAAGGTAAAAATTGCATTTATGAAAGTTTGTCTCTTTTTTTTATCGAAATTCCAAAGAATTATTTATTATGGGCTTATGAGAAATAATGATGTCGATAAAAATTTTAAAGATTACACTGCTGGCATTAAGAAAAAACCAAACTAAATAAAATAAAATTGTTGTCGTCTAATGGACTTTCTGTGGAAAGAACAAACATATAACGGAGCATTAAAATGAAAAATGTAGCAAATATTTTGAGATGAATTCGAAATGAAATTGATCAACTTTAATTGAAAGTGTTAAAAGTTTTCAAATTGTCAAATTGCTTAAAAAGCAAACTGAAATGTTGATGTCCAAAAATTAAATTAAAGTGATTGGTTTGTGTAATTCGTCTTAGATATATTTGGAAAGTTTTTGCCAACACTTGACTCATAATGATTAAAAATGTTTCTGTTAAGGTTAAACTATAATGCTACAATAGATTACGCAGTACAGGTCAACGAGCCAGATCTCTATTTATAACTATAATTTTATAGGATATATGTTTTTAGCACCACATTTTAGCATAAATATGATTTCCGATATGTAAAACAATTCCCCTACCAAACAACAACTAGTATGTAGGTACTTATAAAATAAAAAATTCATACTTGAATAAAAATAATACTGAATTTTATGCAATAAAAGACGTTGGTATCTATGGAAACATATGAATTTGAACAACAATCAGGTTGCAGAGAACAACTCAACAGGTTTGTTAAAGTTATTTTATTTTTATTATTTTTATTTTACTTTTTATGTGATCTTGTTACCGATTGTCATACGCAAACAATTTTTGATATCAATTGTTTTGATTTTTGACTTTGAATTGTGACAATTCTTTGAAACGCGAAAAAAAAATAATAATAAACAGAAAAACTATAAACAGACTCGTACATATCGAAAGAACCAACATACAATCATAAAGTAACAACAACCAGAAGAAACAAATCAAGGTAATATAATATTAACAATCTAGAACAAATGCTGTTGAAATAATTAGGGATGGTCAGAGTTTATGAAAGGTTTTAAATACATATATTATTCTGCAGGAAATTTGTATAAATTGTTTTAAATTCACTTAACTTGTCTAATTGTAGTCACAGGTTGAAAAGTTATTAATGGATTTAAAAAAATAATAATTGTTAAGCTATTATCAATTTCTTTTGGGTTTTCGAACCAGGGATTCACAACCAGAATCCTTATGTAAAGTTCGACAGCACTTAATTTTTTTATTATTTTTTCATTCTCGTTTCTTAATGTTAATACTTATTAGAATTTATAAAAGAAAGATTCACTTTTATAAATTCTAATAAGTATTAACATTTTAGGTTTTGTAGGCCACCACGGAAAAAATCAATTACAATAAAAAGAAGAAAAGGAAGATCGAGCAAATATACCCCCTTTGATGACGAACCCCGGAAACGAATGCAGGACCACGATTTATAGATATACACCTGGAATGTTCGATCCCTTTACAGGCACGGTGCTGCCATCCAACCGTCAAATGTCCTCGAAAATTATAATGCTGAAATCATCCAGGAAATGCGATGGTTAGGACAAGGATGCTCTAAAAAGGCAACCTGTGATATACTCTATAGCTGCCATGTAGAAAAACACGAGTTCTGTTACGGCTTTATAGACAAAAAACGACTGAGCAACCATGACGTCCGTTTTACACCCGTAGATGAACGGCTTGCTGCAATCCGCATTAAGGCTACATTTTGCAACATATGCCTGATTTGTGCACACACGCCGGACGAAGAGAAAGACGAATTGTCCTTGGCGATTTTAATGCCAAAATTGGGAAGGAAAACGTCTTTGGGACTACAGTCGGCAAATTTAGTCTCCATGATAACACCTCCGTCAACGGAATGGGACTAATTGACTTCGCTGCGGCTCGTAACATAGATTTCAGCATCTTAATATCCACAAGGCTACTGGATATCCCCAGATCAAAATTCGATAAACCAAATTGATCACGTTGTGATAGATGGAAGACATGCATCTAGTGTATTGGATGTACGCAGCATACGGGGTGCAAACATCGACTCGGACCACTATCTTGTTGCGAAAAAGTCCGAACACGCCTCAACAAGTCAAAAACTACCCGCGCTGATAAAAATAGAAAACTAGACACCACAAAGTTCCAATCACAACAGATAGCTAGAAGCTACTCGGCTCGACTCTAAGAAATGCTTCAAGAAAATTCCATACTATAGATGAACAATGGACCCACATGTCCCATTCAATTCGCGCAGCTCAACCTCGAAGGAACCAGTGTTAAGACCAGGAGTGTCCGAGCAACCGTTCAGCCAGCTGATACGCAAGTCGAAAGGAATGCTGTGATCCAGTTGTATAGGGAGAAGAGAAAGAATGAGCGTCGCCTCTTCAGACGGAAGAAACAAGAAAAGCGTAAGTGTGAAGAAATTGAGATGCCCTACGACTGGAATGAAACCCGGAAAATCTTTCAAAAAATAAGGCGTCAGTCTGAAGGATTTAAATTCGGAGCATCTTCCTGTAGAGATGGCAATGGATATCTAGTGTCGGATGAACAAGGCACACTGAGGCTGTGAAAGGAGCTTTTTTACAAGCTTTTGGCAGACGACGAAGTCAACAATACCGCAAATGAAAATTCCGCACCCGAAACGTTAATAAGCGACGACGGGATCGACATACCACCGCCCGACTATATTGAGGTACAAGCAGTGATAGCCCGGTTGAAGAATAATAAAGCCGCTGGTACCGATGGCTTGCCCGCTGAGCTGTTTAAAACCGGAGGCAAAGAGTTGGTAAGCCGTAGGCATCTGGAAAAGCAAATTGACACCCACCGTCTATTCGTTGACTATAAAGCTGTGATAGCCCGAAAAGAGAAAAGTTTTATATTGCCATGAGCTTGGTAATCCTGCAAAGACCGTCCGACTTTGCATAATGACGCTGAAAAATACCCAAAGCGCCGTCAAAATAGAAGCAATCCTCTCCGACCCCTTTAAGACAAGTAGAGGTTTTAGGTAAAGCCATGAATTATCCTGTGATTTCTTCAATTTGCTAATGGAGAAGATATTGCAAGATACAAAAATTAGAAACACGGATATTATTTACAACATCATTGGTCGCCACACACGAGAAGCCGTCAAATAATATGGGTCTAAAAGTGAACGAAAATGAAACAAAGTACTTTATTTCGAGTAGTAAAACGTCGCAGCGTATCGAACAACGCAAAACTTTCGGAGACTACAACTTTGAGGTTGTTAAAGATTTCGTTTATTTAGCTATGAACTCAGCCTAGAAATCAAGCGGAAAACAACTCTTGCCAATAGATGTTACTTTGGGCTTAGTAGGCAGTTGAGATGTAAAGTCCTCTCTCGAAGGACGAACGAACGATAACACTGTAAAAATCACTCATTTTACCCGTCCTGCTCTATGGTTCTGAAACATGGACTATGAAAGCAACTGATGAGTTATTGTTGACAGTGTTTGATAGGAAAATTCTCCTTAAGATTTATGGCCCTATACGCGTTGGTGATGCATTCAGAGTTGTACGTTAGACGGCAGACGAGATGAATACCAAAATATTTTGATTTTTTTCGGGAATTTTGATATTATTTGTCTCTATTGGAGGACAACTATACCTGAAGGTGAACATATCGTAGCATTCACTTCAACTCACTATTTCTCCAATTAATTTATGTATATGAGACCGAAGATGTTCGAATGCTACCGAGGGAGTTATGTTAACGCCTGTATCATCCGTAAATCTGGATGTGTGAGTAAATGGACTCGTGAAGAAGTCCTTGAAAGCTTTCTTGGGGTACACCAGCGCATGTGAAGATACAACATATTTTGACCTTATTTGAAAATATCTATAACTTTGAAGCAACTTGTGTATTAGTCTAACGTGCCAGACTTTATTAAATGCTTGAGACATACATATCTATATATATAAAAGTCAATGTGTGTTTGTATGTATATTTGTTTGTTTGTCTGTTTGTTTGTTTGGACTTTATAGACGGCTAAACGGCTGAACCGATTTTCATGAAATCTTCACAATGTCTTCCCGTATCTCTGGAAGGAACTATAGGCTACTTTTTATTTTGAAATTTTACGTGTGCGATGTGCCACGCCCATTTATACAACATTACCTCCTATTTCAAGTCAAAAACAAAATGCGTATATTTCAAAAAGTATATCAGCTAGAGTTCCCAAATTTTGTACAAGGAACTTTAGTTTCAATATAAATATTTTGGACAAAAATGGGCAGACCAGCAATAGTGGGCGTGGCACCTCCCATAATAAGTAAATACTAAAATCTGAATGTCAGGAAAACTATAACAACTAGAGTTCCTAATTTTTGTACAAGTAACTTTAGTTTCAATATAAATGTTTTGGACAAAAAGTGGGCGGACCAACAGAAGTGGGCGTGGTACCTCCCATATGAAGTAAATACTAAAATCTGAATGTCAGGAAAACTATAACACCAAGAGTTCCCAAATTTTGTACAAGTAACTTTAGTTTCAATATGAATGTTATGAACAAAAAATGGGCGGAACAGCAAAAGTGGGCGTGGGACCTTCTATATGAAGTAAATACTAAAATCTGAATGTGAAGTAAACTATATGAGCTAGAGTTCCCAAATTTTGTACAAGTAACTTTAGTATCAATATGAATGTTTTGAACGAAAATGGGTGGACCACCGAAAGTGGGTGTGGCACCCCCCATACGTAGTAAATACTAAAATCTGAAATTCTATGAAACTATAACAGCTAAAATTACCAAATTAAATACAAGTAACTTTAACTTCAATACAAATGTTTTTAACAAAAATGGGCGGACCAACTAAAGTGGGCGTGGTACCTCCCATATGAAGTAAATACTAAATGTGATGTAAACTATAAGAGCTAGAGTTCCTAAATTTTGTACAAGTAACTTTAGTTTCAATATGAATATTTTGGATAAAAACGGGCGGTTCAGCAATAGTGGGCGTGACACCACCCATATGAAGTAAATACTAATATCCTAATATCTGGGAAACTATAACAGCTAAAATACCCAAATTTAGAACAAGTAACTTTAGATTTAATATAAATATTTTGGACAAAAATGGGTGGACCTGCAAAAGTGGGCGTGGTGCCTTCCATATGAATTAAATACCAAAATTTGCATATCATGGAAACTATAAAAGCTAGAGTTTCCAAATTTTCCACAAGTTACATTAGTTTCAACATGAATATTTTGGCCAAAAATGGGTGGACCAGCAAAAGTGGGCGGGTCACCTCCCATATGTAGTAAATACTAAAATCTGCGTACCAAGGAAACAGCTAGAGTTTCCAATTTTTTTAGAAGTAATTTTAGTTTCACTTGAAATATTTTGGACTAAAATGGGCGGACCAGCAAAAGAGGGAGTGGTGCCTCCTATATGAATTAAATACTAAAATTTCCATATCAGGGAAACTATACATGTTAGAGTTTCCAAATTATGTACAAGTTACTTTAGTTTCAATATGAATATTTTGGCCAAAAATAGGTACATATGGGAGTGGCACCTCCCATATGTAGTAAATACTAAAAACTGCGTATGAAGGAAACTATAACAGATAGAGTTTACAAATTTTGTACAAGTAATTTAAGTTTCAGTAGAAATATTTTGGACGAAAATGAGCGGACCAGCAATTGTGGGCATGTCACTTCTTATATGCAGTAAATACTAAAATCTGCATATCAGGGAAAGTATACATGTTACAGATTCCAAATTTTGTACAAGTAACTTTAGCTTCAATATGAATATTATGACCAAAAATAGGCGGACCAGCAAACGTGGGCGTGTCACTTCCCATATGTAGTATACACTAAAATCTGCGTATCAAGGAAACTATATCAGTTAGAGTTTCCAAATTTTGTACAAATAATTTTAGTTTCAATAGAAATATTTTTGACAAAAAACTGCATATCTGGAAAACTATAACAGATATAGTCCTCATATTAAGTATCAATATTTTGGAATTTGACAGATCGAAAATAATGGAACTTCACCTAATATTGGAAAAAATTTAATACATAACTATACTATCAATATTAATATTTAAATTCCTATATCTTGAAAACTGTAATAACTGAAGTACTAACATTTTGAAAGAATAACTTTACTATCAATATTGTCTGTGCGATGCTAAATGGCTGGACTGATTTTTATGAAATTTTTACGTCTTCCTGTATGTCTGCAATAAACTATGAGATACTTTTTTCTTCGAAAAAATTAATTAAAAAAATATATCTTAGATAGATTATTCGTACCCAAATTGTATATGAACAACATTTAAATCCATATAAAAATTAATGTGTCGTGTAACTACAACATCTGAAGTCTTCAAATTTTGTCGGAGTTACTGTAGTAAGTATTCATACTAGGACCTTACATACGTGTAAGTGCTGAAAAAAACTAAGAATAAATTTATTTAAATACATACATACCTACATAAAGGAAATATAATTGATGACTTTATTATGTTATTGTTTAGTTTAAAAAGTGGGTAAATAAGGATAATAGATTTTTATTAAAAATAAACTGTAATATGTTTAATGTATCATATTAATATACCAAGTAGTAAAATGTGTACTACCTATTGTTAACATCAATGCAAAAAACTCTACAAAATTTTATGACCTCCGATCACCGCGAACAAAATTATGTCTTAAAGTTTAACTACCTGTAATGATTTTGACCTGAATGGAATTACCTTTGTTATTTGTTATTTTAGTCGAATCTATGATTCTAAATAACAAATATTTATGACATCCAACCACCGCGATTATTTCATAAAGTTTAACTACCTGTAATGATTTAGACCTGTATCGATATTTGTTACCTAATTTACTTTAAATAAAGGAAATAAATATAACACACATTTCATTTTTGAATTTAGTTGATTCTAAATAAGTTACACGTTTTTTGAGTGAATATTAACATTTTCAAAATGCCACCAAAAAAACATCACTGTCCAAACACACCAAACATGCCCAATTTTTGCAAACCCAGAGAGCTAATGAAACTTCGGAAGAGCGTGAAGCTAGGCTCAGAACTGAAAGCAGTCGAGCTTCAACCTCTAGAGCTGCGGAGACATTTCAAGAGCACAACGAGCGTATTGGAAGAGAAAGGTAGCGGTTATCAACATCAAGAGCAGCAGAGACGCCAGCAGAACACGATGATCGTCTTCAAAGTCAGCGAAATCGGACATCATCAGCACGAGCAGCAGAGACGCCACCAGAACGCGATGGTCGCCTTCAAAGTCAGCGAACTCGAACATTAGCAGCACAAGCAACAGAGACGCCATCAGAACGCGAAGGGCGCGTTGAAAATCTTCGATATCGTGCTACAACAGCGCGAGCAGCAGAAACGCCATTAGCACGAGAAGGACGTCTTGAAGTTCTTCGACAACATACTACAACAGTACGAGCTATGGAAACAGAAGACCGGCGTGAATCACGCATAGAAGACCAGCGGATTCGAACCTCATCAAGAAGGGCAAATGAGAGGAGAGAGCAACAAGATTTACGACGCAGCCAAAATCGATAGAATGGTGGTTAATCGCCGGAATATTGCTGATGAATACGAACGCATTGCATTTAATTACAGATCTAATATGAATTATTCCGAAGGTATCCCAAGGCATTAGAATAAGAATTATTTAATAAGAAAAAATTTTAATGTTACCATTTTATTACGATAAGTTTAACAAGTAAGAAATAAATAGTTCATTAATTTATTATTTTTAAATTGTACATATAGACTGAATATATTGTACATCAAAAAAATAGAATAAGAAATAATATTAAAGAAACAATGTATATTTTAATTACTAAATAAATATTTTTTTTAAACCTTTACTTAATATGCATTTTACTTCGAGGGGGTAGCGAAGCGCACCGGGTATTAGCTAGTATAAGTATAAATAGTGAAACCAAATTGATGGTCAGTTATATCAGGCTTTCAAGTAGCAACTTTTCAAACAATCTAGAAAATATTGACAACAAGGTGATTGTCCTGTAAGGCGTCACTATCTCTGATACTTTTCATGAGGTCGGGAAGTATCCAAAGCGAAATATAGAGGTAAACATAAACAAAACCATTCCAGAGCTGAGTACGGCAAGTTACTTATAATTGTGAAGTAATTTTATTAATACTTAGTGATTTTCTTGCTTTAAGAGCTTTAATTGCTAAATTCACGGTAGAGAACCGGAATTGTATTAAGTGAGGCACATTAATAACACTGTGCTCGAATTTAACACTTTTTTTCTGTTAAACGGGGCAATCAGCGGGTTAACCTAATTCGAGTACGCTGAATCTAGTGATGTTAACCGTTTTTTCTAAGTTAGCTCTTGTTTTCGACATATCGAGCCCTAACCGCAAAAATAACGTAAGCGACATTTTTCCGAATTTGACTTTTTAATGAAAATCGATAGAAAATTGTCGTGCACATCAACACCCGAAATAATGAAAATTAAGTGTTAATATATACAGAGATAACGCAAATTCAATTATATCGTAAGCGACACTCACCTTTTTGCTTTACCGCAAAAATAACGTAAGCGACATAAAACCCAAAAGGGCGACATGAAAGCCGAAGTACTAGAGAGAAAATCAAAAGAAATTAAAATACAATTAACGGGAAAATATATAAATTTAAGTCCCTTTTATTGGACAAATTTCAAATCAAGCATTTTTTTCTAATCTATTCAAATTTGCTTACTACCTGGTCATAAAATGATGCCTGTTGATTCCATTCAAAGTAGAATAGAATCATTTACTCGAAACCGAACTGCATGGGCTCCTAGTGAGTGGCCTTCAGTTATTCGAAGTGCAAGAAAAACCCTTTACGGTTATGAATTTATATCGTTAATGCACTCTAAGGGTACTCATTTATGCGAAACGAACGTATTTCATGATTACAATTAAATACGGCTGTTGTGATAAGGAGTGAGATCGAAAAATTCTTAACTTCAATTTCCATACTCTGATTTTGGCCTTTAAAATTTTTTGTAGCGTTCCTGTCAGGAACTTTTTGAGTCTTGTATGTTTTTAAACCTGCATTAGCTTTAACTTTTCGTACCAAATAGTCCGAGCACTGATTAACAACAAATGAATATAATTGAAATCAAATAATACTTGGGTTACAAGTTTTAATGAAAAACGTGTGTTAAGAATTTTACGATATCACTCCTTAATAGCGAGGACAAGACTTAAATACTTCTACGATCCGTGGACCTCCTCCGCTATACAACACAGAATTAAACATTTCCTCATATAAATTCAATGATTTAAAATGTCCTTGCAATAAAAATAGTATTCCTCAAAGTTTTCATAACGAATATATTGGCCTAAAACATTCCCAAAATATTATAGACGCCTTAAACGAAACAGATGAAGATGATATCCCTTAATTTCCTAAGCACCTACTATATTAGTTTAAAACCTTTTTCTGATTTTAAAAAAAATACATTTTTTCGAAACTTAAAATAATATTTTTTCTTTTTTTCATTCATCGTATGCGCCACTTTTTAGTCTCAGCAGATTGTAATAGTGGCGGTAAAAATAACGCAAGCGCCAAAAACAAATTTGTTGTTCACAAAATTAACTTAAAAATGCATTTATCTCATATATGAGACCAGTAATAGGCTACATTTTAACTTTCAAAAAAATCCTTCGCACAACTTAAAAAAAAAACGAAAAAAACTCTCTCCGTTAAAATTAGATTTTTGGCGCTTACGTTATTTTCGCGGTTAGGGCTCGATATCCCGTTATTTCGAACTAATCGACTTTTACTGTTGTATTTTCCCCCCATTGGCCATTTTGGATGCGTACAGGAGATTCATTGGCATTGCATGTTTTTCTCGGCCTTCCATACACTATATGCAGTTCTCTTAGTTGGATCTAAATTTTCCAGATGGTTTCTGAGATTGGACTCCTCAAAATCTTTGAAGACGACACGTAATCTTCTTTGGTTCTCATTTAGCTAAATCTTTAGGTTTGGAACCCGTGTATTCTGCGTTTCAAAATTATATAAAAAATACTGAATTTTACGTATGTATTAACTGTGATTACCCCTAATAAATATTTGTTTAGTTGAGATTTAGCAGTTGAAAGTGTTGCTAAGTTTTGGTGGAACCATTGTCACTGCATATTATACTCGTATATGAATCTGCTGTGGTGGTTGCATATAAAAATAAACTTTATTCATTTATTCCAATAATAATAATGCAATGCAAACATTGATTGTCATCGTCCCCATCGTCATCATCATCATCATCATCTTTGTCATCTTCCTCCTATATAAACCAGTAGCTGAGGCAGTGAATGTTTTCCTCATCTGTAACATCGCCAGCATCATCATCGTCATCATTATTATCATCTTTGGCGATTGTCATGAGCATTAATGTATTGAATATGTGGCATGACAATGATGTTTATTGTATTTAGAAGGAAATCAAAATCAACACAAGTTAAAGTCATACATTCATACATATTTGTGACAATGTCATAGTAAAATATCCTTAAGTCAAGTTATTGTTGCCAGTACCTCGTACTAGTTGTTGCTAATGCCGCAATTGCATCCAGATATTGCTACTGTTGCTGTTTGTTGTTTTTATTGTAGCTGATTCTGCTGATGTTGCTGCTGCTGCTGCTTCTGGTTGTTATGTTTTCGTTAAGTTATGTCCTTTTATGGTGATTTTTGATAGGTGACAGATATTTTTATATTCTTACAATTGTGATTATTCTTTTTTAATACGCTACATCACTAAGGCTAGTGTTATACATTGATATGGTTATTTGTCACAGAAATATCATGAATTCCACAAAAGAACACAGACCTTGGGTCTACCGATGTTGACCATATTTGGCAAACACATACACTTTGGATTCATTCAGATATTTCCATTATTCTTTTAAATATCGGAAATCATGAATTAAATTTGTTAAAAATTTAAGAAAATTTTTATTTAACGACATCATTTTATTGATTTAAGAGTCTGCTGAAATATATTTATTTCCTCGTTAACTACTTGAAAAAACGTTATTAGTTTTATACAGTAGCCTAACAAATCGCATATAGAGCTTTCTAAAAGTCTTTATGTACCACCTACAATCTCTCTACCTGAATTCTCTTGAATTTATGAGTTGTCAATAAGGCAGGAAAAAAAAATGTTCAAGATTTCTGTGTTCGCAAACTTTCCATATATTTTTTTTTATTCTTCTCACACGTGCATCATGAGTGACGACAACTGCGATTTTGTTGTCAACAGAATCATCATCTTTTTCGAGAAATTCTTTGAAAAAATTTATGATTTTATGTAAATTTTATATTAACATTTTGTATATTCGATTAAGTGTGTATGTTTAAAAATGTGTATATGTATGTGTTTAAATAGCAACAACGATGATTACATGCCATTTTATTTACAATTTTAATGAAATGAATGAAATTCTTTTTATCATCATTTTGTTGTTTAATACAATATGAATTACTTTACTTGTGTACTCGATACTTTGTAATTCCATTTCATCACTGTATAATTGACTTTTTTGCTCCTATACATACATATATTCACAAACACACGCACACCCTAACACTCACACTCACACACATATAAAAAATCTTTCTTTTTGTTGAATGCATTTGGATGTGTGTGTGTGTGTTTGTATGAAAGTCTCTCTGTATGAATGAATAAAATTCAATATTGGATTTTTACGCTGAAATGCTTTTGAAAAACGATAATTTTCATTTATATGTCGGTGGAAGTGGTAGTTTTTGTTTTTATTTTTACCGAAAAAGAAATAAGAAGAAAAATGGTATATAAAATCCGGATTACGCATCCTAAGGGCAATATTTTTATATATGTACCATGTATTTTTTACACTCTGCGAAATTTTTGTCAATAGGTCATTATGTTGGAGACTGATGATAATGAATAGTCATATTAAGTATGAAATAATATGGATATCTGATCATGGTTTTCACTTCACAGGTTTTACGAAATTACTTTTTTCCTTAAAAAAAATGTATTTATAATTTTGAGATATGTAACTACTATTTATGTCAATCTCTAATCAAAAAATTAGCATACCAATCATTGCTGAAACACAAACTGATGTACATAGTTCCATTTTGGGTGAAACACCAATGAATTTTATACACGTTGTCATAGGAAGGAAGTGATCCAAATTGCTAAATTGTATGTTTATTAGAAGTTTTCAATATCTATATATATAAAAGAGTAACTTTACTGACTCACTGACTGACTGATTCATCATCGCACAACTCAAACGACTGAAGCTAGAATCATGAAATTTTAATTGTGGGATTTTTGGAAATTCGAACGTTTAGGGGGTAAAAAGGGTAAAAACGAGCAAATTCGGTAACCTTATATCTTCAAAACTAATAAAGATACAAAAAACTTAAAATTGTATGTTACTCCATTTAAAAAATAAGCTGACAGGTGTTTCGTACTTTTTGAAATTCGAACCTTTTAGGGGAGAAAACGGGTAAAAACTCTATTTTGGTACTTTTTTGGCACCCTATGTATCTTTTAAACCAATAAATAGAGAAACATATTTTAAATCGTATTCCTTACTTATCAAAAAATATAAGTTTGGTACTTTTTGGACATTTGAACCCTTAAGGGATAAAAATTGTGTTTATTTTTGGTACTTTTTCACAAAATATGTTTTTCTATAATTTGACATAGATATATGAATAAAATTTTACCACCGCAATGGGTATAAAAAAGGTACCAAAAAGGGGATAAAATCGCGAAAATACATTTTATTTAAAATTATTAAGCCAATTTTGATAATTTTTTGGCTCCTGGATTCATACAAAAATTAACTAACAGGGTGTTATTTGGAACTCGAGAGAATAGGTGTATATTGGGCAAATCCGGATAAAGAGTTTGGTACTTTTTTTATAACATATTTTTTCTTGGGCTCATTAACACAGATTTCAATCGTTTGAGACATGTCTGTAGCATAAACAATTTTGGCAAAATGGAGTATTTTTAAATTTCAAGCTTTAGGGGTGTTCAAGAAAGAAAAGGGAAATTGGTACTTTTTTAATATTTTAAATTATTTCACTTATCGACATTAAATTTAGCTGACATGCATCTGAGTGAAGTTAGTGTTAGGAATAGGGGATCATATTTAGGTACCAAAATGTGAGAACTGAACTAAAGGTACTTTTTTGTTCTTCTAATGGTACTTTTTGAATTTTCTTTAATAATGGGCCTAAAAAAAATGAAATTAAGCATTTATGGTAATAATTGAGTGAGAATTTCATGGGGAGACTTTTTGGTACTTTTTCTTTATTCGAATTGTACTTTTTCTATTATCTTCACCAATGAACTAAGAGATATTATCTTAAGCTTATATGGACCCTTTATTCTAACAGTACTTTTTGAATTTTCTACAATAATAAAATTTTATATATATGTATATAAGATTAAGCATACATGGTCCTGAGTGATTAAAGTTTTAAAAAAATGTATGGTATATTTTCTTTATATTATATTATGTACAACCATTAAATGTTATGTTTTTATACGTGTAGTCATAATATGTTTAAGATGTAAACAAAATATGTTAACTTTTGTTCTCGACATTTGTGAGTATTGGTGTTTGTCTAAGCTTTGCTATTTTTACAAGTATATTTTGAGTGTCTGCAATTCTCATTCGCTCTATAGTTTTATTAATATTGTTCATGTTTGAATTACTATACTGCTGGTACTTCCATCCTTGGGTGTCCGTCTTAAGTAATGCCACATTCATCCTTGTGAACTAACCTTGAGAGGGCGCTAGTTTTAATCATACTATTTTTATGTTTAACTTCTCGTTAAGTTTTTATATTCCTTTTTTTCATTAATTTTTTATAGATATACATAATTTTTGATATTCGTTTTTTGAACTTTGTAAAGTAAAGTTTATTTTTCTTAAATTTTGAATTATATCGAGTTTTTAATTTGAATTTGGTAATAAAAACCTAAATATTTTGTACAACATCAAAATAGAAGAAAGCAAAAGGAAAGTGGTTTTTATTAAATAAACAAAACAATTTATATTGAAGAAATCAACCCTCATTTATTGTTTTATCAAGTTGTTTTGAGACTTGATAAAAAATTTTACAGGTCCCACAAAAAATTTGGCAAAGTTAATTGATAGCTTAACAAATATAATATCTTTAACTTTCCTACAGCGAATAACAATAAATTTCAGTGAATTTATCAATTACATTTTAAATGGGAATTTATCACTTTTCTACCACCAACAAGTTATTACCGATTAAAACATTTTTTGGAAGCTGGACTTAAGCAGCAACAAATAAGCTACTAATTAATGTAAAAAATATTATCCTTTTTTCAAAAAGTAATGCTTCCAAGTGGAAATTCACCATATAACAAATAAGAGCACAATATTCGTCTGTGCCGAATCTTATATACCCTTCAGTGATGCCGTTTGGTTACATTTGTTACATTTTTCGTAACTTTTCGACCCTCTACGTAACATGTATAATTTTCCTTTTTTATTTTCGTAACTTTTCAGCCCTGAAAAAGTAGAGTACACATTTTTAGTACTTTAAATGCATATCATTCCACGAATGTTTCCATTAAACAATAGTGTGACTTATTTGTAATTTATTACCACCTAAGTCTAGATCATTTTGAGACAAACTCTGGAAATGCGAAAGATCTTAGTAATCCAATATTGTGCATTTGGAATATTTCGTCAGATAAAAAAATTGTATTGCTGGATCACATAACTCTGTTTTTAGACACTTGAAGAAGTCTGTTGAAAATATCGTATGTCATTAATGTAGCTGTCATTTCATACACCTAGTAGTCATGCTAAAAGTTAGAAAAATTCAATTGTGGACATGATGGGAAATATCGCGGTATATTTTTGTTGAAACTGCAAAAGGTTATATAAATTTCAAAATACCAAGTCCAGCGACACACAGCTTTATAGGAATCTAGAGCAACACATCTTTATAGCAATATTTTCCCTCAGAAATGTTTGAAACCCCTACTAATGTCCCGGAGAATTGATATAATAGATTTATTAAAACAATTTCCTAATTTAAATAATATTATGCTCTACCATGAGTCCCTGATTTATGTGTTGGAGAATACCGGGATTAAGTTTACAATTTAATGAATGTTGTGTAGATAATATTTAGCCAACTAAAACTTATAAAAAGCTCGGGCCGAATTACCGCATTCGTGATCGAATGAGCTATCGTATCGAAAAAAGGTTTCTATATCAAAATTATAATAAAATTTTCTATATTTCTTGCTCAATATCGAACGCCATATTCTCAAATAAGATAATTACGATCAGTTTTACTCGATATCGAATGCTGTAATTCGGACTCTGATTATAGTAACCCGTTAATACGGACAAAATTATTGTTGTTAGTTATATGTTATTAAACCTTATTATATATAGTATTTATTTGGGAAGAATTCGTAAATGTAACTTTTTATGAAAAAATGTAACTTTTAATTAGAAAAGTTGTAACTTTTTCCAAGCTACCCCTGGCAACACTGATACCCTTCACCAAAGTATCTAAATATTAAAATAATTTTTGGTGAAAACAAAATTGTTGGTGAAATCAAATTTTTGGTAAAAAAAAAATTGTGGTAGACATGGTTTTTTACTTATATCTCTGCCATTTGTTGCCCGATTTCAAATAGGAGCCAATCCGATATATTGATGTAAGTTGATTTCACAGACAGACAGGCATGGCTAATATAGGAATATTCACACAGATTGCCACAAATAATTTTCATGTCAATAACACTATTCGACAGCCAAAAATGGCTCCTCGAGCAAAACATCCTTTTTATATAATTTTGGCAGGCTGAATATAAGTATGGAAAAAAATTAAAAACGTGCTATTAGTTTTCGAGATATTTTCACTTTTATGTTTTCACTAAAAATTTATTTGAATTTAATTGAAAATCTTAAGAACTGTTTACAGTTTTAAAATCTACAGAATATGAAATGCTAATTATGTACCATTTTATAGTTTAATATTTAGAGATGTTTCCAGGATTATGCATTAGTTGCAAATTTATAATTTTTCATAAAAATTTAAAATTTTTTGTATAAAAATTAGATTTTGTATAAAAATTAGACCGAAAATCAAAAATCTGACTTTACAGCGCTTCCCCCTAGGCTATTTTGAAGGTTCACTGAAAATTTGATGAAAATCGATCCATACGGAACATACATACAAACAACAATTTTTATATATGGGGCATTTCATGTCAATTGAACCAACTTTTGAAATCGATGAATTCCGATTGGCATGATTTTGAAGAAAAAAAGATTTCAAACTTTTTTAATTTTTTTTTAGAAAGATTGAAGAAATGGCAATCCAAACTATTTGGGAAACATTTTGCTAAGAACAATAGGTAATAAGTTACACCGATGAGAAAAAACACCTGTTTGGCCAAAATGTCAAATGTTGACCCCCTCAGAAAGTTTTAGCAGATCTTGTTGAAAAATTGTGTCTGAATTACTATCCAATAGGACTGACCTTGATGCAAATTTCATCCCAATCGGAAGACATCGATTTCAAATGTTGGTTCACTTGACATGAAATACCCCATATATAGATTTAATAATAAATACTATTTTAATTTTAATAAATATGTATGAGTTTATAGGGTATTATTATACAAGGTGGCGCAAAAGTAATCCTCCTATCAGAAAATGTTATAAATTTTGCGATTGGCCCCTAATGTCAGTTCTGTTTTGACATTTGTGTAGTAAACACATGCGAAATACACGTTAATAAACAATGTTATGCTACACTGCTCCAGAAAGCGGAATATTGCTGACTATTTATTTGACCAATAATCGGTCGGTGACTTTGGCACAACGTGAATTTCGTCGCAGATTTCCTGGCCGTTTAGCCGCTCGCCTCGAAGAGACTGGCACAACACGAGATGCTGCCAGGCGTGGCAGACCCCGGAGTAGCCGTTCTGCAGAGAATATTGCTGCTGTAGCCGAGGATGTCATGGAAGCGCCGTCGACATCGACCAGACGACGTAACACGCAAATGGGTATCAGTCCACGGTCTTTACAGCAAATTTTGGTACAAGATTTGAAGATGTTTCCGTACAAAGTCCAGACGGTGCATCAGCTGTTAGCTGCTGACCGCCAATTGCGTCTAACATACGCTCAAGCATGAGGACCATTTCCATCTTAGCGGGTATGTAAATAAGCAAAATTAACGCTTCTGGGGCACTGAAAATCCGCGTGTAACCCACGAAGAGCCATTACACCCGCTCAAAGTCACTGCATGGTGTGCGGTTTTCGCTGGAGGAGTCATCGGACCTTTTTTCTTCGAAGACGTCGCGGTCCAAACGGTTACTGTGAATGGGGAGCGCTACAGAGCAATGATCAACGAGTTCTTTTTGCCGCAACTTGATGAATTGGGATTGGAAAACATGTGGTTCCAACAGGACGGTGCAACGGCACACACTGCACGTGCCACAACCGATATGCTGAAGGATGCATTTCCCGGGCGCCTAATCTCCCGTTTTGGCGATTTGTACTGGCCAGCAAGATCGCCTGATTTGACCGCTCCAGAATTCTTTTTGTGGGGCTTTTTGAAGTCGCGGGATTATGTCAACAAGTCTCAGACTCTTGCAGCTCTTAAAGACAATATCCGTCAAGAATGTGAGGACCTATCGCGGGAAGTTTTGGCCAAAGTGATGGAAAATGCCATAAAAAGGGCTCAAATGACAATCAACTGTGGCGGCGGCCATTTACATGACATAATATAAAATAAAAATAATCCACAAGAAGAATCAAAATAGTTTATCTTTTTTTTTTAATTACAGCCAAAAAACATCGGAAGTTTACTTTTGCGCCACCTTGTATGGTTGATCTTTAGAGGTAATAAATACTTTATTGCTTTTCCAATTTCTCCAATCTATTTAAGAATAAATTGTGTTCTCCAGATCTACTTAACGGAGACTGAAGAGACTGTAAGAAATTTCGTAAATCTTCCAGGATATAATTACTATCGTTTCATGATCTTAATTGTACTAGTCCAAGACAATATTGATGAGTTATTAGCCATTGGGATACATCGCATAGTAGAAATTGTTTTTATCTGTGTCATTGACAAGGTACTTATTCTGGCCATTAGCAAGAGGTCCGATTCTTCTGTGTGGAATATCGAAACACATTCCGTGGTAATATAATAAACAACTGATTCAAAAAACTATGTTAGATATAAATCTGAATACCACCATTACATATTTATGTATATTAACTAACTTTCTATCTGAAAAAGCATTTCAATAATTTAAATTTATTACTGTGTATTCCTTCTACTTTTTTATGTGTAAGTATTTAAACCTCCTGGTTTTTTACTCCACATCATCATAGTCACCATGATGTTTTTCATAATCATTTGCCCAATGCCCGAATGAATCAATGAATGAATGAGTGAGTGAATGGATGAATGAATGGAATACAAACGTACATTCTTGCTTACTTTTAATACCGTTCAATGATTTTCCTTTTTGGTCAAACGTATTTGATTGCATTTACTGCAATGCTGACTGCCGGCTTTACTACATATACATGTATATGTATGTCCATTTTTTAAATACAACCTTTATTATTCCTTTTGCACATCCTTTTTATATTTTTCCAATTTTTTTTTTTACTTTTCACACCGTAGTCCAGCCTGATCGCAGAAAGAAAAAAATCAAGGATACGAAAAATTAATCAAAATGTATGAAATTAAAGAAGGAAAATAAAATCAATTTATTTTGCCATAAGGCCTTTATGGTTCGCTTTTAATATACATACATAGATTTTGGTTTGTATTTTTTTGTGAAAATAATATATATACAACGTTCAAAGTGAATGACATTATGAGATTGTAAAATAATGAAATTCATAGTTATTTTGCCTTTTTTTATTTATTTATTTGTGTTTTTGTCTTGGATTTTATTTAAAAGTTTCATGTTTTTAGGAGACACAGAATTCTTGAAAAATTTATTACTTTAACTACTCAATGTAGTTTTAAATAATGAGATTTCTATTTCGGACACAAATTATGGGGTTTTCTACCTTCAATGAACTACTTACTTTTATTTTTATTATTTGGATGGTTTCTTTTTTATTTATGACGGTTATAATTAGGGTGACCATTTTTAGCAAACTCTGGTTTTTCGAATGTATTTACTTTTGGTTTAAATTTAAGATTTTCATTTAGTGTAGTAACCATCATATTTGTTGCCAAAATCGAATGCAGGACAAACAGGTGGTTAAAATTGTTTTAAATGAAGAACTGTTAAATTATTTCACCAATATGTACAAAACATGGAATATATAAAATGAAAGATAATCTTTTAGTTTATAATGTGAGTTCAGTTGCACGTAAAAGGCGACCTGCATTAGCAATATCTGATCGAGCCGAGCATCGGCAGACTAGGTACTAAACCGTGTTTATGTAGGGAATGTTTATCATGTATATGTTGCTGATCCAAATCCATTATAGATCTCAAATTAGTTACACTGGACATATTGTAGGGTAGAAGAGGGATCATTCGCATTAGGGGCACATCTGCCAACACCGAATAACTTAAGAACCGAGTAATCGATTTTGTTACATTATCAAGTTATTGGTTGGTGATAGAATAGTGAAAAATAAGTGACAAAACTATATAACAACCCTAAAAACTCCCCCTGGGGCACATACGCCAGTAACAAGAAATCCATGTGATGAAGAGCAAAATGTTGATAAAATATAAAAATAAGTTATGTGAAAAAACCATTAATGTCTAGTTTATTATACATTGTTTTGTGAATTAAGGTATAAAACAGT
Organism: Calliphora vomitoria; assembly: GCA_942486065.2. Classification (NCBI taxonomy): domain Eukaryota; kingdom Metazoa; phylum Arthropoda; class Insecta; order Diptera; family Calliphoridae; genus Calliphora; species Calliphora vomitoria. The sequence continues at coordinate 68,627,638 of OW818030.2, read as the reverse complement.
AAAATACGTTTATATTTTTGGATTTTTTTGTTTTATTTTACAAATGACAAATCTGCCCCATCCCTTTAGCGTATTTACCCCATGGGTGGGGTAAAAATATTTATATAAGGAGGCGCAAAAGTAAACTTCCGATGTTTTTTGGCTGTAATTAAAAAAAAAAATGAAAAACTTTGATTCTTCTTGTGGATTATTTTTATTTGGTCTTTTAATTTTTTGTACATCAAGTCGAGAATATGATGTCATGTAAATGGCCGCCGCCACAGTTGATTGTCATTTGAGCTCTTTTTATGGCATTTTCCATCACTTTGGCCAAAACTTCCGGCGATAGGTCCTCACGTTCTAGACGGATATTGTCTTTAAGAGCTGCAAGAGTCTGAGGCTTGTTGACATAAACCCGCGACTTCAAAAAGCCCCACAAAAAGAAGTCTGGAGCGGTCAAATCAGGCGATCTTGCTGGCCAGTGCAAATCGCCAAAACGGGAGATTAGGCGCCCGGGAAATGCATCCTTCAGCATATCGGTTGTGGCACGTGCAGTGGGTGCCGTTGCACCGTCCTGTTGGAACCACATGTTTTCCAATCCCAATTCATCAAGTTGCGGCAAAAAGAACTCGTTGATCATTGCTCTGTAGCGCTCAACATTCACAGTAACCGTTTGGCCCGCGACGTCTTCGAAGATAAAAGGTCCGATACAGTGACTTTGAGCTGGTGTAATGGCTCTTTGTGGGTTACACGTGGATTTTCAGTGCCCCAGAAGCGTAAATTTTGCTTATTTACGTACCCGCTAAGATGGAAATGGGCGTCATCACTCATGATTATTTTTGATGAAAAATCATCTTCCTCTTGGTGGTGATTAAGGATGGCTTGAGCGTATGTTAGACGCGATTGGCGGTCAGCAGCTAACAGCTGTTGCACCGTCTGGACCTTCAAATCTTGTACCAAAATTCGCTGTAAAGACCGTCGACTGATACCCATTTGCGTGGCACGTCGTCTAGTCGATGTTGACGGCGCTTCCATGACATCCTCGGCTACAGAAGCAATATTCTCTGCAGAACGGCTACTCCGGGGTCTGCCACGCCTGGCAGCATCTCGTGTTGTGCCAGTCTCTTCGAGGCGAGCGGCTAAACGTTTCAGTGTTTCACCAGTAGGCGTTGGACGGCCAGGAAATCTGCGACGAAATTCACGTTGTGCCAAAGTCACCGACCGATTATTGGTCAAATAAATAGTAGCGTAACATTGTTTATTAACGTGTATTTCGCATGTGTTTACTACACAAATGTCAAAACAGAACTGACATTAGGGGTCAATCGCAAAATTTATAGCATTTTCTGATATGAGGATTACTTTTGCGCCACCTTGTATAAAACCATTATATCTAAGTATCTGAAACAAAAAAACATTTGAGAATATCTATTGTGGTTGTAATATGAAATCGCCTCAAAAGAAAAAGTGGCTATGGTCCCCCTTTTACCCTACATATCTCATCAGTCCATCCACCCGTTATGCAAAATAGTCAATGTTGTCCGGGAATTCACCGGGGCAGCCCAGTATGATCACATGTTGTTGTTTTTTTTACGACAAAAATCTCGCAAATACACGCAGAGAAAAAACATGGTTCGACATTGTTACGACAACTATACTATGGTCTTTGTAACAATATATTGTTGTCGTAAACATATAATTGTTGTTTTAATTTAATTTCAACAATATTATAGTTACTGTAAACATTTATATTTTCATCGCAATTATAAATACAAATATTGTTCACCGAATCATAATTATTTTTGGGACAACTAAATAATGATAAATAGGTAAACATATTATTATTATGTACAACCATTAAATGTTTAGTTTCTATACGCGTTGTCATAATATGTTTAAGATGAAAACGAAATATGTTTACTTTTTCCCACCATTTATGAGTGTTGGTGTTTGTCTAAGCTATGTTATTTTTACAAGTAAATTTTAAATGTCTGTAATTCCCATTCTCTCTATACTTTTATTTGTATATTATCTTTAACTTGCCTAAAGCGAATAATAATAAATTTCAGTGAATTTATCGATAATGTTTTAATTGGGAATTTAGTTAGTGCTTTAAAACTAAAACCCATTAAAATTAAATTTTCTATTTCAAAAAATAAATTTTAATAATAATATGATTACTTTGGATCATGATATGGTTTAATTGGATCATAATATGATTTAATTGGGTCATAAATATGATTACTTTGAGTCATATTATGATTGATTTACATCATAATATGGTTATTTCAGAACATATTATGATTGATTTGTATCATAATATGTTTATTTCGGAATATTTTATGGTACTTATAATGATCATAATATGTTTGGATTACAAACATAAATCTTATCATAATATGTTGCTCTTAGATTATTTTTACCACAACCATGTTTTTTCTCTGCGTGTAGCTGTCGCCAGACTATCCTGAGTCGCAATAGCGCTCACCTTCCCATTACTTTATTATCATCGTCGTGAAAGTAGAGTCTCTGGAGATTGGTAAGTAATATGCGTGAGAATATTAATAAAAGAGCTGTCATATTAAGCCTTAAAATAATCTACATGAAAACTTTATTTGGCTTCCCTTGTTTTGAAAAACTAGTGGCATTATCAAATATCGATTGACTACTGTTTCCGCATTATGATTAATACACACGCTTGTTTACTGTAACCGTATATATGGTTGATATAATCATGTGAATCGTAAATTAACCATATTATAGTTACCACAATCATATAAATAGTTGAATTCTTTAGACATATGCAAGAGTACATCGAAATAAATCTATTTAAACATCCCACCATTCTACCTGGTCTCCTTACTATCGATACAGTTTTACTTTAATGTGATCCAATTTATTTTATTATATTTTGTATTTTATTATATGTATTTATTTATTTAAACAATCTGTTTTTTTTTTCGTTATAATTTTAATGTGTTGAGAATTTTAATTTGGTTCGTATCAACCTAAAAATAAAAATAAAAAATAAAGATACAGAAAAAATAATGTGTTGTGTCAAAATTTTATATATCACGGATTTCATGTGTGAAGGGAATAAAATTTTGAGTCCCCCTGCTAAACGAAAATTGCACGTTTTAACAAAATCAGAAAAAAAAAAGAAAAAAAAATTGAACTGATTTATAATGTGTCACAATATGAAGAGCTGTTTTGTTACCTTATATTTTTTGTACACTTTGTAAAATATTTATTTTATTATATTTCGTTTTTACCTCCTCTGTGTACATTAAATACATTAAACATAAGTTAACAAAAAAAAAGAGACACAGATACAATAGATATACAAACTACACACTACATTCACACGTTTCAGTACATCTGAATAAAATAAATGTAGAGTATCTATAGGTTTTTTTTTATTTATTTATTTTGAAAATGATTAAATTCAACAATAAATGGCAGCCATTATGAAATTTTTAACCCATAAAATTTATTTAAATTAAGCATAAGAAAGAAACAAATTTCATTTCATTATTATGGCTGTTAAAAACAATTATTCGAATTGTAAATGGCTGGCAATAAAAAAAAAACTCTTTTTTTTCAAATAACATAGTACGAGCATTCGTACGTACGTACGTACCAGCCATACATAAAGATACAGATAATAATATAGATATATATTTTGTTTGTAATATTTTGTATTTTTTGGGTGTTGACGAATTATGGTAACGCCTTGTCAGTTTATTGTTTTTTCCACTTGAAAAAAATTATTCTTTAATTGTGGGCTTTTTAGTTTTTTATTGCGTTTACTTGTATTTCTTTGTTTTAGTCATTTATCATGTCGTATTTCAACGTACTTTGTATATGAAATAATGTGGCGTTATTTTGATAATTTCCCCATTAAGTCAACAAGGTGTGAACATTTTTAATAGTGTGTTAAAAATAATCGCGATATCACTTTTATATGTTTGTTGTTTTTTTAAGAAATTCATATACGACGAAAAGTACTTCTTGCAGCTTGATTTTATTACAATAAGTGCGGAAAAATAAGCATTTTGTTAATAAATAACATTGTTTCCTTTTTGTACCCAATAACGGAATATAAAAGAATTTTTAGTCACGCCGAAATATGTACACAGAGAAAACAGATTCGTTGTTGCAACCGATTTTGTCACCAATCGAATTTGTTTCATTCCATGTACTATCCATCTGCTGAATATTTTATTCCACATTAGTGGATAGAACCAAATTAAATAAATAATTCAGTCTGATTCTATTAGTAAATTCCATCAATTTATATATACAGTATCAGCCACAACTAAAGCACCCCCTCAGTGAATTTTTGTCATACTATATTTTTTTTTTTATAAAAATAAAGTTTTAAATTTCTATTATGTATTATTTTAAACTATTAATATATTTACTATTGATAAACAAATACTTTTAAAGATAATCTTTCTATAAGAGGTAACTTTAAATCAACAAATATTTAAAGCTAGAAAATAAACCGGTCAAAACTAAAGCACCCCTTCATGGATATAATATAAAACTTTTTTTAATTTATATTTTGTTGCAAATCCTTTGGTTTGGATGACACAAGCACATCTCTTAGGCATAGAATATATTAAGTTTTTTTATGGTGTCTTGCGATATTCGGCTTGAAATAAATCGTGAAAACTGCTGATCCTTATTTCGGCAATTTTAACGATTTAATTTCATATTAACAATCTCCCACAAGTTCGCAATAGGACTGTAATCGGGAGATTGAGCAGGAGATTGAATCTTATTGGTCTGCAGCCAAGTATCACAAACTTTGGAGGTGTGCTTAGGATCGTTATCCTGTTGGAACATCCCTATAAGTGGAATCTCTCCACTGGCATAAGGCAACAATACATCTTTCCATATATCACGGTACATGAACCGATACATAATCCCATGAACTTTATGATTTGGCTCAATTTCTTGACCAGAAAAGCAAACCCAGACCATTACATTGCCCCCTCCATGTTTAATTGTTCCTTTGAAATGCTTTGGATTCAGTCTTTCTACTTTTCGTCTGCGTACACGCGTTATTCCATCGGAACTTTTTAATTTGTATTTAGATTGGTCAGAGAACTGACCTGTCTTCCATTTTGGACACTTCAGTTAAGGTGGGCTTTGGCAAACTCCAGTCTAGCTTTCTTGTTCTTAGCTGATATAAATGGTTTTTTTGCTGGTCGTCGGCTGAATAATCCTACTTCTACTGCTCTTCTACGGATTGTTCTTTTGCTAACGCATAATCTTAAACTTGTTCTTACTTGATTAGCTGATACTGTAGGATCTTTTTGTTTAGCTCATTTGATCAAGGAATCATTATATCCTGTGGTTTTACGCGGGCGTCCTACGGAATGTCCCGGTGAAATACGACCATTCTGCAAAAACTTTGGAATCTGCCTGGAAATAACTGATCTGTTAATTGTATATTGTTTACTCAATTCATGCCGTGATAAGCCCGCCTTCCAGTCTTCAATAACTTTAATTTTAAATTCACTGGAGTACTTGTTTCTTGCCATCCATAGTTTTTTCACAATAAACTGTATAGAACTTAAATTATACAGGCTATTCCTTTATTTTTATCTTCTGGTATTTTAAAATGCATGCGTTGTGAGTCCCGTTAACTGACATTGCAAATATGCAGAAAATATTAATAAATGTTTAAACATCTTATAAGGGGGTTCTTTTGTTTTGACAGTCCCGTTTTGTATTTTTCTATGTTTTATCATTTTAAATCAACTGTTCCTAAAATTATCCTGTACTAAACGAATATAACAATTTATGTTAATAAAATATATACAAAGTACATCCCAAGAAACCTTTTTTTTTATCAAAAAAATTATGATATGAAAAAATTCATGGAGGGGGTGCTTTAGTTATGACCGATACTGTACATATATATAATTAGACCGATTATTTGAAAAAAAAAAAATCTAGTATTAAAAACTGAAAAAGGTCTAGGGAAATTACCAACCCTAGGTGGAGGGTTAACAAAATTGCTTCAGATAAAACTGGAAACAAACAACTTGCATTTTGCTTCTCCAAACAGTTATGTCGTTTAAATTGTTATTTGATTTTAAATAAAAGGAATATGTTATTTTGTTTATTTCATAGAGAATAGACATAGAGCGGAAATTCTCCTGTCAAAGACCTAACTTATCTGTCAGAAACCTAAGTGGTGATAATGTAGGAAAAACTATGTGATAACAAAAACAACACTCGTATGTGAGATTATTTTGAATAAATTTTTGGTTTGAGGTTTTTCTAGTTTCCGCTCTATGTTTCTCTATGGTTTATTTTTTTATTAAAATCAAGACAATTCATTTGTTTTTGTAGTAACTGCTATAACTTTAATTATTCAAAAATAGTATTAAAAAACTGTCAAGTCGTTAAAATGAAATGCATTTCAAAAAAATACTAATTTATAATCTCATATATTTATTTTCAAAAAAGGTATAAATTTATTTTACATTTTTCTTTTTAGTTTCTACCATGCGATTTAAATTTAGTAGTTTTCGGGAAAAACTAATTTTTTCAATACTGTTTTAAATAATTTTAAATAAAACCTATTCAGAGTATTATAGTCCAGATAATTCTAAGTAATCTCTGAAATTGTTACTAAAATCGCGCAACGCCAAAGCACAGTGTTTTAGAAACCTTTTTTTTTGGAAATAATTCGGTATCTTGAGAACTATTTGAGATATTGTTACGAAATTGCACATGGAGCTGCGGTATCTTCGAGTTCATTTGCAGTTGTTCAGCTTTCTGGGTCCTCGAGTCTAAATTTTTTTTTTTAAATCTTCAAAAATCCATTTATGAAGGACAAAAAAACCCATACCTTGAGGAGTTAGAGGGTTAACATATTCTACAAAAATGTTCTCCGTAATATTCTACATACATTTGCTGAACACATTCTATACTTAAAATGTAAGGGTCACATGGTTTCTCATGCCGATTAACAATAAGAATGTGCCAGAGCTGGGAAACTTTAACAAATGAAATTTAGATGTAAACTTTCAAAACGCCGATATACGTGTATTTTTTTATTGTCTCCTCTATCAAAAATTTATAGGCCGGACCTTGTAATTTTTGTTTGTGTTGTACAGTGTAATTGGCTGATATGATTCTGAGTAAAGAAATAATCAAGGATAGAGAGCTTAATGATATTGAGGTAACAAAAACTATTAAGTAGTATTTTTTCGTTCTGCAAAGGGTATTTTTTGAAATTTCTATAAAAATGAAAAAGGATTTGCTAAATATTTTTTGAATATTTTATAAAGATGGGCTTAGAATCACGAAATTAAGCATTTATGGATTAAAAAAGAATAATCAATGGTACTATTTCTTCATTGAATATTTTATAACAACAAACCTAAAAAGAATTAGGCACACATGATTCAGAATAAGTTAGAATTCACAAAAGGTGATTTAAGTGGTACCTTTCTTTTGTATTTTCTATAATAATGTACACAGAAATATGAAACAAGACATTCATGATGCTGAGTAGAAATAGAAAATGTGGGTTTCGAATGTGCTAGAATCCACATTACAATGAATAAATAAACATAAACTAAACAAGTTCCTGAATTAGTATTAATTCAGAAAGGGAAACTTAATAGTACTACTTCTTTCTTCTAAATCGGGTGGCGAAATATACTAGGTCAGCTAGTACTCCATAATTTTATCGGATATTTGAAAATAAGTCTTTTTTACAAAAATGTTGCATTCTTCTTTTTAAAATTAAATAAATTATAATAAACTGTAATTTGAAGTTTAATTGTCAGGAAATATTCGAATAATCAATATTTTTTTTTAAATGAGTTTGTGTCATTCTTTGTCTATTCTTTAAAAAATTTAAAGAAATCTTAAGATATTTTTACATCGATTTGTTTGGATGAAAAAGTTTGTTTTTCATTCTTGATTTAGAAAATAGATTAAAGTAAAAACCGAAGAATAATTGTTGATTTCGGTTTTAGGCCTTGAAAAACCGCGGTTTCAGTATCGGTTAATACCGAACACGAAACTCTAAATGTATAATAATAATAAGTAATACATTTTTGAATATTAAGGAAAAAATAAAAATAAGGTTTTTCAGTATTTCGACATTCGGAACTTTTCGAAAATAAACGACCTGATATCCCAGGTACATCATCTATATGAAATCCTTGATTATTTTACTTACATACACGGTAACACAGGGTCTCAGGCATGGGGTTAGAAAAAAAATACACAACGTTTACTAACTAAGTAGTTTCGTCGTGAACTGATGGTGGAGGACGTGCAATGCGGCAGTTATTCTTAATTGGAGCAGAAAACAATAACGGATAATAAAGTTATTCGAATTTTTTAACACACTCGGTCTCACAGATCAGTATGTCACCATTGGCGGGTTAAGTCGTAAAAGTCAAAGGTCAAATTTTGCAATATTTCGAATTTCTAATGAAAATATGGCGAAGCATTATATGTTTTTAATTGGACTTTTGTGAAGATTTAGACAAATATATCTTAAAGTCCTACATTTACAATTATTATGGTTTAATATATATTTCTGTCAAGTTTCATAAAAGTCGACCCAAAAATAATAAATATTTCAAAATTTGACCTTTGACCTTCACGATTTAAAGGTTAGCGTTTTTTGTTTAGTAAAACTTAAAGGGTATATTTAGAATTATATGGAAATTCATAACAAATTAATATTTTTGCGACAATACAATCTTTTAGCAGTCCACTAAACACATTGACTTTTAAAAAATATGGCGATATAAACTAAATATTTTATCACAATTCAAATATGGATTCTAGTTCTAGAACTCCTCCAACTTCTTTAATTTGTTTAACATCCTCAGGCACAGTTGTTATTCACCTAAGCAATATAATCAAGATGCTCTCTGTAAAAGGGTAAATATAATTTATAATTTAAACATAATTAATTCCTATTTTATAGGGTGTAACAAATGTTTTATTTGAAATGGTTTTATTAGAAAATTATGTGAATTTTTTATATTGTGTTACTTTTTCTAAATTAATTACCTTTCTACTCTCAACAGTCAATAATCCAGAAATGTCATAAGCATGGATGATTTTGAAATTAATGCTTAGACACACCTCGTTTCAGAAAATAGAAACCATACAAAAAAGGTGTTAAATGGATCAAAACAAACCATAAAAGTCAGATAAAAAGAAACCTGCTGTTTAACTAAGAAATTAGAATAGAAATTAGATGAATTTTAATAAATTTAACAAACGAAAATAACCCTTAGAAAAGAAATTTAACCTTTTTTCGAAAAACACATGCCATTATATAACTAAATGCATTTGAATATAGTTTATCGCCCCCACACACAAAAGAGAAGAATACACTCCGGCAAACACTCCTCCAATAAATGAAAGAAATATTAACAGGTGTTGTGCGCATGCGCAACATTTTTATTGAATGCAGGACAACAATTGAAATGCACTGCTGCAAGGGCAACATATGAAATTATAAATACAAAAACGTATAGTGAGTATCCTGTAGAACGTATTTTGTGTAACGCACCAACAAAAAGTCCAACAACTACATCACGGGCAGCAGCAATGTGTGCTGATGAGCGTTTATCAAGTTGTCAATGCTCAAAGACAACCATTTATTACGTTAAAACGCTACAAAGACACTTACAGAAGAAATGAAATGTGTTTATACTGTATTATTTACAAGTACAAATAAGTAAATGGCAACAAAATTCTTAAAAATACGTACAATATCCAAGCTAAACATGTGTATGACGAAATACACCTCGAACTTGTAGTTTTTTTTTTTTTTTTTTAAATAAGCTAACTTTGCAAGGGGTTGCTGAACGTCGTATTTCATATCTTAAGATCCAATTAATACCAAAGGCTTTGGGAATAAATGATAAATTTCCTTAAGGAAATACTTATTTTACACCGGTGTAAACATATAAATACAATTGTATGCATTTCTTTTACAAACAATATAGTATGTTTAACATTAATATTCACACAAATGTCATTGTTAAACAGTGGTATTTTATATGGATATTTCCAGAAAATAATTAAAGACGTTTCATGTGATTAAGACGAATTTTAAGGATACTATATTTCTACTTGCTTGGAGTGCTTTAAAATATATCTATCCCGAAATTTGATAGGATTTTAGAATTAGAATACCGACATTGGATGGCAGGGCGATTTGGGCAACGAACGGGTAGTACTTGGACGTAAGTCCATTTATATCCCATTTGATACGGTATTGGATTTGATAGACGAATGGGTGTTAGAAGAGACGGAACACACGGTGTCTGCGATTTATACTTATAGAATATCTAAAATGCTCCGGCCCTGGTATGGCAAATGAAATTGACAATCATTAATAATTGTGCTTTTTGGGCTCTAATTTTACCGAATCTGACTCTTTCTATAAATTAACATACATACATAGTACAAGTATGTAAGTATAGAATACTTAAAAAGAAACATCCTAAAATAGTTTGAACTTAAAACGTGATTAATATATTCGGGTTCAACTATTGTAGAAATATTTCAAACATGTCGTCGTTAATGAATTTTCACATTTTTATGTTAGTCTGAAATCTTTTGGATAAAAGGTTTTGGGAGAAAATTTTATTATATAAATTTAACTGATATTGCAAAAAAAGTACAATTGTACCAACTTTTTCATCCCGACCCTGACAAAGGAACAAACCAAGACTCTATTTGATCTTGGTATTAAATATATTAGACTTTTTAAGAGGAATAATCAGTGGACACTGCATGATTTGACATAAGTCATAACGTTTGGGTTAGCTACATGACAACTATTGCAGAAGTTATTTAAACAAATAAGAGGAAGAATCGGTACGAAACCTTATATGTGACTGCTGGACTCTACGGGAGCATATACTAAGATATTTTGGTACAGGCCTCTTTCATGGCCTGAAATGTCTCAGAGATGCGTGACTGATGAAACTAGTTAAAATTCGCAGAAGTAACTGTTCTCAATGGACTCACAAGAGTTACAAATTCATGCGGATAAGGAAGTCCAGTTTTAATATTCACATACAATACACATTATACGTGCAAATGTCTATCCGAGATTAATCGCTAATTGCAAGTGACCCATGTAAGAGTAGAAACACATCCGTAACCAATTTTAAATATATTTTCTTAGTTAGAATGACAATGCTTTTATTTTATATTTTTACGAACAGACAAACGTATTTTTCACTTTTGTATGTAAACCAAGCAGTTCTAGGAGACTGGCCGAACTAGTGGTATTACCTATCAATTATGGTGACAATTAGTTATATAACTAGCTACGTGACTAGTTATTTTAACTCATGCATGTCCTAAGCAGGGGTCAATTGACCCATTTTGATTACAATGAGACTGTCTGATAGTTGGTGCAATGTAGACAACGCTTTTATTCACATATCGGTTATATAGCGTCAGTTACTTTACTGGCTACCTAGCTGGTACTTGATCAGCTACATAACATGTTATTTTAACATGTACGGGTGCCAATTGACCTCAAATTGCAGTTAAAAAACATCTCATAGACAGTCCAATAACCGATTGCATGTAAACAAAACTTCCTATGACATCTCTACAATAAATTACTTCTGGTGGGTAAAATAACTACATTCTAAAGTGCAATAAACGTTTAAAGTGGTTACTTAGAGACACTAAGGTGACTTCGCTAGGTGAGAGATGAGATGAGATATCAGTATACTTAAGCAAAAACAAAACAAACTGTATGAGAATTATATCAACACAATTTGTATAAAACCAGTTTGTACGAATAACTTATAAAAAAATGCAGTAGACAATTTACGTTAAAAGTGTTTACACTCTAGATTACTTAGAGACACTTAAGTGATAATTGCCTTCACGCTAGTTTACATGGGATTTATAAAGTAACCAATTGACTTCACAATGCACTATTAAGAGCACATACGTGTCAAATGACACAAAATATATAAATTGGAGTCAGCCAAGTATTCAGATATTAGTGACAATTACTGTATATAAGGGATACATTCATTGACCACTTGCTCAACAGCTGGGAATGGCAAGGCAGAACAAGAGAAAATACAAACAACAATAGACAACAAAGACATCAGCACCGATTCATTTAATTATAATTTTCTGAACATAATTGAATTTAGTATATTAAAAATTTCCCGATTCAAAATCAAAACGATTTTATCACACGAGTGAGTGGAGTGCGGTTATTACAGACATTATTTTTAAGTATCCGTGATGGCAGAAAGATAGTCGGTCAGGACATAAAGTACGTACACAGAGGAGAAAAGTTTTATGTTTCAATAAAGCGGTAGAAAGATATTAATTCACAACATATCTTACAAGTTTAAATAGCATCAGCAGAGATTTCTATGCATATTAGAGCTATATCCAATTACGAACTGATCTGCAATGGTCTCAATAGATTTATGAACCAATTTGGCCGATCTTCAATAAATTTGACAACATGATTTTTGTGTGTATAAAACTTGTTTGTGCCGAATTTCCTTTTGATACCAAAATTTATTAGGTATTTATACATGATAGGGAGATTTTCGGAAGTGAAACTTATGTGGGAGCTATGATTTCTATATAAGGACTGAGATCGTAAAATTCTTAACACACGTTTTTCATTAAAACTTTTAACCCAAGTATTATGTGATTTTTCTTTTGATCAAGTTTCCTTTGTAAAGCATGTCAGTTATTATGTTTAATGTCAATTATGTTCATTTGTTGTTAATCTGATTAAAATGAGTGACCAGAAAAAAGTGCGTACTAAAATTATTAAATATTTTCAACAAAACCCAACTTGGTCCTACAAAAAGTTGGCCAAACAATCGAAGGTCTGCCATCAAACTTTTTCCAATATTATTAATCAGCACCCTTGTCCGTTGATATAAAACCTGGTTCAGGTAGAAGGAATGGTCCACATCATGTTTCTAAAGCCTAAAGCTTTATATAAATAGAAAGCATTTCCACTTCCGGTAGGAAAGCAGACCGGTTAGGTCAGTACTCGGGCTATTTGGTACGAAAAGATAAAGCCAATGAAGGTTTAAAAGCATACAAGGCTAAAAAACTTCCTGACAGGAACTCTGCTAATAATTTAGAGGCCAAAGACAGAGCACCTGCTGCATAATGGATGACGAAATGTACGTATGGAAAATTTTTCGCAGCTTCTGGGTAATTTTTTTTATGTTGCAGATGCTCGAGGGAATGTTAAAGAAAAGTATAGGACACAAAATTTCACAAAAAGTTCTTGGTATGGCAAGCAATATGCAGTTGCGGCAAAGAAGCGAAACATTTGTTACAAAGGTCTCTATAAATACCGAAATTTACATCAAGGAATGTTTACAAAACAGGATGTTTCCATTTATAAGACTTCTTAACGTGTCCACTTATTTTCGGCCTGATTTGGCATCTGTCACTAGAAAGATCTTGAGTGGTACAAGAACAATAATGTGGTAAATAGAAAAAGAAATATAGTTGTGCATGTTTACTGTAACCATTTCAACATTTTCAACAATATTATAGTCACAGTAACAATTTATATGATTGTGGTAACAATAATATGGTTAATTAACGATTCATATGATTGTATCAACCATATATATGGTTACAGTAAATAAATACATTTATGTTTGTGACCACCATTTACCATTTTTTCTGCGTGTAAATACCGTTAATCTATAAATAATTTAAAATTTTTTTACTGGACCAATTTTGTTGTAGAATCGCAAAAATTTTGCATAAAATCGCTTATTTGGTTTTCGTACTTAGATACCAGATTATAAATAATTTATTAGGTAGCAGATGAATATTTTTAGGTGTTACACAAGTAATGACAAAATATAGAAAAATATATTGATGTTACTAAAACAACGTATGCTTTTGCTATACACATTTGGTACAAAAAATATGGGTTATTTAAATAATTTTTATTGTTCAATATGATGCAAACACAAATGCTCATACTCGTTTTATGTAGGGCATCAAACAAAGGGCGAAAATTAATTTGTAGTCCTTGCGCATGCTCAACGCATAAACATTTGTTTGGCTTATTTAACAGCCCCTATATGTAAAAGTGTTATTAAACAAATGCGGTTTTATATACAAAAATTTATCATTCTACGTTCTCATTCATAATACGTTTATGCTAAAATGATATAAACTTTATATAAATGCTTATACACCTTTTTGTAGCAGCAATAAATTCAAACTATTAAGAAATATGCCACTGGGCTTCGAAATGTTATACTATCTTATTTGCTTCCATGGTTAGCAGAAAACTTAAAATACAATTTCACTAAATAATGTTTGGTATGTCATGTTTTTGTCTGCAAATGAATTATTAATCGATTTCGTTTATCCTTGTAAAAATTTATACATTTGAGGGGTCCTGTTTCTAGTGGGTGCTTGATTATTGTGGCGAGAGACTCTTTCTTATCTCCATCAAGGTACAAAGTTATGCTTGTTGTTTTTTTGCCTTAAAAAACATGTTCAAAGTCTGTTAATGGGCAGCCATGAGCATAATCTTCTCTAAAATAGTGATTAAATAAAAAAAATAAACATTTTTTGTTTATTATACAGGTGCAAAATTGTGTAAATTAATCAGTATTTAAATAGACATGTATTAAAAAACTATTTAATTTTTAATTTCAGTTTATTTTAAAAAAATTGGGATCAATATAGAAACTCTAATTTTTGCTGATAATATATTATAAGATTTAATAAACTGCTAGTAGAAATTTCGAATTATATTTTGATTAACTCTATGTAGATTATGAATTTTTTGGTAAAAAACATCACCCATTAAAGCCAGCTTAAATTAAAATTTAACATAATAAAATTATTAACAGTTTATTGCATAAAACTATTACATAGCACTCATTTTAAACAATCATTTCAGTTGTTTTCACAAATGTTTTACATTAATTTATTACCGGCTGCAGCCCAACTGCACTGGCGACACTGCTATTGCAACGCTTGACGCTCTACACCGCACTTCAAGTAATCATGTCAAAATGATAATTCATGATTTTTTTTTTTATAATTTTCTTTTTTTTACATTTCAATTTTTGCATAAATTGTTTATATGCCTAGATTATGCAATGCATTACTTTTTTAAAACATGCATAATATTATTGAGTAAAACAAAAACCAACTGAAAACAAATTTATACAAAAAAATATATAAAAAATCTGTATGAACTTATTAAAGGGCATTACAACATCAATTAAAAAACTCATCAATTTTAATTGAATTACAACCATAGACAACTCAAATTAACAAATAATGAAGAGAGAAAAAAAATAAAATCTGTTAAAATAATGACAGCAATATTACAATGTTTTATTATAATTTAAATTATGTTTTTACATAAATGCTGTCATAAAAAAAGACTGCAAAAAAAAACACAACAAATGAAAGCAGATTGCAGATTTGCAACAAAAAAAAAAAAAAAAAAAATGCAGAAATTAATGCAAAAAAACTGTCCACAAAAACAGAAAAAAGTGAAATGATGATAATATTGATGAAAACAAATTTAATTGAAAGTATTGACATTAATATGAAGCTATAAGTGGAAATGAAAAAAAAGTAAAATAATTTAAACTCTTTTTTATGTTTTTGTTATTAATGAATCGCAAATAGTAGTAAAACGAATTTGAAAATCTCTATAATTTATGCTAAATCTTAATATCCCAGCAGAAATTTTCCACAATATAATTTTCCGACCCTATAATGTACATAACTAAAGCACCCCCTTAGTGAATTTTTTTCAAATTATATTTTTTGTATAAAAACAAAGTTTTAAATTTGTATTATGTATTATTTTCAAATGTTAATATATTTACTATTGATAAACAAATACTTTTAAAGTTATTCTTTCTATAAGAGCTAACATTAAATCAAAAGATATTTAAAGCTGGAAAATAAAACGGACAAAACTAAAGCACCCCTTCATGGATAAAATATTAAAAATTTTTAATTTATATTTTGTTGCAAATCCTTTGTTTTGGATGACACAAGCACATCTCTTAGGCATAGAAGATATTAAGATTTTTATGGTGTCTTGCGATATTCCCTCCCAGGCTATAATAACGCCTTGAAATTAATCGTGAAAATTGTCGATCCTTATTTCTGCAATTTTCACGATTTATTTTCATATTATCAATCTCCCACAAGTTCTCAATAGGATTGAGATCGGGAGAATGAGCAGGCCAACGAAGAACTTCAATCTTATTGCTCTATTGCCAAGTCTTACAAACTTTGGAGGCGTGCTTAAAATCGTTGTCCTGTTGGAACCTCCCTATAGGTGGAATCTCTTCACTGGCATTAGGCAACATTACATTTTTCCACATATCACGGTACATGAACCGATCCATAATCCCATTAACTTTATGAATTGGCCCAATTCCTTAACTAGAAAAGCAACCGCAGACCATTACATTGCCCCCTCCATGTTTAATTGTTCCTTTGCAATACATAAGATTCGGTTTTTCTACTTTTCGTCTGCGTACATGCCTAATTTCATAGGAACTTTTTAATTTGTATTTGGATTCGTCAGAGAACAGTACAGTCTTCCATTTTTGGACACTCCAGTTGGCTTTGGCAAACTCCAGTCTAGCTTTCTTGTTCTTAGCTGATATCAACGGTTTTTTTGCTGGTCGTCGGCTGAATAATCGTGCTTCTACTGCTCTTCTACGGATTGTTCTTTCGCTAACGCATTATCTTAAACTTGTTCTTACTTAACTAGCTGATGCTGTAGGATCATTTCGCATTGCTCCTTTGATCAAGGAATCATTATATCGTGTGGTTTTACGCGGAAGTCCTCCAGAATGCCTCGGTGATATACGACCATTCGGCAAAAACTTTGGAATCAGCAAGGAAATAACTGATCTGTTAATTAAATATTGTTTACTCAATTCATGCCGTGATAAGCCTGGCTTCCAGTCTTCAATAAATTTAATTTTGAATTCACTGGAGTACTTGTTCCTTGCCATCCATTGTTTTTTCACAATAAACTGTATAGAACTTAAATTATACAGGCTATTCCTTTATTTTTATCTTCTGGTATTTTAAAATGCATACGTTGTGAGTCCCGGTAACTGACATTGGAAATATGCAGTAGCATAGTCAAATTTTTAAACATCTTTTGTTTTGTCCGTCGCGTTTTGTGTTTTTGTATGTTTTATCACTTTTATTTAATTGTTCATGAAATTATCCTTTCCTAAATGAACACAATATGAACATTAACAATATAAGTTAATAAAATATACACAAAATACATCCCAAAAAACCCTTTTTTATCCAAAAAATTATGATATGATAAAATCCATTGAGGAGGTGCTTTAGTTATGGCCAATACTGTATATATGTTCTGGATCCTTATAGATAGCGGAGTCGATTAGCCCATGTCCGTCTGTCTGTATGTTGAAATCAATTTTGTGAAGACTCCAAATTGCTTAAAAACTTGATTCAAACATCAATATATCGGGAATTCTTCCGGCTCGGTTGCTATTTAAAATCGAGAAAATTGGCTCACAAATGGTTGAGATATAAGGAAAAAACCTGGCCAACCACGATTTTTGGCCTATTTTTGATCTATACTGGATTACTAAGTCATTAATATAATCAATATGGATATCTAATGATAGATATTTCAAAGTCCATTTCAACGATTTATATAAGGCTATAGTAATTTGTCCCTACAATGGGTCAAAGTCTGGAAAAATATTTTTTAACCCGAATTTTTTTTTACCAAAAACTTTTCGAAAAAAAATTTTTTTTTGAAAAAAAATTATTATTTTTTAAATTTTGAAAACCATTTTTTAACTTTTGAAAAATAATTTAAAAAAAAAATAAATTCTGTTTACCTAAAAAAGTATAATTTGGTGAGGGGTATATAAGAATCGGCACAGCCGAATATAGCTCTCTTACTTGTTGCCTGTCGTAAAGATATTTTGTAAATGTTTATGTTTAGCACTTAGTGTGATGTTTTTATTGGGTCATCTTTCTTGTGAACTTATGAATAGTGTTATCGTCTTTTGTGGAGTAGAACTCCTGGATAACAACCGTTGAAGAGTTTCCTACATGTAGTTGTTCGTGGGAAAATTAGGTTTAATGGCATGTCATGTTATTTTTTTTTCCAAATAATTGCAAACTCATGATTTAATGCTGCTTTTGAAAAAGGTCAGTTCATAGGGGAGCCCCACAAAAAAACTGACACGACTTTCAAAATTTTTGCTAAGGTTTATAGAAATGTATATACCAAATTATAAAGGGTGAGTTTTAGTAAATGTAGTTTTGGACAAAGAAAAAAGAGGGCGTGGACCGCCCATTTTAACTCAAAACGTATATTTTGACAGTAGAAGACTGCATACCAAATTTGGAGAGGCTAGCTTGTCCGGAAAAATTTTGTTGACGCTACTTGGTGTTTTTCGGCCATAGTGCAGCCTAAAAACTAAAATTTTTTTAATGGAAAATGTCCCTCAGTTATTTTTCTAACGATGTTAAATTTTAAAGCAGCATGCCTGCTAATGTTTGTGTCACTCATAACTAATATATCCAATCGACTTAAAAACTTACGGTTCAAAACATTCGGTCACACATGACAAATATGTATGACACTTTTTTTAATCAGAAATTTGTTTGACGTTGCACAGTGGTATAGAAACAAAAAATAGAGGGAAATAAATCTGTAACTTCTAAAGCGTTAGTCCAGTTAGAATGAAATTTCACATGCGCAAAGAGGAAGTGTTATCGACTTTCAGTTTTGACTTTGGATCTCATGGACTCACAAGGGGGACTCCACGGGTATGTTACATATTTAAAACGATCCTATTTCTTCGTTTGTTTTCCGTAGCTAGCAATTACCTCATAAAGCTTAGGAGATATTCGCATTTTAAAATAAAATTTTCAACATATTTAAAAATGTTGAAAATTTAATTTTCAAATGCGAATATATCGTATGCTATATGAGCTTTATGTAGTGCTCGACGAGATTTTTTTGAAATCGGGACACAAACGAAGAAATAGGATCGTTTTAAAAATGTAACATACCCGTGGAGTCCTACTTTGGGGACCCCTGGCCTTCCTCTTTGCGCATGTGAAACTTAATTCAAATTGGACTATCGGTTTAAAAGTTAAAGATATATTTCCCTCATTTTTTTTATACCACTGTGCGTTGTTTACTCCTACAAGTGTTTTGTAAGATCAAACATCATCAAATAAAATAAAACTAAATATATGTTTTGGATAGTTTTAAGTAAAATACGTTTTTGAAAAAAAAATAAAAGAATTCAAATGCATTTATTTAGTGGTTACGTCCTTTTCGTCAAATATTTGCCATGTGTGATCCTACCTTTAGAAATTAATTAAAAATGTATGTGTTTCAATCAGTCCAATATCCTAGCTGGTTGTACATGTAAACCTTGTGCTCAAACTACAGGTCGTAATTTGGAAAGTATGTACATAATTTAATATTAAGTATTTGGAACATGTCATTGTTTTGAAACAAGGACGAAATCTATGGTTATGAGAGGTTTATTACTTAATTTAACTGAAATATATTTAAGTACTGAGATCGAAAAATTCTTAACATACATATATGTTAATAAAAATGAAACCATTAAACTTACTGTTTTGAATCTTTTTTTATTTTATTGAAATTATTGTTACAATTTACAAAAAAAAAAAAAAATATTTTTATAGTTCTGATCACTAATGATGAAATTTTGAACCTTTTTCGAAAACCCTTCCATTATGATTTTTATAGTGATTTCTGTCAATTTGTTTGAACAGGTTGGCCATTTCCGTTTAAAATCTACCACACTTTTGGACACCTCTTTTGTGCTCTTCAATTCTCTTTTAACAAGAGCCCAATATCTCTACACTGGCCTTAGCTTCAGGCAGTTTGGAGAATTTGCCTCTCTTGGTACAAATACCACATTATTGTTCTTTTACCACTTAAGACCTTTCTTACCATAGTGACAGGGTGCCAAAACAGGCCGAAAATAAGTGGACACACTAAGAAGTCTTATGAATGGAAGCATCTTTTTTTGTCAACATTCCTTGATGTAAATTTCGGTATTTATAGAGCACTTTGTAACAAATGTTTGGCTTTTTTGGCGCAACAGCATATTGCTTGCCATACCAAGAACTTTTTGGGAAATTTTTTCTGCTTTTGGGTCTAAACTTCTCTTTAACATTCCCTCGAGCATCAACGACATTAATGTCTTGATCCGGAAGCTGCGAAAAATCTGCCAGAACATGCGTTTCGTTATTTATTATGCAGCAAAAATGTTTTTTTTTATAAAACTTGACTTCAATTTCCATGTTCTGTTTTTGGCCTCAAAATTTTTAGCAGAGTTCCTGTTAGGAACTTTTTGGACCTTGTATGTTTTTAAACTTGCATTAGCTTTAACTTTTCGTACCAAATAGTCCGAGTACTAACCTAACCGGGCTGCTTTCCTACCGGATGTGTTGGGAACTCTTTTGAAAATGCTTTCTATTTGTTTAGCTTTAGAAACATCATGTGAACCATTCCTTTTACCTGACCCAGGTTTTATATCAACGGACAAGTTCTCCCGGTACTGTTTAATAACATTGGAAATAGTTTGATAGCAGACCTTTGAATGTTTGGCCAACTTTTTGTAGGACCAAGTTGGGTTTTGTTGAAAATATTTAATGATTTTAATACGCACTTTTTTCTGGTCACTCATTTTAATCAGATGAATTTAACAAATGAATATAATTGACATTAAACATAATAACTGACATGCTTTACAAAGGTAACTTGATAAAAAATCAAATAATACTTGGATTAAAAGTTTTAATGAAAAACGTGTGTTAAGAATTTTTCGATCTCAGTCCTTGAAACAAACAAAAAAATTGATTAAATTATTTGGTAATCATTTGGTACTAAAAAATCAAACTTTATTTCATAGAAATAAAGTTATTTGTTAAAAAAAATTAGTTGTCAGAATAACTTATGCATTGAATAAGTCATCTGACATCCGATTTCTTATTAAAGTTTCCAGCCACCGAGAAAACTCTTTCGCTTTCCACAAATGTTAGCTTTATCATCAGTAAAGCATTACTACTACTTGCTTCAAATAAAACTAATTCCTGCTTAAAAGGAGTTTCAGCATTTGATTTTCAATGTTTAGGGGTTTCTTTTGCGATATTGATTGCATATTCTAATTTGGTTTTAAAATTTTGCTCCATTTATATTTCGAAAACATCATTATCATCGCTTTTTACAGATTGTGGTCAAATAGGCGTTCATATATTTGCTGTCCATAAATTTCTTTGTTATATAATAATTTAGCTGATTATGTCGTGAAGTTTTTAGTTAATTTATCAATGACATAAGTCTACTGTTTCCCGTACCTCAAAGCCTAGTTATAACTCCTTACAACATGTTTTAAATAATTTGTAAAATTTCAAAACTTTTACAAATCTCTTAAACAAAATTATTTTCTTTTATGAACTTTGTGTTGTGTAGGGTGTATCCGTAAAAAAAAAAACAACAAATACTATAAATTAAAATCCCGATATAAAAAGTTTAAAAAAATTGTTAAAATAATTATAAACAATTATACACTTTATAATAGCATTGACATGATTTAATTAATTATGACAACAAAATGCAAATAAATTTTTAATTATCGGCTTTTTCATACAAAAGAGTGCGAGTATAAAATTAAACTCACAGCGAAATAAAAACCAACATAAAATGAATACATTTATTTTTTTTCGCTCATTCAGTCCTCCTTCCATTTTTAATCACAATTATTAATCTCTTTTTGGCTGCATTTTTATACCACCAATTAACATTGTTGTATCCTCTGCCTGGAAGTGCCTGGGAGAATTAGTTTCACTGTTGGGTTGTAACAAGTGGAATGATTTCTTTAGTGTATTTGGCATTTGGTTAAATGACAGCAGAACTAATCAGCACTTGCTCAATAGTATTTAAAATGCCAGATTACCATAGTTCAGTATTATTATATATATACAATAAAAAGTAAGGGGGTTTCATTAGGTTTTTATACAGTCGCAAATATAAAAATCAGCTAGAGCGAGAAATTCTGTTCGGGAAACCTGTAAAAAGTCTACGTTTATACCTTTCACCATGAGTGAGAAGGGTATTTTATATGCGACCCTATGAAATATGTATATAATGGATCGTTATGGAGAGCCGATATAGCCGTGTCCGTCTGTTCGTCTGTATATTGAAATCAACTTTCCGAAACCCCAAATAAATACCATATTTGATTCATACATCAATATATCCGCTATAGTACTGGTTCAGTTACTATTTAAATTCGGAAAAATCGGCCAACAAAAATATGGACAATTCGGACCTCTAATGGGTCAACATTTTTTTACCATAACATGTTTTTCACTAATAAAATATATAGACCTTTTACTTGTTAGTTATAAATTATATTTGTAAATATGCATTGTAGCTTTCTCATAATTCTGCCAAAATCTAATAAAAACAAGTAAGAAAGTATGGTCGGTCAAGCCCGACCATATAATACCCTACACTAAGTAAATGAGCAAAAACATTTTTCTTTCAAAATTTCAATAATTTATATTCGTGAACGATTTTCGGAAGTGGGCCTTATATGGGAGCTATGACCAATTATGGACCGATCACCATGAAATTAAGTAGTGTGATTAATGTCTGCATGAAAGTTATTTATGTTGCATTTTATGTGTATACCAACATTTTTAAGAGATTTATGCTCGTTAAAGTGATTATCGGAAGCAGGCCTTATATGGGACCTATGACTAATTATGGACCGATCATAATAAAATTTGGCGACATGAATTTCGTATATATAAAACTTATTTGGAGAAAAACTTGTGTAGATACCTATATAAATTAAACATTTATGACCGATAAAGTCCAATTTCGGGAGGACATTTGTATGGGGGCTAGGTGAAATAATGAACCGATTTCAGCCAGTTTCTAAATTTTATCGAAATATCTTCAAGATTGCGACCTGTACTCTGCGCACAAGGTTTACATGGACAACCAGCCAGACGGACGGACGGACATCGTTTAATCGACTCAGAAAGTGATTCTGAGTCGATCGGTATACTTTAAGGTGGGTGTTAGACTAATATTTTTGGGCGTTACAAACATCTGCACAAATCCAATATACCCTCCCCACTATGGTGGTGTAGGGTATAATAATATTCCTTTAAAATACATACTCCATTTCAACCTGTTACAATCTCTCCGAAAGATAGAATTCCAAAAACTCCAAAATGAAAGGAAAGCGTCCATAGAACAAAGTATATTCTTAGCCATTTGCACTAATATAAATATAATTGATAAACACAAATGACTTCTAATTTTTGAGACTCAAATGGGTGTTTTTTTTATATCTGGATCTGGTGGAGCTTGTGTTTGGAGGCAACATGAAAGTTATACCATTAATTAGAAGCTTGATTTATGCCAACGATGATGATAGTCAACTAACGCATGTAACATCCACTAAAACTAGGCATCTATTACCACCGCCAACATTGTCATCCCATTCCCCCCCTACTCGTGCATATACTCCACACCATACAATCTCTAGCAATGTCATCTTATGAATATTTCGAAATGTAAAACAAAATGTGTATTCATTCGTATGGCCAATGTTGATTGCAATTTTAGTTTTATGTGTTATAGCGTTTATTTTTGTCGTTTGGCGTCTAAAGCAGCAGTTCATGCATTTTTTTGTTTGTATAAGTTGAATCAAAAAAACTCAAGTTTTAATTTCAATGACAATGTGGAGTAAGTTCTCTTACTCCTATGAGACGCCAAAGATTACAGGTAATAAAACTTAAAGATAGAGATTCTATGCAAAAAGTTTTTATGTTTTGTAAAATGATTTAATTTATTCTAGATATTAACGGCTACAAATATTATATTTTACTTAGTAATTTACCATTGTACTGGTACCCACTTTCCTAGAATCAATTATTTGATTTTTTTTTATCAAATTACCTTTGAAAATCATGTCAGTTATTATGTTTAATGTCAATTATGTTCATTTGTTGTTAATCTGATTAAAATGAGTGACTAGAAAAAAGTGTGTACTAAAATTATTAAATATTTTCAACAAAACCCAACTTGGTCCTACAAAAAGTTGGCCAAACTATCAAAGGTCTGCCGTCAAACTGTTTCCAATGTTATTAAACAGTACCGGGAGAACTTGTCCGTTGATATAAAACCTGGTTCAGGTAGAAGGAATTGTCCACATGATGTTTCTAAAGCCAAAAAATAGAAGGCATTTTCAAAAGAGCTCACAACACCTCCGGTAGGAAAGCTGCCGGTTAGGTCAGTACTCGGACTATTTGGTACGAAATGTTAAAGCCAATGCAGGCTTAAAAATATACAATGCTCAAAAAGTTCCTTACAGAAACTCTGCAAAACATTTAGAGGCCAAAGACAGAGCACGGAAATTGAAGTCAAATTTTATACAAAAAGTATTCCTGCTGCTTAATGGATGACGCAACGTATGTTCTGGCAGATTTTTCGCAGCTTCCGGGTCAAAATTTTGATGTTGCTGATGCTCGAAGGAATGTTAAAGAGAAGTTTAGACCCAAAAGCAGACAAAATTTCCCAAATAGTTCTTGGTATGGCAAGCAATATGCAATTGCGGCAAAAAAGCCAAACATTTGTTACAAAGGGCCCTATAAATACGACTTCATAAGACTTTTTAATGTGTCGACTTATGTTTGGCCTGATATGGCATTTGTCACTATGGTAAGAAAGATCTTTAGTGGTACAAGAACAATAATTTGGTATTTGTACCAAGAGAGGAAATTTCTCCAAACTGGCTGGAGCTGAGTCCAGTGGAGAGATATTGGGCTTTTTTTAAAGATAATTGAAGAGCACAAAAAAGGTGTCCAAAAGTGTGGTAGTTTTTAAACAGAGATGGACAACCTGTTCGAACAAAGTGACATAAAGCACTATAAAAACCATAATGGAAGGGTTTTCGAAAAAGGTTCAAAATTTCATCATTAGTGATTAGAACTATAAAAATTTTTTTTTTTTTGTAAATTGGAACATTAATTTCAATCAAATAAAAAAAGATTCAAAACTGTAGGTTTAGTGGTTTCATTTTTATTAACATATATGTATGTTAAACATTTTTCAATCTCAGTCCTTAGTAAGAAAATGAAAATAACAATTGAAACAATATCATATTAAAACAAAAATCCAAATCAATAAAACAAACAAATATTTTATTATGATAATAATAATAATGCTTGAAAATTTATTAAAAGTTTATACATTTCATTATACTTATAAAGGGTTTTCCAACAAGAGGTGTTATTTTGAATCACCCGGTATTTCGGTAGCTGTCACTTTTGAAGCTTTTATTCTTTGACATTTGACAAGTAGAAACTACGCCATTACTAAAAATGGAACAATACACGCTTCAACGACGCATTGAAATTATTAAAATTCACTACAAAAATGGTGAAAATCTTGCAGTCACAGTTCGCAAAACTAAAGCATTTTTGGGTCGTCGTGAAGCACCTTGTCGGACCGCAATACAGAAATTGGTGGAAAAATTCCAGCTGTTGGGACAAGTTTGTGATATGAAGAATAAAACTCGTGCGGTTTATGGTCCGGCGGTGTCATTGGACTTTACTTATTCTTGGATTAACAGTTACAGTGAATGGATTGCGCTATCAAGAGATGATTAATGAATTCTTATGGTCGGAGTTGGCGCTACGTGCCACACAATCAACGAAACCATTGCTTTTTTACGGGAGAAGTTTCCGGACCGTGTTATCTCTCGAAGAGGTGATCACAATTGGCCACCGAGATCTTGTGATTTAACACCTTGCGACTTCTTCCTTTGGGGCCACGTGAAAGATAAGGTCTACATCAACAGCCCAGCGTCGATCCAAGATCTCAAAGATAGAATTTGTGAGGCTATCGAGGATATAAGGCAACCCCTTTGCGATTTGATTATGGAAAATTTCATGAAAAAGATATGGTACTGTAAGCGTGGTCGTGGTGGCCATTTGGCTGATGTTGTTCTTCATTATTAACGGCATACCTTCATCTTTATTTTGAAAAAAAAACATCCGATCATTTATCAGTTGATAATATAGGAACTGCTAAACAAATTTAAAGTTCAAATTTGAAGAGTGTTTGCGAGGATAAAGGAAAATTGGTACTTTTTCTTTGAATGGTACCTTTTTAATATATTAAATTAGTTAAAGTTTGCTAATATGCTTCTCAGTAAAGAAATAATCAAGAATATGGTGCTCAATTGTATTATGTTACCAAAAATGGAGAATTAAACCAAACTAAATAGTACTTTTTCGATCATCAAAATGAATTTTCTATAATATTGAACCTAGAATCAGGAAATTACTTTGAAATTTCAAACTTGACAGTGGTTTAAGTGTGGAAAATTTTAACTTTTTCTTCTAATGGTACTTTCTATTATAATAAATTATTTTACTTATTGTATATACATAATAGTTGGCTAATATACTTCTGAGTAAAGAAAGAATCAAGGATTCTATTATTGAAATTTCTATAATAATGAACCTTTATGCTGGATATTAAACACACATGATCTTGACTGAGTTAGAATATAAAAAAGGAAATTGCAGGTACTTTTTCGAACTAGTAGTACTTTTTGAATATTTTATAACGATGGACCTAGAAACGCGAATTCAAAACAGATAATTAATGTTACTATTTCTTTATTGTAAAGGTACTTTTTGAATATTTTATAATAATAAACCTTAGAATTAGCCACACATGATTATGAATGAGTTAGAATTCACGATAGGTGATTATAGTCTTACCTTTCTTTTGTATTTTCTATAATAATGGACACAGAAATATGAAAATAAACATTCATGATGCTGAGTAGGAATACAAAATGTGGGTCTTTATGGTACTGTTTTTAATCTAATAATACGTCTAGAATGAGCTACAATCCACATTGCAATGAATTAATAAACATGAAACTAGATACATGTTTTCCTGAATTAGTATTAATTTACAAAGGGAGACTTAATAGTACTATTTCTTTATTCCAATTGAGGTGGCGATGCGCACCGGTCAGATAGTAACTAAGACTTTGTTACAAAAGGTAGTCTGCGAAAGGTAGCCTGCTACATCATCTAAAGCAATTATTGTAATACAATTTAAAAAATTTAAACAAATCATAAGATATTTTTACAGATCTGTGTTTAGAGATATTGGATGAATAATTGGATAAATAATTGAATGAAAAAGTTTGTTTCTCATTTTTAAATTTTGAATTTTTCTAGTGAAAATTTTAGGCCTTGAAAAACCGCGGTTTCGGTTTCGTTAAAATTCTGTAAAATCCTGCTGCTCGCAAACGTTTTGAAATTACTGCTTGTGTAGCTCCCAAGCTCTTGTTGAGTTTGATAATAATCTTGATGGAGTAATTGCCTGCTGTCTTCAATGTGTTTAATGCATAAAGATGTAAATTAAAACTTCCCGCATATGACGCTTTGTGGGCACAAATCATTTTCAATAACTAAATCAGAATAAGTGACAGATATATATCATTGCATTTGACACTATAAAATTTATTTCTTTTCATTTACTTTCAAAATTTTGAATTTGATTATTTGTGACAACTATTACGAAAGATATTTTCGAAAAAAAAGATAAAGTCAAGGTAAATATAGAAAATATCAAAATTGAAACATAAATATCTTTTAAAGTATAAAATATAAATAACTTCATAAACAGGGTTATTTTAATTATCATATTAGCTTTTTAACGAAAATTAATTTAACAAATTTAAATATTTCAAAAGTATGACGTCCTAGAATTTTTCAATAATTTTCCCAAAGTAACAAACACATATCTGTTTCACATCAGCACCAACCTTGTGACATTTCATTACGATATCTCCAATAGTTCATGAGATACCGAATTATTTCCACAAAAAAAAAAAAACGTTCCTGAACCACTGTGCATCGTAAACCTTGTTATTATAGCAAAAGTAAAAATGAGGTTTATTTAAATTATATATAAGTTCAAATATCTTAAATCAATTATCGATTAAAGATCTATCGTAAAAAGAATTGAAAGAGTGATTTATGTTTTAATAAAATATATTTTTGTCGAATTTTATTTCAATATCGACATTTATTAAAGATTTATGAGTGTTAATCTGAAATTTATCCCGAAATTAACCGATAAATTATAAATTGATTTTTAAAATTACAAGATTTACAAGGACATACGAACATAAATAAATCGTTTTCTTTATGTATTTAATCATTTAAGGTACAACTGTTTAAATCTTCTTTACATTATATTAATATTTTAATATATTTAAATAGCATAAAGAAATTTCTTCTGTACTATCATTTTAAATAGCTCTAGCAAATTTTTATATATTTTGCTTATTTTAAATAAACACAGAAACCTTTTCTAATTCTATAACTAATATCCTTTATTAACAAGAAAAATAATAAGCAAAACTATTTGTATGCATCGAATTATTATTTGATTTTGCCTAAATATGAATTTCATAGTTAAAACTAATATTTATTTATCATTGTCTTACAGCTAACAAAAATAATTTCACAACAAATTTCATACTTCTTGCTTAAATATTCCATTAATGATAGTTTTGTACTAGCAAAATTGAATTGTCTTCCTTAATATCCATGATTATTGTTTGTGTGAATGTCAGACCGAATGATTGTAATACGGTAGTAATTTCCTAAAACTAATGAAATTGAAAATACACTTTAAAAAAATCTATGATTAGAACAACAATAAAAACTCATTAATAATTATACAATCGTGGTACTGAAAGTTTTATTCAGCAAATTTAGTCCAAACTTATATATTGTAAATACAAAAAAAACATCTATTTACATTATATATGCAGTGTGGACTAGATTTGTATATAAAAAGTCGTATAAATTATTAAAAAAAAATAATATGGCTTCTTTCTTTAGTTTAAAATTTATACAACAATTTAAATATTCACTCTCTTTTAATACTAACACTTATATTACAAACTTTAAAAACATACTGGTAATACAGTCGATGTTAAGTCTAACAGCCCCTACTGGTGGTGGGTATATAAGATACGGCAGAGCCTAATAGAACACCTTTACTTGTTTTTGCTAGACTTTCCTATGCTAAAAACCAATTTTCTCTAAGTGTAGCTGCGAGGAAAAATTCCTAATGAAAACGAAAAATCAATGGTATTATTTGTCATACTATTTGTTTTCTTTTAATTCTTTTCATTCATATGCAGGTTACAAGTTATGAGAACTTCTTGGCCAAAAGAAATCTTTAAAATACCTTAATGGTCTAAACAGTTTAACAATGCCAGTTAACAACAGATTATCTACCTTTTATTACAGTAAGACGGACACTAACAAAAGCTGCTACATTTGACACTTGTACCATTGTGTGGTGTGGTTTCCTTCCTCATCTTAAATCTTTAAATTATAAGATGTTTTTTGTATATTTTAAAAAGGTTTGTTGTCAAAGCATGCAAAACGAGTTTGTTTCACTTTTGTTTGAAAGCAAAAAATAAAAAAGAAACATAAAAATCACCATCATTTGTCGCTTAATGAATTAATTTTAATTTCAATTTAAATTTCAACAAAATTAATGAAAATAAATTCATAAATTCATTTATAAATAAGAAATTAATTTTATACATTCATGATTATTAAATTTATATGAGAAAATGTCGCCAAAAAAAAAAAAAACAAATCAAAACAAACAAAAAATAAATAAATTTATCCCCACACACTGTAGATAAATTGACAATGATATATAATGAAATAAAAATGTTCTCACGATCTCAACAAAATGATACGCCAGTTTTCTAGAAAATCATCAATTTAGTCAGTTGTAGATTAGTATTCGTACCAAAGCAACCAACCAACCGCAAGAAAGACAAAAGCTAAAAGATGAATGTTTTTGTCTACAAATCAATAAATAAATAAATTCCAACAGAACTGATTAATAAAATATTCATAATTTCCAGTTTTGCTCTTATTTAGTAGCATGACATTCTAAATGGAATATATTTAAATACGCTATTATATGGAATAAATATAAACAAATAGTTCATAGGACATGAATTTCAGACACTAAACAAGTACTTTTTAAATAATAAAAAATATATTTGCTTTATAGCAGAATCGGCATTTAAATAATCATGATAATTAAGAGTTTTATAATTTATATATTCATTTAACTCTTAAGTTCTTTAATAAATTCTATTAGAAGTTTACATCTCTGCCATATACATGAATATCATTCATTTCACAGATGTTGTTATTTTTTTTGTACACATATACCTCATGGAGTCATTTCCATTTTTAAAGTTTAAAATGTTCAAAACCTAGCGATTTCATTCACCAATATTGATTTTTAAAAATTTAATTTTATATATTTTTTTATCTTGTAAAGTTGTGGTCGTATCAAATCGTTTCTTTATAGTAAATAAACTTTCCTCTAATTTTTAATTTATTTGCAAAAATAATATATATGGGCATTTCCGTCGAAAAGTCCACCCAGACCGAAAAATTAAAAGTTAATCAACAGTTTTTTCTTTTTTGTATTATTTAAGATAAATGTTCAATATTAAATAATTTAATAAAATACCGGGCTACAAAGTTCAAGTTCTCGTTTTAGTCAGTTGTGTTTTATTTCTAAGGGCATCTTCTCATTACAATTTATATTTCTAGGAGTAGCTGTGCAATCGAACTCTAACCACAAAACTTTTGCTACAAAAACAGCTTATAGTAAAATAAATGCAAAAGAGCAAAAAAAAAATGGATTAAACGATGCCCATCAATTACAGTACATACGTTTGCAGCCCAAAGACAAAGTCTATTAAAAATGGCTGAAATCAGTCCATTATTTCACATAGGCCCCATAGAAATGTCCTCTGGAAATTGGACTTCATCGGTCATAACTGTTTAATTTATATAGGTATCTAAATTTCGCTTCAAATAAGTTTCATATATACGGAAGTCATGTCACGTAATTTTATGATGGTCGGTTCATAATTAGTCATAGCTCCCATATAAGTCCCGCTTCCGAAGATCATTTTAACGGGCACAAATCTCTTTAAAATGTTGGTATCCACATAAAATTCAGCAGAAATAAGTTTCATATAGACGTAAGTTACGCGACCTAATTTCATATAACGCCAACTCCGAACATCATTTATGAAAATAAATTATTGAAATTAAAAATAAATGTTACTCAGTGTAGGGTATTATATGGTCGGACTTGACCGACCATACTTTTCTAATTGTTTTCTTTTTCTTATTACTTAACCAAAAAATATATCAAATGGAAATTTAAGTAACGTAACGTTAGATACTAAGGCTAACAAATAAAACAGGAGGAAAGATTTTTAAATTTTATAATTTTGAAAATAAATTTATATTATTCCAAATCCTACTACAAAAGTTTTATACAAAAAGGGCACTTCTATTTTTGGTAACGTCACGCAATCTCATATTTTTGCTAATGTAGAAAAAAAAACTTTTTACAAATTTGACTTTATCATTAGTTTTTTAAACATTTTGTCGAACAAATGTCACGTCACACCATAATGGAAATGCCCATATGGCAGATTTTAATATATTGAAACATAGTAAAAATCAAAAGGGTAGAAATTTAACAAAACTTCATCAGAAAATTGCATATGAATTACGAATGCAGTTTTATATTAAAATATGCATATGTATTTATATAATTTAATGAGGAAATAATAACATGATGCCACAATATATATACTTACATACCACAGTGGGGCAGAATCAAAATTTTTTGGAAATAAATCTGGCATTTCTAAACGGCATATCCAATCGGGATGAAATTTGACATGGGCGTAGCCAAGGAGTATTCGAGTTTAAGTTATTAAAATGGACGCTACAGATTAGGGTACCTTCGACATGTAACATTTTTAAACACGTGCTATTTTTTTGTTCCCCATCCGGTTTCAAAGATTTGTATATTTTTGAAAAGCTAGTTGATCGGACCAGCTGTTTAGAAATGCCAGATTTATTTCCAAAAAATTTTGATTCTGCCCCACTGTGCATACTTTGTCAATTTTTGAAACTTTCCAAAAAATCGTGAATAAAATCGCGAGTTTTCCAAAACTACGAAAATTAAAAATAGAAATGTCTAAATTGCTTCAAACGTTGTATTTGTGCCAATATTAAATAAAGTCTAAAGACCCACGGCCAAAAATATGGAATGATTTTTAAAAATCCCTAATGAAATGAATTTAATTTATCTATCGATTGATTGGTTTCTGCCCGAAAGAAAATCCTTATAAGTAATGTAGTTACAAAACATAGAGTCGACCACTGTTCTTCAGGCAGAGATCTCATACATGAAAAGGTCGGCCAACAGACTACAGTGGAGCAAAATCAAAATATTTTGGAAATAAATCTGCTATTTCTAACTGGCTAATTCGATTATTCGGGTTTATTTTTTGTATATGGACCCAAAAGACTTCTCAAATGCGACGCACAGAGGGACGGCTTCATAAATTTTTTTGCAAAAATTATAAGGAGTGGTCGTAGAGCGCTGAAATTTGGCACCAACATAAGCAGCACTTCTTTCGCACGAAATTAAAACAAACAGCTGCTCATTTGTTGGATATAAAATTGTTCGCATGAAAAAACCATAATTTTTCGCGATTATGAACAGAGTACTAGGCTTAAATGACGAATTTTATTTGGGTTGGCAAATATTTTGTAAATAAATCGTAATTCTTCTTTGTCAACACTTTTTCTGTTGGTAGTATCGAACAAATCTGTGGATTCATTCGATTAGCAACAAATCACAACGAATCTGTTTTATCTGTACATAAAGAATTCTTTAGTTTTAAGAAAATCTCTTAACAAAACATTCCCGAAAATATTATCCTCATTAGGAACCCTACTTCATAGGTTCATCGGAGTTATTTCTCTCGAAGTATTTAGTAATAGGTATGAAGTATTTGTATAATATTTTGTATATTCGATACTAAAATGTTTGGTTTATTTGAAAACTCGTATTGGTGAGATTAGGATCTTCTTGACCGCCACAATGGGCCACATGAAGAATCCACGTATGATTTCATCAAAATTGCATCAGTACCCCATCCCAACAATGTAACTCCTTCATCAAACCATTCAATTGTACGAGCTATAAAATGTATGCTTCTGATATACAGATCCTAGAATATGAACATTCAATTCCCTAGTACTCGAATTGAGCATTTTTGTCACAGTTTTCGCTAAATCCTATACTGATAACTTTCACTAAAGTTAATATATGAAAGATTAAATCTCTAAGCGTGCATCCTGAACAATTCCCAGCTATTAGATCATAAATTTACAACATTTATATTCATCTTATATTGGAGCAGCACTCAGGGGAAGACCTGTACACATGTAGTGCATTGATATCCGAAAAGGATACTGTTTTGGTTTCCCAATTATGACATTTTAATGACTAAGAAAGTCATCAATTTTCCGAATACCCCCATCGATATTCGTTCAGGTCCAGCAGAAACGGAAAACAAAATGTCGCAGTCCTGTTCCCCCGACAGAACAAGACGAGAAGCATGGAAGGGAAACTCCTAGTAATGAAATGACTTTAGAGAGATCTCAATCTCAATGCACTGTATTGGAACTAGGAAAACATGTTATGGAAGGGTAACAGTCAAGAAGTGTATTTGGGCATTCGATTTGAGCCAAAAAACTCACATGTTTTGACACCTAGTTTTCAAATCACCCTGTGTAGGGTATCACAAAATATTTACTCAACTATTCCATTTAAAATTTTATATTCTATTAAAAATTAATTAATTTTTTCTCATTTGCAATAAATATAAATATGTACTTAAATTAAATAAAATGTTGTGGTTTCCGAAATCATGCGATGTGTGTGATTTAAAACAATTTATTTTGGTAAAAAAAATGATTTTTATCTCTTTTATCGTGAATTGACGTTTGTTCTGATAAACAAATAAACAATCAATGATCGTAGTTCTCTTATACATATGCGAATGTACAACAAATACAAAACAACCAGAACAAAAAAAATCAATTCATTAACTGTTTTATTTTATTTATTTTAAAATTTTTTTGTCCAATTTAGTCGTTCCTCGAAGATGGAAATAAAGAGAGACATGCAAATGTTTCTTGTTGCATGTGCATGTGACTGTCTGGCTGGCTGGTTGCTGTCGTAGATTATGTTATGGTGACTAAAGTCAAACTTCATACTTGTTCGAGAACTTGAACTTGAAAATGATTTTAGTTTTTCGTTTTGGTTTGAAATGAATGTGTTTGATTTTTGGAGCTAAAAGGAGCGCATAAAACTAAAATAAAACGCAAAATATGTCAATAAATCTGCCAATGGCCTTGTTTTGCATTTCCGCTAATAACTACTGGAATTTTATTTATTTTATTTAGTCTACAAAATATAACCACAAATAAATGAAATATTAAACAATGACAATGTCTGACTGTTAGTACATCTACATAAATACTTATTTACTTACTTGGTATACACAGTAAATGCTTAAATTTGTAAATACTTTTGCCAGATTAGAAGATCTAATGTCATTTTAACGAGTTTTAGTGCTAATTCAGCTACATATTTAATAAAAGTTGACCAAATATAAAATTTATTTTAATTATAAAAAAATTTTAAAAATATAGAAAACAATAACAAGAGACCCTTCGATAATGTTTCTCAATGATTTCCAGGACATTGGCACAGGTACTGTTCCAGCGTTTCTTCTACCTATTCAAACGCTCTACATATCGTATCCTTAGAAATACCCATACGAGCCGGATGACACTTGATGCTCTGTATGTCCATTCTTCTGAGTGTTGGTATATTTAGATTCAAAATCTCCCTTATAATTTCTTTTTTTGGATTTCCCCGTAGAATATCCGTCGTTTTGCCAGTTTCACACACGTTCATTGGAGAACAAGGTGATTATTGTTTAATTCGATTCGACAGATAACATTTTCGAATTTCCATTTATCTTTATCTCATTCTTCCCCTTTCGGGATTATGGTAAGATGTTTATTATATTTTGGTGTTTGTGTCCATTTAGTCCATTTTATTTAGTCCGGTTTGAATGAATTTTCACATGCGCAAGGAGGAAGTGCTATCGAGCTTAAGTTTTGAAGTGCTGTCGAGTTTAAGTTTGACTAACAACAAATGTATGTGTCAAATGAGTCAAAATGTGAAATATTTTTGTAGAGCGGAGTTTTAAAGTTGGATATTTTTGAATCTAATTTAGATAATGACTTGAAATTTTTTTTTGTAAGACCAAAAATTAACTTGTCTAAACAAAAAAAAATTAGTTCGGAATAAATGTTTATCAAATTGTTGCTAATATTTGCAATCATATTAAAATTGTGATAATATGCAATAAAATCTTTATTTAATGACAAAACTCAATGAAATTTTCAACGTTTTTCAAATTTCTCATTCTAAATAATAAAGTGTAAAAAAACTTGTCAAAAGGTCAAAGAAAATCCCGCAATTTCTAAAAATTGGAGCGAAAATCCCAAAAATGGTATTTATTACAATTTTGCCAACAGGTTCTAGATATCCTTTGGGGCTGGGAAAATACTTTGGGAATAAATAGGGATTAAATCAAGGTTTCCAAAGCTGCTTTCCGTTTTCTGATCCCGGCTTTGGGATTTTAGAACATATGGCCCAAAGTTGAAATTTTGATAAAAAAAAATAGGTCAAATTCCGAAGGGCATAGGGCCGACATATTCGAAAAACAAGGCATGTCTTTTATACCAAAATGTTCTCCGTAAAGATACCTTACGGAAACACATAAAATTTTTATATGTTCTTAAAGAAAGTTTTTTTTTTTTAATAAAAAAAGAGTTAAGTCACCTTTTCGTCTAAAAAAATTTACTATTTTTTTAATTTTTAAATTTAAAGTCGATATTGCCCTGAAATTTTTTGTATGTTATTGGTAATTTAGTTGTCTAACTAACATAAGAAATTCGAGTCCATTCGGTCCAAAAGTAAGCCCTATATTTTTAAAAAAGCGGACCAAGCTATGGCAAAATTTTAGAAGTGAATTTTGAAATGCTTATAACTCGGAAATTGTAAGAGATAAATAGCACACGCAAGATCTAGCCAAGCGCTTTCCAAAAATATACAAATCTTTGAAATCGGATGGGAAACGAAAAAATGGCACGTGTTTAAAAATTTTACATGTCGAAGGTACCCTAATTTGAGCACCTATAGCGCCGCCTCTGGAGCATTTGTAGGGTCCATTTTAATACCTTAAACTCAAATACTCCTTGACTACTCCCATGTCAAATTTTATCCCGATTGGACCAGCCGCTTAGAAATGGCAGATTTATTTTCAAAAAATTTTGATTCTGCCGCACTGTGGCATGTGAAATTGAATTGGAAAGGATATTAAAGCATTACATTTCTATTGTGCAAATTTGTATAATCAAGTAAACATCTTCTTATGATATTGGCAAATCCTATTTCGTGAAATATTTGAACAGTATTAATGCATCGAAATGCATTATATAGCTGAAATCATTAAATTATGGAAAATGAAACTTCACACGAATGTTACTCACATATGCCATTTATAAACGACGTATTTAAGGAAATTTTTTACAGTTTTCTACTTTGATAAATTAAAATAAAGATATATTGATTTAAGCAAGCATTTTTGCAAAATTTTACAGAATTCAGAGAAGAAACGCAACATGTATACATATATCATAAATCGACTTTGCTTAAAAATTATATTTTAACAATTAAATTTATATATTTGCAGTAACCATTACGATTTAATAGTTGAATTTTCTGTAATTATATGTAGAAAAAGTATGTACGTTTGACTAAGTATTTACGAAAAACCTACATCTTGAATTTCTAGTTTTCTATTGATTACATTGTATCTCTAAAACTTGACTCAGGTGTGCGCCGTAATACAGAGCAATACAAACACATGCATCCATTCGTAGTCATACGGATCGAACATGAATTGTGAACAACAGTAGCCAATGTCAAAATGTGGTGATTTAGAATTGTCGAATTTTATTTAAATTGGATGCAAACATGCAAAATTTATTGTATTAAATCAATAAATAACAAAAATAAATAAATAACGCAACAAAAACAACAGCAAAGCAACAACACCAGCAGCAACTATAATATCGATGACAAAAACAAAATCAGAGCAAAATAAATATAAATACAGAAACTTCAACAAAAAAAAAAAAGTTAAACCAACAAACGGACAGACAGACAGACTAGTCACAACTCTGACTACATACTACGACTTAGAATGTTTTTGTATGAGCAGCTCTTTTAAACGCATATCGAGAACAAACAAACAAACATACATTGGTGTCTGTCTGTCCTTGCGTCTTTCAATACATTATACTTAGTGCGATTTTTTTGTGGAACGTAAAGAACGTACAACACCAGCAAACAGCGTGTATCTGCATCATTTGCATGCGAAAGTATCTAAGGAAGAAGTAAAAATCGTACGCAAATTGTGTTGTTCTTTTCTCCCTCTCTTCTTTTTTTCTGAGCTTTTCCTTTAACATTTTTTTTTCCTCGTTCATTCATTCATTCAATGGAGTATAATTCAAACATGAAAATTTTAACCATAAATGATCAGTTTAGTAAATCCATCGTTATTGGGATTTTTGTTGTTATAGTTTGGTATTAGCAGAGCTTTAAGGAATGAATTGTTGTTAAGAATTTAAGAGTTAGGGTAAGTGCACTACGCATTTTACTAGCACTAAATATAGTGGAACAAATTCAATTTCTCACTAGCTTATTGATAGTGAAGCATATCTTCATAAATTAGTTTATCTTGTACAATCGTAGTGTTTCGTTTGACTTTGGTAGTGATGATAGTGTCTAGAGTCGTTGACCCTAAATACATACTAGGGATTGCATTTAATCGCAATTTTTCATAATCACGATTACGGATAAAAAAGGCTCCGTTTATCGCGATTATCGATTAATCGCAGTTATGTTATTCACATTTTTATCAATAATAATTAATAAATATAAAGTAGCCCGCTATTGAAAATACTCTCTCAAATTCTGCTGAATTCAGCGTGTTTTGACATCTAAGAGGAGCATAAGTTCTTTGTTGTGTACTTTTTCAACATTTAGTTTAGTGTTCGTAATTTCCCACACTATTTTCCTAGGTAGTAGAAATTAATTTTTGAAACACTGTTTAGGTTGTGATAACCGAATCAAATGATTCAATATGATGGATTCATTTAAATGTTAAATTTTATTCCTTACGGAAGATTTTTAAAAACGCTATTCCTACAATAAAAGGACAAACTCTGTTCAATGGGTCCTCCTAGACCACATACAAATTTATTTCCGGAATAGGACTCTATGGCCAAGGCCGCCTTTTTATGTTATAATTTTATACCTAAATATAAGTATGTATTTATTATTGTTAATTGATACAAATCATGTTAATACATAATCTTTTAATATTAACTGTTTCATGATACTAGAAAGGTACGTCACAAATTAAATTGTTCATTGTAATAGCTACTGCATAATCTGTTTGGAGGACAAGGATGAGTTATCAGTCAAACAACTTCTGTTCGACTTTAATGCTCTACAAGAATGCATACTAAAGGTAGGGTCAGACTACGCAAATTATTTGACACAAGATGTTTCATGTGTTTGATCAGAACTACATCAAATAATCCATGGCTTGATTTTGTGGTCACATTGTACACATTTATTTACCATATTTGTTTAATCAAACTACACCGAAATACTATCAAACACACGAAGAGGAAAATATATTTGTCTTGTGGTCACATTAATGGTAATATTTTTTCTAAATAATTATTAAATAAAGCTGCAAAAAAACTTTAGTTTCATTCATCAATAAAAAATGCATTTCTAGGAAGTAAAATATTACAAGATTTTGCTTTACATTTGAAAGAATTGTGAAATTTCAGTACTTTTGTTTAAACGTCAAATATTTTATGTTTCTAGTTTGAACAGAAAATATTTTTGCACGGCAAACAAGAAAACAGCTGAATTTGGTCAAACAAATTTATTTGCCGATTAGAAAACTTTCTTGTAATGTGACCACCAAACAGCAAATATTTTTCTCAATTTTGGGTAATTTTTTATTTGATCTTGCAATTCATTTGCAAGATCAAACAGCGTCAAATAACAGCTGTTGTATCATGTGTTATCGCAAAAGTAGTGTTGCTATATCTTAAATTAAAAATCGCTAAATAATGAAAACAAATCGCGAAAAGAATTCAAGCTTGAACAATTTAATAATATAATTATTAAATGTTTATTTATTAAATTATATTACTATCAACGTATTAAAATGTGTAGGTATAATTGTGCTTAAAGTCTGCAAAATATCCCTAATTTTATTAACAATTTTGGAATTTTATTGTATTTGTTATGGCTTTGTTTGGATTTTGAACTAAAAATCGCATTATTCAAACAAAACAAATATTACAATGATGAAATTTACAATAATCAAATAAGCGAACTGTTAAAAAGAAAAAGTATATTTTTAAAATGTTGAAACCAATGTATATACAAGTAGTCCAACTCTTTGTCTGCAGTACCTTACTATATATTGCATGCAAATCGCAATTAAAAAGTGCGAGAAGTGTAAAATAAAATTATAAAATTATGTACGTTAAAGAAATAACGTGAATTGAACTATTTTTAATCGACAAATTTTTCTTTAAATTTCGAGACATTTGATGTGTTTACATTTTTCACAAGGGTGTTGTATTCAAACGGTACCCATTTATGTGAGAAAGTAATACTGAAAAATAGAGTCTGACTACTTGTTATAATTTGGTTTAAACTATACTTATATGTAGAAGGAAAAAAGAAATTCATAATTGAAATTATTTTTTTAATAAAAATTATTAACCGATCAAGACTTTTACCAAACATTTTTGATTCAGAATCATAAATATTATATTCGCATTAAAATAAATTAAACAGGTCATATTGTTTAAGAATTAATTTTTAATTGCAATCAAATCATAATATTTATGTATAACTAAACTATTTTCTTTAATTTTAAATTCAAAAAATATTCCATACATTTGAGCAATTTTAAATTTTGTAAATAGACAAACTCCATGTATAAAAAATAATCAAACATCAGACTATAAAAATGCAAAAATCGCAACATAGACTTTATGTCTTCAATTAGTTGTTCACCCAGTATGTCATTCTAGGCTGAATGACTTTTATGTGAAGAAGAAGACTTCATTTATTGATGCCATTTTTTTAGTGAAAATAATTTAAATAACAAATTTTCAAGAAATATTGTTATGTATTATAGTTAAAGAATAAAAATAGTGCAATTTTGTTTTTAATTTAGTACCAAAAATATTTAAATAATCTCCTTTTATTTATCCGCCATGTTGAGCAAATAATTTTCTTTGTTTGCTCTGTTTGATCAAGCAATTATTTCATGAAAGTATTTGATATAGTGTGACCACACGGCAAATACATTTACTGATTCTTTTTCGCAGCAGTTTGGTCAAACAAAAAGTGAAAAATTAAATTCACTATATGATAACAAAATTCAATAAAACTTTAATAAAATAAGTGTTTTACAATTCCAAATAAGTGCGTTAACCGTAAAAAGATTTGTAAGATCAAATTATATATTTTTTAGGTATTTATATAGCTAGTGGTCACACTATGTTCACATTAGGAAAATATTTTGTTTGCCGACAAATAAATTTGTTTGACTAAAATCATCTGTTTTGTTGTTTGCTCTAAATTTTATTTGTGGTCAGATTCAGACAATGAAATATTTGACGATAAACGTCAAATATTAGCTGTGTCTGACCGTACCTTAAGGTATAACGGTGGAAATTTCTGCTAAAGTCTAGAATTCATCACATATTTATCCAGTAACATTAATCAAGAGTACTGGAAAATTCCATTGGAACTAAATTGTTGTGAAATTCGTAATTCAAGTGGCTCTTGTGGGAACCAGCCGATACTTCTAATTAGATCGGGTTTTCTTAGTCTGCTCATTAAAGGTCGATTCCTCATGCTCTTCGTGCAAACAAATTCAGAAGCAGTTGTTAAGTGAATAACTCATATGAATGAATACGTAAGTATACATACATATAAGAAGTCTGATATAGTCCCTATCAAGAGCAAACATAATCTTGGTCCTCTGCCTGGTTTCCGTTCGGTAATGGTGTTTGATTTCCGTCCGTGTAGTACACTTTGTAGAATAAATATCAAACCTGTAAGAGTGTTATGTTCGCATGTACCAAATTTTGTAGTTTTGGCCTTCCATGGAAACTTGAATCAGCTATGGTCCGAACTATACAGAATTTGATAGAGTGATTAATTTCTTAAAATTTTAAATGACTTATGTCGAAATTTATGTTAATATCATTATATATAAATTATTTATTGACAATTATGAATGTTCAAGTCATGTTGCCCGATTTTCATCATACAGTATAATTTCAAATTACTTAGAACTAATTTGTGCAAAATTTTATCAGGATTGCCGTATAATCAACATATTTATGACTGCGGGCTAGGTGAAATCATGGACCGATATTGCTCATTTTTAATATCAAACAAACCTTATCAACAGAAAG
The DNA here is from genome assembly GCA_942486065.2 of Calliphora vomitoria. NCBI lineage: Eukaryota > Metazoa > Arthropoda > Insecta > Diptera > Calliphoridae > Calliphora > Calliphora vomitoria. The sequence continues at coordinate 68,585,917 of OW818030.2, read as the reverse complement.
TATTTGTGGAGAATTTTTTGCGAGTTAACTCCTTTCGTTTGGCACATACAGACGGATAGATGGAACAACATAGCTAGATCGTCTAAGAATTTTTGTTTCCCATGTGAAATATTTTTGAAGAACGGAGTTTTAAAGTTGTATATTTTTGAATATAATTGAGATATTGACATAAACATTTTTTGTTGTAAGACCAAAAATTAACTTTCTAAACAATAAAAAAAATAGCTCGGAATAAATGTGGACCAATTTGTTCCCAATATTTGCAATCCTATTAACATTTTGATACAATTTTGTTTAGTTTTAGAAATTCAGTAACAAAACTCTATGAAATTTTCAATGTTTTTTTTAAATTTGACACTCTAAATAACAAAAGTGTATACAAACTTGTCAAAAGGTCAAAGGGCATCCCCCAATTCCTAAAAATTGGTGCGAAAATCCCAAAAATGGTATTTTTTACAATTTTGTTAATAAAAAAAGAGTTAAGTCACCTTTTCGTCCAAAAAAAATGCAAAAATCTACTATTTTTGAATTTTTAAATTGAAAATAGTTTACTTTTAGATCCATAATTGATATTGCCCTGAAATCTTTCGTATGTTATTCGTAATTTAGTTATCTAACTAACAAAATAAATTTAAGTCCATTCGATCTAAAAGTAAGCCCTATATTTTTACAAAAGCGGACCAAGATGTGCCAAAATTTTAAAAGTTCATTTTAAAAAAGATAAATAGCGCACACAAGCAGCGTTCCCAGATTTTTTTCTAAACTTTTCCCCAAATTTAAATTTTTCATCCCGGAAATTCCCCAAAAAACCCCAATAAAAATAATAGTTTAATTTTAATTCATACATACATTATTTGCACTACTATTAATTTTATTTATGTACGTGTGTAAAATAATTTAAAAAACAAGTGACAGAGCTAAATTCGGCTATGCCGAATCTTATATACCCTTCACCTAAGTATACATATTTACGTACATAGCCTTTACCCATGCAAAACTCTTCATATAGCAACAACAACAAGAAAAAATCATAATATTATATCAGATGCAATTGCAAAAGATCCGATAATCATATTCACGCGTTGAGTGCTCACTGATAACTAACCAAATAAACACAACAATTATTTTGCACAATTGTATGTGGAAAAAATAACAACAACAAAAATAAACGAAATTATGCATGTGTTGATTTATAATTCTTATTCATTTCATCTCAAGGCGAATTTATATACTTTTATTTTATATATTTTTATTTATCTCATTCCACATTGTAGAACAGAGGTGCGCAAAAGTAAATTCTCTTACCAACACATTCAATTCTTTATTTTGTTCAGTGCACCTACAAACAAACAAATACAAAAACTGAAAAAATAAAGAAAAAGTCATACACCCATGCTCATGCGCTTTTTTACTTGTCTCGTTGAGTGGACAACGGCTACTAAATTGTAAGAGCATAAGAATATGTGTGATTTGATTTTGCACAATTGTGCTATGGGCTCAGTGCTGTTAGACTTTTTTTTTTAAAAAAATCGTCAAATCGTCAAATCAATCGGATAGGAAAAAAATGGCACGGTTTTAAAAATTTTACATGTCGAAGGTACCCTATTTTGAGCCTCCATAGGCTCCATTTTAATAACTTGAACTTGAGTACTCCTTGGCTACGCCCATGTCAAATTTTATCGCGATCGGACTAGCCGTTTAGAAATGCCAGATTTATTTCCAAAAAATTTTGATTCTGCCCCACTGGGCATTGTTTGACCATGCATAATATTACTGTATTACTGAAATAATGTGAGAAATGTTTTTCGTGTACTTCGAGCAACATTTGCAACATCGACCTTCCGAGTCTGATTTGGAATAGATTTGAGTAGATCGTTTGACATCACACCTCTGGAATTTTTTCTTTGCTAAGCCAGTAGCGATGATGGAAGTCAATGCTGGAAAGAGTGATCAAAAATTGGACCTTCCGAATGGTGGTCAATTGTTGTCACGGCCCAAATTTGAATGAAATTATCTTTAAGAAGTAAATGTCAGAGATTTTTATTTCCAGTTTATTCTACTATAAGTGTATTATTTAAAATTAAAATAGAATATTCATGATGAATCACCCCTTAGTAGAAATAGTTGTGGAATTATCTTCCCAATTTTTGATAAATTATAAAGTTTTGCCAGAAAAACAAAAAGCCTTATCAAAAGAGAAAGGTAGTTCTAACTCGATATTCTTATTTAAGACCTGGTAGAAACAAAGATCTGGTGGATAAGTACTAGAACGGGTTACTTGAGGTCAATGGCCCTTAGAGCAAAACATTGGTCTTCTCGAGACAAAAATATTAATACTTTAAAATCCGACTGTAAATGGCAAAGATATATAGAAACATGTAAAAAGGCGTTCGATAAAAACAAATATTTTTTTTTTTTTCGTAACTGCATTGCAGAACTACTTTATATTAAGTACGGTCTATTGTACGTGTCCAGTACTTGTAAAGTCTATAATAGATATTTCGATTAAGCTTGATTAATGGAATATAATGATATAATTCTTAAAAAGCTCTGCTAGAATTGTCTGTCTGTGTTCGTTGACTTGTCTTGTGTGATCGCGTGGTGGTTAAATGCCACCAACACGAAAAATGATAATAATTTTATTTTCTTGGCTGGTCGTTGATGTTTTTGTCTTTACATTTTACTCCAGTTATTTATTTTTTTATTTTTTAGATTCAATCGTTTTTTATATATATATATATATTTTTTTTTTTTTTGCTTGTAGTTTATATTTATTTATATAAATTTTATTTCATTAATTTCATTGCAACATATAAAAATGTTTTGTTCACAGAAGTTTTATGCTTGATTTTATTTCTTATTTTATTTTTTTCTTCAGTTTTTGAGCTGTAGTTCATTAAAATTTTCTTTTGGCCTAATAAATATAAAATGTTGACTGTTTTTTTTTTTGTATAAATTTTTTGTCGGTTCTGTTGTTGTTATTTAAACATACATACCTTCGAATTTTATTTTTATTGGTTGTGAAAGGATAGTTCTCTAACCATAATGAAACATTTAGACAGACGGACAGTTACTCAGACATTGATCGTATGCAGATATGTTTTCGAAGATGTTTCGTTTTTTTCTTTTATTTTGTTTGTTTCTTCCAGAAAAATTTATATGGGGAGAATTATTTTGAAAATTTGGCTTAAAAGCAAGATCTGCAATTTTATCTGATTTTATTAAAAGTTTAAATTTTAAAAATTATTTTTAATTAAATGTTGAGCAGGCCAAAAACGAAGAGGTTGACAAAATTTTTGAAAAGGTAACGAATTATTGAGATTTCTGGGAAAAATCACTTAAATATTTAAAATCCATATCGACATGATTAAATCAACAACATGCAGGTTGTTGCTGACAAAAGTTGATTATTAAAAATGTTTAACTTTGTGAATGATTGCAGACATTATGTAGCAAATGCTATTGAATTGAGTTAGCTTGTTTTTGGTTTATATAGACAGATCAAACCTGTAATTCAGTCGTTGCTTTAAATACTTTCAAATTTGGCAGAGTATAAAGTGGAAAATATAAAGATATTTGACATTAATTCAATTAATTTTATATTATCACAATATAATTTTTAAATCCATAGTTATTATCATTGTTATGATGTTATTACTATTAATCTTAAATAAAAACTTGAAAATTATGTCAAGTTCAATTATACGAAATATTTTTATTAACCTTACATTACATTATTTTTAAAAGAAAATCCTTAAAAAATCAAATTAAATGTTTTTATATGATTTTGTAAACAATGTAGTGTTCATGCTATGTAGGTATATGGTGGGAACCATATTCATATCTTTGAAAATAATCAGTGAAAATATTTGTTCATACTTGGCTCCATTTATGCACTAGACTAAATACCAGCCGGTCTTTCGATCGGCCAGCAGGCCAACCTGGATGCCTGCCCTCTTTTAAATTTCTCATTTGTTAAAACATCCTTAACGACATGCTCGTACAAAATGATGCCTGCAACAAGACGAAAAAAACAACACAAAAGGAAAACGAACAATATCATTACAATTGATATTGTTTATTTTGCATAAATATACATTTATAGAGGAATACCAGCAACAACAACAGGAGCAGCAGCAACAAAAAAAATAAATGTTGTATGCAAAAATACAATGGCTTTTAGAGTAGTTTATATTTTGTAAATACCCGTACATTTAAGACCAAAAAAAAACCTCCTAAGAATCTTTACTCCTACCCATTGAACGAGGGTAGGAGTAAAGACGAACAATATGTAATTGAAGGTCTGAAAGCAGTAACTCCATTTCAAAATTCGAGTTTACGTGTTTAACTTATTATAATAACACTGCGACTTGGGTTTGAGGTTTCCCGGAAATCCCGGGAATTTCTTATTTTAGTGGCAAAGTTTTCAGCCAGCCTGAAAACTTTTTATCTTTCCACATATGTTGTATTTATCCTCACTAAAGTATTATAAAGACAATCTTCATTTTCTGTTCGATTGCTACTTGCTTCAAATAAAGCTAAGTAATTCCCGCTTAAAACTACATTCAGCATTTTTAAAAGTTTTTCAATATTGATTGAATATTCTAATTCGTTTTTAAAATATTGCTCCATTTGTATTTCGGAAACATCATCATCATCGCTTTGAACAAATAAGGAAACATTGTGGTCAAAGAGGCTTTCATAGATTTTCAGTCCATTAATTTTTAATATTGTCTTTGTTAAATTATAATTTAGCTTATTATGTTGTGAAGTTTTAAGGAATTTTATCAATGACACAAGTCTGCTGTTATATCGTTTATTAACTTTACATTTTATTGAGAAATCGTTGAATTTATAGATAACAGCTCACAGTGGGGCAGAATAAAAATTTTTTGGAAATAAATCTTTGACATGTACAATTTTTAAACATCTGCCATTTTTTTGATTCCCATCCGATTTCAAAGATTTTTATATTTTTGGAAAGCGCTGGACTAGGTCTTTAAAAAATATGCTTGCATGCTATTTATCTCTTATAATTACAGAGTTAAAATTTTGTCATACCTTGATCCGTCTTCGTTAGTTAGACAACTAAATTACCAATAATGTGCAAAAGATTTCAGAGCAATATCAATTACGGATTCAAAAATTCAAAAAATACTAGATTTGTGCTGTTTTTTGGGCGAAAAGGTTAACTCTTTTTTATTAAAAAAAAAAAAACTTTCTTTAAGGACATATAACAATTTTATGTTCTTCTGTAAGATATCTTTACGGAAAACATTTTGGTATAAAAAACATGTCATAGTTTTCGAACATGTCGTCCTTACGCCTTTTGGAATTTGACCTATTTTTTATCAAAATTTCAAATTTGGGCCACATGTTCTAAAATCCCAAAGCTGGGATCAGAAAATAGAAAGCAGTTTTGTTAACATTAATGTGATCCCTATATATTTCTAAAGTATTTTCTCAGCCCCGAAGAAAATGTGGACCCTATGGGCAAAATAGTAAAAAATATAATTTTTGGGATTTTTGCTCCAATTTTTAGGAATTGCGGGATTCCCTTTGACCTTTTGCCACTTTTTTACACTTTCTAAATGAAAAACTAAAAATATGTTGAAAATTTCATTGAGTTTGGTTAATAAATAAAGATTTTATTACATATTACATATTTATTGAGCTTCTTAAACTAAAATTTGTATCAAAATTTTGATAGGATTGCAAATATTAGGAACAATTAGGTCCACATTTTTCCGAACTATTTTTTTTTTTTTTTGTTTTATTTAGATAAGGTTATTTTTGGTCTTATATCAATTAAGTCAATATATCAATTAGATTCAAAAATATGCAACTTTAAGTCAATGGCTTATTCACATTAAAATATGAAAAAGTGCAATATTTTTGAAGGATGGAGTTTCAAAGTGGCATATTTTTGAATCTATTTGATATATTGACTTGAAATTTTTTTTATAAGACCAAAAATTAAGTCATTTAAAAATCAACATTTTGATAAATTAATTTTAAATTTCCCGTTTTTCCCGGGAAAAATATTAAAATTTCCCTGGAATTGCCGACAATAATTTTACAATCCCGGGATTTCCCTGTCGGGAATTCGCATTTTTTTTCATATTGTATTATAATTGCATATTTTGTTTTGATAATAGTCAAGTCAATTCGTAATAATTCGAAAATCTTTACCTTATGTGTTAAAAACTCGCAAAAAATTATGGTGACATAGATTGTTATTGCCCCAAAAAATATTTCATTCAATTTGTTGTGACTTATCATGCTCCAGCTGTTTGGGAAGAGTTAATTTCTTAGGATTATTAACAAATAACTTGATACATCCTGTTACGTTTTTACCTTTTAAAAACGGTGGTTTACTTTAGTGTTTAAAAGTGTAACAACTTTTTATTTATTCAAATTTACACAACAATTTAAATACAGTGCACTCGCAGTAACGTGAACTAATTAAAACCAAGGGAGTTCATGTTAGTGAAATTGTTCACGTTAGCGATTGCTGAATTTCATGGAAAATATATAAAATTTTATAATATAAACATGTGTTTTACACGCTTGAACGTGAAATTCTTTTATTATTATTTTAATTATTAAAATTAAAAAAAAAAAAAAAAATAAAAAATTATTGATTAAAATGCATTACAAAGCAAAACGAGATCACGACATAAAATTACTCATTCGTTGCCATACAAAAAATATTAATTTTAAAAATCGAATTTAATGTATGTATTTCAGTGTTGTCTACATGCTTAGAAAACAAATGCAGTGAAACAAATTGTTCACGTTATAGAGCTTTCTGAGTTTGTTCACGTTACAGAGTAGTTCATGTAAACAAAAGCTTGTTCACGTTAGGCGGTGTTCACGTTACCGCGAGTGCACTGTAGTCACTTTCTTATAATGTACACACTTATATTACACACTTTATAATGTGGAACTATACACTGGTAATACAGTTGATATTACTTCCAACAGCATTTATCATAAACTGACTAACGACTGCAACTGCAGCCACTATTTATATGTAGCGTCATCTTCTTTCGAGTAGCTCCTACAATGATCTTAACGGACAAAACTAGAATGTTCGAATTCTAGAGCTTTTATGTTAAGTATTATATTAAGTATGTCAAGTACTCTACATTGTGAATACCGCTTGTATAATTTTAATAATTTTTAATGCCATTCCTTTTTTTTAAAAAAATACGATTTCTTTAACAAACAAATTTTGAAATGCTAATTTTTCAAGAAAAACACAAGAGATTTTTAAATTTTTGTTTTTATGAAGATTCCAAATATTATTTTGTTAAAGTACTGTTTAACCACTGCATTATCCAAAATACAAAGTTATTGTTAAAATCCAATGACAGTTTTTTCAAGATAGCTGGATTTCAGACTGCTCCATTCGTATTTTTCTAGAATTTTCCATAGCGATTTTTTACATATTAAGATAATGTGAAAAATATTATTTAGACAGATTTAAAAAAAAAACAATTTTCTGCTGTACCGGATAGTATGTAGCCTCCATCTAAGTATATTTTAAAATAAAGATTAAAAACGCCGAAAATAAAAATTTTTTAAAAAAAAATTTGTTGGCCAAATTTTGATAAAGAAAATAAACATAAAATTAGAAAAATGTTAAAAAATGTGTACAAAATGCCAAAATATGCTCTGATAACGCTAAATGTGCTTTAAAAATTAAAAATAATCCATGAATATGCTGTAAAAATTAATAAATGCAAAAATATGCGCTAAAAAATCGATGACAAAATTCTTAGAATGTACTTACTTCGTAGGACATAAAGAAAACATTCATATAATGATTCCCTGTTGAAAAAAAAAATGAGAAATTTGCACAGCAAATTTATTCTCTAGAAGGTTGGAATAAAATTATAAAAGATGGAAATAAGATAAATTGTAATATTTATGTCAGAGCCACCATACAATTAAAATGTTTCGAACTTTTGAAGAAATAATACAATTTAATAAGATATTAAAACCTTTTGGAACCTTTAATGTTCTTTAGTAAATTTAAAATTAACCACAGATTTCAAATAATCCTCGTAATTACCACGTCAGTAAGAAGTAACAAAGATTCATAACATTTAAGTTTCTTTTATATTGTTTATGGAACGAGTAAAAAAAAACTATTTCATACATGTATGATTCCAAAAAAAAGAAGAGTTTAAGTAGACAGACGGACGGACAGGAGCACAGACAGACATCGAGACATATCTGGTGCACAATATCTGCGTCAGCGAGAGAAAAACCCAAGAAAATATTGCAAGAGCAGAATGAAATACAGGAAAAAATAACAATCTTGCTAATTGGATGATTTTAGCATAAACAAATGTATTTCAGATTCACTAAAATAACAACTACAACAACAACAACAACAAAGAAAGAATAAAACGGAGTTTAAAACAGATTTGTTTAGAATTATTGGCCAGAAGGAAATGGACCTCAGTACACATACAAATAAACACACACACGATCACATGCTCCTACATTAGAGGGTTCCAGTATACATATTTTTTTATACTTTAAAGACTTGGATTTTGCATAAAGCAAATGCAAATCGTATTTCATTATACATTATGCTAGTAAAAAAATATTTTTACATAAGCAAAATACTGAAAAATTCAATAAACATAATTATTCAAATAAATTCTATTTTTCAATTCAAAGTGGATGGAGTAACAGCAAAAAAAATTTGTTAGCATTTCTTATACGTGTAATGAAATTTATAGCTGGCAAAACGCTAGTAAATGAACAGAAAATAAACGAGGATCTTAAATAAAAAACCATATTGAAGTTGTTAGAGAAATATTAGAAATGAACTGGAATATTTATTTTAGTGAGTTTAACCGAAATTAAAAGGAAAGTCAGAAAAGTGATTTCGAAAGAGTAAACACTAATATTATGTTCCCAATCTTCGTAATTTAATTATTATTATTATTTTATTTGCTTAATCTGTAGACAAATTTATTTCCACTATGGTTTAGAAGACTGCAAATTAGAAATTTAGCACATGTGTGGAAAACCAAAGCTAATTTTTGGTATTCTACACCATGTGTCCGTCGATGTAAACCTTGTAATCAAAATTCAGAACAAAATTTTTAAGATAATTCCATGAAATTCAGATTATTTTGTAAGGGATTAACCTAGTCCCAATACAAATTTCACTCCGACTCACTGCTTCAGATATTCATTGATTGATCGAGGTGCCTTTCTTGAGCATACGCAATGGAATTGTCTGGGGTCAGGCATGCCAAACGATTCGTTAAGTTATGACCAAGAGTAGATTCCAAAAGTTGTTGTCACTCGGAAAGAGCGATTTGAGAATAATCTATCGGACACTATTTTCTAAGATACCACCAGTTTACGTTAGGTAATGTTGGGACAAACCTGATTTGGCAAATAGCACGCTAAGACCTCTGAGCACATGATTTGTAAGTGACTCAGAAAGGCCTTAATGGTCCCTGGTGATGATATTGTACTTTGAGGTAAGTGATTTTATACGAAGCCTGAACCTTTTATGATAATGTTAAGAGCTGTACAAAAGATCCCTTGGCCTCACTACATATTTATAAAAATAATAGACAACATACATTTTCCTTCCGGAACATTGTTTCAGATTAAATAACACCAAGTCAGTTTCTAAAATCCGATTTTAGTAAGGATCGGTATATAACTGACCATATGTCCCATATTTATTAGATTCCGTTTTAAAAAAACACTTTAACGTCCATAAATATCTTAACTATTTTGGTATCAGCATCAAATTCACATCAAATAATTATGTTTATGTCCAGCCATTTTTCAATAAAAATACTATCACTTCCTGTGTCGATTTACTAATGTTCGTCATCGGTCTAACCCATGCAAATTTTTTAACATACTAATCATACGCTTTTGGCGGGATTGTCGCGCTTTTAGTCAATGAATCCCGCGTACCGCGCGTGATTAGTAATTTCCGATTTTTTATGTTTTCCATCTAATACATGACATCTAGTTATTATTTATTGTTATTATACCCTTCACCTTCGTGAGAAGGGTATATATAAATTTGTCATTCCGTTTGTAATTTCCACAATATAATTTTCCGACCCTATAAAGTATATATATTCTGGATCCTTATAGATAGCGGAGTCGATTTAGCCATGTCCGTCTGTCTGTCTGTCTGTCTGTCTGTCTGTCTGTCTGTCTGTCTGTTGAAATCAATTTTCTGAAGACCCCAGATATCTTCGGGATCCAAATCTTGAATAATTCTGTCAGACATGCTTTCGAAAAGTTTGCTATTTAAAATCAGCAAAATCGGTCCATAAATGGCTGAGATATAAGGAAAAAACCAGGACAACCTCGATTTTTTGCCTATTTTTTTACCTATATCTGGATTACTAAGTCATTAATATAGACAATATGGATATCTAATGATAGATATTTCAAAGACCTTTGCAACGACGTATATAAGACCATAGTAAGTTGGACCTACAATGGGTCAAAATCGGGAAAAAATTTTGAACCCGAATTTTTTTTCACCAAAAGTTTTTTTGGCTAAATTTAAAAAAAAAAATTTAAAATTTAAAAAAAAAGTTTTTTAAATTTAAAAAAATAAAAAAAATTAAAAAAAAAAAATCGAAAAAAAATTTTTTTTCAAAAAATTAAAAAAAACAACTGGAAAAAAAATAAATTTTGTTTACCTAAAAATATTTAAAATTTTTATTTTGAAGTATAGTTTGGTGAAGGGTATATAAGATTCGGCCCAGCCGAATATATCTCTCTTACTTGTTTTTAATTAAATTCATACATATAATGAAACAAATTTCCCGGGATTTTTTCCCTTTTCTCTTTTCCTATTCTTCCTATTCAAATTCAATGTTAACAAGTAAGAGAGCTGTACCGAATATTATTATACTTTAAAATAAAAATTTTAAATATTTTTAGGTAAACAAAATAAATTTTTTTTTTTTTTCAAAATTGTTTTTCAAAATTTTAAAAAAAAATTTTTTTTTTCAAAATTGTTTTAATTTTTTTTGGAACTTTTTCCAAATTATTTTTAAAATTTAAAAAAATTTTTTTTAAATTTATTAGTGAAAAAAATTATAAAAAAAATGTTTCAGTCTTATATAGATCGTTGCAATGGACTTTGAAATATCTATCGTTAGATATCCATATTGTCTATATTAATGACTTAGTCATCCAGATATAGATCAAAAATAGGCGAGAAATCGATGTTGTCCCGGTTTTTTCCTTATATCTCAGCCATTTGTGGGCCGATTTTCTCGATTTTAAATAACGACCGAGCCGGAAGAATTCCCGATATATTGATGTATCAGTTAAGTTTGTAAGTTATTTGGGGGCAATGGAAAGTAGATTTCAACATACAGAAGGACAGACGTCTGTCCGTCTGTACGATCCAGAATATATATACTTTGTGGGGTCGCAAATGAAAAATGTAGAAATTACAAACGGAGTGACAAACTTATGTATACCATTGTCACTCATGGTGAAAGGTATAAAAATAAGAAAAGGGAAAAAACTTAGGGTGAATTTTTTTCATAATTGGGCTGATTAATTAGAATAATTAAATTGAAAAAGAACTGCATTTATTTATGTTGAAAATATATATAAAAAAATACACAAATTAAATGAATCTTACATATATGTATGAGTATTGGGAGTATTTAAATATTTAAACGATCCTAAATTTTAAAAAAGTATTTCTGTACCGCAATTCTGTAATTTTTTTACGACAAAATTTTGTCGTTAAGTAGTCAAAAATCGTTAGTTAACGATAATTGTCGTTAAAAGCTATTCTGATGCAAAATTTTACCGATTTTGTTCGGTAAAAATTCTCGGTAATTAACGATAAACTTTGATAAGCTAACGACTAGAAAAAGGGCCTCGTTACATCATAACGATTTATAATGTTGTTAACTCTATGTAAAAATATAATAAAAAGTATGAATTTCTATACAATATACACATTTTATAATTTGATAGCACAGTTTTATGGTTTTAAATGTGTAACTTAATAAATAAATTATATTTAACATGAAATGTATTTTAAAAATTACATACATAGTTGGAGAAATTTCATAGTCAAAATCGCGGCCAAGAACGAAGAATTCTTCGAAATATGGAAGATCCATTTGACTTAAGTGACAATAAATTTGTATTGCTCTACAGAATAAATAAAAATAATGTGATTACATTTGTACCGATATCCGTCGTTAAACTATTCTAACGAAAATAGAACACTCGTTAAAACAACCGAAATTTTTCGTTACTTTACGATATCGGTAGTTAAATTTTAAAAAATACAGAATTGCTGTACTGCTGATGTTTGAATCGCTCAAAAATACCTTAAGTACTTATATCAATCACTCAGAAAGTGATTAAAAACATGAATTCCTACAATCTGTCCATTTGCTGACTGGTTGTCCGCGTTTTTGAGCAAATTGCAATTTTAAAGATTTACCCCCAGACGATATAATGAACGATATAATGAACCGATCATAGCCATACGTTTCGTACATGATCCAATACAATAACATGTTCCAAATTTGATTAAATTATTACCACCATATGCATAAACAGTTTATAAATTTATCAAAGATTTATAAAACAAATTGTGTATGGAAATTTAGTTTGATAAATCTTTGATAAATTTATAAACTGTTTATGCATATGGGGGTAATAATTTAATCAAATTTGCAACATGTTATTGTATTAGATCATGTACGAAACGTATGGCTATGATCGGTTCATTATATCGTCTACCCTATACAAATATCCATCCGAACTAAGGCTTATTATTATTTCTTTAATTTTAAAATACATAAGTAGATGCAATTAAAAATGGTTTTAATATTTGAAACGAATTAATTCAGTATATTTACAAGATTGCGCTTGTACATTGCACAAAAAATGTAAGCCCGAGTAGCGGACACCAACCTTCGGCGCAGTTTTGTCCGGTCTCGGGAGATGTCCACCAATGGAATTGTATGGTTAAACATATCAGAGAAAGTATCTATATACAAACATGTGCACTAATATTCAATCATAACTGCACATTTAATTAAAATATTATATTGGTCATATCTTGAATACAACCTAGAATGACCCACTTGATATTCAATCCTGAATGAGAAATATTCTTTCTTGTGGCCACTGCAAACCAATCGACACACAACTTGTCAACTTTTGATTTTTTTTTTTTTTTTTTGAAAATTACATTTTGGCAATTTAAAAACTACAGTGACGTTAAACTGTATAAACAGCTTTATATTTCTTTTTTCTACTTTTATCGGGCTACGAGAGAAGTTGTAAAGAAAAATGTACGCGTACGTCCATGGGAGCGTCCGCCAAACAGAGATTAATTTGTTCTAAAAATACTACCAATAGCGTAGAACAGAGAAATTTCATCCGTCTATGCACAGTGGTTTAGAAACTTTTTTTTTTGGAAATAATTCGGTATCTGGGGATACGGGCCAGTTTGTGCCCCCTCAAAGTTGGTCACCTCGGGTATCAAAATTTTTAAAAAAATCCCCAAAAATTCATTTATGATCCGAATGAGCTGAAATATAAATAAAAAATAAATAGTCCTTGAGAATTTTTTAATTTTGCTCGATTTTTTTTTGTTTTTTAGATATGGCGGCCCTACGGAGGGTTGAATTTTTTTTCAAAATATCAGCTATATTGGCAATCAAATTCTAAATAAAATAAAAAAAACTTGGTAGCAGTTATCTCGTCCGTGTAAAAAGTTACACGCATCCAAAGTTGGAACACGTAAAATGGGCCTAATTTTTTACGATTTTTCCTAAAAAAGTCCCTATATTTTTTCTTTTGTAGAAACAAATTTTCTTTGGGACTATATACAATTTTTATATGTTCCGGAAAGAAAACTTAATGCAAAAGCATGTAAAGTAAAATTGGGCTCACTTAAGTGGACACAGTATCCACCAGACCTATCCAAACTTGGACAATTTTAAAAAAAATATTTAGGTTTCAGTAAAAAATTCTAAAAAGGCAAAGCACCGATCCTCGAAAAAGTTCCGTATTTGTATAACCCTATATGTTGTTTAAATTCTTGTTGTTTTACTATCACACGGTAAATAGCGTCACAGTAGGCACTTTTCTAAAAAAACTCAGTTTTAGGAATTTCGGTATTTGAAAATAAAAAATGTCAAAAATTATAATGTCATTAATTTAAGGACATTTGGATCTAAATTAGTTCCCAATTTTGTTATGATATCTTTAACCGTTAAAATTTTACATTAAATCAAATTTTATATTTTTCTTCATGGAAAATCACCATATTATAATTTTTTTAGTTTTTAAGGTAAATGACGTTCAAAAAATTAATTAAATAAAATATGAATCTACAAGTCCTAAGGTTTTTACCAATATCAAATACTTATATAAAAAGCATATATCTACTACTCAGAAGCTCCACAAACCTTACCCCCTTCGGAAAATTTGTAAATTTTTTCATATATTTCATGCAAAATGTTACTAACATATCAAATGTTAATTCTGAATTCCAACACACACTGACTTAACAGAAAGTTTGGTGTAACACATTTTGCACGCTATATATGAAAAAACGTACAAATTTTTCGAAAGGGGCAAGGTTTGTGGAACTTCTGAAGAGTAAATAAAGACTTTTTATATAAGTATTTGATATTGTTGAAAATCTTAGGACTTGAGGATTGATATTTTAGTAAAATTAAATAATTTTATACATTCTTGGGACGTCATTTACCATAAAAACTTAAAAAATTATAATATGGTGATTTTCCATAAAGAAAAATATAAAATTTGATTTAATGTAAACCCCCCATAGAAAACCCCCATTCCAAGGACCCATTATATAAATATTAACTCAAAAACATTTCAGCACTGACTATGTGAAATTTCATTAATATATCTCCAATCGTTCACGAGACACAGAATTATTATCAAAATAAACCACTGTGTGCCCTTGCATAATATCAACTCTGAACCTTTGTGGGCCACTTATCGACATGTTTAACTAAACTGCAAATATATTCTAAGTAATACTAAAGTAAGTAAATTTTTGTAATTATTCCAACATCATTGAAAAACCTTAAAATAATATTTAAAAAAGTACATAAATTAAATCAAAAATAAAACTGTTTCATATTTTAACCATACTTTTCTCACCGTGCGTTTGTTATTCAATATTTACGCTGACATTTATGATCGAACAATTTATGATTTCATATCAATTATAAAAAACCAAACACCAAAATATTGTCATCATATTTCTTAATAAGTTTAAAGAAAACATATAAACAAGCGAAAAATAATAATAATAATAAGACCAAAAAGAAAACCCCCAACCAAAAAAAAGTAGTTTCAACACAAATCACAATTAGATTTGAAACCAACGTGAACAAAAAAAAATGTAACGTTTAAATACTGTCAACACAGCATAAACAGGTAAACGACTGAAACGTACACACATGATCGACGGTTGGTGGCAACAATTCCAAATTCATACATACAGCATACCACAACGATGTTGTACGTACGTACGTACGTACGTACGAGTACGTTGCAAGAGTGTGTAATATACGATCTGAAATGATCGTAATACGAATATGATAAAATCAACATAGGTGGTGATCATAAATTGTCAATAAACAACAAACAGTATAAAAGTGTAGACCAGCAGTAACAAACAACAATAATATTACTTACTAACAGCAATAGCGCAAGTATCAACAGCACAACAAGTATCAGCAACATCGAATGCGGCTGCGACAGCATCAGCAATAACGGCCAAAAACCCGACAGCAAACGTACAACTGTTGAAGTTTGATTTTTGATATACATACATGGTGTTTGTTGCACCCTTTATCACATTCCCACATGTTGATGGTTCCAAAGATAATATCGTCGAAAAAAAGTTCTTCTTCATTATCTACAATAGATATATAACTTTAATGGATAAGCAATGTACGAGGATTCCAGTCCACAACTTCATGGATAAAATTGAGTCATTCGAATGCAAATTGGGATTGAAAAACTATGATTTCTGTAAAAAACGAATAGAATATCTTCGTCGTACCAGTTAGAAGAAGATTTAAAGAGACACCGGAAATAACCTCTCTGAACCCGAATTTAGCATCTCTAAATCCTAATAGTTCACTTGAAAAGGAAGGTACCTTAGTGTTGGTGGATTTATATCCTAACTCAATTGAGGTAACTTTCCCAATGGATGAAGAAGAATACGTTGCATGGAAATAGTGGTTTTATACCGATCAGGGAGGTACAGAGTTAGCTACGTAATCCAAATATTCCCTTGAAAAGATTATTCCTCCTAAAATGTCTACAGTTTAGTCACACCTACGACTAAACGTGAAAGCACTATAATGGTTTAGCCTCGTTCTTATCCTGAAACTCAAACCACTAGAATACTATCCCTAATTGAAAGTTAACACGATGAGAACTCGTTAGAATACTGGAAGGTTTTGATATCTGGCTGTGAACATGATGTCAGCCTTTTCGTGTTTACCACTGTTGACAAACGGGGTTAAAGGTTTGACTCACGCGATCTCCATGGGTGATCTTCGAATTTAACCCTTATAAGTATCCTTTACCAGATGACATTTATTCGTGTCTCCTACAAAAATGAAGGAATATCCTATCACAGTTGTCGAAGCTACTCAAATTAAGTATCTGCACAGGCTACAGATAAACGGTGAATACAATTTATTGACATACAGTATTGGCCATAACTAAAGCACCCCCTCAGTGAATTTTTTTCATATTATATTTTTTTGTATAAAAACAAAGTTTTAAATTTGTATTATGTATCATTTTCAATTGTTAATATATTTACTACTAGCTTGACCCGGTGCGCTTCGCTACCCCTGTCGTAGTAAGAAAAATATGTATGGATTTTATTACAAAAATCGGTTTTCCCCCTGTTATCCCTTTCTGGTCCAAGTATTGAAAAAAAGTTATAGCCTATTGACGCTTTCAAGTAAGGATCTATCTACGTTCCAAATTTCAATAAAATCAGTTCAGCCGTTAAGGCGTGATGCTCAAACAAACAAACAAATGAACAAACAAACTTACAAAGGCATTTATATATTTATATAGATACTAGCTTGACCCGGTGCGCTTCGCTACCCCTGTCGTATTCTATGTTGGAAATTTCAATAAAATCGTTTCGGCCGTTTAGTATTTATTGTTTAAGAACTAAAGGTACCAATTTTACCGGTTTTCCCCCTGTTTACCCCTTTCTGGTCCAAGTATTGAAAAAACTTATAGCCTATTGACGCTTCCAAGTAAGGATCTATCTACGTTCCAAATTTCAATAAAATCGATTCAAAGACATTTATATGTATATTTATATAGATTTATATAGATATAGATAGATTGATAAACAAATACTTTTAAAGTCAATCTTTCTATAAGAGGTAACATTAAGTCAAAAGATATTTAAAGCTGGAAAATAAAAACGACAAAACTAAAGCACCCCTTCATGGATATAATATAAAAAATTTTTTAATTTATATTTTGTTCCAAATCCTTTGTTTTGGATGACACAAGCACATCTCTTAGGCATAGAAGTTATTAAGTTTTGTATGGTGTCTTGCGATATTCCTTCCCAGGCCATAATAACGCCGTGAAATTAATCGTGAAAATTGCCGATCCTTATTTCTGCAATTTTCACGATTTATTTTCATATTATCAATCTCCCACAAGTTCTCAATAGGATTGAGATCGGGAGATTGAGCAGGCCAACGAAGAACTTCAATCTTATTGCTCTGTTGCCAAGTGTTACAAACTTTGGAGGTGTGCTTAGGATCGTCATCCTGTTGGAACCTCCCTATAAGTGGAATCTCTTCACTGGCATAAGGCAACATTACATCTTTCCATATATCACGGTACATGAACCGATCCATAATCCGATTAACTTTATGAATTGGCCCAATTCCTTGATCAGAAAAGCAACCCCATGCCATTACATTGCCCCTCCATGTTTAATTGTTGCTTTGCAATACATAGGATTTAGTCATTCTACTTTTCGTCTGCGTACACGCCTTATTTCATAGGAACATTTTAATTTGTATTTGGATTCGTCAGAGAACAGTACTATCTTCCATTTTTAGACACTCCAGTCGATGTGGGCTTTGGCAAACTCCAGTCTAGCTTTCTTGTTCTTAGCTGATATAAACGGTTTTTTTGCTGGTCGTCGGCTGAATAATCGTGCTTCTACTGCTCTTCTACGGATTGTTCTTTCGCTAACGCATAATCTTAAACTTGTTCTTACTTGACTAGCTGATGCTGTAGGATCATTTTGCATTGCTCCTTTGATCAAGGAATCATCATATCGTGTGGTTTTACGCGGAAGTCCTCCAGAATGCCCCGGTGATATACGACCATTCTGCAAAAACTTTCGAATCAGCCGAAAAATAACTGATCTGTTAATTGGATATTGTTTACTCAATTCATGCCGTGATAAGCCTGGCTTCCAGTCTTCAATAAATTTAATTTTAAGTTCACTGAAGTACTTGTTCCTTGCCATCCATTGTTTTTTCACAATAAACTGTATAGAACTTAAATTATATAGGCTACGCCTCCCTTTATTTTTATCTTCTGGTATTTTAAATTGCATCCGTTGTGAGTCCCGTTAACTGACATTGCAAATATGCAGTAGCATAGTCAAATTTTTAAACATCTTATAAGGGAGTGCTTTTGTTTTGTTTTCTCCGTCGTGTTTTGTGTTTTTGTATGTTTTATCACTTTTATTTAATTGTTCATGAAATTATCCTTTCCTAAATGAACACAATATGAACATTTACAATATACATAAGTTAATAAAATATACACAAAATACATCCCAAAAAACCCTTTTTTATCCAAAAAATTATGATATGATAAAATCCATTGAGGGGGTGCTTTAGTTATGGCCAATACTGTACCTTCTATAGAACCTAATAGGGCACAATTGATAAAGCGATATCAAGTAATCATGTTCCGGTTATTATTATGAACTAGACGCTGACATATGTGGACTAGAAGTTATATACAAGATCGCATGGACCCTGGTTATCTGCTAGAGAAAATTAATGACTAGTGTTTTGCACACTGACAATGCTTTTTGACGTGAATATTTCAGAAAGGATGTAGCAGGCTACGAATCTAACCTTAAAGGGGTGTGAGGGAGGATGGCTGACAATTAACTCACCCTTATGCCATTTCCACGACGCATCTCCTTATAACTTCTAAGCCGACTTTGAACTGCTCGACTATTGAATTCTGGGAGTAACTCTTAGGCTTATTCTAGACAAACCCTTAAGCTAGAATGGTCATATGTCCTGTACTATCTGGCTCTTTGGTACGACATGGGGACTAAAACATATAACGATCTGCTGATGACTTTTGATATCCTCATACCTAATAAGGACATAAAGTCCAATCGGATTTGGTGGTAGGATGGGGATATTTGTGGACCAAATCTTAAAAAGGTTATTCACATGGGAAAGTTCCTTTCATGCTACGCTCATATTCTTATCGATGAATGAGATAAAGTCGTCATTGATTGTTTTACATGTTTAAACGAAATAGGGTAATGATCCTTGCTGGGTACTGAGCAAGGAATTGCATTCCCATAAGCAATCCCAAATGCTTATGTCAGATGAAAGACCCGATCCTGGATTGACTTTGATTTTTAGATTCTTTGTGACACTTAAGACATCTAATTAAATCCCTATAAAGAATGGTTAGTCCTCGAAAGGTTCTATTTAAAAGCATTGATCTTTTCAACTAAGATAAATAAAATTGCTTGCCTCATCTTTGTAGGGTACTTAATGATCGATTTTGACTGATCATTATATATCAACTTGTGTATTTTTTTGTATGAAAATAATGTTGCATTATGATTTGAGAATTGTTTTTTTGTTACTGTTTCTGTTTTGTTGTTTCTGTGTCAATGTTGTTGTTGCATGGTCAGGGAATAAGCTCGTGTTGCATTGTCAAAGTTGCCATAAATATCATCTTTTTTTGTTGTTGTTATTGTTGTTTTACTTTTTCAATTTTGTTGGTTTTTTTTATTTTATATTTTTGGAGAACAGCAGAACCAGAACTCATGTGGTGTCAGCGTGTGGAGTTTTGTAATAGTAGTTGAGGAAAATGCCGCCAAATAATGCCCATTCTAGTGGTTCTTTATTTTGTCAAGCTTGAAACAATATTCAGTTGATGTTATTGTTGTTTTTGTTGTTGCTGATTTTGTGATTAATTAAACCGACGGGGACGCATGATTTATAATGATGAATTTATTTGAGTCGACTTTAGTGCTGAACAAAGTAAAATATCCGCTTTTAAAGTAAACTTTTATTGACTTTGACCGAATCGTACTGTAAGATTGTGTTGTGTATGTCGGTCGCTTTACTTTCAATAACCATTTTGGGCTAGAAGTCATAAAACATAATTCACTTTTATTTAAGGAGCAAAATAGTTACAAAAATGGCAACAGCCACTGGTGCAAAAGAACAAATTTAGATTTCACTTGAAGAATATTTGTATCGACTCAGTATATTGTGTTTAAGCTTATGCACGAACCCTTTTGATCTCTTTTACGAATGTTCTTCTTTTACTAACTTTTTTTCATGATTGTGTAGTGCCATCCATCACCTGTTTAAAATATGTTTATGTAGTAGTACATCCTAAAGAGTGTTTATTTAATTAAATCATCATCGTTGTTAATTTATTCGATTTTGAATAAAATTGTTCATGTAAATTACTTAATCCTTAACCGGACAAAGGAGCATTTTTTTTTTTTGTTCAATGTAATTTAATTAACTTGGTGTTGTAGGGGATCATTAGCATAAATTCTTTAATGATTATATCTATGCACTGCATTACAATTCATTTCTAAATTAGGAAATAAAACCAAAGAATTAAAAACTAAAGTAAAGCAATTCTAGAAAGAGTGTCTACATTCGTAATCACATCTAAAGGCTAGGATTTTTAAACACTTTAGAAATCTTAACTAACAAAAATTTTATTTTTGAGTCAACGTTAAATATTTCAGAGCATAATATTCGGAACACAATATATATGTTCGTAATGTATGCATAAATTGCAATACAGTGATCGAAAATGTAGAGTTTTGTGCCAACAAAATTTGGCTTTACTTCTTTAATTTGAGAAAAGTGGCGCAAACCGATGGCTCAAATTTCAAATCGTGTGCGAGCAGCAAGATTCATCCAAAAGCAGCCAAATTGGGTACCATACGAATTAAAGCCAAGCAATACCTTAATGTTCGAAGTGATGCTTGAACGTTATAAAAGAATATCACTTTTGCACTGAATCATTACTTGCGATGAAAAATGGATTCATTACAATAACCCGAACATATTTATGACTGCTTAAACAGTATTCTGTGGGGACTTTTGCATGGGGGCTAGGTGAAATCATAGACTGATATTGGCCATTTTCAACACCAAATAAACTTTATCAATAGTGAGTATTTCAGGCAGCTAGCTCCTTTCGTTTGCAACCTATACTGTTTACAACGTGACAGACAGACGGACGAATTTCATAAGCACCAAGAATATATATACTTTCGTGTGTATATACAGTTAGGGGCAAAATTGTTCACAAAACAACCAATATTAAATATAAATAACTTGCTTTTTCTTCTTCATTGTTTTTATTGAAATTTAATAAAAAAAGTAAAACTAATAAAAATTAATAAAATTTAAATTTCATGTTCCCCCCCTCTTGCAGTTTTAACAGCTTTTATTCGTTTTGCCATACTATTTACAAGATTTATTAGCACCTGTGAGTTAGTATTTACCCACGCCTCGATAGAACGCTCCCAAAGTTCATTGATGGTTTTCGCTGGGTCTTTTTTAGCCAATAGTTTCCTTTTCAATATAAACCAAAGGTGTTCAATCGGATTTAAATCCGGAAACTGGAGTGGCCAATCCAAAAGTTTAATCCCATTTTCTTCAAACCACTTTTTAGTAATTCCGGTAGTGTGCTTCGGGTCGTTGTCTTGCATGAAGATGTCATCCTCAACCGGCTCTAAACCAGCGAAAGGCAGACTCACACCACTACAGTTTTTAGATATTGTAGTTGTATGAGTTGAGTAAAAAGTTGAGAAAAAAACAATAACTGAAATAAACTAGCATAAAAAGCGAAAAGCGTAAAACAACCTGCTTCTATCAATGCTCATGCGAGACTGACTGGTTTTGATTGTTTTTATACAATGTATGTGCTTGCGTACATGTGAAAACAAAAACAAGAGAGCTCATTTGAGAGCTCAATGCCTTTCGCTGCTCTAAACCAAATATATCCAAACTTGGCATGTATGAGTCTTCAAGGATTATAATGTAACCTTTGGCACATATTCTGCCAGTTATTCGGCGTAATACACCCAACAGGTTACCACGAAAACAGCCCCAAGCCATCAAAGATCCACCTCCAAATTTCATTGTGCTTGTAACATTTCGCTATTGGACTCCAATTATTTTATCAACCCATGTCCATTGGCGCCCATGAGACCCAATACGGTTAATTTTTGTCTCATCTGGCCAAGTTACCTTCATCCAGTCGTCTATCGCAAATTGTTCGCACTTTTTTACAAAAGCCAACCGCTTTTTCGATTTTGTTCGCTTAAATAAGGTTTTTTAAGTTTTGTTCTTGGCGCTAGGCCGCTGGATTTTAAACATCTTCGAACGGTTTTGGAACTTATGTTTAAACTATACTCTTGGTTGAGTATTTGTGTGACCTCAACAGCTGTATTAACCTCACCAGATACAATTAATCGACGAGCTTCTCGAGCACCGGCAAGCGAAAGTTTTTTTGGACGACCATATTTATTTCTCGTGGAGTTTAAACTATTCTGATTCTTTATTTTATTCACTAACCCTATTTATATATTATATTTTTTAGCGATTTCGCGATATGGGACACCTTCCATTATGCCTTTTGCCACATTTTGTTTCAATAGGGGAGTCTTAGCTTTTCCCATTATGAAAGGCTAAATAAATTATTTAAAAGAGTAGTATTTTATTTAAATAGCTTTAAATAATGGGCTTTACTTACGTTATTAAAAAATTTTTATTTTTATATTTTTTAAAAATTGAGAAAAAGATCTGAGGGTCAAAAACTTTCACACACGTGGATATAGTTGTTTAATTTCTTTTTAGTAAAAAAGTAACGGTACTCCAAAAAAATGTTGCCATACAATAAACAACATTGCGCCAGACTACATAACACAAAATGGGTTGCCAGGCCATACATTTTTCTATATATATCTTTAATCATACTTTTTGTGAACAATTTTGTCCCTAACTGTATACTATCCACAATATATCTCCAATATTAGAAAAATATTTTATTGTCACATACTGATGATGGTGGGTATACAAGATTCGTCACATCAGAACTGTTAATATTTTATAACAAGCTCACAGCAATACTGAAATATATTTGAATAAAGTTTTTAATATTTTCAAAATTATTGCGCCAATTTTAATACAATTTTAAAGTCACACACAAATTAACCAACATAGTGTTATTTTGAACTCGAGTGCTAGGGAATAGAAAGATTTGGGTCATATCGATGTTACACAAAGTTTCATAAAAAGTGTGTATGTATTCCGAAAGAAGGAAATTGGTACTTTTTTCGTACAATATTATAATAATAATAATAAGCCTTGAAGCTTATGTGGTCCTGAGTGAGTGATAATCTTATTGAATCTGGAAGCATTTGCCAATCACTTGGATAATGTATATACCCCAAATAATACGAATAATAATACGAATTCATATATTAGTGACAATGTCATAAATAATGTGGTGCCAGTCCCAATAAATATATAGCCTGTTGTCAATACTCTCAAAACTTTTTGAAAAGTTGTTACTTGAGAGCCACGTAGTACACCTTGATGAAAATTGCATTATTCCTGACCATCAATTTGGTTTCAGAAGGAAGCATAGTACTATCGAACAGGTACATCGGATAACTACTCTTATTCGAAAAACCTTCGAGAGCAAGCAGTATTGCTCCGCATTATTTATTGACATATCTCAAGATTACTACCTGCGAATGTACAAAAACTGCTTATAAATTACATACAAGAAAGATCTTTCCAAATCAGATCAAAAGATGTGATCTCTTCACGTAGAAAAATATACGCTGGGGTACCACAGGGAAGTATTTTAGGGCCGTTCCTATATATTTTATATACTGCAGATATGCCTACGAGCGCACGGACTCACACATCTACATTTGCGGACGATACCGCTTTTTAAAGTACACATGAAAACCCCGCAATAGCTTCTGCACAACTCCAGTCTCACATCGGCGATTTGGAAAAATGGCTGGACAAATGCAAAATTAAAGTCAATGCAACAATATGTACTCACGTTACATTTACTCTAAGACGAGAAAGTTGTCCTTCCATACATATAAATAATATCAAAATTCCAGAACAGGGCCAGGTATCCATCTTGATCGCCGTTTAACTTGGACCCACCATATTAAAGCCAAGGTTACACAAATAAAATTAAAGACAGTTCAATTGCACTGGCTAATTGGCCCACGGTCTGCTCTAGACTTGGATTACAAACTGCTTTTGTACAAAACAGTTATAAAACCAATATGGCTATACGGCATTCAGCTATGGGGAACAGCTTCCTCATCTAACGTTGAAAAATTGCAAAGAAAGCAATCAGCACTGTTAGGGAAAATTACAGGTGCCCCATGGTACATACGCAATAGTAATATCCATAGGGATCTCAATGTCCCCATAATACGCGAGAAGATCAAACTCACCAGTTTAAACTACCTATCAAAACTATTGGATCATCCAAATCCCCTTGCCAGGGAGTTGCTGTCATTTGAGGGTCATAGACGACTGAGGCGATTGGAAACACTGGATCTGGCCAGATAATCATTTTAACGAGCACTCATGTTGGACATTGCAGCGGCAATAACAACTTTAGTTTTAGTTTAGGTTAAGCTTTTAAGTCAATTTCTAAAAGAAAGATTCAATAAAGAAAAAAAATCTGGAATCAAATCGTATCAATAAAATTCTATGGATTTTCTTTTCATATGTTTTAAAAAATAGGAAATCTAGAAATAATCAATTGCAGAATGGTCACCTACTCGGACTTAAATCAGGCGTTGTGTTATAATTCTATCTGCTCCTAATATATGTATGTATACAGTTATCTATATAAATATACTAGCTTGACCCGGTGCGCTTCGCTACCCCTGTCGATGTAAAAATCGGTTCAGCCGTTTAGTAATTATTGTTTAAAAACTAAAGGTACCAATTTTACCCGGTTTCCCCCCTTTTTATCCCTTTCTGGTCCAAGTATTGAAAAAATTTATAGCCTATTGACGCTTCCAAGTAAGGATCTATCCACGTTCCAAATTTCAATAAAATCGGTTCAGCCGTTTAGGCGTGATGCTCAAACAAACAAACAAACAAACAAATAAACAAAACGGGTAAAATTGGTACCTTTAGTTTTTAAACAATAATTACTAAACGGCTGAACCGATTTTTACATCGACAGGGGTAGCGAAGCGCACCGGGTCAAGCTAGTAAATATATAAATATCTTTGTAAGTTTGTTTGTTTATTTGTTTGTTTGTTTGTTTGAGCATCACGCCTATACGGCTGAATCGATTTTATTGAAATTTGGAACGTAGATATATCCTTACTTGGAAGCGTCAATAGGCTATAACTTTTTTCAATACTTGGACCAGAAAGGGGTAAACAGGGGGAATTGGTACCTTTAGTTCATAAACAATAAACACTAAACGACCGAAACGATTTTATTGAAATTTCCAACATAGACTACGACAGGGGTAGCGAAGCGCACCGGGTCAAGCTAGTAAATATATAAATGTCTTTGTAAGTTTGTTTGTTTATTTTTTTGTTTGTTTGTTTGAGCATCACGCCTAAACGGCTAAATCGATTTTATTGAAATTTGGAACGTAGATAGATCCTTACTTGGAAGCGTCAATAGGCTATAACTTTTTTCAATACTTGGACCAGAAAGGGGTAAACAGGGGGAAAACCGGTAAAATTGGTACCTTTAGTTCTTAAACAATAAATACTAAACGGCCGAAACGATTTTATTGAAATTTCCAACATAGACTACGACAGGGGTAGCGAAGCGCACCGGGTCAAGCTAGTTGTGAATAAATTCGAAAAGAATCCATAGGTTTTTATGATAGATATTTTGTTGTTATTACATGTGGCTTTGCGATGAAGTAATAAATCTGAACAATTTCTGCCGTTTTTGATTTTTCATGATTTTTTTAAAACAGCAAAATTTACTATTTTCACGGAAAAAATATATTTTTTGCTTCAATTTGTTATTATAACTCTGAAACTACTGAGTGGATTGAAACGCAATATATAAAAGGATTAAAGGTTATGTAAATCTCAACATTTCTAAGTAATAACATCGGACTGACCGATTTTCAGATATCTTTAAATATATAAAGAAACGTCTAACAAAATTTATAATTTTACTTAACATTTTTAAAAAAAATTTATCCATAGAATTGAAAAATTTTACTATTTGTGTACTTAGGTATCCATGATGCATCAAATCTATTTAGTCAAGCCTTTTTTTGTTGTTGACCTGTGTAATTCTTATAAAAATTGTATCGCCCTTTAGGGACTTTTTTGAACTAAAAGATTCAATCGTCTCCATTGAAATAATTTACCGCATCTGATAAAGCTTCCTTCGAGGTATACTTTTTAATCCGTATTTTGCGAACAAAAATTTTTCATAGGTTTTCTAAGGGTTTGAGATCTGGCGATTGAGCATGGCACTTCATAAAACGTACCTTATTGTATTGTTACCATTCAGTATAAAGCTATAGGTGTGTATGGGGACATTGTCGTGCTGGAATCACCAAACTGGGGATACGTAACAACATTGTCACCTTGACTGTCTTGTGTCTTAATTTGCATTTGGATTTGTCAGAAGAAAAAGTACTCATTTTCTGTCTCAACAAGTTTAAATGTGCTTTGTTAAATTGTAATAATGGGTTTTCCAGCAATAGGTGTTATTTTGAATCGCCCGGTATTTCGGTAGCTGTCACTTTTGAAGCTTTTATTCTTTGACATTTGACAAGTAAAAACTACTCCATTACTAAAAATGAAACGATACACCCTTCAACAACGCATTGATATTATTAAAATTCACTACAAAAATGCTGAAAATCTTGCAGTCAAAGTTCGGAAAACTAAAGCATTTTGGGTAGTCGATCATTTTAAAAAAATTAAATTTCCTGGCCGTCCAACGCCTACTGGTGAAACACTACGACGTTTAGCCGCTCGCCTCGAAGAGACTGGCACAACACTAGATGCTGCCAGGCGTGGCAGACCCCGGAGTAGCCGTTCTGCAGAGAATATTGCTGCTGTAGCCGAGGATGTCATGGAAGCGCCGTCGACATCGACCAGACGACGTGCCACGCAAATGGGTATCAGTCGACGGTCTTTACAGCGAATTTTGGTACAAGATTTGAAGATCCAGACGGTGCATCAGCTGTTAGCTGCTGACCGCCAATCGCGTCTAACATACGCTCAAGCCATCCTTAATCACCACCAAGAGGAAGATGATTTTTCATCAAAAATAATCATGAGTGATGAGGGCCATTTCCATCTTAGCGGGTACGTAAATAAGCATAATTTACGTTTCTGGGGCACTGAAAATCCGCATGTAACCCACGAAGAGCCATTACACCCGCTCAAAGTCACTGTATGGTGTGCTGTTTTCGCTGGAGGAGTCATCGGACTTTTTTCTTCGAAGACGTCGCGGGCCAAACGGTTACTGTGAGTGGTGAGCGCTAGCTACAGAGCAACAATCAACGAGTTCTTTTTGCTGCAACTTGATGAATTGGGATTGGAAAACATGTGGTTCCAACAGGACGGTGCAACGGCACACACTGCACGTGCCACAACCGATATGCTGAAGGATGCATTTCTCGGGCGCCTAATCTCCCGTTTTGGCGATATGCACTGGCCAGCAAGGTCGCTTGATTTGACCGCTCCAGACTTCTTTTTGTGGGGCTTTTTGAAGTCGCGGGTTTATGTCAACAAGCCTCAGACTCTTGCAGCTCTTAAAGACAATATCCGTCAAGAATGTGAGGACCTATCGCCGGAGATTTGGCCAAAGTGATGGAAAATGCCATAAAAAGGGCTCAAATGACAATCAACTGTGGCGGCGGCCATTTACATGACATCATATTCTCGGCTTGATGTAAAAAAAATTAAAAGACCAAATAAAAATAATCCACAAGAAGAATCAAAGTTTTTCATTTTTTTTTTTAATTACAGCCAAAAAACATCGGAAGTTTACTTCTGCGCCACCTTGTATTTAAAAAACTTATTGTTCGAAAGAAAATTACAAAAAGAAATTAGAAACATTAAATATTATATCTTTTTTACATAGCTTTCTTACAGAAGTTTAAAAGTTTCCTTTCTTTTGCAAATGTTAAGAAAGCCTATTACCTTTGAATTTTGTCTTAGAAAGACAATTTGGTTAAAGGTCATGTTTTTCAAAACTGAAATTATTGAAAACTGTATATATGAATTTATAGACATGTTTTTATGTTGAAAATAAATTATGAAAAGCAGCAGGTTATGCAGGTGGAAATATTTTATTATTTTAACTGATTCCGTATTAAATATATTCCATCACCTCAATCAATAATTTGAATTAAAATATAAACCCAAACCACAGCAATTGAAATTGTTTACAATCATGAAAAAATACTCATTTTGAAAACAGATCCTATGAACAATATTGCCTAAAATATCTTTAATAATTCTAAAATCATTACAAAGCGTTCAAGTAGAAGTTTTAAATGTATTAAACCACAACAAGAAATAAAGGAAAATTTAGCTTATAGAAACAATTTAAATACCGGAAACTATTAATTCCACCTGAATTAACATATGGACACAAAATAAAAAATAATAGAAAACTTACAAAAAGTTTAAAGTACAAACACCCCCACACCAGCAGCGGCACCTGATGACTTTGTTGGAAAAACAAATCAAATCAAATGTAATGAGGCCAACTAAGAAGGGGAATCAGGACGAGCAGCTTTTTTTTATTATTAAGGAACAATTTAGCCCAATTAATACAGCCATTGGAATGTTTTACATACAAAAAAAAAACTCAAGACAAGTCAAGTTAAACATTAAACACGCAAGACATGCAGCTTAATAACGCCTCACTGACTACCGTCAAAAAATCATTTGAAAACACGAGCCCAACCACAAAAAGGACTTGTAGTACGTACATACGCCCCAAACACACGTTAAAGGAAAAAACTTATTTTCTCTAAAGTGGTTGACCACTTATGACAACTTTCTTAATGGAAAATTAAAAGAGAAAATATTGTTTAAGTTTGTGTTTTGCTCAATTTTAATTAAATCCTTACAACAAACTTTCTACCGCTACAAATTTCCATTTAGTTCAAAAAGTACTTAAAAGTTGTGTGCCTTTAAACTTTTAGAAAGTATGTAAGTAGTTAAAAAACCGCTGCTTGAAAGTCACTTTTCAAAAATGTAAAAACTTTAAACACCAGCACAGATTTTGTTATTAAGGGTGTTTCGGCAGCGATTATTTTGAGGTAGCTGTGAATCTATGAATACATATTATATACAATATTTAAATATTATAAAGGTGCTCAAGAGGGTTACTCGTTTATTAAACCACATATTCAAATATTTATATGTATATCTAAGTATATATTGTTGTTGCGTTTTTATATTTATACACTTTGGACTTTTTAGGGTATGAGAAGCGTGTTTAATGTTTGTTACAAAGTTAATTATCAATGCGGACAGGTACATGCCGCCAAAGACAACAATAAAAACTTAAAAGGAAACAATGTCATGAGTAGATAATTTCTAGCACCCTTCAACAAAAGTGTAAATAATAATATGCAAACAAGGATATTTTCAGCTACTACAACTTATAAATAGTTATAGGGTTTC
This sequence comes from Calliphora vomitoria, assembly GCA_942486065.2. Classification (NCBI taxonomy): domain Eukaryota; kingdom Metazoa; phylum Arthropoda; class Insecta; order Diptera; family Calliphoridae; genus Calliphora; species Calliphora vomitoria. The sequence continues at coordinate 68,555,874 of OW818030.2, read as the reverse complement.
CAAATCATAATTATAAACTGGAAATAATAGATTCTAGTTACTGATAACCTACCAAACCACTTGTGATATCAACATATCAGATTTAGTCTAGAGAATGTTAATATTGAAAATTATTCAAATGTGAGATAAATGCAAACATCCACTGCATCCTCGATTCTTGTCCGAAATTTATAAACAAATTTAATTTTTAAAAACTCCCAGATAACTTTTAATTCTAATAATAAATACGTAAATAAAACAGTCAAGGTGGCTGTTTTTCAGGGCAAGGTATGGGTCCAATTCATATCCAATTCCCAATTGTTGATGTTGATAGAAAATAAATAGAAGAACTATAAACATAAACAATTCTACCACCATTAACATATATACTATGAGTACAAAAAAATCGAATATATACATATATCTTAAACGCCTGCTTTAGAATAGGCTTGAATGAGATACTCTGTACTAAAGCAAAGCGTATCCCAGAGAACCATCAATCGAAACAAATAGTAGTAGGACGGAGCACGATGTGGCCGTGCGTTGTCATGATGGAATATTACCGTATCATGTCTGGCCGCATATTCTGGGCTTTTTACGGTCCATGCACTGAGGGAAAACCGACGTTACAAAATAGTCAACGATTGGTGTCATTTTGACACTTTTTTTCGACACCGTACGTTTACAATTTGAAAATAAACGGATATGAATCGACAACACAATGCACAGTGGGGCAGAATCAACATTTTTTAGAAATATTTTTAAAGAAATAAATCTGGAATTTTTAAACGGATGGCCCGATCGAGACAAAATTTGACGTGGGGGTAACCAAGGAGTATTTGAGTTCAAGTTATTAAAATGGACCCTACAACAAATGGACGTCTCACTTTTGCATCCACAGCATAATTACGAAAAAAAAAAAACAGTTAATGTTAATTCTAATAGCCCCTTTGATAAACTGCCTCTCTACAACTTACTGTTACTATTTTTAAACAACGTGCCATCTTTTAGTAGTTGCATGAATTATCTATCTAATAGTGTTTTCACACCTAAACTTAAAACCTGGTTTTAACGTTAAAATTAGCTGATTTTGCGTTCACACTGTAAGTTTTCATAAATCTGGTTTTAACATTTATTGGTCAAACTCTATTTTTTCCTCCCACATTTCAGTAAAACCTTTTCGTTGTGTTCTGTTCAAAAGCTTATTTTTATCTTGTATTTTTTATTGTTGCTGTTGCGTTTATTATTTCATATTTTTAAGTTATACGGCTTTCTTCGTTTCTATATTTGTTTTGTTTTCTTTTATCAGCTGTTTTCAACATTTTCATGTTGGTAGCACTGTATTTAGTACATAGAAAATAAGGTTGTATTTCATAAAACCCACTTAAAACCAATTCAAAACAGGTTTTAAGATGGTTTTATCATAATAATTTTGTATGGTAAAACCAGGTTTTAATAATGGTTTTAATGATAAAACCAACTTTTGCATTAAAACCACTCAGTGTGAAAACACTATAATGGACATAACTTGAATGTTCTATTTCTAAAGGTTTTAGCACCCATGTTAATGTTATCAGCTTTAACAGTAAATGTTGTTGTACGTACAAAAAATGTTAATAACAGCGTGTTATCAATATTGTTGATAAGTAGAAGTTTAGAGTAATGGAAATGTTTATAAACATGATAAGTGCTGCAAGCAGTCTTTACAGACCGTTAAATTCTAATTCTAATCCAGGAAAATTTTAAAAATATTACTAACAATTTAAATTAAAACCTAATGCCAATGGATATGAAAGGACAAGGTAAAAATCATGTCAATACTATATTGGAAATTGACATTTTAATAGAAAAGTGTCGTGCGCATCAACACCCGAAATAATAAAATGTATGTGTTTATATATACAGAGATAACTCAAATTCGATTATATCATAAGCGACACTCACATTTTTGCTTTACGGCAAAAATAACGTAAGTAGCATAAAACCAAAAAGTGGCAGTAAATGAAAGTAAGAGTAGCCGAAGAACTAGAGAGAAAATCAAAAGAAATTAATGATTAACGGGAAAATATATGGGGCATTTCACGTCAAGTGAACCAACTTTTGAAATCGATGTCTTCCGATCAAGATGAAATTTGCAACAATGTTAGTTCTATTGGATAGTAATTCGGACACAATTTTTCAACAAGATCGGTCAAGAACTCTCTGAGTTATAGGAGGTCAAAATTTGACATTTTGGCCAAACATGTGTTTTTTCTTATCCATATAACTTATTACCTATTGTTCTTAGCAAAATGTGTCCCAAATAGTTTAGATAGCTATTTATACAATCTTTGAAAAAAAAAAATTAAAAAAAATAAATAAAATATTTTTGTCTTTTTTTTAAAAATCAAAAACATTTTTGACTTTTTTTTTCAAAATGGGCCCTTTTTATTTTATTTTTTTTAAGAAAGCTTAGGTCTTTTCCTAAGCGACCTATATGGTGGGATGCGAAAAAAAAATATTTTGAAACTCAAGATATGAAATTTTTGACTTTTTTTGCAAAATCAAAAACTTTGTTGACTTTTTTTTTAAAAAATGGACCCATTTTTTAATTTTTTTTTTTGCTCAGAAGAAAGCTTATGTGTTTTCCTTTAACACCTTTTTTGTCGCTTAGTGGGATGCGAGTGGGATATCTATCAAAAAAATGTTTTGTAACTCAAGACATAAAATTTTTTAATTTTTTTTTTTGCAAAATCAAAAACTTTTTTGACTTTTTTTTCCAAAATGGACCCTTTTTTTAATTATTTTTTTTTTCTCAAATGAAAGCTTAGGTCTTTTCCTTTAAAACCTTTTTGGTCGCTTAGTGGGATGCGATTGGAATATCTATCAAAATAAATATTTTGTAACTCAAGACAAAGGTTTTTAAATTTTTAGGATATGCACTATTTTGATTTTTTTCATATTTGTGTGTAAACCTTAAAAATTAAACTTACGCGGAGAAACCAGACACATTAGCCTTTCCGATGGTATGTAACAACCTAACTAAAATTTCATAGCCTCGATACTGTAATATCCATAATATGTTAACCTCAGGAATAAAAATCACTTTTTATACCCTACACCACCATAGTGGCGAGGGTATATTGGATTTGTGCAGATGTTTGTAACAACCAAAAATATAAGTCTAGCCCACCTTAAAGTATACCGATCGACTCAGAATCGCTTTCTGAGTCGACTAAACGATGTCCGTCCGTCTGGCTGGCTGGTTGTCCATGTAAACCTTGTGCGCAGAGTACAGGTCGCAATTTTAAAGATATTTCGATAAAATTTGGTACATATAATTTTTTCGGCCCAAGGACCAAGCCTATTGAAACTGGCTGAAATCGGTCCATTATTTCACTTAGCCCCCATACAAATGTTCTCCCGAAAGTGGACTTTATCGGTCACAAGTGTTCAATTTATATAGGTATCTACACAAGTTTTTCTCCAAATAAATTTTATATATACGGAATTCATGTCACCAAATTTTATTATGATCCGTCCATAATTAGTCATAGCTCCCATATAAGGCCTGCTTCCGATAATCACTTTAACGAGCATAAATCTCCTAAAAATGTTGGTATACACATAAAATGCAACGCAAATAACTTTCATATAGACATTAATCACACCACCAAATTTCATGGTGATCCGTTCATAATTTGACATAGCTCCCATATAAGGTCCACTTTCAAAAATCAATCACGGATATAAATTATTGAGCTGAAAACTACCTATAGGATTGATTAAAAAGCCGCAAAATACAAAACTCAGACAAATTTTGGGGGTGGCAAATTAATAGCGGTCGGCCTCACATTGCACCCCTCCAGTGGCTATTATCGGTCAGTTGTAGTGGTTTTTATATTTAAGGTTTTAGAAACACTTACACACAAATATGAAAAAAATCAGTTTAAAATCCTTTGACTTGAGTTACAAAACATTTATTTTGATAGATATCCCAATCGCATCCCACTAAGCGACCAAAAAGGTTTTAAAGGAAACGACCTAAGCTTTCTTTTGAGAAAAAAAATTAATAAAAGGGTCCATTTTGGAAAAAAAGTAAAAAAAGTTTTTGATTTTGCAAAAAAAAAGTAAAAAAATTTATGTCTTGAGTTACAAAACATTTTTTTGATAGATATCCCACTCGCATCCCACTAAGCGACCAAAAAGGTGTTAAAGGAAAACACATAAGCTTTCTAATTTTTTTTTTTCAAAGATTGTATAAATAGCTATCTAAACTATTTGGGACATATTTTGCTAAGAACAATAGGTAATTAGATACATGGATGAGAAAAAACACCTGTTTGGCCAAAATGTCAAATTTTGACCTCCTATAACTCAGAGAGTTCTTGACCGATCTTGTTGAAAAATTGTGTCCGAATTACTATCCAATAGAACTAACATTGTTGCAAATTTTATCCTGATCGGAAGACATCGATTTCAAAAGTTGGTTCACTTGACGTGAAATGCCCCATATACAAATTTCATTTATTGGACAAAGATCAAATCAAGCATATTTTTTTTTTTGAAGGAACAAAAACGAAGGACTGAATATAATTTGTTTTTATGTGCTAGTTTCGACCTCCAAAAAGTTTTGAATACGTCTTACAGTAAAAATATTACACTGTTTTATTCAAGAAAATACGCGTATTGTAGGAATGGATTGTGTTTTTTATGGGGTGAAAAAGTACTATAGAATCATTTACTCGAAACCGATATGTATGGGCTCCTAGTGAGTGGCCTACAGTTATTCGAAGTGCAAGAACAAATCCTTACGGTTATGAGTGTATATCGTTAAAGCACTCTGATTTTCTAAACTGGAAAATGTTTTCTGATCTACTTGTTCCAAAGAAAGTAAAATTTGAATTAAGCACGATGCGGTCTGCAATTTTTGATACAACTATGATTACAATTATCTAAATACGACTATTTTGATAATAAAAATGCAATAAAAATAGTATTCCTCAAAGTTTTCATATATTGGCCAAAAACATTCCGAAAATATTAAAGACGCCTTTATTTATTGCTCAAAAAATTAACTTAAAAATGCATTTATCACATATATGAGACCATTAGTAGACTACATTTTATGTATCGAAGAAATTCTTCGCACAACTTTTAATAAAAACAAAAAAAAAAAAACACTACAATAAAACTTGATTTTTGGCGCTTACGTTATTTTCGCGGTTAGGGCTCGATATATTTTACAAGATTATGTCATGAATTTTGGTAATTGCATTAGACTTTTTTTAATAGTGAAAAAAATTATAAAATTTAATTGAATTCAATTACAATCCACAAATAAATATATAACAGCTAATATACAACTACGTACTGCTAATAGTTTCAATACTATTTACGAAACTTTAGTTTTAAATCGGCTATCTCAATCGAACTATGGAATGGTACTTGGAACCGACAAAATTGTATTGCCGATAAATTCTGTTTTGATGACAAACCTCTTTTCTCTGTGCATATGAATGAAATCTCCTTCTACAATTTTTCGAAGTAGCTTTAAATATTTCTACAAATATATTGATAAAGATATAGATGATTATTTTGTAATTCGTTTCAAATTTGTATTTCGAAATTGTCTAATTTTGTATAATATAATTTATTCCCAAAAAATATTAATTCATAAATGAAATGTTGGCAAGCCTAAATAACAATTTACCAACTATACATGATTAAATATAAACGATTTGAATTTGAAAACACGTAACATTATCCTGGTATGACTGACTTTTTAATAAAAATAATAATCGCCTCGCGTGTGTTCAACATTCGATACTTATTTGAATGGAATTCACTTGCTGCAGAAACAGATACTTGTAGTTAACACACATCCATATAAGAACCCCTTTCTATTGACTTTAAAAATTTTAGTTTTTTCCAGTTTATTATAAAAAAAAACCTAAACTATGAAAATTATACTTAATATATTACGCGTGCCTACGTTTAGGCGTAACAAATTACCAATAAACATTTTTTATGGTTTATTTATATATTTTTTTGTGTGGTTAAAATACGCCATATACTTGGCTGAATAGAGAAGGAAGGTTTTTAACACCAACCAACCAACTAACCAGACAGCCAAGGATTTGTTTGTGTTTCGTTCTTTTGTTTTTTGGTGCTCCTTACATGATTATTATTTAATGATGATTTTTTTTTTAGTTTGTATCAAAGCAGTTTATTTTTTTATTGTTTTGTGTGTGGACACATGTCAGACTGACGATCAAAACGAACAAACGAAAAATTAACTGACGAGGTATGATTAACTAAAATAATTATAGGTTAAAGGTCATAACATGGTTATTAGAGACTCCGACGTTAGCACATACATACAATTATTATACTAAGGAGGATATTGAAATTACACAGAAATATTTAAAGTTTTTGGTTTTTTAATGGTGATGACGAAATTACAGTTTTCAAATTAAATACGAAATTAATTTGAAAATAACTGTCAATTTCATACCATCAAACGCCGTCTCTCGCACCACATACCCTTAAGTAAACATTTCATACATACGTTTTATATTTGAATTGAAAAAAAAACGCCCTTTAAATTTTGAAAACATCATTTCTTTAAATGCATACAAACAAATTCACTAGTAAAGTCAACATGACATGAAATTATTTGAACAAATTCAAAAAGACAAATGACAAAAACAATAATTCTACTTTTTATTTGCCAACAAAAGACACAATCAAACCAAACTGCAAATTTGAAATGGCAAATAAACTTTTCATACTTGTTCTTAACAACTCGAGTGAGAGTGGAACTAAATTATAATTGAATGACACAACACCTGAAGCCGGAAGGCATTTTCAAACAAAAAAAAAAAAACATCTATTACTTCAATTTTTTTATTTGCAAAATGAAAAAATGGCATAAATGAAAAAAAAAGAAAAATCTTCCAATATGTATTGTTAATATGTATAAGCAAACAATATTTAGTAGAGGGTTGGAGAACATAACGACGTAATTGAATTTGTTGATAGGTTGTCATTTAAAGATAAAAACAGGCGTTGCGAGAAAAAAATTAGCAAACGTTTCGGCATGAAATTGCAATATTAACGTCAATTGGTAAATTAGAAAAAATGGTATATGGAAGCAGTTATTTAAAGGCGGATGCTCAAAGAATATAACTGATATTCAATTTTTATGGATAGACAAGCGGTTATAAAAATTCTAAGAAACGACAGCGTTAAGTCCCGTAACGTTTTACAATGTATGAGAGAGAGAGAGAGAGATAAATTTTTACTCAAATTGGGAATATCTTGAGATAATATGGGTTCCAGACAATCACGGCATTATCGTATGTTTTTAACCTAGCCGACTCTTATTTATTTAGGTTAACCAGTATAATAAAACTATTGCTAAGTATTGGTCAATTCACAAGGTCTATTATCATGTCCTAATATTTCACAATAGTGTTTATTGTTTTTCAAGCTAAATATGTCCTAAAATAATACTATATTGTGTTATCGTAACGAACCAGCAGAGATCAACGCCGAATGCCTAAGAGTCGGTTAAGCCGAGCCGCCGAGTCGTGATATATTAGGAAATTATGACGATATGACTGATATATTAGGAAATTATGACGATATGACTGATAAGAGACCTTGTGAATTGACTATATGTGTTTAATATAATCATAGGTTGGTTCTATTGTACACAACTTAGTTTTTCAGCTGAAACAGTTCACTTGAGGCAGTTAATCTCCCCGTTGTGTTATCAATGTTTAATCTCTGAAAAATCACCCTAGGAAACTCAGTTGAATGGTCAAGTAATCTGGCGCTATTCTCCTCCAAGGTCTGACACAGGCAGATTAAGTGAAGAATTATCTTCGTTGAAAAAAAAAAAACAGTATCATGTTAATATGAACACCTTTTTGATTACATGAAAACCCCATCATTGATATCGTTCTCCAATAATCGCAGTTACACAGGGAAAACAGATTTGTAGTAGCAACCGAATTTGTAACCAATCGAATGATTCTGCCTTAGTGACCAAATTTTACAGTTGGGGGTTTTACAACATTTTAGAAGGAGTAACAAAAGTTTGGTTGCTAGAACCGACAATTTCTATGTTTGCAACCGAATCATTCGATTGGCAACCAATTCGGTTTCTACTACGAATCTGTTTTCTCTGTGTACGAATCTCCATAACACTCTGCTTGTGAATTCCATATCCCATTTCACCTAAGCAAGTTAAAAAAATGTCATACAAATTTCGCTGCATCGCCAGCTTCCATTGTGCGAGTGCAAAACCATTAAGCTCTTTGCCAAATTTTCGGGACAGATGTGTCTAAGATTTACGTGGGTACCTGCAGCAAAGGCCTAAACCGCACGGTGGTCTTAACACCGGATAAAAACAATGCGTCTATCACCACCATAGAGTGACTTGCAAAGAACACTCAATTGGCAAATTCGTGTACATTGACTGCACAGATCAAAGCACAAACACCTTGCTCGAGAGCTCGGGCTATCTAATCCCTGCCATCCGTAGCTAGCTAGTCAACTAGCCTGGTGATTCAGTTCGATGTATGGTCTCTGACTTCAAAAGTTCCTAGTCGATAAAAATCTGAGAACCAAGCCCAACGACCAGTACATCAAGAATGCTACTACCTTAATACATTTCCTGAGCACAAACGCCAGTTGCTATCTGCTAATTTCAATGGCTCTGTTGAGTCAGCAACAGCACTTAACCCAAATATTAGTCCTTTAACCAACGATCTTCTTCCCGCTTTGGGTTTTAAACTACAGCCACCTCGTGCTCATCGAAGTGACCTCACCAATGATTCTACAGGACCGAAGTCCTTGGGCCACTAGATGCGAATTTAATAAATTAAATTCATACCAGGAATGAGGTCCGTGCACCTTGGAGCCCCAGTTTCGCTCCATATTTCCCCTTGAGGCATAACATCAGGATGTGGAGCTCACCAAGATGCTTATCCATTCCCCTGTGGGGGAAGTTTTCGGGACAATTGGAATGTCGCGAACCAAAATCAGCCCTTATCCCATACCCTTCAACAAGGAAACCTTATCCAGCCCGTATCCTCGCTCTTTGAGCCGTCACCCTAATTCTTCACTAGGCGGACATTTATGAGTAGATTATCGAAGATTGTTCTCGATATTATCCATTTAGCATTTTCATAGTCCCAACTGCGATAAGACTCACCGCAGACTTGAGAGACCATTCAAGACAACTGGCAACCATTTCATTATTATGAAAAGTGGCTTGGATGGCATTGAACGTAATGTTCCTTTTATCATCGAAGGATTGCGATATGCTTTCCTCCCTAACGCTTTCCACCATACAATACCCAGCCTATAACAGCATGTGTTTCAAAGATTCAATTAATTCACAGTGATTCAAGTTTCCGTTGAAACCAATATTTATGTTTCCTATCAAGAACTATACCTTGATGTTTTGCACTATCCGAAATCTTTAGTTCATTTTCGTTTCACTTCTCAACATTTAACTTCCCAGTGAAGAGCACCAGGTCCGTTTTCGATGGATTCATACCTAATGTAGCTTATGTGCAGATTTCAAATAGTTCAACAGTGTGCTGTCGTCATATTCCACAGTCTTTATCCACATATTGTCCAATTTAGATAACAGAGTATTGATAGTTTAGTTCCACAATAGAGGAGATATTACAACACCTTGTGATATATCCCGATGTGCCATCCTACATATTATGCTGTCGTTGCTACCCAGCTAGCATTGACAATTTGTTTAATATACAACTCTTAAAGGAATCTTCTGATTCTGTTAAAATTGCATAAAAAAATAATAATTAAAAAGTGAAGTGTTTGTGAAATTAAAAACTAAGATTAAACAAATTGCAGGACTGTATTAATCATATAAGAATTATACGGCTGAGCATTTCACGAGTTGCAAGATAAACTCTACATGAGTCTCATACGATTCTTGGCGTGATTTATTAAAGACTCTTTAAATAATCTCTACACAAATCTCAAACGATTCTCTCTACGATTAATATTAGCGTCTTTTCCTGTTTTGTGGAAGAATCTCACAGAAGAATCAGCTCATGAAACAGTTACTCCCGTGCAAGGGATCTTCTGCGATTAAAAAATGCGCTCGTCGACGATCAAAAACACCCTTCATGAGATTCACTCTTCCACGATTAAAAATGCTAGCTGGGTATGTGCTCACACGTTTACAAAAGAGGCTCCTAAATCCATGTCGGCAAAATTCCATTCACTTTACATGGTTTAAGAAGGTCATAAGTATACGATCTGCCTTCCTTTCTTACAATTTCTGTAGTTACCATTCTTTTTAAGTACATCTGGGATGTCTAGAAAACTGGCTACATAGAATCGTCGTATTCATCATATACTTATGTACAATCCAGAAAATGTATCCGGGTGTTTCGATAGCAACTGTTTATATAGAAGAAGTGTATATGGACCTGAATTGTATATTTATCATTACAATTCAGGGCCATTAAGTGTAAAACTAAATTAATAATTTTTGTAAGACAACTTTTATATTTTTTTAAAGATAGATTTTCGATTCTGTTTTAAAATATCGAAAGATATATTAATTTTTGTTTTAAATCATAAACTGTGCTCTCACTTGACTTATTTTCAGCCAATTGAGTGATATAAATGAAATTAACTTTAATTAGATAATTGTCCATTATTTAGAGACACGACATAACTCCCACTCTTTCTTAACTTTAGCCAAAACAACACAAATAATCCCCTTGACATCAAGTTAAGAGACAAAAACAAACAAAAAAAAAAATAAGTTCTATGTAAAATTCTATGCGATTTTTCTAAAAGAGACCAAAAATAATTGAACAATTATGTACAAATGTCGGACTGCCACTCATTATGATTAAGACAAAAGCGAAAGCAAAACAAAAAAAAACAAGTATAATGTATAAAAGATAGAGAAAAGAATCACAAAAATTAAGCAATGCAAGAAGGAAAAAAGACACATTTATAATTACCTCTGGGCAGTTGGGGGTTAATAAGTTTGCTTTAGCGAGATTTTTATTTACCAAGGCCACCCACCCCTCTCTCCAAGCCTTGATTAAATATTTAACAGTGAACAACCACAATGGCTAAGGAAAAATTCAAGTGTCACACTTTGTAGAAAGAAAAAAACACCTCCACTTCAGTGCATATTTTATATTTTTGTTCCTAATTTCATTTTATCCATTCAGCCACTCCACCTTCTCCTTTTTTGTTATCTTTTGTTCCATCTATTTTTTTTTTATACAAGATCTAATGAGCCTGATATGCCGCCATAATGAAACAAGAACAACCAAATGGAGAAAGGAATAAACGAAAATGAAAATCTATGCAAGCGTTAAAGTTATTGCCCGCCATTTACTTACGGCAAGAATACATACGTTTGTGGCATCATCTTCCATAACGATGACTGGCTTTATACTTATATACCCTTGTCCATAGACCTCGTCCATCATTTGCTTTCTCTGCTTTTCAGCAGAATCTTCTGTTTGAATGTCTTGTCCTTTTCTTTATTTTTTAAGAAAATAAAAGAAAATTTTCCAAATGACTGAACTTTCTTTTTGCAGCAACTGCTCCTTGAAGTATAAAACAAAAATGAGACAAAATTTCATTATTCCTTCATTAAATTTCGATGAATCTGTATGTGATTGTGTGTGGGTGCAAAATGTAAAAATTTTGAAAATTCTCTGCAACCCTGTACATAGAATTCCTTGCCAGTAACTTGAGCATTGTCTATCCTCCTCTCATGCTGTTGTGCTGCGTTCCTTGAAAATTATTGCCCTCCTGATAGTGCTGACTTAACAGAAATTAAGAAATTATAAAAATGTTCTTTTCAACTCCATATTGTTTTATGGAAAAGTCAAGACACCACCCACGAAAAAGTGCACAATAGAAGAAATCTTTGTAATTTTATGCGGTGTGTATGTGACTGGCATTTGTAAGTTTTGTCTGAAATGTAATTAATTCATAAATTACAAAAATGTCTAAGAAATACATAGTACATAAGTGAAAAATTAGAAAATGAGTGAGCAAATTTACTTGGTTGGAAAAGTTTTCAGACTTAAAGCGACGCATATTATAATATTGTTCATAACTGCGAATGATGACTAATATCTGATCCATAGTTTTTAATTTATGACTGTATAGACTCCGCTATCTATAAAGATCCAGAAGATATATGAAGTCCAAAATGTGGAAATGATAAACTTATGTACATGTATATCAGGCGCGGATCCAGAGGGGGTGAAATAAAAATTTTCCCCCATATAAAAAAGAGAAATATATAGAAACAAGTACTAAAAAACTAGAAAATATGCAGCCAAAAGCGTGGATATGCTCAGAAAATATCAAAAATCGATTTGTTAGTGCATATGTTGCTTATTACAGCACATTTTGCGTTTTATAGCATATTGGTGCATATTTAACGCATAACTGCATATTTTCTTTGCATATATTATTTTTCCTTCATTATTTTGTTTTCTTAATAAAATTTTATTGTTTGCATGGAAATTTTTCATTTCTATATTTTACTATTTTGTTAAGATCTAATGATAATTGGTATAACTTACTTAAAGCAAAAATGAGAGTACCCATAATCAACTTATATTTATAGAATTTTCGTTGTCTTTAGAGAGCTTAGTTTTCATATACAATGTGGCGCAAAAGTAATCCTCCTATCAGAAAATGCTATAAATTTTGCGATTGGCCCCTAATGTCAGTTCTGTTTTGACATTTGTGTAGTAAACACATGCGAAATACACGTTAATAAACAATGTTACGCTACACTGCTCCAGAACGCGGAATATTGCTGACTATTTATTTGACCAATAATCGGTCGGTGACTTTGGCACAACGTGAATTTCGTCGCAGATTTCCTGGCCGTCCAACGCCTACTGGTGAAACACTGCGACGTTTAGCCGCTCGCCTCGAAGATACTGGCACAACACGAGATGCTGCCAGGCGTGGCAGACCCCGGAGTAGCCGTTCTGCAGAGAATATTGCTGCTGTAGCCGAGGATGTCATGTAATCGCCGTCGACATCGATCAGACGACGTGCCACGCAAATGGGTATCAGTCGACGGTCTTTTCAGCGAATTTTGGTACAAGATTTTAAGGATGCATTTTCCGGGCGCCTAATCTCCCGTTTTGGCGATTTGCACTGGCCAGCAAGATCGCCTGATTTGACCGCTCCAGACTTCTTTTTGTGGGGCTTTTTGAAGTCGCGGGTTTATGTCAACAAGCCTCAGACTCTTGCAGCTCTTAAAGACAATATCCGTCAAGAATGTAAGGACCTATCGCCGGAAGTTTTGGCCAAAGTGATGGAAAAGGCCATAAAAAGGGCTCAAATGACAATCAACTGTGGCGGCGGCCATTTACATGACATCATATTCTCGACTTGATGTAAAAAAATTAAAAGACCAAATAAAAATAATCCACAAAAAGAATCAAAGTTTTTCATTCTTTTTTTTAATTACAGCCAAAAAACATAAGAAGTTTACTTTTGCACCACCTTGTATTTGAATCAAATAAAAAATATACACACACAAATATAAAAATTTAACAAATTGTAAAAAACATAGACCGGAAACTAGAAAAAAACTCAAACAAAAAAATTACTCAAAAAAGTTACACATACGAGTGTTGTTTTTTTTCACATAGTTTTTTTGTTACTAATACATTCTCACCACTTAGGTTTTTGACAACTGAGTTAGGTCTTTGACAGGAGAGTTTCCGCTCTATGTATATTTCTCTATGCTCAAAAATACGTAATAAATTTCAATATTGTATGTTGTTATGGGCAACTCCTTAAGTAGACAAACTTAAGGTTGTTTGGAAAGAATTTGTGACAAATATTTAACAAATGTTCAGAATATTATGATCCATCGAAAATCTCGAGTTCAAAGCATAAATAGATTTACTCAAATTGTAACGAAGATATTAAGAAGTCATTCAAAAACCATACATATGGATAGACCAAACAATTGATGAGTAAGAAAGAAACGTAAGAAATGTCACCGTATTTTGAGTCAAAATGATAAAACTGCAACAAAACGGTTATTTTTTTATTTGCCCCAGCTTAAATAAAATAAATCATTCCAATATTCTAAGGCTTTTTGATAATTCTATTTAAATTTTGGAAGCGGAATTTATTAAGATCTACATATCCGATGAATGCTCCAAAATCCATTGTAATTTTTTACCAAAAAATAAAACACGCTCTCCAAAGAGTTTTCGAAACATTCTTAAAATTATACAAAAGTGGCGTTTAAAGCTTTATGTAGAATAGAAACATCTCGAGAAATTTATCCGGAACATCCTCTCCCTACTAATCCTATAAACACTGGGGCACATGGATTGAATTTAAATATTTAGTTTGAAAACACATAGTAAATAATTGCTAAATATAATAAAATGAATTGAATGAAACTATTTTCATGTAGTGTCAACCAAAGTCACTAAAATCGAAATTTAATCCTAGAATAACCAATTTTAATTAATGAGCTCAATATTTTAGTTACTTCTTATATATTTTTTAATAAAACATTGAAATCAAACTATAACCAACTATTGTATTTGTAAGTCCGTATTTTTTATATCTTAAGGCATATTTTCCCTTTTTAAATATATATTTTGCCCTATTTATAAATATTTTTACTAATTACTTTATAGATATGGAATTTCTTCTTATTTAGCACGTCAATGGACCGTTTGAGAGGTATTCCTATAATAGAATTCTTCTTATAAACAAATTCCTATTATATTTTACCAAATGATATGTAAAATAAACAGTGGGCCTGAATAAAATATAATGAAAGCCCGTATAATCCCGGCTACAAAAGCTAGTATATTTTACGTATTGAATAAACATATCCTTCTTAATAAAAAGGTATTAGAATAACATCCTTAGAATTTTACTTTCAATTTGTGGCATATTTTTCACAACAGCATATATGTACACATTTTTATGAAAACTAAATACTAAAATTATGGACATGAAATTCGAGATATTCTTTATTAAGTACCCTAATCATACTAATTATGTTCTTTCTGATTAAAATATTTGTTTGCGTAATATATTAGAATAAACAACTTTCAGTTATAACAAGTAAGAGTGCTATATTCGGCTATGCCGAATCTTATATACCCTTCACCTTTGTTCTGGATGCATTAATTGCCATTTAAAGCGTATAGCATCCTAAATATATCAAGAAAACTTTTAAAAATTTTGCATTTAATTGGTGACGAACAGATTATATTGTAGAAGTTACAAACGAAATAACAATCTTATATATACCCTTCTCACGAAGTTGATGAGTATAAAAACAACAGCGCCAAACGAAACACCAAAAAAGCAAAATACGCAAAGCAATGAAGCCAACACACATACAAACATATGTACGTTTTGTTGCATTTTGGATACCAAAGATAATGAGGTCTTAAGAAAATTAATTTCAACAGACAGACGGACATGGCTTAATCGACTCCGCTATCTATAAGGATCCAGAATATATATACTTCATAAGGTCGGAAAATTATATTGTGGAAATTACAAACGGAATGACAAATTTATATATACCCTTCTCACGAAGGTGAAGGGTACACAAAAAGGTAAATACATTTATTTTTAAATATAACCATAAATTTCAATTATTAACTTTTTTCTCAAACTTTTTTCACTCAGAAATTCATAAATATTATAAAATTTTATGTGATGGAATCAACGAAATCGGAAACGTAAAAAATATCATTAAACATAATAAACATCAGAGGAAAATTTAAAAAAAAATTTGAACAATGAAAAAATAAATGAAAATTTAAATATTTTTTTCAAGTCTCCTAGATTTTTTTAAAACATAAAATATGAACAAAATCGTATTATTTAAGAAATCTATATAAATATATAAATGTCTTTGTAAGTTTGTTTATTTGTTTGTTTGTTTGTTTGTTTGTTTGAGCATCACGTCTAAACGGCTGAACCGATTTTATTGAAATTTGGAACGTAGATAGATCCTTACTTGGAAGCGTCAATAGGCTATAAATTTTCAATATTTGGACCAGAAAGGGATAAAAAGGGGGAAAAACGGGTAAAATTGGTACCTTTAGTTTTAAACAACAAAAAACGGCTGAACCGATTTTTACATCGAACAGGGGTAGCGAAGCGCACCGGGTCAAGCTAGTTATTTATAAATGTTATGAATTAATAGTATGTTTACGAGTATCTACAAGTCATTTTAAATAATAGTAAAAAATGTATTTTTGAAAATACAAAAAAAAAAAAAATTAAATTGAAGAGAAGAGAGAATACTTCATGGTACTTTTTCTTTATTCTAATGGTACTTTTTTGAATTTTCTATAACAATGGACTTAGAAACATGAAATTAAGCATATATGGTCCTTAGTGAGTGAGAATTCTAGAGGGAGACTTGTTGGTACTTTTTTCTTTATTCTAATGGTACTTTTTAAATTGTCTATAATAAATCTAGGAACATGAACATAATATTATATGGACTCGAGCGAGTAGTTATAGGAACATTATGGCGCTTTTTAATAAAAAAAATGGACCTAGAAATTTAATATATATGCTCCTCATTGAGTAAAAATTTAATTTTAAACTTTATGGTACTTTTTCTTTATTCGAATGGTATTTTTTGTATTTTTTTTTTTTTCACTAATGAAAAAAATAATGAATCTAGAAACATGAAATAATGCTTAGATGGCGAGTGAGAATCCACAAATAAGGGGTTTTTTTCTTTATTCTAATGGTACTTTTCAAATATTTCATTATAATTTACATATTTTCCTTAACGTGTTAGAATTCATATAATGAGAATTTAGTGGTACCTTTTATGTACTGGTTCCGAGCGAGTGGAAATCGTCAAGTGGATGCTTTATGGTACATACTTTTTCCTTATTCTAATAGCACTTTTTGAATACATTATAGTAATGGACATGAAAATTAGAATCATGAAAATAGACACATATGTATGAGCGTGTTAGAATCTTAAAAAGGTGGATTTATTGGTATTTTTCTTCCTTTCATTGGCACTTCTCGAATTTGTTGTAGTAATGGAACTAGAAACATGAAATTAAGCATATATAGTCCTGAGAGAGTATGAATCCAAGGGAGAATCTTAATGGTGCCTTTTCTTTATTATAATTTTTAAATGACGATACTGTCTGACTGACTGATTCATCATCGCACAACCCAAACGATTGAAGCTAGAAGCATGAAATTTTAACTGTGAGTACCTCCCTCCCTAAAATGATATCTATATGACTATAAAAATACATCGATGTGACATTAAAAAAATACTTCCATATACCGTATACCCTTACCCTTAAAGGGTGAACGTAGTTAAAAAGACAAAAATGTGAACCATTTAAAAAAATTAAATGTTTCATAAATATATACAAAATAGTTGGACAATTAAAAAAATCAAACATTTTACAAAACAATCTCGATAGAAATCTTAATGCAGCTCTTATCATAAATGACATCATATTTATATTGATAAATCTATGGAACTGTAACTGTGTCAAATTATACCCATCATTTTTACGCATTTCTTCAGGCTAATGGAGATGGAATGAAACTTCTAACAAACAAATTTAGGGTGAAAAATAAAAACTGGTCCTCAAAACAAACAATCAAACAAACAAAAAAAGCAGAACAATAGAATACGATGACAAAAAACTTATGTTTTACAAATATTTACATGCTATTGTCATGCTACTACTTCTTGCTGATGATGATAATTGTCATAAAAAAAGGAAAAACTAAAAAAACACTATTATTCGTAACAAAACAAAAAATAAACACAAAAAGATGACATGTGTACAAACAAGAGACAGTTTTCAAACAACCGCCAAAATACACAAAATCAACCGAACCCCGATAGTAAGTACAATAAAGATGTTACTCTAACCTAAAAAAATAGACACAATTTGTAAATAAACAAACTATTTGTTGTTCCCTTCATTCTCCCTCTTCAAATATTGTTTTATACAATAGAAATCATAATGCAACTTTAGAAAACTAAATCAAATTTAAAAAAAAAGAAAACTGTTACAAGAAAAGGGTGCAAAATTTAAAAAAATTACTACATACCAGTGTTGATATGGGAGAGTTTCGGAGAATTCAGTTGAAACTGTTTTAGTGAGTGTACCTTTTTTGCGATTTTGGTACTATTCTCATAATCGAAGAACTCAAGTACTAAATGCAATTTAAGTGGTTAAGAAATATTTTAATTACATTCATTACATTCCGAACTGGGATGTTTCATAGTTGATTTGTTGGAATAGGGGCTTATGGGCGGCCCCTCAAAGCTGGTTGCGGCTCGAATCAATCTTCTAACGATATTTGTAAGATTTTGTATTTAAGTCAAATGTGGATCGATCCAAAGAAAATTTAGTTTTGTGATTTCTTTTTAGATAGAACTCGTGTTTGCTGAATTTTGTATAGGCATTTAAGTGCCATAGAGCCATATTTGGAGACTGGGATAAATCATGGACCGAAGAAACAACAATGTGTTCAAAATTTCATGATATTATCGGCTATAGATTTTCAGGATTAGAACGTTGTTTAAAAAAAAATAGAGCCAATAATGTACCTTAATAATTCACAATGTACCAAGAATTACAAAAAAAAAAGAGTTCAACCCTGATAATTTCCCATTCCACTCCTACTGCACTCAATCTATCATTGAAACAATATGTATAAAATAAATGCTCTTGTGTAATGTGTATTCTTTCCCTCCTCTTGTCATTTGTTTGTTTTTAATTTGACAAATTCAGAAGACCAATGTTGGGTTTTTAATTTTTATTATTATGTTTTCTGTTTTTGTAAGTTTATAAAAAAATAATAAAAATCAAACAAAATAAACAGATTTTATCTTTCACTGTCGTACAGTTTTTTTTTTTTTTAATTTGAAATACTTCGGTGAAGCGTTAAAATTGCATTTACATACATTTTGTAGTTTTATATACAAAATGTATGCTTGCATTTATGTAATTTATGCTTGTTTATATACAATTTTGATTTATGCATTTTCGTAATATAAATAAAATCCACTTTATTTTTGTGTAATTTTTAATAACGCCTTCAATCCAAGTTGTATTTGCATTTATTTATTTAAAAAATTGACATACAACAGTTTATTTCACGGTGATTTCATATTGGCAGTTTTTGGCTGTAAAAATCATTTAATTTGTACTATTGGGTGTTGGAGTAAATAGTTAATTTTTCTTATTTTAATTCACTTGAGATACCTTTGGTAGGTGCTGGAAAATAGTTAGCATACAGGAGGTGCAGCTTTAAAGAAGAAGGGAATGTAGAATTAGTTTTTATGGTGAAATATAAACAAGCAGAATGGAGATGTCTTCAGAACAAGCCGTTGCTCAGTGGTATAGAAAAAAAGGAAATAAATCTGTAACTTCTAAACGGTTAGTCCATTTTGAATGAAATTTTACAAGCGCAAAGTGGAAGTGTTGTCAAGTTTATGTTTCGAATTTGGACCAGGGGTCCCCAAAGTAGGACACCTCGGGTATGTTTCATTTTTAAAACGATCCTATTTCTTCGTTTGTGTTCCGATTTCAAAAAACTTACATATATAGAATTTCCTATTAATTGTCTCTTATAGCTTATGAGATATTCGCATTTGAAAATTAAGTTTTTTGATAACAGCGGGTATAAATATTCCCGATTTTCTTAACATCTCGCAAAGATTTTACCTAACACTCTTATTTTCATTCATAAAAATGTTGTGTAGCCAACATACTTTTTAATGAATTTCTATGTTAAGTAAATTTCCTGCGAGATGTTAAGTTTTCCCCAATTAATAGGCCTCGTAAAAAATATAAGGTGGTCATGTTATATATCAATAGCTTCTGACAATTAAAAAATTCATGGAACACTTTTTTGAGAAATATGACAAAAATGCATTTTATTGAGTTTTTGCAAAGATACAAATCCTTCAAATTGAAATTAAATTTATATTTATGAATATTTTTTAATGAAATTTTACGGTTATATAGATTTTTTTATTAAAAATGGAAAAATAAAAACAAGTTTTGTAATTTGTTATCAATTCCCAAAAATGTTTTCAAAACTCACAAAAATGTGATTTTTTTAGTTTTTTGACCATAATATCCATACCAGTGTCGGGGTTATCGGAACCCTTTACAAACGAATTAAAAACATATTGAACCATCTAAAATGGGTAACTATATTTTGATATCGACTATGCGATTTGAGAATTTTTGTCCAAAAGTTGAATTTGACAAAAAAAATATGCGATTTTTGGATGGACCTAGTCCCTTCGGTATCAACAATTAAATTTTTTTTTTTTAACAATAAACTGTTTTATTACAAAGTTTTATATACTCTTATGTACAAGTTACAACTTGTACTAAGTTTTCCTAACCAGAGGTGGTCGACTTTAACAACCTGGATCTCACCTTGCATTCCAATAGGTTGGCCACAAATAATTTTCTAATGCCTATGTCCTTCTTTATGATTCAATCTTACATTATTTTTCAGTCGGGCCAGTAGTTTAGAAGATTCAGATTTATTACCACTTTGTTTGCAATTGACCCCACTGTGCGTTGATCCTCTTAAAAAAAGTTATCCTTCATAGACCAATGTCCCACAAGAATTCCCATAAACGAATGTCCAAGACCTAGGCTATTTAGCAAATCGATTTGTTTATCTGCTTAGTGTTTGCATCTTCGAAGAGAGCATTGTGTCGAAACGTAGTCTGCACACTATTCAGAGTCTGTGTCCCAGTTACATTCTGCCAAATCGCTGTTTTCCGTGCCATCTGTTTGGACACTAGATTCAATCGTATTCCGTGGAACATACTACTTGGGGTAATGTCCATATATATGAGATCAATTCGTAGCCTTATCCAATACTTCAAACGTACGGATACTCCACTATTTACTACCGTCTCAGTCAATTTACCTTACCGCCACGGTTGCCAGATTAGACGATTACTCGTTATTTTGGTTTTAAAGGTCAAAATGGCCCATTGACGATTTTGCACTAAATTTTACTATTTCTTTAAAGAGAAATTCAGTAATAATTTATAATTATTTTCTCTTTATTTTATAAAATACTAGCTTGACCCGGTGCGCTTCGCTACCCCTGTCGTAGTCAAAAAAAATATGTAAGGATTTTATAAAAAAAATAAATTAATATAATTAATATAATTAATACCGGAATTTCTCAATAAAATCGGTTCGGCCGTTTAGTATTTATTGTTTAAGAACTAAAGACACCAATTTTACCGGGTTTCCCCCTGTTTATCCCTTTCTGGACCAAGTTTTGAAAAAAGTTATAGCCTATTGACGCTTCCAAGTAAGGATATATCTACGTTCTAAATTTCAATAAAATCGATTCAGCCGTTTAGGAGTGATGCTCAAACAAACCAACAAATAAACAAACAAACAAACTTACAAAGACATTTATATATTTATATGGATTTGAATGGAAATCTCGAAAGGACTTTACAATTTTTTTTTTTTTAATTTCTTTTAATCATTATATATGTATATCATAGATAAATACACGTAGATCGGAAACTCTCCTGTCAAAGACCTAACTCAATTGTTAAAATCCTAATTGGTGAGAATGTATTAGTAAAAAAAACTATGTGTAATAGGTTAGGTTAGGTTCCATGGGCAGCCGCTCCTCAAGCAGCTCACTTGGGTCCATTCAGATCTGATCCCATTGTGATACCCAAGGGGTAGTCGTCGGGGTATTTATAGTACTTCCGTTGACTCCAAATTAAACCAGCCAGATTCCCGGATGAAGGAATAGATACGTCTCAGATTAATCCTCGCTAGCTCGTCCAAACATGATAGGAATGGAAATCCGAGGATGCGTTCCCTCAGGTTAGTCAGAGCCGGACATTGGCAGAAAAGGTGATACACAGTCTCTTCCTCTTCTTCATTATGGCAGCTTCTACAGTAATCATTGTACCGTAAGCCCATTCTTCTAGTATATGTCCCGATTAAACAGTGTCCTGTAATATAGGAGACAATTAGCCTTATTTGCTCACGACTATAGTCCATAAGTAGACTCGTCCTGCTGGCATCGTATACGGGCCAGGTCGACCTCGCTATAGCACAGGAAGGTTCAATTGTTCATCTGTTTTGTGCAGTCTCATATAGTTTCTGCTGAACAGCCATCTTCCATTTAACAAGGGAAATACCAGAAAAGGGGTCGATCGCCTCCTCACTCATCATCGCACCCCTTTTGACCAGATCATCTGCTACATAGTTACCCTGATTTTCATCGTCTATAGGGACCCATATAAGCGTTATCCTAGAATGTCTCGCTATCTCATTTAGGGATATCCGGCATTCCTCGGTTAACCTAGATGTCGTAAAGACACCCGCTATTCCGTTTACGGCAGCCTTGCTATCAGTAAATATACATATATCACCAGATATTCGATAATACCTCAGCCAGTTGGATGCACGTTTAATGGCAGTAATTTCCGCCTGAAGAACAGTACAGAAGTTAGGTAGCCTAAAGTAGGATTTTATCCCAAAGTTTTCAATATAGAAACCACCACCAACCCTATTACCCCTATTAGAGCCATCAGTGTATATTCGTATGACATCAGTAGGGGGGAAGAGTCCGCTATGCCATAAATCCCTATCCGGGATCATAATATGAAAATGCCTATCGAAAAAAGGTTATGCGATGCAGTAATCGACATTACCATGAATGTGCCCATAGTAATTCAGTATCATAGAGTGTCCAAGGTCCTTACCAGACCATGAACCACCAGCATTTAGTCTCACAGCAGAGTTAAGAGCCATTTGTATCACCATCAAATCCACTGGTAACCAGTTTAGAATAGTGAAAAGTGCCTTAGAGGAGGTAGACCTAATAGCGCCTGTAATCAGTATAGCGATAGTCCTTAGAACTCGTTCAACGGCCTTCCGGTGAGTAGCATTCTCCAGAGCCTACCACCACAATAATACTCCATAGAACAAGATGGGTTTAACAACTGCTTTGAAAATCCAATTGATACCTTTCGGCATAATACCCCAGTTGGAACCAATTGCCTTTTTGCAGGAGTAGATGGCCACATACGCCTTATTATGAAAGTCTGTGTGAATGAATTAAAAAGTTCCTGGATTCACACATTAGTAATAATTTCTTGTTAGTATCTTCAAATCTCCAGTAAAAATATGCCAAATGAAGTTTCATTGTTATTATATCAACTCACTTAGCAACAGAATTGTATGACTTTTAAAGATCGACTTTAAGAAGAATTCAAAAGAGTTTCTTATTTTTATTAAATCCAATAAAAGCTTTGATGTTGCAATGGATAAAGCTGTTATGGAAGTCAAATCAGGTTTCACCTAACAATTCCTTATTTGGAGTTATCAGAAAAGTTCTAGTTTGAACCGACGTATTTCCTCAAGTCTAAACAATTATATCGACACCTAATATTAATTTCACAATACATATAATACAATGTAACATTATTGTTTTTGCAATATTTAAAATATTTATGCATATCACTGCACTTTTAATTAAAAACATATCAATCGAACATCCATCCATACTCACATACAATTGTAAATCCATACACATTTATACTCTTACACTCACTCACACATATTCAGTAAATAAAATCAATCACAATTGAAATATTTTAAATAAATACAACAACAATAACAAAAAAACGGACGAAAATGAAACGATTTTTGTTATTTTTTATATCAACCCTTTTTGTATCCGGTGGATATTTTTGTTGCTGCTTACTTTTGGTTGGCAGTACGTACAAACATACAATAATTGTTGTTGTTGCAGTCTTTTTTTATCCTGATCAATTTCTTTTTTATATTTTTGATGATGAATGACTGAATGACGATGATGATGAGGATGGTATTAATACTCGTGTATGTATTTGTTTATGTGTTGCATGCAACACACATAAAGAATATTTACATTCATTTTTTTTTTTATTTTTTCATTATTTGTGAAAAATTTTGCGATTAATTAAAATTCCAATTAATTTTCTTGTGTGAGTGTAAATTTCATTTTTGCAACAAAAAAAAAAATTACAAATGAAAAGGGGAAACAAAATATAAAAAAAATTAAGTTGAACCGTTAAACTGTTTACCACATTGACTATTTTATATTTTACCACGTTACGGTCTTTTTTTTACCTCAAACGTAGTTTTCTTTTATTTTTATTCCATCAATTTGTTGCACAAAAATATGTCTGTTTCATCCTGTTAGTCCGGTCCATGTAAGTGCGGAGGTGTGTGTGCTGGCTGAATCCATATGTATGGTTATTGATGAAAATCAATTAAAATTTCATTTATTTACTTGATTCGACTAACTGTCGGTTACTTTTTTTTTTATAATTTTAATCATTCCATTGCTGCTGCAGTATTGTATAGTCTTTGAAAATTGCTACTATTTGTTGCAAATATAAGAGTCAATCTTTTGTATGTGGAATTAATTTTCATTATTGAAAACTGACAATCATTTTAAAATTTGCAAAAACAGTATTGGCATGAAGATTGTTGGCGTTATTGGAAGTTAAGACACGTACATAGTATAAAACACCGATCCGGAATAAGTATTTAAGTCATTTCAAATAATGTTAAGCCGTGTTGCATTGGCTCTTTTATGTTTCAAGTATAAGGACATAACAGATATAGTAGTATGTATATCCTGTCTCCCAGACTGATGTCTCGCGATCTTTATCACAGGGTTAAGATAGATGACCATATATTACCTAAGCTTTTTGCATAAACTAATTTGACCTTTGGCGTACATATCAGTTTCTGGATTACCACAAGTACTTCGTTCCAATCTGCGACCCGAAGAATCATTGAAGCCGAAGCCGCTTATAAATAAGTTAATGAAGGTTAACTTGAGTCACCTTATCTATGTGATCATGATCATAGAATATTCAAATTATTAAATATTAGAAAAAAAAACTCAAACAATTATTTTGACATTTTAATACTACTAGCTCCATCTTTTGATTTGATTTCACATTATTAGAAACGTTTTAAAAAAGGCACCCGCTTGTCCACCCTTAAAGAAATGGTCATTTGACAAAACATAACCAGTCACCCACCCACCACTTAAACCGTTACACAACCAATTATAATGAAATTTTTATTTGAAAAAGGACATTCCACACATACACACATATGACTACGCATTTTATTAGGACTCAATATAATTCCTTTTTTGTTAATAGACTCCACCCACCTTTACATAGAAATTTCGTATGTACTTTGTATCATATCAAGAATGATAAAAGCCCCACACATAGACATTTACAAAAAGCCATAAATGTAATAAAATTCATTAGATAATAGAAAAGTAGATGGCATTACATACAAAATAATAATAAAAAAATGTTATAGCGAATGACAAAATTGTTATTATGTCACGTATTTATAAAAATAACAACAACGTCAATGTTGTTAAAATAAAATAATTATAAAGGGTCTTTCATTAAGCGCTTCCTATCTTAAAATTCCAAAAAATTGGGTGTGAGAGATACTCGTATCGTCGTACTCGTACCTATCGATGTCTTTATGTATGGAATCTGACATCGTGCTTCGTTGGGTGGAGCGCATCCGAAATGTTAAATTTTTCATGACTGGCGCACAAATCAGGCTGAATTTGACCGATGGCTAGCTTTTAGGGCCCCTGTGATTTGTCCTTATTCGCATAGACCTACGACTTAAGAAAACCCCCAAAAAAATCAAACGGCCAATTCATATAACCTCCACGTGAGATGACCATGCCCTCAAATCGCTCAAACAGAATGGCATGAGCTGTGTTGCACTTATTGCCGTCCTGTTGAAACCACATGTCGTTAGTGTCCATATCATCCAGTTCAGATCAATGCTGACTGTGATGGCCTGTCGAAGCGCGTGGAACGTTGCCCGACCAACACCCCGATTTTGATAAAACAATTTTATAATTAGCACGTGTTGTTGAACTCTACATCCGTCCATGGTGATTTGGCAAACAAACTGAATAAATGGCAGCCAATTCGACAGATGTAGCTTCAACAATATAACAGCTAGTAACTGTCAAAGTTCGGAACTCCCTATAGGAAGACCCTTTATTAAGAAATATATGTTTTTATAAAAATAAAAACAACTACAATAAAAGAAGCTAGCCATGCATAAATAATGACATATACCAACAGAGTGTTACAATTAGTGCAATTATTTGTAATATCATACAATTTACGTCTTTAGAGTTATGTCTTAGTATAATGAGTGAAATAAGGTTAACATATTTGAAAATTTATCATAATTTTGACGATTTTTCATCCAAAATAGCCTATTGACGATAGTTATACCAAATTTAACGATTCCTTTAAATATAAATTCTACACTTATTTACAATAATCATTTCATTATTTAAACTAATCTCTGAAAGTAATACTATTTTCAGATATGCACCTTAATTGCGCAATTAAGAACATTTACACAGTTAAGGCCTTAATTGAGCTCAATTTATCATACAAGAACTCAATTAATAAATTGCGCAATTAATACTTAATTGTATCACTAATTGCGTAAAATTCGAAATGCAACTCTTGTCGCAAGTATGTTCAGTGAAAAGAAAAATTAAAAGTTAAGCTGTATAAATGTGACTAGTTTCAAATCCAAAACATGTTTGCTGGGATGTCGTATATATTATCGAAATATGTACCTTAAGGAACAGATTAGTGTAAACTTTAGCTTGAAAACCACTTATTTTTAAATCCGTCTTTACTGGTAAGCGTTTATGGGAAAATTTTATTTTCGTTTATTTTAGAATAATAAAAAATTAAACATACAAACAAAAACAATAATAATAATAATTTAGAAAAACATTTGAATCAGCAAAAACAATACACAGCCAAATTGTTACGAGATGAATTTAAAAATGTTTTTAATAGAATGATATTTTATATTTATATTAGCCCAATAGGAGATCAAATATTCAGAGATGAAGATTTGGTTCAATTAAAATTTAATTTTATTAATTAAGGACTGAGATCGAAAAATTCTTAACATACATATATGTTAATAAAAATGAAACCACTAAACTTACAGATTTGATTTTTTTTATTTGATTGAAATTATTATTACTACAATTAAAAAAAATATATTTTTATAGTTCTAATCAATAGTGATGAATTTATGAACCTTTTCCGGAAACGCTTACATTAAGGTTTTTATTGAGCTTTCTGTCACTTTGTTCGAACAGCTAGTCCATCTCCGTTTAAAATCTACCACACTTTTGGACACATTTTTTGTGCTCTTCAATTCTCTTTTAACAAGATCCCAATATCTCCCCACTGGCCTTAGCTCCAGGCAGTTTGGAGGATTTGCCTCTCTCTACCACATTATTGTTCTTGTATCACTTAATACGTGACAGAATGCCAAATCAGGCCAAAAATAAGTTGACACATTAAGAAACCTTAGAGTGGATGCATCCTCTTTTATAAGCATTCTTTGATGTAAATTTCGGTATGTATAGACCCCTTTGTATCAAATGTTTGGCTTCTTTTGCCGCAACTTCATATTACTTTTTAGGAAAATATGGAGCTCATTCGTTGCTTTTCATGCTTTGCCTTTTTAGAATTTTTTACTTAAACAAAATTTTAAAATGGTCAAGTTTGGATAGGTGTGGGGGGTGGTATGTCCGCTTAAGTGAGCCAAATTTTACTTTACAAGCTTTTTCAGTAAGTTATCTTTCCGGTTCGTATAAAATCTGTATATAGTCCCAAAGAAAAGTTTTTTTTCTACAAAAGGAAAAATATATGCGTTTTTGGGAAAAAAGTGGAAAATAATAGATTTTTATAGGGACGAGATAGCTGATTTCGACCCTTCGTAGGCCAACCATATCTAAAAAACCAAAAACAAGATCGAGCTAAATTAAAAAATAAATAAACCTGAAAAGCTTTTTAACTAATAGAGATAACCTACACATATAACCTACACTTTTTGTAGACCTTCTCAACTTGTTTTTTTTATTTTTCCAAATAATTACAATAAAACTAAATTTGATGGAATTTCGTTCATTTACTTTTTCATATTTCTCTTATTTTACTAGAAATATATTCGAACAAAGCTTTTAATTTTTTAAATTCTTGATATTATACATATCGCTTTGCATAATACCCTTATAATTCCGCATTTGTTTACCGTATTCACTAGGATATTTCAGATATCCTAGTGAATACGCTATTGGACTAAATGTAGGATCATTCATGGCAAATATTTACTCAAAAAAGGGGAACCACCTTTTTTAACACAAATGTGTATGACGTTGTTTACACTTACAAACATCAAATAAAATAAAACAAAATATTTGTATTAAATCATCCTAAGTTAAATAAGTTTTTTAAATAAATAAAAGAATTCAAATATATTTTAATTATTGGTTACGTCTTTTTCGTTAAATATTTGCCATGTGTGTTCCTGGCTTAAGTTTGAAGTATATTTATATTTATACTGGTTTTATATTAATTTAAAACGCTAATACATTTTAACTTACGGGTTGTTTACGGATGTGAATTCCAAGTGCTTTCTATTATCTTCATATGGAAAAATTATTCCACATCCTGTTTATTATGTTGTTATATTTTTTGATTCTAAATTAAAATCACTGTTTCGATCACCTCTCAACAGCGGATACTGACAACAAAGGATTTTTCACAAAGTGTTGAGTGTATCACTATTATAATTCTCCAGGTAATGGATTATAAATATTTAAGTTGTATGGGAGTGGCCTCACACACTTTTCCGACATAACAGCATAGAGGTGTCAAACTGATTTTTGAAGTTTGAAGACTCCTATAATTAGAGTTCTTCAGATATTTGAAAATAACTTTTTCTTTGGTATGCTCACCCTAAAGATCATATTATGCAAATTGAATATTAATCTATTATTGTTCTCCATATCTATTATATAAAAACAAGTAAGAAAGTATGGTCGGTCAAGCCCGACCAGATAATACCCTACACTAAGTAAATGAGCAAAAACATTTTTCTTTCAAAATTTCAATAATTTATGTTCGTGAGCGATTTTCAGAAGTGAGCCTTATATGGGAGCTATGACAAATTATGGACCGATCACCACGAAATTTGGTCACGTAATTAATGTTTATATGAAAGTTATTTACGTTGAATTTTATGTGTATACCAACATTTGTAGGAGATTTATGCTCGTTAAAGTGATTATCGGAAGCAGGCCTTATATGGGAGCTATGACTAATTATGGACCGATCATAATAAAATTTGGTGACATGAATTCCCTATATATAAAACTTATTTGGACAAAAACTTATGTAGATACCTATATAAATTAAACATTTGTGACAGATAAAATCCACTTTCGGGAGGACATTTGTATGGGGGCTAGGTCAAATAATGGACCGATTTCAGCCAGTTTCAATAGGGATCGTCCTTGAGCAGAAAAAATGATATCTACCAAATTTTATCGAAATATCTTTAAAATTGCGACCTGTACTCTGCGCACAAGCTTTACATGGACAGCCAGCCAACCAGCCAGCCAGACGGACGGACGGACGGACGGACATTGTTTAATCGACTCAGAAAGTGATTCTGAGTCGATCGGTATACTTTAAGGTGGGTGTTAGACTAATATTTTTGGGCGTTACAAACATCTGCACAAATCCATTATACCCTCCCCACTATGGTGGTGTAGGGTATAATGAATGTTGGTTGGTTGGTTTACGTGGTAGTTCACTGCGTGCAAACAATCAAGTAGAGTCGAAGGGACCCCGTTTTTACAAAACCACACCACTCGTCAGATGTAATGTTGTGTACATCGTAAAGCATTTAAAAAGTCGAGTTTGCTAGACCCAACCTGTAGCCGTGAGATATCTCAGTAGGTCGTTTAGTTTAGACCCGGCTTCCTCACTAAGGTTGGTCAATGTGTAGTTGTCCATGAATTTATGACTCTTGACACTCAGGGCTGGGCATTCGCAGAGAAGATGGAAAATCGTGTCCTCTTTTTCCCTATCCTTACAGCTACGACAATGGTCGTTAAAAGAGAGTCCCAGACGATTGGCATGCTTGCCTAACGTCCAGAGTCCCGTTAATATTGCCATCAACCTTGATATATCCCTTCTATTCCGGATTATGAAGATGAGATTGTATAGGCCTTCAGTGCAAGAAGTACCGCCTGACTGTCGACAAAAATACCTATATTGCCGCGAGTACTATGATCATATAGTGTATTACAAGCTACCATGATTGCATATATTCCGCCTGGAAAACACTACACTCATTCGGAAGACGATATGAGATGCCTAACCCATGTTCGTTACAGAAGACGCCAGAACCAACACCACAGCTCATTTTTGAAACGTCTGTATATATCCGGGTGTCATATTCGTACACTAGATTACCCTTACCCCACTCACTCCTGGAGGGAATTAAGACCGTGAACACCCTATCAAAATCTGTGTATGGAGTAATATAGTCAGAGAGTTGGAAAATGATCGGAGGCAGAATCCCCGAGTGGCCATATGTTCTCGATCTCCAACATCCAGCTGCGTGAAGTCTCGCTGCGCTGCAGGTAGAGGTGGTCATTATGTGCAGGTCTATCGGCACAAGGTGCAGTATAGTATTTAGTGACTCTGAAGAACTAGTTCTTAGTACTCCAGTTATACCAGTGCATAATGGACTCTATATAGTTGGTCTACGACATATTTCCTTTTAGTTGCAGTCCACCATACAAGAGATCCATAAGTAAGAATTGGACGTACTATAGCCGTATACATCCATTTAACAATGTTGGGACTAAGTCCCTATTTTTTACCAGACATCTTACGACAGGTGTAGTAGGCCACCGTTGCCTTCTAAACCCTATGTTGAGTATTCAGTTTCCATCATAATTTAGAGTCCACTATAGATATTTTGCATTATTTGAAAGGGAGATTTCACAGTTTTTCAGCCGCGGAAGTTTGAAGCTTGGAATCTTGGTCTTTGTCGTGAAGAGTACAAGTTCTGTTTTTCTTGTATTCACCCCAATTGTCGAGCAACCCTAAAGCAGTGATCACATCCAGAAACAATCCTGATACGAGTATCACCACATCGTCCACATAAGCGACAACTTTTATCCCTTTTCTGTCTAGATCAATGAGAATCGAGTTAATGACGATAAGTCATAGTAGTGGAGAGATTACCCCTCCCTGAGGTGTGATACTTCCAACTTGCTTGGACTTAACACTATTACCAAGATTTGCTGTAACTATTCATGATTTCAGCATGGTTACTAACCAGTCTTTGATATATTCTTCAACATCTAGATTACTAAGGGCTTGCTGAATTGCAAGAGTAGTTACATTATTGAAAGCACCCTCTATATCCATGAAGGCTGCTATTGTGTATTATTTAAATTCGAAAGATCTCTCTATAACTCTTACTACCTCATGTAGAGTGACCCTTAAGGTAGGCGTGCTGACTATTAGAGAGCCGTGTTTTGCCCTCTACTCAATGCATAATGTGAACGTCAATGAGTCTTTCCAACGTTTTAAGCTGGAAAGATGAAAGACTAATTGGACGAAAGTCCTTCGCATTCTCATAACTTCATTTGGCAATCTTGGGAATAAAAACGACCTTAACCCTCCTCCAGTTAACCGGAACATGGTTGAGGGAGAGACAGAGCGTAAATATTCTATGAAGCCAGGGAATGATATGCCTTTTTGCGCTTTGCATCTTTGGCAATATACCATCCGGACCAGTTGACTTGAATGGTGAGAAACTATCTATCGCCCACGATATCCTATCGTTGGAGATGATGTTACTGTCGATATTGGATGGAGTCCTACCTTCATTCTCAATATCCGTAGCAACCTCTTTGCAGCCTGGGAAGTGAGTATTCAGTAGAATGTCAAGTAACTCTGCTGAGGATTCGCACCAGGAGTCATCCTTCCTTTTAATATAAGTAGGATTGGATTGTCCCTTGGCTAGAATTCTGCTAAGTCTTGCAGAGTATTTTGTATTATCTATAGATTCACAGAAGCTTCTCCATGAGTTTCTTTATGCTTTCTTGTAACCTTTTAATTTATCACGGTATGGTTGCCACGATTACTATATTATAAAAATGAATGTACTTATGATTGTTTATTTATTTGTTTGATTGTCTACGAGGAGTCAAACCACTGAACCAATCCTCTTGGAATTTTTACTATTTTCCTCTATAACTGAAAGAGCAATAGGATACTTTTTATTTTGAAATTTTAAGTGGGCATTGCACTTCCCATAAAAAGTAAATAGTTATTATTGAATATCTGGTGAACTATAATTGCGAAAGCAGTAAAACCTTGCGTAATTTTCTTCGGTACCAATGTGCGCCTCTTGGCTGTAAATGGGCGGAACTGGAAACATTTTCGAATATCTGCAGATCTATAATTGTGATTATATGAATAAATTTCTTTTCAGGTAAAGTAAATAGTTATTTTCGAATTTATGGAGAAGTCTTAAAAGTTTGCGCGAATATCTATAATGTATAAAGTTTGGCTGAAAATGTGCGGAATTGCATTAGTGGGCGTGGCATCTCTCATACAATGTTATTCCTCAATTTCGAATATCTGAAAAACTATAATCGTAAAATTATTTAAACGATTATTGTACGAATTAATTTCTTATCACTATATGGAGTTTGGTTGAAAATGGGAGGGATTGTATTAGTGGGCGTGGCACCTATCATACAAAGTAAATAGTTATTTTCCAATATCTCGAGAACTAAAATTGTGAAAGTCTTGAAACTTGATATGAATATTTTATAAAAATATCTTCAAAAATTGAGACCTGTACTTTGTGCACAAGGTTAACATTTCAGATAACCAATGAAATCTAATTCGAACGGTATACTTTAAGGTGGGTTTTATGGGTGGGTAATATTTTTGTACATTACAAACATCAATAGAAATGCATAATACCCTTTCCACTATGGTGGTGTAGGGTATAAAAATAATTTTAATTTTCTCAATTTTCAAATCAAAAATCGATTATGTTTAGACTCATAAAAGATATTACTTATGTGATCATATTTTTGCTTTTCATCGGGTTTAAAACTATATGTCAACGAATTTTCGGGATAATATAATTTTTGCTTTTTAATATAATAAGTTTAGAAACTATCAATAAATCTTAAGAGCTCTCTATCATTTTCCATTTGGCATATATCGAAATGGAAAATTTAACAGTCTGTTAATAATAGCGATAGTTAGTCTAAATTAATTTAAACAAATAAAAATCTTAAATTTGATGTCACATGGAAATATTTATATGGAAAGAATACTTTAAATGAAACAATAGAAGCAAACAATCAAACATGTTAAAAATCCATGTAAATATGTATTCGTTTATGCAACATATTTACTTTATTACTATAGAATATTGAAAAATGCATCATTGATTACAACTGTCATTTCATAGCCATACATACTCATTGCTAAAATAAATAAATATGTATCTATGTATGTATGTAAATAAATACCCAGATACAATACATTTCCTCTCATAGATGCAAATTGCATATTCGTACATATGAAACGAGTATGTATTATTTTTATAGGTATTTGACTGCCAACAATTTGGTTACAGATTTTTATAGTTTTTGCTAAAAAAAAAAGAAAGAATCATTTCATTGTTATTTTTACCATTTTCTTTTTTCAATCATACACTTTCAATAGGTATTGACACGTAACAAATTTAGTGATCCGGAGTGTCTATTTTGCACATGTAAAGGAACATAAAAAATGCATATTTGTATCTAAAAGTACCTTTGTTTTGTTAATACATACTCAGGCATTTCTACTCGTATTCCTCCTCCACATCTCATCCTGGTAATTGTGCTGAGTGTAGTAAATGTTGTTTCGTTGCATATTTCATGCATAATATTTTTTATTTTTTTGTAAAAAGCATTTTCAATATTGTTACTACAATTGTTTGTTTTATTTTCAAAAAAAAAAAAAAAATGTTTTCAACATTTTAATATAAAGTTTTATTTCAATATTTGATACGCTACAGCACATTACAATACCTACAATACGATTGCATTCACAAGACAATTTTTATATTTCAAATAATAGTTTGACCGCAATATCTAAATATCTACTTTTTGCTTAAAAAATTCCTGCTGTAAATCATTGCTAACTTTAGTAATAGTTTCTGAATAAGGACACAAATCTGCCTACATTCAGTAAAGCAGTCGAATTTTTTTTTAACAACTTAAAACAGCCTTTATCTTGTTGATATTACAATGATCACCAATTCTAATGGCGAATTCAAAAATGTAGTATACTTATATTTTGTAGTCGATATTGCCCAACATTCATATTTCTACTTACCTGTTATTTATAAACATTTTATTTTTGCATTCAATTCACTTCGGGAACATTGTGTGCCGTTATATTGGATGTATGAATATTGTCTATATTTATTTTGGCAAAATATTTCCTTTTTTCTATTTTCTGAACCTGTTAGGATGTGATATTCAATTTGATTTGATTGTGAAACTTGTTGTTTTTTTTCCCTTTCTATATATTTCTGAATTTATTTTATCTTTTTTTGCTTATTCGGATTTTTACAATTTTATTGTAATTGTATTTTATGTTGTCATATCAATATGTATTGAATGGTATTGGTTAGATTTTGTTCAATTTATTTGCAAATCATGTTCACATGCATATTTAAGATTTCAGAGAGTGCATAAATTGTTGTTGTATAAAGTACATTTGGAAAATGAGTTGAAGAGGTGTAAATTTTGAATATGGAAGACTAACGGGTCGGAGTATTGTTATATCGGATAATGTGATGATATATCTTTTTGTGAAAGGGTACTGTACCTAGTTAATTAAATATTTTTTACTTCCCAAATATACGTCACAATTTTAAGAAAAATTAGTTTATATTTTTTGGATGAAAATTCCTCTTTTTTCCTCGATTTCTTTGTACATTACTTTGGTTTAAAATATTCAAATGTATTACCACATTTCTTCCGATTGACCCTACTGTGGGGATGAACGAAATTATCAAGGTTTTTGGGACCAACATATGCTGGGAGACTATGACATGAGGGAGACAAATGAAAATACTTATAACAAGTAAGAGTGCTTATATACCCTTCTTTTAAACACTTTACATTTAACTGCTGACTAACAGATTATATTGTACAAACGAAATGACAGTCTTATATTTATTCTTCTCACGAAGGTGAAGGGTATTAAAACAAAAACGCCAAACAAAACAAAACACCAAAAAACAAAATACGCAAAGCAATGAAACCAACCCACATCCAAACAAACGTTTTGTAGCTTTTTTGTCAAAGCATGCAATAAATTGTCCTTTTTTATGAAATTTTCAGAGGTTGTCCGGATTTTTTCTCATATCTCCGTTATTTATGGACGGATTTTGCTGATTTTAAATAGGAAACTTCTCGAAAGCATGTCTGAGAGAATTATTGAAGATTTGGA
Organism: Calliphora vomitoria; assembly: GCA_942486065.2. Taxonomy (NCBI): domain Eukaryota; kingdom Metazoa; phylum Arthropoda; class Insecta; order Diptera; family Calliphoridae; genus Calliphora; species Calliphora vomitoria. The sequence continues at coordinate 68,520,353 of OW818030.2, read as the reverse complement.
TCCCGAAGATATCTGGGGTCTTCCGAAAATTGATTTCAACAGACAGACAGACGGACAGACAACAGACAAACAGACAAACAGACAGACAGACAGACAGACAGACAGACAGACAGACAGACAGACAGACAGACAGACAGACAGACAGACAGACAGACAGACAGACAGACAGACAGACAGACAGACAGACAGACAGACAGACAGACAGACAGAAAGACAGACAGACAAGCAGACAGACAGACAGACAGACAGACAGACAGACAGACAGACAGACAGACAGACATGGCTTAATCGATTCCGCTATCTATAAGGATCCAGAATATATATACTTTATAGGGTCGGAAAATTATATTGTGGAAATTACAAACGGAATGACAAACTTATATATTTATACCCTTCTTACGAAGGTGAAGGGTATAAAAAAAGAATTAACACTGCTCATTTTTAATTCTTTGTTCCAATTTTAATAATATTTTTAGTATTTTGTTTCTTAATATATATCTCAAGAGTTGACGTCCTAGATTTTTTTCAAGATTTTTCCCAAAGTTAGACGGCATAAAATAACAAACCCATATATGTTTCACATCACACAGTGGTTTAGAAATTTATTTTTTTAGGTATCTCAGGAACTATTTGAGACATTGTTACGAAATTTCACATGGTTGGAGCTGAGGTATTGTCGAGCTGATTTACATTTGCTAAGCTTCCTAGGGCCAGTGTGTGGCCCCTCAAAGTTGGTCACCTCGGGTCTCAAAATTTTTAAAAAAATTACCAAAAATCCATTTATGATCTGAATGATCTGAAATTTAATATATAAATAGTCTTTGTGAAGATCTACAAGAAATATGATTACATGTGCAGGTTATCTCCATTAGTTGAAGAGATATTTAGGTTTATTGATTTATTTTTTTTAGTTTTGCTCGATCTTTTTATAGTTTTTTAGATTTTTAAAATATCAGCTGTATTGGCGATTAAATTCTAAATAAAATAAAAGAAACTTGCTAACAGTTATCTCGCCCCTATAAAAAGTTACACTTATCCAAATTTGGAACATGTGAAAATGACCACATTTTTTATGTTTTTTCCCAAAAAAGCCCATATATTTTATCTCTTGTAGAAAAAATTTTCTTCGGGACTATATACAAGTTTTACATGATCAGGATAGAAAACTTAATGAAAAAGCGAGTAAAGTATAATTTAGCTCATTTAAGCGGACACACCACTCCCCAGGCCTATCCAAACTTGGACAATTTTAAAAAATAATTTTAGGTTTAAGTAAAAAATTCTAAAAAGTCAAAGCACCGATCCATAAAGTTCTTCCATATTTGTATAACCCTATACGCTAATTAAACACTTACAACGGTTTTTTACTATCACACGGTTAATTACGTCACAGTAGGCATATTTCTAAAAAAACTCAGTTTTTGGAACACTTTTTCCCGGTTTAGGAATTTCGGTTTTTTTAAATAAAAACATGTCAAAAATTATAATACAGTTGATTTAAGGACATTTGAATCTGCATTAGTTCAAAATTTGGTTATGTTGTCATTAACCATTAAAATTTTACATCAATTCAAATTTTATATTTTTCTTAATGGAAAACCACCATATTATAATTTTTTAAGTTTTTAAAGTAAATAACGTACTAAAAATTTATAAAATTATTTAATTTTACTAAAATATCAATCTTCAAGTCCTTAGGTTTTCAAAAGTATCAAATAATTCTATAAGAAGTCTTTACTTACTCTTCAGAAGTTCCATAAACATTGCCCCCTTTGAAAAATGTTGCATGCAAAATGTGTTACACCAAACTTTCTGTTAAGTCAGTGTGTGTTTGAATTCAGAATTTCCATTTGATATGTTAGTAACATTATGCATGAAATATATGAAAAAATGTACAAATTTTTCGAATTGGGTATGGTTTGTGGAACTTCTGAAAAGTAAATAAAGAAAAATATAAAATTTTAATTAATGTAAAATTGTGAAATTTCGTAATAATATCTCCAATAGTTCCTGAGATACCGAATTATTTCCAAAAAAAAAAAAACATTTTTAAACCACTGTGCAACATAAACAAAAACCTTGTAAACTAGTGTTATTAAAAATGGGTGGGTGGGTCAAAAAGTCCGTGCCTTTTTCAATGAAACACAGGTTTTTGAATAAAAAAATATTTTAATATTCAACAGAGAGCTCTACTATGCACTTTATCCAACGTTTCTCCAATTTTTGTAGCCCTTCAAAAAAATAAGATTTGTCGAGTTCATTAAAATAGCTACTTTTTTTAGATGAATTTATAGTTGGAGTCAAATCTCTTTCCGCCTAGATGTTTCTTCAGGTTTGGAAACAAGAAATAGTCATTCGTGGCTAAATTCGGAGAATTGATGTTTGCCATAGAAACTGCCACACCTGATTGCAAGCAAACGCGACAGCTATCTTCCATACAGCTTTTTCATACCAAAGTGATCATTCAAAATTGAAACATCATATCCTGAACTTTTTCAATTGTTTCGGGTGAAGAGACCTCAACTGGGCATCCAGAACGTTCGGCATATTCCATGCTTGTTCTTTTTCAGTAAACCACTTTTTTTACCATCGAAATTGATGGTTGAGTGTTCCACTATTATTTATTAAGCAAAAAATAATGCCTAGTGAGCAGACGAAATTCTCTTTTTTAAAATTTCTCCTCAAGTCACGAGGTAGTCTGCTATTAATGGCTGTCAATCATAAACTAAATGAAATAGCTTGTTCAAATTTCGACAGGATTCAACTGGCAGATGCCTGTTGATCAGGAGCAGTGTTGCCCTCTTAATTAAGAGCCGGAAAATTCAAAAAGTCGCGGACTTATAAACCAACTCTCGTATTAATGACATTATTGCTAAAAATTGTGTTTTTCACGTGCATTAAAGAATGAATCAACATAACATTGGGCGCTATGAAACTCCACCTATAATATATTCTCATCTTTCTCGAGCAATGTTGCAAATAGTATCTCTAGTAATTAAAAAAAAAACTCTAAATACTCAGTAATTGACACAATAGCAACAAGAGCGTCGTCGCTCAGATACATAACAATAGTACTTGACAAGTGTTGAGATTTTTCACAGTTAACAAGAAAAAAGAACCTTTTTAATTGAATTATAATTTAATAATTAGTAATTTTAACTAAATGAAAGCACGTGTCATTGTCAAAACGTGTCATATTACTTAAATCCTCTTTTTCAAAGCACATGCCTTCATTCTCATTCAATGAATTTATTCCATTTACGAAATTGTTTAACTTGACACCCTTTAACCTGAAAGCATGAAGCGGCTTATTAATGTTTCATACAAAATTGAAAAATTTTAAAGCTTGAATGATAAGTAATAATTCTTCATGTATGTATGTGTGCCTGTGTAGACAGCTACCGATCGGTTTCTAATCATATTATAAAAATTTAATCCCTTAACAACTCTTTTATGTGTTTCCATTTCTCTTGTTATGCTCGCTGTCAGCACACCATAATATTTCCTTCCGTTCCTTTGAACTTTTTTTAGATTGTTGGGGGATAAATTGTACTAAATTCATGCATACTCACACACAATTATGAATAAACGATAATCATACGCATAATTTTCTCCATTTACACTCGTACAAATGTTAAGGTTGCACTGTAACTTAAAGGAATGAATTCAATAGGATTATTTTTGGATCTATAAAATGATATATTCTGCGAATCATCCAAAAGGAAAGCCCACCGCTACTGAAATGAAAGGAAAACGATGCCAAAACAATAGTGTACTCTAGTAGTAATAGTAATGACGAATCAGGAGCTTTGGAGTCAGACGATGTTAAACCAGTAATCTGCATAGAATTCTGTGGGAACTGATGTTATAATTGGTGGGTTTTAAACCCCATGGGATGGATCAATCTAGCCTCAGTGAAAATGTTCGATATATCATCCCTAACCAAAACGTCCGTTTTTTTAATAGGTTGGGGGAGCTACAGACAATTATTGACAAACAGGAAAGAGGTATAAATGTAGAAATTTGAGAAACTAAACTAATCGTGATTGGTATAGATAATAACCTCTATGATCTACCTAAATTAAAAGAAAAGGGAAGTCTTCCATTGCTAGTACAGTAATTAGCATAGAAATAAAGAACACACCCAAAGTTTGGGCGTCAAACACCGGTATCTGTACTAAATCGGTGTCAACAAGCGAGTTGAAATCCCAGATAACTCCATACCAAGAAGACCATCTGCTAGCCGAAGCTTTTGCTTATTTAGATCCATCTACATTGGCGCAATTTCTTTTTTTAATACTTAAGTCATTTACCAACAAAAAAAATACAAATTATGTTATCCTAACAATTTACATTTTACCAAAGAATTAAATCCTTTCAATGGCTGACTACATGTCTGATGCTGCTCAAATAGCATATGTATGTATATGAAGGAGACTTTAACACATGAATTGCTAAGAAGGACAGAAATATCCATAGAGTTTCCACAAACACACATCACTCTTTCCTTATGTTTATACTTAGTTACACATTAAAAGGGTTCCAACTGCATATTAAGTATGTGCGTGAAGAATGTAAAAAAAGTGTCATATCACTAATCCCTTTCACTGCTTATTTGCATATCACTTTTAGAATTGCCTTTCTAGGCAAAATGACAAAGTAATTTTCTATGTTTTCGCATTTATCAAATATTGTTATCGACTGTAATCTTGACATGAATCGGTTATTTACAGCTTATAATAAATACAGGAATGATATTTATGGTTTGACGTCAATTTTATTGTAATTTAAAATTTAATATAAAATAAAACACATGCTTTTTTGAATTTTAAAAAATAATATTTCCTGCATAATGTTCAATAAACTGTAATGGATTATAATTCATAGCAGTAAAATTTGACCCAGCATTTTAAACAATCAAATAAACTTATGTCTATTTAAATGCATATCGTCGTTTTGACTATAAAATGTCGCATGTATAATTTTTATTTTCTGTTCGACCACCTAATAAAAGCCTTATGAATCGTTCACACACATTGCAAATAGGTTTCTATAGTTGAAACAAAAAGTCGACTTTTTTCGATGTTTGGATAGTCAACTTTTCGAACTTTCGACTTTCTATCCTATTTTAATGTAAACAATATATTATTACCAAATTTATTAATGTGAAATATGTATTTTTTTATTTTTTACAACAAAAATAATAAATCGATTTATTTTACTTTTATCGCCTATGCGGCATTTTTCAGTTAGTCGACATTTTTGGGATAACTTAATCGATTGTTCAACATTTTTCCGACCAAAAGATCTATTTCAACTTTTTCAAAGAACTCTAAACATGCGCGTTTGGTTCTAGTTTGGCGTTAAAATTTTTACCTACAGAATTAAGGAGTGAGATCGTAAAATTCTTAACACATGTTTTTCATTAAAAATTTTAACCCAAGTATTATTTTTTTTTATCAAGCTACCTTTGTAAAACATGTCAGTTATTATGTTTAATGTCAATTATGCTCATTTGTTGTTAATCTGATTAAAATGAGTGAGTGCGTACTAAAATGATTAAATATTTTCAACAAAACCCAACTTGGTCGTACAAAAAGTTGGCCAAGCATTCAAAGGTCTGCCGTCAAACTGTGTCCAATGTTATTAAACAGTATCGGGAGAACTTGTACGTTGATAGAAAACCTGGTTCGGGTAGAAGGAATGGTCCAAATGATGTTTCTAATAGAAAGCATTTTCACAAGAGCTCCCAACACATCCGGTAGGAAAGCAGCCCGGTTACCTCAGTGCTCGGACTATTTGGTACGAAAAGTTAAAGCCAATGCAGGTTCAAAAACATACAAGGCTCAAAAAGTTCCTGACAGGAAGGAATGCTGCTAAAAATTTAGAGGCCAAAAACAGAGCACGGAAATTGAAGTCAAATTTTATAAAAAAAAATATTCCTGCTGCATAATGGATGACGAAACGTATGTTCTGGCAGATTTTTCGCAACTTCTTGGTCAAAAATTTTATGTTGGTGATGCTCGAGGGAATGTTGAAGAAGAGTTTAGGACCCAAAAGCAGACAAAATTTCCCAAAAAGTTCTTGGTATGGCAAGCAATATGCAGTTGCGGCAAAAGAAGCCAATCATTTGTTACAATGGGCTCTATAAATACCGAAATTTACATCAAGGAATGTTTACAAAAAAGGCTGCTTCCATTCCATAAGACTTTTTAATGTGTCTACTTGTTTTTGGCCTGATTTGGCATCTGTAACTATGGTAAGAAAGGTCTTGAGTGGTACAAGAACAATAATGTGGTAATTGTACCAAGACAGACAATTCCTCCAAACTGCCTGGAGCTGAGTCCAGTGGATAGATATTGGGTTCTTGTTAAAAGGATCTCGACCGATCTTGATGAAAAATTGTATCTGAATTACTATCCAATAGAACTAACTATGGTGCAAATTTCATTCCAATCGGAAGACATCGATTTCAAAAGTTGGTTCACTTGACAGGAAATGCCCCATATATCTAGAACTTCAGATACTATACTTGAGTCCACATGTTTACTAAGAATGACAGTGTCATATCAAATTATGTTGAAATTTCGAGTGGACTATGGTGCAAATTTCATCCTAATCAGAAGACATCGGTATCAAAAGTTAATTAATTACATTAATTACATTAATTTTTTAAAATTTATTTATAAGAAACATCTCAACTAAGAAACTTTGTCCAAAATATTTGACATCACCTGGCAGCCATGTGTGATGATATTCTTAACTCTTTGACGACAATGGGAAACATTTTTCCCATATAATTAATTAGTAATTAAAACATATTTTTAGTACTTAATATAAATTTGTTTGCTTTAATAATGTAAAATAAAGTTGACTTATATTATGTGAAAAGTGCTATAGTGGACATAATTGAATAAATTAAGTGCCAAATCATTGACGGGGAATCCAAACATTTTCTTGCGCTGAGTACTTAATAGTTTTCGTTTATTGCATTGCTATTTTATTATATTTTCTGATTTTGGCGGTTGATACATAATATAGTGTGAGTATAGAAGTGTGAAAAGGCATTAAAAAATGAAAGAGTTAAAAATGTACTTTGAAATTGCACATGAATTCCATGGGAAGTATTTTTCCCTATGGACTACAAGTGAAATTTTTAGTGCTACTATTACTTTTTAGATGATGAGAAAATGAACTTCTTTCGGATTAAGAAGATAAACAATTCATTGAAGGGGATATTGAAAACGATTCAGATCGAGGACAATCATCAAGTAATTGAAAATAATGTACCTTTGGATACACGTCAGGACACTCCTCTAGATTTGGAACTTATATTCAGATGGAGAAAACACTCTTATGTACCTCATGTATTCCACGAATTTGATATGTTGATTTTTTTGGATGTTACCAAGCTGGATATGCTAATAAGTAATAATATCAGAGTGTGTAAGGTACGTGGAGCAGCACGAAAAATCTTTTACTATTGAATTCAATGGAATGAAAGCGTTTTTAGGAATGAATAACCAATCAGGGTCTGCTAAAAAAATAAACGTCACATGTCCTGAAATGGTCACAAAGTATAATAAATATATGGGCGGCGTTGACCTTATGGATCAGCGGAAAGTATGTTATGAGGTCGACCGCAAATCAAAAATGAAATATTATGTATGCTTATTCTTTGATATACTGGACATAGCACTTATCGACTCGTATATCGTCTACCAGAAATCATAAGAAGCTAAACGCGTAGAGGTCCACCATTGACACGAAGTATAGTAAATAATTTCACCTCTAGGTTAAGAGCAAGGCCTACTGGTAGGGAAATGGCCAACAGAAAAATTGGAATGAAACGCAATTTGCCAGCACACGACACGCAAAAGGCCGGTAAAATGAAGAGATGTGTAAATTGTTCAAAAAAGCGTAAATCTTAGCCATTTATTCAAAACCATTAGTATTATTTTTATTAACTTTATGGTCCATAGAGAAAAATATTTCCCATAAAATTTCAAAAAATCTGTTTGTGTTTTTGAAATCTTTTTTTAATTTTTCTTTACTTTAATTTAAAATCATCTAAAAAACCCCACTGTATACTAATATTTGCTCATAGTTTCGTTATGGTCCTGAAAGGGTTAATTAGCAGCCTCAAATTAGCTTACACTGAAATTTTCAGATCTCTATCCGAACTATTTTTCTATAATGTCTGAAAGGGTTAAGAGGGAGGGAGGGAGTAAGCATCATAGTATATAAGAAATTAAAAAACCCACAGAGACTTAGAAATACCATTGCCTAAATACGAGATTTCAAAAATTCTTGGAAATTACAACTGGACCCTGTTGCAAAGTAACTTACAATATCTTAAGCTCGAACAAGGCTTCATAGAGTTGATCTACCACCAAGCTAATTTGATGTCCCTACTAGTTTTTGTTATAACAAATAATTGTAAGGCATAGGAAATAAAAATTAATTGCCAAGATAAATGCAGTTATATGGAAAAATTCCCATAATTACCAAAATTTCAAAGGAGTTGTTGAATTGCTTGAGTATACAGCTTTCTGATAACGTATCATTGAAATATATGCTAAGTACTACTGTCAGAGTTAAATGCAGTTATATGGAAAGTATTTTGAAAAGTTACCAATTTTCTTTAATGTATACTGTCGAATATTTATTACATTGTCGCTATAAGATTTGTTCATGCAATACCTTTTTTTTTTTTTTTGCCAAAAAATAATAAAACACCCTCTGTCTGCAGTTGTGGTAATTGAGTTTATAAATACCCATCCATAAGTTTGGTAATTTAAAGTATTTTATTGTACTCGTACCATTAAAATTGCATGTCATTTTATCATTATGTTTGTCATGTTTATGCGACACTGAAGGGTGTATTGTCACGATACGTCACTCATTAATTTATTCGAAATGAAGATGCTGATGATGGCACTGTATTTATATATTTCGCATATAAAAGATTTAACTGTCAAATTTTATAGCAGTTAAACCCTATTTGAAATGCTCTTCACTTTTGCACTTAAGCAAAAATCCTGTCATATTGCCAATATGTCTTAAATCTTAGACTTTGCATCTGTTTAAGGAATAAAAATTCTATAGGAGATGTATGATGAACATTTTTGATAACTGGGTCCAGAACCATTCCGCAGCACGAGTACTGGCCATATACACGCATTTCAGAACTTGCAGTTTCTCCGGGCTTTTAATTATTTAAAATTTAAATATTTCGATCAAAACAACATATTTAATTTACTATATATAAAGAAGCTTTAAAAATTCCTTACAATAAAATATTCTTTATCTAAATTTCCATCATTTTATTATATTTTATCCCCAACAACATTTACTCCATCTTTGAATATCTATTGTAAATAAATATGTATCATCATTGTCGTGTTGCAAAACATTAAATTCTTTTGTTGTAGTTGCTGGTTGTGAGTGACTTCCTTTTTCGTCATACAATCCTAATAGCGCATCATTATTTTTTCTCCAAAAACATGCAATCCCTGTGTGATCGATTAAATAATGTTGCCATTAAATGTGTATAAAACAGATATTTATCTTATTTTTCACTTTATCTGCCATTTTTATAAATTTGAAAAAACTTTTTTTTTTTTCTTTGAAAACCCAAAAAGTTTTAAAATATACATACAATTTTATGGTGTACTCCGCGATGATAAGCTGTATTTACCGTACCCGGTATCATCAGCAACCCCCATTTGAAAAATATTTATTATATTTTTGCAAAACCAAAAAAAGAAAAAATTATGGAAGCAGAAGGAGATGGAGAAGGATATTTTAAACCCCAAAAGTGCGAGTGTGGGTACAAGTATTATTTAGTAAACAAACACGATACAAGTCGTCATTATTTCAGGAAGAAAAACTTCTTTTTGACATCATTGTCATCATCATCATCATTATTATATTCATTATTATTATGGAGTATTGCTTGTTCTGTTTGTCTTCCTCATCATAGCTTCTTTAGATAAAAAGTAACTTTGTCGGTTGATCGATGATGACGTTTAAAATGTGGGTGGGAATTTTGTTGTTGTTGTTGTTAAAGTTTAATGTTCGTACTCATCATATAATGATGGGTGACTTGTTTTTGACTGTCTGTCTGACTGTCTCACTTGGTTGGTTGGTTGGTTGGCTTATGATACGCCATATAATTCAACAATAATATCATGTCAAAATGTGGATGAATTAATGAATAAATTATCCCCCATTTGTTGGCTTTAGTAAGTTCGAGTAGGTGGAAGTTTTCTTTTATGTTCGTTTATGTTTGTGGAGCTTGGAGTGTCTCATAAATTAGAAAACGCTCGAAAATGATTAATTTATTAATTCACGAAAATGTTGTTGTTATTTGTCAGTCGAAAGTTTCAAAGTAAAAAATGAAAGAAATAATTTTAGTTTTTACATTCGCATAATGGAAATTAAATTGAGCACATTTAACTGAATTGGAAATCGATTTTTACAATGAAATTAAAGGAAATGCGTTGTTAGTACTTTCATAATGGATTTTATATCAATATATTTAATAATAAGGAATGGTTAGTATAAGCGACCGTTCCTATCTCTGTTCTTTGACTTTTAAAAGTATAATCTGCGAAAATTATTATGATTTCATAACGTAAGAGCCCCTGCTTCATCGGCTATAAAGTTTGGCGGTGAATTTACAAGAGTAAAAATCTATTTTTTTAAATGTTCAAGTGTGAATTAGGAAAGGTTAAGTACAGGGCAGCCAAAAATTAGAGAAAAGTAGTCGAATTTCATTAAAATACCTGGAGAGCATTAGTCTATTTCGTCTACAATTTTCGTATACCACACAACGATAATCCAATCAAAAGGAAATTTAAGAAATTAATCTATCACTCGAATAATAAAAACAATGGTAAACTTTTACTCGATCAAAATTAGCACTATGGTTTATATTTCCCATTTTTATGAATAAATCAATCAAATTGTATACATTAATTTTTAATATACTTGGATGCCAGAGTACCTTTAAAGTTCGCAATTAGTTATGACATCGAGCCCTAACCGCAAAAATAACGTAAGCGACATTTTTCCGAATTTGACTTTTTATTGAAAATCGATAGAAAAGTGTCGTGCGCATCAACACCCGAAATAATGAAAATTAAGTGTTTATATATACAGAGATAACGCAAATTCAATTATATCGTAAGCGACACTCACCTTTTTGCTTTACCGCAAAAATAACGTAAGCGACATAAAAACCAAATGGGCGACATGAAAGCCGAAGTACTAGAGAGAAAATCAAAAGAAATTGAAATACAATTAACGGGAAAATATATAAATTTAAGTCCCATTTATTGGACAAATTTCAAATCAAGCATTTTTTTCTAATCTATTCAAATTTGCTTACTACCTGGTCATAAAATGATGCCTGTTGATTCCATTCACAGTACAATAGAATCATTTACTCGAAACCGAACTGCATGGGCTCCTAGTGAGTGGCCTACAGTTATTCGAAGTGCAAGAAAAACCCTTTACGGTTATGAATTTATATCGTTAAAGCACTCTAAGGGTACTCATTTATGCTTAAGTTTCCCATTTGTGCAAATGCGAAAATTTGCGCAACGTATTTCATGAACGTATTTCATGATTACAATTAAATACGGCTGTTGTGATAAGGAGTGAGATCGAAAAATTCTTAACTTCAATTTCCATACTCTGTTTTTGGCCTCTAAATTTTTTGCAGCGTTTCTGTCAGGAACTTTTTGAGCCTTGTATGTTTTTAAACCTGCATTAGCTTTAACTTTTCGTACCAAATAGTCCGAGCACTGAGCTAACCGGGCTGCTTTCCTTCCGGATGTTTTGGCAGCTCTTTTGAAAATGCTTTCCATTTTTTTGGCTTTAGAAACATAATGTGGACCATTCCTTCTACCTGAACCAGGTTTTTAATCAGATTAACAACAAATGAATATAATTGAAATCAAATAATACTTGGGTTACAAGTTTTAATGTAAAACGTGTGTTAAGAATTTTACGATATCACTCCTTAATAGCGAGGACAAGACATTGATTTAAATACTTCTACGGTCCGTGGACCTCCTCCGCTATACAACACAGAGTTAAAAATTTCCTCATATAAATTCAATGATTTAAAATGTACTTGCAATAAAAATAGTATTCCTTAAAGTTTTCATAACGAATATATTGGCCTAAAACATTCCCAAAATATTATAGACGCCTTTAACGAAACAGATGAAGATGATATCCCTTAATTTCCTAAGTACCTACTATATTAGTTTAAAACCTTTTTCTGATTTTAAAAAAAATACATTTTTTCGAAACTTAAAATAATATTTTTTCTTTATAAAACATTCATCGTATGAGCCACTTTTTAGTCTCAGCAGATTGTAATAGTGGCGGTAAAAATAACGTAAGCGCCAAAACAAATTTGTTGCTCACAAAATTAACTTAAAAATGCATTTATCTCATATATGAGACCAGTAATAGGCTACATTTTAACTTTCAAAAAAATCCTTCGCACAACTTAAAAAAAAACGAAAAAAACTCTCTCCGTTAAAATTAGATTTTTGGCGCTTACGTTATTTTCGCGGTTAGGGCTCGACATGATATAAATGTAATATGATTAATATATAAAAAACCTAAAAAATATTTTTTGTACTTCCAGCTCAGCAAGAGTTAACATTAAAGCAAACATTTTGAGTAACTACGCATATATCGAAATACACTAAACTTTAATTTTAGTTGGAAACATTGACAACTTTCTTTGTTCCAATGAGGAAAATCAATGATATTTTGGAGAATCGTTGAAACTGAACTCAAATGGTTTCTATTCCTTTTGGGTCTCGAAATGAAATAAATCAGTGACACATATTTGTAGTCCATAGAAAAAACTGTAAATCCGATATCATTGTTTATTAATCCTTAACTTCTTAAGAATTTAATCTTCTCATATCGCGTAAACACACTTTCTTTATAAATGGCACCTCCGAGTCGAATGAGCGTTACAAATTTCCAAATGCAAAAGTTTTAACATCAATTACATCGTAAAATACCTGTAGTGATAGATATAAAATGGTCGTGATAGATAAAAATTATATTATGAAAAAATCTATTATCTCCAGTATATTTTGCTTTCAGACAACTACCACAATGTATGATAACCATCAACATTAGTGTAAAATGAAAGCTTTAATTTAGCTTGATTCCAAAATCCTGTGGCCGTTAAAATATTTAATAATATACTTTAATAACCAAAAAATACTTAAATATTTTACATTATATTTAGAATTTTAAAGTATTGAAAACAGCCTACAGCATAAAAATTACATTTAATTCATTTATTCACATTTTAAATTTACATTATTTTCTTAAATATTTTCTTAAATATATAAATCTTGTGTTTTTATGTAATATGAAGGAAAATTATAATGAATAGAGTAAAGGTACATTCACAGGTATTTATACCCTTCAAAACTAGAGTTTCCAAAAAACCGAAGAATTTCAAAACCGCGGTTTCGGTTTTAAAAAATTGAAAACCGATCGGTTTCGGTTCGGTTTTGTGATAATTTATTAACTATTAAATCAGTTGATAATAAAGGAACTGCTAAACAAATTTTAAGTTCAAATTTGACGAGTGTTTACGAGGATAAAGGAAAATTGATAATTTTTCTTTTAATACTACCTTTTTAATATATTAAATTATTAGTTAGCTTATATACATTAAAGTTGGCTAATATGCTTCTCAGTAAAGAAATAATCAAGAATAGGATTCTCAATTGTATTATGATACCAAAAATGAAGAACTGGAAAATGAATTTTCTATAATATTGAACCTAGAATCAGGAAATTACTTTGAAATTTCAAACTTGACAGTGGTTTAAGGAAAATTTTTACTTTTTCTTCTAGTGGTACTTTTTATTATAATAAAATATTTTACTTATTGTATATACATAATAGTTAACTGATATGCTTCTGAGTAAAGAAAGAATCAAGGATAGAGGTCAAATGATATTGAGGTAACAGAAACTATTATTAAAATTTCTATAATAATGAAGCTATAAGCAAGATATTAAACACACATAATCCTTACTGAGTTAGAATATAAAATAGGAAATTGCAGGTACTTTTTCGAACCAGTAGTACTTTTTGAATATTTTATAACTATGGATCTTGAAACGCGAATTCAAAACGGATAATTAATGTTAATATTTCTTTATTGTAAAGGTACTTTTTGAATATTTTATAATAATAAACCATAAAATTAGGCACAAATGATTCTGAATGAGTTAGAATTCTCGAAAGGTGATTATAGTGGTACCTTTCTTCTGTATTTTCTATAATAATGGACGCAGAAATATGAAATTAAACATTCATGATGCTGAGTAGGAATACAAAATGTGGGTATTTATGTTACTGTTTTTATTCTAATAATACGTCTAGAATGAGATACAATCCACATTACAATGAATCAATAAACATGAAAATAGAGACATGTTTTCCTGAATTAGTATTAGTTTACATATACTTTTATCGGATATTTGAAAATAACTAAGACTTTGTTACAAAAATTTTGCAATATTTAGCCTACGAAATGTAGCCTGCTACATCATCTGAAGCAATTTAAACAAATCTTAAGATATTTTTACCGAACTGTATTTAGAGATATTGGATGAATAATTGGATGAAAAAGTTTGTTTCTCATTTCAAAATTTTGAATTGTTTTAGTGAAAATAGATTAAAAGTGAAAACCGAAGAATAATTGTCGGTCTATACAAAACCATAGTGGGGAGTGTATATTGGATTAGTGCCCACCTTATATTATACCAATCGGCTCAGGATCACTTTCTAAGTCGATTAAGCGATGTCCATCCATCCGCTATGTAAACCTTGTAATCAAAATACAAACAGCAATTTCAAAAATAATTCGACAAAATATGGCAGAACCTATTATGTTTTGGGTTACAAAACAGTTATTTTGATACATATCCAACTCGCTAAATAGAACTTCAAAAAAAAAAATATAAGCTTCTTTTGAAAAAGTGTCAAAAAAGTTTTTTATTTCGAAAAAAAAAAATGTGAACATTTTTTTATTTTTATAGACTTCACCTTCGTGAGAAGGGTATATATAAGTTTGTCATACCGTTTGAAATTTCCACAATATAATTTTCCGACCCTAGAAAGTATATATTCTGGATCCTTATAGATAGCGGAGTCTATTTAGCAATGTCCGTCTGTCTGTCTGTCTGTCTGTCTGCAAAAAAGCAACAAAACGTATGTTTGGATGTGTGTTGTTTGCATTGCTTTGCGTATTTTGTTTTTTTAGTGTTTCGTTTGGTGTTGTTGTGTTTATACCCTTCGCCTTCGTGAAAAGGGTATATATAAGATTCTCATTTCGTTTGTAACTTCTACAATATAATATGTTCGTCTGCAATTAAATGTAAATAGGTAATGTAATAGGTAATAAGTTACATATATGAGATCATGTTGAATAGAACTAACCACGGTGCAAATTTCATCCTAATCGGAAGACATCGATTTCAAAAGTTGGTTCACTTGACATGAAATATACATATACAAAAGTTATGTCACCAAATTTTATAATATAAATTTTAAAAAAGTTTATAATGATATACGGTGTAGGTTATCATATTGTCGGGCTTGACCGGCTATACTTTCTTACTTGTTTTTTGTGCAATAGTGTTATTTAATCTATATCTATATAAATATATAAATGTCTTTGTAAGTTTGTTTGTTTATTTGTTTGTTTGTTTGTTTGAGCATCACGCCTAAACGGCTGAACCGATTTTATTGAAATTTGGAACGTAGATAGATCCTTACTTGGAAGCGTCAATAGGCTATAAATTTCTTCAATACTTGGACCAGAAAGGGATAAAAAGGGGGAAAAACGAGTAAAATTGGTACCTTTAGTTTTTAAACAATAATTATTAAACGGCTGAACCGATTTTTACATCGACAGGGGTAGCGAAGCGCACCGGGTCAAGCTAGTAAATATATAAATGTCTAATTTTTTTCTTACTTGGACCAGAAAGGGATAAAAAGGTGGAAAAACAGTTAAAATTGCTACCTTTTGCTGAACCGATTTTTATATCGACAGGGGTAGCGAAGCGCACCGGGTCAAGCTAGTATGTAATAAATGTTTTAACATACGCTGATAGTTCGGAAAGAGTTCTTTAAAAACAAACTCTATTTTTAAGATTTTGTTTTTTTTATATTATCAACTTTAAACAAACACAACTATAGGTCGCAATGAATAAAATTATTAACGCGAATACTTTTATCATCCATTGGCATCTATAATTACAAAATGGCTGTCGTGTTAAAAGAAACAAAATTTGAAAAAGATTTTAGTCAAACTCTCCAATATTTTTGATTTTCCTCATATGTACTTAAGGTATTATATAGTCGCACTTGACCTAAGTATTGTGTAAAGTTTCTTATTTACTTTATTTGCCTTCGTTAAGTTTAATTTATTTCTACATGTTCAAAAAAATTCATCTCAGTATTTTCGACTATGAATAATAATGATAATGTCCTTATAAAGTGGATATTGTTTACATTTGTCACTTACAAACACACACACACTCATACAGCAGCAACAACAATAATAAACGAATGTTTGAAAAATATTCATTGTGTAAAATAACCGAGATTTTTTTGTATATTTTGTAATACGTACAACCCAATTTTTTCATTATGGCATCAAAACAAATCTTGCACGTTTATTATTACATTCAGTGGCAGGACATGTGAGAGTTGCAAGGCTGACTGAGCATCTCCAGCTCTGAGTGTTGGTTAAAAAGGAAGTTGGTTATTGCTGCTGCAGTTGTTGTTATTGCTGGCTATTGTTGACATTTTTATAAGGACAACAACAAACAATATGAATTGTTTGGTTGTTTTATTTGTGTGCTTATACAACAGCCCTTATCATGTCGAGATTCTGCTTTATTCTGTTGGAAGTGTTTTACTTTTTTTTTTACGCGTTTTTATGTTTTCAATTATTTTACGCACTTTATTTAAAATTAAGTGCTTGTCATTTTATTTCTCTCTGACATTCTTCATTGGATCCTGTTTTCGTTTTTATTTTCTGTGTATTTTTATGTGTATTTTTTATTTCGTTTTTTCTTAATTTCCATTTTGGGGTGTTTACAGTTAGTTGGCTGACGTGTGTGTGAGAGGTCCTTGTGATATAATAAGTGAGTGTTATGTCCTGCTGTAATAATTTGTTTTATAATGAGTATGTATGATATTTTTTACACTTGTTGTTGTTGTTGTTGTGTATGAACAATACATGCTTATGAATATCTAGGTATGTTTGTATATTATGCATATGGTTATATAGTGTTTGTATATTGTTGCATTCGTTTGTATGTATGTTGAATTCAAACATACTTGCAGCGTTAAAACGCCACAGGAAGAAATCACTTTGACACTTTGTCAATGGTAAATTAACATGCCTCATTGACAGCAATTTTTGTGTGGCAATATATTTTTTTATTACAACGTTTTTTTCGTTGGTGGTGTTGCGTTTAAGTGTCCTTGATTATTAAACTTTATACACTGTATCGAATATTTATCCCTAAGGCAATAAATAGCATTTAAGGGCATGTTTTTTATGTTCTAAGATATGTATTTCCCCCAATTAATAATATTATTAATAACGAACTGGTGTGTACAAACACTCTTGCTATTATTAAAATAATTTATATTGTAAATTCTATGTTTTAAAAAACAGATGGAAAGCTCATGACATATGAGCTGCTTGTCATGACTTCGAACACTCCAACACTGAAAATTTAAGTTAATTTAGATAATATTAAACCATAATACATCAGGTCCGAATCTTGGCAATACCTTTTTGAAGAGAACATTTTTTTAAGTTTTTGCTAAAACTTTCTTTTTAAATATTGAATTTCGAACTGATTAATTAATGTTGGCAAATGTTCAAATTATTAAACATTTCCTCTATGTGTCCTAGGTAGGGTTCCTTATTCCCGGACTTGTTACATTTCCGTTAAATATTAAAAAAAATATATTTTTTTAATACAAAATTAGGGCAAAAAATCGAATATTTTTCTAAAAAACGGTTGAAACTCAATAATGTTTTTATTTTTATTAAAAGATTTAAGACGTCCGACCAAGTCAAATCTGTAAAAAATGCGTAATTCGTTTCGAACCACACAGAGAAAACAGATTCGTTATGGCAACCGTATTCGTCGCCAATCGAATTTTGTCGGTTCACTTCATTCAATTGAAATTGCCCTATTATTCGGCTAATTTTAAGTCATTTCTTTATGAGACATCTTACACAGTGAAAACAGATTCATGATAGCAACCGAATTTGTTGCCAATCGAATGATTCGTTTGCACACATAGAATTTTTCGGTTCTATCACCAGAAAACCAGTTGACAAAGAAGAATTTCGGTTAAAGCAACCAAACTTTTGTTTCCTATTTTAACATTTTGTAGCCATTACTTGAAAATTCGGCCACTGAGGTAAAATCATTAGATTGTCAACAAATTCGGTTGCTATCACGAATCTGTTTTCTCTTTGTATTATACGTAAATATGTATCTGATCTGATTTTTCAATAACCGTCATAAAGAAAACAAGTAAGAGTGCTATATTCTGCTACGCCGAATCTTATATACCCTTCACCTTTGTCGTGGATGCATTAATTGCCCATTTTCAGCGTATAGCATCCTAAATATATCAAGAAAACTTTTAAAAATTTGACATTTAATTGCTGACGAACATATAATGTAAAAGTTACAAACGAAATTACAATCTTATATATACCCTTCTCACGAAGGTGAAGAGTATAAAAACAACAACGCCAAACGAAACGAAACACAAAAAAATAAAAAATACGCAAAGCAATGAAACCAACACACATCCAAACATATGTACGTTTTGTTGCTTTTTTGTCAAAGCATACAATAAATTGTCTGTTTTAGATGAAATTTTCAGAGGTTGTCTCGGATTTTTGCTCATATCTCCGTTATTTATGGACGGATTTTGCTGAATTTAAATAGGAAACTTCTCGAAAGCATGTCTGACAGAATTATTGAAGATTTGTATCCCGAAGATATCTGGGGTCTTCAGAAAATTGATTTCAACAGACAGACATACAGACAGACAGACAGACAGACAGACAGACAGACAGACAGACAGACAGACAGACAGACAGAGACAGACGGGCATGGCTTAATCGACTCCGCTATTTATAAGGATCCAGAATATATATACTTCATATGATCGGACTAATGTTAAGGGTATAATTAGAGCTATAAACTTATTATATCTTCCTGAAGTTTACGATTATATCCATGAACGAAAATATAATTGTTTTTGTCAGCTACTCATGTAATTGGAAATTGGAATCACATGCTCTTGTATATTTCTCATTTTAAAATTACTTACTGTTATTTAGATTATAATTAATCTGCAACTGAGATGTTACTTATAAATATTAAGCACAATAATTAATATCCATTAAACTTACCATTAGACGATGGTTGATTGAATTTATATAATGTCAAATAAAATATTTTCGATTTCCATAGTTTTTAATCTTTTATATATACCGAATATATTTTAATGGTTATTTTCTCTAACCATTAATATCCATAGAAGTTTTAATGTTAGGCTCCTTAACAATTCCTTTAAGAGCTTAAAATTTTAATTTATAAGTCGACTTAATGGAAAACTAAACTATTCTGGTTTAAATAAACATTTTTTTGTTTTTATCACGCAGAGAAAATTGGTTTGGTAGTGATATCTGAAATAATTGCTAATCAGATGATTTAGTGTAAATTAACATATTTTTCTTTTGTTGCTGAAAAATTTTAAATGGGATGACATGAATTCGATTATTTAAATCGTAATTCTTTTATGTCAACTTGTTTTCTGTTATTAGTATTGAAATCATTCGATTGACAACAAATCACAACGAATCTGCTTTATCTGTGCAGAAATAATACCATAGGGTAACATAGAGACGAGACGGAATTGTCAAAAACCTAAGTCTGTTGTCAAAAACCTATCTCTTGCAACAACAAAATACATATTAGTCAATGTATTTTGTTGTTCTATCAGACATATGATTTGTTGTTTTTTTTGTTTGACAATACGCAGTGTCTCTTCTCTATGTATAATTCTCTATGAATAAAACTGTAACATTAAAATCTTATAGCGAAATTCCCAAAATTTCTCAATAAAATTTTAAAAACATATGCCCGGAAAAATGTTTCCAATTATGAACCCTAGTCCCAGGCTACATGTAAAGCGTGATATAAAAAATTATTCTCGTTTTGGGAAATTTCACATTGTTATTAGAGGGGCTCCATGACCCAAAATATTTTTTGTGTAGCCCTTTACTTCACCACAATAGCACTGGGTTTTATGAAGCTATCTTTTTTGGTAGCCACCAAATCCATGACCCATAGGATCTTTTTGATAGCCTCTAACTTCATCACAACAGTCACTGGCTTTTTATGAAGTCCTGTTTGGTAGCCATCTAATGCCTTCCGATACACTTCTATATATTGAGTAATTCACAAAGTACAATCTCAGAGGTCTCGTCATAGATAGGTCATGTCGTAGATATTATCTAAGACTATCGTCGAGTAATAGTCTATTCTGTTATTTACCCCTGCACAGAATAGGTTAGTTTAGGTTACGTGGGTTGCTCGCAAGTTAGCGAGTTCACTCGGAGGCCTTGTGGCCCATTGTGATACCCTTAGAATTACCATTCCCTTATTTTCAAATTTCATACATAAAGGAAGAATGGTTGCCCACCCTAATTTCGTTGACTATGTGCTTCTTGTGATCACCATGAGAACCAGCCGGTTCTTCTAATAAATCTGATCATATTTACTAGTGGCACATCTCTGAGACAGTCCAGATCATGGAAAAGAGCTCTAGCAAGATTTAGTAGTCTATGATCTTGTAAGGCTGGGCAGTCACATAGAAGGTGTTGTACCGATTCTTCCTCCTCCTCATCCAAACAAGTTCTACAATAGCTATAACGTGGGTAACCCATACGTTCCGACATGCGTCCAATCATACAGTGCCCAGTGATTATACCCGTAAGAAGCCTGATCGAATTTCTACTAAGAGACAAAAGAGTCTTAGTCCTATTCTCTGTCAGAGTGGGCCAGAGCAATCTGGATATTCTACAATATTTGACCACCTGAGTTCCATCTCACTCAAAGCCCATTCATTTATCAATTTTGATACGTTCACCAAGGGAGTGTGAATATCCCTTTGCGCAAGAGATACGTCCAGGGACGACCCGTTCGTTGCGCATTAGTCGGATACTTCATTTCCCCGGATGCCCTCATGTCCTGGGATCCATATCAACTCGACGTGATGTTGTGTCAGTTGTGCCAGTGATTGGATGCAGTTGAGAAGACATTTCCACTTAATAAAGTTGGAATTAAGAGCCTTGATTGATGCAAGGCTGTCAAAGTAAATATGTATAGTCGAATTTTCGAGATTCAGTTCCCGGATTCTTCTCGCCGCTGTATCGATGGCATATATCTCAGCTTGGAAAACCGTGCAGGTATCCGGAAATCGAAGAGACAGCAAAAGGTCCAGTTCATCGGAGAAAATTCCTGAGCCCGTGCCTCTTTCTGTCTTTGAACCATCAGTGTAGACTGAGATCACGTCGTCTCTTAGGACAGTGTTCGCGGCCCAGTCAACCCTTGTCGGTATCTTGATCCTAAACGTCCTATCAAAATTCGGTGTAGGTACCAAGTAATCCGTTTCTTGCCCCATGTATGGCCTGCCTATCTTCTGTAGGATGGTGCCGTGACCAATACGATCATGCTTCAGTCCGCTCGACTGATTGAATCGTAGAGCAGAAATGCATTTGATATATATATCAAGGGGAGTTATATTTAGCATCGTCTCTAGACTGACTTGAGGGGTGGAATTCATAGAGCCAGTAATTGCAAGACATGCAACTCTTTGTACCTTAAGCCTAGTACTCTGTTCATACTTGCGAAAAATGATAGTTTTTTCATGCGAAAAATTTTGTATGGAACAAATGATCAGCTGTTGGTTTTAATTTCGTGCGAAAGAACTGCTGCTTATGTTATTTCGTGTGGAAAAATAAGGTTGCCAGATGTATTTCACATGTTTTTCACAATAAGAACAGAGTACTACTTTTGCGAAATTATTTCGCATATATTTCATTCCAAATATTTTCTATGTAATTTGACAGCATTTCGCACGAAATTTTGAACAGAATACTAAGCTTTATTTAGAGTAGAGAGGTGAGTCTTGGTGTCCACCGCTCTCCACCAAACAAGAGCCCCATTTTCAACTATAACACCACCTTGTGGTGCGCCCCTTGTCACAACTTTCCTTGTCCTACCAATTCCCATATTAGAGTTTATGGCCCTGCTCTTAAGCATATTTTCGGTCCAATTTTTTATCCGCTGATCAACACCTAAGTCACCCAGTGCATCAACTATTATTAAACGCACCCTCTATATTCAAGAAAGATGCCATAACATACTCTTTTTTGTCAAGTGTCCCCTCTATAGTTCCAACAACGTCATGCAAGGCTATCTCCACCGACCTCCCTTTAAGGTATGCGTGTTGTGCCCTACAGAAATTGTCAGGGGAGAGGATGCCTCTGACATGGATATCGTTCATTCTTTCCAGTGTTTTCAATAAAAACGATGACAGACTGATCGGTCTATAGTCCTTGGCGGTACTATGGTTTACCTTTGCCGCTTTGGGGATAAATACCACTTTAACCTCTCTCCATTCTTTAGGAATGTATCCTGTTTCCAGGCTGTTCCTAAAAATCATAATAAGCCATGGCATGATGGTTGAAATGGCACTGGAGATTTATAGGGCTTAAAAGATGACACCGCCCACGAAATTTTCTCCACGCTAACAATGGAGCTAACTAATTCACTTATGTGGATTTGGGAAGCTGCAAGGTGCTCCGAAGCGGAGCCCTCATTTTCATCATCCCTACAACCGGGAAAGTGTTGTAGGGATGATGAAAATAAGCAGTTCCAAAGTTTCGGCACTACTTTCAGTAAAATTACCATCCGGTTTCATCAGGAATCCCGGCGTATCAGGGTCCTTGGATAGTACCTTACCTAGACGCGATGCCTCAGTGGTACTCTCCAGTTCCTCACAGAAACGTTTCCAAGATTCCTTCTTTGCCTGTCTGGTTTCCCTCTTGAAAGTGTTGAAGCTTTGACGATAGTCATCCCAGCTTAACGGGTCTTGGTCCCTGTTTGCCTTATTAGAATAAGAATAAGAAACCATTATGCCCGCCTAGCCCCGATTTGCTAGGGAAACCCCCTTCAATCCAATAATGTGTCCTCCTTCTAGCATACCATCGCAAAGTAAGAACCATATATTAACCAAACAATTATTCCCAACATATACCTCATACCAGGTAACAATCACAATGTCAACCCATTATACTCACCGAGTGTGTATATAGATGTAACATGACCTTACTCGACCTTATCTCATAAGAGAATAAGGTCTTATCCGATATCACAAAAAAAGTCAAACCACACAAACACCTCCTCAAACACTCAAAAACACAAATGAGGATTGCGTTAATCTCTGAACGTTATCACCTTTTACCTTTAATATTTGAGGTGAGAGTCCTATCAATAACAACCCGAAGGAATTTCTGATCATTTGAGAATTCAATGGCTGACCAATTCCAAATTAAGTCAACTAGCAATTTGCATCCTTTACGTTTCACCACCCAGTCACAGAGTTTTGTAACATTTAGTCATTCTCGTCTGCAGCCAAAAAACATTACCATTTTCAAAACTCCAATTTCAAAGTTTTTAAATTTTATTAAACGAATTCTAAAAACTTAAGAATGGCTCTTTAAGATTTTGTTAAGGATATACACGAGAATACAAGCTTAAACGAATTTGGAATTTAAGGATTTCAGGAAAACTATAAAATCTCAAAAATTCCTAAAATTTCACATTGAAAAAGGTAATGTCCTCCAATTAACCAAATTTAAAGGGCATTTGAATTTTCTTAATTAGACTTAGAATTATTATAAAGTCTACTACATGTATAACTTGTAAAATATTACTTCAAGTCCATAAACATAATGAGGGCCTTCATTTGGTCACCACGTAATAACTGTAAATAAAGCAACCTTTTAATAAATTGTTTATTAAACAAGTGCCATGTGTCACTTTCGTTACATTTGCAATGTAAACAAAACAAGTGTGAAATTATGTCTGTCTACGGAAATACTGGTGATGGTGGTGGGAAACGTACTATTTTCTAAAAAACAAAAAGAATGAAAATATAATTCACTCAAAACAAGTACTCTAGGGACAACTATCAAAAGAGATTTTGTAACATTTTTATAAATTAATCTTCCTTTCTTGCCATCACTCCAAATAAAACACAAAATTTTGCTGAATATTTTCAAAAAAAAAAAAAAAAAAAAACAGAAGAATAAAGCTTAACATTATCAAAACCCTAGAGAGTTTTTCAAATCAAAATCCCTGTTAACGGGGAAAACAAATAGAATGGAAAGGAATTGTTAAAAAATGACAAAACAATTATTTATGTGTTTGTTCATCGAAAAAATACGAGCTCAATCGTAGATGGGACAAGATTTAAAAAAATAAAAAAGAAGTTCTCACATTTCTAGTACTTTTTTTGTTGTTTGGCAAATATTAATCTTTTTGTATTGACTTAGGACACACGTTTAAGATCAAATTTTCCATGTTTAACATCAAATTACTCATTAATTTTCAGACGACAACAACACATTGTCTTGTTCTCACATCAGCAGCAGCAGCAGCATCAGCAGCAGTAACACAAAAATCACAATTTAATCCTTTTTATGATGATCTCCAACACATGCAGTAGTTTTTAGAAAACAAAATGCACACATTCATTCACTCACTCGCACTAAACCCCTACACCAACAAAATCACATTCAGTTGTTTTAAATTTCGCTCACACAGCCCAGCATTTATTTTAAAAATATACCACCAATACCGCTGCAGCGGAAACAAAGAAATTTGTCATTTTTGTTTGTTTTCACTTTCCAATATTTTCCCTCCCCCTTTAATTATTTTTAACTTGACACAACAACAGCTAGAAAAAAGAAAAGACAAGTTTTTGGGATTAACACTCTTTACCTTCAGTTAACTTAAACATTTGTCATTTTTATATTGCGCTATTCAGAATTCGTGCTCTTGTTTTTGAACATGAAACTTATGTTTTATTACAAAATTCAAAATCCAAAATCCAATACCCGTATTATTTTAACTCCATACACACAAGTCACGTGTTTCTGCTCAAGTTCATAGTACGAGTACACACAATACATTTAGTTTTATGTATTTGATTATTATCAATTGATTTTATTTATGTTCGGTTAATTCCTTTAAGATCTAGTTTTTACGAGATTTACTTATATTCGTTTATTGTGTAAATTTTTTTTAAAAATTATGTTCTGTCATATGTTAATCTAGGGTATTTTGAAGATTTTTACGAAATGTTAATGGTACGTAAACCATGTCGTAAAAGTGGCTGACATTTGACTTAGCTAATAATAAATTGTTAGGCAATGTTAGAATTGGACTAAAAATACAATTTATGACATAAGAATTAGACAAATAATACAGGCCACAGTGGGGAGAATCAAAATTTTTTTGGAAATAAATCTGGCAGTTATAAACGGCTGGTCTGGCTGTCGTGGGTGTAGTCAAGAAGTATTCGAGTTTAAGTTAGTAAAATGAGCTTAGAAATGCTCTATGGGGGCTCAAATTTGTTATATCTAATAATTTCAAAATTTGAATTTAAAAATTTGTCTATACCTTGGTCCGCTTTTTTAAAAATATAGGTCGTACTTTTGGACCGAATGGACTCCAATTTTATGCCGGTCGCACTAGTTGTTTAGAAATGCCAGATTTACTTCCGAACAATTTGGATTCTGCCCCACTGTGTAGGAGTGGAGTTTGTAAAGGATCCATTAGTTTTAAGTTTTAAGTGGGCTGTTCTTTTGTAATTTGTTTTTATTTAACAACATATCTGTGGTCCTAAGTAGTTGCAAAAAAAGTATATATTTTGTGGATCTAAGAAGATAGAGCTTTGCTCATCTGTTTGTTGAATGCAGGGTAGGAGCTAGAAATGTTGCTTAAATACCAGTTGTGAGAATCAAATTTACAACACATGTTTATCCATACAACTCCAGTTAAAATGTAAAGCTACGTACACACGGTTGTCAAATTTTACAATGTTGTCAGATCTGGCAATGTGCTCGCAATGTACTGCCAATGAAATATTATTAGCAAAAGGTAAATAGTCAGTTTAGACGATTGTAAGAAAACCTTACAATTTCATTGTCAGACAATTGTCAAACAATAAATTTATCTGCCAACAAAAATTGTCAGTTCACACGGTTGCTTCACTTTTGTTTATTTTAAATACATATGCACAGTGTTGCCAATAGAAATTATTTATCTGATAATGATGCCATTGTCAGATGCATAAACTTCGCACATATGACAATAAAAAGTTTCTGACAATGATCTTACAATGATCTGGCAATGGCAACGTAAGGTGTTTACACGATTGTCAGATGTGTGACAATAGTATTGTCTTACAATGTACTGACAACACTTTTTATGGCAACGTTGTAAGACAAACATTGTAAGTTCACACGGTTGTTAGACATTTTGTGAACATTTTTCTGACAATATTGTACAATCGGACAACCGTGTGTACGTAGCTTAACATAACCTAAATGACAGAACGCAGAATATTGTAATTAAGAACAAATATTTATTAGTGAATTGGGTTTGTGCTGATGTTTACAAGACCCAAAAATACTACTCTAACATCTTGAAGCACACCGATCGACCCAGAATCACTTTCTGAGTCCATATAAACCTTGTGTGCAAAGTACAGGCCTCAATTTTGAAGATATTTCAATCCATAATTGACCAGTGCACATAAGGCCCGCTTCTGAATATATCTTAAACGAGCATTTATAAATCTTTTAAAAATGTAAATAAATCACGTGATCTAATTTCATGGCGATCGGTTCATAATTAGTCATAGCAACTATATAAGGCCCACTTCAGAAAATTACTCTCGGAAAACAAAATTATAGAAAATTATATATGAGCAAACCCAGTGTAGGCTATAAAGTAGGCGGCTTGACCGACTATACTTTATTATTTGTTTGTTATAAAGAAGGGTGAAGGTTGATTTGGTCCTGGCGCACTAAATGCGAACGAACATTTTCTTTCTTATTTTATATTGAAAACAACAAATAAATTTGAATCTTTTTTTATTGTTTTCAATAAAAATGAAAGAAAATGTTCGTTCGCATTTAGTGAGCCAGGCCCTTTAACTTGTTCGAATAATTCAATCACACTTTAAAACTAGAGTTTCCAAAAAACCAAAGAATTTCAAAACCGCGGTTTCGGTTTTAAAAAATTGAAAACCGATCGGATTCGGTTCGGTTTTGTGATAATTTATTAACTATTAAATCAGTTGATAATATAGGAACTGCTAAACAAATTTAATGTTCAAATTTGACGAGTGTTTACGAGGATAAAGGAAAATTGGTACTTTTTCTTTTAATGTATTAAACTAGTTAAAGTTGGCTAATATGCTTCTCAGTAAAGAAATAATCAAGAATAGGGGGCTCAATTGTATTATGATACCAAAAATGGAGAACTAAACCAAACTAAGGAGTACTTTTCGATCTTCAATCAGGAAATTACTTTGAAATTTCAAAATTGAAAGTGGTTTAAGTGTGAAAAATTTTTACTTTTTCTTCTAATGGTACTTTTTATTATAATAAATTATTTAACTTGTTGTATATACATAACAGTTGGCTGATATGCTTCTGAGTTAAGAAAGAATCAAGGATAGAGGGCATAATGATATTGAGGTAACAGAAACTATTACTGAAATTTCTATAATAATGAAGCTATAAGCAGGATATTAAACACACATGATCCTGACTGAGTTAAAATACAAAAAAAGAATTGCAGGCACTTTTTCGAACTAGTAGTACTTTTTGAATATTTTATAACGATGGACCTAGAAACGCAAATTCAAAACGGATAATTAATGTTACCATTTCTTTATTGTAAAGGTACTTTTTGAATATTTTATAATAATAAACCTTCAAATTAGGCACAAATGATTCTGAATGAGTTAGAATTCACGAAAGGTAATTATAGTGGTACCTTTCTTTTGTATTTTCTATAATAATGGACGCAGAAATATGAAATTAAACATTCACGATGCTGAGTAGGAATACAAAATCTGGGTCTTTATGGTATTGTTTTTATTCTAATAATACGTTTAGAATGAGATACAATCCACATTACAATGAATCAATAAACATGAAACTAGATACATGTTTACCTGAATTAGTATTAATTTACAAAGGGAAACTTAATAGTACTATTTCTTTATTCCAATTGAGATGGCGAAGCGCACCGGGTCAGCAAGTACTGCATACTTTTATCGGATATTTGAAAATAACTAAGACTTTCTTACAAAAAATTTTGCATTATTTAGCCTGCTACATCATCTGAAGGAATTTTTGTAATACAATTTAAAAAATTTAAACAAATCTTAAGATATTTTCACCGATCTATGTTTAGAGGTATTGGATGAATAATTGGATGAAAAAGTTTATTTCTCATTTCTAAATTTTGAATTTTTCTAGTGAAAATAGATTAAAAGGGAAAACCGAAGAATAATTGTCGGTTTCGGTTTTAGGCCTTGAAAAACCGCGGTTTCGGTTAAAACCGAATTGGAAACTCTAGCTTGGACTATTAAAAACATACAAGGCTAAAAAGGTTATTGACAGGAACGCTGCTAAAAATTTAGAGACCAAAAACAGAGCACGGAAATTGAAGTCAATTTTTAAAAAAAAAAAAAAATATTCTTGCTGCATAATGGATGACGAAACGTATGTTCTGGCAGATTTGTCGCAACTTCCTGGACAGTACAGAGATATTGGACTCTTGTTAAAAGGGAATTGAAGAGCACAAAAAAGTTATCCAAAAGAGTGGTAGATTTTAATTTTAAACTATAAAAACTTTAATGGAAGGGTTTCCGAAAAAGGTTCAAAAAAATAAAAATATTTTTATACCCTACACCACCATAGTGGGGAGGGTATAATGGATTTGTGCAGATGTTTGTAACGCCCAAAAATATTAGTCTAACATCCACCTTAAAGTATACCGATCGACTCAGAATCACTTTCTGAGTCGATTAAACGGTGTCCGTCCGTCCGTCCGTCTGGCTGGCTGGTTGGCTGTCCATGTAAACTTTGTGCGCAGAGTACAGGTCGCATTTTTGAAGATATTTCGATAAAATTTAGTACATATCATTTTTTCTGCGCAAGGACGAACCCTATTGAAACTGCCTGAAATCGGTTCATTATTTCACCTAGCCCCCATACAAATGTCCTACCAAAATTGGACTTTATCGGTCATAAATGTTAAATTTATATATGTATCTACACAAGTTTTTCTCTAAATAAGTTTTGTATATGCAGAATTCATGTCACCTAGTTTTATGATGATCGGTCCATAATTAGTCATAGCTCCCATATAAGGCCTGCTTCCGATAATCACTTTAACGATCATAAATCTCCTAAAAATGTTGGTATACACATAAAATGCAACATAAATAAGTTCCATATAGACATTAATCACACTTCCTAATTTCATGGTGATCGGTCCATAATTGGTCATAGCTCCCATATAAGGCCCACTTCCGAAAATCGCTCACGAATATAAATTATTGAAATTTTGAAAGAAAAATGTTTTTGCTCATTTTTTAGTGTAGGGTATTATATGGTCGGGCTTGACCGACCATACTTTCTTACTTGTTTCTTTTGTAAATTGTAATAATAATTGCATCTGTTAGTAACAACAAAGGTACCTACCTACCCCTATTAACTACTGGAGTAGTCTACTGTATACAGTATACTGTTAGTTTGTTTCTACTATAAAGTTGAAAAGTTACAAACCTCTTTAGTTAATGTCTGAATCTGCACAGATTGTAATAGAAATGTATGGAGTTTGGTTGTTCTTCTCAATGGTCGCATATTGTCTTCGATGACGATAGTACAGGTCGCTAAAATCAAATATAAGAAAAGCTTGAAGATTGTTCCTGAACATAGCCTTGCATTCATAATACCATAACCGTGTTTTTAAACAAGAACAATTAGGTGTCATCATTATTAGATAAAAGAGCAGATTGGTCATCCCCGCTCATAGTTCTTTTTTTCATCACCTTTGTAGACTTTGAGGAAAATAGTTCCAAATCCATATAATAACGGTGGCATTCTTGGAAACGTCTACAGATTCTGTAACCTTGACTACATTCCTGTTCTTTTACTGAGTTGTAGAATTTTCAAGATTTCATTTGGATCAGATGCTATGGCGGAAATCTTGGCAAAAGATCTCGACAATAGAGAATATGTGATCTGAAGATAATATTCAACTTGAATCATTTCTCCGGGAATATTCTTTTAGGAATTATTATTTATTAAAATCGTATTTCATACTCGAACTAAGAACATTTCTACCCACTTTTAGGATTACTTTTTCGCATATTTTAACATTTCTTTCGTCTCAATTTTCATTTTTTATAAATCCTTGTCACCCCTTGTTTTTGTTTTAAAGTTTCAACTGGCAGCGAGGCTAATAATCATTACCACCACCAATGGTGAAAGAAGTCAGTAGCATACAACTGACACGCATAACAGAGACCCTCAGGATACTTGATTGTCTACAGCAAGAGTGAGGTGTCGGAAACGTATGTGGTAACAGCACTGGCAACCAAAATAAAAAAAAAAACAGAAATGAAACACAGAATGTGGGTTTTATGTTTATTTCGCCTGCTTTTATTTTGTGTCAAAGGAAAACACCATAAATGGCAAATTATGGTTTTAAATAATTTTTTAAAACAAATTTACTGATAAATTTAATTTTGGTCTCTTCATGTTTTCGGGTAAATGTTGGATGGAATGGGTGACACCTCAGGGGGGCATACAATAAAAATGAAAGCAAAAGGGTTGTACATTATAAATTGATAAATTTGTGTTGTTGATAATTTTGTCATAAGGATTATTTTTATTGCAAAGAAAATCTAAAGTTAAATTATGTATACGATTGTTTGTATGTCTTTAATCTTATTTTCAAAGAATTTAATTTTCAAGCTTAATTTTTCATTAAAAATGCTTTCCCACTGTGTGCTAGCGAAATATGTGTCATTTTTAATTTAACTTTATTGGCTTAAACAAATACACAAGAATTGATTGATTTATTATTTTCAATTAAATGTATACGATTAAAAGTTAAGCTTAACAATTTCTAATGTTTCATGCATAAATTTGTTAGGACATACAAGTGTACAAATAACAACAACTACGACAACCACGACATTCTACAACATCATTTTTATCCTGCTCCCCAGCTAATTTAGAATGAAAAAAAAAATGTAAAAGGACATTAACATTCAGTTTTACATAAAATTAAAATAATATAAAAAACTCAAACAAAACAATGTAAATCCTTAAATATCCTTGTCTAATAAAAAACATAAAATACAATAAGATTACAAATACGACAGGACAAAAAAAGGAAAACCAAAACTGTGAAAAAAAAATTAAAAGCAATTGGGGGTATTGGAGAAACAAAAACGCAATTCTTATGGCGATAAATATAAAATGATAAAATTACAAAAAAAAACTCTTTGTATCTTATTAAGAAATGAGTGTACAATGAAACATTGGGGAAAAAGTAATATTAACTTTAATAAATAAATAATGATATACAACACTAAAGTAATTTTTTGGTGAACACAGTTTTTTTTTTTGTTGAAAACTTGTTGATATTTTTCATCCATATCTCGAACAGTTATGTATCGGTAGCTGATTATCAAAAAGAAATTCACCTAATATTTTATCAATTTTTTGATGTAAACACCGCTACTAGATTCCGCAAGTGAGCCCGTGGAATGTTCGTTCGCCCATATCAGCCTTGATTCATAGATGTAGTCTTAAGGTCTTCCTTGAATCATACATTTCAAAACGAACGTGGTACTCCACAAATCCGTCTATTTTCAGATAGCGAAGTTCCGCTCTTTGCCAGTGAATCTGCGATGTGATTGAACGGTGCGACTTGATGACCTGATATCCATTAGAGTCCAATTATGAAATGTCTCGTATAATAAGCCATAAATAACAGCCGCATATATCCGATATCATAATTAGAAACCGATTGAGACACTATGCCCTAGATGCGTTTTCAAAGGATTATATGCAAGCAACATCCATTCGCCTTGAATACCCAGCTGGAGAATTAACTCTGAGCTCTATATATTGCCCACCACGTTTTTCGATGACCAAGGAAAAATTTTAAGAATTCTTTATAACACTAGGAGATCGGTTTCTGGTATGTGGAGACTACAATGCCAAACACACATATTGGGGTTCGCGATTGGTGAATCCCAGAGGTAGACAGCTGTATAAAGCTCTAGTTGATCGCAAAAATTGCTTAGATTTCATGTCTCCTGGACACCCAACTTATTGGCTAACTGATTCTAGAAAAATTCCTGATCTAATAGACTTCGCCATATGTACAAATATTAGTCGAAATACAGTATCTACAGAAATATCCTATGATCTATCTTCTGACCATTCTCCTGTAATTATTACTTATTGCGAGAGACCCAACAACCCAATATTTCCTAAGGACTCTTTGTATTTTAAGACAAATTGGCTAAAATGTAGGAAATATATCAGCAGTCATATCCACACAAATCCTAATTTACAGTGTGAGGAAAACATTTTCGGCTCTGGAACACTTTAGGTGCCAAATCCCTCCAAAAACTAATACGCCTATTTCAAATTCGGATATTGAAAGACTTCTTTTCGAAAAGAGAAGACTCAGAAGAGAATGGCAACATAATAGATCACCTACTGCAAAGCAGAGGCTGTCCACAGCAGTACGAAAACTGAAAAGATCCCTTCATTTAGAAGAGGATCGCATAAACGAAAATTATATTAAAAGTTTGACGAGCACAAAATACTCAAATTTCTCTCTTTGGAAGGCAACGAGGAACATTAAGCCAACGGTAGAGGCACAAAACGCTTTAAGAAAAGCTGACGGAACCTGGGCACGAAGTGCTATAGAAAAAGCAACAGTATTTGCTGAATATTTAAGTGAAGTATTTCAACCTAATTCCACGGCAAATGAGTTCGAGCTCGAAGAATTTCCGGTTTCAACAATGGCTAATGCAGCCCAATTCGATATTGGTCCTGAGGATGTTAATAGAATAATTAAAAATAAATTGAACTTGAAAAAATTACCGGGATATGATTTAATAACTCCATCATTGATTAAGAACCTACCAAATGTGGCAATAATTGTGCTTTCTACACAGAAAAAAATGGTAACAGGTACTAAGTAATTAAAAAAATTTGTTTGAAATGTGATTTAAATTTTCAATTATTTTTTTATTTAATATGTTTTTCTTAATACTCATACCAACAATTTATTTTAGATATTTATTAACAATTTCAGTTGTTAAAATTCAATGGGAATATTATATTGAAAGTAACAAAAATTAATGTGTCAAAAAAAGATAAATAAAAATTAAAGAAAAATATACACATTTTTTTGTTTCATAAAAAATATATATTCTTTAATAAATTATAAAGAATTGGAGTATTCTAGATGGTAAGTTTAATATGAAAATGTAATCTATCGGTATAGGCCAAACAATTGGGCATAAATTTTATACACAAAACTTTTTTTCAACAGGATTTCAAGTGGACTCTTTTCGTCATCAAATGCGTCGAGTGTAAAAGGACCTCATTCAAGAAGAATACTGGAGGAACAATCTGTATAACCGTAGAGGGGGATATTGATCATAGTACTGGTTCAAAAGGTGAGTAAATGGATATATACATGCTTTTACTTTGTATTTGAAACTTATATGTATAAGTTATTATTATAATAATTTGTAAATTTGTTTATTGTAATAAAAAAAAAAAAACAATTAAAACCATCAAATTGCATTTTTTATTAAAGCTATTGCAGATATTCTATATATAATTAACTAGTAACAATACAATTATTCAATATTACAAAACCTATTGTTACAATTTTACTATTGAGTGTCAACAAATTTGTTGTTCAATTTCGCAAACTCATTGTTAAAACTTATTGTTGAGAGTTAACAATTTTAAGTAACAAAGAAATTGTTTGTATCTACAAAATCGGTTGTTGGTGCGTTTTTAATTAAAAAATTAATTGTATTGACGAATATGGTAATTAATATGACAATTGATTTGTCGTAATTTTTTTCTGTGTACATTGTTTAATGCGATCTTGAAACTTGGAATTTATCCAAAAAATTTGAAAATTTCTCAAATTATAATGATACCGAAACCGGGTAAAGATTTAACCCTGCCATCTTCTTATATACCTATTAGCCTACTCACTTGTTTGTCGAAGCTGTTCGAGAAAATATTCCAGGAAAAGATCATACGTTTTTTGAATGATGGAAATATTATCCCAGTACACCAATTTAGTTTCCGTGAACATCATGGCACCTTTGAACAAGTCAATCGTTTAACTGGAGAGATAAGAAAATCTTTTGAATTAAAGAAATATTGTTCTGCCGTCTTTTTAGATGTTGCCCAAGCTTTTGACAAGGTATGGCATAAAGGTCTAATACACAAAATCAAATGTTTACTACCACTATGTACTCATAAATTGCTGGAGTCTTATATATCGAATAGACTTTTCAGAGATAAGTTCAATGATTATGTGACGAGAGAATACAAGATTACAGCTGGCGTTCCACAGGGAAGTGTTTTAGGACCTACGTTATATTTGATTTACACCTCTGACTTGCCTACGTGCGATAAATTAACAATCTCTACATTTGCAGATGATACCGCCATTATTAGTTCACACGAAAACCCACGAAACCCACCGCAGTCTGATTATGTCACCTACCTTGGTATTCATCTTGATAGACGGCTTACTTGGCGCCGTCACATAGAAACCAAGAGACTTCACATGAAGCTAAAAGCCTCTAGCTTTCATTGGTTAATCAGTGATCAATCAAAATTAAGCCTTGAATATTAAGTCATCCTGTATAAGACCGTCTTAAAACCAATTTGGACGTATGGAATTCAATTATGGGGAATGGCTAGCAACACCAGTATTGATCTTATACAGAGGGCCCAATCTAAAATTCTTAGGACCATGACGGGAGCACCATGGTATATAAGAAATGAAAACATCCACAGGAAATTAGATGTGACATTGGTAAAGGAAGAGTTCAAGAAAGTCCGTGAGAAATATATTGTTAAGCTGTAAAACCATCTCCATACCCTTGCAAGACAACTTGTGCAGATCCAAACCCGATCCAGGCTGCGTAGAGCTGATCCCCGCTAAGATGAGTGCCAGTTAAACATTTAGGCTCTCTTGTTGGAGAGCAACTAGTTTTAATTTTAGTTATAAGATTTAAATACTTATTGTAAGGCCTATAAAAGGCAGATTCAATAAATTAATAAAAGCGTTTAAAAAAATATATATATCCGATAAAACATTTATTTATGACTATAATTTCAGTGTGTAAAACACTGCGTTCATAAGGAACATCGATGAAGACCTCAAATATACACTTCTGTGGAGTTTGTAATCCTCAGCTTATACATTCGCGTTCGACGCTTGGGAGATGAAGGTCTGGGAATGCAATACTCAATACTTTTTGACCGAGATGGCTCCACATTGTCAAGTACGATCACATATACAAAGTTTCTTCGGTTTCATGAACTCGTAGAATTGACAGAGTTTAGATCAACTCCTAGGCCATATGCTCAACCAGCAACCAATTCATCATGGTGTGGATTTCCCCCCAAAACATGGACCATACATTATTAACTGTTATTCGAAGAGCCATTTCATGGGGATAATTTTCCAAGTCCTTCCTGTGACTCATAATGTTTAAAGTTTCTTTGGACACTCTAGATTGAGAAATGAGAATCTCCGACAATTTCGAATCCAGGATAACTACTAGATATATTGCAATTTCGGTTAAAGTAAGTTTCTCTTCATGAAAATGAGGCAGTGGAAATGTGGGGTCTTGTATCTTCTCGTAAACAATAAAAGTTCACTTTCGGTGCTCCAAGCACTAAGGGATCGCATTCATGTTCCCCAGATATGAACTGTCGTAAAACCCATATATAGTAATGAGTTCAAGGCGAGTTTACATAAAAGAGAAGATAAAACTGGCATATGAAAGTTACAGTGAATTGATCGACACCAGGCCCAATAACAGTCGATGTGATTGAGAATAACGTTATTTAAAGATCCCTCAATTGCAGCAAAGCTACTAATTTGTACTCCGAGCTAAAAGAATTTTCTCAATGTAACTATAAGAGAGTTTAAAAGAGTCTCAATAGATTTTCTCTTCATATAGGAATGTTGAGCTGCAGATAGTATATTAGATCCAATCGATATTCTTGAATGTACTTCGATTACCCTTTTCATAATCTTCAAAAGAAAGTAGGAAAGACTTATTGGTCTATAGTTATTGTCTTTCGTATGAGGGATACGAATTTGGTATTTTGTCCATGTTTCCGGAACTCAACACAGGTTCTTAAAATCCAACTGCAGACTGAACTGCAGATTCGATGATTTAAAAGGGTCAAACTTATTGTCCGAATCCTAACTCATTAAATGTTTTGAATGGAAAAAGATAGTATCAACCAACCTATTTTTTGTGGTTTCCACAACGACTCTTAACCATAGATGACAACTAGATAGATCGAAGAACCTAAGTCTGTTGTCATTTATGTAAAAAGAGAGAAATTTTGTTAAATTTTCTTTATTGACATTTCTCTCTTCTTCCCTTATATGTATCTATTCTATACTTTTAACATGGACAAATTTAATCTAAAACTTCAGTTATTAATTCCACAAAATTTTAATTTTCAAAATAACTTTTCTGTTGGCCATTGTTATTGCAAGTAATTTTCAACTGTCAATTACAATGTCAAACATTTAAGTACCCGCCTGGCACTCATAGTGTTCATAATTTATAACCGATTATTGCATACATGTCAATAAAATTTTTAACGCATTTTATCAACAGGGTCACAGATGTTTTTATTTTCCACTTACACGTACATAAATTGCAATTTTAGCAACTTCCAAAGACTAAAACAACTCGTAATACACATGATTGGTCATAGACACTTAAAATATACGAGTAACAAATACTGAATACATATTGTAAGTACACAGAGTAATCGTTGTTTCAATATGAAATATAAAAAAAACAACCAAAATTGTTAAATATTACATGACACCCTTAAAAATACAAATATGTATGTACATAAAAATAATTGTAATTTTACGTGTTTTAACCCAAAAAGGAATCGTTTTTGCTGAAACTAAATAAAAATTGACCCCTCAGCTAAATGTGACACCCATATTAGTGAAGAGAGGAAAGGTGAATATGAGGGGTGGTAGACTCACTTAAAAGGAGGACATGCATATAAAAAAATATACAAAAAGGAACTACATAACAGGGGATCTCTTTGTTTTTGCTATTTTTCACTTCTTTTTGAACAAAACAGACATAAACTAACAAGTCGTTATTAATCTTTTAATGAAATTAAGGTGTACAACATTTAAACTTTTGTTATTTGCCTTTTGTAAACTAGACAAATTTTTACTGATGACTTACATTATACGTTGTTACAAGTTCATATGGATTTTGGTAGAAATGAACAGATATGTTAGAGAATTTATTCATTGGAAAAATATCGATCTTCAACACGCAGAAAAAAAATATATTTGTGCATTGTTATTGTAACCATTTCAAGATTTTTAACAATATTATAGTCACAGTAACTATATATATGATAGTGGTAACAATAATAAGGTTAATTTACGATTCACATGATTGTATCTACCATATATATGGTTACAGTAAATATGTATATGTTTGTGACAACCATTTATATTATGAAGGACTTATTATGTTGCTCTCGGCTTATGGATATAATTTAAGGTAAGAATGTGGAAATCCTCCTTAATCACATTAAAAGTTCCACCTCCTACATTGTGGTTTCCTCCTATTTTTTTAATTTACTGTGTATATATTTATTTTTTGAGAATTGTTTACAGTCAATTTGAAAGGACACCTGAGTATGTTACTATATATGGTCTCTACTTTCACGTATGTATGTATACCTATAGACTTTTCCATGTATAAGACCCATTTTGCGCAAGTTTGTTTTTAATTTTCTACAAATATGAATGAAAGAACAAACCAACTTCCCGAGTACAAGCAAGTCTGTACACAAATTTGAAAAATGTTGTTATCCTTAACCCGATCTTACCTCTGACATTTACAAAAACAATAGTTGCGCATGTATCTAGCGCAATTTGCCTAATCTGAAACGGATCGAAACATACCTGTTTCACCGGTATAATCAGATCAGAAAATGATTGTAATTATTGTTAATTTTTATAAACTTAATTGATATTCGTGTGATTTACGGGGAAATAACCAATCATGTTCGCTCCCTGGTTGCTATAAGTGCCAATCACTGATTTATATCGTTAAATGAAACAAATGTCAGCATATTCACTAACCTAACTATTTACAAAAATGCTCCAAAAATCAATTAATTCTCTTAAGTACTGCATATGTACAGTACATATGTAGAATATACATATATTTGTTAAAGAATAGTGGGTGTTATAAAAATTGTAGCTCGTATATTATAAATATATGTACGTATGTATGTAGGTCCGTTCGTATATATGTATATGTTACATATTAATGAATGTATGTGTATGTTAAATATGTAATTGTAAATTTATTAGTCACTCGGGACCTATTTACATTTTTACTTAATTTTTTTCACATTTTTTTTTTTTTTCGTAGTCTTCTTGTAGTAACAAATACTATAAATATTTAGCTATGACTAGTAAATAATACTAAAATGTTCATATGTGTAAATGCTAGTATACATAAGTATGAGTATATAAATATACCCTGTAGTTTTAAAAGTAGCAATTGTCAACTCTTTTTGTCAACATTGTCAACATTTTCATTACGTTATTTATCACTTTAGTCTGTTCTAATTCAAATATTCTATAGCAAGTATTTTTCAAGACTAAAAATACTGTAAACATTTATAATACATACCAAGTGATTTGGTTCAAATTTGTCACTAATACTAATAATCCAAACGTTCATAATATATTATAAAATACTTCTAATATAAAGAATCTTCAAACCAAATGATAAAATTGTTTTATCAAAATTGGGGTTCTTTTCGGGCAACGTTCCGCGGGCTTCGCCCACTTTACGGTGAGGGTCATTTCAGGATGAATGTGTACGTCAACAAAAAAAAATCGAAATTGGGACGATACTAAACCACATGAGATACAAGAGCGTCCAATGTATTCCAAAAAAGTCACTATTTGGTATGGATTTTGGGCTTGCGGCATCATTGGTTTCGGTAGAAGTATGAATTTATTTTATAACGTCGTTGGCCAGGTCGTCTCCGTTAACGGCGAGAGATATAGGCCGATGAATGTGGTTTAAACAGAACGGCGCTATGAGCCACACAACTCATGCCACATTGCACGAGCGATTTGAGGGCATGGTCATCCCACGTGCAGGTAATATGAACTGGCCGCCAATATCATGCGATTTGACACCGGCTTTTTCTTGTGGGTTTTTCTTAAGTCGCAGGTCTATGCGCGCCACACAGCGAAGCCGTTATATTCCATACATAATGCCATTGATAGTCCTTTCAAATGAATTAAATTCGATGATATCTCACACACACTTTGTTTTATTTTAATTTATAGATAGGAAGCGCTTAATGAAAGACTCTTTACATACAATTCAGCAGTTTGAATCACTTCCATCCTATGACAACCACGTAATGCAATGATTTTACTAATTTTTGGTTGGAATATTATATCTACGTAGACAGGTTTAGCTGTTGAACTTACTATGATCCTTGTTACTCGTTACTGCTCTAACATAAAGTTTAGCAGAAAATTAGGTTATAAGGATGATCATTATGATCGTTCATCTCTGATTTGATCCGATTTGACAGATTTGTTTAAGAATCGTTAAAAAATTGTCAACTTTTTGCCACAATCGAAAAAAAGTTGAAGTCACGAAACTAGCACAATAAACAGTTTCCAGTTGTGTTTCTATAATATGTAGTCTAATACGAAGACTTAACAGGCTTTCTTATAAAAATGTTCTATAATTGAACGCGGTCCATTTGAAAATATTTGCCAAGTTAATTATAATTCTTCCTCGAATTAAAATTTTATATTCAAAATCAAGTTCTCCAAAAGACTTTTGAATAATGAATTACAATTTACGCACCATTGACTTTAAAAATTGCTCTTTTGCTTCGAGTTTTATATTATCTTAAAATCTCAATTTGCCTCATAGTGATATCTATCATAATTCTAAATAGTTTGGTTTGTAAGTAATATCCTAGTCTATCTCAACGATTATACAAATCTGTCTTCGAACCGCTGCAAACATGTATATGTTTGTGACAACCATTTATATGATGAATAATTTTATCATAATATGTTGCTCTCAGATTATAATATGAGAGCAACATAATATGGTTAGTCCTTCATCATATAAATGGTTGTCACAAACATATACATGTTTACTGTAACCATATATATGGTTGATACAATCATGTGTATCGTAAATTTAACCATATTATTGTTACCACAATCATATCTATTGTTACTGTGACAATAATATTGTTAAAAATGTTGAAATAGTTACAGTAACAATGCACAACTATATTTTTTTTCTGCGTGCATTATCAAAAAGAGTGAATTGGATTTCTTTCACAAACGAAATCTCTTATATCTACATTAAAGTTCAACTCTATTTATATACAGAAGATTTAATCACTAGTAGTTCTTTTTAGCAGCTAACGAATGAGATACCAGTTTCAAAGCCTGCATGGCGTATTTATGTTTGTTATTGTACAATATTATGTATAATAAAAGTTTTGAATTAATGTTTTATTTGCTTTTATTTGTGCAATGTAGAGATTATAATGAATGTATGGTGATTTCCAGCCGGTAGTAATCAAAGGGCGTAGGTTAAACGCATAGAAAAATGTACATATGGGTATCTATACCAATGTATGTATTTAATGCTGATGTTAAAATAAAAGTAATTACAAAAGAAATTAGTTATTTATTGTTTCAAAAGGTTATTAATGATACAACCGATACTGCTTAATAAAAGGCAATTTGTCTTAAAACTTATTAAATGAAATAACGATAGAGCTTGTTGAGCTTTAAAGCTGTAATATGTATAATTTTCCTGGAGAGAATTGACTATGTACTGAAATTATAGAGAGCATTCCTTATAAAGCTGATCTGGGTGGATAAGGAGAGAATCGTCGTTGTTTTTATTGCATTGTCGAGAGTTTTTTATATATATATATATATATATAGCTTTATTGATTAGATGTCGAATAACTGTACTGCGTTTTGATTTCATGTAGTATAGCATTGGTCACATACTTTCAATTTGATTTGACATGCTTGCTTTCACAACTTTTATATCTGATGTAGGATCAGGAAAAACTTAATTCGATTTTGGTTAAGACCATACAACTCTGAAGTTGATTTGGGAGCTTCGAATTCCTATAAAAAGCATTGGTCGATTTTTTATGAATTACTAGGAAAAGCCATAATTTGACTTGGGTATAATAAATGTTTCGGTGTGAAAGTTGTTTAAAGTTTTGGATACAAGCAAAACTATCGACATTTATATAAAATAACTGAATCCAAAAAAATATTTGGTGTTGTTACTTAAACATTAAAAACCCTGCATAATGTCGGCAGATTTTGTTTATCTTGGAACTTATTTATTTTCCATTCATTTACCCTGGAGTGAGACGGTGTGTTCGTATGTATGTGATTTATAGGGCTTTTAAGAAATTTTATTAAAATGCATATTCGTTGCTCACATGTCAGTTGTGTCAGTAGTCCCAAGGAGAAGAAAAGCAACAAAAAAACAAAAAAAAAAAAAAGAATCAAAAGCAGCAGCAGAAGAAGAATGTTTATGATTTTCATATGAGCATATAACATGAGGTGTCAGTAGTAGTTGTCCATACGAGTACAATGCCGCATGTATTGTTTCAATGACCTGTTCTGTTTGTTTAGCAGCGTTCTTCTGGTTGTACGCACGAAATTGAATTCATATATATGAATGTGAGGGATATACTGGTTTTTATCCACATCCATTCGGTGTGAGAGTGAATGGATTTTTTTTAACAATAATGTTTAGGAGGCCATTAGCAGCATCAGTATTGGTTCCTTTTCATTTTAGTTGTTCTGTTTGTTGTATGTCATAAATTGTCACCCAATTTACGTTTGTGTCGTCGTCTGTCGTTATATTGCAGTGCGATTGCTAAGAGTAGGAGGATA
Organism: Calliphora vomitoria; assembly: GCA_942486065.2. Classification (NCBI taxonomy): domain Eukaryota; kingdom Metazoa; phylum Arthropoda; class Insecta; order Diptera; family Calliphoridae; genus Calliphora; species Calliphora vomitoria. The sequence goes on along the minus strand of OW818030.2, from coordinate 68,477,778 downwards.
AATAATTTGATTTAAAACATAAGTTTTGTAAATTATATGATTGTATGTTTTTTAGTTGAAAAACTTGATTTCGGTAGTTTCGGGGATTTTGATCGGATTTAAATATTACACAACATCCACAGGAACTATTCGAGCGTTTACAAGCCATTTCACAACAAGACCCCAACATTGGACAGTCACAAAGCATGTGCTCATGGGGATGGTGGTGCATCTCACTAAATCTGCCATGTTTTCTCCCAACATTACAAGTTGGTGTATCTAATACCACAATGACCGCTAAATAGTCCAATAAGTATTCTCAAATCGTATTCCAAGCGATATCAAGTATCGCCACAGGAACGCCATGTAGGAATTATTATTATTAGCTTACCATGATTGCTTTGAATTCTTTTAATTCCCCTCAGTTGATATAAGCTTTCTGGATGAAACCAATATTAATGAATCTACGGACTTGGTGGGGTGGGAACATTCATGTTTCATGGACCGGCCAGCCACTGCACCCCTTACGCGACTTACTCGCAAATGAATTCCTTTCTTTACACTGGCAGTGTCCAATTCGTCCAGAACTGCCGTACACGCATAAAAAAAATATAGTTGTGCATGGTTACTGTAACCATTTCAGCACTTTTAACAATAGTAACCATATATATGATTGTGGTAACAATAATATGGTTAATTTACGATTCACATGATTGTATCAACCATATATATGGTTACAGTAAACATGTATATGTTTGTGACAATGTTTACAGAAACCATGCACAATTATATTTTTTTTTCTGCGTGTACTTTGGCATATCAGGCTTGGTAATTGTTCCAGAACACATTTTCGGATACTTAATATCCTCAATTCACTTTTCATTGAATTTGGAAGCTATTTTGGGCAAATTGCAAGTTCAGCAAATTTGGTAATCCGACTCAAGACATTTCAGTACACTACAGAGATATCATAATTATGTCCTTTTATAAGAGAAATTATTATGCTAGTCGGATTTTCAGGCTTTTCGGAGTAATACCCTGCAACTATTTCTTTTCGTGGTACATCGTCCTCCGAAATAACTTTTAGAACAACATCGTTCCAAGGTTTTAATGAGGGAACATGAACCCTGATCCTTTGTGCTCTACATAAATGCCATAAGACAAACAAATTGATCTTGGGTAATCCGATGTTGATATATTCGATGAATACATAAGGAGTGAGAACGTAAAATTCTTAACACACGTTTTTCATTAAAACTTTTAACCCAAGTATTATTTTATTTTTTTTTTTATCAAGTTCCTTTATAAATGATGCCAATTAATGTGTTTAATGTCAATTATATTCATTTATTGTTAATCTGATAAAAATGAGTGACCGGAAGAAAGTGCGTACTAAAATTATAAAATATTTTCAACGAAACCCAACTTGGTCCTACAAAAAGTTGGCCAAGCATTCAAACGTTTGCCGTCAAAATATTTCCAATGATATTAAACAGTACCAGGAGAACTTGTCCGTTGATAGCAAACCTGGTTCAGGTAGAAGGAATGGTCCACATGATGTTTCTAACGCCAAAAAAATAAAAAGCATTTTCAAAACTATTTGATACGAAAGTTAAAGCTAATGCAGGTTTAAAAACATACAAGGCTCAAAAAGTTCCTGGCAGAAACGCTGCAAAAAATTTAGAGGCCAAAAACAGAGCACGGAAATTGAAGTCAAGTTTTATAAAAAAATATTCTTGCTGCATAATGGATGACGAAACGTATGTTCTGGCAGATTTTTCGCAACTTCCTGGTCAAAAATTTTATATTGCTGATGCTCGAGGGAATTCTGAAGAAAAGTTTAGGACCCAAAGGCCGACAAAATTTCCCAAAAAGTTCTTGGTATGGCAAGCAATATGCAGTTGTGGCAAAAGAAGCCACTCATTTGTTACAATGGGTTCTATAAATACCGAAATTTACATCAAGGAATGTTTACAAAAAAGGCTGCTTCCATTCATAAGACTTCAAATAATGTGTCCACTTATTTTTGGTCTGACTTGGCATCCTGTCACTATGGTAAACAATCCCTTGAGTGGTACAAAAACAATAATGTGGTATTTGTACCAAGAGAGGCCAATGCTCCAAACTGGAGGCCAGTGGAGAGATATTGGGCTCTTGTTAAAAGAGAATTGAAGAGCACAAAAAAGGTGTCCAAAAGTGTGGTAGATTTTAAACGGAGATGGACAACCTGTTCGAGCAAAGTGACAGAAAGCACTATAAAAACCATAATGGAAGGGTTTTCGAAAAGGGTTCAAAATTTCATCATTAGTGATTAGAACTATCAAAATATTTTTTTTGTAAATAACAATAATTTCAATCAAATAAAAAAATTAAAACTGTAAGTTTAGTGGTTTCGTTTTTATTAACATATATGTATGTTAATAATTTTTCGATCTTACTCCTTATTCTTTGGAGTCATTAGGACATTTCCATTTATGTTTCCTTTCATTTCAAACAACTTTCGATTGTATTCACGATCTTAATTTTTGGAAAAACTTAGAATATTGAACAACTTATTTTTAATCTGTTTGACTCAATTTTAAGCGTTGAAATTTTATACCAAAAGGTATTTTTTCAAGAATTTTGGTTTTAAATATTAGGCTATATTTTGCATTGGACCCAAAATTAATTTTTAATCTATTGATTTAATGCAATCTTAGCTATATAAGTATCTTATGGTTGATTTTTTGGGAAAACTCTGATCAAATTTATTTACAATTTTGAAAACGCGAGAGCTTATTGTATTTGGTGTCCTTATTTATACAAATTTATACATATGAATGTGTGTAAATATACATATGCACATACACATACTAAATAAGTATGAAAATAGGCTTAATAATCATACCAAAAAGTATTAGATATAAATTTTAAATCCACATAATCCGCGTCATAAGCAATAATGTGCCATTGTCGTCTTTTGTTTTCTCCCACTCTTAACTTTGTCTTTAAGGATTCTTAAAAAGGAAAGGAAGTTTAGTTTATACACATGCAAATGGTTTTATTTAATACATACAAGTAGATTGCATTTCCTTTTTTATGTCTTATTTTTATCTTTTAAATATGGCTGCTTGCTGTTTCTGATGATGACGATAAAATTGTTGGTGATACTGCGACTGATGCTACTGCTATTTGGTTGGCTGCTCGAATGCTTGACAATAATTTTCCATCAGATATAAATGAAAGAAGAGCAAAAGAAAATATACAAAAAAAATTATCATACGAAGTTTTATATGCTAAATAAAATTAGATTTTTTTTTTTTTTTGAGAAAAATGTATTTATTATTCTTGATAAATGTAATACGAGAAAGAATATTTATTATTTGTGATAATAAATAGCGATTATTAACATTTTTGGTTTTAATTACAAAATTGGAAAATTCCGAAATTTTTTATTTCCCAAACTCCAATTTTTATAAATAGTTTTACGTTCATCTAAACGTATTTTCTCAATATGTACTTTATTTCTGTTTTTGTTGAAAATCAAGTTCAGTTTGGATTATTATGACAATATAATATTCCAAATTTTAATCAATAGTTAATGGATACCAGAGATGTACATGAGTTGATTCGCTTTTTTTCAATATGAATGAACTCACTGCTTTTGTTTTGTTTTCAATCATCAACATGTGCTAATAATATTGCTTGCAGTGTTTGCGCTCTGATAATTGATTGCCATGTTCTCACTCATTATTTTAATGCTGTTAGCAATAACAACTCAAAAATGAGTACTGCGTTTTGATTTGTATGCAAAACATTCAAATGATTCTTAAAAGCTCGATGTTAAGTTGAATGCATAGTACAAACTCAATGCATTAATTTGTTTTAAACTTAGACCAAAAATTACGGGTTCACTTTCATTTCAAGGGTAAATTCTCATTCACAGCTACTTAAAAATAATTTTTTTATAATTTTTTTTCGTAAAGGTAAGATAACATTTATTTGCGAACTTTAAAAATAAATTGCACAAATTCATTTTATGGAAATATATTAAATTTATAAATCATTGAATGTAAAATTTTCAATTTCACAAAAAATCTAAAAATTTTCAAAAAGTAACCGATTTTTAAAAAAGTCAACATTAGACAATATTACAAAAAAAAAAAAAAAAAACGAAATTTTTTATAAAAATCACAAATTTGTCAAAAATCATTAATTTTACAAAAAAATCACAAATTTTAGAATTTTTTTAAATCATAAATTTTTCAAAAAAATATAAAAATGTTTAAAAAATCAAAAGTCATATTCTTTCTATAATTTGATAAAAATATGTTATTGTATGTAAATAAAAGAGAGAGTAACAGTTATTAAGATTAAAAACAATTGAATTCTTGTCTCACATCAAACCATTAAAAAACAACAAAAACTAATAAATGTCATACCAAACCATGTAAATAAAAATCATTTTATAACTGTTATTTTGAGTGATTTATTTTTATCACAAAAAATAAATTGAAAATGAAGAAGGTAGGCTTATTGATGGTGTGGTGATATGTGAGAAGTGTAATCACATATTAAAATATAATGGAAAGCAAACATCTAATCTCATCCGTCACAAGTGCTATGTTGTACGAAATTGCAACGTTGCTTTAAAAAAAGTTAGCAGTGCAGATAAGGAAATTTTTTTGTTGGCGTGTTCGCAATGGGTTGTAGAGGACTGTCGTCCATTCTCCATTGTAGACGGTGAAGGTTTTAAACAAGTAGTGAAATCACTCCTAAATATTGGAACAAAATATGGAAATCATTTGGACGTATCCGACATGGTGCCCAATTCTAGAACCATATCACGACGAATAAGCGACATAGCAGAAGACAAAAAAATAAAAATAAAGCAGGAATTGGGTATAGCAATAGCAAGCGGAACAGCATCAATAACATCAGATCTCTGGACTGATAATTTTGTGAAAAGAAATTTTTTATGTGCCACTTTTCATTTCATGAAAGATTTAAAGTTAAAAGAAATTGTTTTAGGCGTCAAATCAATGGATTTTCAAAGGAGCACAGCAAATAATGTTTTAACGAAATTGAATTCCATTTTGACAGACTTCGAAGTAAATGACATGGAAAATATAACGTTTGTTACTGATAGAGGTTCGAACATTGTGAAGGCTCTAAAAGACCAAAATCGGATTAACTGCGCAAATCACCTACTGAATAATGTTTTGGAGTCTGGTTTTAACAGCACAAACGAATTACTTCCATTTGTGGATGCTTGCAAAAAGTTGGTAAAGTATTTTAAAAAGACTTCTTTGCAACACATGTTATCAACTTCTCTTAAAAATTATTGTATTACTCGCTGGAACTCGCATCTTAATTTATTTCAATCAATTTCTAATAATTATTTCAAAATTCAAGAAATTCTTTCATCAGTCAATGAAACACATAGAATCTCAGATATAAATTTATCCCTTCTTAATGCTCTAGTTGAAATTTTTGAAAAGCTTGATATAGTAAGCAGAAAATTACAAGGTGTAAATTACGTCACATTCAATTACGTTTACTTAACAATCAATACCGTCAAAACTATTTGCGAAGAAAGAGATGCTGATATTCAAGTAATAAAGGCTTTAAAAATAAATATTTTAAGAGAAATGGAAACAAAGTACGTTCCTAATTTAAGTATTCTTCACTATACGGCTTGTTTTCTGTATCCACCAACCAATTTTTGCCTAGACGAAAATAAATTAAATGAAGTTAAAGATTTTTGTGTTTCGGAAATAATGAAATCAGTTCCGCCGTCCGATAGTCCAGCCAATTCTTCAATATGTAATGAATCGCCAAAAGATTTCCAACTATTTTTCTCAACTTTTATGACCTCAAATAATCCGTCCATGGCAGAAAGTATAACTGATGAAATAAATCGTTATAGCTATTTAAAAATAAACGTTGATGTTAATTTTGATGTTATGCAATGGTGGGATAATCATAATTCTGAATATCCTCGGATATATAAGTTTGCCCAAAAAATTCTTGCAATACCTGCTAGAAGTGCTGCTTCTGAACGAGTATTTTCTGCCGCAGGCAACATAATAACTGAAAAACGCAACCGCATTGGGCCAAAAACTGTGAATAATTTGCTTTTCTTGAATTCAGTGTACAAATATGAATAAAATATAGTTTTAGTAGCGATTAATATAATTTCTAATACTAACAAATATATGTATTTATCTTTAAACAATAAAATATTTAATTTAAAGTATTACCTTATTTATTTTCTTCACCTCTGAAAAATGGCTAAAATTGTTTTAAAAAATTTTTCTGTAAAATAATACTATCAATTTTTTTAATATTTTTGAGAACTAATAAATAAAATAAAACAAAAATGTAAGAAAAATCCTTCTAAATACAGTCTTAAATTAATTCAAACATGCTCATGTATATATTTACTCAAAAAGCTCTGCGTATGTTGATAACACTCATATTGATTCACTGCTTTTGTGAATGGTAAGAGTTTACAGAATATGCAAGCAGTAACATGCATTTTGTAACAAAACACTTGCTGTGGTGAATCATGCAATGGCAGTTATCATTTAGTTAATGTATAGTGATAGCTCAGTATTCATTTTTGAAAAATAAAAATATGTCATTTGAATGGTATTCATGCACATCTCTGATGGATACTAAGTTCCGCTTCGCCTCTGAAATTTGGAAATGTGTTTGCAAGGAGAAACCTAAAATTTTAATCAAATGTTTGTATTATTCATAATGGAATCGTAATCTATAGTTAATAATTTTTCTAGAAATATGTATATAAAAGTAAAGAAAATCGGTTGGGAAATGTTCAAATTATTAAAAATTCCGCCGACCATATTTGTACCAGAAAACAGCTAAAGAAAAATTTAAAAATCATTACTCGTTTTAGCAAATTTTCAAAGAATCAGATATTCAAAAAAGGTACAGTTTTTTTAATATATTTTGAAAACTCTTAGTTCAAACTTTTTAAGTGGTTGTTTAACGAATAATAAATATGAAATAATTGCTCGTTTAGATATTTTAAGTTTATATACGGATATAAAATTCAAAAATAATTGGAACTAAGTATACCTCTCATAATTTTGCCGTAATTGTGATTTGAATGTTAAGAATTTTGGCTATACATTGGTCAAAATATTGATAGGTTTTTACCTTATAAAAACGGGGTTTATTTACTTTAAATAAACCGGATACTTTTGATTGTAAATAAAAGCAGTTTTATTAGTTTAAAATTGTAACAACTCTTTATTTATTTAGAATGTACAACAACAACAGAATTAAATAGGCACTCAATGTCTTTATACACGTTTATCAATTCGCAGAAAAACACACACACTCTATTACGTACAACCTTAAATGCACAAGACAGTTGATGTTAACTCTAACAGCGACAATGATCAACTCAACTGACGACTGCCACCTCTGCCACTATTTATACACGCGCCATCTATCGTGAATCTTCTACAATGATCTTAACGGACAAACTAGTACATTCGAATTCTAGAGCTTTCGATGTCAATGTCACAGTTTAAACATTTAGTGTTGCCATACTTATAAACAATGCTAATAACCGCATGCTATCAACATTGTTGATAAGTAGAAGCTTCTACTGATGTACGTGTTAATAAACATGATGAATGCTGCAGGCAGTCGTTACAGACCGTTAAATTCAAATCGCTATTGCAAAATCGTAACAATATCATTATTTTATACTCAGTATTGATAAAACAAATTAAGAAAATTATTACTCAATATACAGGAAATATATATTAAACAAATTTTGAAAATATTTAATATTAGCTTTTATGAATCTTGGAAACCATTTCTAAACTAATTAAAAAGTTATTTTAAGGAGTGAGATCGAAAAATTCTTAACACACATATATGTTAATAAAAACGAAACCACTAAACTTACAGTTTTGATTTTTTTTTTTTTTTTTTTTTTTTTTGATTGAAATTATTATTACAATTTACAAAAAAAAAAATATTTTTATAGTTATAATCACTAGTGATGAAGTTTTGAACCTTTTTCGGAAACCCTTCCATTAACGTTTTTATAGTGCTTTCTGTAACTTTGCTCGAACAGGTTTCCATCTCCGTTTTAAATCTACCACACTTTTGGACATCTTTTTTGTGGTCTTTAATTATCTTTTAATAAGAGCCCAATATATCTCCACTGGCCTTAGCTCCAGGCAGTTTGGAGGATTTGCGTCTCTTGGTACAAATTAAACATTATTGTTCTTGTACCACTCAAGGGTGACAGGATGCCAAGTCAGGCCAAAAATAAGTGGACACATTATGAAGTCTTATGAATGGAAGCAGCCTTTTTTGTAAACATTCCTTTATGTAAATTTCGGTATTTATAGAGACCGTTGTAACAAATTATTGGCTTCTTTTGCCTGCATATTGCTTGCCATACCAAGAACTTTTTGGGAAATTTAATTTATTTGAAATTTTTAAGTCCTAAACTTTTCTTCAACATTCCCTCGAGCATCAGCAACATGAAATTTTTTACCAGGAAGTTGCTCAAAATCTGCCAGAACATACGTTTCGTCATCTATTATGCAGCAAGAATATTTTTTTATAAAACTTGACTTCAATTTCCGTGCTCTGTTTTTGGCCCCTAAATTTTTAGCAGCATTCCTGTCAGGAACTTTTTGAACCTGCATTAGCTTTAACTTTTCGTACCAAATAGTCCAGGCACTGAGCTAACCGGACTGCTTTCGGATGTGTTGGGAGCCCTTTTGAAAATGCTTTCTATTTTTTTGGCGTTAGAAACATCATGTGGACCATTCCTTCTACCTGAGCCAGGTTTTCTATCAACGGACAAGTTCTCCCGGTACTGTTTAATAACATTGGAAACAGCTTGACGGCAGACCTTTGAATGCTTGGCCAACTGTTTTTAGGACCAAGTTGGGTACACAAGTTGGGTTTTGTTGAAAATATTTAATAATTTTAGTACGCACTATTTTCTGGGCACTCATTTTAATCAGATTAACAACAAATGAATATAATTGACTTTAAACATAATAACTGACATGTTTTGCAAAGGCAACTTAATAAAAAAAAAATCAAATAAAACTTGGGTTAAAAATTTTAATAAAAAACATGTGTTAAGAATTTTAGGATCTCACTCCTTATATACATACATATATCTAAGATATAAATTAAATTTATCTCGAATTCGCAATACAAATTACTTCTAACAATTTCTATAATAAGATAACCTGGATGATTGATATAATCAATTTCGAAATGTTGGAATAAAACTCTTAAAATTTTTGTCAACATCAGCTTTGAAATACCGTTACTGTTTTTCTGAAACTGATTTTAAATTATGAAAGCACCCATTTTTGTTTTTCGTAATTGAGTTTATTGAAATCTACTAAGTTAAAATGTAATAAAATATCACCATTGTCAACGAAATTGACTTTATCATTTATAACCGTTAGTGAAATAAATCGTTACAGAAATAATTCAAGATATCGCTACCGCTAAGTCACCTTAACCGAAATAATACAAATATGAGTTTTCGTTACCTTTTCACCCTTTCAAATCGGTAGGCCAGCCAACCTTAAAATTATAATTATTAACAAATATTTTAAACCCATCAGCAGAAGAGCTGAAATCAAAATTCTCGAAGAAACATATTCATACTAAATATCGAGAACCTATATTCAAAACACGCCAACTCCAATTTTTTATACCCTTCACCTTCGTGAGAAGGGTATATATGTATAAGTTTGTCATTGCGTTTGTAATTTCTACAATATAATTTTCCGACCCTTTAAAGTAGATATATTCTGGATTCTTATAGATAGCGGAGTCGATAAAGCCATGTCCGTCTGTCTGTTGAAATCAATTTTCTGAAGACCCCAGATATCTTCGGGATCCAAATCTTCAATAATTCTGTCAGACATGCCTTCTAGAAGTTTCCTATTTAAAACCAGCAAAATCCGTCCATAAATAATGGAAATATGAGCAAAAAAAATATAAGGCTATAGTAAGTTGGACCTACAATGGGCAAAATTGGAAAAAATATTTTTTAACCCGAATTTTTTTTTACAAAAAACATTTTTTTGTCATAAATAATTTCGAAAAAAATAATTTAAAAAAAATTTTTTTTTTTTTTCAATTTTATTTTAAAGTATAATTTGATGAAGGGTATATAAGATTCGGCACAGCCGAATATAGCTCTCTTACTTGTTTCGAAATAAGTTTTTTTGTGGCAAATAGCTGTATTCCATATAAATTAGAAAGCTTTATACACTGAAATTTTAAATTTTACGAAGAAATTTTATGTTAATTTCCTTAAAAAAAAATAACAATTAATTAGTGAGGTTATTTAAAACATATTATGGAAGGTATATTGTTTATTTGTACAATAATTCTTGAGCCATTCAAAATTTTACTTTTTAAAATTGGCATTTTTTCTAATATAAACTCTCTGTATACATAAATAGTAAGTGTAAATATTTATTTCGTTATGTATGTTTATTCCACATCATTGTCGTATAATAATTTCAAACATTGAAACTCATAAAAATACATTAAATGATGGCACCCAAAGATACATATCAAATAATAAAAACTCGTCAGAAGAAAAAAAAAACAAAAAGAAACAACAACAAACGAATAAAAACAAAATATCGTTTAGACATTTATGCCACCCTTAAAAATTGCTTGACAAGCATAACAACAAAATAACGACAACGACATGAAACCATTTAAACCAAAAGGACTCAAGCTCCCAACACCCCCACAACACAACACACCCCAACCACAATTCCAATAGAAAATATTTATTCATGTACGAGAATATGTTGGCATGTACTAAGAGAAAACAAAAAATAACATTTTATTAACAATATTCTATAATAACCTCCCCCTTTATACATACATACATACATACATACATACATACATATTTGTTGTTTTTGAGGGGCAGAGGATCGTCTACTCAGAAATATGGCGCTTTATTGTATGACATGGTTTGGGGGTGGTAAAATAATATGCTTGTATTTTTTCATAAAAATATACAAAAAAAAATAATCTACAAAAGTTTGTTGCCTTTACGAAATTACTTCTTTTTTTTTTTGAAAATAAAAGAAAAATGAATATAAATACAATTTTGTAAGCACCCACTGATAATCAATGTTGATATCCTTCTTATTAATGTACAGGACAGGTTTTCAAAGTATTCATTCATCACTTGAGTTTTCATTCTTATCCAAAACAATTTTATTCCCGGGTTTGCAAATCAAACCATACGTTTGGTTAAACATAACTAAATATCTGAACAAAGCTATAACAACTAACTTGCAATGGGATTTAGATGATCTGGTAGTTTTACGGTTTTCAATGTCTAATTCCGATAACGATTCTTCGGTTTTAGCCATAACAAGATTTTAGTTCTAGATGATTCTTCCAATTTCTCTAAACCCAAATCAATGTAAAAATATTTTTGGAATACTTTAAACTTTATTACAATATAATGTCTTCCGATGAGTATGCTGCTATGCTAGGGAGGGAACATTTTGCTTAAAGAAATTAAAAGATTTGTTAAATTTTTGGAAACCTCTAATTATGAATGATACAAATTCATTAAAAACAAGTAAGCATATACGGTATACGGTATTCTACACAGAGAAAACAGATTCGTGATAGCAACCGAATTTGTTGCCAATCGAATGATTCTTCCTTAGTGACCGAATTTTACAGTTGTGGCTACAATATTTTGGAAGGGGTAACAAAAGTTTGGTTGCTTCAACCGAAATTCTTCTTTATCAATTGCCTTTCTGCTGATAGAACCGAAAAATTCTATGTGTGCAACCGAACCAATTCGGTTGCTATCACGAATCTGTTTTCTCTGTGTACACTAAGTAAATGAGTAATACTATTTCTTCTTAAAATTTCAATAATTTATTTTCGTGATTGATTTTTGGAAGTGGCCAAATACCAACATTTTTATGAGATTTATGATCGTTAAGGTGATTTTCGGGAGCTGGCCCTATATGGCTAAATATGGAGCGATCGCCATGAAATTTGGTTGCGTGATTTATTTCTACATGAAACTTATTTCTGTTAAATTTTATTTGGTTATTGTCGGTAGTGGGACTTATATGGGAGCTAGAAATATAAAACTTGGGAATTAAAAACAGTTACCCGTTTATACAACCTTTAAGAATTTTTTCGAACCAACAAAAATTAAAAATTCTAATATTCATTAGGTTTTCAACACGATGATTTAGATAATGTTTAATCTGAATACATTGGATGTATAAACACAGTAAACAATTTACTCCCACTCGTCCTGTGTTTAACATGAGGTTTATAATATAAAAAGTTTATTTTCGCCACGCCCCAATTTTATGCCTTCAGACAAACTTTAGGGTAAAACTAGATTTTTCCAATTTTCCGGAGGGATTTTCCAAAATTTACTTCCGTAAAAACCTTCTCCTCGAAAATACGAACAACTGACAAAAAATTTTACAGAAATCGGCCCAGCCGTTCTCATTTTATGAACTACTATACATTTTTTACACCATTTTTATATACAGTGTTACGAATGTGCACTGTGTACATTTAAATAAATAAAGAGTTGTTACAAATTTTAGTACTAAAACTGCTTTTATTTGCAATCAAAAGTATCCGGTTTTTATTTTTTACAAGAAATACAATTTTAAAATTAAGATTGGCTGCTAAAGATCCGGTTTATTTAAACGAAATATACCTACGTTTTAAAAGGTTAAAACGTAACATTTGGTGTCAGAAGTGGGATTGCAAATAAATAAGCAGTCATGAAGTTTGAAGAGCTAAAAGTGGATCAACTCAAGATAGAATTAAGTAAGTTAGAGTTGCCGATAGCAGGAAATAAAGCAGAATTGCAAAAGAGGCTGATCGATGAATTCAAGCGGCGTGATATTGACATCGGTTCTTACGAATTTGAGTACAAAGAAGAAACTGAGATATGTACCCGTGGAACAACGAGCAACATTGACTTAAACACAATGTTTGCCGCTATGATGGAGATATTTGAAGAACTTCAAGAATTTTCTAAAATAAACAACGAGAAGCTTCTAGCTGGAGTTCGGGAAATTTTTAAAGTAAACAACGAGAAGCTGTTAGCTGAAGTTAAAGAAACTTCCAGAGTAAACAACGAGAAACTTCTAGCTAAAGTTCAAGAAATTTCTAAAGTAAACAACGAGAAGCTGTTAGCTGTAGTTAAAGAAACTTCCAGAGTAAACAACGATAAACTTCCAGTCGAAGTTCAAGAAATTTCAAGAGTCAACAACGATAAACTTCTTGCCGACAACGAGAAACTTCGTGCTGAGGATAGAGCTGAAGTCAAAGAAACAATGGGCCCGTGAGGAAGAGGAGGATTGTATAGACAAAGGTTTGTTGGTGTTGGAATCAGCAGATGTGAAAAGTGGCCGTGTAACGATGGGGGCCCTCGTTGAACAGTGCAACGACGAAATGGTTCCTGTTGGAGTGCTTGGTATTTCCCGAGGTGAAAAAGTCATCAGGCCGGGTTCCAGGTTGGGTGAATGTGCTTCAGCAGAGGCAGTGAAAAATCGTGAGATGGATGCTGCCAACGAATTCTCCAAAGAAACACATGAGTTCGTTCGGAGAGCAGTTAAAATGACCAGCGACCGGGTGAAGGCCAGATGTAGCCCACAACGTGGTAAAGGCTTGTCTTCTAAACTACAGAGTCACTGGAAAGGACTACATAGGGTGGTTAAGAGGTTGGATGACATGACCTATAGAATACGGAAATGTGGAAAGCCGATATCGAGAATTAAGGTTAAACATCTGAAACGACTAGCTGACCACTGGAAAGGTGAATATGTGTCTATTCGGGACGAACAGGCTTAAGTGGGAGACAGTGTTACGAATGTGCAATGACGATTTGTGTTTAACTGTCTGTAACGACTGCCTGCAGCATTAATCATATTTGAGGGCACGTCCATCAGTAGCATGCGGTTGTTGGCATTGTTTGAAAGTATGGCAACAATAAATGTTTGGGCTGCTGGCAATGACATCGAAGGCTCTGGAATTCGAATGTACTAGTATGTCCGTTAAGAGCATTGTAGAAGATTCCCGAGAGATGGCGTGTGTATAAATAGTGGCAGAGACAGCAGTCGTGAGTTGAGTTGATCATTGTCGCTGTTAGAGTTAACATCAACTGTCTTGTACGTGTATTATAGAGTGTGTGTGTGTATTTCTGCGAATTGATAGACGGGTATAGAGACACTGAGTGAAAATTTGAACTGTTTTGGTGTACATTTAAAAAAATAAAGAGTTGTTACAAATTTTAAACTACTAATGCCCGTAATTTCAACAAATAGATATCTATTAGTGCTTAGTTACTTATGGAGTAAAAATATTTGGTAATTTTTACACGTAGATATTGATTTGAAATGTCAAGTTACCGTTTAGGTAAATTTATCTACTGGGTATTTTACACCGTAGATATCTATTTGTTGAAATTACGGGCATAAAACTGCTTTTATTTGCAATCAAATGTATCCGGTTTATTTAAAGGAAATAAACCCACGTTTTAAAAAGGTTAAAACGTAACAATAGATTAAATATTTCAGAGTGGCACTACTGAAATATGTATTTCAACAACAAACAGCTTTTCTTGTCAGCCGGTAACGATGATGTTTAAGAACACTAGATATATAAAGGTATTTTCTAAAGAGGCGGAGAAATTTAAATAAAAGAGAGGAAAGCGTTTTTAATAACCATCCAATTGACTTTATTAATTAGATGATTTTATGGCATTAATGCTGAGATGCCCAAAGCTAAAACTAGAACAGTGATATTTTAAAGTTCTAAATATATTAAACAATCCAAATATTTCTTCCAGTGATCATGAACAAGAATTTTCAAAAAAATAAAAAATGGTAATATACCCGCTTAGAATGTTCATTCGTCGCTGTCTCAGTGACTACTAAACCAAAGAGAATAAGAATATGTGTGTGGTTAGCTTGCACAATTGTGCTACGAAATGGGCACCAATGCATTAATGTTTAAATATGTCTTTGGGCGTAACCTGGAGGTCCAATTTTCATACACCCTTCGCAGCATATCAAGCAATAGCGCGTCGAATATGCGCTTCCAAGTGCTCGATCGTTTCTGGTTTATCTGCATAGACCTAGGACTTTACATATCCCATAGAAAATAATCAAATGGCGTTAAATCACATAAACGAGGTGGCCAGTTAACAAAACCATTTCTTGAAATTATTTGTTCGACAAATGTTCTCTAAGTAAATTAATTGTATCGCGCGCTGTGTGACATCTGGAACCATCCTGTAGAAACCACATGTCTGCAAAACCAATGCCTTCTAATTCAGGCAAAGTGAAAAAGTGAAGTTCATCAATGAACAACATTTTCAAATGAAGGGTGTGTGGAAACTGGACCTCTAGGTTACGCCGTAAACGCGCTAGCCGCAGCGGTACATACACTTAATCATATGTAAATATTAATGCCACAAAATTATCTAAAACAATTATAATAAAACCAATGGGATGGATATAAAAAACGTTATTTTCTGTTTCATTTCATTTTAAACAAATTCTTGACATAAATCGAGTTGAACTAAATTTAAATTTCATAAAAGGATAACATCCTTTAAAATCTCTGTTTATAAACAAGTATAAGTAGAAATATGTACAAAGAAACATAAAGCAAAACAAGGATACAAACACACACAGAAGAAACGAAACGTAATGGAAAATGCCGTTTATGTTTGTTATTTTATTGTATTTTATTTATTTACATTTTTATTTTCAAATACCAATATTCCTTAAGTACGTGTTGGTATGCCATAAATACAAATACAACCAAACAAATTTTCTATAAATGTTATATTTTTCTATGCATGTGCAAATATGTATAAGTAAATGTGTAAATGATTATGGTGTTGGTATTGGTATGTGGTAACGATTTATTTATTTATTTTTGTATATAATTTTTTTTTTTTCTATTCCATTTTCATTTTATGTGTAACCTCCCCAGTTTCGGTCGTACAATCATAAAAATCCACAAATATACATATTTTCCAATTTAATACCACATCAGAAAAAAAATGAAATGAAAGAAATAAAACGATATAAATAAGATGTGCAAACATAGACATTGATACAATCATAAAGAAAAACGTATTAAATTGGAAATGTCTACAAAACTTTTGGAGTCACTCACTGTTGTACGCAAATACACCTACAAAGCTTTGGGAAAAATCAAAGTTTAAAAGAATAATTTTAAATGCGGCCCATCTACTACTTTTAATAAATCAGTCATTTGCTAGAATTTTTATTTCCAACACTTCTTAAATGTATTTATGTTAATATTTGAGTAGCCTCTCTAAGGCAATATTAAACATACAGACCTTGTTCATATCAGACAAAACCATACACCATCAACTTTTGAAAATAGTTTTATAACTACAAACCATTAATAAACTTATTTATTATTTAATGCTTCTAATAAGAAGTTACTCACATAACTAAAATAAATATTTCTTAACAAAATCAAAAAAGGATGTTTAAATTTAATCATTATTTATTTCCTCTCTTCTTTTGTTTGAATGTATTTCCATATATTTTGTTTGAAATTCATTCAACCTTAAATCCAGTCCATTAAATACTATACACAAGATCACCATCAAAACTAATCAAATTGTCAACATTATCATAACACATTCAGATAAAGTCTAGACTAAAAAACCCAACAGGCAAAAGCCACATAACACCTGCAATTATATTCTGAAATTCAAAATGTATATTATACACATATGTATGTATAATAAGAACTTAAATGAATTAATGTTAAAGCCTTTATTATGACAGATGACATCCAAAATTGTTTAATTTCGAATCTCAAGATGATACACTGGGAATTTGTGCTTTGCAACAACATTATAGAATGTATGAAACAGAGAGTGGAGCAAAGTAAACCCTTGTCAAAAATGAACATCATGATCAGCATAATTTGATATTTCCTTGAGATGATGAGATGAATGAAGCTGAATATTATTAAATCGAAATTTTTGTTAATTTTTATAGACAACAAATTATAACTTCAACTTGACACTTTTGAAATCAGTTTAAAGGTAATTGAGCAGAAAAATAACAAGAGATAATAAAGATTGAAATTTGTATAAAAATAAATAAATAAATACATATCACTATTTTTATACCCACAACAAAATAGATTGTCATACCGTTTGTAACACATCGTTGATACACATATCCTCTATCTATCTGTATGTTGAGGGCACGATAGAGCCCAGATAGTACACATTTTGAAGCGGAAACATTTTGTGTATCAATATTTCGGAAAAACTTTGGTTTATTTTGTTCCCGATAATATGTAAATGCATAAATCTAGAATCATGAAATATACCACAGATATTTTCTAGTAAGTAAGAGAAAGTATAAAACTAATCAAATCGGAAGAACCAGATAAATATTTTTATACAAAATGCTCAATAATCGGTGCCCGTATTATATTGTTGATGACAATATAACATTCGGCACAGTGGAATATAACATCCTTACTTGTTCATAAATCAAATAGTTTTTTAAGAAAACTTATTTGCAAATCTATTGACTATTTAATAAGGTATTCAATTAATCGGGTTCCTGGTTTAATCGAGCAAATAATTAATCGGGGCTTAGATTAAATCGGTGAATAATGGGTTAATTTTAAATAATTCGATTAACCGAATAATTTCTATTTTAATTTTAAATTGAAAATAAAACCATGAATTTTGTGCACTTATTTAAATATTTTATTAATAAAAGAACAGAACATGAAAAACAAACAAAACATAAAAAATCAACCAAAAAATAAATAGTAGCAAAATAATAGGATATTTGAGAACCTGTGAGTTTTTTTTTAGGATTTCTGAAATAATCTTTTAAAAAAGAATACAATTTAAATGTTTTCCTTTTAAACGATTTTTTTTAGTTTTAATAAAAATTGACTTGGAAAAAACTCTCTCGCTAATTGCAGATGTTGGCGAAAGTAAGGCAGTCTTTTTTGGATTTTGAATACTTTTAATATTGTAGTTTCGTTAAGTTCTGATAAAAGACTCAGTAATGTCTCCAGTTTTGTCTATAATCATGTCGTCCTCCGACAAAAACATGTAAATTAAATATAGCAGTTGTTATACTCACTAAACCTGTTTTTTGGATGTTCAAAAAAATATTTAACTTTACTTAGTCATTTGTATCTGAATTAAAACGGAAAAATAAATACAAAAAATATGTTAAAGTGCAATAAAATAAATTTCGGTTAATCGGATAATCGACATAAATTAATCGGTTTATTTGTTATTTGAAAATCGGCAATTTTAAATTATTCGAACAGTTAACCGACCAAAATTAATCGGTTAACCGATTGACGGTTAATCGATTGAAGAATGCCCTACTATTTAAGATTTTCCTAATCGTTCATATAAAAAATAGTTTTTTGATCAACAATATAAGTGAGCGTAGAGCACATTCTCTCGATAAACGTTAATTTACAAATTTATATACGATAAAACATTGCACAGTGGGGCAGAATTAAAATTTTTTGGAAATAAATCTGGCATTTCTAAACGGCTGGTCCGATCGGGATAAAATATAAAATATTATCTAAACAAAAAAAAAATAGTTCGGAAAAATGTGGATCAAATTGTTCCTAATATTTGCATTCTGAATAACAAAGT
The DNA here is from genome assembly GCA_942486065.2 of Calliphora vomitoria. Taxonomy (NCBI): domain Eukaryota; kingdom Metazoa; phylum Arthropoda; class Insecta; order Diptera; family Calliphoridae; genus Calliphora; species Calliphora vomitoria. The sequence continues at coordinate 68,459,060 of OW818030.2, read as the reverse complement.
GTAAAAAAAATTGTCAAAAGGTGAAGGGGAATCCCGCAATTCCTAAAAACTGGAGCGAAAATCCCAAAAATGATATTTTATACTATTTTGCCCATAGGGTCCACATTTTCTTTGGGGCTGGGAAAATACTTTAGAAATAAATAGGGATCACATCAATGTTTCCAATACTGCCCTCCATTTTTTGATCCTAGCTCTGGGATTTTAGAACATGTGGTCCAAATTTGGAATTTTGATAAAAAAATAGGTCAAATTCCAAAAGGCGTAGAGACGACATATTCGAAAACTATGACAAGTTTTTTATACGAAAATGTTCTTCGTAAAGAAAAACATGAAATTGTTATATGTTCTTTAAATAAAAAAAATACTTTTTCGCCCAAAAAACAGCACAAATCTACTATTTTTTTAATTTTTAAATTGAAAATCTTTTATTTATGAATCCCCAATTGATATTGCCCTGAAATCTTTTGTCTAACTAACGAACAAATTTAAATTCATTCGCTTCAAAAGTAGGCCCTATATTTTAAAAAGAGCGGATCAAGGTATTGCAAAATTTTAAAATTTCAATTTTGAAATACCTATAACTCGGAAATTATAAGGGATAAATAGAACACGCATTCATGTTTTTTCAACGCCTAATTGAGCGCTTTCCAAAAGTATAAAAATCTTTGAAATCGGATGGGAAACAAAAAAAAATGGCACGTGTTTAAAAATGTTACATGTCAAAGGTACCCTATTTTGACCCCCCATAGCGCCGCGCATGGAGCATTTGTAGGGTTAGTTTTAATAAATTAAACTCGAATACTGCTTGGCTACGCCAATACCAAATTTTATCTCGATCGGACCAGCCGTTTAGGAATGCCGGATTTATTTCCAAAAAATTTTGATTCTGCCCCACTGTGCATTGTATTAATTTTCTTAAACAAAATTGGTTGTTGGTCATAAACTCAAATTTATTTTTCATATCAAAAAGTCAGATATATCGAACTTTTCTTCAATTGAATTTTCAATTAAAAAATTTATTGACGAATCAGTCGATTTCTATGTAGTCAGATACGAGTATATAAGTGCTCACAGATCAAGCTCATTTTCTGTGAAAACAATAATGCAAGTTGTTTTTTTTTTGTTTTTTCTTTACCCACTTACAAACTACAGTATGAGTCGGCAAGAAACCAACCAATTGTAGTAGGAAATGTAAGAAAAGATAAAACCACTGTTTATTGTTGGTGTTTTGTTTAAGCTTTGATATTTTTACAAATAAAGCTTGAGTGTCTGTAATTCTCATTCACTCTATAGTTTTATTTGTAAAATATCTTTAGCTTTTCTAAAACCTTTTGGGAAAAGGTTTCATGATGATCTGGCCTAAGCAAGCAGTGAAATTCGCATAGGAACTAGCTAATCCCCCAACAATAAATTCCAGTGAATATAAACCTGTAATAAATTTAAAAATAGCGGTATTCACAATGTAGAGTACTTGGCCTAGTAACATTTCAATTTGTAATGTATTTTGTTTTTATTTTTCTGATATTCTGCTCTTTTACTACATTACCAGGCCAAGTACTCTACGTTGTGAATATCGCTAATGTATTATGAATAAGACCTTAAAACTTTATTTGAATCATTGGCGCTTTTTAAGTTTCATGATGTAAAATGGATTTTTGGTCAAAAATTATTGTAATCATAAATCGATATAACTTTCAATTTATATACCCATGGGAGATAAAAATAAACATATCGTTATTGCAAACGTACTAAGTTTACTTTTTATGAAAATATAAATTTTAATATAAAACGCTAGAATTAGTGAAAATATACTGTTTTCGTAAACCAATTTGGGCTAAGTCCATTTTATTTTGACAAAATTGAAAAATTATTGCCTCAGTCAAATGGAATTGAGTATAACTACGTTATTAAGTATATAATAATTAGCTTCGAATTTGTTTTAATTATAAAACCAATAATTAAAACAAATCATAAATTTGTTAGGGAAATGTTTGATCATTTTTAAATTTATTATCATCTTGACTACTGATATCAAAAATGTTGGTCTCTTGACTTTTGAGAAAATTGTTGAGAAAAAAAAAATGTTGGTGAAAAAAAAATGGTAAAAATATTTGAATAAAATCGGGGTAGTCGCGGCTATTGCCTATATCTCAGACATTTGTGTGCCGATTTTCTCGATTTTTTTCACTAGTAAATTAAAAAAATAAAAAAATTAGCATTAGTTCTTATATGGGAGTTATGAAAATTGCGGATAGATCCTTACAAAATTAAATAATGTAATTTTAAGTTTGTATTATTATTATGTGTGTTAAATTTTATTATAATACCAATATTTTTAAGAGATTTATTTCGGTTTAAGGCCTTTGCATGTGGTAAGATAATAACATGGACCAATTCCAATCAATAAGATTTGTCATAAGGGTGTTTCTTGTTTGTCAAAATGTATCTTCTAAATTCGTACTAATACCGCGGGCCTTGCCTCTCATGGTGAACGGTATAAAAACAAAATACGCAAAGCAATAACCAACACACATACACACATACGCTTTATTGCTTTTTTGTCAAAGCATACAATAAATTGTCTTTTTTGATGAAATTTTCAGAGGTTGTCTCGGATTTTTGCTCATATCTCCCTTATTTATGGACAGATTTTGCTGATTTTAAATAACAAACTTCTCGAAAGCATTTCTGCCAGAATTATTGAAGATTTGGATCCCGAAGATAACTGTGGTTTACAGAAAATTGATTTCAACAGACAGACGGACAGACAGACGGACAGACAGACAGACAGACGGGCGGACATGGCATAATCGACTCCGCTGAGTACTATAGCATATACTGGCACTGATTTTTAAGCATTTTGCTATTTCGGTCTTACTGATTTTTTTCATTTCTGGCAGCGTACTTATATTGTTATCCTAATATGCGTTGGTTTTACTCTTAAAAATATTTCGCCCTTATCTTTTACAATGACGTCCATAAATAATACTCCAAAGTTTTGTCACTTTTTTCGAACATTTAATAGTCTTTATCTTGATATTATTAAGATGAAAATATTTTTTTAGGCCTAAAATTTGTAAATCTTACATATATATAAACATCTTAAATATATACATATGTATGTATGTTTAAATAATTGTAAATATAATTTTAAATATTTATTTTCTCTAATTGTTTTTACAAAATTGTCCTTTTTTTGCCTGATTGTATGTAAATATTAGCAATTCCATAAAACCACAATATTTTATTAAGATTCTTAAATATTTTTCGCAAACAATTTGCCTTTTCTTAAATGAACATTTAAGGTATAAATTTCAATTATTGAGAATGCATTAAGGGGTGTTTACTTATTCTTACTTAAACCCAGCGAATTATTTTGGTGCAGAATATCTTTAAAAAGTTTAGAAGGACCAAAACTATATTCATAGAAGAACGACACACAGTGGGGTTAATCGCAACAAATGTCGTAATAAGGCTGAATCTTCTAAACTGCTACCCAATAGGTAATTTTACCACTTTCTTTCATTGGTCCGAAAACTTTAAATAATATTTAGAGGATCAGTCACGAATATTTTGATCAAATATGAATCTGGAATATGACTTTGGAAATTCGGCCTGCTGTTTGGCTTAATACTTCGATCACACAGGTCAACAGCAAAAAAGGCTTGAATAACCACAATACAGATTTGATCATCATGGCTACCTAAGTACAAATATGGTCCAAATTTTAAATTCTATGGAGATGTTTTTTTTTTTTAATTTTTAGGTAAAATTATAATTTTTTTTCAGTCGTTTTTCCACATAATTAATGATAACTCAGTCCGATATTATTAAAATAAACTTAGAAAAATTTAAATTTACGTAACATGTGTTTTGTTATTGTTACATTATTGCACAGTGGGGCAGAATCAAAATTTTTTGGAAATAAATCTGGCATTTCTAAACGGCTTATCCGATCAGGATAAAATTTGACATTGGCGTAGCCAAGGAGTATTCGAGTTTAAGTTATAAAAATGGACACTACAAATACACCAGGCGCGGCGCTATGGGGGCTCAAAGTAGGGTACCTAAACACGTGCCAGTTTTTTGTTTATCCCGATCAGATCAGCCGTTTAGAAATGCCAGATTTATTTGCAAAAAATTTTGATTCTGCCCCACTGTGTATTATTGCAATAACAAAACACATGTAAAGTAGACGCTTGCACCAACATACAATTTTGTGAAAATGAGCGAATTCACTTAATTGTGAATAAATTCGAAAAGAATTCATCGATTTTTATGATCGATATCTCATTTTGTTCCTATTACATGTTGCTTTGCGATAAAGTCATAAATCTGAAAAATTTCTGCCGTTTTCGATTTTTCATGAGCTTTTTAAAACAAAACAAAAAAGTTATTTTCACTCAAAAAATTTATTTTATGCTTCAATTTGTTATTATAACACCGGAACTACCGATTGAAAAATGTTTTCAAAATTCAATCAATCGAAAGAAGAACATTAACTACTTACTCAACTTTTTGTATATCAAACAAAAAACAAAAATTTTGTGAAAATGATCTAATTCACTTAGTTGTGATTAAATTCGAAAATAATTAATGGATTTTTATGATCGATACCTCATTTTGTTGCTATTATATGTGGCTATGCAATAAAGCAAAAAATATTGCTATTTTCACGTAAAAAATATATGTATGTATTTTTAGCTTCAATTTGTTATTATAACTCCGAAACTACTGAGCCGATTGAAACGCAATATATATGTAAAAATGTGAACATAGCATGGGGAACATGTTTTTAAAATTTAATGAATCGAAAGAAGAACATTAACTACTCAATTTTATGTATATCTAACAAATACTAAAATTTTGTGAAAATAAGCGAATTCACTTAATTGTGAATAAATTCGAAAAGAAACCATAGATTTTTATGACCTAAATCTTATTTTGTTGATATTATATGTGGCTTTGCTATAAAGCTATAATCCTGAACAATTTCTGCCGATTTTGATTTTTCATGAGTTTTTTAAAACAAAACAAAAAAGTTATTTTCACTCAAAAAATTTATTTTATGCTTCAATTTGTTATTATAACACCGGAACTACCGATTGAAAAATGTTTTCAAAATTCAATCAATCGAAAGAAGAACATTAACTACTTACTCAACCTTTTGTATATCAAACAAAAAACAAAAATTTTGTGAAAATGATCTAATTCACTTAGTTGTGATTAAATTCGAAAATAATTAATGGATTTTTATGATCGATACCTCATTTTGTTGCTATTATATGTGGCTATGCAATAAAGCAATAGATCTGAAGAATTTCTGCCGTTTTTGATTTTTCATGATTTTTTTTAAACAAAAAATATAGCTATTTTCACGTAAAAAATATATTTTTGGTTTCAATTTGTTATTATAACTCCGAAACTACTGAGCCGATTGAAAAGCAATATATACGTAAAATTTGTATATAGCATGGGGAACATGTTTTTAAAATTCAATCAATCGAAAGAGAAACATTAACTACTCAATTTTATGTATATCTAACAAATACTAAAATTTTGTGAAAATGAGCAAATTCACTTAATTGTGAATAAATTCGAAAAGAATCCATCGATTTTTATGACCCATATCCCATTTTGTTGCTATTATATGTGGCTTTGCTATATAGCTATAAACTTGAACAATTTCTGCCTATTTCGATTTCTCATGAGTTTTTTAAAACAAGAAAATATGTTATTTTCACATATTTCAAACATAGGTGGAATATCTTATAGTGTACTGGTGCGATTGCAAAATGATCTATGAATGAATCGTAGAGGAGGACATTGGCATTAAGAAATTGAAATTTTAAACCACCTTGTTAGAATACAAGGTGTCAAAATTGGCCACCTCTGGATAGGAAAACTTTATATAGATGCTCAAATATGGACAGATTTTAATAAATGAAATAAAAAGCAAGCGGGATGGTAAATAAATTCTTGTTTATTTCACTAAGTTATCTCTTATAGTCTTAAATACATATACATATATAAGTTTACATTTTGAAATTTTCGTTTTTATTTTGTTTTTCGCAAAGTGTTAAATAAAATCCTATTTAGGTTTTGATAAAAAAATTTATTTTTTAGTGAGAAGGAAAGGACCAACCTATCCTTTTCTATTAAGATCATTATAAAAAAAGTTAGAAATTGTTTTAGGTTTTTATTACAAAAAAATCGAATAAAGGGATTACATATTAACATATTTTTTAAATTTAGACCACAATTAAAGGAGCTAGAGCCAATTTTATATATATTAATAACTATAGTATATTTAGGTTAGTTTTTTATATATTTTTTTATTTAAACCTCCTATACAAATCTCCTCACCTAAAAATATGTAATTTTTAGAAAGCTTTAAAATTGTTTACTGGGTAATAATATTAAAGTATGTGTGTCTGTCGTAGAATGTATGTGTGTTCAATCAATCGTTAATAATAAATAAAAGCATAAAGAACATTTTGAAGAAAAACTTGAGAGTTTTTCTTAGATTTATAAACATAAATACAAATAAATATAAATTTGCAGGTTTCTTAAACTTGATATGAAACTCGTGTTTACTTTTTTCTACACACACGTACAAATGCAATGCACGTGTATATAAATGCGTAAATGTTTGAGATTTGAAATTTCTTCTTCGATTTAGATACACTCAAATAAAAATGTTACCTTAGAAACCAGCTTTAAAATAATTTTGAAATATTGGTAACAGTAATTGATGTTATGAAGTGAAAACCTATGAATATCGGTTAATTGCTTGATATTTATATGAAGCACCTAAAAGTATGCTACACTTTTTATGGCATAGATCGTGAGGTTAAATAATTGCATACTATTTATTTCTCCAATTGGAAATTTCTCAATTTTTGTAATAAAATGACAATTTGATATGATATAAATTCCGAAACTATAAGTAAATAAATTATAAAAATAATAACTGCCTATTTTTGTTGAGTGTTTTCTTATATTTATAACAAATAAAACTTGTTTGTTAAGTTTAATATTTGTCTTAAGATGATTGTATTGCCAAAAACAATACATATAACTAGGATACACACTGGCAACCTACACATACATTAAATCTATGGCCAAAAGGAATACATAGCCATAAAAGTTCTTATCATCAATAATCTTGAAGACATGACATGATATGAAAAAATTTTTTGGTCGCTTAATTGGAAAATTGTTATATTGTTTTTGCAACAAATCTCTAAGCAAATATATATGTAGGTATATGTGTTTATCACATACATACATATATGTATAGTTCAAGTGTTCGCAAGGATATATATTTGTATATCTTAAGAAATGTCTGTACATACACCTATTTATACATATTTTGTAAACAAGACAAATTGATTGATATGTCTGCATGTGTGTGCTTTAAGGATGATTGGTTGTTCTTAAGTGTTTATTTAAGTAGAAATAATTTTGAGGTATTTTAACAATAATGTTTGCTATATTTGATTCAAGTTATTGACAAAAAAGACCAATACAAAATAATAATAAAAATCAATCAGTAACTGTAAAAGAAAATCTAATATATGGGGAGTCTAATGAAAAGTATCCCTGGCATATTCAGCAGCAACCCTGTTAGTTGGGCTGTTAATATTTCAAAAATTCATAACATGCGCAGAGTTTTTTACTGTTTTCTTTTGTTGTGGTTTCATAACGGGGTTGCATAAAGTTATGATTGTAGACATAATAATTCATAATCATATTTTATAGTTGTTATCACCACCCACAAGCTCCACCTCCTTTAGAAAATACACCCACATATACATATGTGTATTTAAAAAATAAAATGGCGCTTGCTTTTTATTTAGCTTTCGAACTTTATATGCATAAGAATAAAGATAACCTTAATTGACAAATGGACCTCATCTTATCGGCTCTACGTAGCCTTGATAACGCTTTTTGCTCTGTGCGGGAAGTCTTGGAAGCGGGTTTGGGTGGCTGTGTAGTTTTATAACAGATTTTCTTGGATTTCGATGGAATCGAATTGTGGTGAACAACCAGTAATACGAGCATTGAGCTTGTACAAAGGGCCCAATCAAAAATTCTTAGAACCATGATGAGCGCACCATGGTACATTATAATTGAGAACACCCACGGAGCCCTGGTAAAGGAAGAGTTCAGGAAAGTTAGCAGAGCTGTTTACTTTGAGCGGCACTTTTGTTATTAATCTCAGGGTCCTCCAACTCCTGCTTTTTATATATATATAGGTTTTCAACAGAAAATAAGATAGGCTTATTGCATTCTCATGACTTCTTTTACTATTTTCCTTTTTACCCTTCTCCTTAACCTTCTTCAGTTTGTATATTCTACTTATATAACCAAGTTATGATGGAACCCTTTGCAATCTGAAGCATTCCTGGCAGCTGCGTTTCGCTTTTTAACGCAAAAGTCGATTGTTTACCAGTCAAGGCTTTTTTGGAAAAACCTAGAAGTCTTTAATTTTGAAGACTTTTCAATTTAATTTTGTTAAAGTTTCAGACTATTATTTTAAGATTTTACCAAATATAAAATTGAGACCTGTAGCTTGACCAAATGGTTTACATGGTCATAACCCAACAGATGGACAAACTGAAGATCATCAACAGCATAAATGCTGTTTTACAATTTAACATCAGTTGAAAATTTACTGCGGGACAGTTTTAAAGTACAAGAAGTCACCCAAGAACTCTTATTTTTAATATTTACATCAATCAATTCCATTTTATTATCATTATATATATATAATTCTTCTGTACTTGTTGTAGTAACTGAACTCCTCCTTAACAGTTGGGCCGATTTCGAAGAAATTTTTTGTGTGTTTGAGTGGGTCCCTGAATGGGTTAGATTCACAATTGACCTATATAGGAACAATGGGCGTTTCACCTACCATACCAAGTAAAAATTTATTATTGCATATCTGGAGTACTATTATAGTGGGAGTCTTCCAACTTTGTTTGAGCTATGGCAGAATTACATTTGCGCCATGGATATTTGTGTCAATTCGGGTTGTTGGTCGGGCTTCAAATACGATATCTTATACTCTTTTGTTTTATAACGTGCAAGCAGCATTTCAGAGTCATCAATCCGTTTAACATAAAACGGATTGGATTGTGCCCTAACCAAAACATTGCTGAGTTCGTGGAGTCCTTGGAATACTAAGAAGACTTACCCTTACCCTGTTTGGGAACAGGAAATTTCAAAGGATTTTATAATGGCTTCATATAAAATTTCCTCGACCTTATCATTCGGATCTTTGATTGCTGGTATTCTACTCAATGAACTGAAATACGTCAGTTCTTCATGGATTCCTAAATCATGTGCTTGTCTCATAGCAGTATGATAAAGACCTTTTATGTGACACTCTCCATTTAAAGACCGATTATTTAGGTTTATTATATAAATGAAATGTCCTTTTCTTTTTAGAACTCGGTCAGCTGAATTAAGATTTTAGACAATAATATCCTTAGCCAACTTGAATACGAAGGAACGTCATTTCGTTTCTACAGGAATACTATTATAGCCTTCTCGCCAGACCCACCAATTACTTCGTTAAAGGGTACGAAAGGTCTGTAAGCAAGTGAACATATCGCACTGGTTTCTCTAAAGAGAGTCAACTCAAAATTTAAACATTTTCAGTAGAGGCAAAAAACTGTTTATTTTTTAATACATTACAATGAAAGTTGAAGACGGATCCAACTGTAATTTTGTCGAAAGAGTAGAGAAAATGATGTAAGGTATTTACAGTGGGTAGATATGACCACTGTACATCGATTTCTTGCAAAAAGTGAAAATTGAAAAATTTTGAGTTGACGCTCTTTAGAGGAACCAGTGCGATATGTGCCATCTGATAGGAAATATTTGTGTGTTTGGTGTTTGTCAACCTTTATATTTAATTTATTTTTCTGCGATCCTGTTCGAAGTGAAGGGATCGTTTCAGCTTGTTACTCTTTTGATTTAAACCCGATACAATTAATTAATAGCGTGAAATCAGTGAAAGAATTTACCACATATTTCCTTGGTCATTACCATATTTTTCAAAGTTCCCTTTTAAGTGATATTATTTATCCTCGCTCAAAAGTTCGAAACGGGTATTTTCAAATACCTTATGTTTCTTTGCAGACGTTCTCCACTAGTTTGGGACTTGAATTGTTAATACTTTATTAATTAATATGTAATAAGAAAGTGTGGCATACCTTTAGGATTTAAGAAAATAAAAATTGTATATACTTTAGTATGTACTAACATAAATTTAGTAAAGAACAAGTAAGAGTGCTATATTCGGCTATGCCGAATCTTATATACCCTTCACCATTGTTGTGGATGCATTACTTGCGTATTTTCAGCGTATATCATCCAAAAAATATATCAAGAAAACTTTTAAAAATTTTACATTTAATTGCTATTGCTATATTGTAGAAGTTACAAACGAAACAACAATCTTATATATACCCTTCCCAAAAACAACAACGCCAAACGAAACGAAACACCAACAAAAAAAAAACAAAATACGCAAAGCAATGAAACTAACTCACATCCAAACATACATATGTACGTTTTGTTGTTTTTTTTTTTCAAACACCAAAAAAAAAATAAATAAATAATGAAGCCAACAAACATCCAAACATATGCACGTTTTGTTGCTTTTTTGTGAAACACAAAAAAAAACAAAAACAAAATACACAAAGTATGAAGCCAACACACAATGAATCCAACACACATACGTTTTGTTGTTTTTTTGTCAAAGCATGCAATAAATTGTCTTTTTTTGATGAAATTTTCAGAGGTTGTTTCGGATTTTTGCTCATATCTCCGTTATTTATGGACGGATTTTGCTGATTTTAAATAGCAAAATTCTCGAAAGCATGTCTGAGAGAATTATTGAAGATTTGGATCCCGATGATATCTGGGGTCTTCAGAAAATTGATTTCAACAGACAGAGAGACAGACAGACGGACAGACAGACAGACAGACAGACAGACAGACAGACAGACAGACAGACAGACAGACAGACAGACAGACAGACAGACAGACAGACAGACAGACGGACATGGCTTAATCGACTCCGCTATCTATAAGGATCCAGAATATATATACTTTATAGGGTCGGAAAATTATATTGTGGAAATTACAAACGGAATGACAAATTTATATATACCCTTCTCACGAAGGTGAAGGGTATAAAAACTAATTTAAACTGAAATTAAAAAGAAAATGACAATATATACGTACATACATACTTTTAATATTTTATGCCTCCCGGTACGTGCACTCATTTTACTGAATTGTATTATTTTATATTCCTTACCAAAAAATTAAAAACTTTCTGCACAGCCAACAAAATAATTCATACTCGTAATCAATCGTACATCATTTTACTTTATTACAAAAATCTTTATATTCTTCACATTTCTTCACATGCTCATATCTTTTGATAAATATTATTTATTTTCCCTTATTTAACTTTTTATTTCACCTGGAAAATTTAATTTAACTTAAAACTACCATCATTTGCAGTCGTTACAACTCCTAGTATATGAGCACATCCATCCGTACATATATTCTATACATGAAACATACCACTTCCACATAGTTGTTGAGGCACTGAACCCTTGTTGATTTGTTCGAGAGCAAAGAAATGAAATATATAAAATAATTTTTATATCAAAAGAAAAAACAAAAAAAAACGTCGAAACCACAAAAGATTTAAAAAAATCTCTGTCTGTTCTTAACAAACATTGCCAATTGTATCCCTTGAGAGATTCACAAGATTCACCCGTATGCCGTTGCAACGTGCTCATGTAAAATTCATACATACATGTTTTCTTTTATTTTAGTTGAAATGTTTAAAGTTGGTACGGATCATACGAGTATTTACAGAAGTCAGGGTGTGCCCTAATAAATGGATATTAATAAAACATAATATCTTAATATCAAACTCAACTATATCTATTCGATAGTCATGCGTTTAGAAATGATATATTTATTAAATCAATAAATATAGCTGGTTTTGTAATGATATAGTATTTTTCTAAAACGCGATCTTACAGCCCGGATTGTACCTAAAGTATTGCAATGGTTCACCATTTTTGGGTGAATTGTAATTTTGCAGTTTCTGTATCGTATTGGCAAGAATCGATTCTGCCTGGACATTTTTTAGTATTTTTTATAACTTATTAATTTCTATACGTTCTTATTTATTCATTGTAAAATGCAAGAGATACCCTAATCATCTCATTGCTTTAGAAAACACACATTTAAATGTTCCAATTTTAATATTTTCTTTTAAATGTCTAAGGACTAATATTGCAGTTTCCTTTATATTTTATTATAAATACACATTTGTATTAGTTTAAATATTTAGCTCATATGAATATTATATAATTTAACTTAATTTCATTTAATAAATTGCAATTATTTATTAAGAAATTCTAATAATTTCTAACTTTATGTACACTTAAATGTATAATCTTCTTAAAGCTCAATATTTTTAGTAACACTAGTTTACAAGGTTCATTAAAAATCCAGGACATCAAACTTTTGAGATATTTAATAAGAAAGAAAATAATAATATTGTTACGTTTTCAACTTTTGAAAACGTTGGTTTATTTCCTTTAAATAAACCGGATTCTTTTAATTGCAAATAAAAGCAGTTAAGTAGTTTAAAATTGTAACAACTCTTTATTTATTAAAATGTACAACAGCAGTCTAAATAGTCACTATGTGTTTTGCGTTTATAATGCACAAACTTAAATGTACAGTTGATGTTAACTCTCTAACAGCGCCTATGAGAAACTCACTCACTGAATACAGCAACCGCAGTCATTATTAATACAGACTGTCATCTTCATCCCAGTAGTCTAGATTGTTCTTAACGGTCAAAACTCGTATGTTCTAATTCTAGAGCTTCCGATGTTAATGTTAGCAGCTTTAACATTTAGTGTTGCCATACTTACAAACAATACTAACAAACGCATGCTATCAACATTGTTGATAAGTAGACGCTGGACGTTTTTTTTTTCTTCTTGGAGCAGCACTTTTCATGTAAAGCATTGTGTTGGAACTAGGAAAATAGGTTATGGGAGGGAGGAAAGAGGGAGTAGTGTTTGTGGACATTCGATTTGAACTTTCCCACATTGAAAATGGCAGGAATCACTTTACCAGAAAGTTTGTTCCACATGCGTACAGTACGGCTAAAGAACGAATTTTCCCTGTAATGTGTTATGCGGTCCACTGGCCAATCGACCATAAAGGGATGTGTTCTTGACGAAAAACGTGTATTACGTAAAAATCGGCGGGTATCAGGAACAAGTTCCCTAATTTCATTAGAACACATTCCATTGTAGTACCGATAGAACAGTGAAACGCAGCCCACATTGCGACGGTGCTCCAGCGAATCAATAGAGTTGGACACCCTACTGTCTCTAATAATTACCTTCGTCCTCTCCTGTACGCGGTCGACCAACTCCAAAATAGACTTTGAAGCACCTGCCCATACATGGGAGTTGTATTCCATTTTCGGTCGGATATTGGTGGTGTAAATAGTGAGGAGATCAGATGAAGTGAAGTAATTCCCTACACCGTTTCAAAAAACCGACACACTTGAATGCTTCTTTCGACACTTGAAAAATGTGTTTAGACCAGCGGACATCACATTGTATTTTCATGCCCAGAACATCAAGAGCGTCTGATTCCACAATATTTACACCATCCATAAATACAGATGAAGCAACATTGTTTGTCGTTCGTTTTTGTGTCAACATGCAACACTGAGTCTAGTGGGCGTTGAAAGCGAATCTATTCGCACGACCCCATTCAGAGATTGTCACAAGGTCCCGATTAAGGGAATCATTCATATTTTGTCTCATTGCCCCAATCTCCGACAGGCTTGGTCTATAACAGAATGAATATGAATGGCAAATGTTGCTGTCATCTGCGAAAGAATAGATAGGGTTGGAAGTTTGACGTAGAAGGACATTTAGAAAAATAAGGAATAGAGTAGGAGAAAGAACGGATCCTTGCGGTCCCCTGAATTTATCTTGAACTCGTTTGAAGAGATCCCATCTATAACAACTCGTATAGTGCGATTTCTGAGTAAGCTCGATATAAATCGAGAAGAGTTATTACCGACACCAAAAGCCCGATCGGGATAAAATTTTACATGGGCGTAGCCAAGGAGTATTCGAGTTTGGGTATGCTACTTATCTGTTAAAATTTCTTGAACTTTTAAAATTTTGCCATACCTTGGTTTGCGTTTTTTTAATTTAGGGCTTACTTTTGGACTGAATGGACTCGAATTTCTTTTGTTAGTTAGACAACTAAATTACCAATAACATACAAAAGATGGAATTATGGATCCAAAAATAAACGATTTTCAAAAAATAGTAAAATTTGGCAGTTTTTTGTACGAAAAGTTGACTTAACTCTTTTTTTATTAAAAAAAACTTTATTTAAGAACATATAACAACTTTATGTGTTTCCATAAGGTATCTTCAAGCAGAACATTTTGGTAAAAAGACATGTCTTGTTTTTCGAATATGTTGGCCCTACAACTTTCGGAATTTGACCTATTTTATATCAAAATTTCTACTTTGGGCCACATGTTCTAAAATCCCAAAGTTGGAATCAGAAAACGGAAAGCAGCCTTGAAAACCTTGATGTGATCCTTATTTATTCCCATAGTATTTTCCCAGCCCCAAAGGAATTGCGGACCCTATGGGAAACATTGTAAAAAATACCATTTTTGGGATTTTCGCTCCAATTTTTAGGAATTGCGGGATGCCCTCTGACCTTTTGACAAGTTTTTCTAGACTTTGTTATTTGGAATGACAAATTTAAAAAACGTTGAAAATTTCATTGAGTTTCGTCAATAAATAAAGATTTTATTACATATTATATATTTACTGAGTTTCTAAAACTAAAAATTGTATCAAAATTTTAATAGGGTTGCAAATATTAGGAACAATTTGATCCAGATTTATTCCGAACTAATATTTTTGTTTGATCTTACAAAAAAATTTGAAGTCAATATCTCAACTAGATTCAGTACTGCGAACTTCTTGTTCCGTCATATATCCGTAGAAAGCGTAAAAATGGCTTAAAATATTTAATGAAGGAATTCTAATCTTGGTGTAAATATTTGTTATTGGTTAAATGCAGAGTTTAAAATTACTACTATATTAGTCAAAAAATTGCAAAATATTTCATAATTTTAAATGAAAACTGCAACAAATATTTAACAAAATAATATTTCCTCACATACATACTAAAAATATAAATACTATTTACGAATTCCATATATGCACAAGCTTCATAGTAGAAATATTTGTCGCAGTTTTTCCAAAAATATTTTGCCTTACAAAATATTTTACGTTGCAGCTAGAAGACAAAATGAAAATTTTTCATTTCTAAAACATTTGCTGCCCAAATATATGTATATTTTTGGTTAGCAAAAACAAATATATTGCTTGTGTATAATATACAAAAAATTTACTACAAAAACATCAAACATGCAAACAAATTGCAGCGTGAAAACCATAAACTGCAAACGATATGCGCAGTAAAAAATTCAAACAATGGAAATATGGAAGATGCTAAATGTAGACTGCCAAGCCATACGAAGTTGAAAAATGTAAAATACGAAATTGTGCGAAGTTAAAAATGTTTAAAACGAATATGTGCATTTATAAAATATTTCAGCCACATATATGGAAATATTTTGCCGCATATAGTCACTGAGTAGAAAAATGTGAAAAAAACTATGAACAACAAATGTGCGTTGATTTGGGTGTACAAAATAAAAATTTATATTGAATCGTGTGTTAATAAAGAATTTAAGTGCAGTAAAATAGAAGTTTTATTTTTTGAGGTATGTAATTGTATTATGAAAGATAGGAATGCAGTGAAAATATATTAAATAAGATTCTGGGCAAAGGATAGCGGACGATATTATTTTATTGAATTTTTTGATTAAATGGTTTTTGTAATACGAATTCAAATGTATTCCTGCTGCTTGTAATAGGAGTCCAGAAAAATTAGTAACATAAAATTTGGTATGTAAAGTGGCTAAAAAAGGATAGATAATGCAACAACAAAATGTAACAACAGACAAGCAAAACAGCCAATGAATACAATGTAATAAAAAATAACAGGATCTACAAAAAAATAGTATGTTCCATAAAAATGCAATGTAGATAGATAGATTACTTTTTGTTTGTACACTCAAATGTATCCTTTCGTAAAATTTGTAACAGGAGAACAAACAAATAAATAAGCAGCATAGAAAATAATTGTGCATGAACAATTTGATGTGTAAGATATAAATGCAAAAAGGCACAGGCATGAGTGCAACAGGAGCAAAAGGAAATTTACTGTATAAAACTGCTATATGTGTGTACATGTGTTCTGTAACTGCATAATGCAACAACAATTTACGCAACAACCATAAACAAACACATAAATAGGTTCAATGATGATCGTGTGTGTAGCAGGAGAAAAAAGGATAAAGAGGAATGATAGAAATATATAATTATGCAATGAAGAAAATTTTACTATAGGTACATACATAATTATGTATGACTTGTATTCTGAAAGATCGACTTTGTGTTTTTAAATGCACATTCATATGTATCCATTCGTAATATTTGTAACAGGAGAACAAAAAAACAAATAAGCAACAGAGAACAAATTTTGCAACGAAGGCACAACAATTGTTTACATAGCCACGAGTGCAGCAGGAGAAAAAGGAAATACAAGAACAACTACTTATACACTCAAGTAATTGTGATATACAACTGTTGTATGTGTGTCCTTTAGGTGCAAAAAGCAAAAACAACTCGTGCAAAAAAAAAAAAAAAACAAATGCATAAAAAAGGAATTTCTAGAAATATGGAGGAGTAGAGTAGGAACCGTTGCAATTAATTGCATTTTGTTGTTTTTTTTTTACTGTAAATGTAAAAAATCAACAACAACTTGTGCAATCTGAAATGCAAATAAGTATGATTGGCTGAGCGTTTGTAACAGGAGTAAAATAATAAAGTATAGAATGCTGAAAAAAATATAATTATACAATGAAGAACCTGTGGTATGTACCTACTTGTATTGTGAACGATAGGAATGGCAGTAAAAGTACATTAAAGAAGGTTATGGGCAAAGGATAGCGGATGATATTATTATTGCATTGTTTGTGTAGAACTGATTTTTGTTGAGTACCGTTACAGATAATTTTTTATTACGCATTTTGGTTTATTTTTAGCTCGAGGAATTTTTGTCATGTGCACTGAATTGTTGATTTTTGTGCGTATTTGTTTTTTATTAAAATAAACTGTATTACACTTGTTAGTGTGTCCGTTATTTTTTTTCGCGAATAGTTGTAATAAGGAATAGTTGTAAATCTCTACTTTTCTAAGTTTATTTTAATAACATCGGACTAACTAAACCTTTTTGAGTTATCATTAATTCTATGGAGAAACATGTAACAAAATTTATAATTTTATTTAAAAACTAAAAAAAAATGTCTTCATAGAATTGAAAAATTTTACCATTTTTGAATTTAGGTAACTGGTGCATACATTTTTTTAGTTATTGTTGCATTTTATTATTTTGCATCGCAATTGGCAGGCCTTTTCAAAATTCTAGTTATTTGCATTTCAGATTGCACAAGTTGTTGTTGATTTTTTACATTTACAGTAAAAAAAAACAACAAAATGCAATTAATTGCAACGGTTCCTACTCTACTCCTCCATATTTCTAGAAATTCCTTTTTTATGCATTTGTTTTTTTTTTTTTTTTGCACGAGTTGTTTTTGCTTTTTGCACCTAAAGGACACACATACAACAGTTGTATATCACAATTACTTGAGTGTATAAGTAGTTGTTCTTGTATTTCCTTTTTCTCCTGCTGCACTCGTGGCTATGTAAACAATTGTTGTGCCTTCGTTGCAAAATTTGTTCTCTGTTGCTTATTTGTTTTTTTGTTCTCCTGTTACAAATATTACGAATGGATACATATGAATGTGCATTTAAAAACACAAAGTCGATCTTTCAGAATACAAGTCATACATAATTATGTATGTACCTATAGTAAAATTTTCTTCATTGCATAATTATATATTTCTATCATTCCTCTTTATCCTTTTTTCTCCTGCTACACACACGATCATCATTGAACCTATTTATGTGTTTGTTTATGGTTGTTGCGTAAATTGTTGTTGCATTATGCAGTTACAGAACACATGTACACACATATAGCAGTTTTATACAGTAAATTTCCTTTTGCTCCTGTTGCACTCATGCCTGTGCCTTTTTGCATTTATATCTTACACATCAAATTGTTCATGCACAATTATTTTCTATGCTGCTTATTTATTTGTTTGTTCTCCTGTTACAAATTTTACGAAAGGATACATTTGAGTGTACAAACAAAAAGTAATCTATCTATCTACATTGCATTTTTATGGAACATACTATTTTTTTGTAGATCCTGTTATTTTTTATTACATTGTATTCATTGGCTGTTTTGCTTGTCTGTTGTTACATTTTGTTGTTGCATTATCTATCCTTTTTTAGCCACTTTACATACCAAATTTTATGTTACTAATTTTTCTGGACTCCTATTACAAGCAGCAGGAATACATTTGAATTCGTATTACAAAAACCATTTAATCAAAAAATTCAATAAAATAATATCGTCCGCTATCCTTTGCCCAGAATCTTATTTAATATATTTTCACTGCATTCCTATCTTTCATAATACAATTACATACCTCAAAAAATAAAACTTCTATTTTACTGCACTTAAATTCTTTATTAACACACGATTCAATATAAATTTTTATTTTGTACACCCAAATCAACGCACATTTGTTGTTCATAGTTTTTTTCACATTTTTCTACTCAGTGACTATATGCGGCAAAATATTTCCATATATGTGGCTGAAATATTTTATAAATGCACATATTCGTTTTAAACATTTTTAACTTCGCACAATTTCGTATTTTACATTTTTCAACTTCGTATGGCTTGGCAGTCTACATTTAGCATCTTCCATATTTCCATTGTTTGAATTTTTTACTGCGCATATCGTTTGCAGTTTATGGTTTTCACGCTGCAATTTGTTTGCATGTTTGATGTTTTTGTAGTAAATTTTTTGTATATTATACACAAGCAATATATTTGTTTTTGCTAACCAAAAATATACATATATTTGGGCAGCAAATGTTTTAGAAATGAAAAATTTTCATTTTGTCTTCTAGCTGCAACGTAAAATATTTTGTAAGGCAAAATATTTTTGGTAAAACTGCGACAAATATTTCTACCATGAAGCTTGCGCATATATGGCATTGGTTTATAGTTTGTATATTTTCAGTATATGTGGACATTAATATGAAAACGATTCATATTTATTGCGTAGTCGGTAGTCAAATTT
The DNA here is from genome assembly GCA_942486065.2 of Calliphora vomitoria. NCBI lineage: Eukaryota > Metazoa > Arthropoda > Insecta > Diptera > Calliphoridae > Calliphora > Calliphora vomitoria. The sequence continues at coordinate 68,439,604 of OW818030.2, read as the reverse complement.
AAAAAACGTTTAACTAAATATTAAACCCTGGTTAAATGTAACTACTCATTATTTATTATTTTTTATTTCGAATCTAAAATTGTTCACTGAACCATAAGGAAATCGTATCTCTGTGTATTGATTAATAAAACATTTCAGTATTTATTATTTGATTAGTTGTGATTGTGCTTAGAGAATTTCTCTCATATCATCATCTTATAGTTAACACAACAAAGAAATAATAAAGAAAATTTGTCACACATTTTTATTATTCTCGGATTTTATCAATTGTTGCCATCACAGAGACAGAGGGTCATTTTGTGGTGGTATATTATGACTGAATGACAGATTTTTCTTTGTTTAAACTATAACATATTTTCAGTTGTAAATGATAGTGGATTTCCGATAATATTCTAACATATGGACACGGTGGGAGAGAGAGAAGAAATTCACAATCATATAAAATACTTGAGCTTTAACAATGAAAAAGTAGCAACTGAAAATAAAAACTCCATTGTCATTAAATACATCACCCAAAAAGGATAATGACACCCACTAAATTGCAGGCAGACAATGAAAAACAGTAGAAGCATATGACAGCCAAACAACCACCCAACAGTCCGCACCAGTCTTTATCTACTTGTAGTTTATGTACTTCAGTACATTCAACCAGGGTACAAGCAGAAAAGTACAACAAATCATTTTTTCGCATGACTGGAATGATCCGTCTTTGAACAATTGTCTGATTGTCTTCAGGCTCTCGCGTGATGCTCTTAATGACGGATTATTTTCTTGTGGGGTGTGTTAAGTATTTTTGTCCACATGGACTTTTTGGAAATGCTTGTTGCATTTTTACGGGGATGTTGTAGTTGATTAACCAAAAATTAATCTGTTAAATTGATAACTTTTTGTCATGTTAAATTGATAAATTATAGTAGTTGAAATTGAAGGCATTTTGTGTGGACTTTCAAATTCATTGATTATCATAAGTTTACCAGACTTGGGGATTTGTTGCCAAAATTGGTGTTCGGCAATACATGTTTAAGCTGCTAACATTGACATCGAAAGCTCTAGAATTCGAATGTACTAGTTTGTCCGTTAAAATCATTGTAGAAGATTCACGAAAGATGGCGTGTATATAAATAGTGGCAGAGGCTGCAGTCGTGAGGGAGTTGATCATAGGCGCTGTTAGAGTTAACATCAACTGCCTTGTACATTTGAGTTTGTACATTATAAAGTGTGTGTGCATTTCTGCGAATTGATAAAAGTGTATAAAGACACTGAGTGACTATTTGAACTGTTGTTGTTGTTGTACATTTTAAATAAATAAAGAGTTGTTACAAATTTTAAACTACTAAACGGCTTTTATTTGCAATCAAAAGTATCCAGTTTATTTAAAGGAAATAAACCAACGTTTGAAAAAGTTTAAAACGTAACAATATGTTATGATTTATATTCTTTGGTACATTGTACATATACATACTGTATATCAATTAAGTTCATAGTTTTTGTTTTTACTTAAATTCTAACCCAACTCCTTTTCACTTTTTGTAAATTGTTTTTTAACAGCATTTTTAAAATTATTTGAACGTGGAAAAACACATTAATTTGCCATTATTATTTGTTAAGAAAATAGTTGCTAGACTTTTTTAATTTACTCTCATCTTTTAACAGCGATCAAATCATTTTAAATCATCTTTTGCCAACTTTTCCCTCAAACCGTAACAAGCTTCACACTTGATGAACACTTGCCGCCGTAAGAGATGTATGTGTTTGTTCAATTGTATGGTTGTATGATGAAAACAAAATCTTTTATTTTGAATGGAGTTTGGATTTTAAAATGTATACAAATAAATAGATATATTTAATAGATACCATGCATTCCCTATTTAAACTTGTAAAGTTTTTAAATTCAATTTCACCCAGTGGGCCACTGCACCAAATGTGCACTCGCATACTTTTATATTTATATAAATATATATAGATAAATACCCTACATCAGACTTTTGAATAAACTATTTCCAAAATGATGTGAAACACTATGTAGAAATAAAAAAATATATTGCTTTGAATCATGGAGTTTTAAACAAAAGGTCCGATTGCACTTAATTTGATGATTATATTGTTACGTTTTTACCTTTTAAAAACAGGGTATATTTCCTTTAAATAAACCGGATACTTTTGATTGCAAATAAAAAGAAGTTTTAGTAGTTTAAAATTTGTATCAACTCTTTATTTAAATGTACACCAACAACAGTTCAAATATTCACTCAGTGTTTCCATACACGTCTATCAATTCGCAGAAATACATACATACACTCTATAATGTACAAGTATACACGTACAAGACAGTTGATGTTAACTCTAACAGCGACAATGATCAACTCACTCACGACTGCCAGCTCTGCCACTGTTTATACACGCGCCATCTATCGGGAATCTTCTACAATGCTAATAACCGCATGCTATCAACATTGTTGATAAGTAGAAGCTTCTACTGATGGACGTGTTTATAAACATGATGAATGTTGCAGGCAGTCGTTGCGGACCGTTAAATTCAAATCGCTATCGCACATTCGTTACAATATGTATTCAGATTAGCACTTTACAAATACACTTTATAAAAACATATATATGTAACAATTCTTTAATTTTTATTTTATTAACACCATTTTAAAAGCTTTTATAACTTCTTTTTAGTTTAAATAAAAATTTGTAACTGACTAACATGTAACAAATTCGAAAATTCGAGGTTTTGTTCGAAAAATACCTATTAATATAATCTCTAAATCATGCATAATAAGCTGGATGACAATGTAATATTTCGAGGCTTTTATTTAAATGCTCTAGAAAGAAGAAGATAAACTTTCAATTAAATCAAACTATTACGTTATAGAATTTATCTATATATATAAAAATGAATGTGTCAGTTTATTTGTTTATCTCTAACTTATAGGAACCTAAACCAGCCTTGTCGCGACAAACCCAGCTCATATATCGTGACATGTTTTTATATCATATAGATCGTAGGTAAATAATTTGATTTTATAGCCTTTAAATCAAAGCTTTTTGTAAATGTATTTTTTATTATTTCATTTAAATTTAATTTTTAAAGGAAAAAATATATTGAAAAGTAGCAGCATATAGTGTTTAATTTAAAAAAAGTATTAAAAATTATTCATTAAATTAAAAAGTTTAATTAATTAACAATTATTTTAGGGTATAACTTATTCCTCCTATATCGACTATGAATGTACCTGGTTAGTATAACAAAGTTTATTTTATATATTTTTAATATTTTGGAAGACTTTTTTTTTGCAAACACTTGCTTCATTTATGTTGCACAAACTGAAACAATGCCTCATCACACACACACACAAACATCTTACGAATGAGTAAGTACATACCTAAATACTAGAAAGATCAATTTTATTAAAATTTAAATAATTTTTTAACACGCATTACGTGTTCAATTTAGGGTGTAATGCCTTTTCTTTGTTTTTTTAGTCAAGTTAATAACCTCTTGTTAAAAAGTAATCAAAACAACAAAGTCATGATTGAAAAATTTGAAAATTCATTGACCGCAAGTTCGATCATGTCTGTACTTAATAAACCAGTACAATAAATTTATGATAATTTCTCTTTTATTAAAAAAGAAACACAAAATTCTTCTACAGATTCAATACACTTAAAAATTATGTTTAGTATCTTCTCCATTAATGTCAAAAATTAATCCTACATCATTGACCCTGGACCTAGTACAAAGCATGCCTCGTAAAGTACGAAATCTTTCAAATGTGTTTTGACATAGTATTGATACCCTCGGGGAGCCTACGAATTATTTGCAAATAATTTAATCAAAATATTAGCTTTATCAAAGTGTAAAATGAAGGAACTATCTATCCTTCATTATTTTAATGATAGAACTGAATCTTTGTCTGCCCCGGTGAGCACTGAGAACTTTTCCATGAAGGTGTTGTTCCTTTAGAGATTTTTCATGACATTTTCCTTTGGAATGCGAAGATCTCGCATTTTTGCGTAGCAAATCTGTTTCATAATTTTGTTATAATGCCAGATTCTGAACGCTACCTCTCTGGATCAGATTGTACTCTTTCAATCTTATTAATTAAACCAAGATTAAATTTTTGGATCTAATCGATGATTTCTGAATGAAAAAAAGGTTAATTTTCGCGGAGGCATTGACATTATTGGCTAAGAAAAACAGTTTCCAAATAAAATGCAAAATGAAATCGTTGAGCTCAGCCCAACAACCAATTGGTCAAGTAGGTTATAAGAAACATATTTAATACATACCACTACTTTTTTGATTGGCCCCAATGTGCACAGTTTGGTAGAGTGATTTTTGATTTATTTTAATTAGTTAGTTAACGCATTTGTTTGTTTTTTAAATAAATAATACCCTGGTCAGGATGGACAACAGAAGGATCAAAACAGTCGCGTATGCTGACGATGTTGCAGTATTTATATCTGGTAAATTTCTGGATACAATATTCAGTTGTATGAAGTCGGCATTAAGTACACTGAGTGAGTGGAGTATATCAAGTGGACTTTGTGTGAACCCCCAAAAACCGAATTGGTTCTCTTTACTAGGAGGTATAAGATCGATGACTTTAGACCACCTAGACTGAATGGAATCAGTCTTGAGATCAGGGATAATGCGAAGTATCTTGGCATCATTCTGGATAAGAGACTGTCCTGGATATAGGCCTATGTGGTCATCAACTCCTGCAAAAAGGCAATTGGTACTAACTGGGGTATTATGCCGAAAGGTATCAATTGGATCCTTAAAGCAGTTGTTAAACCAATATTATTCTATATAGTATTAGTGTGCTGGCATGCTTTGGATCAAGACAAATTTATGTACAAGGTGGTGTAGGTGGCGAATTCAGGCATATACGAGCGAATTCATGAATTTTTTATATATGGAGTTTGACATTCGAAACAATGAGAGAAATGAATTCGCCACCGACACCACCTTGTATATAAATTCGCCTTGCTTTGGATAATGCTACTCACCGGAAGGCCGTCGAACGGGTACTACGGACTGTTGCGATACTGATTTCAGGCGCTATAAGGTCTACTTCCTCTAAGGCACTTTTTACTATCTTAAACTGGTTACCAGTGGATTTGATGGTGATACAAATGGCTCTCAACTCTGCTGTGAGGCTAAATGCTGGATGTTTGTGGTCTGGTAAGGACCTTGGACACTCTAGGATACTGAATTACTATGGTGAATTACTATGGTAAAGTTGCTTACTACATTGCAAAACCTTTTTTCGATAGGCATTTCCATATAATGATCCCAAATAGGGATTTATGGCATTGCGGACTCTTTCCCCCTGATGATGTCATAAGGATATACACTGATGGCTCTAATAGGGGAAACAGGGTCGGTGGAGGTTTCTATATTGAAAACTTTGGGATTAAATCCTTCTTTAGGCTACCTAACTTCAGTACTGCTCTTCAGGCGGAAATTACTGCCATTAAACGTGCATCCAACTGGCTGAGGTATTATCGAATATCTGGTGATATATGTATATTTACTGACAGCAAGGCTGCCGTTAACGGAATAGCGGGTGTCTTCACAACATCTAAATTAACCAAGGAATGCCGGGTATCCCTAAATGAGATATCAAGACATTCTAGGATAACGCTTATATGGGTCCCTGGACACGATAGAAATCAGGGTAATTGTATAGCAGATGTAATTGCCAAAATGGGTGCGATGATGAATGAGGAGGCGATCGACCCCTTTTCTGGTATTTCCCTTGTTAAATGCAAGATGGCTGTTCAGCAGAAACTATATAAGACTGCACAAAACAGGTCTACTAATGAACCTTCCTGTGCTACAGCGAGGTCGACCTGGCCCGTATATGATGCCAGCAGGACGAATCTACTTATAGATTACCGTCCTGAGCAAATAAGGCTAATTGTCTTCTTTATTACAGGACACTGTTTAATTGGGGCACATGCTAGAAGAATGGACCTACGGTACAATGATTACTGTAGAAGCTGTCATAATGAAGAAAAGTAAGAGACTGTGTATCACCTTTTCTGCCAATGCCCGGCTCTGACAAACCTGAGGAAACGCATCCTCGGATCTCCATTCATATCATGCTTGGATGAGCTATCAAGGATGAATCTTAGACGAATCTTCCCCTTTCATCCGGAAATCTGGCAGGTTTAACCTGGAGGCAACGGAAGTATTGTAAATACCCTGCTGTCTACCCCTTGGGTATAACAATGGGATCAGGTTTGAATGGGCCCAAGTGAGCTGCTTGAGGAGCGGCTGCCCATGGAAGCTAACCTAACCTAAATAAATAATAAAAACTTGTAATATATTTAAGGAACTTAGAGAACTCTATAAGGTTTAAATAAAACTTTTAAGTCTTATTGTATCTTATGAAGATTTATGAGTTGTGCAAACTAGTCTCCTATTGATCTTCGCCAGATTATTACGTCTCTGTGGATTCCGATAAAAAGAGGATTTGGCTATATCTAAGTAGTCCTTTCCAGGGGTGTAGACAATCCACCTCCACATAAAAAATGTAAAAAGAAACAAATAAAAAATTAAAATTTTGGTCATCTATTGGATTTGTAAGCTGTGTTCGTAAATTCACCTTATTAATAATACACCAAATCCAAAAGTCTATTAAAACGAAATTTGTGCAAAGCACTAATTCAAAACTTGTAGCTCAAGTATAAAACGCCCATAATCAAAAACTGAAGTAAATCTACAAATTTTAAGTTGATTTGGCTTAAATCTGTAATTAATTTCTATATACAAAGACTTGTTCTCCAAGGTATGTAAACCCTTGCAAACAATTATAACAAAGCAAAAGCCTTTTATACACAATCCGAAATCGGCATTTTGGTCACTCTAAAGTCTATTTTATGGTTCGTTTTTTGAATAATTTAGAGAAAAAGTGAACTAATATTGTTGAGTCTTTTGTGCTCCTTTAAAAAAGGAATAAAATAGTATTTTCTCATTTAACATTTTGGCAGATAATTATTTCAATATAAAAATTTTGTTCATCTACCTCTATTAAAAACTTTCACAAAATATCTTTTGCAGCAATCATATCAAGAATATTATAATATTAAAGTTCTAATTATCACTATTTATAATGAAATGAATTTACAACTAAATTAGTTGTAATTAGTTTTTAGTTTCTTAGAAATAAAATTGTAAAATTATAACACATAAATAAACCATTTATTGTTCTTAATTAAAGTAAAATTTTGATAATATACCACCATTCATTCATCAAATAATAAAATATGAATAAAGAAATATATATATGTATGTATATACAAACTTTGAATTTTATTTATCAAGAACTTTCAACAACTATGATCGCGTATGTTGCAAACTGCAGGTGTAATAAATTAAAATCAAAAAAATTATAAAGAAAGTGCAAACACCACAGCAAGTGCAGCTAATTTTAAACTCTTCTTCTTCTTCAGTTTGGATCTTCATGATCATCATCATGTTGAAAATGAGAGAAGAAATTATTTATACTAGAGTAATGAAAAATTGCAAATGCATCGATGGATAACAAAAACATGTCAGTTAAATGAAAATTTGTTATTTAAAAAATATATTAGCAAAACCTGTGGCCCCTGAGATGATCAGCAGATTCCTAAAAATAATTTTAGAATATTATAATGAGAGCTTAAATGTTTCCTAAAAATTATATTGGCTGTTAGAAAATAGGAACTTTATAGAATGATCCTTACAAAAATCCTTTCAAACTTTTACAAGCTGCTCGATAATACGGGTTTTTTGAGTTTGAATTATGAGGGATTTTATATCACTTATGAAACGATCATCAAAATTATTGTACCTAGGGACTTATTTGAGATGAATTTTACTGACATATTTATGCACATTGTAAGGAGGCAAAAAAGTATCGGTCTTTCCAACTAACATAACATAAAAACTTGGTATCAATGATGTATGAGAATTGTATAAGTTCAAAAAAATTCGAACTTTTGGCAAAAATTTTAAGTTTTTTAATTTTATACACAGAATTATTTAAACTAGGATCGCCCGGTATTCGAAATTCGACCACTTTTATTAATAGAATTTTGAAACAATTTTTTATGTTTCAGAACCTTTTAAACCATATACAAGGTGGCGCAAAAGTAATCTTCCGATGTTTTTTGGCTGTAATTAAAAAAAAAATTAAAAACTTTGATTCTTCTTGTGGATTATTTTTATTTGGTCTTTTAATTTTTTTTACATCAAGTCGAGAATATGATGTCATGTAAATGGCCGCCGCCACAGTTGATTGTCATTTGAGCCCATTTTATGGCATTTTCCATCACTTTGGCCAAAACTTCCGGCGATAGGTCCTCACATTCTTGACGGATATTGTCTGAGGCGTGTTGACATAAACCCGCGACTTCAAAAAGCCCCACAAAAAGAAGTCTGGAGCGGTCAAATCAGGCGATCTTGCTGGCCAGTGCAAATCGCCAAAACGGGAGATTAGGCGCCCGGGAAATGCATCCTTCAGCATATCGGTTGTGGCACGTGCAGTGTGTGCCGTTGCACCGTCCTGTTGGAACCACATGTTTTCCAATCCCAAAAATAACTCGTTGATCATTGCTCTGTAGCGCTCACCATTCACAGTTACCGTTTGGCCCGCGACGTCTTCGAAGAAAAAAGGTCCGATGACTCCTCCAGCGAAAACAGCACACCATACAGTGACTTTGAGCGGGTGTAATGGGTCTTCGTTGGTTACACGCGGATTTTCAGTGCCCCAGAAGCGTAAATTTTGCTTATTTATGTACCCGCTAAAATGGAAATGGGCTTCATCACTCATGATTACTTTTGATGAAAAATCATCTTCCTCTTGGTGGTGGTAATTAAGGATGGCTTGAGCGTATGTTAGACGCGATTGGCGGTCAGCAGCTAACAGCTGCTGCACCGTCTGGACTTTGTACGGAAACATCTTCAAATCTTGTACCAAAATTACCCATTTGCGTGGCACGTCGTCTGGTCGATGTCGACGGCGCTTCCATGACATCCTCGGCTACAGCAGCAATATTCTCTGAAGAACGGCTACCCCGGGTCTGCCACGCCTGGCAGCATCTCGTGTTGTGCCAGTCTCTTCGAGACGAGCGGCTAAACGTCACAGTATTTCACCAGTAGGCGTTGGACGGCCAAGAAATTGTATAAAAAAATCATAAAAACTTGGTATCATGTTAAAGGACTTTGAAAGGCGCTTTCAATGATGTATGAGAATTGTATAAGTTCAAAAAAGTTCAAACTTGTAATTTTTGGCAAAAATTTTAAGTTTTTTAATTTTATACACAGAATTATTTATATTCATACATTACAAACTTCATTAACGGTTTTTCCTATTTTTCAAAATTCAATTTACTTAGTTCGAATTTAATTTGAATTTGTTTAAACCTATTTTCTTCCCGATCTGATGTTAGCTTATATGTTTAAGACAATCACAATATGTCCTTAAAAACGGACATTTTATCCTTTGATCCAGATCAACAAATATTGTATTCACGACACTTTAAAAAACGTACACAACTTTTTTGGACTTCCCTAATGTACATATATAAAACTTTTGACCTCCGACACAACCCAATAATAAAAAATCGATAATGATTCGTTATTGATAACGTTTTCGAACCTTCGAGAATGCTCAACAAACTGAGCGCCATTTGTAATCGAATGCGATCGTCATAAATGTTTCTGGGAGGTAAGTAGATGAAATTATTAATTGCATTCTTAATATGGTTTGTTCTGGACAATTTCATGTCAAGGTATATTCAAAATTGTGTTTTTTAGTTTAATTGCAAGTTTTACTAGAAATTGGTTCTTTGTTGTTTGGTATAAGGGGTGAGATTCATGACAGCAGTCTTTGTTCTGCCACAATTCCTAAACCATAGAGAATATAAATATCAACAAAATGGACATTGCACATACCAGATCTCTAATAAATTTGCTAAGAAAAGTAATAAAATTAAACTAATTAAGAAGAGTCCAAGAAAAACATCTTAAATACATTTAAAACTTTAGACCACATAAGAAAATTATGAACAAAAAGAAATTATTTTATACATTCATGTTTAACTAACTAAATAATAGTATTACTTAGCAGCAGATACATATTATTTATTTATTTTTTTTTTTTTCTTAATCATATTTTTAAGATGCTTGTGGAACACGCCAATAGTTTCCATATCAATGATTTGCGCAAAATGAAAATTAATTTATAAAAGCTGGTAGCATCACATTATAAGACAGCAGTTGCATTTAAGATACTTTAATATCGATATCAGCCAAAAAGAGCTGATTAAAATTATCGATCAACTCACCAAAAAAAAAAAAAAAACAATTTACCAACAACCATCCATCGTCCACATCACCCTCATTGAATGTTTAACTTTATGAGAAAGAAAACCGAATAACGAGTGAAAGAAGGATTAATACGATTTTTTATAATAAAAGATCTGTTATAAAGATCTTCCGGAGTTGAAATATTTTATAGAACAAACAAACGTTAACGGATTAAAAGTGTTCAAAACAGAATGTCAAGTGAAAAGCAATTAAAATGTTTAATATTTGTAGTCTGTGTTATGGTGACAATTCTACCAGTTACTGTGGCACACCGAAGAACCCACAGGAGTACAAAAACAGCAACAACAACGGCTTCGGCGACGTCAGCGAAAACTAGCAATACAGCCTCTTCACAAACATCCACATCCTGGTTAGGGCCGGAATTCCAGATAATACGACGTGTATATGACGACTGTCAGGCTAAAAATGATTTCATGAGCTGTTTAAAGCATAAAGCTCTGACGGGCCTAAGCAGGGCCATCGAACAAGACTCCATAAAAATTGTGGATGGTGTGGTATTGGAGAAGCAAAATCACACAGAGGAAGAAAGCATCATAAGTGCGTTAACTGATGCCAGAGCTTTCAATAGTTTAGCTCCACTGGATCGGGCTCTTCTATCAAAAATCGATAAATTGGTGCGTACTCATTCTCTTAAAGTGGATATGAGCACTGCTCGATATGGTGGTGGCGGAGGAGGTGGTGGCGATGAAAGTCATCATGAAAAGAAGCAGAAAAAAAAGGAAGGTGGTGGTCATGTCAAATATGTTATTGCAGCTCTTCTGACAGCTATGGGCATAGCCGGTCCCATAGGTCTAAAAGCTTTGGCTGCCATTGCCGGCAAAGCTTTAGTCATAAGTAAAGTTGCTCTAACTATAGCCGGTATTATCGCATTGAAAAAGCTCTTCTCTCAGGATCATCATGAGGAAACTAGTTTTCAAGTTCATGCCGGTGAACACAATAGGTAAAATAAATTTATGGCACTCAAAATCAAATAATATTACAATGATATTTATATTTTATCCCCATTTCAGACGCAATACTTATGTCATACGTCCTGTGCCTAAAACTGGCGGCATACCTGCGGCTGCTGGCGAAACGCCTGTTGTAGATCCTTATCGTTATTATTATGAGTATCATTGAATTGTAGTCATGGACCCGGCATATAGAAGTCATTTAGTTTTAAGTTGTAACGTATTTATAGAAATCAAAATATTCAGACAGCTAATATACCAAAGATTCAATTCAAATAAATTGCATGAAGTTTGTAGGCAAATAATAATTGTACCTATTTTAAATAAACGAGTAATTCAAATTCTTAATAATGAAACAACTTTTATTTAAAAACATGGGCTACAGCGTTAAAAAAATAACTCAAATATTTTTAGGAGTTTGCAAAAAGAGCAATAAGTAAATCATATAGAAATAATAAAAAAGATTTAAACAGATGCCTCTTTCTGATCAAAATCTAACTAAAACGTTTATGCAATTTACTTTTCATGTAATAAGTAATCAAATCTGGATTGAGCAATGCACAAAAATGAGATTTATGGGTTTGTTCAAGGGAGCTCATTCCATGACCTAAGGAAGCATAGCTGACACAGGTTGCGGATAGTGGAAAGTTCCATTAATATGCGGAGCAACTGCCATGGCAGTCGCGAACAATCAGCGATTCCTAGTGTAGAGCTGAAATTTAAAATATAAATATTCCTTAAGAAGATCTACAAAAAATACACCTACATAAGTTTAATGATTTATTTAATTTTGCTCGATCTTTTTTTATGGTTTTTTAGATATAGCGAGCAAACGGATGGTCGAAATTGTTAATGTCTTTTATTTTTGCGATAAAATTCTAAATAAAATAAAAACAACTTCCTAACAGTTATTTATCATGTTCCTATAAAAATTTATGCGCATCCAAAGTTGAAACATGTAAAAAGCCCATATATTTTTTTTTTTTTTTTTTTTTTTGTAGAAAAAAATTTTCTTCGGGACTATATACAATTTTTACATGATCCGGAAAGAGAACTTAATGTTAAAGCGTGTAAAGTAAAACTTAGACGGACATAACACCCCCTATCTTATCCAATTTTAAAAAATAATTTTAAATGGTAGGTACTTTTATAAAAAAATTAGTTTTCGGAACAAATAAAAAATTTCAAAAATTATAATGACATTGATTTAACCAATGCATGCTGATTTCTGGACTTTGTATAGTTGGTCTACGACATACTTCCTTCTAGTTGCAGTCCACCATACAAGAGATCCATAAGTAAGAATTGGACGTACTATAGCCGTATACATCCATTTAACTATGCTGGGACTTAGTCCCCATATTAAACCAAACATCTTACGACAGGTATAGTATTCCACCGTTGCCTTCTTCACCCTATGTTGAGTATTCAGTTTCCATGAGAATTTAAATTCCATTATAATACCTAGATATTTTGCATTATTTGAAAGGAGGATTTCGCAGTTTTTCAACCGTGGAAGTTTGAAGATTGGTCTTTATCCTGAAAAGTTCCGTTTTGCTTGGATTCACCCCAAAACCACTTACCGTGGCCCAGTTATCGAGCAACCCTAAGGCAGTGGACATAATATCGCTGATCACATCCGGAAACAATAATGATACGAGTATTACCACATCGTCCGCATAAGCGACTACTTTTTACCCTTTTTCTGTCTAGATCAATGAGAATCGAGTTAATAACGATAAGCCATAGTAGTGGAGAGATTACCCCGCCCTGAGGTGTGCCTCTTTCAACTTTCTTGGACTTAATGCCATCGTGTATTGTTTAAATTCAAGAGATCTCTCTATAACGCTTACGACCTAATGCAGAGCTGTCTCTGTAGAGTGACCCTTAAGGTAGACGTGCTAACTGTTAGAAAGCCGTGTTGTACCCTCAAGTCGATGCCTTATATGAGCGTCAATGAATCTTTCCAACGATTTAAGCTGGAAAGATGAAAGACTAATCGGACGAAAGTCCTTCGCCTTCTCATGACTTCTTTTGCCCCCTCCTCCAGTTAACCGGAACATGGTTGAGAGAGAGACAGAGCGTAAATATTCTAAGAAAGCCAGGGGATGATATGCTTTTTTGCACTTTGCTGCATCTTTGCCAATATACCATCCGGTCCAGGTGATTTGAATGGTTACTATGTTACTGTCGATATTGGATAGAGTCCTACCTTCAATCTCAGTATCCGTAGCAAGATCCTTGCAGCCTGGGAAGTGGGTATCTAGTAGGATGTCAAGTGACTGTGCTGAGGATTCGGACCAGGAGTCATACATCCTTATGATACAAGTAGGATTGGTTTGCACCTTGGCTAGAATTCTGCTAAGTCTTGCAGAGTCCTTTGTGTTATCTATAGATTCACAGAAGCTTCTCCATGAGTTTAATTTTGGACTACTATAGCTTTGTTGTAGGCTTTTAATTGATCACGGTATGGTTGCCATGACTTAATATTATAGCTAATGTTGAAGGCCCTATGTGTTTCTCTACGTAGTTTAGATAGCTCCGAATTACACCATGGAGGGAAGCTTTTCTTAGCCTTAGTGACTGGACAGGAAACTTGGAAAGCTTTGACAATAGGTTTCCTCTATTTTTTCAAGACCAGTGGTCGAATCTTCAACAACTAGCATATTCTTAAGTTTATGTCTGAAGATCCCATTAAATTTGAACCATCAGTCCTTCTTGGGTTCCTAAATTGTATTTTCTCTGTCAAGTTCTGAAGTCTAATTTCGAAGACAATCCAATTATGGTCAGAGAACTACCTTTTATTGGATACCCTCCACCTATCTACTGATACCTTAGACCTATAATTTATGAGTGTAATATCTAATACTTCCTCCCATCCATTATAGTTATACGAACTTGGAAAAATAAATGTTGGTTTGTTACCAGAATTACATATCGACCCCTTTGCACGAAATTATCGTATGTTATATTTTTACATAGTAAAATATTGTTACGTTTTTACCTTTTAAAAACGGGGTTTATTTCCTTTAAATAAACCGTATACTTTTATTGCAAATAAAAAGCAGTTTTAGTAGTTTAAAATTGTAACAACTCTTTATTTATTTAAAATGTACAATAACAACAACAGTTAAAATAGTCACTCCGTGTCTTTATACGCGTTTATCAATTCGCAGAAATGCACACACACACTTTATAATGTACAAACTCAAATGTACACGACGGTTGTTGTTAACTCTAACAGCGCCAATGATCAACTCACTCCCTACTGCAACCTCTGCCACTATTTATACACGCGCCATCTATCGTGAATCTTCAACAATGCTCTAGAGTATGCGATGTCAATGTTCAACAATGCTAATAACGGGATGCTATCAACATTGTTGATAAGTAGAAGCTTCTACTGATGGACGTGTTTATAAACATGATGAATGCTGCAGGCAGTCGTTACAGACTGTTTATATATCCGATATACTGTATCGGATTTCAAATTTAGTATTGATGATACCAGCCAAAGCAAAGAATATAAAATTATATCGTTCTCCTGTAAAATTTAGTTTTTGTAACATACGATATACTCAACCCTTTTTTCATTTATTTCACTGCTGCTCCAGATTGAATGCCTGACATTGGCGTCACACACAGCCCAGGATAATGTCGTCAGATACCTCAACAGAGGACAGTAAGTAGATTGATTTTCAGTGTTTCCATCTGGTGATACACACAAGTTTTACTTTATTTAACTTTATGGTGAGGAAAAACAATGCTGTACATTTCCGTTATGTACTTCCTATAGTGATTTTTTCTATGTTAATTAGTATTTATTTATCAGATCCGATTTGGGCATCATCTATTAATTATTTCGTAGTACTGCGAAGTATCACGGAAGATGTAGTATCACGGAAGAGGTAGGGCATAGCATTGAACGGGGGAAGACATTAAATACCAGTCACATCAAGATCTATATACTTCTTTTGCGTTAATGTGATTTACAATTGGGGTAACCAAGTGTATCCAATCATCACTATTTACACATTTGGGTCGTTTTTAAATTTATCAATCATTTAAAGTTTCAAAGTTAATTTATTTTCCGCTGAACTCTTTTTTTTATTAAGTTCGCAGTACAATATTTAAAATTTTAAATTTAATTTCAAAATTATTGCATTTTTAAATCTCTAAATTTTTTTATTTTTGGTTAAATTTTAAACTTTTGATTATTTTTGTGCTTAAAAATTAAAAAAATATTATTTTCGTATGATCACCCTAAAGAATTTGAATATTTAAAACCGTGAAAATAAATATTTTATACACTTTATCTTAATTTAACTACCATCAGTCTATTTAGTTAATTTTATTATATTGGGATCGTTTCTCTTTTAGTAGGTTTAATCTTACTTAGCTACCTAGTTTTTAAATCCCCTGTAACTGATTCATTATATTTTGTTGGAAATTTTTATAAACTCACCTCTCCGACGAGCACAGTCGTTATTAAGTCGCTATTTTCCCAAATATATAGAAACAACTCTTCAAAGAATCGTTACAGTAGGCTATCCATCTATACGGATGGGTCTAAAAAGAGGGACAGAGTGAGCGGTGGTGTATAAATCCCTGAATTTGGAATAAGAATGTTTTTTAGACTTCCATTCTTCAGGCCAAAGTATCGGCTATCAAAAGAGCGGGCAACTGGCTCAGATATTACAGTGTGTCTGGTAGGGATATCCGTATATACATACATTGACAGTAAAGCCGCAATTAAGTCCTGATAGGTGTTCAGGAATACCGGGCATCCTTAAATGAGATGGCTAGACATTCGACAGTTGTACTCATATGGGTACGTGGACACAGGGACAATGAAAGCAATTGTATTGCTGATTACTTGGCAGGATTAGGAGCCTTGTTGTCGGAAGACGAGATAGACTCCCTCTGCGGAATTCCGCTGTCAACCTGCAAGAAACGAATACATGACGCATATTACGAACTTGCCCAAACGAGGTGGGCTATTACGAGGATGATATGGCCTTCGTTGGACTGTAGACGTACGTCATATCTACTTCGACTACAACGAATACGACTCAGCAATGGGTCACCTTATAACGTCTTCTGCAGAAGTTGTCAGAATGAGGAAGAAACTATTTACACTTCTTTTGTAAATTGTCCGGCACTTGGCCATCTACGGGCCAGACTTTTACGTGTGAGAGATCACTTGGTACCCTCTCCGGGCTATCAGTGAAGAAATTAAGGTGCATAGACGCCTTTATTAGGGAAAGCAGGTGGTTGATAATACCGGACTTGCAAATTGCACCTCATGGTGACTCGGCAACTGTCCCATGATGGTCTGCGTTATCTGACTCTCAACATCTTCTCCTCTAACTCCTCCCATTTCTTTCAAATTTCTCCTCTTGCCTACTAAATCTATAAAATTCCTTTCTTCTAAGTACTTCTTCTATATTTCTCTCCTCTCTCTGTTTTCATTCACTTTTCAGGTACCACAAAGGGAACTATTTATTATTGGACGGTACAGGTGATACCAAGTTACTTTTATTACTTTACGCTGAGGAAAACAAAACAGTACATTTCCGTTTTCTGTTAGGCCACCCTAAGCCGGTGTTTTTTTCTATTAACATATTTTTATTTGTCAGATCCGATTTGGGCATTGGGATGATGTTCATAGATTCTTCCTTGGAAGAAGAGGAAAAGGGTTTCGTTCGGTAAGGCATAAAACATTGAACGGAGGAAGTCAGATGCGTGCTCTTGTCGGATGCGTGCTCTTGTCAATGATCCTGTCGGAGAAAGAAAGAACTGCCAAAATCCATCCATCAAACGTTCTTCACGAGAAAGAAGAAAGAAATCAACACCAACACCGCTGGATCGCTCGTTCCTTGGTTTTCCAGAGTATAGGGATGTTATAATTGTCGTAAATTCGAAGGATTCACACCTCCAACGAGTTTTGCAGACCCCCCAATCATTGTCAGATCGTATTTTTGCAAACCCCGGCATAATTATTATTTATTAAAAGTTTAAAAAAGTTCCTTGTGTTTGTGTATATGATAAAAATAATAGTGGTGAGAACTGAAGGACTTGGAAGGACACCACCCACCCACCAGCTTTCTAATTCAACAACCGCCGTAAAAAACTGTAAAAAAAAAGCACATTGCCTACTTTTAGGATGACAAATTTGGAATGACCTTGAAAAATTTGACATAACGGTATTTGTGGTGAATTTCGAAAAACTCACCACGATTTTTTTATTCACCACGATTTTTATTCACCACACTTTTTTTACCACAAAAAATTTCCGGCCGAGGGGGAGGGGGGATTTTTTCCCCCTTGGCGACCATCCCCGTCCGTCCCATCATGTCACTACTATACTCACCACACTCTCACTGCTGCGTCGCCGTCGCTCTTCTGTCATCTTCTTGCGTCGTCTCTCAGTCGTCGTCGCTTGGCTGCGCTGCCTGCCTGGTCTGCCACGCAGCTCGCTGCTTTTCTTAGAAAGAAAACCGGGTTTAAAAAAAAAAAGAATATGGGAATTTTTTCAACAAATTTCGTTCATTTTTGTCATCACTAAAAAAGTGCTGCCAAATTTTATTTGCTCAAACAGAGATGTTATTTTCGTACTATTTCAAAAAATAGTACATTAATTTACAACACTGCATCGAATGTCATTTTATTTACATTTATTTTTTTTGTTGAAGAAGTTGCAAATTTGTGAAATTATATTTATTTTAGATTTATTTAGTTAACAAATATATTTTTAATAAATGTATGTAGAACAGTAAGAAGAACGAGTCAATAGTTTAAAAAGCGTATGAAATAAACTAAAAGCTGTGGAATTTACACAATCAAGTAAATTTAAAATCGCTACTTTAAAACTGACAAACAACATCATTGCATGCTGATGATGTTAATTTTGTTTACATTTTTTAGTTGATTATTTTTGAATAAAAAAACACACATTTTATTTATTCCAGTTATGGAATTTCGAAACAAAGATCCAGGTGCCGTACAGTTCGGAAATTTTATAAATTACTATCAGTTCAACTCTGCCGAAGACAGACTGAAACTGTTGCCCTCAAAATACTGGCTGCCGGAGGATGGAAACGTGACTTCCGAACCCTACCTAGTGCTAGATGTAGGATGCAATTCAGGAGTATTCACACAACTATTACAAAAATACCTAAGTACTTTAATGCCTCAACGTAAAGTGTGTGTTTATGGCATCGATATTGATGAAGCTCTAATTTCCCGTGCCAAAGTGGACAATTCCAATAGCAAAGAGATTTCATACGATTGTGTCGATGTCATGGATGATGAAGCCTTTGAAAAAGTACAACAGTTTCTAAAGCTCTATAATAGAACGAACTATGATGCTGTATGTTGTTTCTCCATTACCATGTGGATACATTTAAATCATCACGATGCCGGACTGCAAGAGTTTCTTCGGAAATTGGCCAACATAGCCAAATTATTTATAGTCGAACCCCAGCCTTGGAAATGTTATCAAACTGCTGAACGGAGACTGAAAAAGTCAGGAGAAGTTTTTCCATTGTTTCCAGAACTTAAATGGAGATCACAAGTAGAAAGCGAGATAGAAAAATATTTAGAAGTATCATTACAGAGGCAAAAAATATATGAATCTATTCCCACCAAGTGGCAGAGAAAGATTTGTTTTTATAGATAATATTAATTGTTTTAATTAATGTAAAAAATAAATTATGTTTTTATACAAATTACACATTACAGCATATTTAATATCGCTCATTTGCTGCAACAACGTCATAATTCAAAAACCCAAATTTCGAATTAATAGCACCCATTGCATAGTAAGTAATTAAGTTGTTTTAATAACTGAAAAGATTTTGTGAACTAGCTTCTAAAATTACACGCAGGATCGCCATAGAAGCATTTTGTCCTAATTTCGTAACTTATCGTCTATTAGTTGCAAAAACGTATTATTTTAGTTGTTCATTGTCGTTTCTGTGTTCAACATCGCTAAGTTATCTAGAAAAGTGACATATTTTGTTATGTGTTTGTAATTATCCTTAAAATATTAAAAAATATATAAAATTTAAAATGCGTCTCCTGAAATATTAAATTTTTTAAATTGTGCCGACGACTTTGCAGCAAATGAGCGGTGCTTTTTTTATATTTTGAACAGTTTACAGTTTTATAATTAAAAAAGTAAATTATGTTCTAGAATTGCACTTTTAACTAAATATTTGTTTCAGTTTTGCCTAAGAAAAAGCGTTTTTAGTTAATATAATGTATCGTAATCGAATTTGAAATTCGATATTTTCTTTCGAATTAAATTAAAGTTTAAGAGAAATTGAAGACGACAACGATACGGTACGAGAGTTGGTATTCAAAACCAGCAAAAAAAAAAAAAAAACGTTAAATAAATGTCTAAGATATAAGCAAAACGATTACAATGTTTGGCTACATCTTGAATTCGATAATATTTGGTATACATGTTTTCCATGGCCATACAAAATTTAAAAGTTTTCCAGAATTTCCAAATTCGCTTTAGTTTGGTTTTTAATAGGTTTAAATTTCATATTTTTTAACACATGCGTGCAAAATACCTTAAATAAAACTGCTAATAACTCAGAACTGTTAGTCATTTGATTAAAAAATGTTTTATGCAAATCCTTTTTTCATCAAAACAGGATATTGAAAGAAATATTTTCGATATTCCAAATACTTTGTTTAAATATGGGCCATTTTGCACGAAAAAATTCGTTTAATACATTTGTATATACAGCTGCGGTCTAAATAATAGCACCACGAAATTCATATTGTTTTATAATTGATTTTTATTGTTTTTGTATAAATTTATACTTAATTCACTTAACTTTAAAAAAAATATAACAAGATAAAAATCGATTAAAATAAAGAATTATAGTTTGTAACGTTCTTAACACGTTATTATTAAAAGTAAAATATTGCCATCTTTTGTTTTCGTATTTTTTGGCTAAAAAGAGACCGTCCACCATCTAACCATAAAGATTCTAATATTTTACAATTTTTGTACGGATCTCGTATGCCAAATATACTTTTCATTCCCCAAAATAAATTCTTTTTGGTTTCTATTACCCTTTTTGTGACTCTTGGCCATCTATTTTTAATAAAATTCAGTTTGGGGATATCGCATCCTGTACCACGACATTGACCTTTTCGCTTGAAACTCAAATTTATATCAATTTATCATTCCAGAGATCATTCCTAAGGTCATAATTTCTTTGATTTATACCTGAGTAGGATTTTATCAAGCATTAGATCATATAAGATTGAATTATTTATTCCACATATTCAATATATTCTTCGAATGTTATAGTAGGAAAACCATGATCAAACTATAATTTTAAAATCTGTGTGTTTTACTCATCTTATCTTATATTTTGGTGGACTCAGAGGACATTCTATAGAAATCTGATATCAAACAAAAAGTGTTTTTGTATTTGAATGTTGAAGAATGGTGATGCGACTTTTGAAATTTTACCTTTAATAGAGGATGTTATATTGTTATTGGTGAAAGTTTTCTAGGGTTTTAATAATTTAAATTTTGTCCTCGTAATGGTCAGCAAATACCTGCAACACTAGTCGTCACTTTTGACCATCGTAGAGAACATAACAGCCTGATTTTCGAAACGGTGGGTCAAGAGTGTTATGATTAAAAGCGATAAGCGGTTTCGCAACCTAAAATTTATATTTTTATTTGGACGCAATGTTTTTTAATACCATTTCTAAATATTTACATACATTTTTAATTTGAATTCAGCTAATTTTTATGTTCAGAAATCACAATTTTTTAATTTTTTAACTTTTTTTTACTTAATTCGATATATGTAAATAGATGCAAATTATAAATTTATGGCGATTTTTTAAAACAAAAACATTTTATATTTTTTTTTTTTGACAATTTCTTACGATGGTTCTATTATTTTGATTGTCAAAATCTGAGTATTTTTCAAAAATACCGTTATAATCGATTGAAAGGTTAGTATTTCAAACTCAAACTTGGAATCAGGAATCACGTTTGATATAAAATATTAAAGCCATCTATCTTATTTCAAACGTTTGACTTTGTGTTAGCTGTAAAAAGATCCGCAAGGCTTGTACGTAGACTTTAAAATAATTAATTAAAACCAACTTTTTAAGTTTAATTATATTTTGTTTTTTTTTTTAATTTGTACATTTTTTATACACTAATTAAAGACCCTAAAACATGTGTGTTTTCTTTCTTCTTTTTATATTAAATACATTATTACATTATATACTTTAATCTTTTCTTTTATTTTACTTACTAAAATTAATTAATGATCATTTTTCATTCTTATAATTTTTGTAAAATTTTGAATTTTAAAATTTTGTTTACAATTTTCTTTTGGGTTATACCCTCATACGTTCAACGAGTGCAAACGGAGTGGGGTGTTAGAAGAAAAACAAAAAATTAAACATAAATTAAAATTCAAACTTGTATTAGTATTTCTTTAAAAAAAAAAAAATAATAATAATAAATCATAAACGCTAAAGGAAAATATAAAATAAATGTAATTTCGTTAACTTTAAGTTTTAAGTAAAGTAATGACAATATACTTTGTTAAAAATAATACAAAGAGTTATTAACAAATTTATTATTATTTAGGATTTTTTGTGTTTTTTTATATGTTTTTAATAATAAGGGGAAGCGGGCGAAGGGTTTAATTTCTAAGGAAATAATAGTATGAGAAAAAATTAAAATATTTAAAAATAAAAATCTTCATCTATTACATCTGTTGTTGAGTCGTGGTGGTGATGATGATGATCATGATCATGATGATTTACACTTTCTTCATCTTCGTCTGTTACAGTAACTGTATGAATGACATTTGCTAACTCTAAGTTAGATCTTCTTGATGTTGATGTTGTTGTTGCGGTTAAATGACGTACTGGCTGTGGTTGGGGTTTCTGATGATGCTGCTGGAGGTGTGGTTGGGTGTGGCGATGAGGTGGGGATGATATTATTGCTGTGTGCGTGGGCGATGTTGCTAGCGTTATCGCTCGATTATTGGATTGGGAAGTTAAATTTCATCCAGCAACTTCTTCGCCAGCAAAATCCAATTTGACGACATCGGCGGGCAAACATTCTTCAACATCGACTTCGTGTTCCGCCGTATTGATGCGATTTAAGGTCATTGTTACATCTGGGCCAGATTTCAGCGCCACCGAAGTGGCTGCTATATTGGGCACTGTGCTAGCGGCAATTGTGGTGGATGTCACTGCGTTGGTGTTGGTTATAATGTTGGTGGCATTTGTTATCAAATTGTTGCTGATGGTTGTGTTACCTACAACATTATTGTTGCTGTTTGCTGCCACTAATGTCGTTGTGTTTGTCGAGGGACCGGTGACAATTTGCTGGGTTGTTGGTTGTTGTATTACAATGTTTTCGGTAACCGTAACTGTGGCAGGGGTAGAGGGTGTCGTCGATATGGTATTTGTTGTTGTTGCAACATTCGCGGAAGTACTGGCGGATGCTGCCGCTGCTGCGGCTGCCAGCAATGCTTTTTGAGCCTGCATTTGCTGGAATTGTTGTATGGTAACGGTTGTTGTTGTGGTCGTGGTATGGGAGGGTTGTATTACTTGAGTCTGTTGCTGCTGTTGTTGTTGCTGTTGTTGATGCTGCAGCTGCTGTTGTTGTTGAGCATGTTGCAGTTGCTGCAACTGTTGCGGCTGTAAATGTACTATTTGCGGTTGGGTCAATTGTGGTGTTCCAGCTGCAACAATATTCGCCGTTGTTGTGACATTGTTAAGTGTCACTTGATTGCCAACCAAATTGCTGCTGCTGCTGCTTGAACCAACTGACGATGTGGCATGTGGTGATGCCTGTATTATAATCTGTTTTGGTGTAGTTTGCAGAATTTGCGTTGACGTGTTGCCGGATGATGACGATGAAGATGTTGCGGATGAGGACGACGATTGTTGTAGTACCTGTTGTAAAGGTACAATATGTTGAACATTTTGTATATGAACTGTTTGATGCTGCTGCTGTTGCAATTGTTGCTGCTGGTGAATATGATGCTGTTGCTGTGAATTAATTACACCTGTGGCAATTACTGTTGCTTGTTGCTGCGGCTGCTGCTGCTGCTGCTGTTGTACATGATGTTGTTTTATGATTTGATGAGTTGTTGTCTGTTGTTGTGTTAAATGTTGCTGTTGTATGGTTTGTTGTTGTGGTATTTGTTGCACCGTTTGCACGACATGATGTACTTGTTGCACTGGCACCTGTTTCGCTGGTATTCCAGCATCTTCAAATGCTTTTTTCTTTAAGGCCTGTCTTATTTGTGTTCTATGAGAAAAAGGGAAAACATGTAGATACCAATCATTAGTAAATTTAAAAGAGCAATCGTCTTTGTTTGCCCTCTCGCTATATCCTGTTGAGAGGTTTTTTTCTTTTCGATTACAAATTTACACTTACACTGTCCTATTTTTTATGCTTAAACTGATTTTATTTAAATCGTCCGAGAATCGTATTATTGATGCGTGTAACATATCAATTTCTTCATCTGTCCATTTTCTGCATTGCACAAATATATTTCAAATTAATTTGATGTTGTTTTGTTGAGATGGGCATTTTGATTAAAGATGGACATAGCGAGAGAACAGAAAAATAGTTGTTAATAATTAGATTTTAAGAATTTTGATAAATTTAAAAAAAAAAAAATACATACAAATGTTCAGAATCCTTTATATTTTTTTATCAAATAATAAATAAAACAATGATACCACAATAAGACACGTTCGGCTTATGTACTAGTTTAAAAAATCAGTTAGTAGCATCATTGTTTCTAATATAACAATAAAATAGCTATACATAGTTCTTAAAATTTTTGTTTTGATGACAGCAAATAGTTTTCGAGTGTAGTCAAAATCTACGTTTTTTTCCTACAAATATTTTGGTGTGCGGTTACAATGAATGAATAATGCGCTGCGCTTTTTAATAAAGTTTTTTAAATAAATATAACCCGACATCTATATAATGGTTTGTGTATATTTATAGATATTTACAGTTGTACACTGTACGAAAACAAACAAAATACAAAATTACTTAAGTAAATAGTGTATATAGTATTGAGAAAATGGTTGGTGTTAAATCTAAATATTAAAAAAATAGTAAGACGTCCGCCACAAAAAAAATATATATATATTTGTTTGTTTAGTAGACAAGGCATCGGACCTTATCCGTTACAAATTGGTTAAAACTTGGTACACAGATTCTTTTTGGTCATAAAAAAAATATGAAGTTGCTCAAAATTTTTAAATTCCCTTTCTTTTACCTTTTAATTCTTTTACCGAGGTTCAAATTTTATATGTGAATGGTGTAAATTCGCTTAATATCAATTGTATATAACTTTTTAACAGCTTTCCCAATTTGTACCTAGTTTCTTCTTATGTACCTATATATTCAATATATTTTCCTAGAAATTATATTCTTTTGTACATAGGAGATTGAACCGAAAAATTAAACTTGAACCAAGGATATTTCAACGAAGATATCTTCCACTTTCTAAACATTTTTCTCAATTTATAGATTTGTTAACTTTTTATTTTATATAATAGTAAGTTAAATAGATGGAATCTACATAGACCTTAACAATAAAGATTGTTGATGACGTCTTTGGCAGGGTAGAAAATGCATTCCAATTCTCTAAAAATTGTAGTATTCTGTGATATTCTTTGAATTATTACAGATTAATTATAATAAATGAACTTAAGCCTAATTAAAAAAAAAAAAAAACATTTAGAGTGGGACCATGAGGGGATCTCGAAATAATAAACATTTTCCTGAATTATTAACACATACAAAATTTAGAGTGGGATCATGTAGGGATCTCGAGATAACAAACATTTAGTAAAAATAACTTTATATTTCGAAGAATAATAAAAAACGACAAATATATTTCTAGGCATATCTTTTTAATTGATTGTCCGATTTTAATAAACTTAAGGCCTGGCTCACTAAATGCGAACGAACATTTTCTTTCTTATTTTATATTGAAAACAACAAATAAATTTGAATTTTTTTTATTGTTTTCAATCTATATAAATATATAAATGTCTTTATAAGTTTGTTTGTTTGAGCATCACGCCTAAACGGCTGAATCAATTTTATTGAAATTTGGAACGTAGGTAGATCCTTACTTGGAAGCGGCAATAGGCTATAAATTTTTTCAATACTTGGACCAGAAAGGGATAAACAGGGGGAAAAACGGGTAAAATTGGTACCTTTAGTTCTTAAACAATAAATACTTAACGACCGAAACAATTTTATTGAAATTTCCTACATAGACTACGACAGGGGTAGCGAAGCGCACCGGGTCAAGCTAGTATAAAATAAGAAAGAAAATGTTCGTTCACATTTAGTGAGCTAGGCCCTCAGTCTTATATAAATCGTAAGGACTTTAACATTCTGTTAACAAATTTTAACTATCCCTAAAATGTTCAAAAATATGTCAAAAATATGAAATGTTCCTTAAAGATAACCTATTATTTTCAATGTCTATATTAGGGTGGCCCTTAACAAACAAAAGTTTTGATTTTTCCCAGTCTCACCCCAGTTTGTTGAATTTTGCTAAAAAAAATCATCCTAAAAAAATTAAAGTTTTGAGGTGCATTTACAAGGGGAAAAAATGCAATTTTTTCAGTTTATGTAAAAATTTTCCCATTAAAAATTACTTTTGCAATTTAATTTAAAAGAATAGAAATGTGTACATAATTGTCATTGTAATGAGATATAAAATACTAAAACTTGTTAAAAAATGTTAAACTTATTAAAAATTCCACAGGCCATTAAAGTGTCTCAGGCCACTAAAATAAGAAATGTAGGAACACAATTAACATATTTTGAGAAATATTAAAATAAAAGCTAATTTTTACTTAAAATATATCAATATTTACTTGTACATGAGTATTTGTCTTCGTAGGATACCGTTAACCTATTCAGAGGTGTGACTAAAAAATTTAATTTTTTCAACGGCAGTTTTAACTCCATTTTCAAATTTTGTTAAACAAATTTCGGATTTTTTTGACATCACATTGGGATTTATTGAAAATATTATAGGGAATAAAAATATGATTTAAATTTTGTAATTATCGACAAAAAATTATTTTTTGGATATATTTTGGCGAATGAGCTCAATTTCCTTACTGTTATGAGTTTTAAGTAAAACCTATTCAGAATATTATAGTCCAGATTAGAGTTTCCAATTCGGTTTTAACCGAAACCGAAACCGCGGTTTTTCAAGGCCTAAAACCGAAACCGACAATTATTCTTCGGTTTTCACTTTTAATCTATTTTCACTAGAAAAATTCAAAATTTAGAAATGAGAAACAAACTTTTTCATCCAATTATTCATCCAATATCTCTAAAAACAAATTGGTAAAAATATCTTAAGATTTGTTTAAATTTTTTAAATTGTATTACAATAATTGGTTCAGATGATGTAGAAGGCTACCTTTCGCAGGCTAAATAATGCAAAATTTTTGTAAAAAAGTCTTAGTTATTTTCAAATATCCGATAAAAGTACGGAGTACTATCTCAATTGGAGATAGTACCTCAATTGGAATAAAGAAACAGTAGTATCAAGTTTGAAGTACTATCAAGTTTGAAATTTCAAAGTAATTTCCTGATTCTAGGTTCAATATTATAGAAAATTCATTTTGAAGAACGAAAAAGTACTCCTTAGTTTGGTTTAGTTCTCCATGTTTTCTATCATAATACAATTGAGCGCCCTATTCTTGAATATTTCTTTACTGAGGAGCATATTAGCCAACTTTAACTAATTTAATATATTAAAAAGGTACCATTAAAAGAAAAAGTACCAACTTTCCTTTATCCTCGTAAACACTCGTCAAATTTGAACTTTAAATTTGTTTAGCAGTTCCTACATTATCAACTGATTTAATAGTTAATAAATTGTCACAAAACCGAGCCGAAACCGATCGGTTTTCAATTTTTTAAAACCGAAACTGCGGTTTTGAAATTCTTCGGTTTTTTGGAAACTCTAGTCCATATAAATATATAAATGTCTTTGTAAGTTTGTTTATTTGTTGGTTTGTACGCCTAAACGGCTGAATCGATTTTATTGAAATTTGGAACGTAGATAGATCTTTACTTGGAAGCGTCAATAGGCTATAACTTTTTTCAATACTTAGACCAGAAAGGGATAAACAGGGGGGAAACATAGAAAGGCCGTTTTCTCACTAGGTGATTATCTTTTTTCCCAACGAAAAACTGCAGATAAAAGAAATTTGGTTTTCTCAATGTCTCATTTGCTTCTATTCTGTCGCAAAGCTAACCCGACCTCATCTGCCAATTATTTATTTATCGTACAGATAAATAAATAACAGCTGACTGCTGTTCATAGTTTTTATGTGTTTGTGTTTTTGTAAACGAAATTAAATAGATTTTATAAAAAAAGTTTGATAACATTAATTTGATGGAGGGTGAACTCAAAGAACATGAGATCCAAGTGAATACTGAAAGAGTTTATCATGCCAGGCCTAACTACCTGGCAGACATGGAGGATAATGCATTTTCCAAAAGATTCCGGATGTCTATGGCCACATTAAACAGGTGATTTATGTAAACATGTTGTCACTTAAAGGCAGGTTTCCCAACTTTCACATCTATTTTGTTATGTATTGCCAACAGAAAATAATGTTTTTTGTTGGTATATTGAGAAAACTAAAATTGTTAACGGACAGTTTATCGGCCTAATAAATTTATGTCAACATTTAGTAACAGGGAGTTTGTCGATACATTGAGAAACCGGGCCATAGACTGTTATTTAGAAGCATCAATAGGTTATACCCTTTTTCACTACTTGGACTTTAATGTGATAAAAAGTGGAAACAAGAAATTCCGGTATTAATTATATTCATTTATTTTTTTATATAAAATCCTTACATATTTTTTTTGACTACGACAGGGGTAGCGAAGCGCACCGGGTCAAGCTAGTATTAAATATACTCTAAAAGTTTTACTAAAATTGTAAATCGTTAAACCTTAGATCGTGAAGGTTAAATGGAAAGATAGCGAAATGTTATATATTTTTGGGCCGATTTTGATAAAACTTAAGAAAAGTATAACATGAAGTCTAGTATTTATAATTACCTCTGTTATTTTAGGTATTTATAACTAATTACCTAAAATAATTAATTTGCCACGAAAAAAACATAAGGTAGACATAATATATATTAATAGATAGGGAATTTTGTATATTTTTCAAAAATATATATATCTTTTGACAAACGCGTGTGACAACCACTTCATTCTAAATAGTTTTTAACCAGTATTGCATAATGTGACCAACCGTTGTCACGACGGAATATTTTTCGGAAAATGCTCGCTTCAAAAGAATCAGTTGTGTTCGATACAGGTTCCATGTAATGTTCTGGTAAAATTTCAGCAGCTCATAATTTTGCTCCCACCAAATACAGAGCATTACCTAAGCGCCATATACAGTGGTGGCCATGAGGTTAGCACACTAGCTACTTGCTATTTTTAAACGCAAATATTTCCTATATTTCTTAATTTTTTTATGATATATTTTGCATGCGTGTTACTTGTCCTTCTAAGATCACGTCCCATCATGTCCAGCATTATTCCTTTATATATATTTTGCGTTTTTCTATCCAGAATAGAATAACCTCAAAAAAACACTGGACAGTATTTTAGCACAAAATAAAAAAGTTTATTCATATTAAAAAAGTAGCAAAACAAAAAAAACTTATTTCACTAAAAACTTAGTACTTAGTTGGATACCCTTTATTTTTGATCACAGCTGCTAGTCTCCTTGGCATACTTTCTACAAGGGCCATACAGCGATCCACTGAAATATCATTCCAAGCTTTTTCTACTTCTTTCCATAAATCGGCCAAATTTTTAGGCTTTTTTCTTATTACATGCTGCTCCACATCATTCCAAAGGTTCTCAATAGGATTGAGATCCGGAGATTGGGCTGGCCATTTTAACACGTCGATATTGTTCGATTCCAAGCAACACCTCACTAAGCGTGAGGTGTGTTTTGGATCATTATCTTGCATAAATCGCCACCTAAGTGGCATGTTGTCCTCTGCATAAGGTATCATTGTATTTAGAAGTATATTCTGGTATACATACTGGTCCATACGAGTATCAATCTTTTTTATAGGACCAACACCATACCCAGAAAATGCTGCCCACACCATCACATTACCCCCACCGTGTTTTATTGTTTTACTGGTGTACTTTGGATTATGTTGCATGTTCGGAGGACGCCATACATACCTCTTACCATCCGATCCGAATCTACAAAATTTAGATTCATCACTCCAAAGGACATTTTTCCAAAAAATTAACGGCTTTTCCAAATGCTCACGAGCAAAGGACAACCGTGCTTGTATGTTCTTTTTTGAAACATGTGGCTTATGCTGAGAAATGCATCCACGTAAATTTTTTTCATTAAGTCTTCTTCTTATCGTTCTGCTGGACACGTTGATACCATATTTTCCTGAAATTTCTCTCTGGATTACGGTGGAGCTCTTAAAAGGATCTTCGACAGAGGCTCTGTATATTAAAGAGTCCTCTTTACGTGAAGTTTTTCTGGGCCGAGGAGCCTGTGTAACATTTTTAGATGTTTTATATTTCTGAATATGTCTTAATGCATTATAAACCATCTTCCTGGAGCATTCCAAAGTATAAGCAATCTCACTTATACTTGTTCCTCTCGAGTTCATTTGTTGAATAATCTTTCGTTGTTCCTCTGTACACCACTTTTTTTAGCCATATCTAAATAATGTTTATTAAGTCAGTTTGTCTTCCTCATTGATTAAATAATACCTAAACTTACCAAATAATATTTATACCCTCAAAAAACTTTTAAAAAATTTAATTATACTTATATGTGCTAAAATTGTGTCCAGCTTATTTTACATATTACTGCACTAAAATGCAAATTTGAAAGAGAATAGCGATAGAATGCAAAAAAAAAGTAACGGGACTTATTGATCACACCATAAACAACACTAATTACCAAAAACTTTAGTTTATAATTGCAATGAAATGAAATAATTTACTTTAGAAAACAGCAAGTGTGAAGTGTGCTAACCTCATGGCCACCACTGTATATTTGGCTTTATTGTCGATTCGGCTGGTTGGCCGGGCTTCACATACGATCTCTTAGGCTTCGGGTTATCGTAATGAATACATTTTTCATCGCAAGTAATGATTCGGTGCTAAATTAAATATTTTTATAACGTTCAAGCATCATTTCGGATATGCAAAATCGTCTTTCAATGTCTCTCGGCTTCAATTCGTATGATACCTAATTTCCCTGCTTTTGGATGAATCCTGCTGCTATCAAACGTTTTAAAATTGCTGCTTGAGTAGCTTCCAATGATTTGTAAGATCTTCTTGAGTTTGACAACAATCTTCAAAACGACATACAAGTAATTAAAAACAAAAACTGCGTTCAAAAGATACGCCATCTAAAGTAAATATGTACTGCATTTTTAATGTCAATAAAATTGCAAACAATACTTTTTCTTTTAAATTTATACCTATCCTCTTTGCTGAATAGTTTGGCATTAACTCATTTTCATGAAAATCTAAATCAAAAATACGCAAAGCAGTCTGGCGACTTTATACTGAATTTAAGAAAAACTATGTTTTTATACTGCCCTGGACTTTTCTTTTAGTTGAACGAATAATATATTTTAAAAAATCGATGGAACTGTGGATTTTGAGTATAAAGACATGTTAAAAAGACAAAAATTCCTATTACATACATGAGTATCATGAATTGTTGGTATGTTTAACATGGTAAGGATAGGGAACACATGCTTAAGCTCTTAAAACAATATCTTAATCGGATTAAATTATTTCATTTCACGGATCAATTGCCCAATATAAAATGTTTTTGTGATATACAAATTTATATGAAATATATCAGTTAGGAAAGTAGACAAAAATAGATGGTGATATTTTTCTTAATTAATATTTAAATATGTTAATAACATTCACGAAAAACAAAATGATTTAATTTTAGGTTAATTCAAAGACCAATGCACAATATATTGGGGTAACATTAATATTAGCTTCTGGGAAAAGTGGACATAGCCATTGCAATCGGTATTTCTTTCAAAAATCTACCAAAGGATAAAAATAAAAACTTATAAAATAAGTAAATCAAGATAGGTAAAAATTGCAACATTTTATAATATAATAACTTCATCAAACGTTATTGGTAAAGAATTTAGTTTAGAAAAATTTTAATTAAAAATGTACTTTATTTAAATTAAAACAGATAATCCACTTTGAATAATTATTTAGTTTATTTTTTAAGATAACTGATAATTTCGTTTAAATTTTAATAAAACCAATCTCTTTATTTATTGGAAATTTATAAAAGAATTGGGCAAAGGAACAAATATCTGATTTTATTTGATATACATACCCAGCTGGTGATTCTGCATTTGGATGCAATTGCATGGTTAAATCACCTAAACGACTAAATGCCTGACCAGCAGCTGTGAATATTTCACCCACCTAGAAAACAAAAACAAAAATTTTAAACAAAAACAAATATTTTTATAGAGAGCTTTTAAATATAAATAAACAATTATGCTAATTGCCTATGTACGAGTTTGTTTATTTTCTTTTCCACAACAAATTAACTGATTCCTTTAACAAATCAAATTGTGACAATAAAATTAACGCCTTGCAGAGAAAGTCTGTCCTTAGATCGGCCAACATAAATTTATTTTATACAAAATTTAGGTAGGAATCTCTTCACCACCCTTCCCGCTGAATTTAAACAATTATTGTTTGCAAACAAAACGCATACGACGTTTCATTTTAGTTTTCTTTCCTCTTGACCGCCCTAAGGAATTCTATGATCTGACACTTGCCGAGCGAGAGTTGTTGTTTGGCACTGTGACATTGACGACGTCGCTCAGGTTTTCCCGCACAAATTTTAAAACAATGTTTTTTATGTTTAATCAACTCTTTGAGATGGATTTCGTTGTTTTTTATAAATTCAACTTACTTTTGTGGCTGAATTCATGGTATTTTTATGAAAATTGTATTAGATTTTCTAAAATATTCTGTGAAAAATATAATATTGTACAGTTGTCAAAAACAGCGCGTAGATAACAGAGTTGTAAAAAAATTGACAGTTGTTAAAAATGTGCTACTTCGCCATAACAGGGTGGTTCGGGTATTTATTAAATATAATTTTAGAAGAAGAGTAATGTGGTGTTGAAATATCATATATTATGTGTTTTACAAATTTATTTTGAAATCAGAATAGAAATGTTTACTACTGAGTTATGGTTTTGTTTCATTCAATTTCTTTTGAATGATAAAATTTAAATTATTTAGTCGCTTGTCTTGAGGCAGTTCCAAACATTTGAGCGAGGTGCAATTTATCTTACTTTTTTGTGATGAAGGATAATGTGATGCTGAGATATTACTTTCTTGTAATTTCAGTGCAATTATTTATGCATTCCACTTCTATTAGCAAGAATTGGTTTAATTACATTTGTCAATGCTTCCAAAATATCTACCAAATAATTAAATGTTACAATTCACAATAGTTACAGATGTTTAATACGGATTTGTGTACCATATACATTTAGTACTTTTTTACTAACACATGTATAGAGTTAGGTACTGTTGTCAAAGAGTCGGACTACTTGTTATACTTTGGTACTAAGTTTAAGAGGATAAAGTAAAACTTATTTTTATGGTACTCTTTTAATATATTATATCAGTTAGCTTATATGCATTAAAGTTGGCTAGTATGCTTTTCAGTAAAGAAATAATCAAGAATAGGGGGCTCAATGGTATTAAGATACCAAAAAAAGGAGAACTAAACCAAACTAAGGATTACTTTTTCGTTCTTCAAAATGGTACTTTTTGAATTTTCTATAATATTGAACATAGAACCAGGAAATTACTTTGATTTCAAACTTGACGGGGGTTCAAGTTTGGAAAATTGGTACTTTTTCTTCTAATGGTACTTTTTATTATATTAAATTATTTTACTTATATGTATACATAATAGTTGGCTGATATGCTTTTGAGAAAATAAAGAAAGTTATCTATATGACATTGAGGCAACAAAAACTATTAGTATTATTTCTTTCTTCGAATGGTATTTTTTTTTTTAAATTTCTATAATAATGAACCTATAAGCAGACCTTAGGCACACATGATTCTGAATGAGTTAGAATTCTCAAAAGGTGAATTTAGTCACCTTTAGTCACTAAAGTTTAGTGGTTCATTTCTTTAGCATTTTCTATAATAATGGACTAAGAATCATGATGCTGAGTGGGAATTTAAAATGTGGGTACTTTTTGTATTCTAATAATACGTTTCAAATAAGCTAGAATCCATAAACATTAAACTAGAGACATATTATCGTGTATTAGTATTAATTCACAAAGGGAGACTTAATAGTACTATGTATATCTTTCTTCCAATTGGGGTGGCGAAGCGCACCGGGTCAGCTAGTACTCCATACATTTATCGGATATTTGAAAATAACTAAATCTTTGTTACAAAAATTATTTATTTTTTTAAATTAAATAAATAAACAGTCATTTGATCAATATTTTCAAATGAGTTTGTGTCATTTTTTATTAACAGGTTTCCTTGCCTTACTTGCGAAAGGTAGCCTGCAATTATTGTAATGCAATTTAAAAAATTTAAAGAAATCTTAAGATCTGTTTTTAGAGATATTGGTTGAAAAAGTTTGTTTCTCATTTCTAAACTTTGAATTTTTCTACTGAAAATAGATTAATCATATAAACCGAAGAATAATTGTCCGTTTCGTTTTTAGGCCTTGAAATACCGAAATTAGTAAACAGGGGAAAATTTGTTCCAAAAACTGAGTTTTTTTTAGAAAAGTGCCTACTGTAACGTTATTTACCGTGTGATAGTAAAAAAACTTTTTAGATATTTAAGAAGCATATAGGGTTATACAAATATGAAGATTTTTTGAGGATCGGTGCTTTGCCTTTTTAGAATTTTTTACAATTTTTCAAATTGTCCAAGTTTGGATAGGTCTGGGGGTGTTGTGTCCGCTTAAGTGGACCAAAATTTACTTTACACGCTTTTGCATCAAATTCTATTTCCGGATCATATAAAAGTTGTATATAGACCCCAAGAAAATGCCGTAGGTCAAAATTTAAGTTTCACTTTGTATGAGAGGTCGGCGTAAAAGTGGTCGGATCATTTTGATTTTTCCATTTTATTTCTTAATTCAAATAAAAAATGCCTATGGGCCAACTTTCATTGTCCTTCGACAACTTCTTCTATTTTCAGCCGCTTGTTCTATGAACCTCAACCAATGTGCTCTCCGTAGGCCCTCCACAACTAAAAAACCATAAAACGATCGAGCACAATTAAAAAAAAAATAAATAAACCTAAATATCTCTTCAACCTACACATGTAAGCGTATTTTTTGTAATTAATCTTAAGCACTATTTATATTTTAAATTTCAGCTCATAAATGGATTTTTTGCCGATTTTTTGAGTCCCGAGGTGACCAACTTTGAGGGGCAACGCACTGGCCTCCGTTTGCGCTAGGAAGCTTAACAAATGCAAATCAATTCGAAAATTCCTCAGCTCTAATCATGAGAAATTTCGTAGCAATATGTCAAATAGTTCCCGAGATACCGAATTATTTCCAAAAAAAACTTTTCTAAACCACTGTGCGAGGATTCATAAAGTGTCATGGATAGAACATATCAATATCAACAGAAAATTGAGAGCCTCGTTATTGAATGTGCGTAATAAAAAAGAGAATCATGACTACGTAAACTCCTACAGACGCGAACTGAAATCCTTTATACAGGGAAACCATACTTGGCCCAAACTGAATAATGTTGTTACGGAACAAATAATGGATAACCGAAGGCACATGGAAACTTGGACAGGATATATATTTTCTCTATGCCCTATATCATACTGCCTGCAACATTCATCATGTTTATAAACACGTCCATCAGTAGGATGCGGTTATTAACATTGTTTGTAAGTATGGCAACACTAAATGTTTAAGCTGCTAACATTAACATAGAAAGCTCTAGTTTGTCAGTTAAGATCATTGTAGAAGATTAACGAAAGATGGCGTGTGTATAAATAGTGGCAGAGGTGGCAGTCGTGAGTGAATTTATCATAGCTGCTGTTAGAGTTAACTTCAACTGTATTGTACATATAAGTTTGATAAACGTGTATAAAGACACTGAGTGACTATTTGAACTGTTTTTGTTGTACATTTTAAATACATTTAATAACGGCTTTTATTTGCAATCAAAAGTATCCGGTGTTTAAAGGAAATAAACCAACGTTTTAAAAAGGTTAAAACGTAACAATATAGAATAAACATAGAGTGGAAACTCTCCTGTCAAAGGCCTAGCTCAGTTGTCAAAAAACTTAGTGGTGAGAATGTATTAGTAGAAAAAACTATGTGAAAACAAAAACAACACTCATATGCAAGGCGAATTTATACAAGGTGAAGTCAGTCAATCAGCTGATAACTTTTTTTTCGCTTTTTGGTTCTAATAGTTGTCAAAGCTTTTGTTTATATTTAAATATTTACATATTCTAAGCTTATTAACAAAATATTTATTTTTTACATAAATAAGTAATACCCTCACTATTCAATTATCTACACTATATTAAGTTTTAATACATATATGTTTAATTTTTAATTTTTGTTTTTTGACATTTGTTAAGACCAATTGTTGTTTTTGTAGAACTGCCACCACCTTGTATGAATTCGCCTTGCTCATATGCGTGACTTTTTTTCGTTTAAGTTTTTTCTAGTTTCCGCTCTAGGTTTCTCTATGCGAGAGAGTAATATTGAGAAATAGAGAGTCGGGTTACTTGTAATACTTTGCTAGGTCGTCTTGAAAATCATTTGACAACTAATTGTGAAATGTTTTGTTGCTGATACGATCTCACCTGATTAATCCTTAAAAACCGTCGATCTATAGGTACAAATAAAACAAGTTTTCAATTATTTTTATAGCAACAAGTTTATTGAAGTTTCTTTTTGTTTCCATAATAGAGTTTATTTTTTTATTTTTTTTTAATTTTATCCATTCAATACCATTTATTATATAATTTTTGTTTTAAATCATTAATCATATTTCCATACAGTATGTGGTGAGTTTTTGGAGAGTGTTTTTTATATAAATTTTGTTTTAATTTTTATTTCTTTTATTTAAATGTTTGTATTTTACATATAATATACCAAATACATAAATCGTGTATTAAGACAAAATGTATTATTATGATTATTATTTTTCTTTTTTTAATATTTATGTATGTATGACTTTTGTTAATTTTTAATAAAAGTTGAAGTTTTTTTTTAAATAAAAATCAATTTTATTTAAGAGTTAGCGTTTCATTTCAAATTATATTTATGGAAAATTATTATAAAATATCAATTAATTTTTATTTTTTTCACAATCAGACTTTAAATGTTAAAGAAGAAACTAAAGTTTTTAAAATATAATTACATTTTATTAGTTAATAATTTATTTATTTATTTAGTATAAATGTGTAAGAGTGTAAGGATGTATGTGTGTGTTGTGTGGTTTTTTAATAATAATAATATTAAATCATTTTTTTACTATTTCCATTTTTTTAAAAAATCACAGCTTAATATAAGTATTTTTTATTTTTCATTTAAATCAATATTATTTTGTTTAAATTTGAAATTAAAAACAAAAACTCACTACCTTACGACTCACAATTTTTATTTTACCATGCTTTTGCCTTCATTTTTAGTTTTTTTTTTTCATATGAACTTTCTTTTTTCTTAATTTTTGGAGATTTTTTTTATAAACTTTAGTTGCTATTACGTATATTTTTTCTTTTTTTTATATTGCACAATTATCGAAAAAATTTTGTTTTAATTTTTTTTGTATAGAAATTGTATTTCTAATTTTTTATGTTTTTTGTCTATTAATTAGTACCTGAGAAGTTCATATTCGTTTTAAGATTAAATCAAATAAAATGTAAAAAATAAACTAAAAATGTAAACTAATAATTTTGTTTTAAAAAAGTAAAAAGTTTTTTTTTTAAATATTTTAAGTTTAGTTTTATAAATGCATGTGTAAACGTTTAATTATTATGTTTTACTTTTATTTTATTATGAGTCTTTAATATGCCCTGAGTTTTCAATATATTGGATTATATTTATGTGTATATATTTATTTTTTATTCGTATTTGTTTAAAAAATAAAACAAACTAAGTATTTGAAAATAAGTTGAAATTAATTTACCATTTCTCATTATTTTTTACCATACCATAGATTAAGCCAACATTTTCCAAAGAATTTTGCTTACTCAGCAGTTCAGAACATTCTTTCAAAATTTTTTATTTTTAATTTAAATTGAATTTATCATTGTATACCGAAAAATGTGTAACTCAAGTTTATTTTGAAAAATTAAAAAGAAATTAAATTTGTTATCACTTCCTGTGTTATTTGTGAGTATCTTTAAGTCTAGACTGATTTTTGAGGACTTTAGAACATTTATTTTTAGTCAAAGCTTCGAACTAATTAATTCATTAAATTTAAGCTCAATTCACATTAAATTCTTAATTCAGTGTTAAATTTTAATAGAATTTTCATTGTTGAATTAATTCATAATGGAATTAACTCATAACAAAATGCATTCAATATCTAATCCAAATTAAATGAACATATTTTGTCTTCAATAAATTTCCTATTTTTAATTATTTACAAAATACATTGAAAACAATTGTCGAAATAGATTTGAATTGAACAGAAAGAAAACTTGAATGATTCAATAAGGAATTAATTCTTTAAATAACGAGTTCTCATAGGAAACTATTCAATTCCTTAGAAGTACTAAGGAGTTAAGCCTAAGAATTAAATATTGAATTGTCTGAAAATGATTATTCAGAGAAATACACGTAGTTGTATTATTTTTATCAAAAAAAAAAAATCTGCGCTCATTTGTGACCATCATTTTGGGGTCGTAAACAATATATTTTATTTGGAAAAATTACTATTATACTCAAGATATTCTATAAAGATACTGTTATACACATCATTTCTACATAAAATACTGTTATACACACAATTTTCTGTAGAAGATATTGTTATACAGAACATTTTCTGTAGAATAAAATTGTGTACACAATATTTTCTAAAGAATAAACAGTTAAGCTACGAACACACGGTTGTCAGATTTAACAATGTTGTCAGATCTGGCAATGTGCTCGCAATGTACTGGCAATGAAATATTATTAGCAAAAGGTAAATTGTCAGTTTAGACGATTGTAAGAAAACCTTACAATTTCATTGTCAAACAATAAATTTATCTGCCAACAAAAATTTTCAGTACACACGTTTGCTTCACTTTTTTTATTTTAAATACATATGCACAGTGTTGCCAATAGAAATAATTTATCTGACAATGATGCCATTGTCAGATGCATAAACTTCGTACATATGACAATAAACAGTTTCTGACAATGATCTGACAATGCCAACGTGTAAGGTGTTTACACGATTGTCAGATGTCTGACAATAGTATTGGTTTACAATGTACTGACAATACTTTTTCTGACAACGTTAAAAGACAATAATTGTAAGTTCACACGGTTTTTAGACATTTTCTGAACATAATTTTGACAATATTGTACAATCTGACAACCGTGTGTACGTAGCTTTATACAATTATCTGTAGAAGAAATGGTTATACATGAAATTATCTATAGAATAAACTGTACCCCGTTTCTGTAACTATTTGTGAGAAGTTCTCACAACGAGAAGTGTGAAACAAAAAATTCCATCGTTTCTCGATTTGGGAGAAAAAAGTGTTTCTGTAACTTAAAGTGAGAAGAGCCAGCACTAATTACGTTTTTATTGGAAATTTCCAATCAAGCTGTCAAAAACATAAAGAAGAAAATAAAAATAAACAAATCAATTTATATTAAAAAAAATAAAAAGTAAAATTACAATTTTTTTTAAAAATATATAACTTAATAGTGATCAGAAATGTATACTAATTTATTAATAGAGGCAGAGCAAGATGATCGTAGAAATATGTTGCGAATTTATCGCCAAAAATTAAGGAATACAACTGATCCATTTACTATTCCGGAGCAACGTTTTAAAGACCTCTATAGGTTAAGCAAGGAAAATGATTAACATTAATTTAAGTTTTAATTAAAAATAAAATCTTACCTTTTCTTTATTTTTTGTATTCATATTGTATTTTTTGAAAAAATTTGTTTTCGCACCGTTTTTAAATGTGAGTTGTTTTGACAATTCATGTGAGAAACTTTTCACAAAATTTTCTTACAGAAACACTTTGACTCACAAATTTCCAATAAGTTACGTCAAAAAACTTAAATGACAGATAGTTCTCACAAAATGAAATTACAGAAACACTTACATGTGAGATATGAAATCGTGTTTCAATTCACTTTGTTTTTTATTAAATTTCTCTGTTTCATGCGAGAAATTTCTCGATGCGAGAGTTACAGAAACGAGGTACTGTTATACAAATTTTGTTTTGTATTTTGGTATCATCCTGTTAAAAACTGATTGACTAATAAATAGAGTTGGCCATAAACGTACTTTTTACTGATTGGTAATTGGAACAAATAAATTAACAAGCTTGCACTTTCTGATCTGTTGTTTGTTATACCCTTCACCATAAGTGGCAAGGGCATAGGGGAACATAGAGACGAGACGGAATTGTCAAAAACCTAAGGCTGTTGTCAAAAACCTATCTCTTGCAACAACAAAATACATGTTAATCAATGTATTTTGTTGTTGTATCAGACATATAATTTGTTGTTTTTTTGTTTGACATTACTGAGTGTCTCGTCTCTATGTATAATTCTCTATGGGCAAGTGTATATTTAAGTAGTAATTTAACAAATTTTTAAAATGCGATCATATGAAAGCATATATAATCGGGATCTTTATTGATATCGGAGTCGATATTCCCATGTCCGTCTGTACATACAGACTATGTTGAAATCAACATTCTGAATCCTCTAAGGAACTTACATACATGATGCATACATCACTATATCCGCTATAGTCACGGTTCGGTTGCTAATTAAATTCGGGAAAATCGGCCCACATATCGGTTGCTATCTAATTGGAAAGGGAATAGCACCGAAATCAACATATGGTCTTTCGACAAGTCCTAGAATAGAATTTCGATTTGAACTAGCGGTTGTACACTTTCAGACAATAGGTCTACTATTCATCTCAGGCTGTTGTGCACTTTGAGCAACAAGTCCAATATTTCCAAAATATTTCTACTTATCCCAAATGGTTGTGCACATTCAGCAACAACTCATTTCCAGGAGAATGTCCAGGAACAAAAGATCTCCTAATCAGCAAGTCCTCCACTAATATGAGAAACAAATTAGCATTAACGCTGCCATTAGAAAAACGGTGAATAGTCCCGAAAGAAACACTTCAATATAAATTTCCCGAAAATAAAAAAAATCTCGCACGTTCAATAAGTATTCGGTCGTATACGAATGCAAGAATTAGCCCCCAGGTTACAGATATATAATGATGAAGCAATTAATATAACAATCATCCCTAACAAATATGTCATTATTTTTATATTAAGATTTCGGAAAATGATAACGTACCTATTGAAAAAATCGTTTTAACTTGTGAAATTAATGTGTTTGTATCTCAGCTGAGACCATTTGAATCAACAAAAGTATTAAAGATTCATATTTCGATTAACACCTAAATAAAAAAATAATCAAACAAATTTAGAATAATGTAAAACAAAACCGGAATCTTATTCTATTAAATATTTATGTATACAACTTATTTTGGAAGTTTTTTTTTTTGTCACACTCAATAATTTTAAATTTATTTTTGTAATAATATTTACATACACTTAAAAAAAAATAAAAAAATATTAAACAGAGTTTTTAAAGATTTTGTTTTAATGTTGTAATTTTTTTTTCTTGTTTTCCTGAAATTTTGTACTCATTAGATCCGAAATGTTTTAGTTGTGTACTGCTTTTTAATCTTCATTATAATAATATTAAGTATGTAATTAATTAATTATATAATGTGTGACATTATTTATTTATTTGCTTGCTTGTAAATTAAACACATAATTATTAGGTAAAAAATGAAATTATGTTAAGCCAATAAAAATTAAAATTTGTACTTTTTTCATATAATATATTTGCTTTTATTTATATACATATGTATATATATATATATGTACCTTATTCAACTTGATTTACACATTTATATATATAATTTTTTGTTTGCTTTCAGATTGTTTTAATTTTACATCAAATTGTTAATTTAATAATACTTATTATTAATTTATTTTTTTTTGTAATACTAATTGTTCTGAACTCTTCGTAATATTAATTGCCAAAAAGTTTTGTGTATTTTTGTATTTTATTCATATTTGGTATACTGTAGTATTTATGGTTATTTTAATATTATTTATGTACAAAATTAAAAGAAAATTTTAAATAAGAATAAAAATAAAAATATGTATGTTCATGAGGAAAGAAATTTAAATAAATAATAACGATTATTAATAAAAAAAAAGTTTTCTGCTAGTTCTATTTCTATTCAGTAACAATATTTTGACATCTGTCTACCATATTTTATATTTTATTTTATGTGAAAACCAATATTAGCTATAAATGACATATTCCAGAGAAAGTTTTTTTAGAAACGTTTAAAAAACACGCTTTTGCAGTTCAAAATAATTGTTTCAGAAGAATCCTCGATTTCCCAATTATATTTCCAAGGATTTTAATTCTTCGGAATTTATGAAATTAAAAAACGAAATTCCCAGTAACATTTTGAGAACTTGTTCTAAATAAAATAACTAGTTCTGGAACAAGTACAATCAGTGTAAAATTTCTTAATGGCTGCCTTAGAACTATTGATGTTGCAATTACTTCTAGTACTAGTTCCTAGAGTGTCAATTTCAAACAAATAAAATGGATTCTACACGCAGAAAAAAAAATATAGTTGTGCATTGCTACTGTAACCATTTCAACATTTGTGCATATTTACTGTAACCATTTCAACATTTTTAACAATATTATAGTCGCAGTAACTATTTATATGATTGTGGTAACAAATAATATGATTAATTTACGATTCACATGATTGTACCAACCATTTATATGAGTTACAGTAAACAAATATATGTTTGTGACAACCATTTATAATAATTAGCAATTCATTTGAATTGAATTAATTCAAATGAATTTTGTTTAAAGTTGCAACTCATTTTTGATTTCATTCATTTGAATAGCTAATTCTTTTTTCTAATTCATTTCAATTAATTCAAAATCAATTCATTTCATATGAATTGCAATTCATTTTTACCAAATTCATTTGAATTAATTCAAAATCAATTCAATTCAAATAAATTGAAAACGAATTGCAACTCATTTTTACAAATTCATTTGAATTCGAAATGAATCGAAATTCATTTCTGTCTAATTCGTTTGAATCGCTTCAAATTTCATTCAATTCATTTTTGTTGTAAAATTAATTAATTCAAAATTTAGCTAATTCATAATGAATTAAAATCAAATTCATTTACAGCTCTGATACTTAGGGCCATTATTACCTTTTTCTCTTAGTTAAAGTTACCTTTTACTATTACTACGAACTTAAAGGCAAGTTGTAATAATGGCCCTTAAACGTCTTCATATAAAATTTATCACTGGTTTACGTCAAATTTTACTCATTCGAAGGAAAGTTGTCGTTATAGAGGTATTCAATTTGAACCAGCTTCGAGTGGTCAACATTTGTATGCTCTGTTTTTCGTTCGAACATTGTATAAAACTGAAAACTTATAATGAAATTTCGGACATAGATTTTCCTGGAATTACAATATAAATAAATAATCCTGGCAATTTTGGACAAACAATGATTAGTTCATGATATGAGAAAACCTTCATCATAGGGTAACCTAGAGACGAGGCATAATTGTCAAAAACCTAAGTCTGTTTTCAAAAACCTAACTCTTGCAACAACAAACTAAATGTAAGTCATTGTATCAGACATATGATTTGTTGTATTTTTGTTTGACAAAAAACTCT
This sequence comes from Calliphora vomitoria, assembly GCA_942486065.2. NCBI lineage: Eukaryota > Metazoa > Arthropoda > Insecta > Diptera > Calliphoridae > Calliphora > Calliphora vomitoria. The sequence continues at coordinate 68,396,123 of OW818030.2, read as the reverse complement.
CCGTCAAAGACCTAACTCAGTTGTCAAAAACCTAAGTGGTGAGAATGTATTTGTACAAAAAGTTACTCAAAATAATCACACATACGAGTGCTGTTTTTGTTTTCACATAGTTTTTTCCACTAATACATTCTCACCATTTAGGTTTCTGTCAACTGAGTTAGGTACTTCAAACAGATATTTTATGGAATTTTTCTGAAATTTTTTTTTATTTGTATTTCCACATGAAATCGATGAAAAAGAAAATATGTTTAATATTACGAGCATAGAGGAACATAGAGCGGAAACTAGAAAAAACTCAAACAAAAAAATTACTCAAAGATGTTACACATACGAGTGTTGTTTTTGTTTTCACATAGTTTTTTTTACTAATACATTCTCACCACTTAGGTTTTTGACAATTGAGTTAGGTCTTTGACAGGAGAGTTTCCGATCTATGTTTATCTATGATTACGAGTATATAACAAGAACATTAAAAATAAATATAAACATGATGAAGAAACAGAAATTTAAATCAAGTAATTTTGAAAAAGTAGAATAAAATCCCAATTCATTTTTATGTAAATATTCATTTTTTTTATTTTTTTCTCGCTAATTTCATTTAATTACATTTATAAACTAAAAATTATTTTATCAAACAAAATTTCCATAAAGAACTTGTTTTATAAAATAAAAAAAGGAATTTTGAATAAGGATGTTTTATGTGTTTTTATATGTATATATTGTTTAAAAAATACATAAACTATAAATAATTTTAATAGGTATATTTATTTTTCCACAGTTATTTTTTATTTATTTAAATGTAGTAGGTGAAAGTATAGTGTTTTGAAGTGCATAAAATAATTTACAAAAACATATTTATAGTTATTTAAAATAACTAAAATTATAAATAATCAATTAATTAATATAAAAGAAATAATAAAAAATAATATATTTAGATAAATTACAATCGTATTGGGTTTTTCGGTTTCTTAAATATAAAATGTTTTATATAATATTACTTTTTGTTTAATCTATGGTTTACCTGAGTTGTTGTTTTTAATATTTATGTTTTATTAATTTTAATTTATTTTATAGTTTTTTTTTTGTTTCTTTTTATGTCTTTATTTGTTTGCATGTATGACTAGGTTTTGTTTGTGGATGTGTTGTAATTTTTTCTGTATGCATTACGCCATGTCTATACCTGACTAATTTTTATCATGATAAACGTCAAAATTGTTGTCAAGATAAACAGTTATCAGCTATAGTCTACAATTATTAGTATTATTGCTTCATTATAACAAAATGGTTAATGTTTTTGCTTAGACAACTTTGTCTTGACAACAAACGTCATTAATTGTTATGATAAATATTTGTCAGGTATAGACAAGGGGATAAATATGATATTTCTTAGTTATTACTTTTATTTTACAAATATTTTATTTTCTTTAGTTTAACTATGAATTTAGTACTTTTTTTGCTTTTGGAAATTGTCCTTTTTGACTAATTTACCATTTTGAATGAAAGTTTTCTTAGCAGTTTTTATAACAGTCTTATCCGGAACAATAATCCTTTCGAATAATTTTAAATAAGAAATCAAGTTATTTAAGTCATTATTAAGCATGTCTTATATTTCGTTCGGAATGGTTGTAATTCTGTTGAAATTTTTCTAATAGATTCGGTTTTAGCTTCTTCACATTCCGTTTGATTTTGTTAATTCCCTTTAATATAATAATTATGTTTTTTTGAATTTAATTTGGCAACGTTTTGTATATTTAAGTTTTTTTTTAATAATGAAACCTTTTTATGATTCCTATGTTAAATTGATATTTGTTTTTTATAAACTTTAAATAAACTTCTTTACCAAAAACTAAATTTTTGTTTTGATATTATTAAGAAAAAATAAACCAATAAAAGCTGAAACACAATCAATCGGAATAATAACTACGGAATTAAAACCATTCCGAGCGGAATGTTTAATTTGATTTAGGCCTGATAATCTCTCCCATTTACGCTCATTCAGTTCCAAAATATGAAACAAATGTAAGCAAAATAATAGTACATGTTAATTGTCACGATCTTACAAATAAATTGTCTTGTGTTTTTTCTTTTTTTGATTCACTCAGAAAATAATGAATTCCATTTTACCACAAAATCTACAAATGTTTAATTTGTTTCCAAAATTATTTAAAATCAACAATAGGTTTGAGGTATCCCATAAATAAATTAGTTAACTTAATATGATTTATGAAAATTCGTTCTACATAACCTCACATTATAAACAATTGCTTTATTCCTGATAAACATTCCAATAAAGGACTAAAGTACGAAATAAATTATGTTTTTTAGTTTGAATAAAAATCACTTGTAATCACAAGCCTGTTTATACCACGAATATCTTAAATTCAACCTACATACAACCTATTGGACCACGACCCGATTGCATTTGGTGATAATGACAAATTCGGTCCATTGTTTCTCAAGCCACAGCGTTTTCAGATCTTATAATACTTTTATAGTATTTTATTTTAGTATACATCGTTTTCTATGACTCTCGAAAAGGATAAATTAGACAACAGTAAGCTTATCAAACTCCATACAGTTACAAGATAAACCATTAAATTGGTATTAATTGTGTGAAATCGTTTCCTATGACTTTCGAAAAGGATAAATTAGACAATAGTAAGCTGATCAAACTCCATGCTCTATTTTTAGCAACACAAAATGTGTGGTAGACCTACTAAATGCTTGTGAGAACTGATAATACATGATCTGTTCCTGCACAAGTCAGAAAGTCGTTATTTTCTTATATGAAATGATGTCATTCGATATCGAGCATGAAATTTAATACATACATTTTATTATAATTGCGCTATCGAAATTATTTTTCATTCTATCACGAATGCGGCAATACCTCAGTTTTCAAGTTTTTCCGATTTCGGACTGAAATCTGAATATAGAATTGAAACAAACTAAATATGACGTATGGTCAATTCAAATCATCAATAATGTTGAAGAAAATTATTTGACCTATCGTGAAATTATAATAGGATTGTATGAAAGCGTTAGACATCGAATAATTTAACAAAATACATGATTTAAAAGAAATCATGACAGGTGAATAAATATGAATAGAAAGCCAAACACAAGCAAAACAAATGGGTTTCAAGAAGTGATCTCTCTAACCAACAGAATTTGTTTGGATATGAAGTTTTTCAAAGCAAATGGTCTCCAGTGATCAATATGAAATTGTGCGTCATCATTTGTTTGCCAGAATTCTTGGGAGAAATAGAGAAAAGTAGGCATTAAACAAATATCTTTCTCAAAAAATACAGTAGCTAAACGATTTTTGGGCACTATAACATCCACATGATTATGCACACAAAGTAATATTTTCTTTTTACATATCAAAATAAATGCAACGTTTTTCGAAAAGAAAGGAGTCCGACAGAAAG